>CM069529.1:79373750-80800000 GCA_035773235.1 Eospalax fontanierii | reverse complement strand
ACATACATACATACACACATACACACATACACACACAGAACACACACACATACACATACACATACACAAACATACACACATACACGCGCACACACATACACACATACATACACACACACGCACGCACCCTCCAGGCCTACTTTGAAATGGAACCCTCTCTAGGCAGTACCTCTGTGCCCTGCAGAGACAAAGCAAGATGTGAGGACAGAACAGATGGGAAGCAGGATGGGCACCCAGCACCTTCATTTTACCCGGGTCAGGTCAGCCTGTGTGGACAGCTCCACCTGAGTGGATACCTCTACCTGTATAGACGGCTCTGCCTGGGCCCATTTGTTTAGTTCTGGTGACTCAAAGAGGCCTCCAGACTGCAGACCACATCCTGTGGGCAGCAGTTCAGGATAACTGGCTGAGGTGACATATGCCTGCCATCACGGCACTCAGGAGGCTAGGGCAGGAAGACTACAAGTTTGAGTCCAGCCTGTGTGCATAGTGAGACCCTGTTTCGGGGGAGGAGGACAGGGAAAAAGAGTGCGAGCTTCCCCCAAAGCCCTGTCCCTGTCCTGAGTTCAGGCTCAACGCCTGATCCCACTAGTACTTTCAAGCTCTTCTCTACCTCTGCGCTTTGTTAGTCTTTTCTTTAATGATTATAAAAGCCTAAGTTTGATCAGCAGTACTGCACAGACTAAGCCTGGTAGTACATGCTTCTAATCCTAGTATCTAGGAGGTAAAGGCAGAAAGATCGGGAGCTCAAGATCATCCTCAAATTCAAGGCCAGACGGGGTACATGAGGCCCTGCCTCAAATACTAATAATTTTTAAAAGAATTGTCTAAATCTTTTTGCCTCCTAAAAGCCACAAAAGCCTTCCCCAGCATCCAAGGCCAGCGTTTGTCACTTTCTCATCACCCACACCAAACAGGTTGGCCCTGAGAAACAAGACAGAGTGGTGATGCCAGGCTTCTGAACACATTCTGTTCCTTCCCCCAAATGCTTTTCCTCCCATGGTAAATGTCCATGTGTCCTGCAAGGATCCACCCAGGAGCCTTGGCATGAGTTTTTAATTGTCTGATCTAAATGCTCACAGGTGCCCCCGAGTGATGGGCATTTCTGCCTTCACCTTCTGCTCCTGAGAACCAGACAGTCGTCCCCTCAGCATCCCAGATGGTCTCTTGCCAGCAGCCCACGTAGTCTCTTCCAGGACTGACAGTAAAGGGCATGCCTCTCTAATTACAATCCTCCATAACTTACAGCAGCTCCTGGAATGAAATCCAGACCCCTAAACATCTCTAGCAGGCTCTCTGCCTCAGGACCTTTGCCATTACTCCAAATGCTGCCTTCTAGCTCCTTGCCATGTGGTTTGCCCACCACATGCGGGAGCTTGATGGGGCGGCTCTTTGTCCTGGGCTGTCCACTGCCTGGGAAGGTGTTCAACAGCATGGCCAGGATGTTCCCATAGCACCCACCTCGGTGACAGCCGGAGATGGCTCCCGGCATGGCTGCTACCCATGGTTCCTCCAGAGTTGTGGTCATAACACACACACACACACACACACACACACAAAGTCCTTGTGACTCTAGCTTTCCTCACTCTTCCCTGTCCCTCTCACAGGGCTCTGCACAATTCCTCATTATGCATCTGTTTCCTAACTATTCAAATCCCTCTTGTCCTTCCACTTACCTAAAGATGGCACACACCCTGTATATTCCTGTACTCCCTGGGCCCCAGGAACCCCACGCAGCATGGACTCAGTGGGCATGTATTAAGTGAACATTGATTGACACGTGGTAAGATTGACAGCCATGGTTCTAGGTGTTTCTGTGTTCCAGAGAACATTCTGAGTGTTCTGTAGATCCCAATTTATTATTCCTGTGACTCACCTGTAAGCTAGATACTGTTATTGTCAACGTTTCACAATACACAAGAGATGAGGCACAGAGAGGTTAGGTAATCTGCCCAAGGCCACTCAGATGATTCTAATTGGCAGTCCTGGCCTTTAACCATGATTTATTAAGCACATACTATGTGTCAGAGCCTGAGGATACAGCATCAAATAGGAGTCTCTCAAGCCTAGGTTTTATACACACCCACGAACAGAAAAGTGGTTCTATTTTCAGGCACAGAGACGCCCACATACTAAGTAGGGTCACACAGCCCAAGGCCGCTGGTAGCAGAATCCCTCACTTTATTCCAGGCCTTGTATATGTCCTATAATACACCTGTCCACAGGGTAGGGGCACTTTAACAATTTAACCAGTCAATTATAATAATATTTTTCTCTCTGAATGTTTAAAAGAAAAAAACTCTGGCATGCTAAGGTATAATCATGGCTCAGAGGCCAAGCTGACATTAGTTATTAATTAGGTCATTATGCATTCCACGGTGATAATTGCTTTGCTGCGGAGTCACCAAGCATGAAACGGACCCTGCGAAGAAACGCAATCTATCAATCGTTGGAGCCCAGCCTGGCGCATTCTCTCACCTTGAGCTGGGTGTGCGCCTCAGCAGGAAACAAAAAGAAATTAATGATGCTTCAGTAGGCAACAGCAAGCAGGACCCTTCCCTCATCTCCCCCAGAAGGATCCCATGCTTCGACCCTGGGACAGCAGAAGCCAAGTTCATCGGCAAAAGTGGCTGTTTGTCTGTGATCTCCTGACTGGTCGATCTTTCCATCTCCTTTTCTCTCCCACCTTGCTTTGTACCAGGAGGCTGGCTCCTCCACCTGCCATCTCACCTGTTGCTTTTGGTAGTGACTGGGGTGGGGTGGGGGGTGAGGAATGGCAGGGCCAGGTTTGCCTGCATTCTGTCTCCACTCAGGTTCAACCCTAGCTTCAGTGAAGGGGAAAGGAGCCCCCAGATCCTCTCTGGACGTATCCTAGGGGTCCCCAAGTGGGAAGTATCAAGAGCGGACACAGCTAGAGTTTAGTCTCAGTGAAAGCTGCAGAGATCCCGAGGGTGAGCTTGCACAGAAAGACACATCACATCAGCTGCCATCACACCTGTGGGTGTCCACTTTATGCTAAAAGTGCTGATTGGTGTTTCATTTCTTCACTGTGAGTCCTGTGAAGGGACGCACTGGTGTGCTACCCATTTTGTAAGTAAAGAAGCTGAGGCTGGCAGAGATGGCTTGCCTTTGGTCCCCCAGCTAATGATGGAGCTGGGATTCAAACCCAGGCTCAGGAGATGTGAGAAAGTACAAGTGGACTCCCAGAGGGCAGGACAAAATAAGCCAGGACCATGGATGGCAGGCATGTCCCCACCTGGAACAACGTGAGGTCCTGCCTCTGTCCTTCTCACAGGCTGACCGTTTGGACTTTGGGCACCCCTGTGTGGAAGGAGTACACATCCTGCCCCCACAGAGCTCCCAGGTTCACCTCACTGAGAATCCAGAAGCATCTAAAGCCAGGTCTGAGTTCAAACTTGCAAGGTGATGAATGTCTGAGCTTCATGCTGGCGTGAGCCCATCAGGCTGACCCAACCAGCTGTCATACAGAGGTTACCTCAGTGGGGAGAGGGACTGTGTGGAGCAGGGCCTTTTCCTCCTCTCTGTCAGCCTCTTATCGATTGTGTCTGCCTCGCGTAGAAGCATCTGGACCACTGGATGAGTGTTTCTGGCGGACTCCATCCTCCCCACATTGCTCCGTCTTCTCCTTCCACTTGAAGGATTCCCACAGGGGCCTCCCCTGCAGCTTTCTGAAGGCTTTGGAGTGTCGCTCCCTGAAGGAAAGAACGGACAGGGAGACTCAGTGGAGAATGACAGGCATCCACCTCCACCATGGAGGCGACTGGATGGCACCCAGCCCCCGAGCAGCACCCAGGCAGAGGTTGACCGTTGTGATGGCCAGCTGTGGTGACTCAGGTCTATGATCCCAGCTCCCAGGAGAGTAAAGCAGAAGAATCATTGTGAGTTCAAGACCAGCCTGGGCTGTGCAGTAAGCTCCAGGCCAGCCTGGGATGCAGAATAAGACCCTTTCTGAAAAAAGATGAAAACAAAACAAAAGCTTCATTTGGGGGCTGTAGAGATGGCTCAGCAGTTAAGAGGACTGGCTGCTGTTGCAGAGGACGTGGGTTCAGTTCCCAGCACCTATATGGCTGCTAACAACCATCTGTAACTCCAGTTTAAAGGTTCTGGTGCCGTCTCCAACCTCCATTGGCAGTGCACACACATGGTGACCACATGCAGGAAAACACTTACCCATAAAATAAAAATCTGTTTTTAAAAAAAAGAGGACAAATATAGTGGTACATACCTTTAATCCCAGCACTCAGGAGGCAAAAGCAGGCAGATTTATATAGTGAATTCCAAAACAAAATGACAACAAAAACAAACAACAACACAATAGGATAGGTCAAGATAAAGAATAGGACTGGATGGGCTGGAGAGATGGTGCAGCAGTTAACAGCACTGCCTAACAGAGGACCCAGGTTCAATTTCCAGTGCCCCTACATGGTGGCTAACAACTGTCCATAACTCCAGTTCCAGGGGAATTCAATACTCTCTTCTGACCTTCTCAGGCATTTCACTACACAGGTACACTTATATACATGCAGGCAATATGCTCATACACATAAAAATAATAAATAAAATATTTTAAAAGTATATGACTGGAGAGGTATGACTCCGTGGTTAAGAGCATGTATTGCTCTGGTAGGGGACTCGAGTCCGGTTCCCACGGCTGTCTGTAACTCCAGCTCCAGGCGACCTGACACCCTCCTCCGGACTCCTCAGGTACCTGCACACACAGGTACACACAGACACACCCATATACTTATCATTAAAAATAAAATAAATCTTTTAAAAAATGAAAAAGACCATACTCCTGTAACTGGAGTTGCAGTGGTTGTTAGCTGCCATGTGGGTGCTGGGAAGCAAACCACTAAGCTCGCTCTCTTGTCCACTGGATACAAGTTCTAAGACCATCTATTTCATTCTTGTATGTGATTAGCTGTACCAAAATACACACACACACACACACACACACACACACACCCTCTGTGAAAGGCCTGTGTACCAAGGAACTCTGCCCCAATGACCAAGTTTATTTCCATTCCAAACAAGACCACAGCCAAGACTAGACAGAGCTGCTCTACACTGGCCCAGCCCCACGTCTTCTCCAACTGGAGGTCCTGTCCCTGCCAGGGACCTGTCACTCTGATACATTTCTCTCTTGGCCTTCTACAGCACAGCCTCTTGGGAAGTTGGCCTCATGGACAGACAACTTATAGCCAGAAGGAGTGGCTCCCATATCTGAAGATCTTCGCTGGGTGGGGAGACCCAGCAGTCCGGGGTAGAAGGAAAGCGGCCATGTTCTCTTGGTGGTGCTCTCCTTGCTGGCTGGGCACAGACATACTCATTCATCATTTCAGTAAATATTTATTGGGCTTCTACATCTCAGGTGCCTTTCTAAGCACCGAGCAGAACATTCCCCCTAGGTGTACAGATCAATGGCCGCATCACCTGCCTTTTGCAGAGGCCAGTCTCTGTCTATTCCTCATTCTGTTAGTCCTGACTGGATATAGGGCTGCTCTGTTTATTTCTTTAAGAAAGGGTCTTGTATAGGCCTCGAACTCACTTTTTAGCCTAAGCTGGATTTAACCCTTGATCTGCCTGCCTCTATCTCTGCAGTGCTGGAATTACCAGTGTGCCCCATCACTCCTAGCCAAGAGTATTATTGACCCCATTTTACACAGAACCAAACTGCCTCAGAGAGGCAGAGTGCCGATCCTGAGGAACAACAGCAAAAAAAAGTTATGGAGCTGAAGCAGTGGGGAACCTTCTAGATAAGAGCTGGGAAATTACAGACTATAGGCTAAATTCTGGGGCTCACTGCCTATCTTTATAAATAAAGCTTTAGGGACTAGAGAGATGTCTCAGTGGTTAAAAGCACTGACAGCTCTTGCAGATAATTCAGGTTCCATTCCCAGAATCCACATGGTAGCTAACAACTGCCCAAACTCCAGTTCCAGGAAATCCAATGCCCTCTTCTGACCTCCTTGGGCACTGCATGACAGGGGTACACTTACTCACATGCAGAGAACACACTAATACACATAAAATAAAAATAAATATATAGAGAGCTTTATTGGAACACAGCCATGCTGGTTCATTTGCATATTGTCTCCTCTGTTTCACAGGATAAGGGCAGAGTTCAGCACCTGCAACAGAGACCATATGGGCCAAAGGGCTGAAAATATTCTCTGGCCCTTATGAGAAAAAGTTTGCCAGCCTACCTTCTAAATCAGACTTCTAAATTTGTAATGATCAAGTGTGGTTCAGAGTGTATATATTTCTATAACCCTCCCTTCTCTGCTCCCTCCCTCCATCCCTCCATCCCTTCATCCCTCCTCCAGCCCACCTCCATCCATCCACCGTCCATCCCTTCCATCTTCCTTTCTTCCCTCTCTTCTTCCTTTCCTGCTTCCTTTCCTCTTTTCTCCTCCTTCCTTCTTTTATTCTGAACAACTTTGTTATTAGATGTTTAAACTGACGAGTGAGGTGAATCTGGTTCATCATGTGGCTGGTTGATCATATGGGGCTGCCTGCCCCCCGCCCCCGCAAGTCCTGGGTGCCGTGAGCAGATCTAAGTCACTGTTGTGCCTGTGAGTCTCTCAGTGAGTACCTGTAAATACAGAACCGTGACGTGTTCATCCTGAGGACTGCGATGACAGGTACATGTCCCATCTCCAGCAGCACTGGGTTTTCTCTGTCCAAAGCTCCATGTCTGGGATTCATTCAGTGTTTCTAGTTTCTTGTTCCTGTCGAGACTCGACTAAGTTCCATACATTATGACTCATTGCTCAGTCTCCTGCAGAGAAGGGTCAGTGACTACAGTTTGCTGTGGAGTGAGGACACCCTGGTTTTAACACTGGGGTATGGCATAACACTGCAAGACTAGGCACACTGAGACAAGTTGATCATGCCGTCCTGTAACGCATTCGCTCCCTCTGCCTCCTGTCCCCACATTCATGTGTAACAGAAACTGAGATGTTTCCTGGGGGCTTTCCTGTGACCCCAACTGAGAGGACCAGGGGCAGTTGAGTGTCTCTGACTGAACCCATGACATTCATTCCCCTTGGTGGACTTAAGCTGGTGGGTTTTGAAGCATCTGGCTGGTTAACTTGAGTGCTGAAGATCTACCTCCCTCCCTCCTTGGTGCTCATTCTCCGGCTGCTCAGGCCTGCACCTGGGTCACAGGCAAGCACCGTGCGCTGTTGTTTACTTGGGCTTAATTCCAGACCCCGCCACCATCCCTGAAGTCAGCTGGAGCTGTGATTTGCTGGCTGTGTCCCCAGTGTGCCACTGAACTTGTTCCTCTGTCCCCTGCTCTTGCCACAGGTTGTTACTGGGGCATGACCAGGTTCAAGCCGATCAGTCCCAGCGCAGGGCAGACGTCAGCTAAAGCAGGGACCAGCCTGAAGAAGGTCAAGCCATGGGGCCATCTGGGTACTCTAAAGCCTGCTCCCCGGTATAACAGGTAGTATGGACCCGTCCTCACCACAGAAGCAGAAATGGCAGAGGGGCCAGGTCAGGGGCCACCAGAGGAAGATGCTCTGGCAAAGCTGCTCACACATGTCTATTATGTTTCCTTCCACACAACGTGGGCAAAAGTGGCAGTCCAGGTTTTATGGGAAGAGTATTATGGGAAATAAGAGCACTAACTTCGGAGGTAGGCCTCATGTCCCCACGTTTCTTCTACCCACTTTGCCTTGCTGCATGAGCCCAGGCAAGCATCTTGATCTCAGTGCCTTGGTTTCTTAATCTTGAGGGAGTTGTGGAGCTGAGAGCTGATAGCTGAGGTATGAGAGAGGCTTGCTCAGTGAACCCCACCGTCTGTGATGTCGGCAGCTTCAGATCTGCTGGGGTGGAGTGTTCGTCCCATTGTGCTGTCTGGTTTTGTGAGGCCTTTTCTACTTGCCTCTGCTATTCATTAACCTCCTTTTCCTGCAGTTGTTCCTTTCACACAATTCCTTCTGACTAGGATCCATGGACAGGGCGTGGATCTATCTCCCCTCCAAGCTGAGCACACAGTTATCATCAAGTCAACATGTACTGAGTGCCCAATCCGTGCTTAGCACATACGCACTATCACCTTGGTCCTGACCATCCGCAAATTTAGCAATAGGCACAGAACAGGCATGAGGCTGCCAGGGTCACCACACAGCAGAGAAAACTAAAGAAACAAGGCCCAGCTGCTACTGCCCACTCTGGAGCCCCTCACAGGAAGATGGAGACCTCAGCAAGTGTGGTAGCCAGAGCCAGGCATACCCAGCAGAGCCCACGTCCAACAGAACCCCCTCAGGGCTGTCTTCAGAACACTCTACAGAGACCTCTGAAAGGACATGGCTATATTTAAAAGCCTGGGCAGGGCAGTGCGCAGTGGCATTTGCGTGGCCACCATTCCTTAAAGGGCACACACTTCTTCAGCTTTGCTCTTCTGGAGAATGTGCCAGAGCAGCATCAAGAGAAGGGGCCCCTGCATGTGAGTGAGAGGCAGCAGGACCACTGGGCCAGCTCCAGCCAGCAGGTATGGTACGGAGCTGTGAGGGCAGCCCAAGGCTCAGAGAGCCCTCTGACCCAGCGCAGGCTGGGGCTTCCTGCCATCACTGCCTTGCTCTCTGATCGTTTGGCTGGAACCTCTGGGTTCTCATGGAGTGGTGACCAGGCTCTGCATCACTGCTGTGTCTCACCAAGCTGGTCCCCAGCAGCTCTGCCGTCACCCCGTCACCTCTCCCCGTCACCCCGTCACCTCTCCCGCCTCACCACTGAAGAGGCTAAGGGTCTGAAGACTTCACGGAGGCCACACAGCTACAATCTCAGTCACTTAGATCTGACTCCAAAGCCCACCTTCTTCTGACCCTTCTTTGAATCCCTAGGCCTTTTTGAAGCACCAGCTGCATACATGCCCCTTGCTCTCTGCCCCACATTCCTGGACCCTTCTCCCCAGAGCCCAGTACCCCCTTCCACGTCATCAGGACTTGGCCTCCATGTATTCATTCAGGTGCTTGAAGACACCTTTGCTCTCAAATTCCAGAGGGTCCTGGTGGGCAGGGCCTGGCCTTTTGGATGGGTACTGAGGGGCTGGGGCAGAGAGCTTCCTGAGACTTGAAGAGACCACTCTGGAGAATCAGGAACTGACCAGAATGATCCCTGAGTTCCTACCCTGCCTCTGTCATCTGACTGTAAAATTGCTCTTATGAGGTGGGGTCAGAGGGCTGGTGGACCCGAAGGAAAAGCTCAGGGACACAGACCAAGGGTAAAATGCCACTAGGGAGACAGTCCTGCCTTAAGGGCAGGTGCACCGAGCCTGGGGCGCACTGAAGACCCCAGCCCATCCCAACAGATGGCCAAGATGGCTCCAGGTGGCCGCTGTCGACTGGAAGCGTGGGCCCCACGTGGCTAGATCCTCAGACTCCCTGGCAGTTTGGCACTCCTCTGGTTTAGAAATCCTGGCTCACTCTAGTTGCACATATTTACATATTCCAGTCCTTTCTGGGCTGTCATTTACATACCACAGTCAAATGTGCAAGTCTGAAGTGTCTGGCTTGATGGATTTTGACAACTCCAATATTTTTAAAACACTAGAGTGTCTAAGAAAATAGGATCGTGGGATGTGTCTGACCCACCTTTCAGGGCCACTTGGCCAACATGTCACATGACCCCATGAGTGAACACGGAGAATTGCTGACCTCATAGGGCTGTGGTCCAAGCTCAGTTGGTCATGGGATAAGCACTTAGCACAGCGTGTGGTGCCTCATAAATGCTCTAGACATGGTAAATATCATTTTTTAGTTTGTAGACCCATATTTCAGAGCAGTTTGAGGTTGGAGAGCTAGAGAGCTCCCACGTACCCTACAGCCCCTGTTACCACACTGGCAGCATCTCATGGTGGCTGGCATGTTGATTAGTCCCTGTGCTGTTACGGCACAGCACTGTGCATTCAGACAGGTGGGTGACATTGGGAAAGCCTGACTCATTCCTCTGAAGGATGGGATTTATGGAGGTGAGCTTGAAACTGTTCTAACATACCCAAAATGGAAGCCACCACACACCCACTTTGGGTGATAGGAGTCACACAAACTCCAGCCCCATTTCTCTCCTGGGTGACTAGTTGTACATCCAAAGTCACCTCCCCCCTGCTGTGTAACTTGGAGTGACTGTTTCAACCTCTCTGAGCCTCTCACATAAGAACCATCTCTGGTTGGAGCATTTGGAAGCTTCCATGAGCTACTTACTATGAAAAGTCTTTGTACACTATAAAAAGCTGTGGATTAAACTTAGAAGGTATTATGATTATAATTTGATACAGAAAAAATGAGCACTGGGCATTGGGACGGAGGACTGTCTGGAGGCTGAGCCACTGGGGTTTGGCGATGGTCTGTGACTTTTTCCCCTTGGGTGAGGTGACCAGAGAGTCTGACACAGCTGGAGCCACCCTGGGGTGCAAAAGCAAGGTCACACTCCAAGCTGTTAAGGTGGCATGACCAAGCAGGCCAGGTGACAATTGGCACAGAGCCACATTCCAGGTACCACAATGTCCGAAAAGGAACTGGTCATAGATGCTTCCAGGCACCCTAGACAATGAAGTCATTGCCTTACACCCGCCACTCCCCAGGCACAGCAAGGAAGCCTGAGCCTGTCCTGCCCTCTTTTCTAGACGTGGCCTTGACAAATAATTGATAGCTTTCCCGCTCATTCTCCCAGCCCATGGTTGATTTTTTTTTCCTTTATTACCCCGAAGCAAAATTTATTTGTAAGGCACTAAAGAGAGTCTCCTGTCCCTTTTATGCTGGGAGCCCTCAGAAGAGAAGTGAAATTGTGTATTCGCTGCTAAAAAAAGCCCCGGCTTATACAATTTTAACAATAGAAAAATGATCTTTGTGCTCCAGTGCGTGGAAGCTTGGAGAAAAACAGGCGGGTGTTCAGGTGGCTGGTGAATTACAAATGAGTGGTTCGCCTTTGTCTTGAGTGACAGGCAATTTAAATGCAGTCTTATGTGGAGGCCAGGGGGATCCTCCCCCCCAGTACAGAGAGAGGAGAGGCAGAAAGGTGGGAGGGAAGAAAACAGCTTCCTCCTGGAACTGAACAACTCGCCCTGCCCAGAGGTGAGAAGTCGGAACTTCATCTGGTAATTAGGAAATCAGCGGTTCGGAGGAGTAATTGGTGATTACACTATCGCTAATAGCGGGCCCAGCCTGGCGTGCGGGATGGAGCTGCTTCCTGCCCTGCATGGGGCATCCCTGGCAGGGTCCCCAGAGTCTGGCATGAATGCATTCGGAGCCACATTGTGTCACACGAAAAGTAAGAACAACACTGACTTTTGAAAACCTGGAAGTAATTACAAATGTTAGAAGAAAACTGCCCTGCATTTCCCTCCTGCCCCCGACAGACACCGCTCTGGCTCTGCCCCCTCCTAGAGACCTTCGTCCAGGGAGGGGAGTGGGTGTGAGTGCAGAGGGGAGGCTGTCTGTCTGCCTAGGTGAGAAGAATGAGTGAGCGTGGCTTAGGAAGGGCCTCAGGGGACGGAGGAGACAGCCAGTGAGAGCACGCCTTACACAAGCATGAGGTCCTGAGCACCCAGGTAAAACGCTGGGTGTGGCAGCACATGTGTGTAACCCCAGAGTTGGGGATTGGAGACAGGCAGATCCTGGGGCTTACTGACCAGCCACTCCTTAACCAAAACTGGGAGCTTCGGGTCCAGGGATAGACCAGGACGCGTGACGTCCCCCTGGCCTCCACTCATGTGCCCGTGGGTATACGTAGCCCACATACACGCAACGCACCAACATCATGTACACACACACAGGCAGGGCTCTGAGCCTGTACAGATGAGGGAAACTGAGGTGCAGAAACTGTGGCTTGTCCAAGGTTAGAGGTTCAGGGTCTTGGCCCAGCTCTCAGCTCCTTGGCGCTTCCTGCTTAGCCCTGGGCATCCATGGATAAGATGGGGCCCCTGGGCAGGTCCTGGGCACCAATCGCTAAACGGAGCTCAGGGTGCTATCCCATGTAGGACTCCCAAAGGTGTCCTGCGCCCCATCCCCTGGCTGTGTCAAGTTTGGAAGGATGCTCCCTGCCCAGCCCTGTCCGTGGGCAATACCACGGGAGTAGCCAGCCCTTCCACAGAATCTGCCTGTCCACAGCACAGTGGCTCCAGGCTGCCTTCTGCTCTGAGGCTTCCTCCTCTTCGTTCTGGGCTCTCCCGGAGCCCATCCCCCAAGTCCAGACCCCAAGGTCCTCACCCTGCCTCTGCTGCCGAGTTCTGCTCTGCGATGCCCCTGTTCACTCCCCTGGATGCTGAACGAGCTGTCTCCCTGTCCTCCGCCTGCTCCACTTGTGCCATGCCCATCTCTTTGCTGTTGCTCAAACAAGCCAACCAACCTCCTGCCGCAGGGGCTTTGCACCTGCTGTCCTCGTTGCCTGAAACCCCTTTCTCTCACATCCCGCATCTCCCTGATTCCCTCCCCTCTCTAAGTCAGCTGCCCTGTCCCGCTCCCAGGGCTACACTGGCTACAGAGGCCGGCTGTACACCCCTCCCTCCCGCTCCGTCCCCTCCCTTGCCCTTGCCTCTTCCTGTACTGTTTTATACCCTGATTTCCTTCCTTGTTCACCTCAATGACACCTCTGTGGGTCAGCTCCTCCAGGCTAGGTATTTGGTCAGGCCAGTGCAAGCAGGTACCGAGAGCGTTCAAGGGGGAGAGAGGGGATTCAAGGTGTGGGAGGCGAGTCAAGGGGGCTTTTGTACCTGTCTGATGTTTTATTTCCCTTTTTTAAAAGTCAAGTCTTTTTTTTTTAAAACAAGGTCTCATGTAGCCCAGACAGGCCTCCAACTAACGAAAAACAAACAAAAAAATACTCTTGAATTTCTGATCCTCCTGCCTCCACTCCCGGGGTGTGGCTTACAGCTGTGCACCCCGCCTGGTTTTATGCAACTGAACCTGGGCTTCACGCTTGCCGGGCAAGCACTCTGCCAGCTGAGCCACATTCCCAGTCCTTATGTCCCTTTTTAATTGTCAGCCTCTCTCCTCTACAGACTCAGGCTGGTTGGAGACAGTGTCCAGATAAAAAGCCGTCGTGGGCTGGGCCCCATCATCATAGGATGCCGAGTGCCTACGCTCAGAGGTCAGGATGCCCAGGACACCCAGCCTGGGCCTGTGGCCTTTTAGACATCCATAAGGATAGTGTTGGAACCTGGAATGGGGTGGGATTTGCCCCTAGGGAATGAACTTGGTAACTAGTGTTTTGAGAACTGCTTCCTCCTGTCTCTGGGTAGGAGTTCTGGGATGGGTGGGTCTGGAAGAAGTTCTGTGACCAAATGCATTTTGAAAGGATGCTAGGCTGAACTGAACCACAAAGAGAACTTCCCCCGCAGATCAAAACGTGTTCTGTGACCATCCTGTTCATGTCCATAAAGGAACATGTGACCTCCATCACAGGGCCCCTGTCCATGCCACGGGACACAGGTCCATGCCGCGGGACTTCAAAGCCATTTAGGAAGTATCATTTCTCGTCTCAAATTCAGTCCTGGTGTGAGAAGTGTTGGGTACAATGCCTCTTCCTCATGGCCAGTTCTCACACCTCAGTGGAACGTCTTCCCTGGACCTGGGTTTCTCACACCTCAGTGGAGCGTCTTCCCTGGACCTGGGTTTCTTCCTCCGCACCACAGAACTGTGCTGGTATCTCAGGGCTTCTATCTACAGGGTTGCAAATGTTTGTTGCACAGATCTGGGCCCGGGCCCGGGCTCAACACAGCTCGTAGATGCATAGCCTGGAGGAGCAAATTTGCCAGGTTTTAACACCAGCAGGCAAGAACCAGGTGATGGCAACAGGCTTTTGCTGGTCCTGATGTAACTGCTTCCTCGTGCCATCCCAGTACCAGTCTCCTGACGGGGTGTGTGGCTGGCTGCTGCCACCTCAGGCATGCAGTCCTCAAACTTGCTGTCACAAGCCCAGTCTAGACACTTTCTTTCTGTCCTTCTGAGTGTCCAGGCCTACCATGAGCTGGCCACCTAACCCTTTCTTCCTTCCAAGCTCCTTAGTCAAGGCCTGCAGGTTAAATGTACAAGCCACAACCCTGGAGAAGCACCCAGGTAATAAACATTGTCAGCTTTGCTGATTACAGGGTCTGTCACAGCTTACTGCTGTGTCCTAGAAGAGTGAAATCAGCCATGGATGATCCATGAAAGAATACCCCTGGCTGTGTTCCAATAAAACTTTATTTACACAAACAAATGAAGGGCCAGATTTGGGCTACTGCATATTGTTTGTCAACCTGTTATGGATCAGTTCAGCCCTGTCTAGTAGAGATAGACATATAAGCTATGTAAAATCATTTAGATTTTTCTTCTAGAAGCTATGTTTAAAAGAAACAGGTAAATTTGATTTTAATAACAGCTTTTTTGTTGTTGTTGTTGTTGTTCTTTCTGAGATAGCCTGTAGCTATCTTCCTGTAGCCCCAGCTGGCCTGAAACTCTCTATGTAGACCAGGCTGGCCTTGAACTAACAGAGATCCGCCTGCCTCTGCCTCCTGAGCGCTGGAATTAAAGGCATGTGCCATCACGCCTGGCTTAATTTTAATAATAGCTTTTATTTCCCCTAATCTGTCTCTAGCATTATCATTTTAACAAGTAATCAATATGAAATAATCATCAGGGTCTTTTACATTCCCTTTCCTCTGCTAAGACTGAGAAACTATCTTACCATCCATCAAAGTGTGCAGCTGCCTCTTTTTTTTTTTTTTTTTTTTTACATTTATTTACTTGTTTAGGGAGGACGCATGTGTGCCATGGCGTGCAATGAGAAGTCGAAGGACAACTTGCAGGAGTTAGTTCTCTCCTTCTATCATGTGGTTTCTGCAGATCAAACTCAGGCTGCCGGGCTCTATCTGCTGAGCCAACTCACTGGCCACAGCTAAGCAGTCTCTGGCTTGTGTCTGGTAGCAAGCATGTTGGATAGCCCCAGTCTCATGGGGAAGGTGGACACTATTAGAAGAGATGGTCACAGAGATAAAGGCATCATTACTAATTAGTGTATGGGTGACCAGAAAGTCGGGGAGCCATGGGAAGGGCTTTTTACAAGTCAAGGGAGCAGTCTTGTCCTTCTGCAAACCCCAGCCAGCATCATGTTCAGCATGACTACTGGAAACCAGAGTGTCTGACCCTCTGATCTTTCATGGCTTCTGTCTTGGCTGGGAGGTGAATGGCATTGCTTCCTGTGACTTCCCTGAGCACCGGGCACCCAGCAGACTCCACCCTCAGACAGCTGCAGGACACCCGAGAGGCAGCAGTGTCCAGGAAGGGTCAAAATGGCTGGCCTCTTGACTACAGCTCCCACCTTCCTAGGAGCAAAGGACCTCTGACAGGATGCTTCATCACTGGGCCTCAGTTTGCTTGCCTGCACATTGGGACAATGGTGTCAGTGACTTGGTGACTGGCATGTCTTTGTAGATGGATGTTTGCCAATAGAAAGAGCACGTAGCCCTTGGTTTGTGCTGGCACCTGTATTTCCGTCATCCCATCAGGGGCACCCCAACCTGCATTGACTGCACCCCCTAACCTTCCAAATGACCTGGTGTTTCATGTAGCCCCTGATGGGCAGCTGTGACTCCCATTGGCTTGGAGTGTGTCCATGTCTGTGCGCTGACAGTCTGCCTGTGTTTGTGACTTGATTTCCCAGGCTTTCTGCCCTTCCTCTCCCCTCGTTAGGGAGATGGAGATTCTTCCTGTTCTACCACCAAACTGGGTCAACCCAGTCTCCCGTGTGTTTCCCTCCATTTAGCACTTGTAATTAACCAATCATCTGGAGAATTCACCGTGACATCCGTGTCCCCACTAACAGCGAGTGTCATGAAGGACCTGCGTCCGCACTGTTCACAGCTGTTTTCAGTGTCCGGTACTGGGTGAATCTCAGGGACTCAGGAAATGTTTGTTGAGTGAATAAGAGACTGTCATTTACTCTGGAAGGTCAGAGAGTGTTCTCTCCAGGGAGTGTTCTCAGGAGAACAATGAGATAAAATTGCTCTTGTAACTGGCCTTTTTAAGTCGCTTGTTCAACATCAGCCATGCATTTCTCTCCACTTCTTCTCTGTTGCCAGTGTTCTATGAGATTGTGAAATCTTCAAACACTGTTATCCAATAGAAGTCTAATGATCACAGATGAAATCTTATGTTTTCTGGAAGCCATGTTTTTAAACAGTAAAAAGTGCTTACATGTAATTCATAGTTTTAAAATTGTCGATGAGTTCGGTATGGTAGGGCAAACCTTTAATCTCGGAACTCAAGAGACAGAGGCAGGTGGATCTCTGTGAATTACCTGGTCTGCTTAGAGAGTTCCAAGCCAGCCAGGGCTATGTAATGAGACCCTGCCTCAGCAACACAAAACAAAATGTCAATGAACTATCTTTTTCTTATACTAAGTTTTGGGGATTCTGTGTGTATTTCACAGTACTATATGCCTTGATTTTGACTCCCCACTGTTCAGGTGGTCAGTAGCCATTTGTGACTTTCGCGATATATTGGACAGTGTGACCCTGTATAATGAACATCTGTGGTCCTCGATTTTCCCTCCCAGAATGCATGGAAAGGCAGGTTCTCTCTTAGGTACTTTTTGTAAAACACAGGAAAAACACACAGCTGAAATCACCACCTGGCACAGGCACTGTTCCTTGTGAGGAGAAAATTGGTCAGGCATAGAGGTAAACATATCTTACGGGGCCTAAGGCATAAGGAGTCCTTCGAAGGACTGTGCATGTATTAAAAGCACTGGATGCCCCAACATCCCTTTGAGAGAATTGTTGTATTTTTAGCCCCTTTACAAATGGGGATATAGAGACACGAGGATTTTAGTGACCCTTCTGCCCAAGGAGACACAGCTGGTCACTGGGGATTTGAACCCCCAGTGTCCAAGCTCCAGGGCCTGAGGCTTGGTTGGCTGCCTCTCTGAATAGGTTATTCCAGAAATGGCCTCTGCCAGTGTGGCACAAAAGTGAGAGCCTCAGACAGTGCCTCAGCTGAACCTAGAGTTAGTGTAATGTACTTGGCTTTGTTTATTCTGTAAATGGCATGGCTGGACTAGGGATGTGGCTCAGTCAATAGCCTTGGGTTCAAGCTCCAGCACCAAATAAAGTGGGTGTGCTGGTGCACACTTGTAACCGTAGCACTGGGAAGGGCAGGGTAAGAAGATTGGTGGGTCAAGGCCATCCTCAGCTACATAGTGAGTTTGAGGTCAGTCTGGGCTACATGAGAAAACAAATTATGTTGGGTATCTACTGTGTGCCAGACAGAGCTCTGGGACCCTCCTTTATGGGGAAGGCTTTGACAACAGATACACCCCTCTGTCTCTTTCATGGCATCACTAAGAGTTACAGGAAATGCCCAGCTCAAAGAGGAAGACTGACAAGCCCATGCTCCCACTCACCACAGGAAGTTGCTGCTGGGAAGGACAAGTGTGGTACTGGGAACAGAGGCTCACCAGATACAGTGACCCAGCCAGTCAGCGGCCTGCAGATTTGGAGTTGACAATCTGTGCATAGAAGGAACTTGCGCTAGGCATATGATGCCCTGGACTCTTCAATGTGACTGGCCCACAAGAGCCAGGATCCAGGCAGCTTCATTGGGAAATGAGGGGGTCCTGGGCCTGGAAGCTCCACGCATCTTAGCCTCTGAGATTCACCCATATGCATGTTCCAGGTGACATCTGTCTTGCACAAAGTCTCGTTGACAGAACAAGAAAGAACACAAGCAAGAGGATGGCCTGAATGCAGCTCTTCACCACTGGGCCGCCATTATCTGTTCAGCCATTCCGTCAGAAAGCATCTGTTGAGCACACCGGGAACTCCCTCACCCAGCTCTGCCACGCTCTGTATTGGTTGAAGCTGTTTGATGGCGCCTAAGAACTTTATCAATTTCTCTTTCGTTTTCACATGCAAGAGATCTCCAAGCATGTCCCACTTTCTCCCAAAGAGTGGGAGAACTCACTGCATCGCTCTCAAAGAAAAAATTAATAGCAGATATTAATAACCTACCATTTGCCCATCCCCGTGTTTGGCTCCTAATGTATGACAGGCCTAAAGAGGTAGATCCTATCATTATTCCCTACCCCCACTTTACTGATGAGGAAACTGAGGCTCACAGAGGGGCTTTGTTTTGCCCAAAGTCACAGAACCTGGGCGCAGTGCAGCTGGGCTTTGAACTCAGACTCCTTGACATGAGAACCTAGACTTGTACCCATTTTCCCAGTCCACAGCCCTGGGGCCATAGCTAAGCTGACACTATCTCTTCTTCCAAAGGTGGTGGCTCTCAGTAAGAGGAGTCAGGACGCAGAGGCGGCTTTCCTGAGTGTTTACAAGCAATTAATTGAAGCGCCAGGTAAGAACACTTGGGCTCCGTAATTGAATAATTACCGAGGAAAGCCATGAGTGGGTGACAGGGTGACACAGGTGCGTCCCGGAGCGGAGTCTGGGCACAGACCTGGACCCAGGGGAGGCCAGGCCCTTCGCAGAGAGCGGGCGGAGAGCTTTACCCAGCCTGACGTGACATGTCCCCATAGTTCCTTTGCTGCCTGCCTTCTGCCTTGGAGTACGGCAGGAAGTGCTGGTCCTTGGTCTGCACACACAGGGTGGGTCACTGGAAAGTGGCAGAAACAGCCTGATCCCCAGCAAGCAGCACAGCCACCAGGCTGTTGCCCAAATAAACTCCAGTGGAAAGCCCTGGGAGGCACCATGGCTTGGATTGTGGAGCACAAGTCAGAAATAAGGCTTCAAGCTGGACATGGTAGCTCATACCTGTAATCCCAGCACTCAGAAAACTGAGGCAGAAAGACCACTCTAAGTTCAAGGTCAGCCTAGGCTACACAGTGAGACGTTGTCTTAACAAAACAAACACTAAAGAGCTGGTTGTTAAAATGCTTGCCTTTCAATCATGAGGACCCGACTTTGATCTCTAGAACCCTGCAAAAGCCCCAGGTGTGATGGTGCACGCTGGTAACTACAGTGCGGCGAGGGGTGGGGGTACAGAGGTGGGAGAATCCTGCTTATTGGTCAGGCAACCTCAAGCCTGTTTGATGAGCTCTAGGACACTCAGAGAGTGTGTCTCCAAAAAAAGTGCATGTCCCTGAGGAACAACCCCACAAGGTTGACCGCTGGCCTCCACAGGCGTGTGCATGCGCGCGCACACACACACCCATACACACACACACACACATTCATCCATGCAAACACAAACACATAGAAAAGAAACACAACCTCATTGTCAGCTGCCACCATGAGACATCCATCTTTCTGGACCTCAGCCTATGTCAGTATGGGCGTGGGCCCAGCCAAGAGCTATAGGAGCCCCAGGACTGGTGGGGAGCCTTCCCAATGATCTACATGCCCTCTCGTCCCCGTCTCCAAAGGCTGGGTGCTCAGAGGTCACTGGGGAGCCCAGCACTGACTCCATGAGTCCGACCTCCCAGCCTCCTCCCTGAGGTAGGGGGAGGGGACACAGCTTCCCCAGCTGTCACCGAGCTGGAAAACGAGGAGCCTTAACGGATGGAGATGCGCCACACAAACAGCCCCTTTAGGGCCTCTAATTCATTTTCGAGACATTTAAGAATAACAAAATGTTTTAATGATTTCTTCAGGGAATTGGGAAGATGTATTTTTGTTCTCATTAAATTTTATCCTCAGACACAAGAAGCAAATGTCAGATGCTTTTTGGGGGACTTGGAGTATCCACACCCCTCTCCCCCAATACAACTGGGATCCACCAGCTCCCGTTGGTATATTTCTTGACAGGCAAATTATTTGTCGCAACCCCCCCCCCCAGCCGCACACAAGTCCTGATTCAACATTTCCGTCTGAGTGACTGGCTGCTGCCAACACCAGCCTTTGGCAGGGAACGAGACGAGGGCTGATTGCTCAGCAAGTATTTTGATAAGTGCGCAGCCCGTGTATCTGTAATTACGGAAGAAAACCGTAAATCTTTTGGATATTGTTCACACAGATGTGGCACGAAGTGAGAAAAAAAAAAGCGGTAAAATGTGTTAAAAGCATAATTAATGTCATTGTTGTGAGGGAAGATTTGATTTAAACCCTCGGCTCCGTTGTTCTGTGGTGACAGCTGATGGCTTCACCGAGCACAAGCCAAGTCGTGGGGTACCGGCCCAGCCTTAGAAGGAGAACTGGGGCCTGGTGACTGGGGAAAGGAAAGAGAAAGGGGGACGCGAGGAGGAGAGAGGAGGGCAGGCGGACGCGGCTATGCCAGCTGGAAGACCGGTGAGTGGCCCAGACGGCTCCTCTGATTTTCTTCGGTGTCTTTTGTTTTGTTTGTTTTGTTTTTTTAATCGGAGGCAGGATTTGACCATTCTTGGAAGGTGCTCCTCGCTCTGCAGCATCTTTGGGGACTAGGCTGGTCCGCAGAGTGGAGAAGCTAGTGGCAGACACACCTAGGCAGGATACTGCATCCCTTGTGTTGAGCTGTGTGACCTCGGCCAGGCACCTTACCCTCTCTGAGCTTCTATTTCTGTGTCTTTAGAAGAGAGGTTGTCATGAGACCATCTGGTCAGCTGACATGAAGATTCATTCTGTGCATGAAGGCATTTGGGGGATTAACCCACAGCCCCTGGACATGGAATTCCAAGAGTTGCAAGTGTCTTGCAATGGATCACACGAGGTTGCTAGCTGTCCAGGACGCCGAGCCACGTAGGTGACAGGGTTACTGAGTCTGCGATAAAAAACTGCTTTGCCAGGTTTCAGGGTTTTAAAAAGTAGCTTTTGCACACCACCAAGCTCAGAAGACAGAAAAACAGAAGGAAAGAAAATCTGCTAGGACTCCAGAGTTTGGTTTTTTTTCTTTTTTTTTTTAATCTTGCCCCCTTGTGTCTTTCTTCTGCCGAGTGGCGGCTGGTTCCTCGTGTGACTGGTGCCGTTCCAGCCCCCTTCCCCAACCTGAACGTGCTGCTTTCCTGGGAGACTGCAGACCCCGTCAGTCTCAATGTGTGCTTCTGACTCTTGTATGGCTGTTCCCAGGTGTTCCGAGCCCCTCCCAGTACTGCTCGTGTGGGGACAGTTTAATGTCACAGTGCTGGGGTCTGGGAACAGCTTGGTGCCACAGTGCTGGGGTCTGGGGACGGAATGAGGAAGAAAAAGATAGAAGAGAATCGTAGCCACATATTAATCACAAATCCAAACCCGGTGCTCAGAACAAATCAGGATTCTTTTCTCCTTCTGGTCATGCTGTCTTCTGTGTTAGCTAGCTCATGCAGTATGCTTTCTTACATTATAGACCGTTCACATGTATTCTCAATTGCCAGCTTGTGTATCATTCCTTCAGTTGTGTCAGAGATTATTATTGAGTTGTCAACACTCTTTGTATATTAGGCATAGTGGTCTTGGTACTGGTAGACTTGTTTGGTATTTCTTCCTCCAAACTGACTTTTGCTTTTTAACATTGTGTATAATACATCACCTAGCAAGCATTCAGAAACAGTTTCTAAGAAGCAGGTAATCTTACCAAATCTTCCTTTCTGTGTCCTATTTTTAAACACTTTTCTCACCTCAAAGTTAAAGATCACTCTTGTGATCTTACTTTAAAGTTTTTAAATCTGAGCCATATGAAATATATTTTGATGGAAACAGAGGTAAAATAGCTAGTTCTGAGTTTTATCCCAAATGACTAATTCTGGCGCCATCTAGTGATAAAGCCAGTTTACAAAGCCATGGGAAAAGATTTTAGTGAAATAGGAAACTGGTAATTGCCCTCACCCTCTCGGCCTCCTCCCACTGTTCCTCCGCATTTCTCTCTCTGGGGAGTCACAAGAACATGGAGTCTATTTGCATTAAAAAAAAAAAAAAAAAAGAAGAAGAAGAAGGAAATTTCATTTGAACTTGGGTTGCAAGACTGAGGCGCTGTCTTGAGCCCCTTAGAAACTCAAGCTCACCGACCCCACACACACTTATACACTGCTCTAGGTCGGTCCCCACATGGGCAGTACAGGCTCAGAGATGTCTAACCACTTGCTCAAGATCACACAGCCATGGAGAGAAGAACGTAGAATCTAAAACCTCCAGCTCCAGGATTCATTTACAAAGTAAAGGCTTTGCAGAGGGAAAAACGGCCACAGGAGAGTTGAGGTCAAGCAGGAAGGGGCCACACTGAAAGAGGCCTCGCTGCCAGTCCCCTGGGAGGTGGGCTGGGAGTACAGGAGGCCTTTGCTGAGCCACAGAAGACCATCTGCTTTCACTAACAGAGCTCCAGGCTCTCCCAGCCCAGCCCCCCTGAAGCTGAGGTAAACAAAGAGCCCTGAGCATGGTGCGCAGAGGAAGAACGGGGCCTCTGGGATGGGCCAGTCCCCACCCTACCACTCTGTTTGTGGCTCCTATCTGGGTTCATTGGGCCTCAGTTCTTCCCACATGTAAAATGTGGACAGTGGTGCCCCTCGCTATGGGCTTGTAGAACAGAGCCTATGGGCAACAGGGAGCCCCAGCCTGCTGCCTGGCACACACTTGTCCCACTACACCATCCATTCAGCAAGTATTGAGCGCCTGCTGTTTGTCAGGCCTCTGTGCTGCCCCAGGGGCGGGGTATTGAGCGCGGTGGACCTCCCGGCCTCCTGGCTCTTCCTGGGCTGTGCTTCTACTGTAACGTACGTGTTTAGTGACTGGGCGGCTTTGAAAAACTGACTCTCCCGTCTCAGAGCCACTGTCACCTCCCACTGGCCCTCTGGAAGGGCTAAGCAAGACAGAGCATAAAGCGCCCATAGTGACTGCCCAGCTAACGGTGGCCGCGGTGGTTGTTGTGGCATCTGCTGCTGTTGATATTAGTACTACTCACTATGACACCCAGTACCAAGAAGGAAGACCCTCGTCTCAGCCCCTCCATCTCCCTACAAGCCAGGAGACCCCCAAATCGGCCAGTTCCAGCAGCAGGAAGAAAGGAGTGGGTGGGCCTGTGGCTCGAAGTGGAGGGGAGGGCACTGTACCATCTGCTGTGGAAGTTGAGACTCAGGATCAAAGTTAGTCCTGCTGCCACCCACGCGGGCACCACCCAAGGCCAGATGGGAACAAGCTGTGCTTGGAGGGGTGCATGCGTGGTTCTGCATACATGTTTCTAAGCAGCCTCGTGGCCAGCCTTCTGGCTCCAGCTTTCCCAAAAGATCTGAGTGCCACTTGAGATGGATGCAGTGGGATGGGAAGACTCCAGCCCTGCCTCCTGCCCGATGCCACAAACACCGGCAGCATCAGCTAGCTGTCGGGTGCCCCAAGGTGTAGACCAGGTTTCCCCAGTGCAACCAGGACGCCCCCCCACAGCATACACACACACACACCCGCCATCATATTAGCCATCCGTGTGACAGATGTAGGTGACAGCCCTGAGCTACACTCCCACCGTTCCACACCTGTGGTCGCCCTGCCTGTTCTCACTCTTTGGCCGTGTCTGGCCTGTTCAGTTCCCCAAGAGCTCTTATTCACGCCCTTCAGGTTTAGGGTTTCCTGCTTTGACTTTGATAATCCAAAGCTGCTATGAGCCAGCTGTGGTGGCGCACACCTTTAATCCCAGCAGGCAGCTGCAGGTGGAACTCTGTGAGATCAGCCCATCCCAGGCTGCGTAGTGAGTCCAAGGCTAGCTGGGGCTCAAAACAAACAAAAAAGTCACTATGTCCTGCTGTCACTGCCCATCAGTTCACACTGCCCATCCGTTCACACTGCCCATCCGTTCACACTGCCCATCAGTTCACACTGCCCATCCGTTCACACTGCCCATCAGTTCACACTGCCCATCAGTTCACACTGCCCATCAGTTCACACTGCCCATCCGTTCACACTGCCCATCAGTTCACACTGCCCATCAGTTCATACTGCCCATCAGTTCACACTGCCCATCCGTTCACACTGCCCATCAGTTCACACTGCCCATCCGTTCACACTGCCCATCAGTTCACACTGCCCATCCGTTCACACTGCCCATCAGTTCACACTGCCCATCAGTTCACACTCTAAGCTCCCACACCCGACATTGCTGCATCCCTGGTGGCCAAGGCATACCGGCCGCTCTAGGCTGCCCTGGGTCATGGGAAACTCCAACCCAGGCTCTGGAGGGACTGCGGGGACTCACCTGGGCACCAGTGGCCTTTCTGAGCCCCATGTCTTCATCTGTAACCATGACCTGTGGCCATGAGACCCAGTGAGACAGTCATTCCATAGGGAACAGGTGGGCAGTGGGACAGCCTCTCTTCCTTGGCTTGACCTATTTGTCCAGATTTCCAGTATCTAAAATGTTCTCCTTTGTCCCCCTGCTGACGCTGCTCAGTGTCCCCATGGACAGGTCTTCCCTGCCCAGCCCAGCCCAGCCCATCAGCATTACCCACACTATGCGCCCATCCCTGCCACAGCCTCATTTCTTCCTCATCCCTCTGTCCCCTCCGAGTGGTCATCACAGGGCTCTCCTCCCCTTCCCAGTCCCCATGGCCCTCCTCACCCCTGCCACAGCCCAAGCCTTCCCCAGAATACAGCAAGCCCTGGGGTGTGTCTGGCAGACCCTACCTGGCACCTAGAACTTAGTACATGCTCAATAAAAGTGAGCTTATGGCTGCACTGGGGTGGCTCATCTCCACAGCTGCTGCTGCAGGAGACCTGACAGGTTCATCACCTCGCAGCACTGGAGTCAAAAGGCAAGGTGAGTCTCCCAGGGCTGTGCTCTGCAGGCTTCGGGGAGAGCCTCTCTGACTTCTGCCATTTTAGTCACTTTCTGGAACCACTTCTGTCTGCAGCCTAGACTCTTCTATGAACCATAATGTGGTCACAGGCTCATGTAAGGCTGTCATCTTGCCTCAGAGACACCTCGGGCAGGGCCACTCCCAGCTCCCACTTATATTTATTGAACACACGTTGTGTGTCAGTCCAGCATCCGACCCTGTGTGGCCCAGGGTATCCTAAACCATGTTCACTACCGACGTCGCAGCCAGGATCTGAACTTGGCCTCCCATGCTGGCTCCTCTTTTCCTCCAGAGTGGCTTTGAGCTCTCTGGAACCAAGGTCATCATCTCCAAGCATCTGGATCAACAGTCTCTGTCCTCTGTCATAGCCACAATGTTGAGTTAATGCCTGGGACACACTTGTCACAGGAATTTGGACGGGGATCCCAGAGAGGTGGGTTACTATCCAAGATCACACAACACACTGCCCCAGACCCAGGCTTTAGAAGGCAGATTCTGGGATAGGAGAGATTATTCAGCAGTTAAGAGCACTTTCTGCTCTTCCAGAGACAGGTTCAGCTCCCAGCACCCATGTGGAAGCTAACACCCATTCTTAACTCCAGTTCCAGGAGACCCAGCACCCTCTTCGGGTCACTACAGGCAGTAGGTATGCACACGATGCACTTATATACATGTAGGAAAATACTCATACACATAATTTTTTTAAAAAAATCTTAGGGACTAGAGAGATGGCTCAGTAGTTAAGAGCACTGGCTGCTCTTCCAGAGAAAACCAAGTGTGATTCCACAACTGTAGTTCCAGGGCATCTGACGCCCTCTTCTGGCCTCTGCAGGCTTTGCACCACACAGGTGCACTTACATGCATACAGGCAAAACACTCATACACATAAAATAAAGCTTAATTAATTAAAAAAGAAATCTTAGAAGACAGGTTCTCCCTACCCTGCCCTAAAGTTACTGCCCACTGCAAAAGGGCTGGGGCAGAATTCACATCCCTTCCGCTGCTCTGAGCTGGCTGGATATGTCGGGCCTCCTCTGCACATCTTCATTTCATGACGGGGATGCTGGCCATATCTACTTTCCTGTGTGACATGAGGATGAGAGAGAACACAGGCATACAGGGACAGGGCTTGGGCCGTGGCTGTGGTGTAAGAGGGGCTTCCGGAGCCCTAAGACCCCAGTGCTCATAGACACCCCTCCTCAAGCCAGGCCATTGCCACCTGCCTAGAAACTAAATTGCCAAGTATATCTACAAAGTGAGCATTCATCCTGAATATCACTGTACTGTATACAACCTGTGCCCCTGTTCACTGCAGACCCTCAGAGCTACTCCTACTGAGACTCTCACTCCATGACCCCAGTGGATCCCTCCCTGCCTTCTACTCCTTTGAGTTTCTCAGACCCAGAACCTGGAGTCTTTGCCTCTGAGTTCCCAGGAATCTGGTGCAGGCAGGTCCCATCACTGAGATCTGGGTCAGCCACCCTGAGAGGCTGCTGTCTCAGGCTCTGTCTGTTGTGGATGCAGTTGGTATCTCCGTTTCACAAGTGGGAACGAATGCCCAGGCTTACATTGCTCAGATGCACTATCCCCAGATTTCCCCTGTGAGTAGGTGAGAGGTGGGATTTGAACCCAGATCCCTGCCTGAGCTCCTCTGCCTCCTCCTGCACTGTGTTAGTCAAGGAACACCAGTCCCTCTCTTGCTCTGATACTCAGTAGGCATTTATTAAGTACCTACTGTGCGTGTGTGTGCCCTCCAGACTCTTCAGGGTCTCTTTCCTTCTCTTTTTGTGAGCCTGCCAGCTTCTTGGCGACCCTGAGCGTCAGTCTAGTGGTATTCCTTTATCCCTAAACCTGTGGTGGTGTGAGGAGAGCGCCCTGTGTTTGGGCCACGTTCATCTGAGGTGGAGCTCACTGCTCCTTCCCTGTGTGTCCCCACCTTTATGCATCCTTGAAATGAGCCCATTGGAGTCGGATTTCTCAGATTTTGCTCATCACACTCGCTCTGTGTCATAGATCAAGGTCTGTAGTGTCAGGTGGCAGAAGCCAGGGAGCTGGAGTGTCCCGCTGGGACCTGGAGGAACCTGTGCCTGTTCAATAGGAGCTGGGGAGAGGTCCCAGGGCAGCATGTGACTGGCCAGCCAAGTCAGGAGAAGGTGGGAAAGGTCTTGATGGACAGCTCCATGGGAAGCTAAGAGGACCCAGAAACCGCAGGTCCACTGGTGGCCTAACAACAGGGCACCTCGCCTGCTGCCCAACAGGACTGGCAGTGACACACAGCCCAAGACACCTGACAGGGTGATGGGGCTTCAGGGGACACTGGGGACCACAGCTGGCCTGCCCTAGAGGCCCACCTCGGGGATCCTGCCCCACTGCCTCAGCATAGGGAAGTGCCATTGCTCTGCCTCTGTTTCCCATTCTGTGGAATGGGTACAGCAGTATCTGCCTTCCACAAGTCACATGGCTGGAAAAGTCACAGGCTTTGGAAGATGAGGCTCAGAAGGCCCACAATAGAGGAGGAAGCAGCCTGAGGGCCGTCTCAGCCCCACCACCAGTAGTCTAGCAAGCTTCAGGGACTAAACAGACCCATCTGTGCACCAGATGGAAGGACAAACGAAGCCAGTCCAGCTCCAGAGGGAGCCATCTGGGTGGTCTCAGGGTCCCAAAGTGCAGTTAACTCAAAGCAAGGTGTCTGGACCCCTGCTTCTCTCAGGTGTGATGTCAGCATGTGAGGCCACCCTCTGTCCCGAGACTCCACGGAGCATCACCCTGCGGAGAGCTGACCCGAGCATACCTGGGCCCCAGTGAACATTTGTTTTGGGGTGGCCACAGCAGCCAGCAACCCCTGCCCCAGTTCACAGACCGCCCCCCTCGCTGGACTCTCGGCACCCGTGCTCAGGCTGCCCCCACCTCAGTCACCCCACTCTCCCTCACTGTCTTTTACTTTCCTTTTTTTCCTCAAGACAGGATTTCATATGGGGTCTTAAACTCCATGTGCAACCAAGCGCAGCCTTGGACTCTTCGTCCTCCTGCCTCTACCTCCAAAGTGCTAGGATTATAGGCATGTGCCACCATTCCTGGCATCCTGGATGTCGGGGATGAGATCCAGGGCTTCATGCATGCCAGGCGAGCATTCTGCCAACCAAGCCACATCCCCAGCCCTTTTTACCTTTTATGTTGAATCAGGGACTCACTACGTTTCCCAGGCAGGCCTTGAACTTGCAATCCTCATGCCCAAGCCTCCAGAGCAGCTGGGCTGACAGACCTTACGACCAGACCCGCTCTGTGTCTCCTCTTTAACCCCCGTTAGTGCTTCCTGGAAGTAAGAACTGTTGTACTGTTTCCATTTCAAATGAGGAAACTGGGGCTAGAGATGGCTCCGCGGTTAAAAGCACTGACTGCTCTTGCAAAGGACTCAGGTTCAGTTCCCAGCATCTACACAGTGATTAACAACCATCTATAACTTCACTTCCAGGGGGTCTGATCCTTTCTTTCTTCTTGGTTTCATTGGGCATTGCATGACACGGTATACTTGCATACATGCAGGAAAAACACTCAGACACATGAAATAAACTTTTGATTTTTGTCCGCAAAGCCTGGCAACTTGGACCCAGAGCCAGACTTCAGAGCCTGTGAGTTCACTGCTGTTCTATGCTGAACCAGCAAAAAAAAAAAAGACTGACGTTCGAAGCCCAGGGCCCCCCAGAGCCAGACACACAAGCCAGCCAAGCACTCATCAAAGAGAGCAAAGGACTGTCCCCAGTCTCGTACATGGTGAGGAGGACAGGCCCCCTCTCCCACCCTAGTGTGATCCTTTGGCCCCCCTGGGAGGCCCAGGAGTTGGAACTTTCCCGCCTCCTTGGTCCCGCGGCAAGGCCTCTGTGACCTGCGCAGCCTGTGCCCTCCCATGTTTATCTAACTTCCCTGACCCCCGTGCAAGCATCGCTCTTTCCTTCCTTCCTCAAAAACCAGGACACAATGGGAAGCAATTCCTTGAACTTATTAAAAAATCTAGACTTGTAAATTAATTTGTTCATGTTGTACAAAGGCAGTGCAGATGGGCTCGTTAGCATGCACACAACAAATAATTAGAGATGAATTTTTAGCCGGCCTGCCTAATGCGCTTGCTGGGTTAATTATGTCAATGTATAATTACACCAGCCGGGGAGGCATAATGGCACACCCCGCTGAGCAGGCCCGGCCTAATGACTGGCATGGGGTGGGGGGTGGCAACAACCGAGGAGCCACTGCAGTGTCCCTTGCACCTGCTCCCCTCGGTGCATATCATGGTCCAGCTCCCTATCCACCACCACCTAAAGTAACAGAAGTCAAAGGAATAAAACGGGGGACTGCCTTCTTCCAGCTGGAGCTGAAGGCGCCCCCATGTGGGCAGAGTTTTCTACTAGCAAAAAGGTTCCTAGTTAGACTTTGTCCAGGCTTCCAGGAGGGGGAGGAGCAAAAATAAATGAGGAAACTCTTCAGTGGAGCTGTCCACTCTGTGCACGGGGCCCTCCAGGGACGCCGCTAAGGAGGCCTCACCCGGCTAGGCGGGGCTTTCAGTGGCGTAGCGCCTCTGTGGTGGCGCTTACGAGTGACCCAGGAGAGTCTCTGGTTCATTAAGCTGGACCTGAATGGAATCCTGCCTTTGGCCTGTCACGGTCCCCTCTATCTGGGGTGACTAGAAATAGACTCCCCCAAAAAACTAACAAGAGTTTCAGAGTGTGGCTGCTGCACCAAATGGCACTTGTGTTTAGAGGTCTGCAAGACACAGTCTTGCAACCATCACAGACATAACATCCCAGAGTCAAGAAAATGTTTCTGTGGCAACTGATATGGCTTCATTTTCAGCTGGGCAGAACCCCACCCAAGGAGGGCATTTGCTCCCTGAGAAGGAGCCTGGAAGAGGTGCTCTCTCATAAAGTAGGAAGTCCTGGGACTGGGGATTGGGTTCAGTGAGTACAGCGGTCCCCTAGCATGTGTGAGGCTCTGGGTACCATCCCCCGTACCACAAGCCAGGCCTGGTGGTGCACACCGCCGATCCCAGCACTCAGGAGCTGGAAGCAGTAGGATCAGAAGTCCAAGGTCGTCCTCAGCTACATAATGAGTTTAAGGCCAGCTTGAGCTCCATGAGACCCTGTCTCCATTAAATTAAAAACAATAAAAAGAGGGTTGGAGAAAGGGCTCAGCGGCTGAGAGTGTGAACTGCTTCTGCTGGAGTTTAGTGTCTAGTACCCATATGAGACAGCACACAGCCTCCTAAAACCCCAGCTCCAGAGGGATCTGCTGCCTCTGACCTTTGAGAGTACTCGCACGCAGGTGCACATACCACATGCAGACATACACATAATTGAAAATAATAAAATAAATCTTTAGAATAAATTTTAAGAGGTCTCTCTGCTTCCTCAAAGCCATCAGAGTGACTTTTAATGGCTCTTGCCAACTGTCCCCCCAGCTCTCTGTGGAAGGACATCCCTAATCCCATGGTCTCTCTCTCTCTCTCTCTCTCTCTCTCTCTCTCTCTCTCTCTCTCTCTCTCTCTCTCTCTCTCTCTCTCTCTCCCCTCTCTCTCTCTCTCTCTCTCTCTCTCTCTCTCTCTCTCTCTCTCTCTCCAGACCCCATTCCTGCATTTGAGGTGGCGCGCACCCTAGACGACAGACTGCAGGGCCCCAGCTTCAACCCCAGTGGGCATCCCCAGCGAGACGTGCATGCTGCGTGGAAGAGGTGCTCTGAGCCCCTTGGCCCCAAAGGTACCAACAAGGCCACCATGTCAGGGACAAACGTGAATGATGGAGCTTCAACAGCCAAACCTGAGCACCATTTGGGTTGGGGGCAGGAGCTGGGCTTTCTTCCTGTGGGTGACACTGGGTTACGGTAACAATGCCACAAAAGTCCCAAATCTCAGGGCTGGATCTGTGGCCAGCTGCAGAAAGCATTCCACTCGGGGCCTTGGGTGGCTGAGGTTCTGTCACCTTGTACGTGTGACATCTGGTCACATCAGCATTACCAATCACCACAAGCCTGTCATCCCACATTCAGTAGGCCAAGACAGGAGGATCCTGAATAGAAGGCCACTCTGAGCTGCATGTTAGACCTTGTCTCAGAAAAGAAAAAAAGGAAGGGGACTGGAGACATGGCTCAGTGGTTAAGAGCACTTGCTACTCTTGCAGAATTTGGTTCCCAGCACCTATATGGCTGCTAACAATCATCCTTAACTCCCGATCTAGGAGATCTGACCCTCTTCTGGACTCTGCAGGCATTGTATGTACATACACTTACATACATGCAGGCAAAACATTCATACACATAAAATAAAAATCAGTAAATCAGCTGGGCATGGTGGCATACACCTTTATTCCCAGCACTCAGGAAACAAAGGCAGATGGATCTCTGAGAGCAGCCTGGTCTGTATAGCTAGTTTCAGGCCAGCTGGGGCTACAGGGAGACCATGTCTCAAAAAAATACAAAAAAGTTTAGTTAATTAATTACAAAACAAGTGTACACACAAAAAAATATTGTGCGTTTCCATCTAAAATGGTTAAGATGGTGGATTTTCTCTTTTATTTTCAAGTATTTTATTATTTTTATTTTTTGTGTATGAGTGTATTTCCTGCATAGATGTAAAAGCAGCTGTGTCATGCAATGCCCACGAAGGTCAGAAGAGGGCATTGCATCCCCTGGAACTGGAGTTACAGATGGTTGTTAGCTGCCATGTGGGTGCTGGTCCTCTGCAAGAGCAGCCAGTACTCTTAACCACTGAGCCTCTGAGCCTTCTCTCTAGCCCCAAGATGGTGGATTTTATGTTATACATATATATATACTGATCTGAGACAGGGTCTCCTTGTAGCCGCAGCTTGCCTGGAATTTACTATAGTCCAGGCTGGCCTCAATCTCAGAGAGATCCACCTGCCTCTGCCTCCGAATGCTGGGATTAAAGGTGTGTACTCCACACCCAGCATTGTTACTTATATTTTAACACAATTAAAAAGAAGGCAGAAAGTAAGAGTGGGCAGATGGGCCTCTGTGCTGACCTTGTGCAAATGCCAGTAGTCCTAACCCCTACGCTCTCTCTAGTGCTAGGTTTGTGGAACCGAACTCAGTGGGCCATGCAACTGTGGAAAGGCATTGTCTGTCATGCAGTGTGCTGAATGTGTCCCTCCCTCTCTTCTGCAGAACAGAGCGAAGGGACGTGTCCCTCTGGGCCCACGCCAACCAACGGCAGCCGCCTGCCAGGCCCCACAAATACCCTCTTGACAGACAACTTGCTGCAGAAGGATGAGGCCAAGAGACAGAAGTGAGGAGGGAGGGAGGGATGGAAGGCTCCAGAAAGAAGTGAGGGTGGGGAGGGAAGGCCCTAGAAAGCCGTCACTGGAAGAGTCTGGGCAGGTAGAGACCAGAGAAGGGCCCCATGGCCAGCCCTGGGTCTTCCATCTCACTCTTCAAGCCTCAGCTTCCCTGTCTGGAAAATGGAGTTAGGAGGGTTTCCTTGTTATTGTTTTATATAAAGACATGTATCTGGGGGACTTTGATAACATGGTCATGAGGCTGCTGGCAGTTGTGCAATGGGTGGCGCAGACTGGCAAGCTGGAAACAGTAACCAGACATAGCTCCTTCAGTCTAGGAACACTGTCTCTCCTCACCTCACTCTTAAGACTGTAGGTTAATTAGACCAGGTCCACCCACTTCACTGAGGATCTTCTCCCTGATGAGACATCAGCCAATTGTAGACATTAGTCTCACCAAGAGAGACTCTGCAGATGCCCAAGTTAGTGTGTAGTTGAACTGGCCAGGAAGAAGAACACAAATAAAGATGAATAAGGTGTGCTGAGTGACAACTAAAATGGTGAGAAAACATTCATCAGGAGAGGGAAGACCAAGTGAGGCCATTTCAGGATGGCAGAGAAGTGTGGTAAGAGGGACAGTCAGTGAGACAGCAGTCGTGCAAGTGTAGATGGGAACAGTGTGATGGGCCAGGGGAACAGCCAGTGCCAAGGCCCTGAGGAAGGGCTTGCCTGGAGCTGCAAGAGAACAAGTGTGGCCAGAAAGAGAGTGAGGAAAGGGACGGGAGGCAAGGCCAGATTCAAGAGTTCCTTCCCTGTGGGCCTGAGGCAGTTGGTGCCAGCCCTAGCTTTGTGTAACTTCTAGCTGCCTCCAGCCCCAAAGGGCCCTTCTTTCTTTGCTGCCAGTGCTGTGTCTCTCATCTGAACCAGACAGACCCCAATGGGCTGACTGAGCATCCAGGCTCCTGCCCCAGACAGCAGAAGGACCTTGTGAGGCAGGAAGAAGCAGGGAGACTGAGGCTCTGACATATTAGTCCCCACACTAGACAGGCCTCAAGACATCCACTGAGGCAGAGCCCCTCATGAGCCCCATTTAACAGATAAAAAAACTGAGTCCCGGAGAGGCAGGGTCAGCCACAGAGGTGCTGCAGAAGCTGCGCAGGCTGGACCCTGAATGTTCTGGGTCAAGGTTCCTCACAGACCAAGATGTGGACTACGGGGAGGGCCTGATATAGATCTGGACGAGGTTGGTCCCTAAAGCCAGCATGAGCAGCCCCTTGTCTCTGCAGGGGCCTTCAAGAAGTCCACGTCACCCTGGCAGCCAGGCTGGGGGAGGCAGAGGAGAAAATCAAGGTCTTACATTCAGGTAAGACCCTGCCGTGGGTCTCAACATCAGACTAGCAGCCTGGGGCAGGGAGGGGCAGTGAAGCTTGACCTTAGCAACACAGAGTGGGCGCACAATGGGCAGAAAGAGGTTCCAGGGTCAGAGGGTGAGAGGGGACTGGGAACGGGGTTTGGAGAACTAATCCCTTCCCCTCCAGAGGGGGTCAGCCAGACTGCGGTGGGAGCAGGGATTGGGGCATAAACGGGCGAGGTACAGGATAACAGTGGGCATGCACTAAGGGGCCGGTTGGAGACAGTGACCAAGATGGAGTCCAGTTGAGGCATGATGGGGCACAACTCTGGAAGCAAAGGCATGTGGATCTCTGTGAGTTTGAGGCCAGCCTGGTCTACACACTGAGTTCCAGGCCAGCCAGGGCTACATACTAAGACTCTGCCTCAAAGAACCCTCCACCCACAAAGGAAACTGTGAGATCTTCTAGAAATCTCTGTGGGTGTCATAGACTAGAACTCGCTGGCTATTCTGCAAAACCAGCCTCAGGGTGGATTGAGGTTCACAGCCTGACCTCACCCAGGGCCTGCAGTGCAAGGGGCTGAGGGCAGCCGTGTGGCTCACACCCAGCCAGCTAGTCACTGTGACCCCAGGTTTGGGGCACTTTGCCTGACCCAGCCTCGGCAGAGTACCCCCACTGCCCAGCTCGAAACCCCTCTAGGAATAGAGGGCTCTCTGCCTGTTATCAGCACTTCCTTCCCTTCCCTGCTTCCCTGCCCTCCAGCCATGTGAGGCCCAGCCTGGCCACTGCGGCCTCACCTGGCTTTCTGCCCCTCCCAGCGCTAAAGGCCACACAGACAGAGCTGCTGGAGCTGCGGCAGAAATACGATGAAGAGGCTGCATCCAAGTAAGTGCCGTCCAGTGGGAATGCCCCTTCCCTCCGACCCTCCAGACTGCCTCCTCTCTCTGATCCCCACCTCCTCCCTCTGTCTCAAGCTTCCCTCCAGCCTCTTCCTCTGTCCATTCAGACACCTTCCTCTGTCTTCCACACGTGCCATCTCTTTCTAACTCTGCCAAGCCCTGTTTCACTGAGATGTGTTCCTCACCCACAAGCGCACAGCCAGCCCATCTTCCTATGCTGTTCAAACACCAGTCATGATACTCTGGAGCTGCCCCCAGTCCACAGTCGGACCCCGGGAGGCCAAGTGGCACCATCTGATTTACTCAGGGCTCAAACATTTCTTCAAGTTTAAGATGTCACTCACACCATAAACATTTACTAAGCACCTACTGTTTATAGAGTGCTGTGCTAAATCCCTGGGGGAAACAGCAGATCCTTAGTCAGAGAGGACACAGACAGTAACTGGGGCAATGTAAATTCAATCACAGACACTGTTAAGCACTTACTGTATGCCTGGCATGGTGCTGAGCATGTGACAGATGCCTCCAAGGAAAGATCTTGGCCAGGCAGAGGAGACAGGATGGTCAGAGAGGAGGCCCGGGTTGGGGTCGGGGGTGGGGGTGAAATTCAGGCCAACACAGAAGGAAAAGTTTCCTGAGCAGTAGGGACGGGTGCCAGAGAAGGCCCAGAGTGTGCACAGTGCATAGATGTGGCCACTAATCACCAGTGTCCACCAGGCCCCTGGATCCCCACCCAAGCTAGGCAGAGGGGAGGCCGATCCTGAGCCCTCTGCTGTACGCCTGGAGGAGGTGCACAGCAATAGACAAGCGGCCCCCACAGAGTCGAGGCAGGCCTTTCTGAAGTCGTATTAGAGCAGTTCTTAGGGGAACAGGCACTCTGGGCAAGTATGGAAGGGCAAAGAAAGGCCTGGTGGGTAGCTCCCTAGAGAATGGGGTTCTGAAGGCAGCGGGGGCCAGGCTGCCTCCCAGAGGAGTGTTGCAGCCTGGCTCCCCGCTCCCCAGAGCTGGTGTTCTTTTCCATGCGGCCTGTTTTCTCTGTGGCCCCTACTGTGGGGCAGGGGTGCAGGCAGAGGCTTCCAGTCCCCCTCAGGACCTCCCCTTTGTGTCTCAGGGCAGATGAAGTCGGCCTAATCGTGACAAACCTGGAGAAAGCCAACCAGGTGAGTGCCTCCTCCTGGCAGGGGCCAGGACTAGTGGGAGAAAGGGGCCCTGGGCACTGTGTGACTGCCAGGGCTGAGGTGGGAGCTGTCTGGACCCCAACTCCCTGGTGTTGCCGGAGCTATCCACAGTGCCACAGCCAAGGCCTGGAAGAGGGGCCCACAGCCCCTCAGAGCCGGACATCTTCCTATCTGTGGGTGCAAAGCCACCCCCAAGATCAGCATGCTAGCACTGTGGCAGGGCATGGGTCATTTTCCTGGGGTCACTGAAGGAGGGCCTGTGGCAGAGGACATCTTGAGGCTGGTTTCAGAGCCTAGATGGGGTCCTGGCAGGAGCAGAGGCCCTGAAGAAGCCAGTCCCTGCAGGCACGAAGTAGACAAAAATCCCTGTGCCCAGGACACCCAAAGAGTGGGTGGATGCCAAGTTCTTGTCCCCTTGGGAAGCTTCCAGAAAGTGTAGGTCCATGCTGGACCCTCTCCTGGCTCCACAGGGCCGCTGGGTCTCTCATGGTGCTTACACCTCATAAGCCCCTGCTCAGTTCCCCTCTTGGGCTGTGATGGGCCAGTGTGCTAATGGTCGCCGCAGTGGGTTCCCTGGACTCAGCTCCAGTGGGGTTTTTTGCTTTACTGAATGTTTGTTTTGAGGTAGGGACTAGTGTCTTGGGTTGGCCTTGAACTTCATATGTACCTGAAGGTGACCTTGAACTGCTCCATCTCCCAAGTACTGGGATTACATGTATGGACCACCACTCCCCGTTGACACTTGACGTAGTGCTGGGGATTGAACCCAGGGCTTCCTGCATTCTGAGCAAGCATTCTACACAATGAGCCCCACCTTTGGCCTGGCTCACGTCTACTTTAACTGACCATGAAGTGAGCCCCATTTTGGCTCACGTCTACTTTAACTGACCATGAAGTGAGCCCCATTTTTGTAGCTGCATGACATTTTTTGTTTAATATTTTTGAGTATGTCATCCACTCAAAAAATGGTGCCTCGGGCGGATCTGGCAGTGCCCTTTCCCCACCTCATTTTACTCCACCAGCTTGTAGAGCTCCCACGCACTCACAAGGGTGTAGACCCACCGGAGCCCTGCACACTGGTGCCTTCTGAGTCAGCATCAAGCCCAGGACCTGTTGGTAGCAAAGTACCCACCTTCTGCTAACCTGGGGACAGCAGACTTGCTGTGAAATGTCAGAGAACAAATGTTTGGGGCTCTGCAAGCCACACGTTCCGTGACCCAAAGAGGCGACTTCACCTCTGCAGCAGGACAGACAGACAGCTTGTCCATGAATGAGCACAACCGTGTGCCAGTAAAGCTTTATCTATAAGAACAGGCAGCGGGCAGTAGACTGTCAACCCCGCTCTAGCCAGGCCCCTGTGAAGGAATTTTTAGAGTCATACCCACCTTTTCCCACCCAACCACCATCTCCATGACTAACCTCAGGCAGATACCATTTCACACAGGCATAAGCTGATTGACAGGGCCACTTGAGGGAGGGGTCTGAGCTTGCTGGATACGGCATATGGAGCCAAGCCACCCTGTGTGTAATTGCACCAACTGACCCTCCCTCCACAGAGAACCAGTCCGGTCATCCCAGAACGAGGCCGGTACTACATGTCCGAAAACTTTCACATCTTTGCCAATCAAAGAAGCTTAGGAAAAGAGGTAGGAGCCAGATGTGGTACACACCCATAATCCCAGCACTTGGAGATGAAGATAGGAAGATCAGGAGTTCAAGGTCATCCTCAGCTACATATCAAGTTCAAGGCCAGTCTGGGCTATATAAGACCCTGTCTGGAATAAATAAACAAACGGACAAGTAAATATGCAGAGTTAAGATCTACCATAGACTCAATTTAGCAAAATGCCCTAGAAGGCAAAGTGACATAGCCAGAGAGGACTGTCACAGCCTGTGAGCCAGGGCCATCTCTGCAGACACCCCTCCATGATGCAGTCTAGACTGGGAATCTGAGAGCTAAGAAGCACTTGCCTTCTGCCCAGCCAGGCCCAAAGTACGTACAACTGAGCCACCTGGGGATGGGCACATACTTGCCAGCCCTCCAAATAGACCCTTCCTTCCTGCCCTGGCAGAAGGGAGTGTTCTCACTCTTGGGGTTTCAGGCACCCCAACATCACCCAGAGCCACCCCTGGCAGCTTTGATCTGTGTCCTACCATCTCACCAGCAAACATGGGGTTGCTGTTTCTTTGTCCCCAGCCCAGGGCTCTGTGACAGGCTTCCTAGTTCCAGGCCTGGGTCCAGGACCAAGAAAATGGGGACCTGGGCCTTTGGAGACTTGAGATGGTGCAGGGTAGGGGTCCATGCACTCGCCCACTGGCCCCTTCTCCTCCCCAGCGAGCCGAGGCTGCCCAGCGGGAAGTGGAAAGCCTCCGGGAACAGCTGGCCTCGGTCAACAGCTCCATCCGCCTGGCTTGCTGCTCCCCGCAGGGACCCAGTGGGGTAAGGACGCACCTGGAAGGGAGTGGGAAGCAGAGGGAAAGATCCCAGAATACAAATATGTGAGTGGTATTTGGAGGGCTGCTGGCACATCCTTGTGGAATGGTGAGGTTAGATGTGTGGATCTCTGTATGTAGAGGGCATGGCATCTTCGTTGGCAAGGTCAGTGGAGTAAAACAGTGTAGCCACGATTTTAAACATGTAAGCTCAAGTTTTCACTTATTCTTGTTTCATAAAAAGCCTAGTGTCTTCCTGTGGAGCCTCCCTCGCCTCTGCCTAGGAATGACACCACAAGCATTCTAAGGCCAGAGAAGATGACTCCCATTGCCAGATACCCCTGCAAAGGAGACGGAGCTTAGCAGTGCAGTGCAGGTGGTGGCCACCAGAGGCACTGTTGAGCATTAGTCCCTCACTGCTTGGTGACTACTTGGACAGTGGGGCCCTGGCCTGTGTTTAACCCATACAAGATTGAAGGAGGCTGAGAGTTTCTACTCTGCCCTTAACTCCTAAAACCTTCCAGGATGATACCAGTGGGGGTACCGCCAGAGACACATGCTATGAAAACCAATGTCAACTATCAACCTTGGGGGCCCTAGGGAGAATCAAGCCATCTTTCTCCTTCACCCTTACGAGCACCCCCTGGGATCCTATGGTCATTTCCTGCTTAAGGATTTTACCTAGTGCTCCCCGCTCTGCTCTTACGTTATGTCCTAACCATCTCCGTTCCTGCTTTCTGTAAACTGGTCTGCCTGCCCCACATCTCTGCATACTGAAGGACTAGGGTCACGATTCCTTCTTTGATTACAGGTAGTATATGGCTTCCTCTTACCGTAACATACAGTCCCCCAGATCATGGCAAATGGGCAAGTCACTGTCCTTTAATCAGACTGTGCCTCAGTTTCCTCATCCATCCTCACCAACCTTACAGGGTTATAGAGAGGATTACATGGGATGTTCCTACAATGTTGTTTGGCTCGCAGAAGGTGCCGAGGAAACAGATAATGCTACGATAACAAGTGTTGTCGTGAACAGACCTCTGGTTTGCACCCACATGTATACACATATCGCAGTGACCCACCCTTGTCTCTTTGATGCCCGTGTATGCATGTCTGCATGAGAATTCAGGATGGTGTGTGTGTCTGTGTCCCAGGAGACTGTATGTCCATTGATCTGCTGGGTGACTGTTCCACACAGAGTAGGCGTGAGCAAGGAAGCATACCGGAGAAGCAAGGGAGCTCCCTCAGACCCCTCGGGAATAGTCACTAGTGGTTCCTAATTAACCCCTGTGGAACCCACAAATGGCTAATCAGCCACGGGGAGCCTGACTGGTTGGGAAGCAAGCTTTTCTGAACACAACAGTGGCGCTTGATGCTAATTAATTTAATGTATTAATGCCATCCGCTTCCTGTTTTAATTGGCATTTATCTCCATGGATGAAAGTGGGGTTAGTAGTAGTGGGCTGTTTTTACGTTTGAAGTTTGGGTTTTTTTATTTTGGGGCTTCTTGGGGGGGGGGAAGGCAGTATTCAAATATGTCTTAGATTGTATAACTGAGCCTGAGACCAGCCTGACTCGGGTCTGTTTCTGTATTCCACCGCTGGGATTAAAAGTGTGTATCACCACACCCAGCCAGGTTACAGGTCTTGATGAATGTCATTCACATAAGAACTGTACAGGTTGTGCATACACTTTGACTGGGTCACCATGACGTGAGCATACTCCATGACAACCGTGGATGGAACGTTCTGTTCTTGGGGTTCAGGGATAGCATGCCCTGGTTCTACCCCTCACAGCCCCTCAAAGTCCTCTCTGCCCCCAGGAGAAGGTGAACTTCACGCTGTGCTCCGGGCCCCGGCTGGAGGCAGCTCTGGCCTCCAAGGACAGGGAGATTCTGCGTCTGCTGAGAGATGCGCAGCAGCTACGACACTCACTGCAGGAGCTGGAAGAGGTCTCTGCAAACCAGATCGCCGACCTGGAGCGACAGCTCGCAGCGAAGTCTGAAGCCATAGAGGCAGGTCCCAAGCTGGTGGGTGGTAGGCAGTGGCTCAGAGCACAGGGCCAGCCTCACCATCCCTGTTTGTCTTCTAGAAGCTGGAAGAAAAGCTCCAGGCCCAGGCTGACTATGAAGAGATTAAAACAGAGTTGAGGTACAGTGCCGGCTAGGGATGGAGACAAGACTGGTCACCTCCTCACCAGTTGCCCACTGTGGTGCTCGCATCTCCTCCAGCCAGAACCTGGCATGTCAAAACTGGTCCAGGTCAAGCCAGGCATGGTGGCACACGCCTGTCAATCTCATCACTTGGGAGGCTGAGGCAGAAGGAGCACAAGTTTGAGGCCAACCTGGGCTACACAGGGAGAATCTGTCTCATACAAAACAAACTGATCCTTTTCCACCAAAGCCCACCAGTACAGAACAAACAAGATGCTATTTTGTGGACGTGGAAACTGGAGGGTCACATAGCAGCCAGATAGGCTCAGGACAGGGAACATAGGAGTCATCTGCCTCCAGAGACCACTGGAACCTGTGCATGCTGTGACATTACGTAGAGTTGAGTCTCGGTGTCCAGAGAGGTCAGAGGCTCAAGCCTCCATATGAATGGTAGCGTGTTCCGTGGAATTTAGGTACCACCTCCTTTGACCTCATCGTCTCTTCTCCCCATGGTTCCTAGCACAGTGGCCACGTATCTCTCCTTCCGTGTGGAGCCACTGTAGTGTTCAACTTGAAGCCTAAGCAAATTTGAGTTTTGCTTTCTGTAACTTTCTGGGAAAAGTATTTTTTAATATTTTCCATCCATGTTTGACTAAAACCACAATGGGAGATGTAACTCAGTGGTAGAGCATTTGTGTGGTGTGCAAGAGGCCCTGGATTCCATCTCTAGCACCATAAAGAAGGGACAGAAGAAAGAGAGAAGAAGATATGGCAAGAGGGAGAAAGGGGGAAAAAGGAAAGAAAAAGAAAAAGAGTGAAGCGCGGCGGCGCGTACAGACCGGCAGTCCTAGCCCCTGCGAGTGGAGGCGGGAGGATGGAGAATTCGAGGCCGGTCTCAGCTACATGAGACCCTGCCTCTAAAGAAAGAGCACTGGCTTTCTTGCAGAGGGCCCAGATTTTGTTCCCAGCACCCACACAGCAGCTAACAACTATCCTTAACTTCTAGTCTTGTCTTCTAGTCTCCATGGGCATTGCATGACACTGGTGCGCTTACATACATGCAGGCAAAACACTCAGACACATAAAATAAAGTGAAATATAGAAAAGAGCACAGAAAGGCAAGCATGATGTTAGTGTGCAGACCCAGGGCCGTGGGGGAGGGTCTCCGGCAGGGGAGACATGGGCATGCCTCCCTCATGGCCTCTCCAGCCACAGCCTGCTTACCTCAGGCCCCTCTGCTTTCTCCCACAGCATCCTAAGAGCCATGAAGCTGGCCTCCAGCACCTGCAGCCTCCCCCAGGTACGTCTCCCCACCACTGTCCCTGCCCCCAAAAGCCAGCGGCCCCACAGCCCGCACTAACCACACCCTTCAGCCCTGCTTCCCGTCTCCTCAGGGCCTGACCAAGCCTGATGACCCTCTGCTCATGGCTAAGGAGGCCTTCTTCCCCACGCAGAAGTTCCTGCTGGAGAAGCCAGCCCTGCTGGCCAGCCCTGGTAAGGGACAAGGGACATCCCAAGGGGCACTCAGGCTGAGGGCTGCCAGGGATGCCCAGGAGTCTCTGGGCTTTTCCTTACCCCAAGGTTCACACCATCCATGTGACAGAAGAACCAGGAGCCAGGGGTATGGTTTAAGTACTGTGCTGTCCCAGAGGTGTGGGCTGAGTGCCTGCTGTATATTGTCTCAGGAGTGTGCGCTGAGCTCTGCTGTGTACTGTCCCAGAAGTGTGGGCTGAGTGCCTGCTATGTGCTGTCCCAGGAGTGTGCGCTGAGTGCCTGCTGTGTACTGTCCCAGGAGTGTGCGCTGAGTGCCTGCTGTGTACTGTCCCAGGAGTGTGCGCTGAGTGCCTGCTGTGTACTGTCCCAGGAGTGTGCGTTGAGTGCCTGCTGTGTACTGTCCCAGGAGTGTGCGCTGAGCTCTGCTGTGTACTGTCCCAGAAGTGTGCGCTGAGTGCCTGCTATGTGCTGTCCCAGGAGTGTGCGCTGAGTGCCTGCTGTGTACTGTCCCAGGAGTGTGTGCTGAGTGCCTGCTGTGTACTGTCCTAGGAGTGTGCGCTGAGTGCCTGCTGTGTACTGTCCCAGGAGTGTGCGTTGAGTGCCTGCTGTGTACTGTCCCAGGAGTGTGCGCTGAGCTCTGCTGTGTACTGTCCCAGAAGTGTGCGCTGAGTGCCTGCTATGTGCTGTCCCAGGAGTGTGCGCTGAGTGCCTGCTGTGTACTGTCCCAGGAGTGTGTGCTGAGTGCCTGCTGTGTACTGTCCCAGGAGTGTGCGTTGAGTGCCTGCTGTGTACTGTCCCCGGGTGTATGCTGAGTGCCTGCTGTGTACTGTCCCAGGAGTGTGCACTGAGTGCCTGCTGTGTACTGTCCCAGGAGTGTGCGCTGAGTGCCTGCTGTGTACTGTCCCCGGGTGTATGCTGAGTGCCTGCTGTGTACTGTCCCAGGAGTGTGCGCTGAGTGCCTGCTGTGTACTGTCCCAGGAGTGTGCGCTGAGTGCCTGCTGTGTACTGTCCCAGGAGTGTGCACTGAGTGCCTGCTGTGTACTGTCCCAGGAGTGTGCGTTGAGTGCCTGCTGTGTACTGTCCCCGGGTGTATGCTGAGTGCCTGCTGTGTACTGTCCCAGGAGTGTGCACTGAGTGCCTGCTGTGTACTGTCCCAGGAGTGTGCGCTGAGTGCCTGCTGTGTACTGTCCCCGGGTGTATGCTGAGTGCCTGCTGTGTACTGTCCCAGGAGTGTGCGCTGAGTGCCTGCTGTGTACTGTCCCCGGGTGTGTGCTGAGTGCCTGCTGTGTACTGTCCCAGGGTGTGTGCTGAGTGCCTGCTGTGTGTTCTCTCAGGGGTGGCTCTCAGGCACTGGGCTCCCCTTGTTTGTCACTGTCTCAGTGGGGCTACTTTCTGCCTTCAGTCATATAGAGAGTCCCAGGGTTCTGGACACTTGCCCTCACCCTTGAGTCCAACAGGACAGTGAGGTTTTGATAAGTGCTAAGGAGTAAGGGAGGGTGTCCACACCCCACCACACAACAGATCTCCTGAGAAAATAGCTTTCTCCCCACAAGTGACTCTGTGACCTTTAGCCCTGTGACCTCTCAGTAACTACAGGCTTATTTGTCCCTCACTTCTAAATCGGAGGTCACAGTGGGGCCTCCTGGGAGTGCGGGGCTGACTGAGGTATGCCCACACATGCATAGGAGGCCTACAGGTGACAGTGATTCCGCCTCTGCTCTGGTGACATACGGGGGTGATGTTACTGATAAGAGTAGATGGCTCCCCAAACGGGCCTTTGAAGGGGGCCTGAGGACAGGAGACTTGAGAATAGAGGGATAACAGCCAACATGGGCATTTATGGCTGCTGAGACTTATGGCTGCCTTTTCCTGACCCTATCGCAACGACCCCATCTTCTTTTCTCCTTCCTCCCCTTGAACCTGTCTGTCTGTCTTCACTCCCCCACTATATTCTCTCTCTCTCTCTCTCTCTCTCTCGCTCTCGCTCTCGCTCTCTCTGCCTCCATTTCTTGTCATCTCTCATCTCTGTGTCTCCCCCATCCCCACTGGCCTCTCTGTTCCTCTGTCTGTCTGTGCATCCCTCTTGACATTGTAGAAGAGGACCCCTCGGAGGAGGACCCCATCAAGGGCTCACTGGGCACGGAGCCCTCCTACCCTTCTCCTCAGCAGCTCCCACCTCCACCTGGCCCAGAAGAACCACTGTCCCCGAGCCCTGGGCAGACTTTCTCACTGTCACCCTTCCCCAGCCTGGCATCAGGGGAGAGGCTGGCTGGGGACCCGCTGCTGCCCAAGCACCTCATACCCACATCCACCTTCAAGGGGGAGGTGGGCAGCCTGCTGGCATTCCCACCAGCCTTCTACAGTGGTGCCAAGCCTCCCACAGCTCCTGCCACCCCAGCGCCTGTTCCTGAGCCCCCAGGGGCCCCTGAGCCTCTGGATGGGTCTGGGCTAGAGGAGGAGCAGCTGGACACAGCGGAGATCGCCTTCCAAGTGAAGGAACAACTGCTGAAACACAACATCGGCCAGCGCGTGTTCGGCCACTACGTGCTGGGGCTGTCACAGGGCTCTGTGAGCGAGATCCTGGCACGGCCCAAACCCTGGCGCAAGCTCACGGTGAAGGGCAAAGAGCCTTTCATCAAGATGAAGCAATTCCTGTCAGATGAGCAGAATGTGCTGGCCCTGCGGACAATCCAGGTGCGGCAGCGAGGTGAGCAATGAGAGCGAGCCATGCCACCTTCCAGTGGGTGACCCCAGGGTGTCCATCTACCACTCTGCCTCAGGTTTCCCCTCTTAAGAGACAGATGTGTGGCCTTGCTCCCTCTTTCACTGAGCCTCCGCCTCCCTCCCCACCGAGCCCTCCCAAGGCAGCTCAGCCTAGGCTCTGAGCCCATGCCTCAGTTTCCCCATATTTCAGCCTCCTGAGGAGGATCTACATGAGCTCAGGACCCTGCTCCCTGGATCCAGCATGGTATAACTCCTTGAGAACAGTTAGCTGGCATCATCACCACCATGGTCTGTCACTTTTAGACCAGAATCGAGCTAGAGGCATGACTCAGCTGTGGAACACAGGCCTGGCATGCACATGACCCTGGCCTCCAACCAGAGTCTGGACCACCTACTGTTGGCCACATACAGAGATGGGGGCCTGTACCCTCAGGGACAGTCTGTGGACACCATGCTGCCCTGGACCTGGGGTCCTCCAGGAAGGAGAGGAGCAGCCCTCATCTGCTCAGCTCCAGGGCATGACTCCCATCTTCAGACCCCACAGCTGCCACCTTTGTGCCCTCCCAGGCAGCATCACCCCAAGAATCCGCACACCAGAAACAGGCTCAGACGACGCCATAAAGAGTATCCTGGAGCAGGCCAAGAAGGAGATTGAGTCTCAGAAGGGGGGTGAGTGTGGCCATGCCAGTGACATCTGACACTCCACTCCCTTAGGGCTGCTCTGAGCAGGAGACAAGGCCATGGCCACCTCTGTCCATCGCAGAGTGGTTCCAGGCAGGGCACAACCTCCAGGGCCCAGATGGATCTTTCTAGAACACAAACATAGTCATGCCACTGCTCAGATATCTCCAGTGGCTCCCTAGTGCCCTCAAGGTAAAAGTCACAAATGCTTATCAGGACATCCAGGCCCAGTCTTCACACTCCTGACACCTCTCATGGGACCCTGGTTCCAGCCAGCCACCGCACCCTCACCCTGCGCCCTCACCCGAGACATCTGGCCACTCCCTCTATAGCTGCCTTATGCTTCACCAACTCTAAGAAGCCCCACCCTGCCTGGATGGGCTAGATGCTTCCCATTCTCAGTCCCTGCAACCCATTATGACCTGCTGCAGTACGGCTAGATCATCCACAAGTTCTAGTCTGCTGTTGATTAGCTGTGTGTCCTTGCACTAGTGATTTGGTCTCTCTGTGCCACCATCTCTTTGTCTTTAAAATGGGAATGGAATCAGCCGTCTTTTCTGAAGGCTGTGCCAGGACCCAGTAAGGTCAGTTCTCACCGGCCCAGGGTGAGCACACAGACGGTGCTCTAGAAAGACTGTCACAGTCAGAATCCTCTTCCTTGTTGTGATTCAGCAATCAGTGGCTCTGCCTGTGGGGCTGATCCTTCCGCAGAGCTGGAAGCCGACAGAGCTTGGATGCTGGGCTCGGCGCTCCCTCACTGCCTTGTAGTATCTGATGCCCCCTGGTGGCTGTTCAGCACAGGCATCCCAGTCGCAAAGTCCTGTGACAGGGAAACAAATGTCTGGATGGCTGCCCTCCTACTGGCATGGGGGGTCCCCTCCCCTTCATCCCCCCTTCATCCTAGGAGGGACCATAGGAGAAGGGACCTGCCTTTCGGGAATCTACACTGTCCCACCACAGAACACCTGAGCTGTTTGTGATACACTTTTTCATGCACAGCAGGCCCTTGCTTCTGATCTCTGGCAACAAGACTTGCAAGGCAGATGATGTCAAAGTAAACACGCATTAAGTGCCTACTGTTTGCTAGACACAGGCTGCAGATGTGGGTGAGTCATGATAGCAGCCTAGTCTCTTCCCACTGTGCAGACAGAGCAACTGAGGCCAAGGGAAGCTGTGAGCTCAGTTACACAGGACCTGGGCACCTGGTCGCCATGGTGCCACCCCAAGGGACAGGAACAGAGAGCGGGGACTTTTAAAGGCACTGCATCCAAGGGAAACAGTCACCCCAGTGGGTGGCCGGTGGGCAGTGGGCAAGGGCAGGAGAGGTAAACACTGTACTACCAAGCTACATCCCTGAACCTTTTTATTTTCCTTTCTTTTAAGTTTATATTTGTAAATTTTTAAGATGGAGGTCTCACTAAGTTGCCCAGACTGGTCTTGAACTTGTGACCTTCCTGCCTCAGCCTCCCAAGTGACAGAGATGACAGGCCTGCCCACCTGGTCCGATTGAAAGATGGGAGAACTCTTTAACACAGGTAGAACTGACTGTGTTAATTCTCAGTGGGGACAGAGCAGGCCACACTCCACATGTCCAGCTCGCTCACCTTGTGAGCTGTGTGCAGACTGGACTGGAAGGGAGTGCACATGCAGACTCCGTATAGTGCCTCCTACAGAGAGGTCAGGGGCTCTTCTTCGGCAGTCTATTTCCAGTCTGCTTTCTGTGCTCCATGCCATTTGAGATGAAAATCACATAAGATTTTAATTTGAGATGAAAATCACATAAGATTTACAGGTTTGTTTTGTGGGGAAGGTAAGTGCAGGTGATCCCGGCACACACAGGCCGGAAGAGGATGTCCGTGTCCTGCTATACAGAGTCTCTTACTGAACCTAGTGCTAGACTGGTGGCCTCAAGGCCCAGCTGTCCTGTCTCTGCCTCCCACAGTGCTGGGATGACAGGCATGCATAACCATGCCTGGCGTTTTATGTGGGTACTAAGGATCCAAAGTCAGATCCTCATGTTTATGCAGCAAGTACTCTCACCACCTGAGCCATCTCCTCAGTCCTGAAATTAAGTTTTAAAGTACACAGTTCCATAACATTTAATAATTCCCATTGCCACATCATCATAGTTCCGGAACATTCTCACCTCCTAAAAAGACACCCTGTCCCGGTCAGGCAGCCACTCCCTGTTCCACCCTCTCAGCCCGTCACTGTCCACCTGTGAGTGACATCACATGACAGGTGTCTTCCGTCTGTTCGGTAGCCTTTAGTCCATTTTGTGTTTTCAACATTTTTTCACACTGTAGCCTGGGTCCACACTGCATCCTTTATCATTACTAAATTATGTTCCATGGAAGAATACTTGTTTCATTGGGAAAAAATGTATTTTAATACCTCTGCAGAAGTCTCCAGAGTGGAGACACACAGTGGGGTTATGGAGGAAGATCATGTTGACCGTCGTCCAGGGGTCAGAGACCCCAGCGTGGGGGCATTGCACCTGTTCACATACTGATCAACCCCAGCATTCTGTCTCCTTGGTGACTTCTGGTGTGGCCTTTTCCTGGGTGTGTGCTCATTCATTCATTTACTCATGCATTCACTCACGTAACCCACTGAACCTCTGGGAACTGTGACCCCCCCCAAGGTCTAGAAAGCTCACAGTGTCTTTAACCATTTGGCACCACGTCTCACACACCTTCCCCCAGAGATAACTGTCAACCTCATTTTTTCCTATCAATCCATTGTGTTTGCCATTTGCAAAGGAGATTTTCCCTTAAATCACATGTGGCTTGATTTGTCTGCTCAGTAGCTTCATTGGAGATGTGTCGGACTGTTGGTCATTTCTAGGACTTTGTTTTTACCACCAGTATTCTGTTATTAAGGTTTCTGCCTGGGCAGCTTCCTTTTTGATGCTGTATAGTATTTCTTGTGTCCATGCTATTATGTGTTATCCTCTCTTCTGTTCCTCGGGATGTGGGTTTGTGCCATGGTTTTGCAATAGAATATGCGAAGGAGCACCTTCCTATGCCACTGCATCTTTCTTTGAATGCTTACATAGTTGGATGATGGCATAAAGACTTTTTTTTTTACGTTGTGTCCATGGCCTCCATATATGTTAAAATCTTTCTATGGGCCTGATTTTTTAATGATTGCCTAATATTCCATCATACAGATAGGCCATAACTTACTTAACCAGTCCCCCACTGTTGAACTGAGAGGTTGCCTTGATATTTGGCTAAAATAAACACTGATGTCACACACAGCTTTGTCCTGATGCTGGCCCCTGGCCACCATCACCCTCCCTACAGGTGAGCTCAAGAACTCAGCAGCCCCCTTGAACATCCCCAATGGCTCAGCCTCCTCCAGCACCTCAGAAGATGCCATCAAGAACATCCTGGAACAAGCCCGGCGGGAGATGCAAGCTCAGCAGCAGGCCCTGCTGGAGATGGAGACAGGACCCCGGGGTCGTTCAGTGCCTCCCTCTCCCCCTGAGCGGCCCTCGCTGGCCACCGTGAGCCAGAATGGGGCTCCAGCCTACGTGAAGCAGGAAGACAGCAGTGGTGGCCCACAGACGCAGACAGCCCTCACTGTCCTGTCCCCTGCCGCGTTTGTGCAGAGTATCATCCGAAAGGTCAAGTCTGAGATCGGTGATGCCGGCTACTTTGACCACCACTGGGCCTCAGACCGGGGCCTGCTCAGCCGCCCCTATGCCTCCGTGTCACCCTCCCTCTCCTCCTCCTCATCCAGCTATTCTGGACAGCCCAATGGACGGGCCTGGCCTCGTGGAGATGAGGCAGCCCCTGCTCCTGAGGACGAAGCCACTGCAGGCGAAGACGAGCCCCCCAGGGTGGGCGAGCTCAAGGCCGAGGCCGGGGTCCCTGAGGCTGGCAGCGGACGGCTCGCCTACTACCCAGCCTATGTGCCCCGCTCACTAAAGCCCACTGTGCCCCCCCTGACTCCCGAGCAGTATGAGCTGTACATGTACCGGGAGGTGGACACCCTGGAGCTGACACGCCAGGTCAAGGAAAAACTGGCCAAAAATGGCATCTGCCAGCGTATCTTCGGGGAGAAGGTATGGGCAGGAGGAACCTGGGGACCCAGGAGCGAAACCTCAACCCTGGGACCAGTGGTTTGGAGGGAGACCTGGCTGGGAAGCAGCAGCTTGAGACCCCAGTCAAGCATATGTCCTTCATCTAGCTACCCCTGGACACTGGGCCAATAAGCAGCCAGTCCCCTACCCTCCAGAGTCCTCTGTAGCTCCCTTGGTCTGGATCCTAAAGGGTAAGGGCTCAACCCAGCCCAGTGCCACTGTGTCCCAGCTGGTGCTGAAATATCAGGTTTAAGTCACAGAGATATGAGAAAGGGCCTAGAAATGAGACCTAAATGTGAGGCACGGGATGGCTTCCTGGAGGGGATAGTGGGTGGCCTTTAAGGGCCAGGCAGGAATTTTATATATAGGGTGGTGCTGGAGGTGAAGGACCCAGAGGGAGGAACAAACAAGAGCCAGCTCCCAAGTACCTGGAGGCCATGTCACAGGGCCTGCTGAAATATCACCCACCCGCAGGTGCTGGGACTGTCCCAGGGGAGTGTGAGTGACATGTTGTCTCGGCCGAAGCCATGGAGCAAGCTGACGCAGAAGGGCCGGGAACCCTTCATCCGCATGCAGCTGTGGCTGTCAGACCAGCTGGGCCAGGGCCAGGCCCCAATCCGGCAGCCTAGCACCTCCCAGGGTGAGTCCAGGGGCAGCAGGCTGCACCCCGCATCACCAGGCCTCCCTGCCTGCCTCTGCCCCCCTCCATCCCCAACACCAGGCTCTGAGCACAGCCTCCATTGATCTCACCACCTCCCTGCCCTGGAAGGAAACTTCCTTCCACCTCCAGGTTACCCTGGGTAACCAGGGCAAGTGGGACAACCATGACCTACAGAGCTCTGAGTCCTCCCATATGATCAAACTGGCTGATTGCTTAGAGACCCAGCACCGTGCTCAGAAACCTTAGCACAGGCCTCGTCCCTCACCAGTTCTTTAATGAGGTCATGGGTGGGTAAAGTCTTAACTTTTCAAGGTCAAAAATCTGAAACTCAAGAGTTGCCTGAAGTCACAGAGCCCAAGGGCAAGGCCAGTGGGCAGGATTATTGGGGGTCCTGGGGGTGGCACGTATTCCAGGGCATGTGACTACAAGCAGGACAGCCCACCTGCCCACAGATGCCAAAGCGAAGCAAAGATTCCAAGCCTAGGAGCAGAGCCCAGACTCACTGACTCACTGTAAAGTAGCGATCTGGCCCAGCAGGCCTTGGTTCACAGAAATGAGCCACAAGCAGAGACTGCCAGCAGGAAAACAAACCAGAAACATGGTGTCAAGTGACAGAAGCCCAGGTCCCAGGTGACAGCTTGACTTACTATCCATCGGACTTGTCAGTCTGTGGCTGCAAGAGAGGGAGATGCTGTCAGCAGACAACTAGAAGGCAGACAGGTGGCAGGCGGACAGGCGGCAGAGAAACAGCCAGACAAGCAGCAGATGGGTAGATAGGCAGGCGAGTGGCAGACAAGAGACAGATGGTGGACAGACAGACAGCAGACAGGACAGATAGATGGTAGACAAGACAGACAAGCACCAGTCAGGTCAGACAGGCAGCAGACAGGACACAGACTGACAACAGACAGAACAGGCAGTAGACAGCACAGACAGGACAGACAAGCAGGAAAGGTGACAGGCAGGTAGCAGACGCACAGCGGACAAGACAGACAGGTGGTAGACAGACAGGAGACAGGCCAGACAGACGGGAGACAAGCCAGACAGGCAGCATAAGGTGGCAGACAGGCCAGACCAGACAACAGAGGGATGGTACTAATGTGGCAGACAGGCCAGAAAGGCAGTAGGAAGACAGACAGGCAGCAGACGGGCCACTTGGGCAGACAGACAGGAGGCAGAAGGACAAGATGCAGACGATAGGCAGACAGCACCTTGAGGGCTGGGGTGGAGGTTCGCCAGGTTGGGACCAGGCTGTGTAATTCAGGCAAACCTTGTCTCAAAATGAAATTTCTAAAGATTTGAACTAGAAGCTCAGTGGTAGAATGTTTACCCAGCATACACAAAGCCCTGGGTTCCGTGTTCCGTTCCCAGTGCCCTCTCCTCCCCCTCACACACACGAAAAGCTGTGTCCTACTGTGATCATCACCCTGGTCATTCCTTCCTGATGTGCCACTGCAGCTGCAGGTGGTTTAGTGCCAGTCTTGGCCAGATCAGTGACCCTGTTGTCTTGCCTACAGCCAGTCCCAATGAGCCAAGGTCCTCGCCATCACCTCCCCCAAGTCCCACAGAACCTGAGAAGAGTTCCCAGGAGCCCCTGGGCCTGTCGCTGGAAAGCAGCAAGGAAAATCAGCAGCCAGAGGGCCGTGCCAGCTCCTCGCTGGGTGGGAAGATGTTCTCAGGCAGCCCAGCAGCAGGAGGCATCCAAGAGATGGTGGCCATGTCCCCAGAGCTGGACACATACTCCATCACCAAGAGAGTCAAGGAAGTCCTCACAGACAACAACCTAGGTACGGGGCAGGGGTTGGGGTACTGCTGTGGCCCTGGTTGGCTCTTCTTGGCCTTGAGAAAAGTCACAGGGCCATCCTAGTGAACTCAGGGCCATCCTAGTGACCTCAGGCCCAGCCTCGGGCAGGAAGGCCCCTGTGTGGAGCATGTGACTCTGAACCGGGTCCATGCTGAGAGACAAAAGGGAGATGGCCTGGCCTACAGTCCTCAGCCCCCAGCTTTCCAAGCTGCCTTGCAGATGGACTCAGCAAGCCCCAATCACTGCAGCCAGTGGTGGCAATCATACAGAGCAAAATGCTGCCCTTCAGGGGCTGTGAGCAGGTGACTAGGTGATGGTCCCAGCCCTTTTCTGCATCATAACCTCTTGATACCCAGGTGCCATCCCTGTTCCCGACCAGGGACACATGTAAACCTGAAACCTGTCACCCCACTTGTTATGGCAGTAAGGACAGGGCTGCCCCAAAATAGCAAAGAGGAACTGGGTGTGGTGCTCACGTAGCAATCTCAGCACTCGGGAGGCTGAGGCAGGAGGATTGCCACAAGTTCAAAGGCTACCTAGGCTACAGTGTGAGACCTTGTCTCAAAAAAATACAAAAAATAAGTGAATGATTAAATAAATAAGTAAATAAATATATAACAGTTAAGCTTAACAAATAAGTTTAAAAGTAAGAGAGGCTCAAGAGCTGACATAGCAGATAAGAGCACTGGCTGCTCTTGCCAACAACTTGAGTTCAGTTCCTAACACATACATGGTAGCTAACCACCCTAACTTGAGTTCCAGGGGATTCGATGCCCTCTTCTGGCCCCTGTGGGCACATACGATGCACTTACATGCAGGCAAAACACTCATACATATCAAATTTCTAAATAATAATAAATAAAAGATAATTAAATGTTTAATATTTAAAAAGGAGGTGGGGGAAATGTAAATAAGAGGTTTGGGGAGATGGCTCAGCAGAAAGGTGCCTGCTGCACATGCATGAAGGCCTGAGTTGGGTTCTCCAGCAACACACCTCTGTAACCCAGAGGTAGGGTTGAGGGTAGAGCTCAGTGAGGCTCTGGAATTCACTGGCCAGCCAGTCTAACTGAAACAGTAAGCTCCAAGTTTGGTGAGAGACTCCGTCTCAAAAAATAAGGTTTGAGGGGCTAGAGAAATGGCTCAGTGGTTCAGAACACAGGCTTCTCTTATAGAGGACCAGAGTTTGCTCTCAGCTCCCACATTGGGTGACTCACAACTCCTTGTAACTCTAGCACCATGAAATCTGATGATACCCTTTGCTAGACTCCACAGGAACCTGCACTCACACATACATGTACTCACACATGTATACGTGCACACACACATAATTTAAAATAAACCTTAAAAAATAAAGTTTAGAGAGCAATTGAGGAAGACACCCAAAGTTGACTTCTTGCCTCCATATGCAGACACACAGATATGCGCACGTACACACACAGAAACAGGCACGCAAAAGCCAGGTATGCTCTCTCATCCTCGTAATCCCAGCACTTGCGCGCCTAAGGCAAGAGGATCAAGACTTTGAGGCCAAGGGCTGCAGATGGCTCAGCAGTTAAGAGCTGCTGTTGCAGAGGACCTGGGTTCTGTTCCCAGCACCCATATGCCAGCTAACAACTTTCTGAAACTCTAGTTCCAGGGAATTGATGCCCTCTTCTGGCCTCCATGGCCACTGCATACACATAGCGCACTTACAAACATGCAGGCAAAATACTCAAACACATGAAATAAAAATAAATATTTTTTTAAAGAAGAGTTTGAGTCCAGCCTCAGTTACATAGTAAGATTTCATTTTTTAAAAAATGGGCTGAAGAGATGGCTGAGAGGTTAAAAGCACTGACTACTCCTGCAGAGGACCTGGGTTTGACTCCTAGCACCCATATGGTGGCCAACAGCCATCCATAACTCCAGTTCCAGGGGATCTGTCACCCTCTCCTGACCTCCGTGGGCATTGCACAACATGGGTGCACTTACGCACATGCAGGCAATATACTCATACACATAAAATAAATAAATAAAATATTTATTAAAAAAAAAACCGGGGTGTCAGAGAGCATGCCTAGCAGGCACAAGGCCGTGGTTAGATCCCTACACCCCTCCCCATGGTCTGCAGCACTTGGGCAGGTACCTCTCTGGGCAGTGGACTTCCAGGGTCAGAGGTCGCACACATTTAAAATTCTGGTAGAACTTGCTAGGTTGTCCTCCAGGAGATGGTACAAGCTTGTATGCAGGACATTCTTGTAGTTTCAAGGTTCTCCTAGGAAGTCAGAACCCCGTAAACACAAAGACATTTATATGGGTTGCTGCTCAGTGTCCCCCTCAAATCCCTTGTGCGAAAATGTCCCATCAAGCCAGCAGAGAGGCTGGAAGATCTCTGCGAGTTGGAAGCTAACCTGGTCTACATAGTGAGTTCCAGGGCTACGCAGTGAGACCCTGTCTCAAACAACAACAACAAAAAAAAACAAACAAACAAAACAAACAAAAAAAAAAAACCAGCAAAAGTCCCATCAGGTTGTCCCCAGACTTAGATCCCTGTGTCCTGGGTCCTACCCCCCTGGACTGCTCTTCATCTGACATCCCCAGGAATGGGTCTTTGTCCCTAGCCTGGGATGACAGTTGCCCTCTGCCCTGTCCCCAGGGCAGCGGTTGTTTGGCGAGAGCATCCTGGGACTGACACAGGGTTCTGTGTCAGACCTGCTGTCCCGGCCCAAGCCTTGGCACAAGCTGAGCCTGAAGGGCCGGGAACCTTTCGTGCGCATGCAGCTGTGGCTCAACGACCCCCATAACGTGGAGAAGCTTCGAGACATGAAGAAGATGGAGAAGAAAGGTGAGAGACGGGACAGCTGACTATCAGGTCCAGTACAGAACTGTGCAGTCGCCCTAAAAACCCTGCCACTGGCAACAGCTAAAATACCCACTTCTCCCTCATAAATCATACACGGTGGCTCTCTTACCTGCCACATACCCAGAGCTGGTGGTGCACAGCCTTGCCAACCTTGGCTGCATGCTACCCCTCGTTCTCTACCATGCCTCCCTCCCTCCTTAGCCTGCTCCATTAGATAGACTCCCCTGGGCCCCTTACCCAGCAAAAGAGAGAGACAAAGACTAGCATCCCAGTGGTTCCTTCAAGGACAGGTCCCCAGGAGCTAGAGATGTAATTTAGTTGATAGAGCACTTGCCTAGCATGCAAGGGCCTTGGATTCCATCCCAGCACTGCATAACCAAGTATGGTGGTACATACCTGAAAATATAGCACAAATAAAGAGGTGGGGGCAGAGCAGAAAGAAGTTCAAGGTTATCCTCAGCTACATAATGAGTTTGAGGCCAGCCTGGGCTACATGAGATCCTGTCTCAAAAACATAAAACAAAGGCACACCTCCAATAACCTAAAGGCCTCCTCTCATTGGGTCCTATCCCTTAAAGGTTCCAACTGCTTTGAGAAGTGCCCAGCTAGGTCCAAGCCTTCCACACAGGCTTCTGGAAAACCTTGTGAATCCGAACTGAGACAAGCTTTTTGTTTACATTTGTTGTTTTGAGGTCAGAATGAATCCAACAGTCAGTGAGTTCATTTAAATTAGCCCCCCAGACTATTCTGTTGTATCACATAGCACCCCAGTTTAAGCACCCCCTGTGTTTGCTCCTCCCTTTACCCTGGCTGTACCCCAGAAACCCCCTTGCCTTAGCAAGCCTCAACAGACATCAGGGGACAGGCCAGTAGAGGGGTAGAGAGCAGAGGCAGACAGAGGAATGAGCCTAGGGGGAGGGCTCTACAGGGCTGGCTGATCGCTGTCCCTGAGGTTCCCATCGTCCTAAACAGCAAGTGGGACTGTGATGGGCTGTCAGCCTCTCCCCTCCCTCCTCAGCCTATCTGAAACGCCGCTATGGGCTCATCGGCACCAGCTCCGACAGCGAGTCACCGGCCACGCGCTCTGAGTGCCCCAGCCCGTGCCTGCAGCCCCAGGAGCTGAGCCTCTTGCAGGCCAAGAAGCCGCGTGTGGTGCTGGCGCCCGCTGAGAAAGAGGCACTGCGGAAGGCCTACCAGCTGGAACCCTACCCCTCACAGCAGACCATAGAGCTGCTGTCCTTCCAGCTCAACCTCAAGACCAACACCGTCATCAACTGGTTCCACAACTACAGGTGGCCATGGGGACCCAGGGGCCATGGAGACCCAGGGGGCTGTGGGGGCACAGAGAGCCAAAAGGACACAGAAGTTTATGGGGGACACAGAGGCCCCCATATGGGGGACATAGAAGGTCATAAAGCCACAGGGGGCACAGAGGGCCATGGAGACACAAGGTCACTGAAGACAGAGGGCATATAGAGGGCCATAGGGACACAGGGAACCCAGAAGAATACAGAAGGCCACAGGAAAGACCTGGAAGCTCCAGAGGGTAGTTGGGGTCTGGGCACTGCAGCTGGATCACACAGCTATTTACATTCACTGATGCACCTGAATATAGCCCAGGTCTGTTGCCTCAACTGAGGAATCCTGAGCAGATCATGTCCCTCCCTCAGTCCCATGTTTTAAGCTATAAGGCAGGGACCACGGTGTATCCTCTCAGGATATAAAATCCTGAGCACAGGCCTAGTCCAGCACCCAGTGTGGCTGTTAACTGTCAGTCTCCTACAACGACTCTGCAGACACCTCTGGGAAGGAATCCAGTCCAGGCCAATACTTGAGGAACCTCTGGCTGGAGCCCTAACTGAAGGCTCAAGATCCCTCCTACTTGAGAGAACAAAGGAAAACCACGCCCCACTGCAGCCCAGTGAGCTTTCCTGCAGCTCCTTTTCCTGGTCTCAGAGCAGGTCTCTTAACTGCTCTGGCTCCCTGAGGCCACAGAGGACTCTCTGTGGCTGGCCTGGGACCTCAGGCTTGATGGAGGCCACAACTGGCCATCTCTGAGGCTCCGCCCACTTCCTGAGCAGGAACTGTCACCAGTGCCCTTGTGACACCATGGAGAAGTCTATCCGATATCTGTCCCAGAGCAGAGAGAGGTCCTAGATCCCCAAGGGGAAAGGAAAAGCAGAGTAGTACACTCACATCCCCTCTCCCCAGCCTATGTGTTGGCATGACATAGACCTGGGTTCAAGTCCCCCCTTAGCTATGTGGCCTTTGTCTGGTCACAGGCTTATCAAAGTCTCATCCTGATTTTATAAGATGAGGCATGTCACATCTGGCTTGCTTCCCAGCACCAGATCAGTCAGATGAAGCCACTGTGGGAGTGAACACAGCCCGTGATATGGCTTCTTACTACCCTCAGACCCCAGATGACAGAACATGGGACACAGTGACATGGGGACAGCTTCTTATTGTCCACAGGAACTGGTTCTTCTTTTGTCATCAGCACATTCATTCAAAAGCATGACCAATGTATGCATAGTGAACCGGGCTCTGGAGACCTGGGTTCAAAGCTACCATCCCTGACCACGAGAAGCACACATGAGCCAGGTTGTCTCACCTCATGCTGACAAGGACGGCAAAATAGAAGAACAGGAACTTAGGAAAAAGGAAATTTTGCCTAGAAAAAACTTGACAGAAAAGAAGACACTTGAATTGGGTTTTGAAGGATGCATAGAAGTTTGCACCAAGAAACAGAATCCAAAAGAAATCACCCAGACCGAAGACATAGTGTGCTTGCTTCCCAAAAGCAAGGCCCCTAGCACTACAAAGAAGAAAAAAGGGACAGGAGAGATGGTTCAGCTGGCAAAGTGTGTGCTTGCACAAGCGTAAGGACCTGGCTTTGATCCCCAGCACTCACATTTAAAAAAAAAAAAAAAAAGAGCCATGCTTTGGGCCAACGATATGGCTTAGGGGGTAAAGGTATCTGCTGTCAAACGCGACAACCTGAGTTCCATGATCCACATGGTGAAAGGGAGCACTGACTCCCACAAGCTGTCCTCTGACCTGACACCCACACTATAGTGCACACATATGTACACACATAGCACAAATAAGTGTAATAAAACTTAATAAAAGCCACACACAACAGCACATAACTGTAACCCCCAATGCTAGGGAGGAAAAGGGGCTTCCTGAGGTTCCCTGGCTAGCCAATCTAGCCAATCAGAGAACACCAGATTCACTGAGAGACCCTGTCTCAAAAATAAGGTGAAGTGTCAAGGAGAACCTCAGCTTCCGGCTACCAGGGACACAGGCACCTGAATGTGCATATTTTTAGGAGCAGGGGCTGGAGAAATGGCACAGCAGTTAGTAATACTGGCTGCTTTTGCAGAGAACTTGGGTTCTGTTCCCAGCACCCACATGGCAACTAAATAACTGTTCATAACTCCAGTTCCAGGGAATCCAGCGCCCTCTTTTGGCCTCTGCAGGCACTGTACCAATGTGGTACACTTACATACACACAGGGAAAACACTCATGCATCAAAGTACAAATAAATTTTTAAAAATAAGGTGTAAGACTGGGCATAGTGGCACATGCCTTTAATTCCAGCACTTCAGGAGGCAGAAGCAGGCAGATTTCTGTGAGTTTGAGGCCAGCCTGGTCTACAGAAAGGGTTCCAGGATAGCCAGGATTACATTGTGAGACCCTGTCTCAACAAAACAAAACAAAACAAAAAAATAAGATTAAAGAAGACTTCTCAGCATCAACCTCTGACTTCCATGAGGACTTGCATGCATGAGCACATACACATTCACACGAAAGAACCCTCAAACAGTTAGCGTTACAGAAGAAAACACTGTTTATTCCATAGTGTTTGCTGAGCAACTCCAGAGAGGGGGACAGTCATCACCCTCAGCACACCCTGATGACCAGGCAGCTAAGGTCACATATTGTGACAAACCACAGTGAGTCCTGGGAATGAAGGTGATTAAATATGATGGGAGAGGTGCCGCTGTCCACATGAGTATCACCTACCCGTGGGACACAATGGGTGGGTCACAAATGCTGTTCCTGTGGACTGAGTCTTGGGTCAGCAACCCCCCTCGAGCCCCGGGCTCACCCTTGTATCTGCCACAGGTCCAGAATGCGCCGTGAAATGCTGGTGGAGGGAACTCAGGATGAGCCAGACCTCGACCCAAGTGGGGGTCCCCGTGCCCGAACGCCAGGCCAGGCCCACACAGATCCCACCCCACAGAGCCCTGACTCAGAGGCTGAGGACCAGAAGCCGCCTGTGAAGAGATTGGAGCTGCAGGAGCCTGAGGAGAGTCCCACACCCCCTGACACAGCACTGGCGAGGATCAAGCAGGAGGATGACCCAGAGACAGAGGGGCACAGCCAGCCCCAGGATGTAGAGGAGCCAGGCAGAGAACAAGGTGCACCCAAAGAGAAGAATCCCCACCTTCTGGTAAGCAATGAACTTCCGGAGTTGGCCCCTGGGCCTCTGCTTCTGGGTGCACCCAGCCCAGACTGCCCGTCGCCCCGCGCCCCCCAGGAGGAGGATGGGGAGCGGCCTCGCTCGGACCCTCTGAGTTTCAAGTCTGCTTCTGAGTCTTCACGCTGCAGCCTGGAGGAGCCAGTGAACTCGCCCTCTGCGGCCTCCTCACCAGGCCTCCTGACATGTGTGTCCCCTGTTCCCTCCTCCTCAGCCTCCATCTCCCCATCGCTATCTGGCGCCCCACCTGCCAAAGTGCCGAGTGCCAGCCCCACTACAGACACAGCCGGGGCCTTGCACTCCAGCAGCAAGATGAACCCCAACTTGCAGAGGAGGCACGAGAAAATGGCCAACTTGAACAGTATCATCTACCGGTTGGAGAGGGCTGCCAACAGGGAGGAAGCCCTGGAGTGGGAGTTCTAAAGCCAGGGCAGGGGAGTGCCACCGAGGCCACCTTCTCTCTCTCTCACTCTCCCAGGGGAGGGTCCAGAGGCAAGACGCGGCCATGCAGGTGTGGACAGCAGTGCTATGCCGTTTACGTTTATTGTTGTAACCCTAGTTCCCTGAAGCTGTGTGTGAGCAGATGCCACTGCCGCTTGTTTTGGGCAGCCCCCTGCTGTAGGAGGCATGGGAATCCTGCCCTTGTCCCCTCCCTGCCCCTCTGTGGGAGGCAGGAGCAAATCAGCACTACGTTCTCACCCAAAAACTCCCAACTCTTTTAGAAAAATAAAGAAATATTTATAGACCTCTTTTAGCTATTTTAATAAAGGATCCTTTGGAATTTATTCCCAGCCGATGCTGTTTTGATATTACAGAGAGTTATAAAATCAGGATGCTGTCACGACTGTTTTGGAGTAGATGCTGAAGCTGTGTCTTTTTTGCCACAAGATGAGATTAAAAGAAGACAGTTGTTCAAAGCCATCACAAAACACTCAAGACTGACCAAATTTAGAGAACCCTTGAACTGCCATTTGGTTTTGGGGTTTTTTTCCCACTCCTGTCTGTGAGACACAGCACATTGCTACTGCCCTTCCAGAAACTGTGCTGAAAAGAGAAAGTCCAAAAGACTCTAAACAAAAACCCCATGCCGTTGAGGATGTGGTCCGTGCGGGCAGACTCTCTGCAGCCTCCACATCTCAGGAGATCCTGTTGCTGGTGGAAATGTTGCAGTGGTATGGGCTGAGGCCCAGGCAGCCCATACAGTTTGTGGTGCAGTGTACAAAACCTACGCCTCCACTCCCTGAATTAGAAACCTGTGGGCCCCAAGTAGCCTTCCACCCTGACCATGTATAGTCAGGAGGAGTTTCCAGAGCCTTTGGAAAGCTGGGTGTGGGACAGGTGCTCAGGAGTGGTGCTTATGCCAGAACGACCCCCATCTCCCAACCTCACTGGCGGCCACACCCAGGAAGTCCCCCCCTCCCATGTGAATGAGGTGTTCCATTCCAGAGAAGATGTGGCCACCATCTTCCCTCCTTGTTTTTAGAAAGTGGAAGTGTTGGTCCTCCACAGCCCTGAAGCTTAGCAACCAGAACCAAAACCTAGAGCCATCCAGTCTGAAGCACTCAGCGCCCTTTCCCACCATCTCTCTCAAGTTGACCTTGGTGCTGTCCCAACAAGAAGTTTGTAGGTTCATGGACCATGTGTGATAAGGCCAAGGTCTCCATAGAGTGTCCATTGTATCCCAGTCTCCTTCCAACACAAGACCTGCTGGAAAGCGAAGACATGACCCCCTACTCAGAGGCACCCTTTCCTTCAAAACTCATTGCCACTTCCAGGAAGATAGGTCCCTGTTTGGATGGAACAGCCTTTTCCAAACTGGGGAGGACAAATTGGTGGACCTTTCCAAATGACGATGAATATACGGCCATCCTTGGTGCCACTCCAGTGCCAGAGGAAGAAACAGCTGGCAGATACAGTGAGCATTTGAAACTACACGGGGCAAAACTTTTAAAAATGGTGATGAGAAAGGACAAGCAAGGACTGTTCCACAAGTCCCAACTGTCATGCGTCCAGCCCAGCTGCAGTCTCCACAGCAGACAGTCAACATCAAACAGGCCCTGGAAAACTTCCTTTTTCCGTACACAACCCCGGCTATGCATCGTTTCCACTGTATACATTTTTATCCAGAGGAAGGTATTTTTATATTCTGACACAAGGACACCATGACTGGTTTGCAGAATAATCCAATCTGGGACAAACGAAACCTCTCAGCCACCATCACCAACCCCACCTACAGGGGAGACCTGTCACGTTCCACCCTTGAAACCACAGTGTGGCCGTGATCAAGACCACAGCTGGCCCACTCATTAGGATTCACTCTGGCTTTAGTCTGACAGGATTTGAACCTGTGCCTGGCCTGACCCTTAAAACATGGAAATCCTGCTGTGTTGAATGAAACCCATGGACCAGTGAACAACTCCATCTAGTTTACATCCTGCTAAGGTTTAAAAACCCACAAAACTATTTCTATGAGAGATTGATGAACTTTGTTTAAAATTAAAAAAAAAAAGGAACACCTTCTGTAAACGAGTCTCTAAATACAGAATTGTATAATAATTCTAGATGTCCCAATTCTTTGCCCTGGAGCTGGGGTGTGAAGAGGAGGCAGAGTTGTACAAAATGTGCTGGGGGTTGTTTTGGGTTGTTTTGTTTTGACAGGATTTCACTAGGCAGCCCTGGTGGTCTTGGAACTCAGAGATACACTTACTTCTGCCACCTGAATACTGGGACTAAAATTTTTTATTATTATTATTATTACTATTATTATTACTGTTGGGGGGAGGTTGGCAGTATGCTACAGGTGTGCATGTGGAGGTCAGAGGACAATCTGTGGAAGTTGGTTTTCTTCCTCTACCATAGAGATTCCAGGAATTGAACTTAGGTCATCTGGCTTGGTGGCAAGCACCTTAACCCACTCAATCGTTTTGCTGGCCCAAAATTGTGTTTTTTTTAATTATTTTGTTTTGTTTTGCTTGTTTGTTTGACACAAGTTCTCACTGTGTAGCCCAGGCTGGCTTAGAACTTTTGATCCTCCTGCCTCAACCTCCTGAGTGCTTGGATTACAGATGTATAATACTGTGCCTAGCAAAAACTGGTTATTTGGTGGGTTTATTTTGAGACAGAGTCTCATATGGTCCAGGAATTCCTTGAACTCACTATGTTGCAGAGGGTAACTTGAATATCTGGTCCTCCTGCCTCTAGCTCCCTAGTGCTGGGATTATAGGCATGCACCATCACACGCAGCAAAATGGTTTTTGAACTGAGTGCCAACATTCAAATACAATGTCCCTTAAACATTGCATATACTAGTTCTGAAAACCATATAATCTGACCACTCTGGGCCATGTTCTGTTGTGATAGCAGTTTGCTGAGACAGGCCTCCCTTTCACCAGCACCTGCCCTGGACACCATGGCAACTGAACCTGGGGTACTAGCTGTTAGGAAGGCAGAAGGCAGCCTGAAGCCTGCACCCCACGGAGCTACAGCTGGAGTCTGTGTGGTTGGGCTCACCTGCGATCAGGAGTTAAGGTTGCTCCTTGCTCACTCCTGTAGCCATAGGGCATGGCCCTCAGCCATGTAAGTCAAGTGGGTGGTGGGTCATGCTAGGAGAGCCTTACTCGAGACCCTGTGCCACCCTCCGGCTACATGAGTCTATTTCCACGACTCTGAAGTGGAGCATCGCAGCAGTGGCTTGGAAGCAGTGGCTTCTGAGGAGCTGGCACAGGGCACACCAGTCAGAAAGGCCTAAATCAGGAGTTCAACCATGTGTCTGTCATCTGAAGTGGGGTGGTTACTTCAGTCTGTGACTGGGCATCTCGTGCATTGGTAGTGGGAGGGGCCTGGGGACCACTCATCCATGAGCCAGAACCACATGCATTAGGACAGTCCATCCCCCAGACAGGAATCCATCACAGCCCCTGGTTTCCACATATCCCCTGGGGGGATACTCTGTGACTCATTACCCCCTGCACAACAGGATAACTTGTTCCAAGTCCAGAGCTCGGCTCCCTGGCAACACAGGATGGGTGTCAGGAAGCGGGAGGCGGGGCTGTCCCATGAAGGGTGACCTTGTAGGCTACCCTAGCATCTCTCAGATTCACGGAGCTAGATTGCCTAGTTTCAACTCCAGGCCCCACTTCTGAGAGCTGTGTGCCTTTGAGAAAATATCTCAGCTTCTATGCCCATTTTCCCAGCTGTAAAGCAGGGCGATCGTGAGCGTACCCTCTTCATCCAGTGGTTTTACAGGGACTGGCCTTTCGGGTTGCAGGTCACACTCTTGGGAAGGTCAAAAATCAGAGCAGTGGGACAAGGTAATGTACTCTGGTTGTCCCAGCACTTGAGAAACTGAGGCAGGAGTGTTGCTTAAGTCCAGGAGTTCAAGACCAGCCTGAGCAACATAGCAAGACTGTCTCAAAAATAAAATTAGTCCAAAAACCCCATTATAAGGCCCCTGCAAGGGACATGGGTCGTGATGGGATTTGGTCAGCACACAGAAGTCTCCTGACACCCTGTAGGCTCTGGAACTGGGGTTCCACTGTGGGTCGTCAGCTTTGGTGTTGACATCATGTCAGCAGTCATTTGCCCTGCAGGGGGAAAACGCCAAAATGTGGAATTCTGAGCCAGTGGTGGGAAGGAGGATGGAGCAACCTAGGTGGACTGAGAAAGTCCAGGGGGCTTCCCAGAAGAGGTGGATTCAGATGGGCACAGAAGAGAGCAGCAAGCCATGTTAGGGGAAGTTTCATATCTCTTCATCCAGGTGGCAAGTATTCATTTAGTGACTACTGTGATCGCAGGGTTTTGGTGGAGAAACCATGGAGGGGCAGTATGTGTCGAGGAGGGGTCCAGGAGGGTATCTCCATGGCAACGAATGATGAGAAGAAATAGAAGCAGATGCAAAAAGGAGAGGAGAAAGCACCTCAGGCAAAAGGTGAGGTAGGGTAAGAACCTGAAACAGTCCAGAGGGGTCACACCAGGTGGGGGCAAGAGGGAGATAGGTTGGAACCTGGTTGAGAAGCACCTTGGGGCATGATGAGAATATATTTCTTCTGAGGGCACTAGGGAGCCACAGAGGGTGTAAGACAATAGGTGCTGCCATGAGACTTGTGCGGTAGTGCCACGTGCCTAGAGAGCTAGCCCCGAGGACAGTGTTTCAGCCTTTGATTCCCACTCCAGCCTCCCCCGTTTTGCTCTTGGGCTTCTTCCAGTCAATCAGGGACCTGAATGAACAAAATTCAGGTCCTGGGGCCCTGGGCTGGCTGGTCCTTCTAAAGCCCAGCTCTCTACAGCTTTAGCTGGGTCTGTGTTGCTACAGAAACTGGGCTGCCTTCACTGGACCCGTATGCTGAAACCACCCCACCAAGCCCAAACATAGTGAGGCCGGACAAGGGTAACCTTGACCAAGGTGCCTCAATGGGGATGTAGCCTGTGACTTTCCTGTGCTGCACCCAAGGGCAGGCCTTAGAGCAGGGCTTTGAGCCGAGCCTGGCCTGGCTTGGTTTCTCCTATATCAGGAAACCTAGGGCCCCCTCGAGACAATTTTCTTATCTGTGAGATGGCTGTGACCAAAGCATTGTTTGCATTAGCTGGATACTGTTGCCAAACAAAGTTACCCACCTTTAGGGGCTCCCAGCTACCGACATTTCTCTCTTACAGTCCCAAGGCAAGAACTGGGCTGGCCACATGGCTGACTCTGAGACTAGGGGTCCAGCCACTCCCCCTGCTGTGGTTCCTGACTCCCAGTACTCTCTAGGTAGTCTCTTCAGATGTCCTCTCCAGGTGTCACTCCCACCAGCTGCTGCAGTGCCCTCCTCACTGAACAGCTGACCCCAAAGTGGCAAAGTAGGCCCAGAAACCACTTTTCTTTAAGGTTGCAGAGGGTCTGCCATCTCTGCTGGGAGGGATGGTTGCCCCGTACGGACCTCAGGCCTGGGGTGTGAGTGGCACCAGGGCTGCCAGGCCAGGCTCCGGAAGCACGCAGCCAGGAGGCCGGTAAAGCGGCCCTCAACTCGCCATCCCGAGGCCGTCCCTCTTTCTGACATCACAGCCATCCAGAAATAGCCTCCATCTGGTCCAGGCGCCTCCTCCAGCTCAAGATACCTGAGCGGCCTCATGCGTGGCAGGCCTGCGCTCCTTCAAAGCATCCACCCTTGTCCTTCAGGTGACAGCCATGGTGCTGCTGCTCAGCTCTGCATGTCAACTGTCCCCTGACAGACACGAGGTCCCCCCCCCCCATCCATGTGGCTGAGGTAAGTGGTACTGCTGTGAACGTTGTGCACATAGCCTAAGACCCTCTGTCGACCCTTTTGGGCTCCTACACAGGAGTAGAACTGCTGAGTTGTATGTGGTTCTGTTTACCTGTCTGAGGAACAACCCCACTGTCCCACCTTGCCATTCCATTCCCATCCACACTGACCTTCGTCATTTTTTTTGTAATGGCCACCTGCTGGACAAGAAGAGGCCTCATAGAGATTTTAATTAACATCTCCTTGTTGACTCAATGTGAGACATCTTCCCACAAGCGTCTTCTCTGGAAAACATCTATTTGAGTCCTTAGAGACAGGGTCTCCTGTCAGTGTAACCCAGGCTAACCCTGAACTCCTGATCCTCCTGCCTCCACTTTCCAAGTGCTGGGATGACAGGTGTGAGCCACCATGCCCGCCTCTCCCTTTTCTGTTGTTTACTTAGGCTAGGGCTTGAGCTCAGGAAGTATGTAGACAAGGCACACCCTCTGTCACTGAGCTAGAGCCACACCTCTTCCCAATTTTTTGACTGGCTGGCTTTGTTGCTATTGAATGTTGGGGCTCTTAGTATTCTGCATAGGAACCTCTCTCCATATGACAAACAATCTGCAAGTGTCATCTTGCAGATATCACCAGAGAATGCAGAGCTGACAGTCAGGCGTCAACTGTTTGTCGTTTTATGAGGTCTTTTTTAAAAAACACCTTTAATCCTGGCATTCCAGAGGCAGAAGCAGGTAGATCTCTGTAAGATCAAGGCCAGCCTACATAGGGAGTTCAGGTCAACTGAGGCTACAGGAGACCCTGTCTCAAAAAACCAAGATTTGTGTGTGTGTGTGTGTGTGTGTGTGTGTGTGTGTGTGTGTGTGTGTCTGGGATAACTTGCAGGAGTTGACTTCTCCTTTCCCCATGTGAGTCGTGTGTGTGTCTGGATAACTTGCAGGAGCTGACCTCTCCTTTCCCCATGAGTCCTGGGGATCAAACTCAAGTCAGCAGCCTCAGCAGCAAGCAAATTTACCCATCCAGCCATCTTAGCAGTCTATTAGTTTTTTAAAATTCTGAGTGTGAGTGTGGTGAGAGCACACCTCTGGGTGCTGGCACACCTACCCATACACACATGTGCAGAGGCTAAAGGAGGACAAAAGGTGTCCCGCTCTCACCCTCTTCACCTTACTCCGTTGAGGCAGGCAGGGTCTCTCACTGAACCTGGAGCTACAGTCAGTCAGCAAGCCCTGGCCATCCTTCCTCACAGCCCCAGAATTACAAGCACACATGACCACATCCAGCTTTTAAGTGGGTTCTGGAGATTCAAACTCAGGTTCTCATGTTTACACAGTAAGTGCTCTTACTGCGCCATCTCCTCAACCCCTATTTTATCTGTTTATTTCATGAAAGAGTTTTAGTCCAACCTGGAGCTGGGATTTTAGAAGGCAGAGCAGGGTCTTTTTCAGAACCTGTGTATTGGGTATGGTGAGTTGGTGAAGAAGGGCGGGGAAGGGTGGAGTGCAGACAGTTGAGCCACTCACAGCAGAGACAAAATAGCCCCATGAAGCACAAGCAAGACACAGGGCCACCAGAGGGCACGAGCTCTCCTAGTGTTTGCCTAGCAGCGGAGGACCATTGGTGGTCTTCGGGGCCGACTGAGAGGCAGTCGTCCCTCTGTGCTCTCAGGAAATCCAATTAAGCCACCACCACCCTGCTGTGGGTGACCCAGGGCCACCTTCCTCACAGCCACTACTGTCACTCTGGCTCACTGCTAGTAGCCTCTGGCTACATGAAGAAAAGCCTCACTCACACTTTAAACAAGAATATTTATGGCCTCAATAACATGACTCAAAGTAGAGCAGGTTTCTAGGTCCATGGATGCCGCAATTCAAAGCCGTTTCCATGTGTGGGCCAGACTGGAGATGGGGCATTTTCCTGAGTGGCCTACTTCATAAATGTAAGATAGCTGCTAGAGCTCCAGCTATTACAGGCATAACTCCCCACCAGAGAACAATGAATTGTTTTTATTGTCTCATTATAGGAGCAAGAAGACCCACTCATATTCATTGGCCATTCTTTGGTAGCTAACATTTAGCCAATCCGTGCAAGTCAAATGACATCAGCATAACTGACCGAACTGGACTGATCATTTGGGATGGGCAGGTGTTGGGGAGCCAGCCATGACCTCTAGCCCTTGTCCCCATCTCCAGTGGTACCTTAGAATATTCCTTCTGACCACAGTGTCCCCCTATATCTCTACCCTGCACAACTCCCCTAACGTTAGCAGTCAGTATTGACCGACTTTGCCCCAAATCCCACTGTCCTCTGAGAGAACATTCTGGTAAGGGCACACCTATGACATTCCCTCTTGGAGCAGTCTCTTGTCACTTCCCCTCATCCTGTGCCCAGCAGAGGCTGTGGTCACCAGTGCCCTGACTTAGCCTGCAAGGGAGCCATTTCCCCAGTCCCCATTCTGTGGACCCACAAGAAATGAACGTCTCAGTGTGTGCTGGAGGCTCATGAGCACATGGTCCCCTGACCCAAGTGCATGAGGTTCACAGGCTGGAGGCCAAATCTCCCTGAAGGTGCCTAATTTCCCAGGCTGCCAAGGAGGAGCTGTGGTATGTAAGACCCAGGGCCTTGGCCACCACACTGGGCCACCTTGAGCCTACCCCTTCACTTCTGTGAAGCCCCTGTGAGCCCAGTGCAATAGGAGAGCAGACCCAGAGGGTGGGCACCACCCCCACCAAGCCAGGGCTCACTGCAGACAGCAGCCATCTTCTGTCACAGGCACTTGCCCTCTACCTGGGTGCCAGGTTTTTTTGCACTAGACCTTTGGCTCCTGCCATGAACAGGTCAGTGAGAAGGGTCACAGTTTTGTTTTTGATACAGGGTCTCACTATGTAGCTCAAACTGGCCCTGGTAACTCCTAAAGCCTCCTGAGTGCTGGGATGATAGGCTAAGAGTCATCCCTAACCTGGGTCAGGCTAATATCCCTCCTGACTCTCAGGAGATTGGACCAGCTTGCCTACCAAACCTCCCATGTTTCCCCTAAGGGCACTGCCTGGCCACAGGATCAAGGCTGACATGCCTGCTCTGATTCTCCAGCTGTGTGGCAAACACCACCACATCTCCATTTCCTTCCTTAGAAGACAGAGCCTGTATCTTCCCTAAAAGCTTCTGGGGCTGCCTGGCTGGGCATTGGCAGGAGGGAGCATGCAGTCAGTCACCCCACTTCTAGGGCCTGTTCTGGGCCCTGCCAGGTATATCAATCAAAGGTTATGTAGGGAGAAAAAACAATACAAGCAGCCATGACTTGACCAACTTTTATTTGGGTTCTCGTACCCTGCCAGCAGCTGACATCTCTCCTAGCCCTAGTAAACTGGAACTGAACCCCATCTTGTGCTTTGGAAGAAGGGGGGCATCTACAACCACTGCCCCCAGGGATCAGGGTCTCTATACCTTTTGAGCTTGTAAACCCCATCCCAGACCAGGGTCTCTACCTTGGCCCTCCAGCTGGGCCCCACTGGGAGGGAAAGGGACATACCAAGTCTCCAGAGGCACCTGTAAAGATAGCAGGGCTAAAGGACAAAGAGGTAAGGCCCAGTCGGCTGCCATGGGCTGGCGCCTATGCGTCTCCTGTGAGGGCCCAGCTCCCTGGGGACAGTGCCATCCAAGCCTGGGGCCAGGGCACCATCCCTCCCGGCCAGCCAACAGTAACAAAAGTGCTAGGGTGAGGGGAACAAGCCGAACTTCACTGCCAGAGAAAAGAAAACCGCAGTACCTTATATACTTCAGATAAAACCTAGAGCCAAGTTGGGCCCCTGACCCAGGAGGGAGCCAAGAGGCCCTGGCAACAGATGCCCTATGGGTCCCCAGCCCAGGGTCTCCCAGGACAGAGGGGAGGCCAGGGCGAATCTGTCCATCTACAGGAGTGGCCTGGAGAAGAAAAGACTGAAGTGACAGTGTCCCCGTGTCCTCAGGGTGGGGCACTGAAGACTGTAAACATGACCCAGGTGTGGCAGGATGTCCTGCAGAACACTCCAGGAGAGAAACGCACTGTGGTGAGGAGTGGAGCAAGCACGGGGACTGTCCCCTGAGGACACTCATCATGGCCCTTCAGCTGAGGCTCTACTGCATCTGGGCCCTTCCCCAAATGTGGTAAACCAGCCCCAGGCCTCCATCTCCTCCCAGTGAACCTGGCAGACCTGGCTGAGTCCAGCCCAAGAAAACAGCAAAAGTATGAGGCCTGGCTACCTGCCAAAGCCTGGGCAAAGTTCTGTCTCCACCTGCTCCAGTCCAGGAGTCTTGGAGACAAAGCCAGCACACACCATGCCTTCCAAGAGGCCATTGACCTACTCCTTGAGGCCCATATTAGCAGCCCAAGTCTCAACTGCTGGGCCGGTACCTCAGATTCTTGGGAGGCCCCTGTACCAGCTGGACCCTGGGGCCTATGGGACTGTGGCCAGCTCCAGGCTTCTGAAGGTTGCATGGGCCTCTCAGAGTCACACAGGCTGCCCATGGGCAGAGTTCTCTAGAAACCAGCCCCAGGGGGCCTTGAGTACTAAACCTTGGGCTCTCAGCATTGGGTGCCCCAGCCCCCAGAGGTGGGCCTTGTGAGTCACATGGTCCTACCTCTCCTGGAGCCTGGTGCTCCTCAGAGCTTCAGTCCAAGCCTCCTCTGGGTCTTCTGTACCCAGACTTCCCTCGCAGCCACCAAGCCCTTCAAGGCTGGGCCTGAGTCTCACCAAAACCAGAGAGCCGACAGGGAACCTCCAGGCTGCAGGGACCAGACTGGCCACCATGGCCCCCACGCCACTGGCTCCTGAGGGCCTGCACCTCCTGTCCGTACTGCTCGTGCAGCCTGGCGAAGGATAAGGCCAAGGGCCCACTGGGCGCCGAGGCCCGGCGTCGAGGAGGCAGCGGGGGGCGCTGCGGGGCCGTGGACGGCTGTTCAGGCAGAGCACTCCACACCGCCCGGCCATTCTCCTTGGGCCGCGGGTTAGGGGCCGGGCTTGGGTTCGAGGTCAAGGCCGAGGCGGGGCCTCCCTCGCGCATGGCGGCCAGCTGCTGCTCCAGCTCCCGCACCACCAGGCGCAGGTAGTGGAAGCTAGCCCGCGACAGCGCCTTCACCCAACTTTCCAGGGCCGCCTGGCTGTCCGCGGCCAGCACGTAGGGCCGCGACCGGTCGCCGGTGAAGCGCACGGCGAAAGCGAACTCCTGGCGGGCGTCCACCAGCTCCACCGTGCAGCCCTCCAGCAGGATGACCCCCAGCGGCTCGCGGCTGGCCTCGTCCTCGAAGTAGAACAGCATGTTGCCGCGCAGCACGAACCAGCGCCTGTGCGAGCCGGCCCGGCCCCCGCGCTTGTACAGGAAGCCCGCGTTGTCCACTGGCGCGTCGCACGTCGCATAGAAGGCCAGGCTGCGCTCATTCAGCTTCATGGCGCCCACGGTACCTGTCCCCACCACAGCCCTGTTATTCCTGTGGCCACCGACTCCAGGGTCCCCAGCAGCCCCCCTCCACCACACCGCCAGGCAAGTGAAGAGGCTGGGTGGAAGCAGCTGCCTGGGCTCCCGCAGCTGCCCTTGACCCCAGAAAGAATGGCGAGAGTCCCTGCTGCTCACCAGACCAAGCCCAGGTTGGCTCAACCCACCAGACACAGCCGAGGTTGGCTCAGCCCACCAGACTCTTAGCCCAGGTTAGCTCAGCTCACCAGGCACTAAGCACACCTGAGGTCTGTCCAGTAACGGACCTTGGGTGGTAGGGGCTGGCATCATTCCTATCTGACAGATGGAGAAACGGGCACAGACAGGTCAGCCACAAGCCCAAGGTCACAAAGCAAGCTAAGCAGAACCTTATTTCTAAAGGCCAAGACTGGCTGGCCACCCTTGGTCCCTATAGGTCCCAGCTCTGTGTGACTCAGCCTTGGATTGCAGGACCATAAAATAGGAATGGGTACAACCTATGTCAGCCTCACGGATATCCACTTCATTCATCACATATTAAGCACCTAGTGTATGCCCAGCACTGTTGTAGGTACTAGAGACTCAGCAATAAGCCAGAGGAAGGCTGGTGCCTGCTTGGTGGTAACAGATGAAATTTGGAAGTACGTAACATTAGACGGTCTAATGCCACATGGAAAAGAGAGAAGACAGCAAAGGGCATCAGGAGCACTGGGATCAGGAACAGCATCTGACCTTATGGTCAGGGAAAGCCAAGCTGAGAGGGAGCAGAGACCTGGGGTTGGTGAGGGGAGCCAAGGGGAAGGGCATGGCAGGCAGGGGGAGTAGTGAGTGCAAAGGTCCTGTAGTGGGAACTTGCTGCTGAGGGAGGGGAGGAGGGCTGGGGGCCCTGGAGAGGAAGACACAGTCAGAGGGTGAAGTGGCTCTGAGCAAATCATCTATAAAGCAGGGCCCAGGACGTAGTCTAGATGGACGGCAGCGACTCTGCAGGCCAGTGCTCGTTCACAGAGCACTCTAACTCCATCCACTCCCCAAAGACTACATGGCTGGGGCCAGGCATGACTTCTGGGGAGGGGACACCGACTCCTAATGCGGCCATGCCTTCCTGAGGCATCTCTGGCCTCTAGAGGAGGGCCTGCACCCACGTTCTCCTGCCACAGATTCACCCTGTGTAGATGGCAGCTACGTCTTTCAGGAGGTGAAGTATGTAAAGTGCCTGGAATGCAGCAGGCACTCAGTTAATGTTCGAGCCCCTTCCTGGGTGGCGCCTTACTTGAGGTCTGGAGGAATGAGGCCTGGGTGGTGGTTCTGTGGGCCCAGCTGACCCAGGGTGGAGGGAGAAACTGCGACCAAGCTAATGTTTATTTTCTGGCTGCTTTGTGCCTCCCATATCACAGTCAGGGACAGCTGGGGTTAGAAGCTGGGACCAGCTTATTCCAACAGAGAAGTGAGTCTTAGCCCCGGCAGGCTCAGACTGTTTAATCCCCACCCTTCCTCCTTGTACTGTGTTACTGAGTACGCAGGCTGTCCCTCTCGAAGCCTGTTTCTCTCCCTCCCACTGACCGCCACCCCAGCTCCCACCCTGCTCACTGGTTCACACGTCAGTTCTGCAGTCTCCAGGCTGGGTCACCCCAGGTACAGTTAGCCTCTCCCGAGCTCTGTTTCTGCATCTGTAAAATGGGAGCATAGCAGTGACTAAGTCAGGGGTGTGAGAATGAGATAAGGACACCAGGAGCCAGGCCCCCTGCTGGGGTGGCTGTTGGCATTCTTCTAGGCCTCCCCCTAGTCTGTGCTGTCTCAGCAAATGGCCCCGGTGTCCCTCTCACCCCCATCTAATCACTAAGGCAGATGATGCCCCCAATATCTACATCAAGAGCTGGTCAACTCCTAGGTCCCCATCTGCTTGCTGGACAGTAGGCTCTCTAGCTGTCACCTACCTCTACCCATGCCCTTCCCTGTCCCAGCACCTCACAATAAGATCCAAGCTCCCTAGGCCCTCTCTCCCAGCCCGAATCACTCCTCACTTGCCAATGTAAACCGCAGTTCTCTCCATTACCTCCCGGTTCCTTTCCAGGACTCTGCCCCGTGCTCACAGGGCCTCAACTACCATGGCCACCTTTCTGTCCTCAAATGCACCAGGCACTTTCTTACCTCAGGGCCTTTTCCCTGGCTGTACTCTGTGCTTGGAACACCCTTCCCCTACCACAACATGGGTTTCTTCACCACCTCCTGAGGGGCAGTCCTCCAACCACAAACAACCACCTAGCTACTCTCCTGCACCCCAATAGGAAATATACCTGGGTCATTTGTGCCTGCTCCAGGAAGACAGGGTTTTTCTGTTTGCTTTCAAGTGCCAGGCGTGTAGCAGGTAGACAGGAGCCTGTAGGACAGAGCCAGCGCTAGCGAGCTCACTTTCCTCAACCTGGAGGCAAGGAATCTACTCTCCACCACACATCCACCAATGGGGAAACTGAGGCTCTGAGCAAACAGCACAGGTAGGTCACTAACCTTGGGGTCCCTCCACACAATTAAGACTGATGGAGTAGTCATCAACCACCCTTCCCCCCACTGCCCAGGTGTGCCACCCTGGTCGGAGGTCAGCAAACAGAAAATCCAACTAGGCCTCTGGCCCCTGCCTGCTCCAGCTCAGTTAGGAAAGAGGCAGAAAAGCAGTAAGACCCAGCTCTAGACTGGCCTGGAGAGAGCACCTGCTCCCCACTTATTTGGACGTGCTGCTCTCTAGCAAGTTCAGAGTCCACTCCAGGCACCAAGCTCCTGATTGAACAGGCTTGCAGCCAGGCAGAGCTCTGAGGGGCCCAGGCATGCTGCTCTGGGACCAAGTTCCTACCTTGGCCAGTCCAAGGTGAAAGACCTTGGATCAGTCACCTCCAGTTTGGAGGCCTCAGCCTCCTCATCCATTAAATGGGCTCTTGAGGAGGATTTGATAGCTGATATAAGAAAAAACCATAGCAAACTATGGAAAGAACATGCCAAGGGAGCTCCAGCTACCTTGGGAGGCAGAGGCTGAGGAAGGATTGCCAGGGATTTGAAGTCAGCCTGAGCTAAACAGCTAGACCTTGTCTTAAAAAAAAAAAAATAGCAGGCTGGCGACAGCTGGGTAAGGGCACCTGCCACCAAGGCTGGGCCGGATCTGCAGGACCCACATGGTGGAAGGGGAGAACTGACTCCAGCAAGTTATTCTCTGACCTCGGCGCACACACGTAAACAAAGGTACATAAATATACAAAACCAATGAAGTCAGTTAATGAGCCCACCACCAGCGGGGTCACATCTGGCCCAGGACGCTGGGGAAACTGAGGCAGGGCACCGAAGCACCCGCTTCATGGAAGGGAGGCCCGGGTGTCGCCCAGCGCGGCCGTCACTGCCCCGCGTCCTCCCCGGTGGCTCGCGGCCGGGCGGCGATGGAGGCCGCGGGCGGGTCCCCGGCGCGATGGCCGTCGCTGATCCCCGGCCCGGCCCCTCTGGGCCCGCCTTACCTCGCTGCGGGGCTCGCGCGGAGGCGGAGCGACCCGCCCATGACCCGGGATCTGCTCCGGACCGGCGCTGACCGCGGTGCTTTGTCTCCCGAGGGCTAACGCACGGACAGAGGAGGAGCGGCGACCGGTGTCCGCGACCCGCGGGCACCCCTTTAACCCTGAGCGGCCCGCCCGCTAGGGGCCCGCCCCCCAGCTAGGCCCGCCCTCCCATTGGCCAGGCCCGCCCCCCTATTAGCCACGCCCCTACAAGGTCCGCCTGGAAACCAGTCTTAAAGGGACAGTACGGCAGTCAGGACTCCCAGCTCTGTCCCAGAAAACGGGATTATTTGAGCCGAGGAAAAAGTTAAGAACACGGGGTTGGAAATGGCTCAGTGGATAAAGGCCCTGGCTACCAGGCCTGAAGATCTGAGTTCAAACTCCGGGACTTACGTGACGGAAGGCTCTAGAGAACTGACTCCCACGTATTTTTTTAAATTAAACACGGATTAGCCTGGGAAAAGCATTGGCGCCCTGGGAAAGCCCGGGAATCTGAGACTTGGCATTCCAGCCCTACCCTGGCCACAGTTACCAAGCTGAGCAATGGAATTTCCAATTCAACTTAAAAACAAAGACTAATTTCTGAAAATATGTCATGTATTGGAACAAAAAAGTTGCATAAAAGACTTCAAGACAAAACTCAATAGGATCTGTCACAGGATGCCAGTCATCCAGCCTCTTGGCCCAGGGAAAAGTAGAGGTGGACAGAGTTGGAATCCCACTGAGCCACTACATGGCTGTGTGACCGTCCAGCAATAGCTTTGCTTCTCTGGGCTTCCATGACTTGGTCTGTAAAATACATATTAAGCGTATGACTCAACAGGAGGCACTGTCAGTAAGTAGGAATTGCTGGGTTTTACTTTTCTTCCTTCCCAAAATAACACAGTTCCACCTCCCTGAATCCTTCTTTACTTCCTGTTCCTTCTGCCTCCTCCTCACTTCCTCTACCTTTCTGTCCCTGTCCATCCTAGCCTGAGGACAAGAGCAAAACAGGACAAACCAGGATCCCTAAATCATTCCACAACAACTAGCTATCACCTACTGTGTACCACATGCTGCTGACCCAGACAAAAATAGCCAGGAGTCAATCAACAAACCAACTGAGTTCTAGAACCACTTAGTGTGAGGAGGAGGTTAGGCAATGGGGTAGACTGGGCATGCAACTCTGAGACAAATTCAGGACAAGCACTAAGGAGCAGAGACCTAAAGGAGGGAGCCATGTGGGTACCTGCAGGAAGGGTGTCCTGGGTGGAGGGAACAGCAAGTGTAAAGGCTCAGAGAGGGGCAGAAACTAAGTGAGCAAGTGGAGGAAGAGTAGGAAATTAAGGCCAAAGATCTTTTTTTTTTTTTTTTTTTTTTTTGCAAGGCCACATTGCACAGGACCTTGTGAACTATGGGAAATAGTCTTTCTTTTAAGCAAGTGGTGGTGCACGCTTGTAATCCCAGCACTTGGGAGGCAGAGGCAAGAGGATAGCTTTAAGTTTGAGGCCAGCCTGGTCTACATGGTAAGTTCTGTATCAGCCAGAGGTACATAACAAGACCCTATCTCCAAAAAATTAATTAGTTGATTAAATTTTTTTCTGGACTGGAGAGGTGGCTCATGATTAAGAGAGCATCCTGCTCTTTCAGAGGACCTGAGTTCAGTTCCTAGCACCCACATCCTGCAGCTCACAACCACCTACAATTCAGTTCCTGGACATACAACGCCCTCTCCTGGCCTCTGCAGGCATCTACATGTATGTGCATATGCACACACACACAATTTAACATAAAATAGGTGTTTAAAAAAATTTATTTTGAGCCAGGCATGGTGGCGCATGCCTTTAATCCCAATACTCCAGAGGCAGAGGCAGGTGGATCTCTGTGTGTTCAAGGCCAATTTGGTCTACATAGTGAGTTCTAGGCCACCTGGGGCTATAGTGAAACCTTATCTCACAAAAAAAAAAAAAAAAAAAAAAAAAAAAGAAAAAGATTGTTTTCTCTCACTCTAAGATGACTAGAAAAACATGGAGAGTTTTGCTGAAACAAGGTCTCCCTATAGCCCCAACTGACCTGGAATATGGGGCCCAAGCTAGCTTTGAACCCACAGGGATCTGCCTGCCTCCATTTCCCAAGTGCTGGAATTAAAGGTATGTACCACCACACTTGGACCATGGAGGGTTTTGAAAGAACATATACTCTTTAGGGAACCATAAGCAACAAAAGGAAAGGGTGGGAGGCCCATCAAGAGCAAGAGCCTCTGCAGTGGCACAGGGATGGTGGCTTGAAGCAGAGAGTGGACTGGTGGCAGGGCAGAGAAGTGGGTAAATCCTGACATGCCTTTAAGATGTATGCGAGATTTGCTGATGGCTTGTATGTAGAGAATGAGAGACTCAGAAAAAGAGTCAAGAATGACTCCATACTTTGGGGCCTAAATAATGGAAAAATGAGGGAGTTTGGGAGGGAAAAATTCAGAGTAGTCTTTATCAAAGTAAGCCAGGGCAAGTAGAAATCCATATATGAAAAAATAAACCCAGGTTGACACCCCACACCAAAGACTAAGGTTAATGCAAAAGGGATGATAGACCTCGGCATGAAGTCTCATCCTCCTAGGGGCCTGGAGGAGCTCTCTGATGGAGAGAGGGCTCAGCATGCAGGAGGCCCTGGTTTTGATCCATGGGTGAGAGAAGTCCCAACCTTCAGAAGAAAAGGGGAAGAGAAGGGAGAGGAGGACCAGGGAGGGGAGGGGAGGGGAGATAGTCAGTCGGTTATCAATTAGTCAGTCAGTCAGTGTTCAATAGTCCTTGGTGAGTCCTCAGTTAATCCTCAGTCAATCCATCATTCAGTCAGTCAGTTGTCAGACAGTCCTCAGTCAGTCTTGTGGTCACTCAGTCATCTGTTGATGTTCAGTAGTCAGTCCTCAGGCAGTTATCAGTCAGTTGAAGTCATCAGTTATCAGTTAGCCATCAGTTGGTCAATCAGTCAGTTATCAGTCATCAATCAACCTTCATTCAGTCCTCAGCCAGTCCTCCGTCAGCCAGTTCAGTTGTCAGTCCTCACCTAGTCAGAGGTCAGTTAGAAGTCGGTCAGTCCTCAGTAAGTCCTCAGTCAGTCAGTCAGTCAGTTAAAGATCAGTGAACCAAGACTTGACTTGGTTCAACATGGTGGCCACTGGGATATTGCAGGCCCTAGAGCCATTGGCCCCCAGGCTTGAGGACAGGAGCAATTGAGTGCAGTCGTGGACTTGGCTGTGTGACCCCAGAGAGTCCCCTTCTCCTCTGGGCTTCCCTGTGCTCAGGGGAGCTGGGTCTTGCCTATGGCCATGGAATGCACACACAGCTCCACAGGAAGCATGTATGGCACAGTGGCCCACAGTTTCTGCCATGATGATTGCTTCAAAGATGGCCGTGAGTCCAAGGTCAGGCTCATGAGGGGCACGTCTGAGACTCTGTTAAGTGGGTGGAGCCAAAGCTGCCTGGATAGGGGACAGAGCCAGTTTGAGAGTGAAGGCAGCCAGAGAAAGTGGTAGGAAGGAGCCTGCTACGTGATGACCCCTGACCTTTGACTGCCCCTGACACCTGTGCACTGCTCAGGGCAGGCAAAGTAAGTTCCCCCAATATGGACGTCACCAGTAGAGGAAAACATCAGAGGTATTGGGCATGTGGACATTAATGGAGAAAGGTCCCATGGATCTCGGAACCTATCATCCAGGAGCTCAGGCTGGACTTGGAAGCATGTTGTATAGCACTGTCCCCCATCAGAGAAGCTGTGAGACCCTTAAGATGAGGCTTGTTAGCTGAGCATGGTAGCACGCATCTTTAATCTCAGCACAGGTAGAGTTGTACAGACCCAGTCTCCAAAAAGAAAGAAAAGATAAAAAAAGATAGGGCCTATCAACTGTCGTGGATCTCGGGGGTTCATCAGACACCTGTGACCTCAGCCTCCTCCAGCATCTCCCTCCCAGTTGTATGTGATTCTACTCCAGCTGCACAAAGCCTGGCAGTCTAGGGAAATGCTGGACTTGTAGACATGGGAGTTAACTGAAGGGGGACACCATCCATACGGAAGGTTGTTATCCATGCTGGGGTGAGGCTTTTTGATAATGCAGCTGTGCTGGGATCCCCCAAAGTCCTGTAAGACCGATAACATCACTCGTCTACCTGGTTGAACAGGGCTGGAATTCTGACTTTGGTCTGATGCTAGTGCCTTGTCTGGGTGAGGAGCCATTTATTCCAGTCTCCTGGGAAAAGTCCCTCAACAGTGAAGGGGCAGAAATCAGAAGCAAGCGTGAGGTGTGTTCTGTTCTTTATTGTTCTTCTCAGCATGAGTGAGGGCCTGGAAAGATGACTCAGCGATTAAAAGCACTGTCTGCTCTAGCAGAAGACTGGGGTTCCATTCCCTACACCCGTGGGATGACTAACAACCATCTGTAACTCCCGTTCCAGGGGATCTGATGCCCTCTTCAGGCCTCCATACAAGCAGGCGAAACACTCATACATGTAAAATGTAATAAATTTTAAAACAAACAAGTGATATTTCACAAGAAAAAAAAGTCTGTTTCAAAGTGAACAGTTCAGCAGCATTGGCTGTGTCTGTAATGTTATAAGACCACCACCTCTGTCTAGTAGCAAAACAGGTTTGCTTGTGTTTTGAAACAGGATCTTACTCTGTAGCTAGTCAGGTGAAGTCACTATTCTGCTGTGTCCATTGCTGCTAGAACTACAGGACCACACAGCACCATGCCCAGCTCCACGTTTCCATTACCTCAGAAAGAGAGCCAGGGCTGGGGGGTGTAACTCAGTGGAAGAGCGCCTGCTTAGCATGTCTGAGGCCCTGAGTTCGATTCCCAGTACTACAAACAAAAAGGAAGGAGGAAGGAGGGAAAAAGGAGAGAAGGAAGGAGGGAGAGAGGGAAGGAGGGAGAGAAGGAAGGAGGGAGAGAGGGAAGGAAAGGAAAAAGTAGGACCTGTCTCCCTCTGCCCAACCCTAGCAAACCCCAGACAACATTCCATCTCCCCAGGTTTACCCACTCTAGTTATTCCATATAACTGGAAGAACAGATCCATGGTAATTCATTCCTGGTGTATCTCACTGCACAGGGTTCAAGGCCAGGCCACACTGTAGCCTGATTTGGCAGTTCCATCCTTTTCATGGCTGAGTAATACCCCATTGTCAGCGCACACTGCATTTTGTTTATCTGCCCATCCACTGAGGGGCCTTAGGCAGTGTCCACCTTTGAGCTACTGTGAGTAACCGGGTACCTTTGTGGCAGGGGACCCAAGACAAGTAGAAGTGACTGTGAGTCAGAAAGGCCAAAAAGGGGAATTGGGAGCTAGAACTGGGCTGCAGCTATGGTTACAGTTTTGCCTCCGAACCACATCTCAAATCCAGCGCATCCCATCTCTGCTGCCACTTCCCTACCCCAGGCACTGTCTTCCCTCACCAGGGTGGCAGCAGTAGTGTCCTTTGGGCTCTCCTTTCTCCTACTCAGATCAGATCCCTTAGGCCCTAGGTACTTATTTTCCTCTGAGCAGCCTGAAGGCTGTTCTTGAAACTTACATCAAATCAAGACCTGACACTCTTGCTCAAAAATTTTCCATGGATCCTCATTGCCTTAGGAGCAAGTCCAGACTTCTTCCCATGAGCCACAAAGCCACATGTCCTGACTCTGGCTTCCTCACACACTACCCACCCGACCGGCTAAGTCTCCTCCTTCTCTTCCCAGAATGCACTGTGCTCCCCATATCCTACAATACCTGGCTACCTCTCCTGGTCCCTGAAGACTTCACTGAGACCCTGCCTCTTCTGGGAAACAGGTGACCCCACCCTTCCTTCCTGTTGAATTCAGTACCTTCTCTCTTCAGTCTTTCATTCAGCCAGTAGTACTTATGAGCACCGTGTTGTCCCAGGCACTCAGGATACAAGTTAAAAAACACAATGACAACGTCAATGTGGTGGCCCATGCCTTTGATCCCAGCACTCAGGAGGCAGAGGCAGGTAACTCACTGTGAAATCAAAGCCAGCCTGATCTACATAGTGAATTCCAGGCCAGCCAGGGCTATATAGTGAGACCATGTCTGAACACAAAAACAAAAACCCTCAATGATGGGCCTGCTCAGCAGGTAAAGGCACTTACCACCAAGACTGACAAAGTTTGACCCCCGCAGATCCCACATAGTGAAAGGAGAGAACCCACTCCTCAAAGTTGCCCTCTGACCTCCATATGTGTGCTGTGGCATGCACATGCACATGCCCCACATGGGGCTGGGGAGAAAGCTCAGTCAGCAAAATGCTTGCCATGCAAGCATGAGGACCTGAGTTCAGATCTCCAGTAACTACATATAAAGCCAGGCACAGGGGTACAGGGATCCCAACCTATAATCCGAGTGCTGGGGAGACCCCACCCCAACCCTCCACCAGCTTGTCTAGTCTTCCTCAGAAGCTGCTCCACCCTGGGAGGAGTCAATCCTGCCATCCCTAAGAAGGAACTGAAATTGTCCCCCACTGCCTACTAGCTGGCCTTAGGCAAATCGCTTCACTGTGTCTTGGATTTTTCATTTAGGGCTGGGGATGGTGCCCAGGTGGTAGAGTGTTTGCCGTACATGCAGGAAACTTTGGGTTCCAGTCCAAGTGCTGCATAAACCAGTTACAAGGCTTTTAATCCTCACTCTAGAAGGAGGAAGCAGGAGGACCAGGAGTTCAAGATCTACATAGTGTGTTTGAGACCAACCTGGGATTTATGAGACCCTGCCTTAAACAGGGCTGGAGAGATGACTCAGTGGTTAACAGTGCTTTCTATTCTTGCAGAGGATCCAAGTTCACTTCCCAGCACCCAGTAGGTGGCCCATACAGTTGCAGAGGATCCTGTGACCTCTTCTGGCCTCCACAGGCATTACACACATGTGGCATACACAGACATACATACATATAAATAAAAATAAATCTTTTTTAAAAGTTAAAAATAAAACAAGAGGGGCTGAGGAGAAGGGCACTGGCTACTCTTGCAGAGGACCAGAGTTTAGATTCCAGCACCCATGTGACAGTTAACACTATCTATAACTCCAGTTCCAGGGAATATGACACCTCATTGCATGCACATATGCACTTATATACATGCAGTCAAAGCACTCACACACATAAAACAAAAATCAATTTTAAAAATCTAAGATAAATAAATAAAAATTAAAAGAGGAAGCAACAGCCCCCACCTCATAGGTTCTTGGGGGGTTTTCTAAATTGACACCTACTGTTTACTGTATCTCAGCCTCTACTTGCCTCTGGCAGCCATGCTAGGACTCAGGGAAAACTTTTCTTACCTTCCCCATCTGACAGGCTAAGAAAAGACACAGATAGGACCAGAAGTGTGGCTCAATGATGGAATGCTTGCCTAACATGTGTGAAGCCCTGGGTTTCATCCCTGGCACTTAAAAAAAGGGGGAGGAAGAACCAAGCCTCAGATAGGTGTAGTGGCCTCCCTGAAATCAGTAAGTGAGTGAATTGATTCTAATTTAGGCAGTCTGATCCAGGTGGGGTAGTGGCTTATACTTCTAATCCCAACACTCAAGGAGACAGAGGCAGGAATATTACTGTGAGTTTGAAGCCAGGCTGGGCTACATAGCAATAAGTTTTCTCAAAACAAAAAACAAAAAACTGAGGGCTGGAGAGATGTCTCAGTGGTTAAGAGCCCTGGACTGGATTTGGTTCCCAACATCCACATGGTGGCTAGCAACTATCACTAACTGTAGGGATCTAATGCCCTCTTCTGGCCTCCACAGGCACTGTACACATGGGCAAAATACTCATTATATATATATATATATGCACTCAGAAAGCTGAGGCGGGAAAGTCAGGAGTTCAAGGCTAGCCTGGCCTGCTTGAAACCCTGTCTCAAAAAACAGAAAATGGTCTGGAGAGATGGCTTAACAGTTAAGACTGGCTGCTCTTGCAGAGGACCTGGGTTTGATTCCCAGCACCCACACAATGGCCAACAACCTTCGTTAACTGCAGTTCCAGAGGAATCGACACTCTCTTCTGACTTCTGCAGGCATTGCACACGTGAATGCTTTTACATACATGCAGGCAATACACTCATTCACATACAATTAAAATCATAAATAAAATATTTAAAAAGAAACAAAAAACAGAAAGAATTTGTTTAAGATGGGTATGGTGGTGCATACCTAAAATCCCAGCACGCAGGAGGCTGAGTCACAAGGATAGTTTGAAGGCCAGCCTGGGTGTTATAATAAGACCAGTCTCAAAAGAATTGCTTTTGGCTAGATATGATAGTTCAGCAAGTTCTAGGCCAATCAAGGCTGTATAACAAGACCCTATCCCCAAAACAACAATAAGGCCAGGAGTGGTGGTGCCATGCCAGCACTCAGGAGGCAGAGGTAGGTGGAGTTCCGGGCCAGCTAGGGCTACAGGAAGACCCTGTCTCAAAAAATAAAATAAAATAAAACTAGCTTTTGCTTTCATTTTATTTTTTGCACGTGTATATGTGTGTACAGCTCTGTACGAGTATACATGTGTATACCAGTGTGCATGCATGTGCATGTGCATGCATGTGGAGGTCAGAGGTCAGTCTTGGATAGTAGCTTCTTTAAAAATATTTTATTTATTTTTATGTTTTAGGTAAGAGTGTTTTGCCTATACATATACAAGTGCACCATGTGTGTGTAATGCCTGAGGAGACCAGAAGAAGATGCTGGATTCTTTGGGGTTGGAGTTATGGTTGTAAGCTGCCACCTGAGTGATGGGAACCCAACCCAGGTTGGCGGCAAGATCAGCAAGCGCTCCCACCCGCTAAGCCATCTCTCCAGCCCCTCCACCTTCTTTTGAAAATTATTTTATTTATTTATCCTCTCACTGAACCTGGAACCTGGAGCTCCCCAGTTTGGCTATGCTGGCCAGCGAGCTCCAGGGATCCTCCTTGCCTCTTCAGGGTTGGGTGCTAGGGATTCAAACTAAGCTCTTCAGGATGGAGTGAGAAACACTGAACCAATGGGGCCAACCCCCTACCCCTAACAATAACAACTTCTAAAAGCTTAGGTGCTTGGATGCTAGACCTGGGTTCAAGCCCAGCTCTGAACTGACATTCAGAATTGGCTGTGTGAACTAGAGCAAGTCCTTTTCCCTCTCTGAGCCTCAGTTTCCCCAACTGGAAGTAGAGGAAGATTCCATGCACCCATCTAAGTGGTCACTGTGTTGATAAATCACACCTGATGGGTTCCATTCCATCATACCTGTGTCCTTTTCTATTCTACTGGGTCCCTAGAATGTGTGATACACAGTAAGAGCTCCGCAGAGGTCAAACTGAGCAGCCATTGCTCCCCATGGGGCCCAGATCCTCCTGGCTCCCTGAACCCAAGTAAGCCATACCTCCAAACCCAGGACCATCCCAGTCTCTGGTCGCAGGTGTGACATGCCCAGAGGGGACACTGGGCTGAGAACTGTGATCCAGTGACTAAATATTGCACACATGCCAGTTTCTACCCAACAGTGATGATGGATTCACACTCGTGTGGTTCAAAAGTCCTAACAACTGCTTTCAGGTGTGGCTGGATCAGGGTGCACAGGCACAGTCTTAGAATTCAGTGTCTCTCTGTCCCCGGGCTTTGCTTGGCTCTGGGTTGTATGAGGAACTCCTGGATTCCTAAATAGTAAGGTAAGATCATTTCCCATCATACTGTCCTGCCATGCCTGAAACTAAATCTCACTGGTCCTGTGGTATTACAGGACCTATAATAGCCTATTACTGGAGCGGGAGAAGACTGTTCAGGCCCAGGAATGGGCTTGAACTGAGACTGTGGAAAACCAGTCTCTGCTACAATCCATGTCTACATCTCCTGAGAGGCCTGTTCATGGTGAATGGGGCCCAGTTTGAGGAAAACCCACAGCTCCCTTCCTGCTGCATGCCCACCCCCTGACACTCCCACTTCCTTCCAAAGCACTGTCACTCACTTCCCTCCTCTTCTCCTCAGCCCTGTGGCCCCTCATGCCTCAGAGAAATGCCGGCCAGGGTCACAGAGACGGTGGATGGAGCAGAACCTCCAGGGTATCCAGAGCCCTGGTCCTGGACTAGATGAAGCTCAGGCTGAGGCTCCGTTCCCACCCTGGCATAGCTGGAAAGCTGAGTCCAGATTTTGAAAGGCAGTGACTTTGGCATCTGAGCTCTGCACGTAACCCTTTTCCAGGCAGCATGAATAGGCACCCATTGCGGCTGATGCTCCTGTTCCCCAGAGATGCTCCTGTTCCCCAGAGAGGCTCTGAGCCTTTTGGTCACCTCAGAGCACCATCAGTTTTTCCATGGATTCTACACCTTATTACCAGGCTGTTTCAGGTACCTGACTCTGGCTAGGTGACACAGAGCCACCTTAACTGACTTGGAAGGAGGTCAACCTGTGGTCTGGGACTGTCCTCAGCCTCTGACAGGGCGAGTGGGTAAGGAAAGAACTCCCTGTCCTCAGTTCTAGACAAACCTAGAAAGAATATCTGGGGAAAGATCAAAGGCCGGTCCCACACCTTCCCTTTCCTCCCTGAGTCTGTGAATGCTAAGCAGGTGTTCCACCACTGAGCCACACCTCGACGTCCTGGCCCCTAAGATTTTTCCTACATTTTCAAGGTGGGGGGGAGTTGAGACTGAGTCTCCCTATTGTCCCAGCTGGCCTAGAATTCACTATGTAGACCAGGCTGGCCTTGATCTCACAGAGATCTGTCTGCTTCTGCCTCCCAAGTGCTGGGATGAAAGGTGTGTGCCACCACACCCAGCTTCCCACATTTTCTAAAGTGATAGCCAGTCTCAGTGACACGTGCCTGCAATCCTAGCACACTAGAGATGGAGACAAGAGTTTAAAGGCAGCCTGGACTACACAGTGAGCCTCTGGCTCAAAATAAAAATAAATAGGACTGGCAAGATGGCTCCTCTGGTAAAGGTCCTTGCTGCCAAGTATGACAGCCTGTGTTCAATTCCCAGAATCCAAAGAAAGAAGGAAAGAACCAAGTCCCACAAAATAATGTTTTCCTAATATGTTCTTACTAATCCAACTCCACCATGACAGATTAGCTTAGACTTGTCATTCCTTGAGTGGCATATGTTAGGGGCTTTTCAACCATGTAACTGAATTGTCCCAAACACTTGTGAGGAATTCCTTATATTTTATAGATGAGGAAACTGAGGTTTAGAGTGCTCACAGAACTGAAGCTATCTTCATCAGTCTTGGCTGTAGGGTCACCAGTTTCCAACATTATGAATCCCTTGTCACTGTAGTGCTTGGTTCCTGCAGTGCAGAGGATGAACCCAGGGCCTTACACAAGGTGAGTACTGTGCCACCGAGTTGCACCCCTAGGCCTCAAAAGGTGTGGGACATCCACACACTGGAATGTAACATGACACCCTGTAACAATATGGATGACCCTGAAGTGAAAGCAGAGGGACACACCCAGACCACATGTGACTTTGTGCATGGGAAGGAGTCCGAGAGGGGCAGAACACCAGCTCTGTCCCCCAGAACTCAGAGCCTGGGGAAGAAGTAAACAAGTGTCACACAAGACACAATCAAAAGGATGCCAGAGAAAGCTGCACTTCAGGGAGCAGGGCTGTCTTTAGGCAGAGGTCCCATTTCAGGTGGCTCTGAAGGGTAAAGAGGTTACCGAGTAGAAGAAAGTAAGGCAGAGTCTAGAAGTGTGACACGGGGGAGAAAAGTCCTTCTGCCAGAGCCTGGGCATTTGTGGTTATTGTTGAAAGACAAAGTCACTGAGGCTGAGGGGTTGAAGTTATTCAGAGGTAATGGAGAGCCATGAAGGTTAGAGTCAGGGAGGACACCAGGTCACCAGACTGGTGCCTTGCAAATAATTGGTAATATTAATATAATAGTAGACGGCATTTATTGAACACCTACTGTGTGACAGAGACTTCTATTCACATGAGTTCTTTTACTTACTTTTCACTACAATCCAGCAAAGTAGAGTTATTACGTATCTCTGTCTCATGACTGAAGAAAATGAACACTTGAAGACCCCAAGTCCCTGGAGGAGTGACTCAGCATCCCTCTTGCCACACCCAAAAAGGAAAAATTAAATAATTTCATTTTGGGAAACAGTCCTCTCTATGGGAGAAGGCCAGCCTTATTCTCTACCTTGGTAATTCTAGGGGTGGACGCATCCAGCCCAGAGCCAGGGAAGCTTGGGGATGCTCAGGCTGCAGCTGCACATCCCTCTCTAGGACAGCAGGGGGCACCCAAGCCACGCAAGCCATCGTTCCCAGCTGTTCTCCCCGCACCCCGACAGTCCCTGTGGACACAGGAACACCAGGCTCCCGCCCAGGAAGCACATGTCTCATCTTTGGAAACTTGGTCTCTGGCTGCAGAGCAATTAGGGCCTTTAATTACCAGGATTGGAAGTGGATGATTGTCACGGGGCCTCAGGCCACTGACTCATGTCCCCAGAAACCAGATTGCCGGGGCAGGTGGAAAAAGGGTGGCTGTGTTTTCTGTGACTGGTCTTGGCCAACAGCAGAACTTCAGATCACATTCTACCGCTGTGGGTCTTGGACAGGGCATCTGCCTCTCTGGGCCTCAGTTTGTTCCTCTGTGAGATGGAGAGGGCCTGTCCTTCACAGAGTTGTTGACCAGGCAAGTCAAGAGTCCATGGAAGGCCTTCAAAATAGCTCCTGCAGAATTCATGGGAGATGGCCTACACCTGTAATCCCAGCACTCAAATCAAGAAAGGGCAGGAGAATGGCTGCCAGATTCACTGCCAGCCTGGGCTACAGTGCAAACCCCTGAGTGGAAACCGCTCATTAATTTTTCTGTTATTTCTGCCTTTATTTTCACAGCTAGGATATAGTAGATAAGAGAGCCTTGGGCCCTGTAGTCAGACTCTGGTCAGGAGTCTTTCTTGAGCTCTGTAACCCTGGGCAGGCCATTCCACTGCTCTGGAGTTTCCTCATTTGAATAGAGGAAGTAGCAACTCCTTCCTTCCTGGTGAGCTGAGGCTATGGCCTCAGCCGGGCACACCAAATTCCAACCATGATGCCTGACTATATTTTTATTGAACAAGAACTTACGGCAATTTTAGAGTGGAAGGGGCAGGGAGGGCAGAAAAGAGAACCCATGCCCCAGAGAGAACGCTGAGGGAAGAGAGATAGCACCAGGTACTTGAGCTCAGCAGCTCAGAACAGGAATCCAGCTTGTGAGTTCTGAGCACTCTGCGAAATATATTCCCTTCCAGCCCCCAGCAGACTGCTGTCAGCCACTGCCAAAGCCAAGTCCACTGTGGCTTGCCTGAACCCTTTCAGCCTTTGCAGGACCCATGTATGAACAAATTGAATGGACACCCCAGGGCTTTCTTGTATCAGCTAGCAACTGCTGTGTAACAAGTTACTCTCCCAGCTCAGTGGTTTGCTAGATGCAGCTCTCCTTTACTGTCTCATGGTTTCAGTAATTCAGGTGTACTTTGATCAATTGTGACTCAAACTACTAGTGAGGTTGTAGACTAAAACAGAAAACTGGATTTGACCCTGTCTCAAAAAGACACACAAAAAATTACATTTATTTATTTTGTGTGTATAGAGGGATCGTGTAACATGGCACCTGTGTGGGTGTCAGAGGACAACTTGTGGACATTGCTTCTCTCTTTCCATCTTATGGGCTCCAGGGATGGTACTCAGATCATCAGGTTTGTTCACAGGCACTCTTACCTGCTGAGCTATCTTGGTGACCACAAACAGACAAACAAACAAACATTTTTTTAAAAATACAAAGAAGCCAGGCCTGGTTACACACATCTATAATCCTAGCACGGGGGAGGTTGAGGCAGTTGGATTGTCATGAGTTTGAGGACAGCCTGGGCTATACAGCAAGACTCTTGTCTTGAGAAAACAAGGGTGGAAAGTGGTTGGGACTGCCCTTGTGGACGGCTTACTAGACCTGGCAGACCACTTCCAAGATGGTTTCCTCCCATAGATGCCCTGGCTAGCTGGTGGCTTGTGGCCTCTCCATAAAACTGCAGGACTCCTCCTACAGAAGTCCTCCTGCCTCTCCTTCCCAGTGCTGAGATTACAGCTGGGAGCACCTATACCCAGTGGCTATACATTTTAATTAACATTAAAGTTACATGTTCAAACTGGGTATGCGGGCCCAAATCTGTTAACCCTTAGAACTTGAGAAGCTGAGGCTGGAGGCTCAACTTGAGGCCACCTGGGCTAGACAGCAAGACCCTGTTTCAAACAAACAACAACAAAACTGATCCTGACAGCGCAGACCTGTGATCCCAGGTATTCACAGGGCTAAGGCAGGAGTGTTGAAGGTTCATGGCTGGGGCTACTGAGTTAGTTTAAGTCAGCCAGGGCAAATCCTCACACTAGGACAGAAGCGCTAAGCTCAGTTCCTCAGCAGCACCAGCTGCATTTCAAGTATTCCCTCATATCTCACTTATCACTTAGAAATGTCCTATTATCTTAGACTCATTGACCTACTGCATTAAATACAAATTCATTGCTATTAAATGTTGATAGACTATGTTATTTTTCAGTACTGGGGATGGATCAGAGCCTTGCATATACTAAGCATGTGTTCCACTGCTAGAGTCAGACCATAGCCCCTATGTTATAATGCCTGTTTATAACCCTACAGTGTTTTCATAATTATTAATATCCAATTGCTAGTAATCATTTGGAGGATTTCTGTTTGTTTGATTTTTTTTTTTTGAGACAAAGTTCTCATGTAGCCCAGGCTGACTTCAAACCTCTTTTGTAGCCAAGGATGACCTTGAACCTTTGATCCTTCTGTCTCTACCTCCCAAGCACCCAAGCTTTGGGATTACAATGCCTGGTTTACTGTTACTTTGTGTGTGTGTGTGTGTGTGTGTGTGTGTGTGTGTGTGTGTGTGTGTGTTAGTGGTAGTACGTGAAACCAGGGCCTTGCATAGGCTAAGCAAGAGCTCTACCATTGAACCACCTCCCAGCCTTTATTGTTATATTATTATATTGTCAGCCTGTAGTGGTTATCTGTTGTTGATGTTATTAATACTATTTGTTATATAAATATTAATGGCATAGATAAGTGATTCATGTTGTAATCATCTCTGGTTAATATATAGTATGTGGTATATACATGTGTGTGCACATGTATGCAGGTATATACATTTATGTGTGCATGTGGAGGCCAAAGGTTGACATTTGGTGTCTTCCCTGATCGCTTTCTATGTTACTTTAAAAAAAAAGAATCGATTTTATTTCACATGCATGAATGTTTCCTGTATGTATGAATGTGTACCACATGTGCAGTACACACAGAGGACAGAAGAGGGTATCGGATCCCAGGAACTGAAGTTATAGTTGTTACCCTCTGTGTAGGTGCTGGGAACTGAACCTAGGTCTTCTGCAAGAGCGGCTAGTGCTCTTAACTGCTGAGCCATCTCTTCAGCGCCCCCATCTTTTTTTGAGATAGGGTCTCTCATTTAACCTGGAGCTCACTGATTTGATTTGTCTAGACTGGCTAACCTGTGAGCCCCAGTCATCCTCCAGTGGTTCCCACCTTCCCAGCACTGGAATTACAGACATAGGCCACACAGCCAGCTTTTACCTGGGTGCTAAGGATTGAACTCGGGTTCTCATGCTTGCATAGCAAATGCTTCACCTACTGAGCCAGTTCTATCTGATTAACATTTGTGGATATTCATATTATCAATGTGAATGGCATGGATTATTGATTTATTAATATTGTTTTGACTCTGGTTAATTTCTTTTTTCCCCTCTTTTGAGACAGGATCTCAAGTAGCACAGATTGGCTTCTAACTCACCAGGTAACTAAAGCTGGCCTTGAAATGGTTCTCCTGCCCTGGCCTCCCAAATGCTGGGCTTGTGTCCCGGAGCCTGGTTGATGCTTATAAAAGTGAGTATCAAAAGCCTTGACCTTGTTGACCCATGGAACCTGCTAGGACTGTTTGGTTGTCCTTCTGACCTGACTGCCTAGTTCCCTGCAGGCCTGGGCAGCTGCCCTCTGTCTCTTATCCGGAAGGAAGGGCGGGTGGTCAGGCCGCTGGGAGTGGACAGCCTGTTTCCGGCAGTCCCAGCCATCCGTGGGAACTGGAGTCCACTTCCCCTCTGGGCCTCCAGCCCTGCGGACTGGGAGGAGCTTGGCCCCGAAGGCCAGTAGGGGGTCGCAGCTGTCACCTTGGGGCCTCGAGGAGTGTGATGGGATGGTCCTGGAGCCCTTTGCAAATAAATAGAAGTCTCAGATAGCCAAGAGTTCTCAGAGGAGAACCCTGACTGGGGCGGCCCCACCGGGCGAAAAGAAACTGGGCGAGGAAGGAAACGGGTTTGGGTCCCGGAGAAATCTGGCAGGCAGGGCTGGCCTGTGATTAAAAAGGGGAAGAACCGCAAGTCTTCACTTAAGTCAGCAGCGCTGCTGTCGGCTGCGACAGAGAAAGTGCTTGTGGCTGGCAGATTGCAAGTCACCATTTGGCAAAGGCCTCCTGTACCTGGTGCCCATGTACACCACCTGGCCGCTGCTAGGCTGCGGGTACCAGGCAGTCCCCTTCCACAAGTTTAATAAATCGACTGTGATATGGGCCCATCGGGCCAGACCTCACGCAAACCCTGCCCCCTCCTCAGGTGCTGTGTGACCTTCAAGGGACACTCGAATGGGGACCTCAACGCCAGGCTTAGTTAGTAGAGCACAACTGGCCTTCTCTGTCTCGTAATTCTTCATGTCCTCTGTCTCCGTCCCCAATACCCTCAAAAAAAAAAAATCCCAACTCCGCACAAGGATCTTAAAGATGCCACGTGGAGGCCTGCCTTTCCACCTGCGTAGGTAATTCCTTTTTCACGTCCCTCCAAGGCACTAAACAGATTCCCACCCAGGGCCTTCGCACTTGCTATTCCCGTGGTCAGGAATGCCCTTCCTTCAGACTTCTTGTCTCGGGGAACCTCTCAGCCTAAACGTTATTCAACTATTTGCCATCCTAAGTCCCGGACAGGCCCTCCCACTCTTCATCCCACAAGTGTTTCGTCATTGGTACTGTGCCTCCCTCACCAGTTCGACAGGTCCACGAGGTAATTACTAACTTCTGTGTCCCCATGCATCGAGTAGCGGTGCCTGGCATTTAGCAGGTACTGACTTGTGCATGGTTTTGTGATTCTTCCAGGCCCTTAGCCTCCAAGATCTGCAGCCTACTCCCTCTCTTGCCATGCTGTGGCCGCCTATCTGATCGGGGTGGAAATCCCCACCTGTGGGGAGTCCCTTCCTGGGGCTCCAAGAGCAGACCGGGGGCCTGGAGCGCGGGTGGTTTACGCACACTCAAGCCTTACTGCTCCAATGCAGACACTCAACCCTTCCAGGCCCAGAGTGGGCTGGTCACGTGTTATTTCCATTTCATAGATGAAGAAACTGAGGACAGAAGTCAAGTCCTTGGCCCCAGCCAGCAAGGAAGGCAGTGGCTCACGGGAGCCTGCCGTCTGGGAAGGGTTGCAGTGGCCCCTCCAAGCTGGGGGCGTGGGCGGCCTGCTTCCTGTTGGGGGAGGGGGAAAGAGCTGACATTCCTCTCTCCCCTCCTTCCCTTGAGTCGCGGGAAAGGCTAGCGGACAGTGTACTTCACTAGAGTACAGACGACACCCCCTGTTAATCGCACCCCCAATGAAGCCCTAGAGAATAGGTAAGTGGCCACGCAGACGTGGAGGCGCAGAGGGTTCGGACGGCAGGGGTGCGGCGGTGTTTCTGGAGAAAGATAGCGGCACGCTGGAGAGGGTCCGGGCCGCCAGGTGGAGACTGGTCCATTCCGACCCGACTGGGGCCAACACAGAGCTGAGGATGGGAGCCGAACCCGAAAGGACCGGGTGGCCGAAGCGGATGGGCTCAGCGGAGTCCCGGATAGTGGGGCCCGGGAGGGGCTGGGCCCCCTCCCCGGGAGGTGATGAAAGCGCGGTCGCAGTTGCGCGACCCGGCCAGGCGAGCACTGATAAGACCCCGCAGGAGGGAGTCGGCAGGGGCGCGTCCCCACCAGGCGGGCCTCAGCCCTGCCTCAGGCTCCGCCCTGCCCCACTGAGGCACGAGATGACTGGCGGGCGGCTAGGGGCGGGGTCCGCCTTCTCTTCCAATAGGCCGCAAGACGAGGGGCGTGAAGCCCCGCCTCTCGCCCTGGCCCACGCCTTCAGTGGCTGGGAGGAGGGCGGAGCCTGAGGAGACCCCGCCCCCTGGCGACAGGCGGCGGGCGGAGTGTGGCTCCACCTCCGAGCGGGCTTGAGAAGGCGGGGCTGTGTGGCTCCGCCTACCTGCAGGCGGGGCGGGGCTCCGCCCCCGAGCCGCCCTCCCCAGGCGCGCGGCACTCTCAGCCGGTTCCTCTTTACATAACGGCGTGCGGCGGTATGGGCTCCGGCCACCGCCTCCGCCCGGCCGCCCGCCCGGACTGTCGCGGGCTGCGGTGGCCACGACGGCGGCAGCCAAGTTTCCCCGGGGGCGGCCCGGAGCCGCATCCTCCTGCCACTGTCAAGCGCTGGCGGCGGAAATGAGGCGCTGGCCTTTTTCCGAGCCCGGGTTTCCTGCCTGAGCGCCGACCCGCGAGCGAGGAGCCGGCGCGGAGACGACGCGACACCATGGGCCGGCCGGGCCCGGACCCGCTGCCTGTGCGGTAAGCACGGCCCGCGGCGACATCCCCAGCCCTCCTGCGCCCACGTGCTGCGATGCCGGACCCGCGGGCTGAGCAGGCCGGGAGCGAGCTGGCCACGCTGGGGTCCCCGCCCGGGGGTCCTCATTCATCATCAGTGCCACAGGCGGGGGTGGAGCACACCGGTCAGGGCTGCCCATAGGGTGTCCGGGGGCCTTGGACCCGGGCGTAGAAACCTCTCCCTGCCCTCCTTCCGGCTCTGCAGCTTTCGGGGGTCCGGGGGACTGCATTTGAGGAACTGCGGCGGGGAGAGCCCGCCTGCCTGTCCCGCTTCTTTTTTCTCTAGTTTCCTCATTCTCCTGTTTCTCTTCCCCAATCCCAGACCACAGTGATGTATATGTGGAGGTCAGTGTTGCAGCTGGGGGCCTCCGGAGAGGGGTATGGCCGGGCGGCGCGGGAGGAAGTGAAATCGGCTCATGGGTGGGAGCTTTGGAGCGGAGGCGCTGGCCAGAGGACCAGCCTTGGGGACAGGAGGGGCCGAGAAAAGAATATACCCTGATCCCCGGCCGCTGCCGGGCCTTGCTGGGATTCTGTCTCCAACTGACAGTCTTCTGTCGGGGTCGGGGGACTGGGCATCTGTGTCCCCAGGAACCAGGGTGCACAGTGTGCCTGCATTTCCATCACTGAACAGGCAACTAGAGCATAAACTGCTCCTAGGGAGCGGCAGACCCATCCCTTAAAGGGGAAAGCTGACAGAGGTTGTGAGCGTGCCTGGTCGGGACTCTCCAGGATCCACTGGGAAGTTGCAAGGGTTTTAAGGGTTTTCGGACACTTTCTGAGACTTTTCCCACAGACCCCCTCTGGGAGGGAACTCCTTCTGGGGCCAAAGGATAAACATATTTCCTGAAACTTGTGCAGTCCCTGTGGACCATGGTAGGCCTGGCTGGGAAGGGTCTGCTGGCCCAAAGCATCAGGAACTGGGGCCTTCAGAGGCTTAGAGTGGTAGAGGAGAAAACAGAGTTCTAGGGCTGAACCTGGACTCTTCATCTGCCCCTTTCCAAGCTGAGAGCCATTTCAGTTTCCTCTCTGTTAAGTAATAATAGGTTTGCCATGGGATTTTAATGAGCCAGGGTGCAGAAGGCACCTGCACCTATTATGGAGAAGGGTTCAATTACAGGCTGATTGGTTGTTATCACATTGCCCTGTGTTTGTCCCTGCCTCTGGAACCTTTCTCAGTTCCTGGGAACACTTGATGCTTTAGGGTTTCCCAAGTCTTTGGGCAAAGAACTGCGAGCAGGATGAAAAGACAGCCCCTTCCTGGTCTGGGTTTCCTCAGTTTCCCAGTAGACACCTGTCAGGGCCAGCAGAGTGTGAGGAACTGTTTGATCAGGAGGACAGGCAGTCACGACTGGTTTGTGGAAGTTAGCCCTGCCCCTGTTCTTTCCTGACACTATACCCCCCCACTTCCCCCTACCCCCTCCCACCTCCCCACCCCCCACAAAGCCTGGTCCTCCCTCTTGGAGAAACAACCTTCTCAGATAAGTGAGGTCCTTTGAGTGGCCAGGCTGTGGCAGTCAGGTTGCATGTCTCTGAATGTTTGGTTCAGTTGGGCCACTCTCAAGTTTATAGGTCCACCTTTGGAACAGATTTGCGGACAAAACTGGAGGCACTTTGCAGGCTCCTCCAGGCTGCTAAGCCCAGTGCCACCTTCCCTCAGGTAGGAGAAAAGAGTGACCTCCCCAGCATGAGGGCAAGATGAAGAGATCTGAGGACCTCACCTGGGAACTAACTGTCCTGTCTGGGACAGTATCACACCTTTTGGAGAACAGGCCTATGGGGTCCAGCTTGCCTCTGAGGCTGGTTAGCCAGCTTGTGGACCTTCCAGTACTGTGAACCTATGGTCACCTAACCTTTCTGAGGCAGTGAAATGACACCAGTGGAAAGGGTTTTAACTGTTGTGGAGCCTGATGAGGTGGCATGTGAGGGTTGGGTCTGGCACTCAAAGAATTGTAACAGGTAGTAGTAATTACTGAAATGAGAAACTTTTCTGCTAAATTCCCACTTTTCCCTGGAGCAATATGCACTTCAGAGACTAATCCAGACTCTGCCAGCTTCAGGGATGAGGCTTTGGGCAAGTTACTTGACATTTCTTGGGGCTCACTAAATGTGGGGCAAGGGACTCTGCCCCTCTGAGGTGTTTGTGTGACATAGAGGGCCTAGCAAGTAGTAGGGACTTGGTGTAATTGCCCTGGCTGTGTGACCTTGGGCTGGTGCCTTACCCTCTCTTAGCATGAATTTTAGGGAACTCAGAAGTGAGGGTACTAAAGAACAGTCATTTTGAAATAAGGCATGCAGTACTGGCATGCAGGTGATCCTAAATAAGTTCAAGCTAAGTGCTATTAATCCAGGAGGAACCGGCATTTAATTGCCAGGGTTCCTGGTGAAACAGTCCCCAGGGTTCCTGGGTGTTGAGCATCTCTGGTTGGGTGGGGCAGGGCCGGAAGCAACTTCCATCTGGAGTGTCTGGAGGGGGCTGCTCTCTCCAGCTAGGCTCCGTTCCCAGCCACCCACCCTCCGTGAGGAAACTGAGGCTGGCTAGCTGCCTAGGGGAAGTGAGTCAGCAGGGGTCACTTACTGAGTCACATCTAATTGGACCTAGGAGCCCTGCACCCCAGTTCCCAACTTCCGGGGGCTTGAAGTTCCTCAGAGACTGGGCAGGTCCCAGGCCTGGCTGCATGTCCTTAGTCACAGCTGGACACCACCTGCTTGTTCCTCACAATTAGACAACCATTGTCCCTTGGTCAGTGCTCTGTGGTCCCTTTGGCTGCCACTAGGTTTCCAGCCCAGCATCCCTCCCTTTACCAGGGGTAAGGGACACATCGCCAGGGGAGCAGGTCCTCCTGGCTGCTAGTCCTGCCCTGGCCAGTCGGAAACCTGGCAGTTGAGGGGATGGCTGGAAGATTTTTCCTCCCACGCCACCCAGCCAGGGGTCAGCAGGGGGGCTGGCCCCGGGCTTCCTGTGAGCCAGGGAATGGAGCCCCTGGGGGCCTGTCCGGATGTGCCCCCCTCAGCTGCTGGGGGGAGAGTCAGCCACTGCCCAAGACATGTCCCTAGGGAGGACATGGAGGGAGGGAGGGAGGGAGGGAGGAAGTCTGAGCTCTGCTTGCAGGACTGACTCACAGCAGCCAGTGGGGGACCTTGGACTTGAGAGTGGTGGGCTCATTGTAGCTTCTAGATCCAGGAGATGGACTCTGGTGTCATCTTAGGGGAGTCCCGAGGCGGGGGGGGGGGGGGGTGTCACAAGGTGGGCAGGGTGCACAGGAGCTGGAGGCTGTTGGCACATCCCCAGATAGTACAGGATTTAGGGAGGTTTACTAGCAGGTATCCCTCTTTGGGGTGCATCTTCTGCAGCTCTCAACCCAGGGGCAGGTGAAGGAAGCCCTGCCTAGGATAGGGAGGGTGTCCACTTGAGAGGACTCATCTCCTGCTCTCCCTGAACTCACTTGGGGCAGTGGCTGACTGAGGTATCAGGCTGGTCGGGGGCAGGGCAGGGGAAGCCCAAGGAAGCTTCCTGTTCTGGCAGACTGAGCTGGCCTGATAAATGTCAACAGGGCACTAGGTGACCCCAGGGTGTGTGTGTGTGTGTGTGTGTGTGTGTGTGTGTGGTGCTGATGCTTGCTGGGTAGTCTAGCCTTAGCCTCTCAGAGCCAAGCTGAGCCACACCCAAATACACCCCCACCCCCACGTTCCCACTTTTTGTGAGTTAGGCTGTGAGAGGTACATTGGTTCTCTCAGCAGCCTGGAGCCAGCCTGGAGGCCTCCCTGGAGGAAGCAGCACTTGGAGTATGGTATGGGGTTTCCTGCCCCCATCTTCTGCAGGTGGAACCTGCCCATGTTCACTTTGCTATTTAACTGGCCTGGCAAGTGAAGTATTCTAGGTGGTGAGGCATCTTCTGTACTCATTACATGGTAATGGGTGGCTTTGTGGGGTGGGGGCTGAGCTGAGAGTCTGCTGAGCCCTGTCTGCAGTCATGGGTTAGGGGGTGGGTCACAGAGCCCCATCCCCAGCTGTTTAGTACCCTGCCATTCTCACTAACTTGGCAAGACCTCAGTGTCTCTGGGCTAGCTGCAGCTCCTGCCACTAGCACTACCTGTCTAGGTTGCCTTTGGCAGGTCCCAAGACAGCTGGGGTCCTGAAATGTATTCCTCCCCTGCTGCTGGCAGGAAGCTGGCTGCCTCTGCATGTTTGTTGCAGGGATTTGAGGGTGTGGGGCCAGGCAACCCTAAACCCAGCTCTTCCTCTCCTGGGCTCACCAGCTTGGGGATTTGGAGAAGACCCTGTTGCTAAAGCCCAGGTTGGGCAGGTTAGGGAGTATCCTCTCTCAGGGGAAGGTAGCTGGTAAAGATAGCGTTCCCTGGGGTCCCACTGATACAGAGCCTGGCATAGAGCCTGGGGGTTAGTAATGGCTGCTTCTTGCTCACAGCTTCTGTGCCCCATTCTAGGGTTGTCACAAGTTAAACAACTGTTCTTCATCTTCTGACACATAGTGTTTAAACACCACTGCATGGCCCAATCACCAGAGGGGTGCCACTGTCCTGTTGCTGCACCCTCCTGGCTAGCACACTTCACTGGCACAGTTCCCTGCTGCTGACATCCTGGCTGGTGATCTAGCCTGGAGCTACTTCGCCCTACCTTTGTTTCACACCCATGCTGCCTATGCTGCCAAGCTCCCCGTGAGGGTTAGGCTCAGCTGGTGGCCTGCCTCCCTGCTTGCTGCTCTATCAGTAATAAATATCAACCATTCTCTTCTCCAGCCTGTGCCAGCCCCTTATAGACACTGGTTCTTAGAGTGTCCCTGCCTATTCTGTGGCTAGGACATGGAGGCCAGCTAGGGCTGACCCTCCAGTGTATTACAGGGCAAGGTGGGACAGAGGTACCTCTGGGGTGGTCAGGGTGGGGTCCCAGAGGCACCCATGGAGTCTCATGTGGGAGTGTGACCAAAGACTGGAACCCTACCCTTCCTTGCCTAACCTCAGGGTTGTGGGGGTAGGAGGACCTGCCCTGGGGGATGCTCCTGCTATGAGTTTGCCCTAGGGGTAGCGGGCACATTGCAGGATGGTATGCAGTGGCACTTTCTTCAGCCCATGCTTGAGAACAGGTTAGCTGGGATCTGTCTCCAGTTGGCTATGGGACCTTAGGCAAACTTATCTCCCATGTCTCGATTTCCCCATTTTTAACCTGGGCCTGAGGACAGGAGTAAGGCCGTTTATTTTACTGCAAGTGGCTGTGCTTTCATCTGTTTACCTGTGACTTTCTAACCAGCTGGCTGTGAACCTGGTCAAGTGATTCCCAACTCTAGCAGGAGCTGAGCAAGTCCTTTGTGTCCCCTGGGTCTGCCTGTAAGCACTCTCTAGTAGGGGAGTTAGTTCCTGGTGTGCATTTGGGCTCAGATCAGGCATTTTGGGGTGCTTCCTGGGCTCTCTGCTCTCATCACCCTGTATGGGGGATGTACTTCAGCCTTATATAACCTAGGGTTCTGTGAGGCCAAGAGTTGTCAGAACAGTGCTAAGGGTGGTAGTTGCACAGTCAGTGTCACCTGTGTGAGGGGTGTTGGAGTGAGGTGCCTAGCTGGGCCTGGTTATCAGGGCACCTGGAAGGTCCTTCCAGGGTTTGGCTCAGAGGAAAAGAGGGGCCCATGCAGTGGGGTGGTGGGGATGTAGCAGAAAGAGCCCACTTCTGTTTGCAAGGGCTCCTGGGCTGACATTGAACTGGGTTAGGGTTAATGCTTAGAGCCGGGTGTGGTGGTGCTTTACTCCCAGCACTTGGAGGAGACAGAGTCAGGCAGAATCTCTGTGAATTCAAGTCCAGCCTGGCCTATGTATCGAGTTTCAGGTCAGCTGGGGCTATAGGGAGACCCTGTTTCAAGAAGAACCGCCCCCCCCCCCGAATATTAATGTTTAGAGAGGTGTGTCAGTGGCCACAGACAATACAAGGTCCGCTTTGTAATAGTGAGTCCTGGGAGGAAGAAGATTTTGCCTTTAAAAAAAAATTTTTTTTTAAAGAGTGCAGTTCTCATGTAGCCCAGGCTGACCTTAAACTCTGCTGTGTAGCTCAAGGATGACCTTGAACTCTAGATCCTCCTGCTTGTACCTGGGATTACAGGCACATGTCACCATTGCCAACTAAGAGTGAGAGTTTTAAGTATCCTTCTTGTTCACTGTTGTATCCCCAGGACTCACTGCAGTGCTTGGTACTCAGCAGGCCCTGTGTATATTATGGGAAGTGAATGAAGGAATCCTTGCAGCTGGCTGTGGCAGGCAGGCCTAGGTAATGCTGCAGGGATGCCTGTGTCCAGCTTCTCATTCCTTGCCCTGGCCAGCCGTAGGAGCAGCACTGATTACTAACTGTACCAAGTTCAGTGCTAGAGTGACTCAGTGACATATTGATCGTCTTGTGTCTGAGTCCTCCATCGGACCAGATCACTTGAACCCATAAGTCTCGTCAGTGTGGTCTGTACGTGGAGATATCAACACACTGTCATGGTAACATTGAAATGAGGACAGCTACCAGCCCACACTGAGCCTTTCTAAGGTTCTAAGCCACTCCTTTTATTTACTGAGTCTGAAACTCAGAATGAGGTGGGCAAGATGGGAGTTCTGCCTTGACAGATGGGAAACTGAGGCAGAGAACAGTAGAGGAAGTCACTGAAGGTTGCATAACTAGTGAGAGGAGGAATTGGGATTTGAACCCAGGCTCAGAGCCTGTGTTACTAACCATGTTTTCTAGAATGAGTAACCATCTGCTTCACTTACTTGCCCCTGTACCCCAAATCTGGTTCCCCAAGAGTTTCTACTATTTCAGGATGGGTCTGCCTCTGGTCAGGCCTTTGTTGGCCATCATTGAATGTGTTACCATGCACATAAAAACTTTAGCTTGAGAAAAACAATTGTAGTTTGTGTTTATGTAAATAGAATCATACAGACTGGAATGCTGCATGGTTTGACCTCTGGGTGAAGGGTGTACCTTGAAGCTTCCTGGAGGAGGTGGTAGATTGGCCTTGTCCCTGCCACCTTCATAGAACGGAAGCACCAGCCCTCACCTCAACAGCTTTGCCTGCTGGGCATCTGGATTGTTACTAATGAAGCAGAGGGAACGTTCTTCAGGGAGTTGTGATCATATAAGCAAGTGTTTGTTGTAAATACTTTTTAAAGAAGGAAATGGGTCTAAAATTGATTTTGACAAAATGCTGTCCAAAGAAGTTGTATTATTTCACAGAACCTCCCTTAGTAATGGAGTACCTGTGCTCCTGGTCTTCACCAGCACTGGGTGTTACTGCTCAATTTTTGACTTTTGATGTGCTCTGAGTAGTTTGTCTCCTAATGGTTGGTTGAAGAACAGCAGGCCCCCCCATCTCCTAGGTTTCACTCCATGCGGTCAACCAGGCCCCGAAATTATTAAATGGAAAATTCCAGAGAACCCCCATGCCTGGCTCTGGGTTCTCCAACCTTCTGTGGAAGCCAACCTTTGGTGGCCCTCCTGTTGCCACCGTATTCACCTATACAGTATCCAGGCCATATGCACTGCCCGCCTGCTAGTTCCCAAGTAAGAGGAGTCCCCGGGTCTCTCGTGGGGTGGGGACATCCTGCACCTGCTCAGTCCTCTGTTCCTGTCTTTCAGCCCAGACGCCCCTCCAAGCTCTCCGCCATGAATGGGCCCACGGTGCAGCCGCCCGCCTCCTGCGCGTCCTCGTCGGCGCCAGCCTCACCTGCGGCCCCGCGCGGTTGGAGTGACTTCTGCGAGCGGCACGCGGCGGCCGCAGCGCGGGAGCTGGCCCGCCAGTACTGGCTGTTCGCGCGTGCGCACCCGCAGCCACCACGCGCTGAGCTTGTGTCCCTGCAGTTCGCGGAGCTCTTTCAGCGCCACTTCGTGCGCGAGGTGCGCGAGGGCAGAGCAAGACCACCAGGCCGCGACTATCGGGACACGGGTCCCCGGGACACAGGCCCCGCGCTGCCCAAGGCCCGCAGCTCCGAGGAGCTGGGCCCGCGACCTGCCTGCGCCCTGCAGCACCTGCGCCGCGGCCTGCGCCAGCTCTTCCGCCGCCGCTCGGTCGGGGAGCTACCAACCACCTCCACCGCGGATGCGCCCGATGCCCCCGCCAGGTCTGGACTGGCCCGCAAGCTGCTGCCCTGGAGCCTGGCCCGGGAGTCACCGGCTGAGGCCCTCAAGGAGGTGGCACTGCGTTACAGCCTGGCAGACGAGGCGGCCATGGACAGCGGTGCACGCTGGCAGCGGGGCCGCCTGGCGCTGCGGGCCCTGGGTTCTGGCCACGACCGCCTGCTGGAGCTCTTCGACCCGCCCAAGGTAAGCATCTGGGAGCCAGGCACTGAGGACGGAGGCATGGGGGCTGTAACGTCCAGATGGAAGCCAGCTGGTTAGCCAGTGTCCTGGCGTTAGTTTAGATGACAAGGAGAGGAGCGAAGTAGGCAGCTTCGTTCTCTGCAGCAGCCTGGGCCCCAGCTAATGAGCCCTGGCATTGTTGGGTGTGGCTTGGCATCCTGTTAATCAGTCTGTGGCATTTCTCCCGCACCCACCAAGTCAAATTCTGGACAGGGTAGTCAGCCTTAACTCTTGTAGCTGGACCAGTCAGTGATTGTGTAGAGCCTAGGGACACCTTTGGTTTCCATTCACATGAAAAGTCTGCATCTGGCTGACAGTGACACATAGAAGCTTTATTTTAGAGAATCCCAAACTGCTGGGCTTCTAGCAACACCCTGCTTCGGCCATCCTGAAGGTTCTTTCGTGTTTAATTAAGACTTTTGTTCCTTTTTGTGGGACATTGGGTTCCACAAAAGGGTTTCATTCCTAGGGTCTCTGTGCCCTAAACCAGAACCGATTCCCTTCTGCATGGGGTGTGTGAAACCAGGCTGCCTACCTGCTTCATTTCCTTCCTGTGCTCTGTGGTTCCATTCAGTGTGAAAGCCTTGTTATAGGGTGGCAGTGGTATGAGACCAGTCTTGAAGTGCTCCTGGTCAAAGGTGGTACATATAGTCATTGGACAGACATTTATTGAGCACCTATTGTATGCCAGACACACACTGAATAGGTAGCTGCTATGTAGTTGGAGCTGTGGAAGGAATAAGCCCTCAATGAGCACAGATTTCCAGACTCACATTCTAAAGGAAAGGCAGTGGGGTCTTTGTGAGGGTGGCACAGGGGCTGAGTTCTCTTTACAAGTGACTCTACTAAATGTTAGTGTGGTGCCATGCAACCCTGAAACTGAATTTCTATGTGTGCCTGCAAGTGGCACCCTGCCCCCTAAGCCCTCTGCATCTCCCCATGCCAACATCCCAACCTACCTCCAGTTTGCTATTTCCACAGCTTGGACATCTGGTTTGGTTTGGTTTTGAAATACTTTTATGTGTGTATATGTGGGCCTCAGTCTATGTGTACCATGTGCATGCAGATGCCCTTGGAGATCAGAAGAGTGTATAAAGTCTTCTGAAACTGGTAGTGAGCCACGTGATGTTGAGTGCTGGAAATTAAACTCCAGTCCTGCTGGGGCAACAAGTGTACTTAAGCACTGAGCCATCTCTCTTAACTCCTGGTTTTGCTTCTGAAAAAAATTTCATTTTAGCCTAGGCTAGTCTCAAACTAGTAAATAGCTGAGGATGTCCTTGAATTTTTTATCCTTCTGCCTCCACTTTCAGAGCACTGGAATTTCAGGCATGTCCCATAAGGCCTTTTTTATGTGGCACGGGGAAGTGAACCCAGGGCTTCATGTAAGGCAAGCATTACCCACTGAACATGTCCAGTCCCAATATCTGTTCTTGAACATGTGAATTATACCTTGGAAAGCTTCTTGTGCTCACATAATATTTTTGATTCATTACTGCTGTTCCTTTAGAGTGTCAAGTGCTATTCCATGTTGCTTTATTTGATCACCTGTAGGTTGTTCTGGTTTCTACTTTGGTGAGTTTTGTTGTTTTTCCTTTTCTTGGAGACAGGGTCTTGCCATAGATCCTCCTGCATCAGCCTCTCAAGGGCTACCACCTGGCTTCTTTGAACTTTTCTGAATACTGTTAAAGTAACATTTGCATATAGGTTTCTGTAGGAACATATGCTTTTATGCTCCTGGGTGGATTCCTAAAAACATGGTTCTTGGTGATATAGTGGCTTATGTTTGGTTTTTCTAAAAGTGGCTGTGCCAGTTCATCCCCCTAGCAGCAACAGCTGAGAGTGCTCCGGTTCCACAGCTTTAACCCACCCTTAAAGTCAATTAGTTCAGCAGCTGAGTGTAGCTTTACAACAGGCATGTACCAGCGTACTGGGGACTTTAGCTCACATTCCGTGACAGATGTCCAATGTTTACTGGCTATTTAGGATCTATTCCTTTTTGAAGAGCCAGTTTTCAATTTCACCCTTTCCTTTGTGTGTGTATGGTGTATGTATGTGTTCATGTATGTGTAGATCAAAGGACATCCTTGAGTGTCTTCCTCTATTGCTCTCTACATTTTTTTTTTTTTTTGAGAAAGGGTTTCTTTATAGCCCCAGCTGCCCTGAAACTTGCTGTGTAGACCAGGCTGGCCTTGAGAGTGCTTCTGCCTCTCAAGTGCTGGGACTAAAGAGTATATGCCACCACACCAAGCTCCACCTTATTTTTAAATATTTTATTATTTGTATTTTATGTGCATGAGTGTATTGCCTGCATGCATGTAAGTGCACCTGTACCATGCAGTGCCTGTTGAGGTCAGAGGAGGGTGTCAGATTCCCCCTGGTTCTGAGCCCTCGTGGATGCTGGGAACTGAACCTGGGTCCTCTATAGAGCAGCCAGTGCTCTGAGCCACGGAGCCACAGCCCCCTCACTTCATCAGTTCAGCAGGGCTGGCAAGCCTCAGGGATTTGCCTGTCTGTCTCTCTACTACTAGCTTGTGCCTGGCTTTTTATGTAGATTCTTGGGGTCCCCAAGCTTGTGGGGCAAGCATTTTACCAACAGAGCCATCTCCTCAGCCCCATCCTCCTTCTTAAGATTTCCCAGAGTTTTTATACAGTGTCCTCATTTCCTTTGTGTTTCAAGGTCATGTCTCACTTTGTGGACTGCCTTTTCACCAAGTTCTTATACAGTCATTTGTCAGAGGACAACTTGCAGGGAGTCCATCCTCTCCTACTGTGTGGGTCCCAGGGACTGGAACTCAAGTTGTCAGGCTTGATAGCAAATGCCCTTACCTGCTTACCTGCTGAGCCATCTCATCAGCCCCGCTTTTTTTTGATTCTTCCTTTTTGGTCTTTTTGACACAGGGCCTCTCTGTAGCTCCAGCTGACCTGGAACTTGCTATTGAGACCAGACGGGTCTTGATCTCACAGACATCCACCTGCCTCTGCCTCTGCCTCTTCCTCCACCTCCCAAGTACTAGGATTAAAAGCATGTGCTACCACACCCAGTATCAGTCTTTTCTTTTTGAGACAGCTCCCTATGTAGCTGAAGTTGGCATTGAACTCTTGAATGTCCTGCCGCAGTGTTTGGAGTGCTAGGATTACACCAGTAAGAAGGTCCTCATTTGTTCTAGTTTGATTTTTGTTGCTGTGATTAAACACTGACCAAAACTAACTTGGGGAGGAAAAGGGTTATTTCATTTTATAACTCCACCTCATAGTCCATCACTGAGGGAAGCCAGGGCAAGAACCCATTGCAGGAACATGGAGGCAGAAACTGAACAGAGATCTGAAGAACACTGCTTACTGGCTTGGTCCCCCTGACTTGCTCAGCTACCTTTCTTCTGGGTTCACTTATGTAGGGATGGCACCCATCCAACGTGGCCTTGGCCTTTCACATCAACTAGCAATTAAGAAAATGTCTCACAGACTTGACCACAGTTGAATCTGATCTTTTGATGATTCTAGTCTTGTGTCTTTGTTGACAAAACTAACCAGGCCCTCCTTGAGATCTTGGCAGATCCCGTACAGTAGGCACTTTTATATTTTCTTTTGGGCTTCATGCTATTGCAGTGGACACATGGACCAAGTTGGCATGTGGAGTGAGACTATGGATGCTTGGCTGTGTACTGGAAAGACTGTCTTCTTGTTGCATACCAGGCTGCATTCATCTTAAACGGGGTCTTAAACACATACCCTGGACTCTCTGATCAGGTGGCTAATGTGTCTGGCCTTATGCCAACACCACTGTTTTACTTGCCTGTTTGCTCATGAGTCTTTTTTTCTCCCCTTGAGACATTGTCTCATTTTATAGCCTGAGCTGATAAGGAATTCACTAGGCCTTGAGCTATGGCAATCCTGCTACAGCTTCTAGAGTGCTGGGATTACAAGTTTGTGCCACCAAGCCTTACTCCCTGTCAGCTAGAGGGAGACTTGTGGAGTGGGAACAGGGGGAGAGCCTGTATCTGAGATGGAGTGCAGCAGAGCAATGAAAGCTGCCCCAGTGCTGGTGGAGGGCAGGCAGAAACTGTATTCTCTGATATATACATACTCCTCAGGAGAAAAAAAAATCCTGAAGCCTGAACTGCGTTTGGTGGCCCCAGTATGGTAACATATACTGGTAATTCCTGTAGTGGGGAAGTGGAGGCAGGAGGCTCAGGAGTTCAAAGCCATTTTTGACTACATAGCAAATTTGAGGCCAGCTTGAGACATATGAGATGCTACCTCAAAAAGCAAACGATAGGCAAAACACTCATTCACATAAAAATAAATCTTCAGAACCTGAGGTTGGGCGTGGTAGTGCTCCCCCATCATCTCAGCACCAAGGCAGTAGGATTACAAGGTCAAGCTCATCTCCAATTTTACTTAAGTAATCTGGTAGGGCTCTGTCCCCATAAAATATTACATTGAAAAAAAGCTTCTGGGGGCCTAGAGAGATGACACAGCATTTAAGAGCAGATACTGCTCTTCCAGAAGACCTGGGTTTGAATCCTAGTTCCCTTCTTCTGGACTCTGAGGGTAACTGTATGTGCACACACACAGTCACAGGGGTTTTGAGGGAGGACTTAGCTCCCTTTTTGCCTCCCAGCCTGTTTCTCTTCTGTATTCCCTGGCCAGTACATGGAAGGTGGGGTGGTAGAGACTTTTGGACTGAGAACATTTATTTTCCTCCACTGGAGACACCATTGAGGCTCCATAGGAGTCCTGCAGCATTGTGCCTCCCAAGGAGTCCAGGCCTGGTGGCTGCCATGGAGTCTGGAGTATCTCCACAAAACAAGCAGCCTGATGGATGTTCCCAACCCTCAGAGCAGCAGGTCATGCTGGTCCTAACACTGGTGAGATAGAGGGCCTAGTGTCACCATTCTCCATGGCTTTCATTCAGAGTGTCACGAGCAGGAACGATTCTGGGTGAACCTGCCAAGTGCTTAGTCTTGACTTCTGATCTGCATCAGGCTGGAGGGAGCTACTGCATACAAAAAGAAAATCTGACAGTAAGGGCTAGAGTCACATCTGAATTCTGTGCGCATAGGAACAGGAATGGTAGGAGTAATCCTGGAGCTAGAGCAGCAAAAGGCTTAGAGCTGCAGTAGGCCAGTGCCTGCCATGGCCACAGGCTTGGTTCAGTGTCCCCTGGAGCTGGATCTCTACTACCTCTGCCTCATGTGTGAAGGACTGCTCGTTGGCCACCACAGGAGATGTGCAAGCCCCTATGGATGTTGGAGAGGGGCTAATGGACTCATCTAAGGCTGCTGGCCAAGTTCAGGAATGGGGAAACCACTGCCTTCTGATTTCAGTGGTGACCAGGCTTCCAGGAGTGCTGGGCCTTGGGAGGTGGGATATGACCAGGAAAGACTCAGCACCAAGTACTAATCCTGAGAGGTCTATGAACAGCCCCCAGCAGAGGAGTGGCAGGTCCAAAGGCCCTGGGTGGGTATGAATCAGACAAGTGTGAGGGACAGCTAGGCTGCCAGGGGTGGAGGAAGCAGAAAGGGATGGGGTAGGAAATGTGGGACCTTGAAGCCATGAGAACCCAATTAGGGGCATGGGCCAGAGGATCTAGAGGCTGGTTTTAACAGTGGTCTGGAGGAACCTTCTAGAGCTCCTATTACTTACCAGGGTCAGACTGGTACTTAGGCATTGGGCCTGCTTCTCCTGGGAAAGCTAGATGTCCATGCAGGGCAGGGATGAGGTGCCTTGACTGCTCCCATGCCAGCCCTAATTTGGGCCTCGGGATGTTGAGACTGGGTTCATTGCCCCCTTGGAAAGGTGGAGAAGCAGAGGTGGCGACAAGACTCACCAGCACTCTTGATTCCTGATCCCAACCAGAGGACAAGGAAGGCCAGCCCTAAGCAACCTACTTGGCTCTGGGTGGCATAAGTATAAATGGATAGACTGGGTATGTCATTCAGGGGTCCTATGTTGGGCTTCTCTGATGGTGTAGTGACAGGGACAGCTTCCACATGGTCTGGGTTGGAGTACTGCCAGGGACATAGAGCCGATCGTGGGAGTGGGCACCCATTTCAGTCCCTGACCTGTGTTCTGAAGGTGAGGATGGGTTGGTGACCGTATCTCACAGCCCTGTTGGGGGCCAGTTCTGGAGCAGACTCTGACTTTGCCAGGGACAGTAGGTGACATGTGTCCAGGTGCTCTCAGATGTGAGTGGTCTGCATAGTGGTCCTCTGCTGAAGTTGGCCTTGTTCATCTTTGCAGCAGCCCTGTTACTCTGTACACCCTATAGATGGGTCTCCAGAGCCAGGACATGGGTGGGTGGGCTGAACTTGGTTCTGTTTCTGTCATCAAGTAACCATGGCCCTTCCTGGCTGGACCAACTGTGGGGCTCCAGCCCGGGAGGACTCTTGTACCCACTGTCCAGGGCTGCTGAAGTCCCAGGGGGCTAGCCAGGAGCCCCTTACTTAGCTTACTCGACCCATAGCCCACAGAACCCAGCTAGGGAGACAGGAGTTGGAGCTCCCAGTAGTGCCCAGAGTGGAGCACCTGGCTGGCCTTGGGGTCCCTCCTATTATTGGGTGGCCTGGCTCCCACCCCTAGGCATGTAGGAGATATTTTGACCTATAGGTACAGGGCGGCCCAGCCCTTTCATCCCAACCACATAGTCTACAGTGGGGTCAACACTGGGTGTGTCTGAGGAGAGATGGCAGGACCTTGGTCTTGTGAATGTGACACTGGGGCCTATGGCAGGTACTTTAGAGCCCAGCATCTTTTAGGCACAAGGACACAGAGGCTGGGAGGCCCAGGGACCTGGCCTCCCTGCCGTGTGGGAAAGAGGAAGCAGAAAGAAAGGGCCAGCCACTGCCGGCCTGGCGGTTTCCTCTGGGCTGGGGAGGAGGTGGTGGGGAGGTGGCAGGAAGCCCTGCTCTGTACTCACCAGCCCTGCCTGGTTCTAGGCACTGTGTTCCCCCCTTCCAGCCCCCACCCCCCAGCTGTGAGAAAGACATTTGACCCTTGGAAGAAGACAAGTTGAGTTGCTGTTTCAGAGCCCTGTTTACCCTGTGACAAGCTGGCATAATCCCTGTGCGGAGCCTCTCGTGAAACCAGCCCCTAGATGGGCGTAAGACCACACAGCCCCAAGGTTGTATTGAGATACTAAGTCGTGCCTGTAGAGCCTCATGGCCTATATGATATCCAGATGTCACAGCGCACAGCCAATGTTTACCAGGCCCACCCACTGTGGGCAGGCCAGCCACAGGTTGCTGTGTGACCAGGGTAGGTGCCCACCCCTCTGAGCCACTGTAAAATGAGCAATCAAGGAGCTTGCTCTAGTCCTTTTGGATTGGTAAAGGGAGTGCCAGGGTTCCTGAGGTCCTGTGCTACAGAGAGAGCCATCCTGTCTCCTTTAACTGGGTTCTGTGACAAATAAGTTTTGAAAAAGTGCTTCACTGCTCAGAACTCCCCAACCATGCTGCAACCACGGCAGATAGTTATCATATTGTGGGCTTCTTTCAGCTACAGTTCTGTGAATCCAGACTAAGAATGTGCCTGGATAGGAGTGGGGGATGGAGGGGTGGGGTGCCAATTAATCCCTGCCTGGCCTGGAGTCGTTGCTAGGATTGCCTGCTGCTCTATGGCACCTCTTTGCTATTGCAGCTTCCTGGAAGTTGGCTCAGTTTGTGTTTGTGGAGGCAGGGCTGAGGACAGAGTGGTGGGCACCGGAGAAGGACCCGATGGCAGCCTGAACTCAGACCTTATCTCTTGTGTCCTTGCTGTGTGGCTCTGGATTGAGGTTGACTTCTATGCCAGCAGTAGCCTTGCTGGGTTGTTTTGTGCAAAAAGCAGGCTTAACAAGGACCTTGATATAACCTTCCCATTCTGAGGAGAAGAGGTTCACTGCATTGGAAGCCTCCAGACCTGGGTTCTCAGATTTCCTTCCTAGTCACCCACAATTAGCAGGTCCCGGCACCAAATGGCAACCCCTGTAGGCTATGGAAATCCCCCACCCACTGCTTTGCGAATGGAAAAGGAAGCTAACATGAGGTCTCCAGAGCAGTCTCACAAGCGGAGGGGGCTTCCTCCTCAGCTTCCTTCCTGGGCCCCACACCCCTCCTTCCTATCTCAGCTAAGGCTGGGAGCAGTGGATGGAGCCCCCTGAAGGAGAAGGCCATGGCCCTCACAAAAGAGCTGACTGGGCTGTCTAAAGTCCATGGTAGAGCTCTCCCTCCTAGACAGCTTCTGGAAGGGGCTAATGTGGCCTCAGAGTGTTGCTGTCACCTAGGAAACTGACCAAAACAACAGATGATGTCCCCCAACTCCCAGCTGCAGTGGACACTGCATCTTGGTAGACAACTCTGTGGTTCTTCTGGGCTCTCTTTACCTTGTCTCCAGCCTTGTGGTGTGCCAGGTCCTGGGGCGGGGGGAGCTTCCAATGCACGGGACCCTAGCTTGCGTGACACACTGCAGCTGTATCCTGGTGTTTCCTTGAACCTTTTTTTTGGTTTAAGTACAGGCTTCCAGATTGTCCCTCCAATGAGCTCAGTCTGAGGCGGAATCCCTAGATTTTTGGTGGGCAGGGCTCCTTGTATTGAAAGATAGTTCAGAGTGGTGTAGCCAGCCATCACTATCCTGTACTTTGGACATTAGTGTCATTTCAGAAGTGCTCAGGCAGTTAGGTGGTCTTTGTGTCTGGGTTGTATCCCTAAGCAGGTTTCCAAGGTGCATCATTATCTTGTTCCTTTCAATGACTAGATAACATTCCCTTGTATGGATTTACCATATTTTCTTTGCTAATTCATGGGTTAATGGAAAGCAGGCTGTTTCCACTTTGAAGCTACTTTACATGGACTTACTTGAATTACACTGAGTTGTGGGGTAAGCCTATGGTTGTTGGCATTCTGAAGAGCTACAAAACTGCTGTACAATGAAATGACATTACCACAACAGTGTATAAAGGTTTCCTGTTGGACCTATCCTCGTCTGGACAGACCTATCCTGGTCTGGACAGGAGCCATCCTGTGGACCTGAGGCATGGCTGGAGTTGCATGTGTGTGTCCTTCCCATGCTCTGTGACTACTTCTAAAGCTCTATGTTTTTCAGTAGCTACCAGAGGTCCCAGTGGTGCCAGCACTGAGCATTATTCTCTTGTTCTTTTTCTACTAAGTAATCTCAAGCTTGCCTGAAATTTAAAGCCTCAGCTTCTCAGGTTATCGTGCCCTTTAAAAAACTTTTTTTGTGTGTAGCATTTTGCCTGCACTTATATAAATGTGCTGGCAATCAAACCTGGATCCTTTGTAAGAGCTCTTAACTGCCAAACCATATCTCCAGCCCCCTCTTTTATCTTTAAAAAAGACTTTTTATTTGTAATTATGTGCTTGTGTGTGCAGGTACCCTCCAAGGCCAGATCTTCTCAAGCTGGAGTTACAGGCAGTTGTAAGTTTCCTGATAAGGGTGCTGGGAACCAAATTCTAGGCTTCTCAAAGTGTGGCAAGCACTTGTTAACTGGCTTTTAAATTATGTATGACTAGCTATATTTCTCTTTTAAAAAGTTTGTGCTTGCTCCAAGTGTGTAATTCATTGGTTTTTAGCATATTCTTGACTAATGAAATTGCCACTCCTTAGCAGTCAGGTACCAAATGCCCCAGGCCACCAACAACCCCCTCACACCCTTTCCCTTCTAGTCCTTGGTCATCTGATTGGACATGAGGCCTGGTGTGTATAGGGCAAAGGTTCTGCATTCTCAGCCTCCTTTGCATTTTCTATGTTTCAGCATGCTGTTTACTGCCCTCTTCAGTCTTCTATATCATACCAGGCTGTCCTTTAACTCGGTCAAGGATAACCTGAACTTCTGATTCTCCTGCCTGTTTCTGGTATGCTGAGATTATAGGTGTGAGCTCTCAGGCCCGATTTATGTGGTCCTTGGGATTGAACTCAAGGCTTTTTATCCACTTCTCTTCAGTACAATCTTAAATTCTAGCACATAGGTGCTGTTTTGGCTGCAATAGGGGTGGCTGGACAACGGAAGCCTTCCTTCTGGCCCAAAGGCTCTTCCTTTTTTGCCTTTTTCTGAATCATTCTTCGAAGGCAGCAGTGGCTACCGTCCTCAGCTTTTGGGGATGTTGGTGGCAGGCTCCCCTCCTCTGGGCCCACGCCCTCTGAGGCTGGTGACAGAAGCAATCTGTTGGTTCTTAACCGCAGCTTTTTCTACTCTTGTTGGCACCAAGCGGACGCTGTGGTGCTGGGATGGGGCTTCCCCAGCTGGCGATGGTCCACAGGAGTAGTGAGTGGGGCCTCAGCCCTTCAGCCTGTGACAACATGGCATCACTTTGAAGTCCTGCTTGGGGCTAGTCATGGGCAAGCCTAGTAGTGCTCAGGCTGTGTCCACTAAGGCCCCGTGAAGGCCAGACTAGCCAGGAGGTGTAGGGGTTGTGGGGAACATAATGTGGTAGCTCCAGGTATGGCCCATGGCAACAAACAAAACAGACATGCAGTTGGTGCTGTGCAGTCTATCTTTGGGTGATTTTCTACAGACAGGGTCCAGTGAGGGCTGACTGAAGCTACTGCTAAGCAGCTGCTCTGGTACCACTCCGGGGTTGTTTTCCTCCATGTAGCACCTTAGGAGGAAGGGCTGTGTGGGCACAACCCGAAGAAGGCATTGGTCCCTGCGCAGGCCACCCAGACCATTTCTCTCAGCATCAGCAAGCAGGTGCAGGACTTGAGGCCACTCCACAGTAGAAGGTGGTACCAAATTCCAGAAGGGCCTGGGTGGGCTGTCTGAGGAGGGAGCAGCCCTAGAGTGTGAAAGGGGCTTTGTGTCTGTCACAGTGGACCTGGGTAAGGGTGGCCTCCCTCTGAGAGGTGCTTTGTCAGTGTGGCTCCTTCTGATGGGACTGAGTGAACTTGCACTAAGAGTCTGTTTGTCCCTTCCCCCCTCCTAACTGGTCACAGCATGTTGGGGAGAGAAGGGGAGGCCAGTGTGTTTATGTGGTCACTTAGCGGACTTTAGCCTGCCTAGAGGAGGGAGTGGAATCTCACAAGCAGGGCTTTCATATTTGGGATCCTGTGACTGGCACTGAGGGACCCATTTCGATGAAAGCTGGGCAGGTGTCTCTACCTTGTGGTTTTCCTGGAAGCATCTGCAGTCTCTTGCCCATACCCTGTGGGATAAGGGCAGGCAGGGCGTGCCATTTCCAATCTTACGTCACAGTGACAGAACTGGGCAGAGGGTCACAAAGAGAAAGAAGTGGGTATTTGAAGTGCCTATGAGGTGGACGTGGGGCCTGGCCTTCTGTCCCGGTTGGGGACAAAGTGAACATATGGCCTGTAGTCCTAACCCAATACCTGGTCAGCTCCTGGGCCTGGCCTGGCCTGGCCAAATGGAACAGGAGTCACAGGCACCACCATACTCAATTGTCTGTGACTCTCCAAGTGCCTCCCCTGGGCCAACCAGCCTGAAGCCCAAGGGGTAGAGGCAGCTACGTCACAGGAAACCGTGGCTGCCTGATAAGCTGAGGGAAAAGCACAAAAAAGAAGCATGTGTGTTTAGCCTCCATGGGTGAGCAGAGCAGGCTCTGGTCTTGGTTTGGGGGACAGCATGTGAGCAGAGCCAAGTCCCCTTGAGCTCCCAAGTCTAGAAACAAGCGGTAAGCAGCCAGCAATCACAATCTAGAGAAAATTTAACCTTTAGACAGAGGGAAGAGGAAGGGTAGGGGCCCCTAAGCAGCAGTGCTATGTGACTGGAGGGAAGGAGGAAGGCTGGGGCCACAGGGTATGAGCAGAGGACCCAGACAGGTAATGCCTGGGTAGGAAGCAGCTGCCTTGTAACAGATGCTAACTGATGGAAGTTCATTTTGGTGCTGCCTACTTCTTGGGGCTCAAGGTGTCACCTTGCCCAACTCTTTACTCTAGAAAAGATTCTCCCTGAAAACTCTAACATCAATCTTGCCTTGAGGGATAGGCCAAGACTTCTAGGGTTCCTTGGTGCTTGGTGAGGGTGCGCTCAGCTTCCCTGTCCCACACTGCTAACAGCAGTCCCATCCTAACTGTTTGAGGTAATCTACTTGCAAATGCAGCCTCACTCTCTGGAACTTTCTCTCTTAGTCCTGACTGTGTCTTTTCCTGATATCTTGACAATTTGCTGGCTTGTGAATCCCACTCCCTGTAAACATGTGTTCCGATCCCCAATGGTGGGGATGGTGTCCTTTCTAGTCACAGCCACCCCAGCCATCCCTGTGGCCTGCGTGTTACTCTAGAGCATGCTGCATGTCTCTGTCAGAGTGAAGTGCAGCTCCTGAGCTGGATGCCCCATGGTATAGCACTCCTCAGGGACCTCTGTGCTGACTCCTTTAGCCTGTCCTTGGCCAGCATCATTCCTCGGGGGGAGACCACAACAAGAGAAAGAGAGGAGACAGTTGATGTGCATCCCCGGCCTGGCTGCAGCTCTCTAGGGAGAGTTTGCAAGATGACAGACACTTTTACCCCCAGTAGCCTCAGATGGGAATAAGGACCACAAAAGAGGGTGGAGTCTGGAGGTATTCAGATTTTAGTCTTTGCTACAGGACTAGTTTGCAGTTAGCTCAGAAATTTGAGGGTTGGCTTCCAGCTCTCTGGGTATCCCTATAAATGGACTAAAATCTGTTTTGGAACAGAGTAGGATTTTGGTCTAAACTGGGAGCTACCTTTCTGAGTGCATGAGGCCTTGGGATAGAAGGGGAGCAACAGCAGTGAGGCTGTATCTTCACATCCTGAGAGCTGGAAGGTTCCCCAGGCACAGCCCTCAAATAAGTCCACTGTCAGGGTCTCCACCTGCCCTCTCAACATGAGGCTCCCTTTCCTTCAGGCATCCACAGTTCAGAGGTTTAGCTGAAAATACAAGGATGTAATGGTGAATACTCTCTGGATCCCTCATCCCCTTTCCCTCAGGATGTTTCCTGTTCACCTCTATCCCCTCAGTGGTCCAACCAGATTGGCCAGAGGCCAGTGTTCAGTCTGCTCAGGATGTCCTCTGCTGCTGGAGTATAGCTAGCTACCTGGGAGGTGTCAGTCAGTGCCACTTTGCTGGTTAATATGAGGACATACTAAATACTGGTCAGAGCAGTCCTGTTCTGTTTCCTTCAATGACTCCTGATGGCAAGGAGTTGGCAGGGCTGGGAATGTGTTGTGGCCAGAAGAGACAGGGGTAGGGAGGGCTTGGAGTCTATTCTCCACCCTTGTTACCTCTACCATGTGCTATCCTGATAGCTATCCCTTTCTGTGACCAGAGTGGAATATCAGTCAACATTCCAATTCCTTCTTACTCTTCCAGGGCAGGCCACTTGCTTGATGGAAGCAGGAGAGGTTCTGACTTGGTTCCCTTCTCTGCTGTGAGTCTCCCTCACTCCTGCTATGACAGGCTACTTGCTCTGATCCTTCTATTAGAAGTACCTGGTTAAAGCATATAGCATTGGTAGTATTGGGTAGACACTCCTGTCTTAAGATGGGTCCTGGAGCAAGAAGTAGAGGGCAAAGCCTGACATCTGCTACACTTGCTTAGTTGGAGAGACTAACATTTTCTGAGAACATCTGGTTGTCTTCCGACTTTGGGGCAAAAGTCCATCAGATCCTTTGTCCTTCCTACTGCTCTGTTCTCTCAGTTGCTAATCTCTTAGCCTCTGCTAGAAGCTAGCCTCAGTAGTCTCATGACCCTAGAAGGACAATCTTATCACAAAAGGAAATAAGGGACCTGGAAAGCAGGGGAAGAATGGCTTCCCTCCTAGAAGCAGCTGGCTCGTGAAGGGTCAACTCAGCCCAGGAAGGTGGCATCTTCTAGCTAGGTTATGCAGCCATCATGTCACAGTGGTCTAGTCTAGGAAGCTGTGGTACATTCTGTAGCCAAATGCATTTAGGTGACTGGGAGAGATGATCTGTTCCACCAGTTGGAAGGAGATCCAGGTGAAGGGGTGGGAGGGAGGCAAGACCTTGAAGCCAGGATGGGTTTTTCAGCATCTGAAGAGGCTGTAGGGAAAGTGCACTCCACCAGTAGTAGAGGTGACTGCAGACAATCTGGGAGGTCTGAAGGAAGAAAAGCCTCCAGGGACAAGCCTTCAAATGATCTCCTTGGTGTCCTAGAGTTCAAAGCCCAAGTTCCAAGCAGCCTGTTCCAGTATCCAGGAGGTTCGGCGGTGCACACGTCTGGAGATGCCGGACAACCTCTATACCTTCGTGTTGAAGGTGAGTGCCAAAGGTATGGCTCCTTGGAAGAAGCCACACACTCCTCAGATCCAGAGCCGCCTCCTTCCTCTCTGCAGGTGAAGGACCGGACAGACATCATCTTCGAGGTGGGCGATGAGCAACAGCTGAACTCATGGCTGACTGAGCTTGGGGCAAGCACAGGCCAAAGGTGAGGTCCATCCCTGCCTAGCCTCAGCTCGGGCTCTCTTCCTATCAGCTCTGCTCCTCAACTGGACTCTTCCCCTACAGGCTGGAGAACACAGATGCAGAGCTGACACTTCCCTCTGTACCTGAACCTGGCCTGGCCAGCTCCCCAAGGGGAAGCACTGACTCCTTGGACCAAGGTGTGTGCCAGGCCCTTGACCTCTGGGTGTGCTGGACATATAGCCCCCACGTGGGGTCACCACCACCCATCTTCTCTGCCAGGTGCTTCTCCTGGGGTGCTGCTGGACCCAACCTGCCAGAAAACGGACCATTTCCTGTCTTGCTACCCTTGGTTCCATGGCCCCATCTCCAGGGTGAAGGCTGCACAACTGGTTCAGCTGCAGGGCCCTGATGCTCATGGTGTATTCTTGGTGAGGCAGAGTGAGTCCCGGCGAGGGGAGTATGTGCTCACATTCAACTTCCAGGGTAGAGCCAAGGTAAGGATAGGAGTGGTTGGGAAGGTAGGGGTGAAACCACTACTGAGCAACAGGCTTACCTCCACCTCCTCCTGTAGCACCTCAGGCTGGCCTTGACAGAGCGCGGCCAGTGTCGTGTGCAGCACCTGCACTTTCCTTCTGTGGTGGACATGCTTCACCACTTCCAGCGCTCACCTATCCCACTTGAGTGTGGAGCTGCCTGTGATGTCCGGCTCTCTAGCTATGTGGTCGTCGTCTCCCAGGCACCAGGTAGGAGAACCCCAGGGTCATGTTACAGAGAGGTTTTAAGTTTCCTGTTTGGTGATCTGTCTTCATTGTGTCATAACTCACGTAGTGTATCTCTGCTGGTCATTTTTCCAGGTTCCTGCAGCACTGTCCTCTTCCCTTTTTCTCTCCCCTCCTGGGACTCAGAGCTGGGCCTTCCCCACCTCAGCTCTGCTGGCTGTCCTCCAGAGCTAGGCCCAGTGACACCCCCAGAGCAGATCTTCCACCTGGTGCCTTCACCGGAGGAACTGGCCAATAGCCTGCGACACCTGGAGCCAGAGCCTGTGAGCAGTGCCCGGGACTCAGACTATGAGATGGACTCCTCCTCACGGAGCCACCTGCGGGCCATTGACAACCAATACACCCCTCTCTGACAGCTGTGCAGAGATGCAAACTTGTGAATGTAAACACCACCACCAACCCGAGCTGAAGGACCTGCCAACCCTTCCCAGCTCAGATGTGCCCTTCTGTCAGGCTGTCACAGGCCTCCTGTCAAGTCAGCCTCATCTAGCCCCTGGCTTTCTCTCAACTGTTTACAGACGGAGTTCTTATGCACAGGTGCCATTAGCTGGTACCCACAGGTGCCATTAGCTGGTACCCTTAGCTAAGTCCCCACCACAGAGAAGGTGGACTGTGGGCCCAGAGCTGGCAGTGGAAACTGACACTGTCACAGCTGACGACAGACTTTGTACCAGGTAGGGTCATCAGGAAGCACAAAACACTAACAAGCCCTGGTTTCCTCCCTGTGGCTTTAGGTCTGTTCATATACCATGCCACAGCTCAATCCTATTTCTACTCTTGGCTTCAGGACAGAACCTCTGCCAGAGGGACAAGATCAAAAATTATTTTAAACATTTTACCTCAGATTAGTTTTTTAAAGGGTTCAGGTTTGCAGGGAACTATGGCTTACTTCACTGCACTGTCCCATTCTGCAGTCAAGGACAGTTAAGCACAGCTGCATGACTCCTGGTCCAAGCCACTTGTCTGCCCACCCTCAGGACAGGTGCCTGCTGCTGAGTAGTCACTGTCCTTTCAGGGAAGACCAGGCAGCTGCTGAAAGGAGGGTGGCAAGGAGGATTCTACCTTGGTGCCTTATGAATAAAAACTGGTCTCTAGTTTATGACTGCTTTGCAAATGGAAGGAACAGGTGCGGAGAGGACAAGCAGAGGAAAGGGCTCCTGGGTCTTTCTAGTGAACCTTCATCCATAGGCTCACCCCACGCCCAAGTATCTAATTTAGGTCCTGTTCTGAGCCAAAATGGAAACTGGCACCATACTATTCAGAAATTCCTCTTAACATCCAACAAAATTGTCCAGTCCCGGGTGGCCCCTTTATTGAGGGAAACATATATTCCTAGATACACAGTCTAGGAAAGGTCCTGAAGGCAAACCACCTATACTGGCTTTTCACAAGTGACACAGTTCACAGGGGATTGGCTCTTCCCAATATTAAATGGGACAGGGTCTAAGTTCTGCTGCTCTTGAGCCAGAAGAACCATTCAGTCTCTGGGCTCATAGCAGTAGCTTTAGGGAATCGCACTCTGCAAAGCAGGATGGGGAAGCTGCCAAATGTGTGTCACTCTAGAACCCCCACCCCCACAGTGTGTCATGGGCCAAGGCAGATCCAACAGGGATGTACATCTGTGGTCCTTCTTTAAAGAATCTGTCTTTCTTAAAAGATTTCTTTACAAGTATGAACCAAAGAGACATAAGCAATGTTCTTGAATTTCTCTTGAAAGAATGCTCACCAGAGAAAAAATCAATCTGTTGAGGCACTGGTTCAGACACTTCCCCAATCTTGTGCAGGAAAGAGGAATGACTGGACCATCCCTTTCCAACAGCCAAAAGCTTATTCAGCTTTCTAGCCTATCGAACACACACTTAGGCAGAGCCAATAGGCTTGCCAGGTACTGCAAACTTTGTGGCTGCAAAGTTTTGTGACAGCACATTGGAAGTCACCCATCACAGAAGACTTCTTTTCAAAAAGGTGTCCAAATTATCAGAACAGCTCAAGAACATTTTAACAAAAAGCTGCCTCATGGCTCTGGGACAAAGTGACACTAAGCCAATGTCTTTTTGTTAAGAGTGATTCCAGTTGGCTGAAAGGGAGAAGTTCAGCTAGAGAGGCCCTGGGCTAGATGCTCTCACCAGTGCCAGCAGCAGGCACCATTCCATACCCCCTCCTGTCAGTCCTGACTGACCATCACTGGCAGATGAGGCCACACTGGGCAGGAAGTATCAAGAATCCCTCCACTTAGACCTACTTAAGAGACCACAAGTGTAGCTTGACAGCTCCCCACACCATTGCTTCCTTCACCTGACTACTGAACTTCTACAAACTAACAGTCACCAGCACCAAAGAATTAAGTCAACTAACCTGCCTTGACTTTTAGACCAGCAATCCATATGGCTTTATCTGGTAAAAATCTTCTGCCTTTGATCATTTCTGGACCGTGTAGGAAAAAGGAATAGTGATCATTACAAACTTGGGCCAGACAACACTATTTTTACATAACAGTTTCTTAACCTAAATCAAGATTTGATCTTTTCCCTGAGATTCCTTTGTGTTCTTCTTCAGGGCTAGATCTCTTGTTGCAAATGTCACCTTAGTGCTAACATTGTTGATAACAGTGTTATCTACTGTCTATTAACAAGGACACATTTGACAGTCAGTATGTGGCTGGAATAAGCAACATTGTAACAACATGAAGAGAGGATTTCATCTTCTATCATTATAGGCAGAAGGTATTTGCAAATCTTTCTGTTTAATGTACTGTATGAATAACTTATTCTTGAATAATGCAAATTTTGCTATAATGTACAAATTGCTATATGTGAATTAAAGGTTTTCAGAATTTTGATTTGTTGCTATCATGTTTGAAGGCTCTATTATGTTCTCTACAAAGCCCTAGCCTCTGACACTTGCCTTTCCCTCATCTTCCTCCAACAAAGGGGGAGGGGGACTGTAACAAACATGTAGGAGTCAATAAGTTGCTCTTATACCTTGCAACTAGCTTTCCTGCCCTCTAATCTCCCCTCCCCTTCCTCACCAGAACTGGGGATGGAACCCAAGGCCTTGTGCATACTAGGCACACATTGGCCCTGCCCTCTGGATTTCTCTAATGCAGTTCTTTAAAAGTATCTCCTGCCCCCTACTGGTAATAATAAAGGCCAGAAATGGGACAACTCAGACTAACAACACACATTTTGGTCCTGAAGATATGAAAAAGGAAGCTTACAGAGTCTGCACCTGCTTGAGGATGTGGACTTTGAAGTGCTATCCACCTCGGGCCAGCCTTCCTCCTCCTGAAGCCGACTGTTAATCCACCAGAAAGGGAATCTCAGTCTTGGCTTTTTTAGGTACCTTGAGCCAGAACTAAAGGTGAAGAAGAAAAGTCATTTGACCAGCACCTCCCGGGAGACTGGAATAGCACACCCAGCCACCTGCCCTGGCGTCTGCCTCCCACAGCAGTAGGAGTTGACACAAACACACACTAACTGGGTATCAGTTTTTAAAACTTTTTTTATTTTTTAATTTTTTTTTTAGTTTTTATTTTATATTATCTACAAAGTAAAAGTTTTCCCTTAACTTAAAAGTTGAACCACTGTAGACAGTGATCACCTCATCAAACTTGATTTATAAATAATGACCCGTCAGTTTGACGGTAAGAATTTACTGAACCTGTCAAGTTTAGTAAAAGGGTGTTCCAAGTCTTGATTTTTTTTTTTTTTTTAAAGCGGTAATAGCAGCAAGAATCACTCTTGTTACTTCTTTTGCTAGCTGATGTGTTCATGACTTTCAAGGGCAATTAAAAAATAAATAACTTCCAGTTTCAGCAAGCAGAGCTGGGGTACTTGCGGGACTTGACACAGCGTATGGAATTATGGAACAGCCCACAAGTTCCTAAATGCCTCTACTCGGTCCAAAGTATCTTCCACTGCAAGTGAACTGTTAGCATTCCTATCTGATGTTACAAGAAATCAACAAAGCTTTTAAAAAACAAAATAAATGAAGTTCTAGTTTTCTGTGCTTCCAGTTGGTAGAAGCAGTAGAAGGGAGGAAGGAATTTGGCTTTTCGGTTCCTCCAGGGCAGCTTTACAACTGCTGTTGGTGGTGGGCTTGTACTGTAAAAAAGAAAAGCGGCTATTTTAACAGAACACTGGCACCACTGCCCACCAGCCTAGTGTCTGCAGCACACAACTGTCAACTATGCTTGTGCTAGCTGAGTAAGACTGGAGGTTTAATGCATGCCCCCCCTCCCAGCTGTAGCCACGGGGGTGGGGATTGTGGAGTGGAATTAGGATGGGGATGGGAAGGGTAGGGGGGAACAAACCAGTCAGACGTAAAACCACTTCAGATACAAGTTCCAGACTTGTTGCTCTTGGGGCAGGAGAAAAGGCCTTTACATCCCCCTCCCCCAAAAACTAGCCAAGCACCAGTATTGCTTTCGAGTCACATGTGAGACTGAGGTATTGCCACGGCAGCCATTCAGTACAAGACATCATGGACGTCCTCCTGTGTCAGGGCAGAGGCTGGGGCTGACACTACACTCAACCAGTCCGCATACAGCACGTGTTCGTCAGTGTTCTCCAAGCTACAATCAAACTCGGCCATGGGCATAACCCCCCACGTGTCAGCCTGTTGGGACTCAGGAAGGAACACACTTGCTCTGTCCAGCCTGTCATAAGTAACCAGGAAGGCCAACTGAGTCCTCAGCATGCATCAGCTACCTAGAATGAGGCTGCTGCTTCTCAAGCAAACCCTGATACCAGCAGAACACACACAGACTTGGCTTTGGAGGCCTTGGGCCCAGACGCTGCCTGACCATCACAATCCCTCCTGCGCACACTTGTATGGGCCTTGCTACTCCGGTGCGGGATTTGAAGCACTGGCCCTGCCTGTCATTCTACCTGTTTGAGTAGAATGCTTAGAGTGCCCCGGCGGCCCCTGCACACACACGCCTCACCTGAAGGGTGCGTCATATAGGGGAAATGCGCTGTTGTCGAGACTGGAATGGGCTGTAGTGCACTTTGAGCGAGAGCGGCCTGGGGACCGCCGGGTGGCTGTGTCGTCATTAGCATCATTGGCGCATGGGCAGTTGGATGAGAAGGAACCATTCCTGACTGTACATGAGCCTGAAACAGAGAGCTCTTTTACGCATACAGGCAACATCTCCGTCTTAAACAACATGTCAACTGTTCCTTTTGTTGGGCTGGGTCTCAGGGAGGGGCAAGATGAGCCTCAGAGCCTCTTTGTTTTCTCTGAGGACACTCCCTGGGTCACCTTTTGGAAAATCCTTTAAGGGGGAAGGGGCAGCAACAAGTGAGCCTGGGGAAAGTCAGGCTTCAGTGTCCTAGTTGCCAACATGTCTGATCACTGACTGCTACTACATAGGGTAAGGTCTTCACCAAGAACAGGCCCCTGATTCAAGGGGGCTTTTTCAACTTACTATGCAATGAGGCCATATACAAAGAATATCCTTCTCCAGTAAGAAAGCAGCTAACAAGAACCTATGCAAGGGACTGCCCTCCCCAGCTCCCTTGGTAGCTTTCTGTGAGTCTCTCTCTCTTCTACCCCTCCCAGTCATGATGGATTCACCAGACAAAGTGAAACAGCACTTGGACTCCCTCACTCTAAAAGCTTTGCTGATGAAGCAGGAGGAAGAGGCAGTTAATGGCTCCAGTGAGATGCAAAGGAGTAATCTGAAGTTATCTGGGCCAGTCCAGTGCCCCTGTACCAAGTGGTAGCAAGTTCAAATTAGAAAGGTGGTATTGATCAGCCACTAAGCTGGGCTAACCAGCTCTGTAGGCAGTGGGCAGACCAGGAAGAGACCTGTTTCCTACCGCCCATACTACACACTGCTCTAGATCATCAACCTCAAACAAAGCACTCTTTCACACTCACACATTCAAATGGACCCAGAGCTCATTTGGGCTTCTCCCTTTTAAGACTTTCTGCATAAAAACACAAATGAGGTTTTTAGTGACCCTATCTTACATGTAAGCTCACACACCTACTATGCCACCAGCCTCTGCGAGACATAAGAATCTAGCTCTCATAACTCTCACTCCAACAAAGCACACTGCCCGCACTGACCAAATTGATACCCCTCCCGATTGGCCAGCCAATCAATGGCTATCCTACAGAGCCCCTCACCTCTTTGGGAAAGGACAGCTAGTGACAAGCTACCCTTCTGCAAGAGACCCAATGACATCACACCTTTAGCCCACATCTTGCCAGAACCTTACTAGTGCACCATGTGACAGGAAATGGAATTCTAACTCCCATAGGCGAGACCCACCTCAGAAAGTTGTTTAAAAAGTAACAGACATCTGATGCAGCCACTTCACTCTAACATCTCCAGAAGGGTTCCTATAGCACCTCCTCAGAAAGACAACCCACCCTGGGCCCCAGGCTGCCCTGTATGCAGACAGCAACCACACCTGTCAACCTCAGACTTTTATCAATGAAGGTGAGCTCCAAAATGCTCTTAGGGCTGCTCTCTAAGCCATGAACCCCTAGAGCATCCAGTTACACTGCACCAAACTAGAAGACCAAAGCTCTCTTGGGAAGTACAACCCATGATCACAGCTAATAGAGGGATAACCAAGAAAACTACTACAGACGTTTCTCAGGAATTCATGTGACTAACATTCACGCTAACAGGCACAGCACAGTTGCATCAGAGGGTTGAGAACCAATGAAGGCCTGCCTCTCTACTACCCGTGTCTGGCACCTCTGTCTATGTGTGTACATGGGTGCATGCACGTGTGTGTAGGAGTTTATGTGTATGTACACATATGCACAAAGTAGTGAAACTATAGAGACATAGCAAAGCAGACACAGAAAGGAAAGGACTGGGGTACATTCCAGGCTCAGAGATAGTTTTAAGGTCTCAGCTGGGAAACATTAAATGACTGACCAGTCACAATTTCATTGATCCCATTACAAAATCATAGCAACATTCACTGAGGGCCAGATCACATACTGAGCAGGGAGAGGGAGACAGGCAAATGGCACCACACACAGGGTTCCTGGCTTGGGGAGCAACTGGCTCCTTGCTGCTTATCTAACAACCATGGTACCCTATGTGACCTTCACAGAGAATTGGCTAAGGCTTGTTTACCTGAGGTACGTGGGCCATATGGGGTGGGTTGGTATACGCCGGCTGAACATGAGAAGGATGGATGGTAAAGACGGTCTGTTGTGCTGTTGGGAAACTATTCTGTGGCGACTGTGTATTGGAGGCAGGTGTCATGGAAGGTGGGGTTGGTGCCAGCCCCGCGTGGTAAATGGCTGACTGCTGTTGTGGACTGGCCAGATGAAGAGCCTGAGCAGCCTGGTGCTGATGGTGCTGCAAAGAAATGGAAAAACTTCTTTACTGAGAAGCAGTTGGGGCTACACAGCTTCATACATAAAAGTAGGCTCTCCCAGTACCCAGGAAGTATAGGGGAAAACAGCAGGGATGGGCTACCTCCCATCCAGACATTCTTTTCTGGAGTGCTCAAGCCCAAATCTCAGCATGGCAGTTGTAAATCTGAACTAAGAGTACAGGTCAAACAAGATTTCTGTCCCAGGGAATTGACAAGATGCCAAAAAGACTTCTAAGTGCCTTCACTAGTAAGTTAAAGAAGCTAACAGAAAAACAACATTATGTGAATAACATGTGAATAAGCTTTAAGAATGAAAGTCCCAAGGGTTTGCTTTATGCTTTATCATGCCCTTTATGTCAAATTAGCTTTTCTGCACTAATGTTTCTAGCACTTATCCAATCACCTTAGGGTACAGAGCTTAATACGACCTTTTGAAGCCCCCTGCATCCTGTGCCCACAGCTGTAGGCTGCAGTGTGGTGATGGCTGCACTATGCATTCTGATCACCTGGAGCTTGGCACCTTGCAGGGACAAGGAAGAAGCTATGAGCAGACCAAACTTTTGTTTACCTGAACAGGACTGGGTGCAGGATGACTTCCACCATGCTGGCTTTGCTGCTGTCCAGTGGGTGTGGCTGAAGGCTGAGGATGGGGAGTATGTGGGTGCAGGGTAGCATTAGGATGCGCATACTGCTGAGCAAGGGAGCCCGTAGAAACTACAGTAAAAGGAAAAGGAATGTATAGTTGACATGTAGTGGTGACCATTACCAGTCTACTATGCCTAACTGGCTGCACCTTCCCAACCCTACAGTGTAACTCATGCCACTACCGTTCTCTAAGGCCATTTAAACTAGCCAGTCCTGAACTTTAGTATTTGGTTCATATGCTATAGATGTATGTTATTAACACTGAGCTAGTTTGAATCTACTCAAACAGTCCCTGGTTTCTGGCAGAGGCACTTAACAACACAGCAGAAAGAACTCCAATATTGCATTGATGCACATGAAGACACAGTTGTACTCTCTTAAAGCCATCATCTGGCTACCCTCACCATGCTACTGCCCTGGAGCTGGTGCAGTGTTCCACTATGCACAATAGTGGAGCCAGGAGAGGGCTGTTCCAGCTAGAACAGGGTAAGACCACTGATATCTCAGTCAGTATCTCAGCCAATCAATCACAACACACCCCTCCACCACTGGTCCACACTAAGGATCTTCTAATAACGTTGGAGATGAAATTAAGCACCCCAGCCCATTAGGTAGAATAACTTCAAAGGAAACATAATGGGCCCATAAAACTGCAGTCATAAAGACAAAGACCCAGAGCCAACTCTTTATGCACCTCAGTAGGTATCTAATCTTGGTATGAGACTGAATAACTAGGGTATATGCCTGTGCCTTCAAAAAATAGCAATTTGAGAACTGAAAGCCCAGGAAGACGTCTCCACTGTCCTCAGTGACTCTGTACACTCATGGGTACAAACTTAACTTCATAGCTTCAGTAATCAGAGAATGGAATGGTCTCAAGCCAGAAGCTGATCTGCACCCAATCTCTAACCTTCTCTCAAGCAATGAGCCCTACAATCCCTTCAAAGTCAAGCCCACACACAGAAATGATGCCATAACACTTTCCACGTTCTTCAGATAAGGTGTTAGCAAACACATATAGGAGAAATAAGCACACTTAGGGGTCAGCACCAAGACTGCTAAGAGTGGCCAGCACAGAGGATTCTGGCTGTGCACCAATTCAGTAGTGTACAGTTAGGCACAGGAAGCAGTCCTGAAATGTGTGACAATATAGGGCATTCCCATCCTAACAGTATGGTCTCCAAAGGTGACTGCATCTCTGAGAAGGCAGTATAGGCAGAATGCCACAGCTGGCACCACCAGGATATCCACTGAGGCGGCCACAGCTGGCACAGATGTTCCCCAGTATCCAGTTTGGACTGAATATGGCAGTTCTATTTAGACACTGCTAAAGAATCAACACACATGATAACACTTTTAATAAGGAAACTGCAGCAGCAGAATCTCTGAATATTTTTGAGGGTAGTAACCGTTTTCTGTGATCTGTCTTGGGAGTCTGGCAGAACAGTTTCTTTCTTCTAACTCACTGACTTACTAAAAGTCACCCTTAACTATCACACTATTTATGGTTGCTTTTCTTTTTGGAGATAGGATCTCATGTCGCCAAAACTACTGGATAGTGACTGACTGGGTCAAATGCCTTATTTTTAAACCACATGCATTAAAACCCCAACTACTTATTAAATATTTTATTTGTAGCAATACTGAATCTGACCAAGTGAAATCAATCTTCAAATTCCGTTTATGGTGTTCCTCCACATATGTACTATGGTATGAGTGCCCACATATATACATGCATATACATAAACATAAAATAAATAAATGTTGGGGGGGGCAAAGAATTTCAAGTGTTTTAAAAATTCGTTTTAAATTACTTTCTAAGAAAAATATTCAGAAACTTAAAAAGTAAAAATGGGATCGGGGATATAACTCAATGGCAGAGTGCTTTATCTAGTATTAAAGTTCTAGTTTCTATGCCCAGAACTGAAAACAAAAAAACACCAATAACAAACAAACAAAAGCAAACAAAAAACTCCAACAGAAACTTTAGGGCTGGAGAGATGGCTCCGTGGTTAAGAGAACTTGCTTTTCTTCCAAAGCATCTAAATTTGGTTCCCAGTATCCAAGTCAGGTAGCACACAACTGCCTGCAACTCCAGATCTAGGGGATCAGACTCCTTCTCACCTCCACAATAACTTGTACACATGCAGAATACACACACATAAATAATTAAAAAAAAAATCTTCCTCTAAAAAAATGCTGCATTACTTTTACCCATGGAAACATGGCTATTACAATGAGAATAATTATGTCCATGAAGTTCACTTTGTAGCCCATGCTGGCCTTGGAACCCACCATCCTTCTTGCCTTCTCTTCCAAGTGGACCTTACTCTGTCAAGATCAAATATTTCTTCCATTCCTTCATTTACTTTTTTGGTGCTGGGGATTGAAGGCAGATCCTTTTTCTGCATGCTAACTATACACTCTACTACTGAGTGTTCTTAATATTAATACTAATTAATAAGAGGCAGGGTCTCATATAGCCCAAGCTAAATTCGAATCTGGCATGCAGGATAGGCCAACCATGAACTTCTGTTTCTCCTGCCTCAGTTTCTACATGCTAGGTTTACAGTGTATGCCATCATGCACAGCTTTAAAATTTATTATTATTTTTTATACAAAATCCTCCTATGTTGCCAAAACAGGTCCAAAATTCTTAGGCTCAACTGATCCTCTTACTTCATCCTCTCAAATAGGCAAGGCACATCATCATACCCATCTTTTAGTATGCACTTAATTAAAAAAAGACAAAAAAACATTATTGTTGGGGGGAATTGTGTGGGATGCCCCACGTTGTGGAGGTGTAGAGGACAACTTTGTGAACTTAGTTATCTCCTTCTACCTTTATGTGGGTTCTGACGATCAAACCTGGGTGTCCAGGCTTATGTGGCAAGTGCCTTTTTACCAATGAGCTGTGCTGCTAACTCCATTATCCATTTAAAAAAGTATCTCTATAGTGAAAGTTTACCAATTATCTAAGGATATAAACTATAAATTTCATCTAAAGCTTATCTACATGCACAGCACAAATACTTTGAGGAACCCATACTGGGTCAATCTAAATAGGCTTTGTTTATAAAAAATCCCAACCAGAAACAAAGCTCACCCTCCTCCTACCTAAATATCAATGAACTCCAAGTAATTATTAAAAGTAAAAACAAAACAAAACAAAAAAATCAAAGAGATGTAAACACCATAAACTGTTAAATAACATTTTAAGGCGGTTTAATTAGAAACATCATCTTCTAGCTCAAAGGTCTGAAACAAATACTTTATTCAATAACTTTTTTCCTCCTTGAATGTGAAAGTGAGCAATTGGGGAAAATGTGAACTTTAAGACTATTAACAAAATACATGTTTGGTTCCTTGAAAGGCAAGTTAAGAATGACACAAAGTGGGGAGAGGGAAATTAAAGAAATGGGGAAGGGGCAGTTGAAAGAGGAGAGATAGACAAGGGATGAAAGATAATGTAAACAAAGAAAACATAATTTAAGAGAGGGAAGACAGAGAAAAGGGTTTCAGCTAAGTGTGCAATTAAACTGGTTTTGGTATATCTACTACTGATTTTTACTACCAATTCAAGAGAAGTTAAAAATAACACAAATTTTGACATTCTGAAGTGGCTATTCATCAGTTACACCATTATTTATGAAACTTAAGCAGCCTATATAAAATTTGGATTAGGTTAAAAAAAAATTGCTTCTTTGGGCTCAGCTCTGTCCAGAAGTTTCCCATTCAAAGTACTTCTTGACATAAATATTTAAAAGTCTAAATTATGTCATTGATCAAATCATTTTAACATTAACCACATTCCAAAAAATAGTTTCCTAAATTGGATGTTAATGGAAGCAAATTCAGTCCACAGGGTTACATGTTTAATTTGTAAATAGGTTTTGTCATTTGTCATGACCTTGGATGCACAAGTCATGAACAATCACCAGCATAAAACTTTGAAAATAAGCAAAACAAAACCTTCCAACTTTCAATGTTAAATTTAGAAAAGGGGATATGAATTAAAGCTGAACATTTTTAAAGGGCAATAAAAAGACAACCAAACCACGACAAAACAAGAGCAGAATAGAAAAAAATAATGTGGCATATAAAATCCTAAAATAGCCGAACAGATTCTTTGCATGCTAATACTCCCTTTAGGAAGAAGCTGTGCTAAGGGTATTAGTGCTTAGAAGTGATGACTAAGGATCTTTCAGCTACTTACTAGGAAAATGACTCTTTAACTACTAAGAGAAGACAGTAAGATGGTAAGGATAACTCCATTTGAGACCTCAAACTGTGTACTTAAAAAAAAAAAACAACAAAAAAAAACACCTCATTATATTATGGTCACAGATATAATTTCCCTTTAAAAGTTATGCATACAGCAAGATTGCTTTTTAAAGAGCATCTATTAAAGGACTCATTTGTTAACATCCTGGGCACCAAATAAAATATTAACTTATTTTGGGATACAAAGGCACGACACAATTAACAAAAAATTTAGTTCAAAATGCTTTCTAAATTCTAAAATCTGATTTTTAGCAGAGTCAACCACTGAGTCATTCCAAATAATTCAAAATGTAGTCCTTGATTGAAGAAAATTACTTCTTAATGTTTTCTGGAATGCACATTTCACATGAAATGACACACATTAGCAAATATAAATTTCTAAAGGGCTTCTATTAATTAGAACCCACCCTAGCTTACCAAAGCCCATTTGTATTTTACAAATACAGAAAATCAGTCTAACAAGTTTGTTTAGGAAAGAAGGCCCTGTTCAGAGCTTATACTGGAAGAGTGGAAGCCTGCGCTACCCAGAGGTCACCTCCTGAAGGTGGTAACTTCCTGCTGAAGGAATCTCTACACATCTCGAGTATTTTAAGCTTCTATTCATGCACAGACAGACCAGACAGAAATGTTTCCTCAAACACCTCGTCTATCATATGCCATTAGAAATCCCAGTAAGAATATATTTCTTCCCTGGCAGAATACTTTAAAAAAAAAAAAGGAGTATTTTATGTTGATAGATTTTTAAATTCTAGGCTTGTGGCATGGCATAAAACAGTATCAACTGTTCAGAACAGTTGTTCTGAACAAGGGAAAAAAAAATACATATATATTGAATAGTTTACCTTGGTATGCAAAAACTGATTTCTAAAACAACTTATTTTTTATTTGACTCCAGTTGTTTTAAACTGGGACATATTTCTACTGTGAAAACTCTGAATTATACATAAATATATAAAATCCTTTTACCTTTTTTTTTGGCGGGGGGAGGGTGGTACAGGGAATTGAACCCAGAGCCTTGTGCATGCTAGGCAAGCATTCTACCAGAGTTACATCCCCAGCCCAGACATGCATTCTTGAATGATTCTGTCTGGCACAAGGAAAATACTGTTCAACAAGTCATTTCCCTTAACCTTTAAAAAGTGTTTTACTGTGTAATTAAAATTAGTATAAAAAACCCAACTCACTGGCAAAGTAGAAAGAAGGGCTTGTCTCCTTGTTGTAGGGTAATTTGGGACATGCTGAATTTGGGAAATAGAAAGGTAAATTAGCCTTGAGATGTGCATTTCCTAATTTTCTGGAAAGGTTGACATATTTAGTAATCTCTTTATATTCATTCATAAATCATTTTTACTTTATAAGAGTTAACCAGCACTTTAAACATTGCTATAGAAGTTTAAAAGATGGTAAGACTGAACCGGAAGACAATTTTCATCTGTACTGAAGTATCAGGTTCCGCATGCTGACTGGCTTAAATAAAAAGGATACAATTATTATCTGATAAAGACCAACATGGCATTCCATCAGACAACCTTGACATAAGGAATATATCAGATAAATCAGTATTTAAACAAATGCACGAGACTTTTCTACAGCAACATAAATGTTATAGGTCATTGGTGTGAATCCAAAAGTTTGTAAATGTAAAAATATAAACTGAGTATTATATTATTTCTGCACAAAACGGGGTACTGTAAATGTGTTTAAGGAAACCTGGAGGAATACTAATCAACGTTAACAGGTGACTGTCAGGTAGAAGGATAATGGTAATTTTAATTTCTTTTTTTTGCTTATTGTATAAAAAAATCCCATTTAACTCTTCTGGAATGGTCAGAAGCTTTATCATTGTTTCTGAAAATAAAACTATCAATTTACGCAGGTCAGATGGCTAGACATAAGGAAAACAAAAATTAACTTCTTAGGAGGACAGAGGTAATGCAATGAGGTTGATAATAGAAGTTCTTTTTTAGAAAGAATACAAAGTTAAAAATTATTAAGAAAATATACACCCCCCCTGAATGATTTAGCAGTCTGTTAGCATATTTGTTAACTATATCAAAAATAGGAAAAACAAGCATCACCCAGCAGTTATTAGCAGTCCTCTATATCCTGATGGTCTCCATTTTTACTGGATCATTAATGATTAATAAAAATATGACATAAAATTAGAACTAACATCTGAAGGCAGAACATTTGAATTTTTTTAATTTGACAGAGGATATAGCCTAGAAGTAAACATGATTCAAGTACTGAATTTTGGGGGTGAGTACATAAAATATATATTGTTTGAGGATATGAATAAAAAATTAGCATTTCCGTACAATAATCTTGAGATATTGTTTTTATTCAGCATAACTGAACCACGAAAGAGCTAAAATAATTTAAATTACTAATAATGTAATGAAGAATTTGCTTTGGCAGACAATATGATGGTTTATGACTGGAAAAACACAAAAGAATTCATTCCCTACTGTGCTTCTTAGAACCTGCACTATGAAGGAGAACTCTGATGAGCAGCAACAAGCACAGTACCTGAACAGCCTCACTCAACCTCCACTAACCTCCCCCACCTTCCAGAGCAGAAGGGTTCTGCATGGCATTGGCACCAGGGCTCAGGAGCATGACATACAAGTGGATAGTCTCTAAAAGCAATGGAAATTTTAGCTCCAAAGTTTCAGATCTTATTCCAATGGGAGTATGCCAGAAAACAGGAGAAAAGAAATATTTTTTTCCACTTGTTAAATCATGATACAGTCCCCAGAAATGTCTAAACAATCGTAATGAACTTTTCACCTAATCCTTTAGCAAGCTGGAAAACTGCTGAAATGTATACAGGTTACAGGAAAGCCAGCAAGATGAATCAACGGAGCCTTTTCACACATACTTAGTTCTGGGAAAAGACAACCAAATACAAGCTGAAGGATACATAATGAAAATAATAAACCAAACCAGCCCGTCACTATATTTATCAATCAGATTACATAGGTGCTTTTTAATCTATTTGGTGTTTTTTTGAGATAGAGACTTGCTAGATCTGCCAGGCTGGCCTCAGAACACATGATCCTCCTTTCTCACCATGCAGGCCAATAGATGGACGTCTTGAAAGAAATATTTTCTAAATCATAGCAATTGTCCTACTCTTTATTTCAAATGTCTAATCCATAACAACAATAATAAAGCTGTAAGTAATAATGTGGAAAGAGCAGATGGCAGTATTTTACACAGACACATGACTTTCATGCTGTATAATTCCAACTACTGATCAACCCCAGTGACAGGAGTAGACCTGGTGAGAAAGTACATGTGGGATGAAAGATGCAGGAAGATCCTAGTCTTTCAAGCAGTCTGCAGAATGTTAAAATTATCACATATTTCTGCAAGAAGGATCAAGGGTGTTGACCAAAAGTCTATAAATTCAATGAAATTATATGTTCATTTAGGCATCAAAATAAAGAAAACATTTAAAATTTTAATCATTCTAAAACCCAAACTTATCTACTACTTCAAAAAAAGTTGAAATGTCACTAAGAAAAATAATTACAATGTTAGTTTTATTCTTAATGTTTCTGAGAATTCCTGTGTTGTCATTTAAAAGCTGGTACTAATTCAATATACATTGTAAAAAACATGCTATAAGGTAGGCCATCAATTCCATATATTATGTAAGTGGAAATTCAATTCTCTATGCTGATAATGTGTTATCTTAGTGCTTTAAACAGCCAGCTGCTCAGTTGACCTATACACAGTTCTCTGGTCACACTACTAAGGATGGTTGGTTTCTTGAAATTATTCTTACATAATAATAATTTTATGTAAAGAGATTCTCACTTTCATTTTACCATTATTTATATTAATTTCCCCCTTAGATTTTTTTGAAAGAGAGTCTCATGTAGCCTGGGCTACATAGTTCACTACTTAGTCAAGGATCACCTTCATCTCATGATCTTCCTGCCTCCACCTCTTGAGTGCTGGATTACAGGCTGGGGTAACCATGTCAAGTGAAAAATTTTGCTAAGTCTCTTTGTTTTGTTTTTGAAAGCTGGATCAAGCTATGTAGCTCTGTGTGATCTCATACTCATAAGTGATCATCTTGTCTCTGTTTCCAGAGTGCTGGGGCTACAGGCTTGTGCCACCATATCCAGCTTTATATATCGATATTTAAAGTGTCTAAAGTAGATTCAAAGGAGTTGGAGGTACAGCTCAGTAGTACAGCACTTACTCAGCATGTGCAAGGCACTGGCTTCTATCCCTAGCACCAATAAAGAAATCAAATACACCTAGTATCATTTTAACAGAGATGAAAATATGTGATGTCATCAAGCTTGGAGATCAAGGAGCAGAGGAGCATGTTTTCATGCCTACAGAGTACTTCTGTCTTCACCACGGTAAACACTTGTGCAAGCCTTAGGCAGGATAAGCCAAATGATACTGGGGAAGAAAAGATGAGCATCCCTCTCTCCTATCACATATATCTCTCTACTTTAAAGAAGGAGAGGCATGTCAAGGTAGAGTTACTGCAGGTACAGAAGCAAAAATATATTATTGCCAATACTTACAAATCAGGTCAGAGGTAGAAATAAGACTTTTAAAAACAAACAAACAACAACAAAAAACCGGTTGTTTTAAGACTTTAATCCTCAATGTCACAAAAGGTAGATTTTTCTTATTCTTTTTTGAAGTAGGGTCTCTATGTGGCCCAGGCCTGTCTCCAACTCCTGGGCTTAAGTGATTCTTTCACTTCAGTCCTCCCATCCCTAGGAGCCAAAACACGCAGGGTCATACCATCACACCAAGCTCAGGCTATTCTTAAACAGAAAATTGTTATAGGCCTTTAAAACAAATCAAGAATAGTCATGTACACTGAAAAAGACAAATAAATTGCTTCCTACCATACATCGCATGCGTCTGCTCATGAGCCCCGTATTGAGTTGCTGAAGAAGATACTAAACCAGGCTGTGCATGTGCTGGCGGTGCCATCATTCTAGCATTACCCTGAATGACAGGACTATATACATGAGGATGCTGTGTTCAAACAAAAACAAAGGAAAGAACATTAAAATGCAAATATCAATCAAGTAGATTTTAGTAAGACATCTGTTTTTGGAGACAAATTCTCCCTTGTAGCTCCAGCTGGCCTGGATCTTACAGAGATCTTCCTGCCTCTGCCTCTACAAAGCTGCGATTAAATTAAAGGTGGGTGCCACCACATCTGGCAAGATTTTTTTTCTTTTAAAGATGTGTGTGTATGTGTGTGTGTGTCTACAGATGTGTATATGCTTATGCGTGTGGGTACCCAAGGGGATCAAAAGAGGGTGTCAGATTCCCTGAAGCCAGAGTTACAGGTGGTTGTGAGCCCTCTGATATGGGCACTGGGAACTGAGGTATGGTCCTCTGCAAGAGCAGTACATGTTCTTAACCACCAAGTCATGTCTCTAGCCCTATTAAGATTCTCTTTGAAATTTTTAAACAATTTAATTTTATGTGTGGTTTGCTTGCATGTATGTAAGTGTGCTTGTATGTGTAACATCTACAGAGGACAGAAGAGGGTTTTGGACCCCTTGGAATTGGAGTTTTAATTGTCAGCTGTCACATAGATGCTAGGAATTGAATCCAGATCCTTTGCAAGCGCAGACAGTACTCTCAACTGCTGAGCCATTTCTTTAGTCCCAGTTTCCAAAAACACCTGAAAGTTGTAATGAACCCCCCTCCCTTTTTAAAAGTTTTTTGAGACAGGGTATCCCTGTAATCCCAGCTTGTCTAAATTCACTATGTAGACCAGGCTGACCTCTATCTTACAGAGATCTACATACCTCTGCCTTCCAAGAGCTGGAATTAAAGGTGTGTATCACCAATATAGTCTTAAAAACTTTCTTGTCTGCCTCCTTTTGAATTTTTTCCTTTATGTGTGCGTGTGCATGTGTGTGTGTCTACTTGTCTGAATGTGCAGCCTGAGAGACCTACAGCCTGCAAATACTAGAAAAGGGCACTGGATCCCCTGAAATTGCAGTTATAGAGAATTATTGGGTCTCCATGTGGGTGCTGGGAACCAAACTTGGGTCCTCTGCAAGAGCAGTAAGTACTCTTAACCACTAAGCCATCTCTCTAGCCCCACTCTTGAAATTCATACAGTTCTATCACACATATTTAAAAGGTCCCAACTCCTTATCTATGCTACCATAAAACAAAACCAAAAACATAAAGGCAAATTCCTATATAAAGAGTTGACAACTAATTGCTTTTCAGAAAGGTACAAATCTTGTTATGCCCTGTCAGCCTTACCTGAGACTGATAATGTGGCACATGCTGAACTAGAGGTTGATTTGGAAACTGCTGAGGACTGTAGGCAACATACTGTGTGGAGTAAGCGGGTGGGGTGGCTACAATGGGTGGGCCTGCTGCTGAGGCTGGGTGCATCATGGTGCTCTGATGATGCTGGTCTTGTCGCTGTTGGGGCATATTTGGTACTACAGGGGGAAAAAAGAAACACATTAATAGGAAACAGTACCTGCTTAGCATAATTCATGCACTTAAGTGGTCTACAAGGTTGTGTGCTTTGACAATGCTGCCTGACTCTCCAAAGCTGCCTCATGCTGCTTCCATGCTCCTGTAGCCACTCTTGGCTTTTGTCCTGTCACACATGCTACTCCCTCAGCTTCTAAAAGAAGTCTCCAACAGCCAGCCAGGAGCCTGACTCATCCTTCAGGGTTTGTTATTAAATAACTTTTCATTCCCCCAGGTTTCTTAGATGGTCCTTTTTTTTTTTTTTTTCTTAAATTAATTTTTTTGAGACGGTTTCCTAGTCCCCAGCTGGCCTAGAACTGGCTACGTAGACTAGGCTGGCCTCTATCTCACAGAGGTTAGTCAGCCTCTGCCAGCATGTGCTACCATGTCTGGCCCATTTGCTTATTCTCCATCTCTACTATAAGACATGGTGTCAGGAAGGAGGTGGGACACCTATACTGTCTTATAAGCCCAATTATGTCACCTGTTAAAGAAAGAAACACAGAGCTCATTTAAAACAAAAACAAAAACATAAGAATGGCAAAGGAGCCAATATAAATCCAACACCTACCACTGAATCCTCTACTTCCAACTCTTTGTTTTTGTTTTGCCCTCACTGGAGATTAAAGCTGGGGCCTCTAGAATGGTAAGCATGTGGTCTATCATTGAGATCCATCCCTAGACCATTCTTCCTTGTTACACTCAACGTCATACATTAGCAACATATAACAGATTTCTAACTAACGACTATAAGAAAAATGCCTTCCACCATGCTCAAAGGGTTTCCTTCTCCTGATAAGCACAGGTTGAGAACTGAGCCTCACTGGTGACTCCTCAATGAGGTCTATCTAGGGTTCATAAACACCCACAGCATCCCCTATGCATTTCCTCCTATGAGGAAACATTAGTTATGTACCAGAAGGGAGGAACTGCCTGACTCACAAAATATAGGGCATAAAGGATACATAATGTGGTTTGTTCACTAGACCAAAAGAATCAAAGCAACTGTTAACTTTCTAATAGAACATGATTTTAATTTTAAATATTTTTTTAAATTGGCTTTTATCTATTTAGAAAAGTACTCTTGGAGCTGGACAGATGGCTCAGGGGTTAAGAGCACTTACTGCTCCTAAATACATTATGTTTCAGTTCCCAGGAACCCTATGGTGGTTCACAACCATCTGAATTTCCAGTTTCAAGAGAATCCCATGCCTTCTTCTGGACTGCTTGACCATCAGGCACACACAAGGTGCACATACATTCATGGAGGAAAAATACTCATACACATGTAAACTTGAAAACATTAGGAAGCAATAAATGAATTTTTAAAAATTTAATAATTTAGTTTCTACATGTTAGAAAAAAAGAGCAGCTTCTTTTAATAGGGTAAAAAAGTCATAAATTCAAATATCACCTTTATTAAATAAAAGCTTATCTAATTAATGCCATTAAGATTAACCTATTCATTAATTTTGTTACTATCTTTATGTGAATAACAGAAGGGAGCCAGGCATAATGGCACAGGCCTTTAATTCCAGCACTTGGGAGGCAGAGACAGGAGAATCCCTGTGAGATCAAGACTTGCCTGGTCTACATAGTGAGTTCCAGGCCAGTTAGGGCTACAGGGAGGTAAGAGGGAAGGAGGGAGGGAAGGAGGAAAGGAAAAAGGGGCTGGAGAGATGGCTCAGTGGGTAAGAGCACATTCTGACCTTGCAGAGGACCTGACTGAATTCAATTCCTAGCACCCATGCTGGGTGGCTCACAACTACCTATAACTCTAGCTCTTGGGAGATCTGACACCTTTGACCTCTATGAGCACCAGCAGTCACATACACATATCCATACAGACACGTATAATTAAAAACAATAAATCTTTTAAAGAATGAAGATTTTTAAAAAGACCAACCACCAACTGCCAGGCATGGCGGTGCACCCTTTTAATTTAACCCAGCACTTGGGTAGGTGGATCTCTGCAAATTAGAGGTCACTCTAGTCCACACAGTGAGTTTCAGGACAGGTCATGATAGTCCAGCCAGAACTACATAATGAGATCCTATCTAAACAAAAAAACAACAAAGAAACCAACCAACTAACAACAAAAACCAAAAAAGGAAGGAAGATGAGAAAGAAAAGAGGTAGAAAGTGGGAAGCAACCAAAAGCAGGAGATATGGTTCAATGGTTTAAAGAATATATTACTCGTCTTAAAAAAAGCAAAGGTTGATTCCTAGTACCTGTGTTAGGAAGCTCACAAAAGCCTCCTAACTATAGCTCTAGGGGGATATGGCACGTCTGGCCTCCAAGGAGCATTTGTACTCAAACATACTCACACATCCACATAACTAAAAATAGTGAAAATAAATCTTAAATAATGGAGGCAAGGAATTAGTTGGTAGAGTGCTTGCTTGCCTAGCATGTATGAAATCGGCACCACATAAACCAGGTATAATGGTACAGGCTGTAATATCAGCACTAGAGGTAGAGGATCAGAAGAAGTTCAAGGTCATGCTCAAATACATAAGAGTTTGAGGCCAGCCTGGGATGCATGAGACTACAAAATAACTTTTTTTAAAGTCATGCCTACATTTTTCAAAACAGGTCCTCATTACTCAGCTATGTGGTTTTTCCTAAATTGAATATATATTCATCTTAGATTACAATTTGGACACTTTAGCCATTTTCCACATCACTGTCTCGAAACTGGAAGCAATTTTGTTTTTTAGGGACTGTGGCAATATCAGGAGACCTTTTTAGTTATCATAATCAAGGGAAGGAGGATGCTACTACTAAGATCTAATGAACAGAGCCTGGAGATGCTACTCATCACACTCTAGTTCATAGGAAACCTGTTTCTGTCGTGCAAAAGAATACCATTCTCAGATGGCCAAGGGGTAAGAAATTCTTCTTTAAAGCCTGGCATGGTGGGGTACACCTGCAAGCTCAACACTTGAAGGTAGAGGATTGAGGATGGAGGTCAGGGCTTAGCTACATAGAGAATGAGGCCATCTTAGGGTAAATGACTGTGTCCAAACAAAACAGAAACACCATTCAAGGAGGCAATCAGATAGAAAGAATCAAGGATGAGGTATTTGGGTTTAAATAAGATGAAAAACGGGGGGTGGGGGGAGATTCTAAGGCAAAAGCAATAATTAAAACTATGAGCAGAGCCTGGGAAGTATATGTCTATCTATATATCCTCCTCAAAGAAGGCTAAGGCAATAGGACTCCAAGCTGGAGGCTAGCCAAGTCTACACAGTGAGAATCTGTCTCAAAAAAAAAGCAAAAACTGGGCCAAGGATTTTGCTCAGCCAGTAAAGGCACTTGCTGCCAAGCCTAACAACTTGAATTTAATCCCGAGGAGAACCAAGTAGCAAGCTGTCCTTTGATCTCTATACAAACTCAGTGGTACATACAGACATGCATATGCACACATAAATGCACACAGACACATACAGTAAATGTAATCACCACCTAGCATTAACATTTGAATTCCCTTCACTTTAATATGTTTAGAATGTGTGTTTTAGGCATGTCATTTCTTTTTTTTTTTTTTTTTTAATCTTTTTGAGACAGGGTCTTCCTGTAACCCTAGCTGGCAAAACTAAAACATGACTTAACAAAAGAATCCAGCCACTCTAAAGACACACTGAAATATAGATTAAAATTAAATAGTATGTACAATTATTCTGCTTTAAAACTGCACAGTCTAGATGGCATAAGAGACGACAGTGTCCAAGAAACAACTGTCCTGAAGCTATTACGATCTGAAAATTTTTACAGTAGCTTCACAACATGAAAAACATTAAAAGAAAAAAAGTGTAAGTCTGGGCTACCTGCCCTAACTCCTTAAAAAAAAGAGACAAATTCAACTAGTAAAAGGAAAAGGAACTAGTTAATTGGAAAAGTATTAAAGAATTGTTATTACAACATTTAATTCTCTGTGATAATATAGATTTTAATTAAAAGCAAACCATTCTTGATCTTTGAAACCATAAAATAAAATGGCATATAGCCAGTTGTGGTGAGACAAGCCTTTAATCCCAGCACTTGAGAGGCCAGCTGGGGTTACAGGGAGATTCTGCCTCAAAAAGACCAAAAAAAAAAAAAAAAAACCCAAAAAGAAATAGCATGCCTAGAATATGCCCTCTAAACATCGGAGAGTGAAGGGAATTCACAGATTAACTCAAAATGTTAATGCTAGGTGATAATTACTTATATGGTACTAGTTTGTTTCACTGTATATGTTTGAGATTTCTAATAGTTAAGATTTTCAAAGGAAGTTGATATTTTAGTTGTCAAACCAATTATAACGTTCAAGAAAACCTGGGGTGGTGTGCCAACTGTCATGGGAATGCAGTCCCATGTGTCACACAGATGGAATGGAACATAAAAGTGAAAAGATTGGGGATGGAGGGTAATGGAAGAGTACTTGCCTAATATGTGCAAGGCCCTGGATTTGGTACCCAGCACCCTGTAAAAACAAAACACAAACAAAAAAGGAAAATCCAGAAGCAAACACACAACTTACGATGGACATTTTAAAAAATTTTAAGTGTGTGGCTTGCAGCTTTAAATGTTTCCAAGGTGGGTGTGGTGATGTATGCCTTTATTCTTGGCACTTGGAAGGCAGAAGCAGACAGATCCCTATGAAACCAGGTCAGCCTGGTCTACAGGGAGATCCCCTGGTCTACATAGAGAGTTCCAGACCAGCTGGTGCTATAAGAAAACTCATTCTGCCCACCCCTCCCAAGATTCCACTAAAAAATTATTAAACGAACAACAACAAAAATTTCAAAACAAAACCTAGAACTTGCCATGTAGCTTACCTAGAACTCCTGTTCCACCGGTTTCTATCAGACAAGCACTGGAATTACAGGCATATGCCAACATACCCAGCTAGTTCTTAAATCTATGACCTGACTGGTAACTTAAATCACGCCCCGCCCCCAAAGTAGAAAAGTTACAGAAAGCACAAAAATCACAGAATTAAAAAATAAGGAAAACAGCATAAAAAAGCCAATGACTGGAACATAGCCTTAAGAAGATAAATAAGTAGCTGGGCATGGTGGTGTATACCTTTAATGCCAGCACACCGGAGGCTGAAGCAGGTGGTTCTCTGTGAGTCAGGGCCAGCCTGGTCTACATAATGAGCTCCAGTCCAGCTGGAGCTACAGACCCTGTTTCAAAAAAGACAAAGATGATGATGACGATGATGAAGGAGGAGGAAGAGGAGGAGGAACAACAACTATTACTACTACTAAACAACAACTACTAATTTTTAGCAAAAAATGACCAAGGAAAAATACAGATACAGTTAGCAATGTGTGTGTGTTTAAGACAAGGATACTAAGAGAGAGGACAGGAATAGGTCTAAAGAGAGAGGTGGGAACAAGAGAAAGGAATGGAATATATGACTTAAGAAAGCACAGGAAAGGATAATTTGGAGAAAGAAGAGCAGCACAATGAGGGAGAGAAGGGAAGATAAAATATTTACGTCAAAAGTTCCCTAGAAGGCTCAACTGGGAAAAGCACTAACTGCACGAGCCTACAGACCTGAGTTCTACCCCCTGATCCCATACAAATGTAGGAGAGAATATATTCCATAAAAGTGTCCTCTGCCCTCTAAGTGCTCACTGTGGTATGCATGCATGCACAATAAATAATAGCCAAAACCTCAGATATCCATTTAAATGCTGATGGGTAAATTGTGGCATAATCCTAAAATGGAAAGTGATATATGTATCAATAATGGAAAGTGATATATCTATCAATAAAAAGGAATGGGCACAAAAACCAAAACCAAAGCACATTGTATGATGAGTTCATTTATTAAACAATGAAAACTGGACCTGCTGCTACAAAATTATAATCCCAGGACTTGGGAAGTAGGGGAGGAGGATGGGAAGTACACTACTACTTTTTGCTACACAGTGAGTTCAAGGCTAGTGTGGGCTATATGAGATCCTGTCTCAAAAAATATAAAAAGGGCTGGAGAGATAGCTCACTGGTTAAGAGCACTGGCAGCTTTTGTAAAGGACCTGGGTTTGGTTCCCAGCAACCAGATGTTAGCAAACAACTATTTATAAACTGAGTTCCAGAGAATGTGACACCCTCTTTAGGCCTCTGCGGGGATCAAATACATGTGGTACACTTATATACATGCAGCCTAAAAAAACACACACATAAAATAAAAATAAATAACCCCCCCAAATTTTTTTGGCTGGGCATGGTGGTGCGTCCCTTTAATCTCAGTAACTCAGGAGGCAGAGTAAGGCAAATCTCTGAGTTCAAAGCTAGCATGTTCTACATAGAGGGTTCCAGGCCACTTAGGGCTACAAAGTATGTGTGGGTGAGAGAGACAGGGGAGGAAGGGAGGAAGAAAGAGGAGAAAGAAAAGGAAAAAGAAAGAAATTAAGGGGGAGAACTTTTTGAGGAAGACACTCAAAACTCTGGACCTCTGATCTGCTACCTACCTACACACATGAACACACATACTCTAATGAATATAAAATAGTATATTGCAGGCCAGGAAGATTACTCAACAGGTAAAAGCACTTGTTGCCAACCTGAGTTTGAGCCCCAGGACCCACATGATGGAAGAACCAGCACCCAAGTTGTTCTCTGACCTCTATACACACATTGTGACAGGCGCACACCTACAAATAGGTAAAACATCTTTTTTTTTTTTTTGAGACAGGGTCTCACCATGTAACTCTCATTAGAACTCACAAAGATCCACTGGCCTCTGTCTCCAAAGTTCTAGGATAAAAGATGTGTCACCACATATAGCTGTAATAAAAAATAGTGTATTTGTAAGTAACACGTATGCTGACTCATCATCCTGAAAACTGGTACTTAGAACTTTTTTAGTAAAATGGATGCTAGAGAAAAGCAGTATGCCAGAGAAATCCTGATTTTATATAAACAACCTTGACTATATTTTATATGTACTGTAGGTTTGGAGCTGGCCTTTAAGACCATTTTCACTGATCTAACCTCTGGTATTCAGTCCCTACAATGTACAATGTGTTCCTGATTGAGGATTACCAGTCTGCAGTACTTACGGTATGTCACTGTCAAGATCAGGCAGTAAAACACACTTGTTTCAATTTAGGACTTTCTCTCCCAGTGTTCACTATGGGAGAAGCCAGGGTTGTGTCTGGACCTGTGCTGATGAGAAGTACTTGTGGCAAGAAACCTGAGGCCAACAGCTAGTGCCAGAGTTCAGAAAATATGTGAAATAATAAACTTGTAGTTTGGGGCAGGCAAACATAGTGTTATGTGTTTTGCAACAGATAGCACTGTTAATATTTTAGGATTTAAAGTGTTAAGAAAGAGAGGGGGTGAGGAGATGCTTCAGTGGGTAAAAGCACTTGCCATGCAAGTGTAAGGACTTAACTTCAAATACTCAGAACCTACATAGCTGAATACATAGTACAAATATCTGTTATGGCAGTTAGCATGACCTACAGAATGAAAAATCAAAGACATCCTGCCTCAAAGTAAACAGCAAGGAGTAACTCCAGAGGCTGTTCTCTGGAGTGCCCATAGTCACACAACATATACACCAGCACACACATGTGGTGGTGGGGGTGGGGATGTGCATAAGGTCACAGTAAGTTTTTATGGTATTAGTCCTAACTGGAACTTTCAATATAAATTATTGATTTTAGTTTTTGTGCTATTTCCTAGTTTTGACCACTGAAAAAACCTACAAGCAGTAACTTAATAGCAATGACATATTGAATGACCAGAAAATGGTTTACAAGTACTATTTCTCAGCAAAAACCAATTAGGGTTTCCAGAGGGAAAGAACTGATTCAAGGCAAGGATTAGTGAAAGAGTTACTTAAGATACCTAGCTGTCAGAATAATGAAGGCAGCTACCACTGATGACTGAATAACAGCAAACCTATACAGGGAAAACTGAGCTCAAAAGGAATCCCACCAAAGATTAAGACAACCAAAGGATAAGTGATACAACAAATATATAAAACCCATGCATTCACAATATGTTTTTAAGAAAACAATAGGACAGAGGAGTTACATCTTTTTAAAGAAATAGAAACAAAGCATTGGTAGACACAAAAAGTACCAACTCTTCTGAATACTTGGGGTGGGAGGGCATTACTCTTGCTTCCCTACCCTAATTATCTCAGGGTAACCAAACAGCTCTCCTTAACTGAAGAGACCTCAGAGGATAAGTCTACCTAACAATTGGACAAGAAATGCTAGGAATTCAGAAATCACTATTTCCAAACGCTATCATGACCTCCTGCAGCACCATCATCCAGGCACTGGTTCTGAACTTGTACTAAAACTGGAAAGACTATGCTACAAACCTGATGCACCAGAAACTCTGGAAATAGGTCAAATCAACCATGTCTCCACTAAACATCTCTCTCCAATGCTTCTGGTGCAACTAAAACTTGAGAAGTACAGACCTAGTCAAAGAGTCATGGGAAGGATCAATTCCTAGTAAATTAGACCATAGAAACAGGAATGTTTGTGGTGGGAGGGGGTAATGGTGGCAAGGAGCCCAGCTATTACCTTGTATGTCAATTACTAGTACATGTAGTACAATAGCTCTTGACATGATAAAACTGACACTCAGGACAATTCAACTTGACTTATATATTCCTCCCTTGGAAGGAATTACAAGAAGAAAATAGACAATTCTATGTTAGACATACTGCACTAATAGTGATTTCTGCCCCCCGCCCCAAAAAAACCACAGCATGTTGTACCCTGATGCTAATGTGATCTACATCCAAAACAAGCAAACTGTAAAAAATATACACTTGACCCAGCCAGGATATTTGGATTACATATGGTTAACAGGGAGGTACTATTTATTGTATGGAATTAAAAAAAATTTTTTTTTTAAATCAAAGAAGCAGCAGCAATCTGGCTACTTAAGAAAAACGTTGACACTGGAGAGATGGCTCAACAGTTAAGAACACTTACTGCTGTTCCAGTTGAGTTCCCAGTACCCCATTGGATAGCTTACAACCACCTGAAACTTCACTTCAAGGGGATCTGATGGCCTCTTTTGGCCCCAGCAGGCGCACACACACGGCAGACACACAGATAACACACATACACAGCGAATAAAGTTTTGTTTAAATCATAAAAAAAAGAAAAATTTTTGGTTTTTACTACATACCATATAATGTAGGAATTGAATGGCATGATGCCTGGGATTTGCTTTAAATTTTCAGTGAAGAAAAAAAGCACACACAAACATGGCAAAATCTTATTATAGAATCTGAATGATGGGTAAAAGTAAGTATATATTCACTTCTAGTTTCATAACATAACTCCTGGTATACTTGGTATTTTGTTGTTGCTTTTAGCTGGTCTTAACAAGTCTCCCAGGCTATTCTGAAACTCATGAGGCTCCTGCTTCAGTCCCTTGAGTGCCAGACATGCATGACACCTGACTTAAGCTATGATAAACGTATCATATACACATATTATATATATATGTGTGTGTGTGTGTGTATATATATATTGGGGGGAGAGATTGGGTCTCATAAATTCCAGGCTGGCCTTGACTCAATATGCAGTCAAGAATGATCCTAAACATCTGGTCTTCCTGCCTTTACCTCCTGAATGCTAGAATTATAGGCATGAGTACATCACCCAGCTCACCTAATATTCTTAATGGTATGCCTGTTCTGTTTTATTAGGAATGAATGTCTTTGTACAACAGGAGGGACTACCCCAAGTTATATAATTTGTATCTACTAAAATGACAGAGCCTATTACACTTAGAATATCTCCTTCATATCACAGGCATACCGTCTTCCTTTTCACTGCAATAATCTTTTATCTTTTGAACCATAAAATTTCCTTTGTACTATTTTGAGTACCATTTCAATCAGTAACTCCAGGTGGTACTAGAAAAATACCTTAACCTAGGGAAGCAGTGCATGTCGGTAACCTTAGCACTTGTGAGGCTGAGATACAAGACCTACACAGTAGCACCCCATCAAAAATAAACAAAAACCAACCAGGTGTTGTGGCTCACAATTGTAATCCCCATACTCAGAAGACTGAAATAGGATGATCAGAACCACTTTCAGGCTAACTTGAACTACATAATGAGTTCCAAACCAGGCTGAACTATAGTATAAGACCTTGTCTTAAAATAAGTAAGTAAAAAGGGGGTGGGGGTGGTGAAGAGGAGAAAGAGGAATGGGAGGAGATGATGATCCAAATCCAAAACCTCTCCACCTCAACAGTACTAACACGGCACTTGAAATAACATTTACTTCCCCCTAAACTTCTTCTAACCCTCAGAGTAAGACTATCTAAATCATCAAACCCAACTGAAAATTGTTTTATTTTGGTTTAGCAGGGACGCGGTGTCATGTAGTCCTGCCTGGCTTTGAATTATGCAGCAGAGGATGACCTTGAACTTCTGATCCTCCTGCCTCTACCTTCAAGTGCATGGTAGTGCTACTCTGAGCTTAAAAACAGCAATTAAAGTTCAAAGTAAAAACAAAAGCTGGGCTAAGGATGTGGACCATTTGGTAAAATATTTGCCTAGCATGCATTAAGCCCTGAGTTCACTCCCTAGTACTGTTTAAAATAAGGTGTGGTGGCACACACCTGTAATCCAGCACTTGGTAAGTGGCAGGAGTTCAAGAACATACTTTGATACATAAATTCATTAAAGCCAAGCTGTGATACATAAAACTCTTGTCTTTAAAACTCAAAACTATAACAAGAAAAAACAAGTAAACAAGAGGCCAAAACAAAAGTCTCTTTTTAAACTTCAATTCTAAATTGTAAGGTTCACAATTAAATTCTTTTGGAAAAAGATACTCAATAATCAAAACTACTTTTATTTTTTTGAGTGCTGAAATTACAGGCCTATGCTAACACAACAAAAAAAAGAAACATTTTTGAGCTAGTAAGATAGTTCAGCAAGTAAGGAAGCCTGCCACCAAGGTTGACTAAGTTTGATTCCTGCAACCTACAAGGTAGAAAATCAACTCTTACAAGTTGTTCTCTGGCACCCACACCCTGACATACATATAAAAGTTTTTTTTTAAAGGTATTGTTTACATGTTAATGCTCCACTTTTTGCTCATCAAAATTCATCTGAATGCCTACATATATCATTGAAATTGAAAACATACCCTAAAAGTCCAAGCTGAAGCCAGGTACTTATTGTATACTGGTGCTTAATTCATGCAGCATGCAGACTACAAGCAAACACAGGCAGGATTATTCTCACCTTTACCTGCTCTATATGTCTTGGCTTGGTTCACTGGCATGGGCGTCATGGTTATTGGATATAAAGGCTTGAGGAAATTAAAAAGTATATCATTAGGTTCATATAATAGAATGTATTCTATCACTATCTTTTAATCTGATCTGCCTCTAAGTTTTCCTGATTCTGAATTATTAAAAATGAAAATACCCACAGATGAAACGAACAACTTTAGTACATGTACACCATTTTTCTCAGCAGCAATTGTAAAATTGAGATCTATATACTAAAAATACACTAAACACCTGAGTGCCTCCCTTTTTTCAATCCTTCTGTATGTCATCAAGTCTCTAGATGAATACAAATCTAAATAGTATTTATGCCAAACACAAACAAGGGTGACCTACTGAATATCAAATTGTGTGACTTACTTGCACGCCTGGGCTCACTGGGACTGGATACATCATATTTGGTGCAAAACAAACAGGTTGAGTATAAACTGGAGTCGGCTGTTGATGACCAACCATAGATGGACTAGGCTGTGCTTGAGGCCGAGGCGAAGTTGGGGTTGTAGAAGGCTTTGGCTACAAAAATAGGAAAAAAAATTTAACTATCTCAAGGTGAAAAGTTAACTATTAATGCAGCTTGAAGAGTAATTTTCCCTATCTTTCTAAATGTTTATTTGCTTTTACCTAGCACCATTTAATCAAAGGAAAAAAGAAAACAACAAAACCTCAGTCTAGCATATATGAAGCCCTGGGTTTAATACCCAGCAAAATAGAAAACGTTGGGTGGTAGATGTAGCTCAGTGGTAGAGGGCTTGCCTGGCATGAGCAAGGCCCTGAGTTTATTCCCCAGAATTAGATTTAAAAAATAATAAAGTAAACTGTACATGATGGCAAATGCCTTTAATCCCAACACTCAGGAGGCAGAGGCAGGCCAAGCTCTGTAAGATGGAGGCCAGACTGGTCTACACAGTGAGTTCTAGGTCAGCTGTAGCTACAAGAGATACCCTGCCTCAAAAAGACAAAAAACAAAATAAAATAATAAATAAGTAAAATAATTTTTAAAATCACAGAAACAAAATTCTTTGGCAGATAGCTTAAACTATTAATGAAAAAATATTGTAAAAGGGCTGGAGAGTTGGCTCAGCAGTTAAGAGCAATGGCTGCTCTTAAAGAGGACTTGGGTTTGGTTTCCAGCACTGCATGGTAGCTAACATTCATAAGCCCAGTTTCAGGGATCCAACAACCTCTTCTGGCTTCCACAGACACTGCACACACTGGTACACCTATATACACACATACAAAGCACTCAATAAAATAAAAAAGAATAATCCCCCTGACCTCCAAAATGTGTGTGTGTGTGTGTGTGTGTGTGTGTGTGTGTGTGTGTGTCTATAGAAGAAAAAAGAAAGGGTCTATTTATTTTTTATCACTGTCTTGTTTTTGTGTTTTCAGACAGGTCTCACTAGATAGCCCAGGCTAACCAAATTCATGATCCTTTTGCCTCAGTCTCCCAAGTGTACAATTATAAGCATGTGCTACCATGCCTTGCCTGAGAAATTGCTTTTAAATATTAAAAAACCAATCCTCATTTTATATATTCAGTAGAACAACAAGAGTTGGAGCCCAATAGCCTAAGTCAGCCTTCTTAAAATTCTGAGTGGCATGTCCAAATCCATAGCTGATCATCAAACAAAACCATTTTAATGGTTAGAAAGTACACACTGACAATCACACAAGGAAAAGAAAGCCATATGGGCACACTACAACTGAATTTAGATGCCAAGCACAAAGAAAAACCATTACCAATCACAAGGAATTATGTTCAAAAGTTATGTCAAAGTGGTAATAAACTTACCTGAGAAAAAGAACGAGGGTTGAACTCCTTTGCATTGGGATTCAATGTTGACTTCCTAACTTGCCTAAACCAGAAAAAAAATAGGTAGGCCAGTGAAATGTGCATAGAATCTTTTTTCTCTGAATTTTTCCATACTTAACAAATTCTAAAAGATTGCTGACATATATCAAATTTAAACAATTTTCACTGCAACATCATTTATCTCCTTTATTAAAGCACATACCTTGTTGCCCACTACTTAATCTGACTAGCTAGCCATATAAGAATAAATTAAAACAAGACAGACTGCTTCCCTCAAAAGTCATCAAGAAATAAACTAAAAAGGCAATAACCCATTATAAAATAAGCTTAAAAACAATGTCTAATATATGAATTCATAACATTCAATACATATATTTTTCTAACTATTATTTTTAAAAAGATATGGCCTGGGGCTGAAGAAATGGTTCAACAGATTAAGAGCACCCAGGTGGTCTTATTGAGGCCCAGAGTTCAGCCCCCAGCACCCACATGGGGCTAACAACTATCTGTAATTCCAATTCTAGGGGATCCAACATCCTCTTCTGGCCTCTGTGGGCACTGCATGCATGTTGTGCACTACAGGTGCAGGCAATACACTCATACACATTTTTTTTTTTTTAAAAAAAGGATAGGGTGTTGCAGTGCAGCCTAGGCTGCCCTCCAACTTGAGATACTATTGCCTCAGTCTCTTAAGTGCTAAGTTAATAAGCTTGTGCCACCATGTTTAACAAAAGTAGTAATTTTTAATGTGGCAACATAGTTTTTAATTATATGCCTTGGGGGGGGGATCAATGCTCTAATAAAAATTTTTGCCTCAAATCAAGAATAAGCAAGACACTCTATTTAATCTGCAATTCTAAGAGCTGAACTATAGGTTGTTTCATACCCAGAAGACAAAAAACTTTGTTGATTAAGTACAAGGCTAACCCTAGTCCGTTTATTGAATTTAGTATACTAGATGCATAGAAATAAGATTAAAAAAGAAAAAGACTAACAAAAATAAATATTAACTAAAACAGTTGCTACTGATATAAAACTTTATGCAAGTATAATAGGTACCAGAAACTGCACTCCTATTTTCAATTTGGAGGCAATGCTAAGTCCTTCCAACATATCAAGGTAAGCTTTTGAAGCGAGTCAAGGAAGGCAGCACCCTCAAAGCTGTGGCCTTTTAACATATGAATGTCCCCGGAAATAGCTTTCTTATCTCCCATGCTATGCTGCAAAAATGGCTGGGAATGGGAAAGTGCTAAGACTTCAACGACCTATTTACATAAGATTTGTAAGTAACAGCTACTTAGAAAGCATAGTCAAAGTCCAGATAGATTCAAGTTGAAAGAATAGAATACCTTAAAAAAAGTTACTTGGGTAAGAGGATGTGCTAAATCCCAGGTTACTCACTCAGCTGCGTCTTTCTTCTCTTCTTTGTCATCTTTCTCTTGTTTACAGGCTGGACTGGAAGTCTGCACCCCTTGAGATGTAACCTCAGGTCCCCTCTTGTGCTCGGTGTTATTAAGTACTGAAGGAGAAATACTGGGGCTATTCGGCTTGCTGCTGCCACTGGTACAGTTGCTGCTATTGTCAATGAAAGAATCCTTAGCACTTGGTTCAGTTTTGTCTTTGACCAAATCTCTTGACTTTTCTCCCTCTCTACTTTTGCTTAGTAGCTGATCCATAGATTCAGATGTAGAACTTGGCTGTAACTAAATGAAAGAAATAACCAATTTCTCCGTGAGTACAGGTAAAGTACTATCTAAAGGTAATGAAATGGTTTGAATAAAACTGTCAACATTTTTATGGTATGGTTTTTAAGGCATCAATACAGAATGTTAATACAACACAACTTTAATCACCAAAACACGCTTATTGTCCAAGACCCAAGAATCAATTATTAGCCAGGTGTGGTGGCTCATCCCTGTAATTTCAGCACTTGGGAGGTTGAAGCAGGAGGACTGCTGTGAGTTCCAGGCCAGTCTAGGCTACAGATACCATGTAGCCAGGTAAAAGAAAAAAGAAAAATTAAATGTTTACTATATGCCTCCCATGTCAGCAAATGTGTGGCTATGACTGGAAAAGATGCAACAGGTCTGACCTTCTTAGACACTTAAAAATAGTAAAAAATACCATGGGAACCCAAGAGAAAAAGCAACCTCTGGGAAGAGAAGCCTTTTCAATAGAACTTACGTGTGAACAATGTTTAGAAGGTATTTAGGAGAGAAGGCAAAAGAGAACACATTTTTAAATCCAAGAGAGGGTTGGGGCTGGAGAGATGGCTCAGGGGTTAAAATTATTGGCTGTTCTTGTTGAGAACATTCCCAACACCCACATGGCAGCTCACAACCTTCTGTAACTCCAGTTCCAGGGGATCTGACACCCTCTTCAGGTATTCATGGGTACTGGGCATGCACCAACCATGTATGTGGTGCAAATACATATATTATGGCAAAACATTCCTACACATAAAATAAAAAATAAATACATCTTAAAAAAAGCGGGGGGCGGGGAGGAACATTGAAGGAACACGTTGAAAGTACATTATATGGGGCTGGAGAGATAGCTCAGCAGTTAAGAGCACTGGCTGCTCTTGCAGAGGACCTAGGGTTGATTCCCAGCACCACATGGTGACTAAACAACTATCTATAATTCCAGTCCCAGGGAATTCTAATGCCCTCTTCTGACCTCCACAGACATTGTATGAGATGAGTGCACTTATATACATTTAGGCAATACACTCATACACAAAAAATAAAAGTAATAAATAAAATATAAAAAAACCCACCAAAGTGCATTATACACATTTACGCATATAGGCTTAGGAAACTCAGTACCATATATAATAACTACATGCATGGGAGATCAAAGTTAGATCAGGGTGACCTAACTTTAATATTGTGGGTCAGGGAGATCTTCTAAACCCTTAAGTAAAAATCCTCAAAGCTGGGCATGGTGGCCTAGGCCTGTAATCTTAGCATTGAGGAGGCTGACACAGGAGACTGGGAGTTTAAGGCCAGCCTGGCTATAATGCAAGACTGTGCCTCAAGAAACAAATATCCTTTAAGCATAGAAACTATCAAAAAGAGGCACTGTAGTAGAGAGATGGCTCAACAGTTAAAGAACATCTGCTGCTCTTTCAGGAAACAGGCACCAAGTAGCAGGAGTAAGGAAGAAGAATAAACATAATGAACTAAAAAACACTCTGTACGGGTCTAGAGATAGTTCATTGGTTAAGAGCTACTCTTACAGAAGACCTGGGTTCAATTCAGAGCATCCTCATGACGTCTAACACCTCAGGGAACAAACCTGATAGATTCCCAGTAGCAATTTAAGTCACAACACAGGAAGCTACTATGTAGTTTTCATAAGTATCAGTGGATATACATATAAAGACCAACTACATAATATAAAAGAATTCAGAGTACTTATCACAATCTTCAGGCCAGCAGATGGCTCAGAGACAAAATCTTAATGTTACTTGGAATTAAAAAATGAAGCATTAAAAAAAAATCTCAATTCAATAATGCATTTCAAGGTCTTAGTACAAGAATAAATTAAAATCAAATCAAGGATAGAAAATAATAAAGATCAGGGCACGGGGAAAAAAAGAAACAAACATTAAGGGAAGGTAACACAAAGTTGCAAACTAATAATAGTCAAAATGTTTTCTAATAAATAAAGATTGGCCTTTTAAAATAATATGAATAAAACACACAGATCACTGGGAGAGAATGGAGTCCAGTAACAAACTTCTGCACTATAAGAATGATTCAAGGAAAATTGATGTCTACAGGTAAAAGAATGAACCTGAACTACACTTAATATATTATATATATAGATCAGAGGTCTAAAGGTACATTTACATGTAAGCAGAAAGTGTAATCATCTTCACCATTATTGATTACACAATATTTCCAAAAGCATAAAGTGAGACTATCATTTTTTTTTAAAAAAAGAATGTTATTAAATAGAGTTTTACTGTTCAATGAACAGAAAGTGAAGAAAAAAAAATTGCAAACCCATGTTGTCTTAGAGACTTGTACACAGATTATAAACAAAGATATTACTGTGCCAAGGACAGAGTGGAGTTCTTGGCAACACTTGCTCAACATGCACAGTGCCCTGGGTTCCATTCTTAACATCGCAAGAAGAAAAAACACAAACAAACCATGGAGTCAAGCCCAATGGCACCTGAGTATAATCCTAGCACTTGGGAGGTTGAAGCAGAAAGATCTTAAGTTTGAGGTTAGCATGGGCTACACAGACATTGTCTGGGAAAAAAAAAAGAAAAGAACAAGAACAACAAAATCTATTACAACCCATTAATTTTAAAATTGAGTTAAGGATATTAACAGATATTAAATAAGAAAAATGCCAATAAACAACAAAAAAAAGATGTTCAACACATCATTAGACATAAAAGTGCTATTTACCAAACCCACAGTGAGGCACCACTTCACATAGATAGGGAGGACCACCATCAAAAAGGTTAAAAAAAAAAAAACAAAAAAAAAACAACAACAAAAAAACCATAGCTCCTTAATTCTAGCACTTGGGAGGTAGAAGCAGGTGGATCTCTGTGTGCTTGAGGTCATTCAGAGCTACACAATGAGAATTTGTTTTCAGACAAACACTAGCAGTGGCAAGGATGAGGAAATCCCCACAGGTTGCCATGTGTAGTGGCATGCCTATAATACCAGTACTTTAGAAGGTTGAGGCAGAAGGACCGAAAGTTTGAGGCCAAGTGGAGTTACAAAGCAAGACCATATCTCAAAACCAAACTCAAACAAACGGAGAAAGAAACCCTTGGCTATTGGTGGTATGAGAGTAAAATATGCAGTTGCCATGGCAAATTGATTGAGAGCTCCCATAAAGGTTAAATACAAGTTACTATAGGACCCAAAATTTCATTCCTAGAGAAATGCAAACATTATGTTCACGGGGGAAAAAAGACAAAACATCTGATGTTCGTAGAGGCATGATTCATACTTGTAAGAAAGTAAGAATAACCCAAATAGTCACCAACTGATGGATAAACACAACATTATCAAAAGAGTTATTACTCAGCAAAAATAGAATGAAGCACTGCTTCATGTTTCAATATGCCTTGGAAAAGTATGTTGAATGAGTCAGACACAAATGTTACATGCTGTATGAATCTCCCAGTAAGAAATGTTCAGAGTAACAAATCTAGAGACAGCAAGTAGTTATTTGAGGTAGGGAGGTGGAGCAGGTAGGAGATTTATTCTAAAGGGACGGTAGGAGACTTACTCTAAAGGCATGGGTTTCTATTACAGATGATGACTGTGTTCTAAGATAAGCTGCAGATAGCTGCACACCATTGAGAATACAGAAATCACCAATCTACAGTAGAGTTTAAGATATATAAATTTTATCTCTACTATATAAATGCAGAACTGTTGTGAAAACATAATTCTGAGGGGAAACAAAAACATATCAAAATCAAATGGACAACAATACCTACAACATGACCTCATTTACATCAAATTAAGAAGAAGCAGAAGAACTACAAAGGAAATGAACCCTCCCTCTAGCAGGGAGCAAGAAGCAGGAGGGCTAGACCAACTAAAGCTGGGTCATGCACTAATTCACTCCTCTTTCCACTGTCTTACTTAGTGTTTTTGATCTTACAATAAATGACAGGTCAAACTATTCAGAAAAGTAGGCAAACAGAAATGGGACAGCCTATAGAATATGAAAACCATCTTCACCAACTACTTACCTGACAGAGGACTAATATTTAGAGTATACAAATCAGGGGCTAGGGATGTAGCTCAGCTTAGAGTGTTTGTCTAGCAGAAGCACAAGACCCTATATGTTGAACACTAGTATTACATAAACTGGACAAGGTAATAGATACATGCCTGTTATTCTAGCAGTGGGGCAGGAGAAGAACACAGGGCATGGTGACACTCTTTAATCCCAGCCCTCAGGAGGCAGAGGCAGGCCAATCTCAACTCTCTGTGAGACGGAGGCTAGCCAAGTCCACACAGTGACTTCCAGAAAAAAACAAACAAAACAAAATAACAACAAAAATTCAAGGTCTGCATTCCCTACATGAGACTCTGTCTCAACCTGCCTCTACTTTTCTGCCAAAAAGAAATCAAATAACCCAAACCAACAAATGGGCTAATGAAATGAGCAGACAGTTCTCAAAAGATTTAGTACAAATGGCCAATAAACATATACAAAAATGCTCAGGCTCACTAATTACCAGAGAAATGGAAATTAAAATTACTGAAGGGCTGGAGAGATAGCTCAGCAGTTAAAAGCATATACTACTCTTTCAGAAGACCCAAATTCAGTTCCCAGCACACACATAGGAAAGCAAACAATTGACCGTAATTCCAGTTCCAGGGCAAATCTAACACCTCTGGCCTCCCTGGACAGCTGCAAATAGGTGCACATATCCACTCTTAGACAAGTAAATCAAATATTGTTTAAATCTTTTTTTTTTTTTCTTTTAAAATTTTTCTTGAGACAAGGTCTCCCTGCAATTTTTTTGGTCTAGAATTTGCTATGTAGACCAAGTTGGCCTCAAACTCATAGAAATCCGCCTGCTTCTACCTCTCAAGCACTGGAATAAGAGGCCTACACCACCATGCAACTTCAGTTAAGAGGACTGGCTGCTCTTTCAAAGGACATGGTTCAATTCCCAACACCCACTTGGAGGCTAACAACTGATCATACAGTTCCAGGGGTTCCAATGCCCTCTTCTGGCCTCCACAGGTACTGTACACATCAGTGCACTAAAATACATGCATGCAAAACACTCATACAAGTAAATTAAAAAGAAATCTTTTAAGATTAAAAAATGATAATGTAGAATGACTTTTTGCCACAGAGGCTGAATGTATAACATAGTGACTAAGACCTGTATTTAATCTCAAGAACCAAAACCATGAACAAATGAAATATATGACTTCTATCACAATTAATACTATTCACAAATTATAATTTGGAACTACCTCTACACATCAGGATCCATTATACTTTCCAGTAAAGATACTAGAAAAATAGTATGGCCTTGCTCTACTAAACTACAGGTCCACAGAGACAGTAAAATGAATCTCCAGCGATAAACTCTATTATGCTGGCTTCAAGTGCCAGATTAGACTGTTTGGTTTGACACCTGTACGCTTGTGATTTTAGATTACTGGCCTTAGAATAGGCAAGGACATCTTTAAGGATACTTAGCATTCCGGACACAAGGTTTGATATTTCTGAGTGTGTACATAATGTATTTTTTTGAACTGGCTATATTTTTTAAATCACTATGTTTACTATTTTTAAAAATTCTAACCCATTAGTGAATAGGGCACTTACCCTAAAATCATTCTTAAACTTCTTTAAATCATCAATCTGTTTTCTATGTTCAGAAACAACTGGTGACATACCTGTAAAAAACAAAAACAGTTAAATGCCATTTATCTCTGACCTGTAACTTAAATTGTTTTACTATGGAGTAAGAATAAGATCTACCATCTGAAGACTAACAGTTTCAAACACTAATTTTGGTACTTATTAACATGTCTATTTATCTACATACTTAGAATAAGAATATCCTGTATTAAGCATGAAATTACACATGTTCTTCCCATTTCTACAATTATGCCTGAAAGCTTTTTAAAACTCTAACCTTTATTTTCAGCTTTTGAAAAGCTAGATGATGTTTCATTGGTCTTAATATTTTCCTTATTTCCTGCAGGAGAGTTCTGTCTCTGATCTTGAAGTCTGGAATCTTTAGCTAGAGAACAATTTTAAAAAGAAAAATTAGCATCAGAGAGAAGTTAGGAAAGTAACATGTGAAAATATTCAACACTCTTATTTATTTTTTGAAAAGAAAACTTCCATTTAAATAAATGCTTTTCCTCTTTGAAATCATTATACAAAAATCTGACCAGGCAGTATTATTTATATAGGTATTTATTACCCAGAGAATATTAAAACCTCTACAATATCAGATATTAAATAATATATATGGAATTAATAGTATTATATAAAGAACTAACTTGATTTTGCATAAAAACACAAACGTGTATTCAGAACAGATCTCTTTGTATAAACACCACAGAATTGGCCATGTATCTGAAAGGCCTTGGCTGCATACCCTCAATGGACGGGGTCACAGCTCTGTTGGATGCAGGGCTGGCAGGCGTAGGAGATGGAGGTGGAACAGGCATGGCAACAACTTCAGCAGGGATGATGCCAGCTTGGGGTGAGGCAAGTACAGGCACACTGGGAGTGTTTCCAATACTGTTCTGCCTGGGAGACCTGGGTCTGTGCGTTTTTGGAGATAATCTTGGAACTAAAAGGGAAAAGTTACTCATTATATTTTTAGTTCAAATGCTACTTCCTTAAAGAGGCTTCTTTGAAGATCCAGGTGAAATAGTCCTCTCTCTAGCCTCTAACCCTTTATCTCAGCACCCTGGCTCCTCTTCTAAAGTCTTAAGCATGTAAGAGTGATAACAGAAATATCTTAAGACAGCAATTACCAATACTTAAGTACAGCCGAATTAATATGCTAACATAAAATATTTTGAATGAAGCTCAATAATAGGTTCCTATGGCAAGCTCCATTAACTTAAAAAAAAAATAATTCTAAACCAGTGGCTTATTTCTTTTAAAAAGGTAAGAGATTCATAAAAGGTAGGCCTATTTCTTTCTATCAACGCATTAAAACCCTTTTTGGTAGCTTAAGGTCTAGCCCATGAGCTCTTTTTAGCAACATCAAGATTCAATGCCAGTAACTAAAGGAAATTAGGACCTAATTAGCCTGAAGGGTTATTTAACACAGATAAAAATATGGCTGCTTTAAGAATGGCTTCAAAATAACTGTTAAGGAGCTAGAGAGATTGCTCAGTGGTTAAGAACACTGGTTGTTCTTGCAGAAGACCCAGGTTCAAATCCCAGCACCCACATGGTGGTTAACAACTGTCCTAATTCCAGTTCCATGGGATCTGACACCCTCTTCTGACCCCCACAGGCATTGTACAACATGGGCACATTTACATACATGCAGGCAATACACTCAATACACACAAAATAAAAATATTTTAAAAAATAACCATTTAGTAAGGTTCATATTCCATTACAAACATATTTGCAAAGCTCAGACTCAAGGGTTTACTGAAAAGTAGTACAATTTGCATTACATTAGTGATGCTTTTGTTTTCGAAATCATAAGAATTACAGAAGGAAACAATGTTCAAAAACTATAACTTTTCCAACTGATATAAGGAACAAGCCTATAATGCTATTTTGTGTACCTCTAGCAACTATGTTTGTATTCTCTGGTTTCTAATTATGTTGTTACTCTCAAAATTCAATTTCAAAACATCTAAGTGATGTCAAAGAACTACAACACCTGAAGATTTTTCCACTTTCTATTTCTTTGTAATCTTCAGTTTAAGAATAACAAGAAAGGGACTGCAGAAATGACTCAGCAGTTAAGAACACTGGTTGCTCTTGTGGAGGACATGGGTTTGATTCCCAGCACCCATATGATGGCTAACAACCATCAGTAACTCCAGTTAGTGGGAATCTGCCTCCCTCTTCTGATCTCCGTGGGCACTGCAAGACATGGGTGCACTTATATACAATACACACAAATTTTTTTTTTAATTTTTTAAAAAGATGACCAAAGAAGATACAAAGAACAAAAAAATAAAGTGCAATTATTATGAATGCACATTAGATCAAGGTGAGCTGACAGTGTCTATCAAATTTAAAAAGCACACATTTAACAGTACTGGGTTTTTGCTAAAGTTATATGACTGGTTAAAAGAGAGTAAGGTCAAAAGAGAAAAACAGTCACTGGGAGCTCTAACTCTCCAGTGATGGGAGGAAGCATTAAGGACTGACACACTCGCCAAAGCAGTCTGGACTTAATTCTAAATCTTCTCAAAGTATCATCTTGACTTTTACAGTTATCAATAATCTATTTCAAAGGCTGATGACAATGAAAGATGAGCCTCTCCTTTTAGTTTGATATTCCTTACAAGAGAAACATCAGTGAGCATTCATTATAGACACAATGAAAACATACTGCACTGGAAAACCTAAGCACATGTTTATAGACTGAATCCATGAACAAAGGTGCTAAAATGATGGGAAGTATAGCTCTCCCAAACAGTCACGAAGAACGTTTGTTCCATTTTATAACTAGAATTATACTTATGAACCTCATAGGCATTCCATCAAAAGGTCATAAAGACTAGAATAAGCACTCACTACAAAGTGAACTTCAGATGACTCCTTGGTTTTCTACTACATGATGAATAAGTGATGGAGCCCAGAATAAAAATGTAGGTTTCAGGCCAGGAGTGGTGGTGCACACCTTTAAACCCAGTAACTCTGTGAGTTTGAAGCCAGCCTGGTCTACATAGTGAGCTCTGGGTCAGTCACGGCTATACTGTGAGACCCTGTCTCAAAAGAGAGAGAGAAAAAAAAAAAAACCAGAATTGGTTTTCCCAAGTTTTGCATAAGCCAGTCTTTATCTTTATACTTCTGACAGAGCTTTAGCTCGACCCTATTTTATAAATGGTATAATGACAAAGTCAGCACTGTCATAATGTTATGAACCAGGGACACCTACCCCCACTGACCACTGAAGACCACGTTCCCCCTGCAGGACTGGTTCTTGCCACTGGTGGAGTAGCTGCTTCACTTGGGGGGTTGTGGGATACAAATTCTAGGCCACTGGACATGGAACCTCTCCCAGCAGAAACTCTGTGATTTCGAGGGTGTCGCTGGGCCTTTGGAGACATCCTTGGAGGGCCTAAGGAAGACACAGTGGACATCACATGAATGCTACAGCATCCATCTAACTATTTTTCTACTAAATTATATACACATATTCTTTCTTTCTAAACAGATCTGCATGGGTTAAAAAAAAAGTGAAACCATACTACATTTATGTTCTGGCCACACTAAAGATTATTTTATGGGATACCAACTATATATCTTATTTCCTTCTATTTTTAACAAGGGAGGGATGAAGTCAATGGCAAGAAACCAAATAACACATCACACATTATATAACTATATTTCTTGTTGTATATAAAAACAAACATAATGTTCCTCCAAAATGTCAGCTTCTCTAAGTCTTCTGCCATGATCATCAATTTTATAAATAATTGTCCTAAAATAGTCCTTACATGTAAGAAGTGGCTCAGAATTAGCAGGTTATGAGCTGACATTACACTGCTAAAGCCTGACTTGTAAGACCAGAATAGGGACACTTGAAAGAAATCTGCAATATATGAATCATCAAAATTCTGTCACTGATTCTGCCACCCCATTAGTGATTTCTCTGTCTACAGTACTCTGCTGTGCATTATACTAAGCTATTAAGTGAAGGTGGTGCAGAACTCCCACCTTTCCGAAGCCTAACTGTGCTCACAAAAAAATATTGTCAAAGCAAGGCTTCTAACCCATACCCTGGTACCAAACTCTTTAGAACATCTAAGGGTATCCCCAGTAGGAAATTCAACAAATATGTGCTGTCCCCCCGAGTAGGAAATTCGGCTATAGACATGATCTTTAAGAAAATATTAATCTTAGGACTTTCAACTAGAAATATCCAACACCTCTGAATAGTCTGTGAACAATCTAGGAGCAGCCCTCATATCTTACTACAATGAAGATAATTCACAAACCATTAAGAATTGGTGTTTTTATCTAACATAGTCACCTGAAATGAACATACTCATTCAAATGGCTGACTACAGCAAATCCTCAAGTACATCTTATCTTTACAATTAGGGACAGCTATTAGAGACACTCATGAAGAGGTCATATTAAAATATCAGTAAAACTTGGTTAAAAAAAAAACAAACTAGTAAAATATCTAGTAAAACTAGAATCTTCAAAGTCACATGATCCCTCCTGACTAAATGACAACAATCTAAAAGTAGTCAAAAGTTCACTACCAAGCAGTTTATTTAGAAAATCTAATCAGTCCCAACGTAAGCTGTAATAATCATTTTACTGAGTCATTCTGATTAACACAAGTATTCTGAACCCAAGATGAAAAGGACATTATCATTTAGAACAAAGGATTTTTTTTTAAAACTTATGAACTGAACTTAGGTTACCTTTTATGGGTAGGTGAGTGTCTGGAGGCAGAATCTCACCATGTAGCCCTAATTGTTTTAGAACTCATTATGCAGACCTGACTGACCTCAAATTTGGTATTACAGGTATGTGTCATCATTCAAAGTATTTAACATGTCTTACAGTGATGAGTTTAATATCGAGTACATAGAATTATAGGATTCTGTTGTTTTTGACAAGGGAAGCGGGGAGGAGCTTCAAATCTCCAAATGATTCTTATTGATAATTGTATTTTAGATAAAGATCCCCCCCATTAAAATATCCTTTCACTATAATAATACTGCAAAGCTAATTTTACAATAATTATTCAACTAAATTGAGGATTCCTCAGATACTCTAAACATTCTATAATCTGAGGAAAGACACAAAGCTAAATGGACTAACACATTTTACAAAGGTCTCTAAAACCCACTCCTGCCTATGGTTCACTAGCACCACAGTGGGAGAGCTATAAAGTGGCAAGGCTCCACTCACCCCATGACTAGATGCAGAAAGCCCCCAGTGAGTAGAGCTGATGGTGATCAGCACTGCAACAGGGCAGAGTGAATAGGGAGACACCTGGGAAGACCTCTCTAGGACTGTATAGGAGCACCATTATCAGATAGATAAACCCCATTCTTATTCTCAGGAAAGTTCATAGCTTTACACAGCATTTATCAAATTTCATTCTAATGAACAAAAAGGTTAATAGAGAGTTTCAATAAACTAAAGTTAAAACACAGAAATTATAGGTTACTAAATAATGAAGAGGAAACTATTTTGTAATCATAAACTCACATAGGAGTTAAACAAAGACAAACAAAAACATGAACAAATTGTGGTATTGTACCTTCTGAAGACATGCGTTTAGGCATAGTAGAGACAGGAGCTGGAGAACCATGAGCAGAGGGGTGAGACGGGGGTCTGGATGGCCTCGAGGGGGGCCTGGAGGGCGGCCGTGTAGGGGTGGCTGCCCGAGGTGGAAGAGAGTTGGGACCTGACTGGTAGCGAGAAGGTGGGCGAGAGGAAGGAGATGGGCAAGGCGATGGCCAGGGAACACCTGACAGAACAAATGATATGAAGGAAAGTATAAAAACTAAAGAAAAAAATGAGGGAAAAAGTAAAACAGAAAAAAAAGTAAAATGACAAAAATGATTTCTTGTACATTTTAACCCTTTGAGGACAGTCATTTGATTTGTGATAAGTTTTAGCATAACTTAACTGACACAAATTCACATTTACTTTAACCTCCTAAAAATTAAGTCTGTTTAAATGAATCCACGTTCCCAAAGGGTTAATTAGGATCTACACACACTACTGAAGAAGACAGTTAAGGCTTTGTTTAATAATCCTACTTCTTCAGCTGTTCTCAGTTAATCAATAAGACTGTAACATACATATAAAATAATTTCACTCAATAAAATGCAGTAACTCCTACCCAGGAATAAGATTATTTTCTTTGTTAGTTTTAGCTCTGAAACAATAAACAGTAGCTCCTAAATGCAATATAAAAAATTGTTTCAATTTTTATCAAGTTCGTATTTAAACCTAAGTTTCCATTTCAAATCTCATTAACAAGTCCCATTTAAGTAGAAATAAAATTCTACTATTTTCTAAAATGACAGGAATAACAAAAGTTACCATTCAGCACTTTTGCAAAACAAGTCTCATTTTATTAAACTAGAAAAAGAGGATACCCCTACATAATTCATGCACCTAAACATCTATCTGAAAGATTGCTTAGTAAACTGGAATGGCACAGCAGTCAGCACCAGACAATGATCTGATTGACAGGCCCAAACACTGCAGCTCACTTACCTGGCACTTAGCAAACAGCCCAGGGCTCCTCTCCAGAGGGCTCCACACACTTGAGTATCATACAAGTCTTAACCCCCTTCAAGTTTTTACTTTAAAAATTCTGTTTATAAACTGAAAATCTTTACTCAGTGAGCAAAGAAATTTCATCACCATCATTATAGGCAATACTCAAGAGTGTTTATTTGGAGAGGAATTCTGGAGAAAAGATTCAGTGACAACAAATGAAACTGGAAACTTGGGATTCTCTATTTTTATATTGTTAACTTTCTTATTCCTTCCTTTCTTTGAGATGGAGGTTCATATAACCCAGACTGGCCTCCAATTCCTTATGTAACTGAACTGGCCTTGGAACTCTTGATCCCCCTACCTAAGGCTTGTATCCCACATCCCAGTTTGTAGTAACATTCACCTAAAACTGAATATTCACTCTTTTCCTTGAATTAGCAATACACTACTGCTACTAATTACCATATTTCCAAACAACTTATTTCTGCTGTTCAGTCTACCAGAATTCTGTAAAATCACTTAAAAGCTATACTGAATGTGATTTAGATATACAATAGAAAATACAAGTTTTGCTTCTCTAAACTACTAAACACTCACCCATAAAGACTCAGTTGTTTGCATTGTATTTTTAAGAATAATTCATCACTCTTTTTATATGACTCTTGGGTGTGTCTTATATCACCACTTCAAGATCATTCTTTAAGTAAGTAGAATGTAAATATATCAACAGTTAATGAAAATAAACCTATATTAACTAGTGCTTCTTATATTATTAGAATGTTCCACATAAACTATATCTGCATAGTTTTACTATCCAGTGTTTTAAAAATTGAGAACCTACTCAAAGTTTCCAATTTATTTGTACGTGGAGTACTCCGAGGCCCAAGTGATTATGAGATAAATTCAGTAGTGAGGTAGTATCTTGTCATACTAAATATGCCAATGACTTATACAATGTTTTACTGATCTGAGATTCACAAAACAAAATTTTAAGTAATAATTTTTTAAATCTCCACAAAATTCACAAATAGTGTGCACATTCCTACCAATTATGTAAACTCTTAAGTATTTAGATAGCTCTACATTGATAAGTAACATTAACAAATTTGGTCAAAATACTTGCCTCCATTAACTACTCTTTGGTCTGAACCAGGGTTTGGGCTGAAATCTGAAGTGTGAGAAGTAGATCTTGATGGTAAGGAGCCTGATCCAGGCTGGCCCATACGTGGTGAATTCTGTCTCCCGCTTCCCCAGGATATGACATCTCTATTTCTTTGTCCCGGAGGAATATATTTACTTTCCCTGAAATGAGAGAGCCTCTAAATCATTTTTATGCTAAAAGGTACCAGCTAATAAAACATATTTAAGAGTACACTAGGCAGAGGGATACTTGTCACAGAGAGCTCAATCCCACATCACACTCTATCACTGAGCTATGAACTCTTCTGTCCCACAGAATTTCTCCTCAACACAGTTTAACAATCACCTACATCCTACTTGACTTGTTGATGGCAACTTTAAAAAATAAATCTGACTGTCAACTTTATTTTCTCTGAGATCTTTTTTTTTCTAGTTGTTGTTTTTTAATGGCTTCAACATCAGCCATGCTGACAAAACCAAATCTACACTGTCAATCTCTCTCAATGGACATGCCAATAAAATCACAACACTCTTAGTTATGACTATCTTGAAGACAGGATGAAGCTTTTGTTCTTCTAGGTATATAGCAGGTATTCCCCAACATGTTCAGGAATAAATGACAAACGCTCAAATGCAATCAATCAAACAGTCATCATTTCTCACCCTCAAATTCACTTCATGCTGTCATTGTTCATGTCCTTTCAGCACAACCATTAATATGTCACATAAATTTCCAAATAAGGCTTAGGTCATTTATGGTTTTTTTTAGCCTTTCTACCAGTAGCCTCAGTCCATAGGCTTATCAAATTCTTTCAGCTGAAATACTGCAACACACTGATAGGGCTCTCTGACTCACACCCCAAGTACTTAGCACTTTGAGAGTTTGTTACCCCAACTTCAGCATTACACACAAGTTTTCCTACTGGCTACCTGCCACCACTCTACCCACAATACTGATCTTGGGTTCCAAAACAGGAAACATCAGTCGTGTCTGAAGGGGCCAGGTGCTCTTATAAGGCCATGTTTCTGCAGAGGTGAGAATATTTCCCACACTCCTTTCTAGGTGGCTGGCAGACTCCATTATCCAACACGTGTCACCTCTCAGTGAGGCTTTACCAAAGTAAACAGGCAATTCTAGTTCTTCCCCACTCCTGATGTTTCCAGTACTCTGAACACATCTTTAATCTGCAAACCACACTGTATTGTTTCTAGGTCACACAGGTCTTACTCTGGTCATTATTTTAAGGAGCTCTTCAAGATCCTGGCTTGGTCCTCATCATATGTCCAACACTTGACTCCACAGAACTGAATCTCAAAAGATATCCAAAATGACCATAGTCTGTTCTCTAACAGAACCTTAAGACAACTCCACTTGCATTTTCTACCTAAGCTTCATTAAAGGAAAAGGAAGTAATAATAAGAGTACACCTTCTCACACAGACCTGGAGTGGTGTATCCAAAATACTGCATCATGATTTCCTTTAAATACCTAGTGTTTGTGCTGTGCCCCTCCCGCTCACTGCAGTTTCTCTGAACTGCTGTGTATTTTTCTTCTTCGCTCCTGTCGTCATTCTCCAGGGCTACCCGAGCTTTGTACTGAGCACTCGATTCAATTTCTTCTGCTAACTGGTTTGCCCTTGCTTCCCGTTTTAAAAATTCTTCCGAGTTATCCCTTTCTAAGGGCACCCTAAAACACAAAGAAAAGGAAAGTAATTATATTTTAAAGTCATAGTTTATGTTATCTGCCACATTTACAGAGTATGGAAACTGTCAATGTCACAGTGCATTCCTATTTATAAATCAAAATGTGAATTTTTTTCTATTATATCAAAGGAAATTTAGTATTTCAATAATTGGTTCATCATAACCTCTATCCCAATACATTTGATTTTTTAAAATTTAAAAACAAAGATAACATTTCAAAATTTATTTTGACTATAAAAACAAAGTATAGGGAGGAAACTACATTTTAGTCCACTTTAATGTGTATTTTTCAGGCTGCATATCAACAAAATAATATATTCATTTTTCAATTCAATTTAATATCAAACAGGAACATTTATTCAACACTCCAAATTAAGTTGATAAAAATCAAAGACAAGTACACTAAAATAAAAAAATTTTGAACTTACGTATATGAAGATAAACTGCTATCATATGTAGATACTACACCATAATTTTCTTCATTATATCGAAACATATCATTGGGATCCCATCCATTAGACTAAAAGAAAAATGAGCTCATTTTTCAAAATGCAACTATTTTAAATTCAGCTACAATCAACTTTTATAATAACACTTAATAAATTCTACACATTCGATCAAAGAACAACAAAGAAGGGAAAACTGAGACTGGTGCAAAAGAGTGCTTAACATGAATTTCATGTCAGCCTGGGTTGTGGTAAAAGGCCCTGTCTCAAAAACAAAAAGAACTTAAAAAATAAATTTCAATTTATTATTTTTTTATTTTATGTGTATGAGTGTATTGCGTGCATGTGTTTAAATGCACACATGTCATGGAGTATCCTACAAAGTCAGAAGTCATCAGATTCTTCTGGAACTGGAGGTTACAGACAGTTGTTAGCTGCCATGTGGGTCCTGAGAATCAAACCTGGGTCCTCTGCAAGAATAGCCAGTGCTCTTAAACCACTAAGCCATCTCTCCAACCTCAACAAAAAGAACTTTTTAAGGAAAAACTTTTATGTATCATCTCCTAAAACCAATAGATAATTATATAAATTATTTGAGAGGTTATGAGAAAAGCACAGAAAATCTAGTCATGCAATAAACATAGAGCCTTGGGGCAGGGGTCTCTCCTTCCTTTATACCAACAGCCTCTTTTGTTTAAGGTAGAGACACCTATTAACTTCATGAAACTCTGAAACCTAGATCACTGAACCAAGTCTGGTGAAGGGTAAGAGGTATTTTTTAGTTGTTTTTGTTTTTTTGGATACAGAGTTTCCCTGTAGCCCAACTTGCTACATAGACCAGGCTAGCTTCACATAGATTCATCTACCTCTGTTTCTGCTTCGAGTGCTGGGACAAAAGATGTGTTCCATGGCGCCAGGCCAAGAGGTACATTTTAACCACCAAAAATATTTCTTCTAGTGTTTGAGGGAAGAAGAAGTAGAATCAAAGCTTCCCCTACTGTACTCCCATGTCAGGATGACACGCTGCCACTGTCTCCTTCCTTCTTGGTGAAGAGGGGCAGCATGAAGCAACAGGTAGGCAAACAGGTCTATGGCATATAAGTTAGGTTTTGGAATTGTTGGATGACCTCAGCAATGGCCTGCCGTGCAACTTCTGTGTAAATTACCCTCTAATGGGAAGGTGGAAGGGAACCACTACTCTAAAAAAAAAAAGCGGGGGGGGGGGGGGGGGGGGGGCGGGTTCTTCAATCTAACCAACTGGGGAAAATGTGTCCAGAATCTTCAGTGGCAAGTAAAATTTCCCTAATAAAATTCAACTCTTGTTTTAAAGCCAACAGGTGAAAAGGAGTAAAATCCACACCTGGCCTTTTCTGCCCCAGAAGAGTAGATCAGCAGTATGCAAGAAAGACCAAAGGCAATTTCAACCTCTGACTGAGTGTGGGCCTGATAGGAGCTAAAGCTGACTGGGATTTGTTTACTTATTATTTACATGGTTTTTTTTCCACTTTGAACTTAAATGTTTTTCCCCTAAGATACAATGACTTATAAACCTTGTTTTTATTGTTGCTGTTGTTGTTTTGAAACAGGATCTAAGTTGGCTAGGAAAGTTTTGAATTTACTCAGCAGCCCAGGTTGGCCTTAAAACTTGTGATACTCTGCCCTCTGCCTCTAGAGTAGCCGGGATTAGAGGTCTACGCAACCAAGATGGATTGTAAATTATGTGATTTTTTTTGTTGGTTGGTTTGTTGGTTTATTGTTGTTGTTCCTCTGCTTTGAAACATGAACTAGACTAGACATTCACTATGTAGCCCAGATTGTACTCGAGTTCAAAGCAATTTTCCTGTCCCAGTCTCCAGAGTGTTGAGATTTCAGGCATGAGCTACCAGACCCAGTTCATAAATTGTGTAGGTTCACTTTTTAATTTTTTTAATAGAAGAAAGCAGAAAAGGAATTTTACTTAATGTGCCCACACTGGGAAAAAAGACAAAGGGATCCAGTACCCCACATTTCATACTCTTAAGGGTCCTGAGTGAGACTGAGGTTTAAATAGAGGGCCAAGGAAAAGCACTTCTAAGCAGTCCTAGCTAGGATGTGGTCCCATCCACTATCAACCCATCATTGTCTGAGCCTCAATTTCATTCATCCCTTAAGAGGGTCTGACAAGTTTTTAGAACTATGTGAAATCACTTGTCTTTCCAGGAGACAAGTTCCACCTCCAGCTTTTCCTTGTCCTAGCATAAGATTCCTAGGGAAATTATCATTTTTTTTACAGTATATTATTTCAACAGTCTGATAGATCTCTTTAGAATATATTTCTGCCAGGCCACTTACAATTCCCTACTTTCTGTTTAAACACCTTAATCTTTAGATGGAATATGTCTATGTTGGAAACAAATACAACAAGCAGAATGAAAGTAGGGACCAGGGTCAGAACACAATGCCAGATAGCTGTGCTTAAGAACCATTTATCATAACCTCTTAGCTTTATTTTTGGAAGGGCTGGCACAAACTCTATCTTGTTCTTAGACACAGTCTCCGCATGAAGCCTAGTTTGGCCTCAAACAATCCTCCTATTTCAACTTCCCGAGTGCTGGGATTATAGATAAGATTTACCATGCTCAGAGTGGTCAGTTGTGTTTTTAACTAAATATTAGAATAGTTAATTTTAGTGTTCTAGAAATTGGATTCCCACTAAATAGCAAAGCTTGCTGGGGGGCAGAGATGGGCAGATCTCTATGGGATCCAGGCCAGCTTCATCTACAGGCAGTTCCTATCTCAAAAATATCCAGTAATTAGGGGCTGGAGAGATGACTCAGTGTTCAAGAGCACTGGCTGCTCTTGCAAAAGATCAGGGTTCAGTTCAGAGCAACCACATGGTGGCTTATCAACCATCCATGGCTCCAGTTCTAGGGGATCTGATGCCTTCTTCTGATCTCCACAGACACTACATAACATGGATATACCTACCCTTCATGCAGGCAATACACTCATAACATAAAATAAAAAATAATATTTTTAAATGCCCAGTAGTAATAACAGTAGTAGTAGTAATAGTAGTAGCAATAATAGTAACAGTAATAATAATAAAGCTGAACATGGAACTCTATTCTGTTTTTGATAAGACCGTGCAAGTCTTATCAAAAGTAACTTCTCTGACCTACACAAGTAATACAGTGCTAGAGAGATGGTTCAGTGCTGCTCGAGGAGAACATAGATTCAGTTCATAGGAAAAATTTGACACCTTCTTTTGGCCTCTTTGAGCACTGCATATATGTAGTATATTTACATAAGTGTAGACAAAACACTCATACACATAAAATAAAAAACTTCAAAAAAAAAAAAAAAGCTTAAATAATAGGTCCTATATGATGAATCAGCTGGTAAAGAGTGCTTGCCACCAAGACTGACTACCTGAGTTCAAGCTCTATGAGCACTAGACTCACACAGTAGAGTGTGCCAACTCCTGAAAGATGGCCACTGACATCCACATATACACATGATGGCATGCATGTGCCCACACAAACAGGCATACATACAATAAATAAATGCAATTTTTAAAAATATTGAGCTAAAAAAAAGAAAACTTAGTATGTTTGCTGTACCACACCATACAGAAAAATATCCAAAAGATGTCTTCCAGTTCCACAATACACAGATAACTAGTATTATGAGTTTTTTGGAGCCGGCGTGATGGTGCATACTTTAATCCCAACACTCTGAAGGCAGGTGGATCTCTGTGAGATCAAGGCTACAGGATGACCTTGTCTCAAAAAAGACAAAATGATAAAGTTTTTTGGGTGTAAATTCATTCTTCCATTCATATATAATTATATAAATGGTTCTTTACATAAAATTTTCAGGGATCGATGGCTCAGTAGTTGACAGTGCTTACTGTTCTTACAGAGAACTTAGACTGAGTTCCCAGCACCCATATGGTGGCTCATAATCACCTGTAACTCCAGTTCCAAAAGAACTGCTGAGTCAGTTCTCCAGCCCCAGTAGATTATATATTTTTACAAAGTGTTAGTATAAAAATTTTAATCCATGTTCTCCTGATGAGCACCTATATCAATGCTGCAAAAATGCCCCAAAACAAAATTATTTGCATGTATTACAGAAATATTATGGCTAAAGTAAATTTTTAGTAGTGAAACTGATAGAACAAATTACATGTGGATTTTAAATTTTGATAGTACTGCCACATTTTCACTAAATAACCTCTCTCAAGTTTAATAGAATAAAAAGAGGACCTATTTCCCAACTCCCAAGGTATACGGATGCACACCTGAGAATCATTATATTAAGTTATATGTGAATCTTTAAAGTTTGAAGATTAATAATGACTACTTTCAAGGGTAGCTCTAGTTTTGTATCAAGTTGAGGTCTTAGAAGAGCAGCTATTATTTATTAACTTGCTATACCTTTGATAAAAAAACATACGTTTGCTATTCGCTGTTTAACCTTATTCTTGATACAATTTGATTTTAAATTTGAAAGCTCTCTGTCATAAAGTCTATTACAATTTGATATGCAGATGGTACCAAACCAGGGGGTGGGGAGCGTGCCATGATAAACTGGCATTTTAGAAACGTGTTTCTGTGGCAAATGACCCCGATTTAAGAGCAAGAAATTCAAGCTATATTTGAATTTTAATGTAACCAAATCATTATCTTTTTTGAAGCTGCTTCATGGGGGGGAGGGGGGTGCTCAAATAGCTGAAGTTAGTCCCAAACATGCTATGTAGTAGTGGGGATTGACTTTGAACTCCTGAACCTCCACCTTCCAAGTGCTGAGACCACAGTTGCCCACATCCAACCTAAAGTTTCTCAGACAAGAGTGCTGAAATGTCCAACTTGTACCTCAATTCTAGGGAACATTAACACATAAACTCTGTTTTCCTTAGGCTCTTATTCTGCAGGCATTCAATGCAAAACACACTGTCATTTCTCAACTTCCAGCTTAAATTAGTAAGTCGCCTATTATCATTTCATCTCACAAAGAAGTAATTCATGAGCAAAACAGCACTTCTTATGAGCCCTCTCAAGTAAACTTGAGAGTGTCCATTTACACAAAAACTGTTGCTCTAAATATATTCAGTACAATAGAAATCTATTTAAATTAAAATCCAGCAGAGGATGCCATATGCATACCACACTGGCCAGTCACACCAATGATACTTACTACATCATTTTCCAGAGCCTCCAGTTCCTCGCTGGCTGTGGGTTCACCTGCATCCCAGGGCTCCAGGTCTTTCTCCTTGTGTTCCCCATTCACTTTCGCAGTGATTGCAGAATCAGTAAACGCATCTGTAAAAATGGTTTCAGTTGAAACACCTACCAGAAAATAGGCTGGATCCACTAAGACAAAACAGTGGTCAACAATCAAAGATGTTTATTAGGAAAACCCAAATCAAACCAAACCAAACCAAACCAAACCAAACCAAACCAAACCAAACTGCAGATCTCTCACTGTGAGATCAAGGACAGCCTGGTCTACATAGAGTTCTAGCTGAGAGTACAGGGAGACCCTGTCTCAAAAAACTAAAACCAAAACCAAAAAACTCAAAGATGATATTATGAAGTAATTATGAAAAATTAATTTCTGGTATAAAAATAACATTTGTTAATATTATGCTTTCAAACAATTCAGTGAATGCAGCACAGATGATTATTAGTAAAGATATTTCCCTTTGTGAAACTGTGAAACATTTTAATGAACTCAAGTGAATAGCTTATATGAGTTTCAGAAGTGACCCAGAAAATTTTTAAAGGTTTTGTCTTGTTTAATGAATCCACTATTAGATCCACCTTCAGCATATTGGTAGCCAAATACAGATTTTTGTCTTGGTTTATTTACTTTTGGGGTTTTTAAAGACATGGTCTTTCTAGGTAGCCACAGATGGCCTGAAACTCACTAAGTAACTTAGGCTAGACTCAGACTTGTGGCACTCCTCCTGCCTGTGCCTCCCTAGTGCTGGGATGGCAGGCAAGTGCCACATGCATGACTAGAAAGAATGCCTGTAACTCCATGTTTAGGGGACATGACATCTTCTTTTGGCCTTTTCAAGTATGTGCACTCAAGTCTTTAAAAATTAATTTACTTATATGTGTTTGAGAAATAAGATTCCAATAGAAACAGAAGATAATTTGTTAGGATCCTGATATTCCTTTAATTAAAATAAAATAGAAACACAAAAGGAGACTAAAGGATATTTAGAACCAGTAATATTAACATCTAACAAAGCTGCAGGGGTTTTTTTAATGTATAAAATCCTGTTAACTAAATCACTGGTTTTTGGAAAATCTAAATTTAATAAAACATTTATTTACATAAAAACAGCATAAAAAGGTAACAGTCTCTTTGATTCAGGAAATTAAAGCTAAAGCTGGGTGTTGTGCCCTAGCATGAGAAAGACAGTTAGAAGGATCACTGCAAGTTTGAGGCTAACCTGGTCTACATAGCAAGTTCCAAGCTACCCAGGGTTATTTATTATACAGTGAGTCCAGGAAGACCCTGTCCCCAAAACAAAAAGGAGATAATAAAAGTCAAAGTGTAATGAGGCTGGAGAGATAGCTCAGGGTTAAGAGCACACACTGCTGTCCCAGAGGACCTGAATTTAGTTTCCAGAACCCATGTTAGGCAGCTTACAACCACCTGTAATTCCAGCTCCAGGAGTTTCCAACATCTCATCTCTAGCCTACTCAGGCATTTACATCCACGTGCACATAACCACACACATATATACATAAATAAACACATAAACGAAAAATCTTTTTCTAAAGTCAAAACATAAAAAATGGGCTATGGGGGTAAAGTAGGGGAAGGGATATAAAAATGATTAAGATGTATTGTTTAAAATGTACAAAAAGTCATTAACTTATTGAAAAAACTTTCTTCCAGAGCCACACAACTGTTTCTAGAAACTGGGTCTTGCTATGTAGCCCTATGATAGCCTAGAACTTGAAATCATTTACCCTCAACCTCTTGAAGATTAAAGATGTGCACCACAACACCTGGCCTAAATGGATGCTTTCTCATTGTGTGTGTGTGTGAGAGTGAGAGAGAGAAAGAGAGACAGAGAGAGAGAATCTTAGAAGATTTAAGGCTGAACCAAAGGCTCTTCTCAAAAAATTCAAATGTGTGATCTACCATGCCCTTAATCACAGCAGAGGTAGGCATTATTTCTGAGATAGAGGCCAGCCTGGTCTACATAGCCAGTTCCAGGCCAGCTGGGGCTACAGAAAAACTTGGTCTCACAAAACAGACAGAAAGTACCAAATTGGGTGGGAACAACATAATAAATAATTTATAAACCTTAACTACTTTTTTGTGTTAGGATTCTAAAGAGCATCATACAAGACCCCACTCAGGAAACAGCATAGAAGAAATGGATGAGTGTGTAGAAAAACGTCACTGAGTTGTCTCAGTGGGCTGTCTACAATCCAGGTTGTATTAAGAGGGCATTGTCAAACAATCTGGTTTTTTCAATGGTACATTTTTTATAAATCTTCCAATTACAATACATTTCATAAAGGAATAGATATTCACATACTGTAATTTTGTAGTATGCTTTTTCTTTCAATGCAGAAATGAAAGAAGAAAAAAATGCAAAAAATGATTCCATACACAATAACATTCCTTAAGCTTTCCAAAAAGGAAGTACCCTTTTGAAGGTGAAGGAAAGGTTTAGGGAGGGGCATTAATACAAAAGGGCTGACAAGGCCAGGGTGCATCTTAGACAACTCTGGCCTTAAATACCTGATTTCAACACAACAGTTTCATGACCTAGAAGGAAGCAGATTCCACACTATTACCAATACCCACTATTGAAAGCTGAACTGTACATTTACTAAATCAACTACTAGACATTTTATTAGCAGCAATTCTTAGATTTTTAAGTGTCACTGTTAGCAACCAGGAATCCTGACAACAATTGTAATTTTGAGAATTTACATGCAGACTATGTCTGTTGCATAACTGAAAAGTATAACAATTTTCTCTTATGGTCTACATACAGTAGAAAACAAAAGTACTCTAAGAGCAAGATACAATAACATGAAATAAATGACAGACAAGTGTTACCTGTTTCTGAAGGAACTATGGGCACATAAAGGAAAAGGAGAAACATGAGGAGTTATCAGATGAAGAAGATAAAGATTTAACTATTTCTGTGCCTCCTCACGCCCAACCTTATAAACATCCAATTTATAAAAGCCCCTTGATGGGATCAGCGGTTAACAGCAATAACTGCTTTGCAGAGCACCTGAGTTTAATTCTCAGCGCCCACATGTGGCTAACTGTCTAGAACTCCAGTTCCACGGGGATCCAACGCCTTCTTCTGACCTCTGAAGGCATTGAACAATACAGGTGCATCTACCTACATGTAAGGAATACACTTGTACACATAAAATAAAAATAATATTTAAAAACAAACCAAAACCAAAAAGCCCCTTGACAAGGTTTTGAAAAAGGTTATTCATTTCTCCCACTTCTATACTGTCCTTACAACCAGGCTGGCATTTGTGCACTCTGGATCACTGATGCCACCTGGTGGGGGTTAGGAGGAAAATATCTATCTCCTATCTCTTACTCAGGAAAGGTAGTAAGTATTCTGTGCCTCTAAAAATCACATAAACTTCACTGCGCATGGTGCCTTATGCACATAACTCAAGTTAACCTGAGCTACATTGAGAATTTCAGGTCAAAGCTATAGAATGAGACCCTGCCTCAAAAAAGCAAGAGCTAGAAAAACAAAAAAACAAAAGACCCACTCCAACTTGTCCAAGTTTTTTTTTTTTTTTAAATAACAAAACTGGGGCTTGCAAGATGGCTCAATGGGAAGGACCCCAACATCCAAGCCTGACATCTGAGTTTGATCCCCATTGCCTATGTGGTAGAGAAGAGAACCAACTGTGACAAACTGCCCCCGACCTCCACATGAATGTCATGGTGTATGCACACACATAACAAAAAAATGCCTAAAACTTAAATTATGAAAGTTATGGGGCTGGAGAGATAGCTCAGCAGTGAAGAGCACTGGTTATTCTTACAGAGGATCTGGGTTCAATTCCCAGCACCCACATGAGAGCTAACAACTGTCCTTAACTCCAGTTCCAGGGGATCTGACCCTCTTCTCACCTCCGCAGGCATTGTATAACACGGGTCCACTTATACATATACAGGCAATACACTCATATCCATAAAGAAACTAAAGTTATGAATACTTAGAAATTTATGGATGAAAAACTGAATTTACAGATAAGAAAATATTTCAATTTCATTTATGCAAAAGACCCTGGTTTAACACACACACACACACACACACACACACACACACACACACACACACCACACCAGACACAGCCACACACACATAATAATAATACAATATACTAGTGTGGTGGCACATTATAGTCCAGGCTACTTGAATGGCCTGAGACAAGAGGATTAACAGAACCTAGAGTTGAGGGCCAAATGTAAAATCTCTCCATAATACTCAAAACCATAGGCTTCCCTAGGGAAGTAGGATTGGGAGTTAGAGGACAGATTATCTTTTTGTTACTCATCTAACTAAATGTACATACCATGAGCCTACATACAATATATTGGTAATAGTAAAAGCATAAACAAATTGGAGGTAAGAAACAATAACAAGAACAATAACAAGGGCACAGTAGCAGGTACTACAATTGGGTAAAAAAAGGACCACAAGCTGGGCATGGTGGTGCACATCTTTAATCCCAGCACTCAGAGGCAGAGGCAGGCAGATCTCTGTGAGTTCCGGGCCAGCTGGGGCTACAGGGAGACTGCCTCAAAAAGACCCAAAAAGGGGGCCTGCAGGAAGATGAGGCTCAGGAAGTCTCTGAATTTGGGTAATATTTTTCTTAACCTATGGATCTTAAATATTGGGGGAAGGCAAACTGGCTTATATTCTGAATGTATTTAAATGTTTATTAAATAGGTCAAATGTAAAATCTGACTTGTTAAATACATATACTTTATTAGTATATATAATAAGCTCCAACAACCAATCTAAGACCTACTGTAATTTGAAAGAGGTGATAAGAATATTGAAAATTTGAGATGCCTATAACATATGATATGAAACAGTTCTATTAGATGCTTCAGTCACATGTGCTGTTGACACTACTGGTTTGTTACCTACATTTGTAATGGGAAAAATGTTAAATTTCTGTGACTGTTCAGTGAAAATAAAGATGCAATTTTTTAATTCACTGATGCTCTGCATCTTCTATATGAGCTCCTTGGAAATCCAGGCATGGGATAAGAACACTGCCCCATACTGTCTAACACATACGAAGAAAGGACCCTGCAGGGAATAAAGGAAGGGGAAAGTGGAAAAGGGTAAAAGAAAAACTACAGAACTAGATAGCCACACAGTCCTAACTATCCACTGGGAATTTCTCCAGCCTCACCAGCAGGCTGGCTACAGAGGTCACAAAGTTTAAAACTGGAACAGGTAGAAGGGAGGGAATCACACAAATTACTCCATTTTTCTGATTCAAAACATCAAACTGCACTGGACATGGTGGCACACACCTGTAATCCCAAGTACACAGTAGGTAAAAGCTAGAGGATCAGAAGTTCAAGGTCATCCTGGGTTATACTAGTCAGCCCAGGATACTTAAGACCTTGTCTTTAAAACAAAACAAACTAAACTGCAAACAAACAAACAACAAAAAAAAAAAAACAAAGGAAAAGAAACATGGACATACAGGAAAAGACAGAAGGGACAGAGAATCCTGTGAGGGGAAGAAGCGGAACAGTTAAGACAACAGTGTTCAGAGTATAATCTTGGAAAGCATTCTGAAGAGAAGACAGTCACACAAGTAGGTTGCAACAAGAATGAGATGAAGGGATCCACATCCACCAGAATATGTTCTGTTCCAAATGAACATTATGAAAATAAATTTCTGCCACATCTACTATTTGAAAACTCACATTGGATACAACAGTTCCTACCCACAACACTGTGCACTCTGAAATTATGTGACCCTTTCTTCTACGTGCCAAGTTAAAAAGTCACACAACAAAATAGACCTGGAAACAACATCTGTCTGTTAAGAACTCCTAGAGTAAATACTGTCCATTCCAAATGACTTAAATTATTTCTCCACTGATTCTAATTCTGAGTCCATCAAACAAAATATACTTACTATTAAAATGACATGAAGTGGTTTATTTGACACACTGAAGAGATGACCAAAGTGCTTTTAGGTTAGACCCATAAGTCAGTCCAATAGTTTTTCCTTCTGAGCAGAGAATTAAGAAGACCTAGAGTACTAAAACAAAACCCTTTTAAGCCCAGCACTCCAGAGACAGAAGCAGAAAAGATCTCTGTGAGATCCAGGCAGCCTGGTCACATAGTGAGTTCCAGGCCAGCTGGGGCTCAAGGGAGACCTTATATCAAAAACAAACGCCTAGATCATCATGATTTCACATAAGGCAAGGCAGGACACAAAACCCAGCTCTCTTGAAAGCACATGTGCCCCAAACAGACAAAGGGGCTTTTCCTGCATTTAATCTCTTCAGAAGCTGAAACCCTGACTGGTCTTTAAAACACATTTGTGTAAACAAAAACTGTTAATGGGGGCCTGGAGAGATGGCTCAGAAGTTAAGAACACTGACTGTTCTTACAGAGGACCCAGGTTTGGTTCTTAGCACCCATTTGGCAGCTAACAACTGTCTATAATTCTAGTTCCAGGGGATCTGACACTGTCATCTGACCTCCGCAGGCACACATGCAGGCAGAATACACTCATAGACATAAAAATTTAAAATAAATTTTAAGACCTCTTAATGGCACAACTGGCTCATTTGAAGACTGAAATACACCTTAACGAATCAAACTGCCTCATTTCTAGGGACCACAACAGACTTCATAACAAAATCAGTAACAGAATTAACCAATCACCAAATTTTAAATAGAAATCCAAGTTGTCAAATTTCTTATTACAACATAAAAGGCTATTTATTACATTCTCAGAAAACTACCACCCAATCTTAACTTTTATTCTGGGAAATTAAATGTAAATTTTCCCTGACCCACAGTGGAAAGAGAGGGGTTGTTGCCATATCATCTCTAAAGTATAGTTAGCTTTTTTGGTTTGTTTTTGAGACAAGGTCTCACTATGTAGACCAGGCTGGCCTCAAACTCAGAGATCCATCTCCCTCTGCCTCCCAAGTGCTGAGATTAAAGGCATGTATAACCATAGTTGGCCCTCAATTTCAAGCTGAATCATAGTGAAGTTAACTTTCATACTATCCATAAATAGACACATTAAGCTCCCTTCTCCCCACTCTCCCACCCAAATTTCTACACACATACACACAAAAACAAGGGCAAATTTTGAAAGGCTTTCAAATGCCTGTACACACTTAACTTTGCTGCACACTTTACACCATGATGCTTCTGATTAATCTAAGTATCATGTGGGCCTGCTTTATTTTCAAAGCTAATGCTCTGGATTTTGCTTAATATTAATGTATTAATGGGCTAAAGAGATGACTCAGCACTTAAGAGCATTTTGCTGCTCTTGCAGAGGACTAGTTTGGTTCTCATATCCAAATAGCAGCTCACAATCTTCTGTAACTTGTTCTAGAAGATCGGGCACCCTTTTCTGGTATCACCTGGCATTACACATACATGGTCCACGGCCATATACATGTGCAGGCAAACACTTGTACATTTAAAAAAAATGTTTTTAATAGTGAAATGGCTTGAAATTACTTTCTACTACAAAAATATGCTTCAGTATGTCATGGTGTTAAAAAAGATTTCTTATGTTTTTTAGAATTGAAAGATATGTTCTAAATCACTGTCTATGATAATATGCCTGTATTAAGAAAAATAACTACTTTGTCCTGGTTTGGTTCTATTCATTTAAGCCATCAATAGAGGGCCTGGGAGACAGTTTGGGGGTTGAGGGTATGTACTGCTTTTCCAGAAGAACCAAGTTCAACTCCCAACACCCATATTGGACAGTTCACAATTACCTTTAACTCTATCTCCTCAACTCTGAGGGCGCTGCACTTATGTGCACAAACTCACACTCACATACAACTAAAATAAAAGTTGAAGCTGGGCATAGTAGAGCATGCCTTTGATCCTAGAACTCAGGAGGCAGAGGCAGGCAGATATCTCTGAGCTCCAGGGTCTCAAAAAAAAAAAAAGACCAAATAAATAAATAAAGTTAAAAGCAAACAAAATCAACTGAGCCAGGCACAGTGGTACAGTGTATGCCTTGAAGCCAAGCACTGAGGAGGTAAAGGCAGGTGGATCTCTGTGAGTTCAAGGCTAGCCTGGTTTATAGGGTGCGTTCCAAGCTAGCCAGGACTACATAGTGAGACCCTGTATCCAAAAATAAAAAGAAAAGCAACTGAAAGAATGAAAGTCTCCAACCTTCCATCTGTAAGGCACTTGAGGGGAAGGAGAAATGACATATCTCTATTTCTATAAAAACATGATCTCTAAATTCCAGGAAAAAAACAGTATATGAAGATATACAAAAATACATTGACAAAAAGATACTATACACTGTCCTGCACAGCTGACTGAGCCTCTAGGACATTCTGTAGCCCACTACTTCTCCAATGATGTCTTCTGGGTAGCCTAAAAGACAGGAGGAAGAGCTAAATGGCAGGTTTCCAAGAAACCCCATCAGGTTCATTTCAACTGCAATCCAGCATGAGATTTCACTGAAGTAGGGGGCAAACTATTCTATGCTATTAAAAAAAAAAGTCACTTTAAAAGCTACTGGTATAAGCATTAAGAACAGACCACTCTAAGCAAGGAAGGTAAGAAAAAGCTTAGACAAGAAAAGATTTAAGTATGATCTTGAAAAAATGTATCATTGTAAGGAATATGTGGGCTTTTCAGTAAAGAATAAATCCAGGGCTAAGACAAGCAATCACAAAAAAAGACTAACAAGAAGTCTCTGTGGGAAGGACTCTAAATACCACAGTATGGTATCCTAAACCAAGCACAGTGGTTCATACCTATAATTCCAAAACTCAGAAGACTGAGACAAGAGGGAGTCTACCCTGGTCTATAGAGTGAGTGCCAAGCCATACAAATTATTTAAAGGATGTGATCTCCCAACTTATTCTGCAATAATGGCCACTAATGACTTTGAGCAAGGCATGGAATAATAGTGACAGCAATGTTTGGCTATTTTAGCCAATGCACATTTGAATGGAAATAAAAGAATCCAGAGGAAAAGTTAGTTGAAAATTCATAAGACTCCAGAATACCAACTAGCTGAGTAAAGAAAGAGGACCAGAGAATGTATCTGTATCATTTCACCTCAAGTTACATGGATCTTTGTTGTCTTTTGGTCTCATTCTATAGAACAAGATAGCTTTGAATTTATGGTAATTGTTTCTACCTCAGTCTATCAAGTACTAGGATTATAATGCATGAATGTCTAGATATGGTGTAAAGAAATTAGTCAATCATGTCCTGCCCACCCTCAAGTAACTTAGAATTCAGCATAAGGTCTCATTCAGGCAAAGTCTATCACTCAGCTACACCTCTAAGAGCTGAAAAGTATATGAGAAAAACATAAATCATCCTGGAAGTATACTTCCATGGGTTAGAAAAATAAGCCTAGCAGAGCCAGGCCTCTCAAAACTCAAACTACAATACATACACAGTCCTATAAGAGAATGAGCAACAACTATCAAAGGTAAGTTTCTTGCTTTTCTCTCCCAAAGTTGTTCCCTAAAACATTTCTACTTTGAAATCACAAAGAAACATAGTAAGAATCTATAATAATTACAACTTTTTTGGATATGAGAAGGAAGGGATCTTTAAAAAAAGTAGATCTATAGCCAGGCAGATCTCTGTGAGTTCAAGGGAAGCCTGGTCTAGAGGGAGTCCCTGTCTAAAAAAGACCAAAAAAAGAAAAAAAAAGTAGATCTACATAGATGGGTTCACCAAGTAAGTAATGGGTACCAAAAAAAGACACTCTCCTCATCTGAGGCCTTCAAAGGTCAGTGTGTACTTTTCTAAGAGTCTGAAGAAATACATATAATAGTTACACACAAAGACATCAAAACAATAGTGCTCTGATTTAAAAATGAAATATTGAAGCATAAGCATCAAGGATTCAAGACCAACCTAGATTATAAAATAAGACCCTGTTGGAAAAAAAAAAATTGCCTAAGAGAATTCAAATACTCAGGAATAAAGCAGCATCAACAGACATGCATGTAGTTCCAGGATTTAAAAGGCTGTGAGGCAACAGGATGGTGAATTTGAGGCCAGACTAAGCTAAGTAGCAAGAACATCTCAAAAACTCAAAAAGGAAAAAAAAATTGAAACATAAAAACCATTTACTTTCAAATATTTACTGCAAAACATTTCTGAAAGAAACTGAAGATGACCTAAATAAATAAAAAGATACCTCATGTTCTTAGAAGACAATTAAGATAGCAGTACTCCCCCACCAAACTATAGACGTAACATAATCCTTATCAAAATCCTAGCTGTAATTTTGCATAAGGTAACAAATAATCCTAAAATTCACTAGGAAATACAAAAGAACACAGAATAATTAAACAATTTTGAAGAGTCCAGTTTAAGGACTTACAATGGCATAGTAATCAAAACACCTCAGCTCTGAATGGAAAGCAGGCATAGAGAATACCAAAAAGAATTGGGATTTCACAAATCTTTAATTTTAGGTTAACTTCATTTTTGATTCCATTAAGATAATGGAAAGGCAATTATTTTATTTATTATTTTTATTTTACGTGTATGAGTGCATTGCCTGCATTTAAGTGTATTGCCCACAGAAGTCAGAAGAGGGTGTCAGATTCCCTGTAACTGGAGTTATGGACAGCTGTAAGCTGCCATGTGGGTGCTGGGAATGGAACCCAGGTCCTCTGCAAGAGTACTCAGTGTGCTCAACGGCTGAGCTATCTCTCCAGCCCTTTAAAAAATATATATATATATTATTTTTATGAAGACGATCTTTACAAATGATCATGCTTAAGACAAACTGAACTATGCACATGTAAAACAATTAATTTAAAATTTGTCCTAAGTTGAATCTGTTTGGGGGCTGCAAAGATTTCTCAATAGGTTAAAGGTGCTTGTTGCTCTTCTAGCTCTTTCAGAGGAACCAAGTTCAGGTCCCAGTAACCACACTGGATGGCTTACAACTACCTGTAACTGTAGCTCCAGATGATCCAATGCTCTCTCTGGCCTCTAAGGGCACCTGCACCCACAGCAGGCACAGACACACACACACATATACAAACAAACAAATCTTTAAAACAAACAGACACACTTGAGCTGTGTGTGTTGGTGCATGCCTTTAATCTCAGCACTGGCACAGGCAGGCAGATATCTATGAGACAAGGCAGGCCTAGTCTACATAGCGAGTTCTAGGCTGAGACCCTGTTTCAAAAAAGAAAGAAGAAATGAAATGAGGCCATAAGTATACAAGCCACAAATGTCAGAAAAACAAGAACATATCTTCATGAGGCAACACTTCACAGAAATGGCACCCAATACAAAAGCAAAAAACAACAACAATAAAACCCCACATGAATAGGATCTTAGGTGAGTTAATAACTTTAAGCTTTAAAGGACAAGTCAAAAAAGTAATTACTATACACAGTGGTGCACACCATAATTCCAGCACCTGAAAGATAAAGGTAGAAGAATCTGGAGTCCAAAGCTAGCCTGGGCTACATAGCAAAGTCCTGTCTGAAACAAAAACAAAAACAAATTCTTCAAAATTACAAGATTCAAGCTACTAATTCCTTAAAAAGAAAATACATGATTTAGATTTTATAGCAGACACAAAGCATATTGGGGAAATAGCACAGAAACAAAGACTGCAATCCATTTCCTTTGAGAAGACTCAAAGGGAAATTCACTTGAAAGCAAAATGTGATGGTTCATCTTGATAATGAACCTGACTAAATTAAGACCACAATGGTTAGTAAAGCATACTGCTACGTCTGTGACTGCATTTCCATAGACGATTAGCTCCCAACAGCTCTGGATGAATTAATCCCTGGATGTATTTATGATGGCATTATATAGAGGTGGTAAAAAGTAGAAGGTGGTACCTAATTAGAAAAACTAGGTCACTAGGCATGTGTCCTTGAACTCTAATCTTGCCGTGCCCCTTCCTGCATTTTCTGTTTCCTTACCACACAATGCCACTGCAGCCACATGAGTCAAACTAAATATTCTTTCATTTACGTTGTTTCTGTCTAGTATTTTGTCACAGCAATAAGAAAGTTAATACAGGGGGAAGAAATAAGAGAGAGTAAGAGAGGTCATCTCTTCCTGAGAGCCATATCCAATCTAACTATAAGGAAAGCACCAGGATCAGATCAGCACTTACTTTTTTATTGTGACCTCTGTAAAATATATGTGTCCTATCATACAAAATAAATTTACTACCTAAAGGAAGAAACCAGAGCTTAGGCAAAGAAAAACTGAGGTGGAGGCTACCAGAAGAGACAATGAAACCAAGAAATCTCTAGGACATGAGCTTCTAAAGTACCAGCAGCTAGAAAGGAGCAGTGTTAAGCTCTGCTTGAGAAAGCATCTTAAGAAAGAAGCAGTGTGCTCCAGGGAAAAGGGAGAAGTCAGGGAAAAGGCCTTTGATAATGCTCCAAATACCACCTATCACCTGTGGGCATAAAGGACAAAACAGCAAAACATTCTACAGTTTTCTAGCCAGAAACAAATTAAACCAAACCAACCAAGTCATTCTGTTCTTTATTTTAAATTTATCTTATTTAATCTATTTATTTATGGTGGGAGGGTCACACATGTGTAAAGATCAAAAGACAACTTGCAGAGGTCAGTGCTCTCCTATTATGTGGGTCTCAGGAATCAAACTCAGGTCCATCAGGCCTGGCAGCAGGTACCTTTAACTGCTGAGCCATCTCGCTGGCCCCAAGGGCACCTGCACACACAGTCAATGAACTGTATCGTAAGCACAGAAATAAGGCTTCCACAGTAAAGAATCACAAAATTCTGCAGGAATTATGACATTTGATAAACAGTTTAAATAGCTAGAAAGACTAGGGATGTACCTCAGTGGTCTGCCTCATATGCACATGACCTTGGGTTCTATGTTCCATACTACCTAAGTGCATTAAACCAGTAGCTCTACTTAAGCAGTACCAATTTGTACCAGAGTACAATAAGAAACCTAAATTATCTTCCTAAAGTAAATGTTTAACCTTATAATACTATGCTGTGACAAAACAGAATAAAAGTATAAAAACTGTTCCTATGAGAAAAATAGATCTTACTAAATAGGTTTAAGGTTTTTTTTCACTACTAGTTTATTCATGAGATTTTCAAACCGGAAAAAGTAAATCTCAAGTAAAAACCATATTTTTTTGAGGGAGGGTCTTACTGGATAGCTCTGTAATCCTCTTGCCTAAACTTTCTAAGCACTCAATTTGCAAGTATGTGTTACCTGGCTTTAGGGGAAAACTTTTTGTTTTTAATTTCTTAATTTCTTTGAGACAAGTATCTTATTTCAAAGGCCAGACTGCCCAGAATTTGTTATGTAGATAAGGCTAACCTCGAATTTGCTGCAAGCCTCCTGCTTCTGTTCCCTAAATGGTATGATTACAGATGTGTATCAGAAACTCCAAGCAAGAAACAACATTGTGTGTTTGTGTGTATGTGTGTGTTTGTTCCCAGAGGACTCAGGGTTCAGTTCTTAGCACCTACATGACTGCTAACACCCATCCTTAACTCTAGTTCCAAAGGATCCAATACCTCTTCTGGCCACCACAGGCAGCAGGCATACATATGGTACACTTGCATACAAGCAGGCAAAATACTCATATACATAAAATAAAAATAAGTAAAATTGGGGCTGGAGAGAGAGCACAGCAGTTAAGAGCACTGGGTGTATCCAGAGTATCCAGGTTTGATTCCTAGCACCCACATAATAGCTAACAACCGTCTACAGCTTCAGTTCCAGGGGAACTCAACACACTCTTCTGACATCCGCTGACATTGCATAATGCAAGTGCACTTACATAGAAGCAGGTAAAACACAAATGCACATTAAATAATAATACATTTTTTAAAAGAAAGTATATATTATCTTAGTTTTACAAAGCATTCTACGTAAAGGGTACTATGATTAGTAATTTAATGTTTTAATCTCAACTAAATTAAAATTTGAGTGAAATTGTTCAGAAAATAGTTATTTCAAATAAACTGATGTGATTTCAAAATCAATTAATTATGTGCCAGGTGTAGTGATAAACACCTTTAATCCCCACTCAGGAGGCAGAGACAGGAGGGTCTCTGAATTCAAGGTCAGCTTGGTTGACATAGAGAGTTCCAGGCCAGTCAGGGCTACATACTAAGACCCCGTGTCAAAACAAAACCAATCAACAAACATTAATCAACAAATTAGGAACCTGTAGGACTGTTTCTCGTGTAACTTGTACATGCGGCCATTGTTACTAACCAGAGATAACTAGTTAGCTAGAACACAACTCTGTAAGAGTTTTTTGCTTACATGTGTATTCCATGCCAAGATGTTAAAAAAAAAAAAAGTCAGTTTCATGGTAAGGGGACTACTTGGGGAAGAAGGTAAAAAGAGGGAAAGGAATGAAGGAAACAGCATCAATCAACACAAGGTATACATGAAAATGTCACAATGAAACCTGCTACTTTGTGTGGGTTTCAGTATGACTCAGTTAAGTGCCTGCCAAAGAGCCGGCTGAATAAGACCTGAGTTCTGAGCAACAACTCTTGAGAAAAAAAATAGCATGAACAGTAATCCTAGCACTAGGGAAGCAGAGTCAGAGGGATCACTGGAGCTTACTGGTCAACTAGTCTTGCCAAATCAGTGAGATCCAGCTTCAGCGAGTGATCCTAAGGCAGCCCACACATGCCACAAACTTGTGGGCACATGTCCTTACACATATGAACACATATACAAGTACATAAGCACACAAAAAAGATTATACACAATCCCCAGCAAAGAACAATAATAAAAAGCCCACAAGCCAAGTTTCTCAGGAGACCTTTTGTAAATATAAGGTTCACAAATCTAAATGCACATGAAATTCTATAGTAAAACCTAACTGGTGAAAAAATTAACAGTAAGAAACAAATACAGAAATATACTTCATGAAGTTTGCTATATTTATAAAACAAAGTGGAAGATTCCACAGATTCCAAGGCCTACACTATCAAAACAAATTCTAGGGTCTGGAGAGATGGCTCAGCAGAGGACCTTAGTTCAATTTCCAGCACCCACATGTCAGCTAACAACCATCCATAACTCCAGTTCCAGGGAATCAGATGCCTTTTCTGACTTCCGTGGGCATTGCACAAAATGGGTGCACTCACACATATGCAGGCAATACACTCATATGCATAAAATGAAAATAAAATTTTAAAAAATGGTATTGGAATCAGCCTAATCAGGGCTTAATCTTTTCTATCAAAGTTAGAGCATTCACTTGAAAAGCTAGAGGAGAGAAAGTGAATTTGCAAAAATGATATGACAAGAAAAACAGAGAAATGTTTAAGAATCAAAAAACGGAATATAGGACATAAAATGCCAACACTATTATTAGCCAAGATAGTATTCATTTTATAACTTACTCCAAAAAGGGTTCTGTTAACAGGTTAAGAAAAGATAAAATCAAAAGCATACTGAAACCTGGTGTGCTAGCTCACCGCAACGCCACTGCCACTACCACTACCAAACTGAGCATGCCCTGGGCTCTAGTCAATCACTCACCTCCTGTTATGTTCAAGAGCCCTATATGCTTTCAGTCACCATCACACAGGAGAGTACGAATGCCTGTCTTCCACTTTTCTCACTCTCTATCATCAAGTAGTAGAAAACTTGCATTTTTATCACCTACCAAGTTGAGAGAGGAAAAATTACATTCCACTGATTTAAAATTGTAATTTGGTAATAAGGTGGGTTACCTTTCTCTGTGCAGAATATCTATTCAATTTTTCCCAATTTCTAGGTCTCTAAAATAGAAGTCATTAACATTTTACAATTAAAATTTTAATAGGAGTCCTGTCCAAGGACCCATACTCTGCAGACTCTTACTTGACCATTTGAGTTCATGGCCCTCTGTTGCATGAGGGAGATTTGCTGACAAGAACTGAGACATGCATTAGTATTCTCTGTACCCCTTGTTCCATTATGTTCCACGAGCCTTAAGTGTAGAGGCTGCATTGCAGATGTGTCACTTAGGGTTGGGCAATTCACAATCTGTCTGTGACCAGTTGTGGAACTATGTAATAATCTCTGTTGCAAAAGAAGCTTCAATAATCTCTGTTGCAAAAGAAGCTTCTTTGATGAGGGGGTGACTGGGATACTTGTGTACAGTTAGAAGGATCCATATTTTGCATAGTAAGAAATTACATCTCTCTACGAAGTGACAGTCTTGGGGTTTTTTCTATAAGAACTATGTGTAAGATCCATGTGTATTTGGCTATGTTTATAGTACCACACATAAATTTCCTCCCATTGAGTGGGCTTTAAGTCCAAATAGGTAGCCATTGATTGGCCCCAAGATAAAAGTGCCACTACTGTCCCAATATAGTTTGCTGTGCCAGTCACTGTTGTGATTCTTATGTATTAAAACTGGAGTTGGACAACTGATTGATGTTCTCCCTTTGCAGCTTGCATAGTACCCTCCAGAGGTAGGAGAGCCAGCCTTCAGGTGAGGTGGCTTTCAGGTAAATTCTAGCTCCACTGCCCCAAACCCTGTGTCTAAACTATTATCCTATCTTCAGCAATAGGGTCTTACCTTCAAGCAATCAAGGGATGTGGCAACAGCCTCTGTAATTTGGGAGCCTTTTGGACTACCATGGCCAACAACTCAGAGGGAAGATTTCTCCTGTCTGGCATCATTTCTTGTTATCTAGCCCTCAGCTATACACATGGACTCATGTAGAACTAGTGTGTGTATAATTTTTCAGTAGGTTTTTGGATTAATATGCTTCACTCTGGTTTTTTACACTAGCTAGGCATTATTCATCTCTCCTCTCTCTCCCTAACTTCCCTCCACATCCTCTCCAGTTAAAGTATCCCCATTTTTCTCCATTTCACTCTTGATAAATACCTTTGTACTATGGTCCCCCTCTCCTGAGCTCCTTTTTCCTCTTTATCATCCCTCACAGTTCTCTGTATAACCCTCCCTCTCACCCTTCCATTTAAATACCCCACTTTTACCCATTTTCCACTTAATAACACCTGTCTCCTATTGTTCTTCTCTCTCAGGTTTCTTCTTTCCTTTTACCTCCCTGGTTTCTTTTCATTTTCCTGGCTCCTGCAGTTAGATCAGGATATATACTTACAAATAAGGATTTAGTGCTAGGCTCCACAAATGAGAGAGAACATACTTCATTTGTTTTTCTGAGTCTGTGTTACTTCATTTTGTCAGCAGAGTGTGGGTCCTAGGACAGGACTCATATTAAACTCCACCCACCCAGGGCTCAGGGACTACTTTGGAAGAGGTGGCAGAATGACTGTAAGATCCAGAGAGGTAGTCCATGACCACATAGAAATAAGAATCCTACAGGCTCCTGGGACCTTCTTCATATGAACCTACAGAAATGGTGTCAGCACGCACAAGACCCATGCAAACTCAAGCAGACAAAAACCTGGCACAGAACTGTGGAAATGGGGGCAGTAGGACCCAACCTTAGCTGAAGAATTACTGGCAGCTAATTATTGCTGGGTGAGAAAGACGTGATCTTCTTAAAGGGTAGGACTCTAGATAGGCTGACTAGACCTCAGTGGATGAACTTGCACTGAGGAATGTCTGGGGACACTAACTTGACATTACAGGACTTAACAAAAAGGACAGAATGCATGGAATCCAGTGGGGGGGGGTATGGGAGGGTGCCAATGGGGAAGGGGTTATAAAGATGATTAAGATAGTCTGTATAAAATATACATAAATTCAATTAAAATTTTATTTTTAAAATATTTTATATTATAGAACACAGAGGGATTTTTTGTTATTGTTTGGTGTTTTGAGAAAGGGTCTTGCTAATTAGAAGAGACTGATCTCAGGCTTGCAGGAAACTCCTACCTTTGCCTTTGGAGTGCTAAGATCACATGCAAGCCCAGATAGCAGTTTGTTTTTTTGTTTTTATTTTTGCTTTTGTTTTTTGAGATAAGGTCTCACTATATAGCCATGGCTGGCCTGGAACTCACTATGTAGACAGCTCTGTCCTTGGAACTCATAGAGATCCACCTGTCTTTGCTGGGATAAAAGGTATGTACCACCATGCCCAGCCCTCCTTGATTGTTTTTAACAAATGGGAAGTTGTTGCTCTGACCTGGGTAAACACATGAAAAATACAGAAGAGGCTATGTGTTTTCAAAAGGTACACATATAATTTTAGTAAATGGAAGGAGAGTATGTTTGAACAAATAATAACAGTACTTTTTTACTGGGTACCACAAAGTTCTGTTTAATTTTCTATGGTCTATTAATACTTAGTTCTTTTCACTGTTTTGATGATGGGTTTTTTAATATAATTTAAAATTTTTTATTTAAAAATGTATATGAATGTTATACCTGCATGTATTTAAGTGTACATGTGTTGTGCAGTGGGCATGGAGAGGGCATCAGATCCCCCGGAATTAGAGTTGGTGGTTAGCCACCATGTGGGTACTAGGATTCAAACCCAGGTCTTCTGTAAGAGGAGCCAGTGCTCTTAACCACTGAGCCATTTCTCTAGCTACTGTTTTGTTTTGTTTTGTTTTTTTAATCTCTATACTCGCTTCACCTTGGTCTTTTTATTACAAATTCCCATGTTAATTTACAACTTGGTCTACAATGGACATATATCTTAATAGCCAACAGTAAATGCAGGCAGTAGCTTTTCTAAAGTATTATTTTTAACATTAAATTTTATCACTGGGAGTTACTTATAACTAGCTCACTGGAATAACTAGTTTCACATCTAGAACCCAAGCAAATCCCTTTTTCTGAACTCTTTCTGACAATAATATTAATTGTACATCTATCATCAGTCCATCTGTCCCCCAACCTTTGGGGACTATAAAAAACAGCAAGTGCCCCTTAATCATTTACCCAACTAGAACAAAAGTATCTGCCTGTTCTGTTCAACTTTAGCACTTACAGCCTTGCTTTGAGTCTACTGAGTCCCTAACTACAATAATGGGCCTGAATAGCAGCATTACCCATGAATAAGAATGTGGAACATGTTTAGTGACCTCAGAACCCAGGGCTTCTCAGACCATGTTCTTCTCCGGGATCTATTTTTCCTCTGGAGACTGACACAACATTCCTAATATGCCCTTCAGGAAAGCTCTCAGGTTACCACAGACTTTGCCTTCCTTATCAGATCAAGAAATCAACCACAATAGTACAAAACAATCTGTAGACTTTTCCATCTTACTGCTGTCTCTTCACAAGTCAACTTTCATTAACCACTACTATCAACATGGCTCTTCAGACCTATGGTTACATTAACAAAACAAGTTCAACATTACATTTTTCTTTTTTCATTTTTTATTATTTTATCTTATTATCATTATTATTATTATTATTACTAGAATTTTTTATTGCTTTTTTTTGGTCTTTTTGGGACAAGGTCACTCTGTAGCCCCAGATGGCCTGGAACTCACTATGTAGACCAGATTGCCTTCAATCTCACAGATTCTCCTGCCTCCAGAGTGCTGGGATTAAAGGTATGTGCCACTCATGCCTGGCCCTTTTTTTTTAATTTACTATATGTGCTACAGGCCTAATAAGCAAAAGTGATTCTTTGGAAGGCTTCCAATTAGAGTAGCCTTAAATAAGAAACTGAGATTCAACATGTGATACTAGAACAAGCGTGAGTAAAGAACTATGAGATTAGAGATAAATCATGTTTTGTTATTTTACCAAAACCAGAGTAGCACACACACACACACACAAACATGTGTGTGTGTGTGTGTGCGTGCGCATGTGTGTATTTTTTTAGGTCGATCTTTTTGTGGCAGGGTCTCCCTGTAGCCCCAGTTGACCTGGAACTTGCTATGGAGATCAAGCTGGCCTTGTTCTCATAGAGATCTCCCTGCCTCTGACTCCAAAGTGCTGGGACTAAAGGTGTTCACCACTGCACCTGGCTTAAATCAACTCTTAATGGCTCCAATGCCAAAGGAAAAATGATTTAGGCCAGAAATTGGCAAGTTTTCCTGTCAAATGTATATATATGTATGTATATGGTATATATATATATATGGCCTATAGACTAACTTCTGACCTCTAGCTCTAAAGCAGAAAGCAAAAAAGCAGCTGCAGTCAGCACATAACATACACAGCTGTTACAATAAAATTTAGTGTACTGATGAGTATATTAACTGATCTCTGCTACCTAGACTAAGAAAACTACAAAAAGCATGAGGTAGTAAGCAGCAGCATGAGCAACAAGCAAGAGAGAAGTCATAAAAATACAACATATTTGAGTAATATTCAAAGAACATGGATTGGAGATATGGCTCAGCAGTTAGAGTACTAGCTGCTCTTGCACAGGACCTTGGCTTGGTTCCCAGCACCCACATAGTGGCTCACAATCATCCCTAACTCCTGTTCTAAGAGATCCAAGGCCCTCTTCTGTGGGCCTCACACATACATGCATGTAAAACTCTCATACACATAAAATTTTAAAAAGAGATAAAATAAAGAACAACACAAACAAAAGATCACCAGAGATTAGGGTAGAAAAAAAAGTGGGGGTGTGAGGTCAGGGAGTAATAAAAAGAGCAAGAAAAAAAGTGAAGAGCAGATTAGACAGGGACACCAGAAGGAGTAAAAAGTAGAGACAGTAGACCAATTCCAAAATAAAGAGACAAAAGTAGGTAAATGTTCTAAAAATAGATGGTAAAATGAAGAAAAAATTAAAAGTACGACCTGGCTCAGTTGGTAAAATGCTTGCTGTGTGCAAAAATGTGAGGATCTGATAAAAATGTTAAATGTGGGGGCTAGAGAGGTGGCTTAACAGTTATAAGAGAATACTGATCTTGCAAAGGATCTGAGTTTGGTTCCTAGCACCCGTGTCAGATGGTTCATAACCATCTGTGACTCCAAGGAATCTGATATCCTCTTCTGGCCTTACACACACATGGCACCCACACATGACATAAATTCACATAGACAAATACACATAAATTAAAAAAAAAAAATCAATCAGAAAAACAAGAGCGGGGGGAGCCAATTTTCCAATTAAACTTTGACCTTAACAGCCAGAATATGGTGGCATTGACTAGAAATCCTTCCTGCATCAGCCTCCTACATACTGAGATTGTAAGTGTAAGCCATCTAGTAATCTCGGGATTTGACAGTAATTTTACATAGGAAAACGATGAAGACAGAAGCTCCAGAAAGAATCCATTCCCTTATACCTTCATGAATTTATGATGTCACACTACACTGTCTTATTAGTCATTCATTTCCAGTTAATCCTAAGAACCCCAATTGGCTGGTTGTGGTGGCACACACCAGCAGAAGGACCACAAGTTCAAGGCCAGCCTGGGCTACACATGCCTTTAATCCCAGCACTTGGGAGGCAGAGACAGGTGGATCTCTTTGAGTTCAAAGCCAGCCTGGTCTACTCAGTGAGTTCCAACTGGGACTACAGGGAGACCCTGTCTCAAACAGACCAAAAAAAAAAAAAAAAAAAAGTATCCTTTCAAGGTCTAGAAAAGTAGTCTCAACAAAGACTTTACTATAATGCTTATTTCTTTTGTTGTTGTTGTCATTGCTGTAACTCCAGCTGACAGAAAGGGTACTCTGAGGCAGGATAGAGAGCATGAGCCCTTGAGACTCTCAGAGCAAAGCCACTCCATAGCACTGGAGGAAGAAAATTCCTTCCTAAGTACACTCCAGGAATCACATGCCCAGACCTTCACCCAGGCTGATTATAAATTAGAATATATAGAAATGAGGGCTAAACATTTGAAATATCTCCCTATGTGTCTAACTGCAACCCAGTGCTAATATAACACTGGTTAAATTCTATCTTCCTTTATTCCAGGAAACTAAAATTCTAGTAAGTCTCTAATACAAAAACCTATAATTTTGAAGATAGCATTAATGGTCTTAAATTATTGGATTAATGAAACACACTAACAAGCATGTTTAGTAAGTTTAAATTTTTGACACATTAGTAGTATAACCAATCTTGTATAGAGAGAGCAACTTTTGCCAGGACAATTTCAAAGAACCTGCTCAAGGGCTGGAAAGATGGCTCTATTGATAAAATGTTTGCCATGCAAGCATAAGAACCTGAGTTCAGTCCCAACACCCATATAAGACCAGACATGTGCTTGTAATCCAAATGCTGGGAAGGCAGAGATGCCTTAAACACTGAAGTTTGCTGGCCAGTCAGCCTACACTAACCTGTGAGGACCAGCTTGTAATAACACACCGTGTTTAATAAGGAGAATGACTCCTGAGGAACAACACCTTTGGCTTCCACGTGCACACACATATATACAATCACACATACACAGTGAAATGAGTGAGGTGATGGGGATGAGGGAGGAAAACAACATGAAATAGAACATGAACCTGGCTCAAGTTTAACAAGCAGAGGTTCTGGGTTCACTCCTAGCACCAAAAACCTACAATATACTAGACACAAACTGTGTAATTTATTAAACTACTATGGTCTCCAAACAAAATATCTGAAATTACTTCAACAACTGAATGTCTTCCTAAGGAAAATTAAAATGTTAATATACAGTAAATAAAAACTATCCCTCCCCTTATGAGTATATTGACCATCTGAAAGCTATTACTATGATCTATATTTTCTTGGTATTCTACAGAAAACTCAAATTGCCTGAGAAATGGAGGACATGATACAATAATAAATATTAAAGACATTTCAAAATGGATTAAAGAATATACTATAAAAACTACTTAAAAGTAATATTTATTTTCCCATATTTGAAAAATGCCCATTCACTATTTGAATAACAAGCAGCACAATCAAGGCCATGGAAACACAAATCAAAATACAGAAAAAAATCTCTTCTAATAGCCACTTCTTGTTGCACATTTCTGTAACACAGGACTTCAAAGGCTGAGGCAAAAAAAGGATTTAGAGTTTGAAGCTAGCCTAGGGTACATAGTAACTTCAAGATAGGGAAGGAGAGAAGGAGGGTTGGCTGGTTCCTTTGACTTGGTGGCACATGCCTTTAATCTCAGAACTCAGGAGGCAGAGCAAGCAGGTAGATCTCTGGCCAACCTAGTCTATATACCAAGTTCAAGGCTGAGAGGGAAACTCTGTCATATTGTTTTTCTATTTTTTTAAAAAGGTGGTGCTTGTTTGGTTGGAATGTAGCTGAGTTGGTTGAGTACTTACCTGGTATGCATGAAGCCCTGGGTTTGATTCCTAACACCACATAAATATGGAACACCCCTGCAATCCCAGTATTAGGGAGGTGGGAGCAGGAAGATTAGAAGTTGAAGGTCACTCTGACTTTAGAGCTGGAAACCAATGGGCTACATGAGACCCTGTCTCAAAACACAAAACAACAACAAAATGGAGCTGGGGTGGGGCTCAGTAGCAAAACACTTGCCTGGCACATATAAGGCCATGGGTTAGATCTCCAGCATGGCAAAAAGAAACAACAAAATTAGGACTGGGAAGGATGTGGTTCAGTGATAGAGTGCTTTCTTCCCATGTACAATGCCCTATGCTTGATTCTTAGTACTACAAAAGCAAGCACGCTGCAAAGGATACTTAGAAAAGTAGCTTGGAATACAACAGAGTAGGGCACTGTTTTTGTTATAACCAACATTCTTGTCAGAGTACTATGTACACTAAATGAAAGTTTGATTTTCCCTTTTATCTTATGACTAAAGTCAATTTTTAAAATTTAAAAACATGAAATCTTTCTGAATTATAAATACAAATAATTTGATATTCCAAGGCATAAACAAAATCAACACTAAAGGTTAACAACTAAAAGGCTTGTGTCACTAAAAGGCTCTTAAAACAGAATGTGATGAATCAAAGACAAAGACATTTGAGAAAATGCAAAAACAGGTAGGTGCTATCATAAGCATTTCAAAGCAGTTTCAGAGTGTCCAAACTACCACCACTGAAACAGCAGAGCAGAATAGCAAAGTAAGACTCTATGAGAAAAGGCTGTAGCTTCCTTTCCCTCCAAGTTTCAGTGTGGAAATATCAGCCCCAAAACACAAACAGCTTTTAGCATAGACTGAACCATGAAAACCAAATTACAGTGAATTACAATCTATAATTTAAGAATGCGTGCATCACAAAACTCCTTTCCCAATGTTACAGAACATCTAGCACTGCATATCGTGCTCTTCAAGTAAAGGGCAGCAAGCCCCAGATACTCTATTCTATCAACACTTGCAACAGGACAAAGTTGAACAACAAACTCATCTTTAATTTCTTTAAATTCTCAAAATTCGCTACAATATTCTGAATAGTTTTTTGTTTCTTTAAGATAGTCTCACTATATAGCCCAGGCTGCTAATGAATTTTAGATCCTACCAGTCTCAGCTTCTGTACCTGAATGTACCAACTTACTTTCTCCTGAAGTTTTAAATATTTTTCTAAAAAAAAAAAACACCACATTAAAATTCCAATTTTTCTTAGTTTAATCACGTTATTGTAGAAAATATGGGTATCTTTCTTTTTTTTATATGTCATTCTTGGGCATGAAGACAAATGTGTATGATCTCAGCATAGGCAAGCAGAGGCAGAAGGATCATGAGTTCAAGGCCAATCTCAGTCAGATAGTAAGACTCTTTCTAAAAAGAAAAGAAAACAACCAAAAAAACCTTCTGTATGACTGCTGTATTACTGCTGGGATGAGTCTATTAAGCCAGTCAGTTATTTAGGAAGGTAGATGTAAAAAACTAAAGCCCACCTCTTCGTGCATAACTGGAATCCATATCTTTAAACTGTACCACAACAAAATCTGAACATCTGAATAAAATACTCTCCATTATTTCTTCACGTTTTGGGCCCGAACTGGATTCTGTGCTTTTCTCATGTGCAGCATCAAGTACCAAATCACACTAAAATGAAAAATATAAGTAAATATTTAAAAACGCTCACTAAATAATATTTACAGCAATATTTAGCTCATGAAGGCATGAATTTTTATGCTTTTGGCAAAAATAATTATCTTAAAAGAGCCTGACAATAATGTCCTTTGTTCATAAATGTGACCGGTCATCAAATGCATCATCCAAATATTCTCTAATCTAAAAGCTAGTTTCTATGGTAATAGAGTAACTTTATCTGAAGTGCACAAATAATAACAAAAAGGGAGGAAAAAACACAGCCACAGCTCTCTTCTAGCTCACAGAGTTAGAAAATTGTTACATATAATAAGCACATAAAATCTTTTCAATTATACAAACCAGACATGAAAGTAACTAGAATGTGAACAGAGAGAAAACTCAGATGGTTTTTAAACTAGGTAAAGGACTGAGCCTAAAAACACTCTTTATTAGAAATGCCATCTCACAAACTCAACTGGAAATTATGTACTCAGCTCAGAACTGTAACACATGCTCAAGAAGTACCACAAACATACACAGCTGATTTACACTAATCAAAGAGTAAAAATTACCTTAGGACTGTAAGTTTTAAAAACTCCTTCATATACACCTCCATTTTTCACTTGTACTTCACATTTCGATCCCTAGAAAACACATTTTTTTAGATAAACAGTATGCTACCATATCATCAATCAGATATGTTTTCATTTTATATTTAAGGCCTCATTCATTATTAGGTGTCCACTAGCAGAATAACAGTTAACACATTAACAGTACGTTGCACTCCTGAAATTCTACAGGAGGTGCTACTTCAAAGTTTATACTATAAATTTTAATACTAAAGTTAAACATTTCTGTCCCTGCTAACATCAGATGACAAAATGGTGTACAAAACACAATCGGCTATAAACACTGTTACCTTAAGAATCATTTGTCTACAATTCAACTTCATGAAATTACTGATCCCCAAGGAAGTTACTAGATAACTTACAACAACTGATGTAAGGATATGAACCATCCTCATATTTGCATAGATTCCATCAAAAGAAATCTGTAGTATTTAAAAAGAAAAATTCTATTAAAAGTTAGTATTTATATTTGCATGCATATTAAAATTAACATTTATCTGATTTTAAGATACTCAGATTATAACACTGTACATATATCGAAGATTTGGTTCTCTTACAATGAAATCAGCTCAGTTATATAAATTAAGAATGATAGGACATGAAACAAACAAAAAAGAGTAGACTTAAACTTCTACATATGAAAAGCAAAAACCTCTGGGAGGGACAATAGACAAATCTATGTTTGTGAGGGGAAAGGTACACTGTGAAGAAGCATGAAGAATTGTGGTGAGGGAGGGAAATGTCATACTGTCTTGGGTGTGGTAGTAGCCACAGGATTATGCTTTAAGAAACTCAGACAGTGGCCGGTGAGACGGCTCAGTGGGTAAAGGCACTTGCCAATGAGCTGCTGACACAGGACCCACTTAATGGAAGGAGCAAACAAGCGCCCCATGGGTTGTCCTCTGATCTGACCTTGACTCTTTCAGCATAGCACACACAACCCCACCACCACACAGACATAAACACACACACATACATACATAAGGGGCTGGAGAGGGTTCATCAGTTAAGAACATCTGCTGTTTTTCCAAAGGACCTGGATTTGATTCCCAGCACCCAAATGGTGGCTAAGAATCATTTGTAACTCCAGTTTAAGGGGATCCAACACCCTTTTCCAGCCTCTGCAGGGCATTGCCAACATGGTACACTTACAAACATGCAGGTAAAATACTCATACACATAAAATAAAAAGAAAAAATATATTATAGATGTTTTATTTATACTAACAAGTGCATATAACAAGACATAAGTATTATAAGATTAAATAAATAAATGTAAACAAAAACCCTCAGGCTGAAGAGGGGGGGTGACTCAATGATAGAGGGCTTGCCTAACAAATGTAAGACCCTGGGTTCTAACAAGCAGCAAGGGAAAAGAGGTAGGGGGAAAAGAAGACTTCACAACCTAGATTCTACAATGCATCCTACGAATGCAATGCATCTTGATGAAGTAGGACAAAGGTTGCTAAAGAACCCTGACTAGTTTCTTTCAGCATATCAAATCAAGGCAAGGCTACTGTATTACACACAACAGAAGAGGGTATTCTCCTGATTCTAATGAGGACAATCTGACTGATAAAGGCAGAGTTTCAAATATTAATGGCAGTTTCTCATGTACTAATTATATGGAACTTATGTTCTTTGTGTCTATTTTAATTTCACTGATAAAACTTGCACAACCGAAGACCAGAAGGCCTTATCCAAGAGAAAAAAAAAGAGGAGAAAAATGGTAGCACATTAATTCAAATAAAAAGCCCAAAGAACTTTGCAAGTTCCATTCCTGAAACATAAAAACACATGACTTGGCCAGATATGATGGCCCACACCTTTAATCCCAAGATTCAGGAGGCAGAGGCAGGCAAATCTCTGTGAGATCCAGGACGTCTACACAGCAAGGTATTCACATTGGCCAGCTACATTGTAAGACCCGTGTCAAAGCAAACAACCAACAACAAAAAATGCCATCTGATTTGGGACTGGAGAAATGGCTCATCAATTAAAGCAGTTTACTGCCCTTGGAGGAGACTGGTTTCATTCCCAGTATCCACATGAGAGCTGACAACCATCTGTAATTCTAATTCCAGGAAATTCAACACCCTTTGGGCCCTCACAGGCACCATGCACATGGTACACATGCATGCATGCAGGCAAAACACAAAATAAAAATAAATCTTTAAGGATAAATTCTTTAAAAATTACCTTTTATTAGTATTATGTATAACAAATACCATTAACAATTTTATATTTCATAGCCATCACTGAAAAACAACAATCAATTATTTTATATTAAACTACACTGATCTATGAAGGTTATCTCCAGTAAAACTCAAGATAATTTATTCTTTGCCTTGTCATTGGGTCTATGGTTAGAAATCACATTTTATCTACCTATTTTTCCAAACAAATGACATAAAAGTTACTCACCGTAGACTGAGGCAGTCCTTTGCTACTGTTCCGACCTCTGAAAAAATTAAATATATTTTTTTTAATTCAACAGGCTACATAAGTTTAAAAATATTAAAGTTTAAAATATAACCTTATAATCCCACTTAAATAAAGGTCAAGCTGTCTGTGGCGAAAGGACCATCTAACACTAAGTGCACAGCAAATTTAAGTGGCTATGTGCTGTGTTACCCAGAGGCGCAAGCCAGGGAGGGACCACCTTAGAGGAGAAAAACAACAGAATGGGAGTTTATCAAGACCAAATCAATGAAAGAAAAGTCAAGTCAACCTGGCTGGGTGTGGTAGTGGACCCTCATAATCCAGCACTTAAAAAGCTAAAGCAGAGAGATGCTGTGAGTTTGAGGTCAGCCTGGGCTACACGGTAAGACATTTCTCCCAAACAAACTCTCCAAAAAATGCCTATTAGAAGAAAAAATTTACACTCAACACCAAACAATAAATAGCAATCTTAAAAGCAAGGTGTGGTTGGGCACATTTACAATTCTAGAACACAGGAAGCAAAGACAGATGGATCACCAAGAATTCAAGGCCAGCTTAGTAGAGTTAATGGGTCAACCAGGGTCACATAGCCAAACCCTTGTCTCAAAAATCAAACAAACAGATTAATAATAAACTTTCTCTAAAAGTAACTGATCACAGATACAAAGAGCTACTCTTGAATAAATACAGGTTCTATCCCGGCTTAATCAACATATTTGACTAACACTATTACCTCTCATTTTTCCTCTTGCCTCTAAAAATAGGTAATGTGTTTCCAAGTGCAGAAAAAATGACTAAAACTAAGTTAAATTAGGGCTGGTGAGATGGCTCATCAGGTAAAGGTGCCTGATGACCTGAATTCAATCCACAGGACCCACGCATGGTAGAAAGGACTAATGGAAGTTGTCCTCTTACCTTTCTATGTGTTCCATGGCAAATATGTACATATATACATATACACGAATACATACGTACATACACACAATAAAAATAAACAAAATGTAAGAAATGTTTGAAAGTTGAGCTGGGTGAAGTAACACACCTCTTTGATTTCAGCTCTTGGGAGGCAGAGGCAGGCAATTCTCAGTAAAATTTGAGGTCAGCCTGGTCTACATAGAGAGCTCTGGATGAGCTGAGGCTACAGGGAGGGGAGGAAATGAAGTGGGGGGAAAAAAGAGCACGGGCTATTCTTACACAGGACCAGGATTCTGTTTCCAGCACCCACATGGTAGCTAACAACTACCTATAATTCCAGTTCTGGGGAATTACAGTTCTAGGGGGAAGAGATGCCCTCGTTTGGCCTCCATGGGTATTGCACATACATGGTGCACTTAAATACATGCAGGCAAAACACTCAAACACATAAAAGAATTGGAAAAGGGAGCTGTGTGCGTGCGTGTGTTGCATACCTTTAATCCTATCACTGGGGAGGCAGAGACAGGCGGATTTCTGTGAGGCTGGCCTGGTCTTATACATAGCAAACTCTAGGATAGTCAAGGCTACTTAGTAAGATTCTATCTCAAAAAACAAAACAAATTAAAAGTTAAAGCCTTCAATTCACTTTCATTTCTAAATAACATGTGTCTTTGTCAAAATCTGTGTGTAATATGGCAGGCATGGTGGTCCACAACCTAATCCCAGCACCTGGGAGGCTGAAAGAACAGCATTCTTAGTCTGAAGCCAGGCTGAGCTACACAGTCCAAGTTCAGAAACTGTGCAACAAGTGCTTTTCCTTCTTAACCATCTTCCTTAGAAAACATACAGCACATAAAATCTGGCTATCAGGCTGGGAATAATATATGACTTAGTGGTAGAATACTTGCCTAGCAAGCACAGGGTCCTAAGTTCAATTCCCAGGACCACCCCTGCCCAAATTTCACCCAGCTGCCAAATAATGCCTACTAATATGAACTCTGTGTTCATGTGAAGTAAATTATAAACAATACCACTGTTCTTGGTACCTTGGGGAGACTGATTCCAAGACCCTATTAGATACCAAAACTCAAGGATGCTTAAATCACTTCTATAAAATGGTATAGTATTTGCAAATGACCTGCAGATCTTGTGTAATCACAGAAATTCCCTGAAAGATTAAAATGGCGATATCTTAAAAAGGGTTATCTTCTCCTGGAGGCTGAGATGCCACTATATGTCCCTGAACACAGAGCTATATGAAAATAGTCCCTGACAGAAGCTACACTATCTTTTCTTTACTGGGTATATAGCTACATCTTCAGAGCAAAGTTATCTAAAGCAAAACAACCTTCTCTAAAAATGAAAAGCTTAAAATCTCTGTCACACACACACTTACTTTCTTTTTAGCCTCAGGTTATTACTTTTTTTTGAGAGGTGGGGCATGTGCCCCATGGATGTCAGGTTGACCTCAAACTCAGTATGTGGCTAAGGGTGATCTTGAAACTTTTGATTCTCCTGCTTCTACCCCCAAGTGCTGGGATGAGTATGTGCTACCATGACCTGGCTTATGCTAGGGACCCATCTCAGGTTTACATGCATGTTATTATGCAAGCACGTACTCACTGAACTGTATTTGAAGCTCTCAAAACTGTTCATTGGCACTTCAGACTAAATCATCTACTAATTCATAATAATACAAGGTCAGTAACCTTCATCTAATGTGCTTAGAGTAGAAGTATTTGGGATTTCAGATTTATTTGAATTTTTAAATAAGATGTCTTGGTGACAAGACTCAAATTTGTTAATGTTTTATATACATCTTATACATATAAGTTGAAGGTAATTTTACAAAGTACCTTAACTGTCCACCGACTTTCACCACAATGTTACATGTGATTAGGTACAGGATTTTCCACCTGTAGCATCACGTTGACACTTAAAACATTTAAGATTTTGAAGCATTTAGAATTTTGTATTTTCCAAATGGGGAGGCTCAACCTGGAACAAATACTGACTCAAAAACAGTAAATAAAGATCCCAACCAGACGGCTAAATGGGGTAAAGGCACTTGCTACCAAGTCTAACAACTTGAGCTCAATACCACGGAACTACAAGTTAAAGGAGGGAACTGACTTCTAGTCATCCTCTGATCTCTGCAAGTATACATACCCCCCCTCCACAATAAATAAAAGCAAAAATAAATTTAAAAAAGAGTAAATAACATTATAGTACTACATAAGAGAGGGAAATGATTGAGTATATTTTAGAAACTACACTACACAACTATTCTATGCTTGTAACTCTTACTAGTAAGTTAAAAGTGAGATTCAAAATTCCAGTCATTGGCTGGATGAGGTAGCATACACTCTTAATCCCAGCTCTTAGAAGGTAGAAGCAGGCAAATCTCTGTGAGTTCAAAGCCAACATGGTCTATATTCAAGTTCCAGGACAGCCAAGGCTATATAATGAGACCATCTTAAAAATTAAAAATAGAAAACACAAAGGCAAAATGCTCATTGTATTAATATAAAGAAATCTTGAGTTGAAGAGATGGCTCACTGGTTAAGGGTACTTACTGCTCTTGCAGAAGAACTGCATCCGGTTCCAAGTACCCACATGGTGGCTTATACCATCGATAATTCCAGTTCCAGGGAATCCCATACCCTCTTTTGGCATCGGTGGGCAGTAAACACATGCAGTACAATTACACATATGCAAGCAAAACATTCATACAGATGAAAATTTTTTTTAAATCTTTAGAAAAAATATTTAAAATATAATACAACTTGTACGCTGAATGAAAACACAGGAGGGATGGAATGGCAAGGGCATAAATGAAGGCCAGCATGACTTGCTAAGTATGGAAGGTAAGTGACATGTATACAAAAGCCATCTTACCAGCTGGTCTACTTTTGAACACTATTCCTTAAAAACATCAAGGGCCTTCTGATGTGCTACAATAGGAGCCAGATCCAACCAAGCATCCACATCTATCCAAATAGGGAAAACATGAACACAAAAGAGTAAGTGACTGATTAGGTTAGGATGTTACACACAACAGTTAAATCCAAATGTGGTCAATTCAATATCAAAAAGATTTTAAGACATAAAAGGTGAGTAAAGAGGAAGAAAACATGTGTGGAAGAAAGAACAATTATAAATTTACAGACACATGGTTGGGGTGGCTCAGTGATAGATGATTGCCTAGCATGCCCTGGGATCAACTTCTTGAACCTTAAAAAAGCCACATACATCAGCTGGACACAATGGCCCACAGACCTCTAATCCCAACACTAGGAGAGGCTGAAGCAGGAGAACTATAAATTTGAGGCCAGCTTGGCTATAGAATAAAAACCTGACTCTTTAAAAAACAGGAGCATAGCCTGCTATGTCAATAAAGGTACTTGCTACCAATCTCCAGATTCTGAGTCCAATCTCCAGAATCCATATGGTAGAAGGAAAGAACCAACTCCCCACAAGTTGTCCTCTGACTTCCATTAGCACACTGCAGCATACATGTGCCTACAAATAAATACTAAATAAATGCATAATAAAAATAAACAAATAAACAATTTTTTAAGAGACTTGAATTTAAGAATTAAAATTAGGGCTGGAGAGATGGCTCAGTAGTTAAGAGCATTTGCTGCTCTTCCAGAGGACCTAAGTTCAGTTCCCAGTACTCATATCAGGCAATTCACAACCACCTATAACTCCAACTCCAGTGGATTCTGTGCTATCTTCTGCCCTCCGGGGGCACATGCACACAAACAGACACACACACACACACACACACACACACACACACACACACACACACATATATATACACATACAGAGAGACAGACAGACAGAGACAGAGAAAGAGAAAAATAAGACAAAACTTTAAAATTATTTTTATTTTATGTGCATGAATGTATTGCCTCCATATATGTAAGTGCACCCCTGTTGTGCAACACCCATGGAGATCAGAAGAGGGCATCAGATCCCCTGGAACTGAAGTTATGGAAGGTTATCTGCTATGTGGGTGCTATAAATTGAACCCAGGCCCTCTGCAAGAGCAGCCAGTGCTCTTAACCAGTGAGTCATCTCTCCAGTCCCAAAAAGATAAAACTATAAACTCCAAAGAAAAAGCAGGAAGAAATATTCATGATCTTGAATTTAGCCATGATTTCTTAACTATGACACCAAAAGCACAGGTAACAAGAGAAAATAGTTCACTAAAATTTAAAACAATGGCTGAGTACAGTGATATATTACTGTAGTCCCAGCTGCTTGGGAGGCCAAGGGAGGAGATTACTTGAGCCTAGGAGTTTAGCATTAGCTTGGACAACATAACAAGATGTCTCTTTAAACCAACTTTGGGCTGGACATGGGGGTGCACTTCTTTAACCCCAGCACACCAGAGGCAGGCAGATCTGAGTTTAGAGGCCAGCTTGGTCTGTACAGTGACTTCCAGGACAGCCAAGGAGACACAGCAAGATCCTGTGACCCAAAAAAAAAAAAAAAAAAAAGGCCAACATTATATGTATGTGCATTTGTGTGTGTATACGTGTACTCTATACAATTCAGTGACAAAACTATAACACATAACCCAGTTCAAGAAGCAGAGGCAGGTGGATCTCTGTGAGTTGAAGGCCAGCCTGGTCTACATAGGAAGTTCCAGGACAGCTGGGACTACAGGGAGACGCCGTCTCAAAGAGAGTCCCCCCAAAATGAAATTATATAGATGATCAATAATGAACACAAAGATGTTCAAACTGGGCATGGTGATGCAAACCTGTAACTCCAGCACTCAGGAGTTGGAGGCAAGAGAATAAATAAAGTTCATGAACAGTCTGGGCTACGTGAGACCCTGCCTCAAATAAATAAATAAACAAACAAACAAACTGCCTCCACAGTTAAAAGAACTCACTGTTCTTCCAAAGGACCCAGGTTCAGTTACCAGCACCCACACGGTAGCTAACACCTGTCCTTAACTCCAGTTCCAGGGAATCTGAGGCCCACTTCCGGCCTCTGTAAGCATCAGTCATGCACCTGGTACACTTAATATGGAGGCAAGGATTCATATACATAAAATAAAATAGTAATAAATTTTCAGTATCACCAATTTTTAGAGAACTACACTCAAAGACAACCCGCCAAATTGTTCATGTCTTCCACTATATAAGTTCTGGGGATTGAACTCAGGTTGCCAAGTTTAGCTTTACCAGCAAAGCTAACTTGTCAGCTCCTTTTTAAGTCAGTCTCACTATGTAACCTACACTAGCCAAGAACTCTAAATTTAATAAGACTTATATAAGTACCAGCCCCTCAAACACCTCAGTATCATAAGGTGGCTAGGGCTTTCTGCTGTGTCTACATGAGCATGTGAACTTAAAGAAAGGAATGATTTCATCTCATTTGTTCACTACTGTGTCCTCAAGCCTAGCACAGAAAGTAGTCCAGAAAAAGGGCTTAAACATGGTATTCCCACAATGAAAGCAGTCCCACAGTTAACAAATAACCAGTTACTGAGCACACAAAAATTTTATGAGACATTTGTCCCTGCTCTAAATCTAGAAGACAATGCAAGCTATCCCACCCAAAGATGAGATACAAATAAGCAGAGGAAAAGATGTTCACTATCATTAGGCACTAGGGAAAAGTATCTTAAAGCCACAATGAGATACCACTACACACACACACACCAAAAATGACTAAAATAAGAACACATAAAGTGCTGATGAGGAACTGGAACAATGAGAAATCTCATACATTGGACTAGGGTAAAAAGTTTCAGCTGTAATATTTTAACTATATTTAGCCTTCTCTCAAATTAACACCTTTAGGTGGGGTTGGCGATATAAATGAGTGGCACATATTGGGCTCCATCTAAAGAATTGGGGCAGATATTTTATTTAAAACCTGGATATGGTGGTTCACACCTATAATCTCAACATTTGGGAGGATAAGACAGGAAGACAAGAGAATTACCAGGAGTTTGAGGCCAGGCAGAGCTGGAGACTTTTCCCTTTTACCCCTCAATTCTTCCATCTTCCACTGTCTAAATTTAACTCTTTGGGTCCCTGTCCTCTAGACCAATTTGTCTGTTCCAAATCATTTTCCTACTACTTTCAATTCTTTAAAAATATGTTATTTGGTCCAGTGTAGTGGTGCATGCCTTAAAGCCCCACACTAAGGAAGCAGAGACAGGCAGATCTGTGAGATGGAGGCCAGCCTGGTCTACATAGTGGTTCCAGGCCAGTTGGGGTTACAGTGAGACTCTGTCTCAAAAAACAAACAAAACAAAACAAAACAAAATCTATTGGAGTTTGAGATGTAGTTCAGCAGTTAAAAGGTCTTCTTGCTCTTCTAGAGTACTGGAGTTCAATTCCCAGCACCCATATCAGGTAGACAGATCACAAGTGCCTTTAACTCCAGCTCTAGGCAATCTGACATCCTCTTCTGGCCTCTCTGAAGGGACATATGCATACACATACATACATACATACACACACACACACACACACACACACAGAACACATAAATAAAATTTTTTTAAATCTATTCTTTATAGTATTTTTAATGCTTTCTTCTGGAACACAGTCGATATCACTGCAGTATTTGAATATGAAAACAGTAACAATAAGCTGAGTTCAAGAACAGGAAATAAAGATGTTAAAAATGGCAATGACAGTGACTGAATCTGACCATTAACAGCAGCAAAAAGCTATCTATTGATGGATGGTGGAGTTAACTCACTTGTTTTCCAGGTATAACTCTGTTTCTATCTCCAAGTTCACCATAAGCTGAAGGTCTGTAAATGGAGAAGCTGCTGCAGCTAAAAACAAGGCATTTTGCTCTGATGCCACTTAAACCATGCCTTATACAAGCCCCAGGAAAACAGGTGAGATTATCTTTTCCTAAGGCAGAACTATGCAACAGAACTTGGCTAAGCCTACAAAAACTACATTTAAAAGGACAACATGGGGGGACATTTTATCTCATGATGAAGAATAAATATTGTGTGCTGTATCTATAGAGTGACTTGTCAAAAGGAACAGTCTGGATTTGATTCAGTCATGAGTAAGAATCACTAAAAATTTCTCCTTTGAAAGAGAGCACAATGAGTCCCATGGCTACAAAATAACAACAACTTAAAGAAGTGCCTGGACAAGATTAGGAAACTTGCTAATGATTTCAAATGAGTTAAAAGTGGACTGCTGTGGGGCTAGAGAGATGACTCAGTGGTTAAGAGCACTGGCTACTCTTACAGAGGACCAGAGTTTGATCCCCAGCACCCACATGGTGCTAACATTCCATAACTCCAGTTCCAGGAGAATACTACACCTTCTGACCTCCACAGGCACTGCACAACAGAGGTGAACCTACACACATGCAGGCAATACACTCATATGCCAAAATAAAAAAATTTGTTTAAAAAAGTGAGTACTGCTTCAGAGACATCAAAATGAGAGAGAAATATTTTAAAGTCAAGTCTAAGCTAGGGTTATATTAGAAATATATATTAGAAAAAAAAAGGGCCCAGGTAAAGCTCAATGGCAGTGCACATGCTTAGCCTGGAAGGTTCTGGGCTAGATTCCCAGTTCCCAAAAAGGAAAAAAAGAAAAAAGAAAGAAAACAAAACACACACACACACACACACAAAAAAGGAGATCCAATTCTGATGCCAGCTATGTAGCCAATGCTGGGTTTGGCAAACTTCCTTGGCTTTAGTTTCTTCACCAGTAAATAGAACTGAGTATTAAAACCCACCAGAATTCTTTCAGCTTCAAATCTGCATGATTCTAAATGAAGAGCCATAAAGGCAATGTTCCTTACTCTTTTTTTGTGATGTCAGGGAGAGAAGCAGGACATGCTAGGCAAGCACTCAACCACTGAGCTACATCCTCAGCTCTAGTATCTCTTTTAGGAAAGATATTATTTTACCAGACCCAGAAACTGAGCCTAACAACAGTAGCTTGCCCACTCAACTCAAACATCCAATTGCCTACTCTAGCCAAGGGACACAGTAGTGAACCAAATAAAACTCCCACACTCAGAAATTTAACTTTCAGTTACTACGACATGAAGCAAATCTAGCTTAGATATCTTAGATAGCTTAGACTATCACTGCCAGAAAAAATACATGATATACAACTGCAAACCTGGTCAAAGCACAAAGATTGATCAGAAGGCCACAGGCCCCAGGGGAGAACCTACTAGTATTGTTTTTCAAAATGACATGTTATCAAACTGCCTTCTATATATTTATGCTTATATCAATAGATTAGTGGTGTTCTCACCTTGGCCAGGGAAGATAAGTTTCCTTCTACAGTGGGCAACTGTTAATGCACAGATTCATAAAGGGTCCAAATGCTGAGAATAAATGACTGTTGAGTGCTCAGCCCTAATGGGACATCTTTATCTACCTGACAACATCAGAAAAGAAGGGATAGAAAGAATCTAAGAGCTGGAGGATGGGGAGGAGTATCATGAAATGCTGTCTTCTGGGCAAGATACGGCCATTGTACTTAAGAACTCACTACGGCTTAGTTACTTGTATAAGACCAGCTCAAAATCAAGCCAATAAGGTCAACATTCCAGGAGGCAACAATGACTGGATTCAGTGAATAACAAAAAAAATGAAGGGGGGAGTGTTAGGGAGTGAGAGGAGCTGGGGTGGGTATGATAAAAATACATGATATACATGTAGGGAATGATCAAAGAATTTAAAATATTTTAAATAAATACAGGATGCCGAGGTTAAACTGAATACCAAATTTTAAAAACTGCCCAATACAATGAGACACATTTATACTAAAAATAGCCACTTTATCACAATTGCTTTTCTGAGCACTGATGACTAAACTCAAGGCATCAGTTATAACTACTACTATTATAAACTCTACCATCCAGTTATAACTAGCTATAGTCTATAGAAATTCAAATTTTAAACTAGGCACCTGGCAACCCTAGCCTAGATTTGTCTTTAAAATGTTCCTCCCTCCTTTTAGTGTCTTCTAAAGCAGTAACTACTTTTGTCTGTAGTTTGGTTTTGAGACAGGGTCTCACAATAGCCCTGGACTGGCTTGGAACTTGCTATGTAGACCAGACTGGTCTCTGTCTCTCCGAGATCCACCTGTTGCTGCCTCCTGAGTACTGGGATTAAACACATGCACCAGCATGCCCAGCTATAAAGCAGTCACCGCTTCTGACTACACCAATAAAAAATTACATTTCAAATCACAAGGCATTACACACGCACACACACACACACATGCACATGCACACGCACACACACACACACACACAGTTTCATCAAAAGTCTTACCCTTGGAATTCTATTCTTAGTCATTTTCATAAAACTATTTCATCCCTTGTGACACACACATTTAACCCCAGCACTCAGGAGACAAAGGCCAATGGATCTCTGTAAATTTGAGGCCAGCCTTATCTAGATGGCAAGTTCCAGGCCAGCCAGTGCTACATAACAAGACCCTGTCTCCAAAAAAACGCTTAAAAAGTGTTTTGTCATGACTCACTAAAGTGATTTTGCAATCTAATAAGGGTAATGACCTCCAATCTAATAAGGGTCATGAAAAATAGTAAAAATAATTTAACCTATGAGTCACCACTATGAGCATATTAACCCATCCTGGTATAAAACAGTAAAGTCCATGGGGCCTATGGCATAGCATTATAAAGAAGGTCAAAACATCCAGTATGGGTCAAGTATGGTGGTACACACCTTTAATCCCAGCACTCAGGAGGCAGAGACAAACAGATTTCTGTGAGTTTGTAGCCAGCCTGGTTTACACAGTAAGACATTATTAAAAAACAAAACAACAACAAAAAACATACCAAATCCAGGATGGTACACTCTTCCAGGTCTCACAACTATCTGTAACTCTCCAGTCTCTAAATCTCAAACTATTATTCTTTCTCATTGCTGTCTATTGCTGTTATGTTTGCCTCTTAAAAAAAAAAAAAAAAAAAGTTTTTCAATTTCCTGGCAATATAAAAATAAAAATTTAAACATTTTGTTGAAAACTCTAGACAGGGGACTGGAAATGTAGTTCAGTTGGTATAGTGCTTGACTACCATGTACAGGCTTTGATGCCCGGCACTGTCTAAAAACCTTGGAGATCCTAGGCTCTATCAGATGGCTCAGTAGTTTCTTGTAAAGGACAGAGGTGCAGATCCCAACACCTATGAAGCAGCTAACTGGTCCAGTTCCAGGGATTCAATGCCCTCTTTTGCCCTCCACAAGCATTGCAACTCTGTGCATACTTTTGTACATGTAGACAAAACACTCAAACACATAAAATGTTTTTTTTAAAGGAGAAAATTAAAAGTTATAATCTAAAAGTACTTAAAATCTTAATTCCTTATAAAAATTATTGCTAATAATTTTAGAAGATTTATAAAAGCAATGAGAAGCAGCAATAGAAAATATACAACCAGGGCTGGAGAGATGGCTCAGCAGTTAAAATGCACTGGCTGTTTTTGCAGAGGACCTGGGTTCAATTCCCAGCACCAACACGACAGCTAACATCCATCTGTAACTCCAGTTCCAGGAGAATCCAATACCCTCTTCTGACCTCTGTGGGCATTGCATGGCATGAATACACTTTATACATACATGCAGGCACAATACACTCATACACATAAAATTTTTAAAAATATATTGAAAAAAAGGAAAATATATGACCATTGGCAACACAAAATCTCTCAAAGTGATTATCTTCAAGAGGTCAACATCCTAAAATTCTGATGTACTTAATAAAAATAAGTCACATTCATCTGCAATTACAATAACAGAAAACTCTCATACCATAAAATGAAAAATTCCATGATTGAAGGACATTTTATCCAATTCCCAAAATGTAGTTTGCTACTAATCATGGCATGAAATTGCTATTTTACAGCCACTTGACTCAACTTCAAGGGTTCAACTACAAGCCATCTGCATAAGAATATTTAAAAGGGAAAGAGAATTCTACATTTCACTTAAGTACAAACTCAAATAATTACCAGTCATTAGAAGCTGAAGGTTAGACAGTTCTACTAAATGATTAAAAATAATAAAACCAAGGATTTAAAATTAAAGATTTCAAGTTACACAGGTACACAATTATATATTAAAACAAGAAAAAAGAACTAGACTTATTTTAGGAAGCCAAACTCAAGGTTATAAAAGATATCCTGAAGAGCAGGGACTGACTGTAACTGTACACTTTAAGACAAAGAGCAAGATCTGGTTTAATTTTTTTTGTTGTTTATTTCTTTATCTAACCTAGGGCCTAACCTAAACTAGGCAAACACTCAACCAGTGAGCTACACCCACAGCCCATGGCTGTGTTTATGTATGTCTATTTATTTAAAGAGCGGGTTTAACAAAGACCTACAAAGGCTGCTTTGAGCAAGTGGCCTAATCTTTAAAAGTTTAAAGCTTTTCTTCTATTTTATAAATGTTCTTCATCATGTTCCAAAATTCTTTCACCTTAAGAAAAATACAAATAAAATAAAATAAAAATAAATAAATAAATAATGGAGGCTGGAGGTGTACTTACATACATTCAGGCAACACACTCATACACATAAAATAATAAATACAATTCCTAAAAGATACAAACTACATGTATCATTCTGATAGATGGATCAGCAATTTAAGAGCATATACTGCTCTTGGAGAAGATCCAAGTTCAATTCCCAACACCCACATGGGGCTGCTCACAACCACCTCCAACTCCAGGGGATCAGACACCTTTTTCTAGTCTCCTCAGGCACTCACACAAGCACAAGCACGCGCACACACACACACACATGCACGCACGCGCACACACAAACACACGTAAATAAATATTTTTTTTTGGCACACAACTTTAATCCTAGGGGTAGGCGGATCTCCAAGAGATCAAGGCCAGCCTAGCCTACACAGTGAGTTCCAGGCTAGCCAGGCCTAAATAAGGAGTTCCAGACCAGCAGGGGCAAAGAAAGGAGATCCTGTCTCAAATACTCCCCCATAAAAAAAGTTTATTTTTTTAAAAACCACATGCATAAATAACATGATCTCCTTTTACTTAACATATATGTTCACAAAGACTCTGAAATCACATATGAACCTGTAACAGGTTATCTCAAAAAATGAAAACTATGCCAGGCATGGTGACACATACCTTTATTCCCAGCACTAGAAGGGCGGAGGCAGGCGGATCTCTGTGAGATCAAGGCCCAGCTTCTGACGTTCCAGGTCAGCTGGAGCTACAGGGAGACCCTGTCTCAAAAAGACCAAAAAAAAAAAAAAAACAAAAACAAAATAACTGTAAGTCATTTTAGTTCTTGAAACTTTTTGCTTCTCTGCAGTATTGTACTTTTTTTCTGAAAACACCAAACTTTTCAAATTATAAGAGAAAAAAAAAATACCTTCCATGTATAAATAAGAGAATACTTATAGGGGTTGGAGATATGGCTCAGTGGTTACGAGCACTGGTTGCTTTTATAGAAGTCCTGGGTTTGGTTCCCAGCACCCACATGACAGCTAACAACAGTTTGTAACTCCAGATCCAGGGGATGTAACACCCTCTTCAGCGTGTTACACACGCGGTGCACTAACATGCAGAGGAAACATTCAAAAACATAAAAATAAAGTTTAAAAAAGAGTCCACACACTTCACCTTACTAATTTTATGAATAATTCTGGATACTTGTATAACTCTCGTCTCTATTATAGACCATATATCACATATACTCCTGTATCATACTCCACATGTCTACTTTTCTAAACATTAGACTGACATAGTACACAGGTAAGGCAATAAAATTCTTCATTTATTTTAGACAACAGGAAAGTAGCTTATGACCCAACTGCCTACAAAATTACAAATCTTTTTCAAGGCAAGTGCCTTGAGGGAGAATAATCTTCAAAAGTGTAAGAAATTCCTTCTGCATAGAAAGGCATACTTTTAAGAATATCAAACTAGTTATGGTAGCTCATGCCAGTAATCCCATCACTCTGGAAGCTGAGACAGGAATAACAGATTCAAAGCCAGCCTAGGATCCAAAGGGAGATCCTGTCCCTAAATAAATCAATCACATTTCATATAATAACTCAACCTACTTCCAATGTAATGCTAATATGAATGTATGGATTCAACAGTCTAAGTATGAATTCCAGACTTAACACTACTACTACTTAAAGGCTTCCTATTCAACAATAGGGAATGCTCTTCTGAGAAAAGCATCACAGTCTGCGTATCATCAAAGGAAGCAAAAAGACCTTAGAAACGAGTAACACTGTACTTGTATTCTAGTGGCACTCTCCCTAAACAAACAACCATACCAACATTATGGTAACAGATGACCCAGATACACATTACAAAAAGTCCCAAGCATTTTTATTATCCATTCATTCATTTTCAATTAAAGTACTGTTTCGGTGACTTCAAGGCAGTATATCCCCTCTGCCCCCAGAATTTGGGATTGAACCTAGGGTCTTACCTGTGCTAGTAAGTGGAACAGACTTTCCACTCCCTCTTCTCTTCTGAAATGGTTCTCTTAACTATGGTTGGGTGAGTTTTAATATATAATTATTTATATATTAATATAGTTTTAATATATCCAGCTACATGTACTCTGCGTCTCTTACTCTCTTACTCCTTTTTTTTTTTTAATTTGACCTTTCTGTGTGCATCACACATTGTTGTATAAGGAAGCTTTGCTGGTGAGAGTTGAGGAATATATTCTCTTCAACCTGTTCTGAGAGCCTTTGGTGTAGAGGTTCCACTGCAGATGTGTCACTTAGAGCTGGGCCTCTCTTAAACACAACATTCTTTGTGTATCACCGTAATAGCCTATGTCTGTTGCAAAAAGAATGGTATATGTTATACTTCTCAGGGTAGTTTGTCTATGTCAGGCTGATCAGGAGGCCAGAGGCAAGGTGGTGGTGGGAACAGCCTGTATAGGGTCCATCAAACTAAGTTGGAGAAGTGAACTGGTCATAATGCAGGGAATCAGGATACAGTTGGTGGGTCTGAACTTAGAGAGGGTAGTCCAGAGATCTGGTGTAGAAAGAGAAGGAATGGGCCTAAGCCCAAGGCTAGAAGGGAGACTGAGTTGGGGAGAAAGAATAGAGCTGCTCAGGCTGTAGGGGAATCAAGATACCTTTTAAAAATTATATTTTAAAATTTATTTTGTGTGTGGGTGGATAGGGGGGTGGTCAGACAACAACTTGGAGGAGTCAGCTCTCTTCTTCCTATAGGCTCCAGGGATTGAACTCAGGTTGCCAAGCTTGGGGGGCAGGTGACTTTACCCACTGAACCATCTTGTTGACCTCTTCATCATTTCTTTTTCTTGGGGCGTGACATCTTAGAAATTGTGCTACATTCATGTTTCCATTTAAATGTCAGAGACATTTTTATAAATCCTTTATCTTCTAGATGTGCCTCAAACATTATTACATTCGGCACAAATTTTTGAACATCTCTGTATAATGCAGTGGTAAGTTCTTGGGATATATTTATGAATAAAACAAAGGTGTAGTTGCTTACCTGGAGCTTTATAATTCTCTTTTTTTTTGAGATGTACTCTCATTATGAGACCAGATGGTCATATGCCAACCTCTAGTTTGTTGGGATTACACGTGTGTACCGCCACACCTACAGAGTTCCTCACATTCTAATATGAGGAGGCAGACAGCAATAAACAAGACATTAAATTAGCAACCTATGGACAGCATTAGACAAGCTGGGATTAGAGAAAAGCAGATTAAAAGGTGTAGGGAGTTTGAGGAACAGAATAATTACAAATTTAAAGTTGAGAGGAGCCTTTGTTCAAGAGGTAACGGCAAAGACTGAAGAGGGGTTAGGTCTTTTAGACATTTAATTTTTAAATCTAGGCTGATTAATCTTGAATTTCATTATAATTTATAAAATTTAGCTCATTTTTGTCAACTCATTCTTCTGTAGGGGTATGATATCCATTTGATTATGACAGTCTGAGTTTAGTAGAGAAATTTGATTTTTTTTATATCATTAGAGATACACTGTGGAAGTCTATTAAAAAGAGGCATGATTTTGCCTTTCTTTTGGGCTTATATTTTACCTAATTGTCTAAGCATGTGGAGAAAATACACTTCTTAAGATTGCTTTTCTGTGACAGAAGAAACAATCCTGCAGTTGCTTAGTTTTTGTATTCTAAAGCCTAGTTAAACATTTATGAGATAAGTCTTAGTGTTCCTATTTTGATTAAGTGTAAACTTGTATTTTCTGTTTCTCTAATTAAAGTTACAGTTTACCCAGGGGATGGTAACTCATATCATAGCTATTTAAGTCATGTGCTTCAGACTTAAAGGAGGATTTCATTTTTTATGTGTCCTAAATAGCTTCAACTGTGTTAGAACTTGATTTTACCATAGCAAAGTATGTGTTTTACCTTTCAGAAACTTTTTTTCTTGAATTGTGAGTTTCCCGATTTGGCTAGATTGTATTTGGTATTCCTTGGTGTTGATCATGAACAAATCTATTTTTGTAGCTATTTTATGCGATGGTGACAGCTTCAATGGAGACATAAGTAGAGTTTATTAGCAGGATTACCTGCTGCTATAATTTTTAAAACTGAAAGTGCTTAGAGGAGGACTGTAGCTCAGTGGTAGAATATTGGTGCATGAACATAAGGAAACAGAGGTTTTCAGGCCACTGGGAACTTGCTCACATGAACTTGCAACAATTGTGAGGGCATACACAAGACCCATGCTGATTCAATCAGACAAAAACCCAGCATACAAGGAGGGAAATAGGCAGTAGGCCCCAACCATAGCTGAAGAACTACTAGCAAATAATTACTATTGGGTGAGGGAGAGTAGATCTTTAAGGGAAGGACTCTAGACAGGCTGACTAGACGCCAGTGAATGAACTTGTATCGAGGAACATCTGGGTACAAATGCTTGACCAGATAGCACTTAACATATATTAGCAAATGCATGAAATCCAGTGGAGATTAGGAAGGGATAATAGGAGGACACGTATTGGAGTAGGGGAGCTGAAATTTGATTAAGATCTATTATATGAAAAGCTCAATTAATTTTTTTAAATCATATTTTTAAAAAAGTAAGAGACCACTGCAGGAGATGGTGGAACACATACCTCCAATTCCAAAGGTATCTAAGAGGCTGAAGCAAAGAGTCAGCCAGGGCTACTTTTATTTTTTTAATGAGTGAGGGAGTCAATCATGGTGGTATATGCCAGTAATCCTAGCACTAGGGAGGCAGAGACAGGAGGATGTACTGCAGGTTCAAGGCCAGCCTGATCTACACAGTAAATTCCAGGCCAAGCAAAGCTACATAGCAACAAAACACTTTCTCAAAAAAAAAAAAAAAAAAAAAAAAACAGGGCTAGAGATGGTTCAGTAGTTAAGAGCATTTACGCTTTTGCAGAGGATCTGAGTTTGGTTCCCAGCATTCACAGAATGTCAGCACTCGACCTAACTCCAGTTCCAGGGGATGTGACACTCTCTTCTGACCTCCATGAGCATTGCACGACACAGGTACACTTACATAGATGTAGACAATACACTCATATACATACAATAATAATAATAATTTATTTTAAAAAGCCAAAAGGTGCCAGGTGTGATGACACTGGAGGGGAAGAGGCAAACAGATCTCTGTGAGATTAGCTTGGTCTCCATAGTGAGTTCCAGGTCAGCCGTGGCTATAGGGAGACCCTGTCTCAAAAAGACCAAAAAAAAAGCCAAGAGGCAAGGGGTGGTGGTACACACTTTTGATCCCAGCACTTAGGAGACAGAGGCAAGCAGATCTCTGTGAGTTCCAGCTCAGCCTGGTTTACACAGTGAGTTTCAGGTCAGCCAAAGATACATGGTGAGACCCTATCTCAAAAAAAACTTTTTAAAAAGCTAATAACAGCCTGAGATGCTGTCTCACCCACCCCAACCCCCACCAAAGAGGAAAAGGAAGGGATATGAATTAACCAATGCTGATTCCTAATAGTATCGCCAAATTACATAAAAATTACCCAAACTAGGGGCTGAGACTGTAACTCAATACAGTGCTTGCCTACCATGTAAAAAAAGACCTGTGTTCTAATTCATAGCATCACATAAACCTGTAATTCCAATATTTCCTAGGTGAAGACAGCAAGATCAAGAAGTTCAAGGTCATTCTGAGTTATATATTGAGTTCAAGGTCAGTCTGAGATATGTGAGAAAAAAAAAAACAACTAGCAATTAATAACACTTTTAAATCAAAGAAAGGATATTAAAAACAAAAAAGTCAAAACCGAAATTCTGACTTCACTCAGAAACACCAGCACAATAAACTATGCATCCTCACTTGCAGTATAAATTACAGGTTTCAAAACATCTTCAGATATACTCATTAAATGCTCAAAATTAAATTCAAACTCAAATAGAAGTAACTAGATAACTAACAACCACAACCACAACAACAACAACAAAAAAATACCTGATTATGTATGTACTTGATAGTGAATGCAATTTCTCCCTTGACCTTTACAGCACTCAACAAACCACTACCTTCCTGGCCTGATCAAGTCTTTGAAAAATATTATAGCACAGCTTGGGAGAGCCATAAAAATCTAAAGCCCTTTGACCTAGTAAAATCACTCCTGGGAACTTTCTTTAGAGAAAAATTGCACTGAGGCAAAAAGCTAATCAGTATGAAGATGTTCACTGCACCACTACTATGTAAGTACAGAAACTGACACCAAAAGTCCAACAATAGTTAAGTAGAAACTTAATTTAGTAAATAATATTTAAGCAGAAACTGAAAAGAAAAATCAAAATGTTTAAGAGGAACAATGCTGATCACAAATATAGTGATTAGTGATTACAACTTCATAATGAAAAGGTAAGAAGCAAGAATAAGGATTGGATTTATGTTCGAACTTTTAGGAATGTTCCTTTCTAAATGAAAACAGCCACTTTGTGATAGAAAAAAACTGTTCAGGAAGTTATAAAAACCTACTAACATACAAAAACCAAGTCAGATATGGGAAGGCTGGCTGAATGGTAGAGTCCCTGTCTGGCTTATCCAAGGCCCCCAGGTTAAATATCCAGTTTGTAGGGAGGAGTTTCCAGATATGAAATGCTACTTAAGGCTGCAGTAAACATCTAGACAGTTAAGAATATTTTGCTACCTCAAGCATGTCAACATTAAAGCTACTTTTTAAAAAATTCTTTTTTAAAACACTTATTACTATAAGGAACCCGTCAGGTGTTTGGAGGTCAGAGGACAACTTTCAGGAATCAGATGCCTCCTTTCATTATGTGGGTCATCCTGACCACTGGCAGCAAGTGCCTTTATCCAGAGTCATCTCATCAATCCCCAATGCTACATTTTCTTTCCTCAACCATGCACTCAGTCTTATTTTAAATTACACTCATACACAAGTCTGATTCTAGAAGTTGTAGCTAGCTAATTTATAAATAACCCAGTAAGACTAAAAATTGAAAACAATTCTACAGGTGCTAACATTAACTAAGCTTCTGTACAAAATTATGTTACATATTCAGAGTCTAGTTTTAGACAACAAATTCTCAGAGTAAGGGCTACAATTTATGCCTCAGGTAAAAGAACTTTAAAGCAGAGCTGGAAAGCAGAGCTGGAGATGGCTCAGTGGTTAAAAACACTGGCTGGTCTTGCAGAAGATCAGGGTCCAAATCCCAGCACCCACATGGCAGCTAACAACTATCGTAACTACAGTTCCAGGTGATCTGACGCCCTCTTCTGTCCTCTACCCGCACTGCACAACACAGATGCATTTTTCACACACGCAGGCAATACACTCATACCAAAAAAATAAAATAAAAACATTTTTTTTAAAAAAAGAACTTAAAGCAAACAAACAAAAAAGAATCTAAATTTACCCTTAAGTTTTGTGAAACTTCAAGTGCAGAAAAAAATGGGTTGTACTACAAAACTGTAAATTGCTCTGACAGCTCAATTCCTGATGGGGCATTCTGTTACCATCTAATATCTAAGCCAAAAGAGAGCCAGTGCAACGTAGAAACCTTATAATTTTTATTGGAACAAGTTAAATACATCTGCCAGATCTCTTTCCAATACCTAAGGAAAATTGTGAAAAAGAAAAAAAAAAACAGGACGCATCCTTAAAGTTGTAATTTTTTTTTTTTTTTCATTTTTCACTAAGTGCCAGAAGAAGAAGTAGTAGTAGCAGTAATAATAAATCACAGAATCCCAAGTGCACCTGAGTGGAGAAATGCTCACTTACTTTTAAGTAGGCGGGCTAAGTGATGTTTGGAACGCCTCGAACTAAGGAAAACTGGAAGTGTGGGGAAATACAAGTTAAAAACAGACTGCTGTCAGCAGCAGAATTCCTTAAAAATCAGTTCTGATTCATCCCAATGAGTTATTTTATCCAGTAAAGAACATTCTTTGGAAATGGATTATTGAAAACGTGTCTAAAAAGAAAACTCAATGCATGAAAAATCCCCTTACCCACTTCCAGAAGTCCTGGATGTCTATTTAAAGAGGCGGATGATCGTGGCCCTGCCAACCAGGCCTAGGCCTGAGGGAGGCACAGTAGTGTCGGTAACACGCATGGACTCGGGGCACAGGGGAAATGGACTTGCTTGCCCTTGGTACGCTCTGGCGGCACTCCCCAAGTTAAGGACACCGGTCACAATGGAATGGAGTCTTTTGGCATTTGCTTCTCCGTTTGAACACTAAGCATTTTCTTAGTTCGTGAAACATGAACTGACAACCACCGCCACCCCTCCCCACCCCCGCGCGCACACACCCTCCAGAGTTAAGCCCAGTTAGATAGGCCAGCACCCGGTCTCCAGCTCCCACTACAAACCCGGATCAAAGGGGCTTTGGGAGGACGCAATACAGCACCACATTTCTGCCAAAGGGACCCGCTCCAAGTCCCCTGCTGCACCTCCTCGCCCTTAGAAATTTCAGAAACTGGGGCGGAGAGTGGGGGGGGGGGGGAGGCACGTCGAGTCTGATCCCTGCCACCATCCCACCTCGCGAGTCTGGCCCTCGCCCACTACTATTCAAAGGAGCCTTCTACTAGGCAGCAGGGGAACGGCAATGCGGATCGGCCAACACCCGCGCGCAGGAAACCTTGTGGGAAAGAAGGGAGGTAGGCCGGGAGCTACCCCGCCCTGGAGGGGAGAGGGGGAAGCGGCCCGCAGCCGGAGCCCCGCCGCCACGAGTCTGAAGGGAGATGGGGTGCGAGAGGCCGCTGCCCACCCACCTCGTCCCAGACTTCTACCTTCCCAGGACCTGCAGGTTAGGGGCTGGTGGAGGACACCGGGCAAACCCTATCCAGGGCAATGGGGGTCGGCGCGAACTTCCCCACCTCCTTCCAGATTTCCCCACCCGGATAGAGGGCATGTTTCGGGAACAGCAGGCAAAGAGCCAAAGACCCTCTGCGCAGGTCTCCGCGGCGGGCAGGGACCCTGCCCTAGCAATCCTCCTGTCTAGGAGAGGTTTCAAGGGGTTAGGACCCCAACTGGCACTCGCTCTTTGCACCCTCCTCCAAGGGGGCAGGGGGCTGCCCAGGCCGTCCATCTTGACCGTCGGGGGGAAGGGAAGAGAAGGGGAGGGGAGGGGAGGGGAGACGGCCTGACAATCCCTAAGAATCCGGCGGCGTCTCCCGCCTCCACCGCCGGCTTCGGGCCCGCGCGCAGCCCCCACCCCCGCCGCGGGCCCCCGGCCCACCGCGAAGCCGGCTGGTCATGGGGCGGGAGGCCGGGGAGGCGGGGGAGGGGACGCGCGGCCCCAGCTCGGCCAGGCCTGGGGCGGAGGGGGCTGGGGCGCGACACCCACCTGCCCAGGCTCGGGCGCCCGCTACCCGCGGCCACCGAGGAAGACGACACCAGCGCGGCCGAGGCCGACGACACGGAGGACGAGGACGAGGCCGGCGCTGCGCCCGGCGACGAAAGCAGGCCGCCACCCGGCTTGCGAGTGCTGGCGGTCGCGGGCGGCTGCTGCGGCGGCTGCGGCTGCGGCTGCGGCTTCAGCGACATGGTGAGCGGCCCATACACCGGCTCGCACGCCGGGCGGGGACAGCCGGGAGCCGGGCGCGCTGAGGAGACGCCGGAGCGCGGCGGGGACGCGCGGACGCCGAGCGGAGAGGTGCGGGCTGGCGCGGCCCCGGGAGCTAGGGGCAGGAGGAGGACGACGAAGGGGCGGGGAGGCCCGCTGACACCGAGCAGTCGTCGGGAGCCGGGCCGGGACGCGCCGTTGCCGTTGCTACCAAAACAGTCTGAGGCGCAGGGCGACGAGCGCGGCCCGCGGGGAGGGGCGCCGAGGCCGCGCGGGGGAGGGCCGGCGGAGGGATACGCCACCGCGCCGCCCCGCCCGCCGCGCCGTGCCGTCCGCGGGAGCGAGCGCCGCGCGGCCCAACCGGGGAGGCGGCGCGGCTCAGGGCCTGTGGCGGGCGGCTGAGGAGCGGCGGCCGACGGGCGCATGAGAACCGGACTCGCTGACGCGCCGGGCGGCGCTGCCAGCTTGGACGCGGAGGTGCCAGATGCGGGGGAACTCTTTACCGGAAGTCGGAAGGGTCAAGCGGAAGTGGAACGTGAGGATGCCTGGCCTTACGGGACACGTGAGGAGCGGACGCGGCGCTGGGCCGCGTTGGTTCGCGGGGGTCGGGTGAGGGCCGGTCGGGATCCGCCCTCCGCGAGGCGCGGCTGCCCTTTGGTGAGGGCGTGTCGGCGTTCGCCTGCAGAGCCGGCCTGAGGTGCTGGCGACCGGGAATCGCGGCTTCGTACAGCCCGCTATCCCACGTCGTCAGCCTCCGCCGAGGACTTTGGTTGCCCCTACCTGATTCAATCTCGAAAATGGCCCGCGGGCGCCTCCGAGGCGAAGGAAAGACCGCAGACCTCAGGAACGTTGCATCCGTACTTTCCTTAGCCAACTCCTTGTCCCCGCACCTGGCACACAGTAGGCCCCCAAGTGCGTGCCTGCTTTTCCTGCCTAGATGGGATTCCTGCCACCCGCTGAGGCCACCCCCAGCTGCTTAACTTTTCCACCACTTTTTCCACCCCAGCACACTCTTGGGTATCTGACCTTCATTTGAACCCATTTTCCCTCACTTGAACTTCTTTTACTTCTTTCGGGAAATTCAAAAGGAAATACGTGATTTGGTAGAGCTAAGGATAATGGGGTTTTTCCTTGGATATTGAGGTGTCCTCTCAGTGGGGACGAAACAGAACTCACAAGAATGTGAACTTTAGACCTTGACCCTTTTAGAAGTTTTACTTTAACTCAGAGAACCCGCCAACAACAGTAGTCCGTTCTTTAAAATGTGTTGCAATTGAACTGTAAACCAGTAGATAACTTTTTTTTTTGCAGTGAATTTAGTTTTTTTTTTTTTTAATGAAATTTCTTAAGGAAATGATGGGCAGGAGGACACCAAAATTCCCCTCAATCTACTAAATCCATCCAAATAAAGAACTAAAGCCTAGCATGGTAGAGGTACAGGCCTGTCAGCACTTGGGAAATGGAGACAGGAGGATTAAAAATTCCATGTCATATTCTAGGGAATCTTAGGCCAGCGAAAGCTATAGAAGACCCTGTATCAAGAAAAGTAATTATTTAAATATTTAAATTAAAAAGTAAATTACAGGGGTTGGAGAGATGGCCCAGTGGTTAAGAGCAATGACTGCGGAGGACTTGGGTTCGATTCCCAGCACCCACATAGCAGCAAACAACGGTCTGTAACACCAGTTCTAGGGGACCGACATTCTCTTCTGACCTCTGCAAGGGCACTGCAAGATAGTGTACTTACATACATGTACTCATACACATAAACTAGTAAAATAGGGTTCTGAGCCAGTCAGATGCCTCATAAGGTTTACACACTTGCAGCTAAAACTGATGACCTGAGTTTGATCCCTGGAACCCACATGGTGAAAGGAGAGAACTGATTTCTGTGACTTGTCCTCTGACCTCTCCATGCAAACTATGGTAACACAAACACAGTAAGTACATGTGACAAAAGAAAAAAATGGGGCTGGGGATGTAACTCAATGAAAAGTGCCAGCCTAACCACACCCAAGGCCCACTATTAGATCTCAGCTCTACAACCCCTTGTCTACCCTATGAAAAACAGAAAAACTTAGCAAATTATTTTTTTAATTGATTAAGTGTTTCTAGTAGCCCAATTGAAATTAACTTCCTGAATAATCCAAGTAAAAATGATTCAAGCCAGATGTGATGGTGTAGATTTTCAATCCCTGCACTCAGAGGCAGAAGCAAGGGGATTTCTGTAAGATCAAGGCCAGCCTGGTTTACATAGCAAGTTCCAGGCTAGCTGGGGCTACAGGAAGACCCTATCTCAAAAAAAAAAAAAAAAAGATTCAAATTTTGGGAACTGGAGAGTTGGCTCAGTGGTTAAAAACACTGGTTGCTCTTTCAGAGGACCTGGGTTCAATTCCCAGCACCCACATGGTAGCTAATAACAGACATACATGCAGGAGATACATTCATACAAACACATAAATAATAAATAAAATATTTTTAAAAGATACAAATTTTTCAAATCACCTTTATTTCCCAAGAGCATTGAGAGGCGGAATATGTTCCTCAACGTAGCAGCCATTTAAAAAGTTAATGTAAGGCTGAGCATAGTGATACACACCTTTAATCTCAGCACTCAAGAGGCAGAGGCAGGCTGGTTTCTGTGAGTTCAAAGCCAGTCTGGTCTCTATAAGGAGTTCCAGGCTAACTGGGGCTACAGGAAAACCCTGTCTTAAAAATGAAATAAAACTTTTTAATAGTTAAATATATGCAAACGTAATTTCATATAAAAATATGTTTAATTAACCTAACCAAACCCCTAAGTTCCAAACAAACACATGGAAAGAAAGAGAATAAGAATAAGAATGCCCCTAAGCTGGTAGCTACATATAACATCATTTGTGCTAAGAAAACTCAGATTTGGGGCATGAAGGTTTCGGGTTTTCTTAACTACATTTCTTATTTTGTGTGTGGGGAAGGGTAGGTGGAATTCAGGTTATCAGACTTGGTGCATCTTTACCTGCTGAGTAATAAAGCCAACCTGGTTTTAGGTTGTGTTAGGTTTTTTGTTTGTTTTTTTTTTGTTGTTGGGTTGTTTTGTTTGCTGTCTTGCTTGCTTGCTTGTTTGCATTATTTTGTCTTTTTAGACGGGGTCTCACAGCTGGCCTGGAATTTACCATGTAGACAAGGCTAGCTTTGAATTCACAGAGATCTGACTGCCTCTGCCTCTCTAGTGGAGTGCTGGGATTAAAAGCATGTGCCACCACACTGGCTTTGGTTTTAGTTTTTTGAGACAGAGTGTCATGAACCACTGACTGGCTTTGAATCCTCTTCCTGCATCCTCCATCTCTCAAGTATAAGGATTGTAGGTGTGTACCAACATATATGATAGACAGCTCGTAATTTAATTTATCATTGAAAAAATATTAAGAATTTTAATAAGTTATCATTTTTTGTTGTTAAGGTAAATTTTACATAAATGAAATTCACCTATTTTGTATGCTATTAGGTTATTCTGTAGGGTGTAGGCAGAGAGTTTGCCAGTAACAACTCTCAGTAAATTTAGTCCATAAATTATCACTGATTTCAAAACATTTCCATCATACCAGAAAGATCCCATTTGCAGTAACTTTTGGTTCCCATGCATAGTCCAAACAACTGGTACTCTATAAACATAGGTTCATCTATTCTAGGCATCTTATATGAATAGAACCATGTGTTGTATGGCCTATTGTGTCCATCTTCTTTCCCTCAGCACAATGAGGCTTACCAATGCTGTAGTGTGTATCAGAGCTTTGCTCCTTATTCTTGCTGAATAGTCTTCCTTCCTGTGGACATAACTCATTTCATGTTTCTATTTCCCAGCTTGTGGTTTCAGTGCTTTTGGCATAAATAATGCCATTGTGCACACATAGATGCATTCTCATTTCTCTTGGGTAGGTTCCTAGAAATGGAGTTATTTGTTGGCATGATAAATCTATAACTTAAAAAGATTCATTTGGAGACTGGAGAGATGGCTCAGTGATTAAGAACATGTGCTTTTCTTCCAGAGGACCCAAATTTGGTTCCCAACACCTACATGACACCTGACAACCATCCATAACTCCAGTTCCAGGGAACCTAACATCCTCTTCTGGCCTCCATGGGCACTGCATACACATTGTGCACATACACGCATGGACGCAAACACTTATACACATTTTTTAAAAATGATTTATCTTATGGGTACTGGAGAGATGGCTCAGTGTTTAAGAGTACTAGCTGCTCTTGCAGAGGACTGGAGTTTGGTTCCCAGCACCTAAATCAAGCAGCTTACAAACACCTGAAACTCTAGTTCCAGGAGGTTCAGATGCCCTCTTCTGGCCTCTTTGGGCACTGCATGCATGTGGTGCCCATACAGAAAAGCAGGGGCACACACATACACATAAATTAAAAATTGTTAAAAGATTTATCCTACTATTTATTTATTTGTGTGTGTACGTGTATGTGCACATATGTGAAAGTATTCACAGAGGCCAGCAGAAGGCATCAGATCTCCTGGAGCTGTAGTTATGAGTGGTTGTGAGCAGCCACACATGCATTCTGGGAACTTCCAAGAACAACAAGTGCTCTTAACTGCTGAGCCATCTTTCTAGCCTCCCAGTTTTTTCTTTTTAAACTACTTGAAAGTCTAAGGGTAGACTTGGGATGTGATTCAGTAGAAGAAGATATACTTAGCATATGTGAGACCAAGGGTTTAATCACCACCTCCACAAAAAGAAAGAAAAAATGTCAGGAAAATGTACCTAAAACCTGTGATCAGATAGGCAGCTTCCACAGTGGCCAAGAGTAATTCTTACCTCCTGTGTTCTGACCCTGTGAAATCCTGTCCACTGAAATATGAGCTGTGCCTCATGATTCCCTTCTAAGTAAAAATTGGTTAAAAATTATAACATTTCACTTCAAAAAGTCATAAAGAGACCTTGGTTTCAACTGGGCTGGGCTATATAGGAAGATCATATATCTCTTCTCATAAAAGTAAAAACAGCCTGTGATTCTCATATACCTTCAGAGTTCTTTAAACACAAGTGCTAAAGTCAAGATCTAATGTTATATTCTATATTAGTTAACTTTTTTTACATTTATTTAGCTTATGTTTGGGGGTACAGGGGTACACATGTACCAAGAAACAGTTGTGAAGGTCAGGGAACAACTTGCAGGAATCAGTTCTCTCTTTCCACCATATGGGACTTAGGGCAAGTGCCTTTACCTGCTGAACCATCTTCCTAGGCCCTTATAAAAAAAAAGTACTTGGGGCCTAGAGAGATGGTTCAGTTGATAAGATCACTGGCTGCTTTTGCAAAAGACCAGGGTTCAATTTCCCAACACCCACATAGCAGCTAACAACTGTCTATAACTCCAGTTTCAGGGAATCTGACATCGTCTTCTGACCTCCTTGGGCATTGTACGACACAGGTGCACTTACATACATGCAGGCAATACACTCATACACATAAACTTAAAAAAATAAAGTATTTTTAAAAATCGCTTGGGGCTGAAGAGGTGGCTCAACAGTTAAGAGCACTGGTTGCTCTTGCAGAAGACTCAGGTTCCATTCCTAGCACCCACATGATGGCTAACAACCATCCATAACTCCAGTTCCAGGAGGACCCAGCACCCTCTTCTGACCTCCTTGGGCATTGCACAACATGGACGCACTTACATTCATGCAGGCAATACTCTTATACACATAAAATTAAAATAAGATATTTTCTAAAAATTACTGAGGAGCCTGGAGGTGTCTACCCCCACGAAACCATGCAGCCCACCTGCTATAGGTGGCCATGGGGAAGCAATACCTCTGTGATTTCTATGACTACTCCTTCCAGGACAACCTCCACAACCAAAAGAAGCACCTGAATGGGCTTCAGCACCTCAAGGCGAAGAAGTTGAGGTATGACATGTTCCAAGATGCAGCTGCCATCTTGCTAAATAAACAGAACAAGCAAGCCTACAAGAAGTTCCTGCTGATAGGTCAGTGTGACTTTGGTTCCAACTGTAGATTTTCCCACATGTTGGAAGGAGACTTGGAGGAACTGAACATTCAGGTAGAGCAGGAGAGGCAAGCCAGGAAATGGCCACTGAGAGTACTGAGCTCCTGAGGGCCACCTGGAGGACTGACTAGAGAAGAGAGCTAATCGACTGAGCTCAGCACTGAGCAGCAGGGCTGAACCCATCAGAGCCACTGTCTTCTACTACCTTGTGAGGTAGCTTCTGGTGCAGGAACTGCCTCTCTCCCTGTGGGCACTCCCACCAGGAGGGTGGCCCCTGTAACCAAGAGTCCAGTGGGGCTTGACCCCTTCACCCCACCTGACTCCTCACTAGTCAGCTGTGTGTTCAGTCACAATAAAGACAACTGCTCAGCCTGGGGGAAAAAATTATTGCATTCATTTATTGTGTGTATGTATGTGGCATCCATGTGTAGGTGAGAGTATAACTCACAGGAATTGATTCTCTCCTTCCACTCTGTGATCCCAGGAATGGAACTCAAGTCATCTAGCCTAGTGACATGCACCCCTACCTGCTAAGTTATCTCTCTTCCCATTCCCCTACCCCTAGCCCTTTAGTTAATATTTTGAATGTTCATCATTTCCCAAATGATTTTCAGAGAGGCATTTAAACAGATCTACCAGCTAGGCATGGTGACACACACCTGAAATAGCAACACTTGGGAAATAGAATCAAGAATATCAGAAGTTCAAGAGAGATTATTCAATGGTTAAAAACTCTGCTCTTGCAGAGGACCTGAGTTCTGGATCACAGCACCCATATGAGACAGCTTGGAACCACCTATAACTCTAGTTCCAGGAAACATATCACCCTCTTCTGGCCTCCTAAGGCACTTTCACACAAATGCAAATACACAAACACAGACATACAGACAAAAATATAAGGGGCTGGAGAGATGGCTCAGCAGTTAAGAGCATTAACTGCTCATGCAGGGGACCTGGGTTCAGTTTCCAGGAACCCACATGGCAGCTGACTACTGTCTATAAACTTCAGTTCAAGGGGATTAATTGCTCTCTTTTGGCCTCCCTGAGCATTTCGTGCATGTGGTACACTTACATACATGCAGACAAAACACGCATAAAATAAAAATTGAAATATATTAAAATAGCAATAATAAAAATAAGTTCAAGATCATTCTTAGCAACTTAATGAGTTTGAAACTAGCCTAGGCTCATAAAACTCAGTCTCAAAAAAAGGCCCAAAAATATGATCAATATTTCAGCAATAAGAAAAAAGTGAGAAAGCTCCTAGATAAAGCCAGTGAGACTTGGAAACTGAGCCCTGTGGATTCTCTACTTGGCATCTGATTTCAATGACCCTTCAGCATGCTGCAGAGCCCTTCTATTAGCCTCTTAAATTTCATCATTTCAATGATTAATCAGTTCTCAGGATCTGGAGAGGACAATCTGATGGAGCCGTACAAGGCAGAAATGCAGAGTGATTTGCTGTCACTAACTACAACAGCCCCAATCACGTGACCCATATTCCCAGCAATTCATTTTTCTGCAATCATTTCTCTTCAGCTAACTCTGATTGATAGTGCTTAATGTGTGATGATACATTATTCCCTCAATGCTCTTGATTTCACTCTCAAAAGCATGAGAATTCAAATCAGTGCCAACCTGCACCCATCCCTAAAATCTATCCTCTTCAAGTTTTTGCAGATGTGATTTCAAAAATAGGACCATGTCTAATTACACCAGAAATTTTTTTCAAACCACATTTACTCAGAATTCTTAGAGGCTAATCTATTTGTGGACACTCCAGGAATCCCAAAAGACTAAAAACCAGAAGAAAAAAGCAAATGAATGGGCTTGAGGCTTGCAGGAAGGTATTAGTTGCACACCTTGTGTGCAGAGTAACAACTTCCTGATAGCTTGAACCATCCTGAGAGAAGTGTGACAAATGGCCAGGAACACAAACATTACCAGAAAAGCCTCTCAGAGCCCCAGTTGTCCAAACAAGCTGACTGCTGGTTAGAAAGCTGCTCATTTCATTTTACCCTGAGGGGCAGAATAATGATGTGGTGATATTATTCACAAGGTGGAAGCTGGATTCCAGCTGAAGCAGACACAGAAGAGAGAATTCTTTAGTTTTTATTAAAAATCCTTGTGCTGTGCAAAGCCAGAAATGCAAAGAAACTCAGCCTTAGGTTTTTCCTCCTCCTTTTTGTTTTTATTGACACCCCCCCCACTTTCTGGTGAATTTTGTGGACAGCCTGTCATTTCAGAACCCCAAAGTTATGGAAAGCTAAATATCTGAAATGTGCATCATTGTGAGAATGTAGGAGGAGCTTTAAAATGGATGGCCCCAAACCAGTGACAGCTGATCTGGCCACTAACAAGGGATCCTGTTGGTTGGCTTTTAAGACGAAAGTGAGCCCTCAATAGTACCCCAGAGAGGACAAACTACAGTTAATACTGGTATGGATGACCTGCGATCTTACAATGGGTCCTTGGATTATTGGGGGGTCTGATTAGATTTATGTACTTACCAAGTGGTAGGTAGGCCAGGGCTAGAGAATAACAATAACTTTTTTGGTAGTGTTGGGGATCGAATCCAGGGCCTCTTGCAAGCTAGGCAAGCAATCTACCACTAAGCTACATCCCCAGCACAAAACATAATAAAGTACAGACCTATATAAAGCACTTGCTCTATGCCAGTTATGTCCTAAGTACATTCTACATAATCACTAATCACTCAGCTGGCCATGGTAGTGCATTCCTATGATCCTAGCATTCAGAAGGCTTAGGCAGGAGGACCATTACAAGTTTGAGGACATCAGCGTATGCATAGGGAGATCCAGTCAACCCAAAAAAATGGACTGGAGAAATGTCTCAGCAGTTAAGAGCACTTGCTGATTAATTATGAAGACCAGAGCTTGGTTCCCAATACCCACACTGGGCAGCTCACAACGGCTTGTAATTCCACCTCCAGGGAATCTCATACCTTCTCTGGTCTCTCCATGCATTGCATGACACAGGCATACTTACATAGATACAGGCAAAAACACACACTTAAAATTAGATTTTAAAAAATAAAATATAAGCTGGGCATGGTTGTGCACACCTTTAATCCCAGCACTTAGGAGCAGAAGCAGGTGAATCTTTGTGAGTTTGAGGGCAGCCTGGTCTGCATAGTGAGTTCCAGTCTATCTGGGCCTACAAAGAGACCCTGTCTCAAAAAAAAATTAAAATATAGATACATCTAGGGGTTTAAAAGGAATTATCCTATAATGGGGGACAATGTCACCCCCAGATAGCATTGACAAATAAAAAAGCCCAGTACCAGGTATAGGTTACCTCTTTTCAAGTTAGGGGGTCCCATGATACCCCCCCAACATTACATGCTATTACCATTGCTCTTGGTTACCCTTTAGAACTTGGTAAGATGGACTCTATTGCTGAAGAACAGAGTCATAGGACATGGAGAAATTAATCTGGTATTAACCTGGAAGCTTCATCTCTACTGACTAGCTTTCATAGGGCCGGGATGTTCTATGCATACTACCTTAGGGAAAAAGTTGTCATCAGTTTTGCCAAGCTATAAATTCTGTGAACTGCAATAGCAAGTGGCCTGGTAAGATATGCTCACTGGTGCAGTAGTGGCATGAATGTTATGGGAGTAACCATTCATTTCTGATTGAATTTAAAGCCAGTTCTACAAAATAGAACCAATACCTGATACCATTAACTGGGCCCAAAACCTATGACTTGGTAAGTCATAGGCCCTAGTGCAGAACCTAGTGTGTATTATTCTGTTGAATGGGCATAGTAATAAACTGTCCCCTAAATTCTTATCTCTATACCCATAGATTAGTACATCTCTCAAACCTCATCAGAGCAGCTTTTTTTTTCTTTTTTTTTTTTTTTTTGCAGCAGATGGTGATTAATACAGAGACCCACAACTGGTCAACATGCAGAAAATAAGAGACTGTGGAATGCTCAGCTCTAAATGGGACATCTATATCACACCCTGGATCCCTAAATCTCAAGGATTATTTCAGAAAAGGGGGCAAAAAAATTATAAAGAGCCAAAGGGAGTAGATTACTGTAGCAAAACAGTACTTTCTGGACATGACAACACAGTTGTACACATTAACTCACAACAGCTGAGACTGCACACATAAAACTTACACAAGATCAAACCAGACAAAAATCCCAGCATGGGTGTGGGAGGGGTTCATGAAGGCCCAATCCTGTCAGAGGGGATATGCAATTGACGGCTACTAAGAAAGGGAGGATCACTCTTCCTCAGGGTTCAGGGATGAGAAACCTGAGAGGCTATACATGCTCCAATAGATCGTCTCACATCCATGCACATTCATGCTGCACTAAGTGGACTCAGTATTACATTTTTAACAGTGAGTAGGAGAGAGGAAGAGAGAGAGAAGTTAGATGGAAAAAGTGTCAGGATAGGGGAGGAATTAGAGGAGAGAGAATGGGGATGAATTGGATTCAGATACATTATATCCATGTGTAACTGTTAAATAAAATATTGAAGGGGCTGGAGAGAGGTGACTCAGTAGCTAAGAGCACTGGTGGCTCTTACAGAGGACCCAGGCTCAAATCCCAGCACCCACATTTGCAGCTAACAAATGTCCGTAACTCCAGTTCCAGAGGGTCTAATGTCCTATAATGTCTTCTTCGGCACTGCATGGCACCAGTGCACTTACATACGTGCAGGCAATGCACATAAAATAAAAAATAAATGAAACATTTTAAAAATAAAATGTTAAAAAGGAAAATGGTCTTAATGAAACCTGTTACAATGTATGATTAATATATTCTAAAAGAAACAAGCAAAAGAATTTTATTTACTGTGTCTGAGTGTAGCCTGCATGTATGAGTACAGCAGTGTCATGTAAGGCCATGCAGGTCAGAAGAGGGTGTCGGACTCCCCTGGAACTGGAGTTAAGGACAGTTGTTAGCCCCCATGTGGGTGCTGGGAATCGAACCTGGCTCCTCTATAAGAGCAGTCAGTGTTCTTTAACTGCTGAGCCATCTCATCTCTCCAACCCATAAGCAAATCTTGATAACTTCATTCTCTATCAACAGCCTGTACATTTTCCATGGTAAAAAGAGAATTCTGCTACTTTCCTCAGGAGTCACATGGCAAAGTCTAGAGACATTTTTCTTTGTCATAAGGAGGGAAATACTCCTGGAAGCTGGTGGGTAAAAGCCAGGTATGTTGTTTGCAGTATTATGAAACAGGTATTATGTCTGGGTCAGGTTTTTCTGGCACATGCTTAGAATTCTCAAAGTAGTGAAGTGACTTTTTGTATGCTAATGAACTGATTGATCACGTCTCCTGTTCTGGACTGCTAACTCCAGTTAGATATTGTAGAATGGCCTCACTGATGTATCTTGCAATGAGCTGTGCCAGCTAGGACCACAGTGAGAATAGGTACATGCGTTTCTATCATCAAGCAGATGTCTGCTGAAATGGTGGTGGAGGTCCTTCTCAAGAACAGCCAAGAGGAGCCAGCCCCAAGACAGGAGTATTTTGCAGGATTTTCTTATCTCAGTGTTTCTAGAATCATATTAGCTAAAGTAAGACATATGGCCAGGGAAAATCTGAGAGGTAAAGAGATAAATTCCATTGTAAAAATCTATTATTGTGGGGCTGGGCATGGTAGCACACATCTTTAATCCCAGCATGAGGGAGGCAGAGGCAGGCAGATCTCTTCGAGTTCTAGGGTGGTTCCAGGCCAGCTACGGTTACAGGGAGACACTGTCTCAAAAAACAAAATAAACACCTATTAGTATGTGTATATGTCTGTGTGTATAAACATATGCAACACAATGCACATGCCCCAACATTCATATGGAGGTCAGAGAACAATTTTGTGGAGTCCTTTCATTCCACCTTTATATGAGTTCCAGGGATTGAACTCACAAGTGCTTTTACCTGCTAAGCCATCTTGCTGGTCTTAATTTTTTTTTGTTGTTTTTTGTAGGATGTGTTGCAAGGCTGAACTATGCTCGGTTGATAGTACTTGCTGTGGAAGCATGAGGAACTGAGTTGAATCTCAGAACCCACATAAAAATAGCCAGGTGTGGTGACAAGTGCTTGTACTCTCAGCATTGGGTGGGTGGAGACAGGCAGATCTATAAGATTTTCTCAACAGCCAGTCTAGCCTACTTGGTGAGCTCCAAGCCACTGAGGGACCCTGTGTCCCCCCCAAAAAAATTATATTCCTGGACTGGAGAGATGGATTAGTGGTTAAGTGCACTGACTACTCTTGCAGAGGACCCATGATCAGTACCTAGCACCCACATGGCAGCTAACAACCATCCTCAACTCTAGTTCCAGGGGATGATTCAGTCCCTTTTCCTTTCTCTGTGGGCATTACACACACACATTCTACACTTACATACATATAGATAAAACACTCATACAGTTTTTTTAGATGGCATTCTTGACAAATAGCACCCAAGGCTGGCTGCCACATGCACAGATATACACATGTGCCCAAAAGTGTATTCCAACACACACACACACACACACACACAGAGAGAGAGACCACTGAGAGAGAAAGGAGAGGATGAAAGCAAATGAATAAGAAGAACCTATGGACTTAAGGTATTTACTAAGCATATCTGGCTTTATCTTTTTCCTACTGGTTTTGTTTGGGATTTGGGGTTTTATATGTGTGTGTGTAATGCTGGAGACTGAACTTGGAGCCAAATGCATGCTAAGAATGATGCCTTCCATAGTTAGAAGGAAGTAGAGAAGCACAGCTCTAACTCTGGGATCTTCTGAAACTCCATATTCTCATTCATCTCACTGAGGTCCCTGAAGTCATCCTAGTGGCAGTCACATGCAGGGTCATTTCTGAAAATCTGGCTGTGCAGAATCACAGCTTCGTGACCTTGGAAAAATCATTCTCGTTCTCCATCTGTTGTGAGAAGCTGGATGTCCTCATGATGCCAGGGATCTTCCGAAGTGTATGGCAGAAACATGAAGGATAAGACCTACAGTGGGCAGCCTATCCTGCCTGTGGACATGAAGGAGATATAAGGTGGCTGGGGTGTCTCAGTGGTAGAGCACCTGCATAGTGGGATCCATACCCTGGGTTGGATCTGCACTATTACACAAAATGAATAAATAAGTAGAAAATAGATAGAAGGAGGGAGGCAGGGAGGAAAGGAAGGAAGGGAGGGAGGAAGGGAGGAAGGAAGGAGAGAGAAGTTACAGTGATAGACCTGAAACTGGGCCTGAAAATCTCCTGTGGATCCTAGCCTGATCTGTGAGTCTGCACTTTTTTTCTTCTTCGCGGACCTGATCTTGCCCTTCGATCTCATTGTATTGGGCAATATTATTGCACCACTTTCCAAATGTATTCCAGGACAACCTTAAAAGTCTTTCCTTTCCCCAACTTCTTGAAGGGCATTTATGGTTGACAGAATCTTCAAGAGTGGACTAGAAAAGGGAAGGACTCTTAGAGTACTTGGCACATGATCAAATAAATGAAGGCCAGGAAGAGAGAAAGGAGAGAGTAAAGGCAAATGATGAATTTGGAGAGTGGTGAGTCCATAAGCATGTTTGACTTTGTGTGTGTGTGTGTATGTGTGTCTATACGTGTGGGCTGGGGATTGAACTCAGGGTCAAATGCATACTAAGCACACAGTACTTCTGCTGAGCTATAGTCCTAGCCCATGTGGCTTATTGATTTTTTTTGAGATGGGTCTCATGTAACCCAGACGGACTTCAAACTCACTATATAGCAGAAGCCACCCTTAAATTCCTGATTCTCCTGCCTCCACCCTCCAAGTGCTGAGATCCCAGGTTTGACCACAGTGTCTGGCACTTTTTTATTTTGCTTTGTTTTGTTGAAAATGGGATCCACTATGCATCTCAAGGTAGCCATGAACTTGAGATTCTTCTGCCTCTACCTCCTTAGTGTTGGGTTACAGGCATGTGTGACCACATGTAGCTATCAATGTCATTTTAAACAGCAGAATTGAAATATAATTCATATTCTATATTTCCACTTAAAATGTACAATTCATGGGCCAGTGAGATGGTTTAGTGAGTAAAGGTGTTTGTTACCAAGCCTGACCAACTGAGGACCCACTTGGGTAGAAAAAGAGAACTGGACACCTGAGTGCTGTCGTCTGACCTCTGCACACATACAAATAAGTAAATGTAAATAAATGAAGTGTACAATTCAATGGTTTTGTTTTTTAAAAAATTTGCTCAGAGTTGTACATTAATTAGAGGATGATTTTCCTCCTTCTAAGTAGAACCTCATGCTCTCTTCCACCCCTGGCCAGCACAGATCTATTCCCTAACACTTAGGCTATTTCTCTATTGCATTAAAACTTACAGAACAAGGCTGGGTGTGGTGGTTCACGCCTTTAATCTTTGCACTCAGGAGGCTGGGGCAGGCAGATCTTTGTGAGATCAGGGCCAACCTGGTCTACACAGTCAGTTCTAGGCCAGCTGGGGCTACAGGGAGACCCTGTCTCAAAAAGCTAGCCTAATTAACAAACAAAAACCCCATATAGAACATAATCAGCATGTAACCATTGTCAAGTGTACAGTCCAGTGTCTTGGGGAACCCTCATTGCCATCCACCTCTGAACCTTCTCATCTTCCCAAACTGAAACTCTGTAACCATTAAATACTCCTTTCCCAGTCTCCCTAGGGCCAGGTAGCCGCCACCTACTTTCTGGGTGTTTGTTTGTTTGTCTTTTAATTTATGTTTATTTTATGTGTATAAGTGTATAAGCCTGCATGTATTTAAGTGCAGAGCCGGCACAGGACAGAAGAGGGGGTCAGAATTCCTGGAACTGGAGTTATAGATGGTTGTTAGCTGCCATGTAGGTGCTGAGATTTGAACCGAGTCTTCTGTAAGAACAGTTAATGTTCTTAACCACTGAGCCATCTTTCCAGGCCCTCTGGGTATTTTTTTAAATTACATTTTCATTTTGTTTTTACATTGTGTGTGTACATAGAGTGTGGGGGCACACAGATGACACGGAAGGTGAATGGAGGTCAGAGGACAACTTGTGGAACTGGATTCTCCTTCTCACCATGTGGGTCCTACCAATCAAACTCAGGTCCTAAGGTTTGGCAGCAATTGCTTTTAGCTACTGAGCCATCTCGAGATCCCAGCCTTTGTTTTGTTTCCTTTGAGACAGGACCCTTGCTATGTAGCACAAGCTATCCTAGTGCTCTTTATAAAGCCCAAGATGGCCTCAGACTGACAGGAGTACAGGAATGAGCCATTAGTTTCTGTCTCTCTCTGAATTTGACTAAGCTAAGAGCTTCATTAAAGAGCCAGGTGTGTCATTGTAATTCTAGCTTTTGAGAGTGTAGAGTAGATCAATTCTCTGAGGGAAAAGCCTGATGAGCTACGGTCAAAACACCCTCCCAGACTGAGTGATATTACCCAGGACCACCTTGCCCGGAAAGTCCCTGTCCATTGGCCTTGGATGTGAGAAGAGGAGGGGTTAAAAGTATTTACACTGGGGGCTCCAGGAGGCCGGCCCTTTTTCCTCCACCCTTGGCCATTTGGATCCAATCACTGGGAAGCTGCAAGATCCAAGCCTCATGGATTTACTAATGTAACTTGCGGAGGGGAGGGTGGGTGCCCATGTTCTGTAAGTAACCCCCTACCCACTGCTGTGTTAGTAAACCCAAGTAATTGCCTAACTGTGAGTGGACAAATTTGTGTGTTTGTTGCAAGGCCTGGGGAGAGAGGCAGGTAAAGTTGGTCTGCCTCTCCCAAGAGAAAGTTTAACAACAGAGAGATAGAGGCAAAAAGACCAGGAATCAGAATCAGCCTCACCTACAGAGTGAGTTCCAGGCCAGCCTAAAATACATAAGACCTTATAAAAAAAAAAGAAACCTCAGTCCAGGTGTGGTAGCATATACCTTTAATCCCAGCACTTGGGAAGCAGAGGCAGGAGGATCTCTGTGAGTTCAAGGCTAGTCTGGTCTACATAGTTTGTTCCAAGCTAGCTGGGTCTATAGGGAGACCCTGTCTCAAAAAGACAAATAAATAAATTAAACTTCATAAATGTGAAATCACAGAATACGTGTCCCTTTCTGTCTGGCCTAGCTGAGCAAGGACCCTCCTACACTTATTGTAACTGATGCTTTCTCTGTATTTCAGAAAAGAAAGCTGAGGTACAAGAAGGAAAAATGGTTTGTTTAAATGGGCCAGACTGCTGGACCTAAAGATAGAGATGCTCAGTTTCAGATCTGGAACCTTTATGCATTGGAATGCAAAGGCATTTGCACCAGGCATTTCCCTACAGAATGAGAAGAGTCAGAGGCTGCAAGACAACTCAGTGTCAGAACAGCAGAGTCAGAACAGTAGTATCAGAACAGTAGTCTTTATGATATGTGTAACATAGCAGCCATGCCATGAGGAAAATAACAAACACACACAGCTGTCTGATTGTGTAGTACTAGCTGGCCTGGGACTCACTATGTAGACCAGGTTGACCTGGAATTCTCAGAGATCTGCCTTTCTCTGCCTTTGGAGTACTGGGATTAAGGGTGAGCAAGATTACCAGGTTTGTTTTGTTTTGTTTTTGTAGGTTGTTTAAAAATTTTCATTATTGGATGTATGTATGATGTGGGGTAGGGGCACATACCATGGTACATGTCAGAGGTCAGAGGACAACTTCATGGAATCACTTTTATATGGGTTCTTGCAATCAAACTCAGGTAGACAGGCTTGCATAGCAAATTCTCTCACTGACTCAGCTTTAGGTTGTTGACTGGTTGATTGGTTGATTGACTGATTCACCAGCCCTGGGGATGAAACCAGGTCCTGCCATCTGCAGGCAAGGGCTTCGGAGCAGAGTTGCCTCCTCAGCCCACCTCAGGTCTCTAAAGAGAGATGGAAAGAACACATAAACACATCGTGTGTTTGTCCTACCTCTGCAAGGAAAGAGGCCGGAAGTTCCACCCCTTCCCCAGAGAGAGCACTGGTGATCATAAGGAGGTATACAGTTTACTACTTGAATTAACTAAAAATTCCTTTTTTGTCCACTTTGTTTGAGTATACCTGGCATGTAATAGACTGCACATATTTAATGTGCATGATGGAATGAGTTTTGACATCTACATATCTGTAAAGTGTTACCACAATCAAGCCATGAGCATCCTCACCACCCTCAAAGCATCCTGGTGTACCTTTGTAATTCACTCCTCCTCAACCCACCCATTAAAAAGGATTTCTTTTTAATTACATTTTACTTATTTATTTTGTGTGTCTGTGATATATGAGAAACATTGATCCTTACTTCATAATAAGAACACTGGAGACTCAGAGTATCGAAAGGAAAACAGCTTATTTTTCTACTTTACATAGTCAGGTGTCAACCTAGAGAAAAGGCTAAAATAACTAACACACTGATTTAGTACAAAACAGTGGTTTTTATGGACCCGGGTGAAGAAAGATTCCTGCCCTCTTTTTCCCATAGTCTGGTATTCCAGTGAGTTACAATCTCTCCTTCTTCCTCCTGAGATTCGAGACTCCTCCCCGCTTTCCTGATACCTGGGCTCCCTTACTAGCAGAATGTGTAACTTTTAAACCCTGAGATAAACTAAAAAGCACCCACATAAGCAGATGCTAGCTGCCAGCTAGGGAAGACCAGCATAGTGCCTCCTGCTTATTCATTGAAGAGCTTTAAACATATCTTATACTCAAAATGGATCATAATGATTTATTTCTCACACTATGGCATACATGTGGAGATCAAAGGACAGCTTGAAGGAGCTGGTTCTCTCCTCCCACCATGTGGATCCTGGAGATTGAACTCAGGTGATCAGGCTTGGTGACAAGCACCTTTACCCCACGGAGCCCTCTAGCTGGCCCCACTTTTTATAATTTAGATAATGTCTTTCTTTGTTACCCAAGTTGACCTTGAACTCCTAAACTCAATCATCAGCCTCCCTACAATTGTGTGCCTAACTTTTGAGACAGAGTTTCATGTAGTCCTGGCTAATAAGGATGAACTTGAACTTGTACGTATGTGTGTATGTATGTGCATATTAGTGTGTGCATGAGGTCTGTGTCATGTGTCTTCCTCAGTCACTCCACAACATTTAAAAAATTTTTTAAATTTATTTTTTGCATGTATGAGTAAACACTACTTGTGCTTTTAATCTATGCACTAGGGAGGCAGAGGCAGGCGAATCTCTGTGAGACAGAGACAAGTTTGGTCTATATATCAAGTTCCAGGCCAGTCAGGGATACAGGGAGACCCTGTCCAACAAAAAGTAAAATCAAATTTAACTTCCAAATTTACAATTGACATTCAACATAATCCACATGTTTGTGTGTTTATGGTGACACTACTCATAATAATCACCAGTAGACTGAAATATCCAGAAGAGGCAAACTCAGGCAGAAAGCAGACTATGGATGGTATGGAGTATGGGAGAGGAAGATGGGAAGTGCCAGCTTTGCTTTGTGGGAAAAATGCTCTGGGAGTAGAAGTGGTGTTTACACACACTGAGTGTGTTTACACACACTGAGTACACTGAATGTCACCAAAATGGTCACTTGAAAGTGGTTTAAAATATTGTATTTATTTTTATTTTATGTATGAGTGTATTGCCTGCATGTATGTAAGTACATGTAAATGCCCAAGGAAGTCGAAGAGGGCATCAGATCCTTGGAACTGAAGTTACAGATGGCTGTTAACCATCATGTGGATGCTAGGAACTGAACTTGGGTCCTCTGCAAGAGCAGCTAGTGCTCTTAACTGCTGAGTTCTCTCTCCAGCCCCCAAAAGTAGTTAAAGTAGGGCGGGGATGTGGCTTAGTTGATAGAGTGCGTGGCCAGCATGCACAAAGCCCCCAGCTTCAATTCCTGATACTGCATAAATCAGGCATGATGGTGAGCGCCTGTGATCCCTACACTTAGGAGTTGGAAGTACAAGGGTTAGGAATTCAAGGTTATCCTGGGCTGCATATCAAGTTTGAGGCCAGCGTGGGATACTTGAGACCCTGTCTCAAACAAACAAAACGAGTAGAATTCAAGTAGACATGACGGTGAATGCCTATAATCTCAGCTCTTGGGAGACTGAAGCAGGAGGGCTGACTCTCGTTGAAGGCCGCCTGGAATATATAGCAAGACTCTGTGTCAAAAAATAAAATAAAGTGGTTACTTTTATGCTATATGCATTTGAGTTCAATTTTATTTCATTTTACTGCCTTATTTACTTTGAACAGAGTGAAGGTGGATTAAGAAAAAGTGAGACAGCTGGGTGTGGTGATGTTCACCTTTAATCCCAATACTCGGGAGACAGAGGCAGGTGAATCCATGTGAGTTAGAAGCCAGCCTGGTCTACATAGTTTTAGGCCAGCTGAGACTACAGAGACACCCTGTTTCAAAAAAAAAAAAAAAAAAGTGAGACAGAAATGAGAGTAGGAGGAGCTCTGGGGGAAGAATACTACCTTTGACTCAAATTTTAGTTAAAAAAATGTTTTTATGTATATGAGTGTTTTGCCTACATGTAAGTACACCCATGTGTGCAGTGTCCTGGAGGCCATCAGAGGGTGTTAGAGCCCCTGGAACTGGAGTTATGGGTGATTGCTGGCCACTTTGTGGGTGCTGGGAACCAAACCCAGGTCCTCTGGAAGGACTGCCAGTGCTCTTAACTGCTGAGCCACCTCTCCAGCCCCTTGACTTAATTTTAAAAACAACGCTTTCTTGCAAAGAATGGTGAACACAGCTTTAATCTCAGAACTTGGGAGGCAGGACAAAGCAGATCTCTGAGTTTGAGACCAGCCTGGTCTACCTAGCAGGTTCTAGAACAGCCAGGGCTTCAGTGAGACCCTATCTCAAAACAAGGACACACTCACCCCTTTCTTGTCGTCGTGTTAGATCCTTCTCTTTAATACTTTGACTTTCATAATGAAATAGTTTAACTTTTTTGCAAAGACTCCGTGATAAAAAGAACTGTCCTGTCTCTGTAGAGCCAACAATCACATTTCCAGGGCAGAGGGGACAGAGGGAGCAGTATTCTGGTTAGAAATGAATCCCCATTCCCCATCTTCTGGTAAATATATGCTGGGAAATAGCCAGGTTTTAACTGAGTGTTAAATTTAACTCACCTTGCTCAGGAACTTTCTTACCCATCAGATCATCTCTTCCTGTATGCCTAGAGCCTCAGCACAGTCCCTAACCACTTTTCCTGTCTCCCAGAACGCTCCTCCCTCCTCCATTCAGGCATCCTCCTCTTCTTTGCAGCCCTGAGTTTATGAGGAAGTCGTGCTCAGAACCAGCCCAGCCTCAGCAGTGACTAACCTTGGGCTGACCCACTGTCTGCCGGAGCTCCATGTGCAAACAGCCACTTGTCCCAGACCTCGGTGAAGGTGTCTCAGGGGTTTCACAGAAATGATCCTGGTAGCTCTAGGCCTCCGTACTGACCAGTTTAGAAATCCCAGGAGGAAGAGTGTGAGCAAAAGTTCCAGGACAAACTGGAAGTGCTTGCACATGCCTGGAGCCCCAGCTGCTCAAGAGACTGAGGCAGGAAAATTACTTGGACTTAAGGGTTGGAGACCAGCCTGGGCAACATAGCTAGACCATAAAAACACAAACAGGGCAGGCAAGACAGTTCAGTGAGTAAAGGTGCTTGTTGCCAAACCTGACACCTGAGTTTGATCCCTGTGACCCCCATAGTGGAAGGACAAGACCAATTCCCTAAAGGTGTTCTCTGACCTGTGCACATATATACACACATACCAGCTATGCCACTCCTGGTCCTGAGTATTTACCCAGAGCACTCCAAGTCAACAAATCACAGAAATAGTTGCTTACCGATGTTTACTGCAGTTTTACTCACAATAACTAACTTACAGAACAAACCTGGGCATTCCTCATAAGAGGAATGGATTTTAAAATGTGTAATAAATACAAAATGAAATTTTATTCCACCATAAAGAAGTCAAAATTATGTCATTTGTAGGAAAATGGATGCAACTGGACATTAAGCTAGTCTCAGAAGGACAAATGTTACATGTTTTCTATCATTTGTGGATCCTAGAATTTTATATAGACACATAAAATCACATGTGTATAAAATACAAAAGGAGAAGTGAAACTAGGGAAACAAGGGAGACTACTTAGTGGAGAGGGGGGAGGGGAGAGGGGGTGGACATGGGGGACACGTTCAAACTACGTATATGAAAATGTCCTTCTGGAACCCAGTACCATGTATAATGAACATACAGTAATAAAAATTTTAAATGTGTGTGTGTGTGTGTGTGTGTGTGTGTAAAACACAAAAACCCACCAATAAGAAGACAAGAAGAAAAATTCTAGGACAAATGTTTTGCCCTTTTCCCCTTAAGAGAAGCGCAGCTTAGTCGGCTGGTTTACGGCTAGCATGGCATATGGTGGTGGGGTGTCATTTTCTTCAGCGATGTAGCCACCGGTAAGTTGCCTATGCAATAAATAACCCTGGTTCGTGCTCATGCAAACAACTCTAATTAAGCTCAGTGGATCCACACAAAGCACACAAAGGCATGAAAGTAAGAGAGACTTGTTGGGAAGAAGAGCTTCAGTGGGAGTGGGAAGGGAGTGAGAGAGGATAATGGGGCATGTAGGAAGATGACCAAAATACATTATATACATGTATGAAATTGTGAAAGAATGAATGCATTTTTAAATGGCACATGGTAGAAGTGTTGGTATGTCACTTGTGCTAATAGTTGCTAAGACTAGCTCCATCTTGAGCTGGTGCTCTAGCTCTCTTGGAACTCGCCTTGGGGAATTCTGCCACTGTCACAAGAACAGGAACGCTTAGGCAAGGCTGACAGAGAAACAGTGTCCTGCAACAGTGAATAGTGAACTGAGTCCAGCCAACAAGCACGTGAACAAACCTGGAGGAACAGGTGTCCCTTCTGTCCAGAGTAAATCATCATGCCTCTTTCTGCTTGGGAAGCTCTTTTGTTCCAAGTGACACAAAACTAAGCTCAAATTAGCTAAGGAATGCTGTGGGGATCAAACAATATCACCTGTTACTTCTGTTATCAACTGTGCTGAATTCATTCCTAGGCAGCTCCTCCTTAAGCTACCAAAAAATGGCCCCAATGGCTTTAGGCCTTTTTTTTTTTTCTCCACAGGATCTCACTATGTAGCCCTGGCTGGCTTGGAACTTGCTATGTAGCCCAGACTAGCCTCACACTCACACAGATCTGCCTGCCTCTGCCTCCCAAATGCTAGGACAGACTTTTGTTTTTGTTTTGGAGACAGTCTCATGTAGCCCACACTGCTTTGGAGCTCACTGCATACCCAACAATGATCTTGAACTCCTGATCCTCCCACCCCCACCTACTGAAAGCTGTGATTACAGGTGTGGCCACACTTGGTTTATGTGGTGCTGGAGATGGAACCTGAGGCTTTGTATATGCTAGCAAGCATTTTATCCACTGAGTCACATGCTCAGCTTCTCAGATTTCCAGTATATCCTTCATTGCTCTCTGTGACTGTGTCCAAGTGTCCCTTGAGTTTCTGCACAGCACCCTTCTTCCTTCTGCTGCTGTGTTCCTAGTTTGCAGTGGTTGCCCGTCTTCCCTACTATGTGCCCACTTTAGTCCGTCCTGGGTAACAAAGCTTCTAGAACTTCTGCCCCACTCAAGTTCTTTGGCATTGGTCACCAATGACCCAGTGCCCAATGTAGTGGACTTTTTTCTTCTCCCTACTCAATGTTGCCTCTCTGCCCACTGAACCACTGACTTGTTCTATCTATCTATCTATCTATCATCTATCTATCTATCTATCTATCATCATCTATCTATCAATCATCTATCTACCTACCTATCTTCTATCGTATGTATATTTATATTTTTTTGAGACAGTCTCACTCTGCAGCCAAGAGTGGACTCAAACTCATGGTGACTGACTCTACTGCCTGCCTCCTGAGTGCTGGGATTACAGGCTGTGCCATCAAGCCAAGCCAGGCTTCTGTCTGAAGCCTTCTCTTACAAGGCCACTGTCTTCCTACATAATCTTTTTCATACCCATGGTGTTGACCACACATCTGCAGTCACGAAGCCCCAGGTCTTTCCTGTTCTGAGCTCTGGACGCTCCCTCCAGCTGCCTGCTGCTCACCCTGACCTCAATGGCCTGCAGAGCCTGCAGACCCAGCATATCCAAACTTTATCCCTGTCCTCCCTCCTTCTGCCCAGCATATCATCTCAAGGGGACTCTGCCCTGGTTGAACAGTTGTTTCACCTTCTTGTGCCTCAGTTTCCTCATCAACAATCAGAGATGACAGTGTCACCTGCCTGGTAGAGTCAGAAAGTGATTATTATATAAAGCACTGTGCATGCGAATTGCTTAGAGTCAGGCAGAGAGGCCAAGCCAAACAGTGTTCAAAAACAGCTGAGTGCTGGGCACTGGGTCATTGCCATGAGTTGTTTATTGGGTAAATAAAATTAAAACAAACTCTGGGAGTTCAAGGGCTTTCAGACCCAAGAAATGATACACATTTAAGAAGATGGAAAGACTGCCCTGATGACTTATTACATATGAAACCATGTAACAAGCTAGCATATCGTACCCCATAAATATTAATAGGGACAGGTATTATGTCAAAGTTTTCAAGAAAAAAAAAATACAGCATGGTGATTCACACCTATAATCCCAGCACTGAGGAGGCTAAGGTAGGAAGATTTCAAGTTCCAGGCCAGCCTGGACTACATAAAGCATTCACGGTGAGCATGGGCTACATGAGTTCAGTACCAGCCTGGGTCATATATGAAGATCCTGTCTCACAAACAATGGGATGGGGATGAGCTTTGCACACTGGCAGGCTTCCTCCCTCATAGCCCAGTGGTTGCCCTTGCTGTGCTCACTAACTTGACCTTAAGAACAATATGCCCATTTGTTTCCACCTCCTTGTCCTCACTAGCCCAGCAGGGAGCTGCTATCTTTCTGTCAGGGAGAATGAAAGGATTCCAACCCAGCATGTGGAGTACCTCAGTCAGCAGACAGGCCTGTGCCCTGGAGCTCAGAGGAGGACTCAGGAGTCAACAACATGGAGTTGGCTTTTTAAATCACAGTGGGAGCCAGGTAGTATACACCTGTAATCCTAACACTTGGAAAGCTAAGGCAGGAGGATGAGGCACTTAATGCCAACATGGCTATGTAGCAAGACCTTGTAGGAGAAAAAGAAATGGCAGTGGGAAGTGGAGGACACAGCCCAGTATAATCAGTGCGATGGAAGTAGGAATGCTGTTCTTAAGCCCCTTCAAGTGGTTGGGTGAAGCTGTAATAGCCCACGGGATAACAGAGAACAGGACTCACAGTGAGATGGCATAGAGGGTAAATATAATTGCTGCCAAGACTGATGACTTGAGTTCAATTCCTGGGACCCAAATGGTGGAAGAAATCAGGTTGTCCCCTTACTTCCAACATGAGAGCCACTTGTGACCCTCCCCCCAACAAAATAAAAATGTAATGAAAAAAAAAAAAAAAGACAGGAAATGGCATGGTGACCTTCAAAATCACTTCCGATTCTGTCCTGAGAGCATCTGTGTTCCCAGAGAGTTGGGAGTTAGTTTCTTAGGATTGACACCATGCAGGACTATGGCAATGGTTCAGCTGGTAAAGTGCCTGTCATGCAAGCATGAGGACATGAGTTCAGATCCCTGGCATCCATATAAAAGCGAGTTATAACTCTGTACACCTGTAATCCCAGCACTGGGGGGCTAAAAATACAGGTGGATCCCTGAGGCTTGTCCTAATTAGTAAGCCCCGGGCCCCCGTGAGAGATCTTGTCTAACAAAACAAGGTGAACGGCACCTGAGGAATGACACCTGAGGTTGATCTCTGGTTTCCACACATACATGCACATATATAAATATGCACACACATCCATACATATACACAGAAGAAAAATTTTAATATGTATTTAATATGTGTATGTGTGTTGTGTTGGGGGTGTGCACACGACAGCAGGTAACTGCAGAGAAGGGGGTACTGGATTCCCTGGAGCTGGAATTGCAAGTGGTTTTGAGCCACCTGATGTGCGTGCGGCAAGGGCAGCAAGTACTCTTGGCCACCGAGCCACTTCACTAGCCCCACAAAAATATTACAGAAAATTAAAGTGACCCTATAATTTTCATCACTGCCCATACACAAGGTGGTAAATAGGAAGTCTTGTCTCTAAAAGCCTCAGCTAAGATCCCCTAAGAACACTCTCCATTTCCTTCCCAGATACTCAAAAGTCAAAATCATCAGGACAAAGGACACCAGGGCAAAAGTTACCTGTTGTAACCGCAGAGCATGACATGATATTGAGGTGGAGGCCTCACTGCTCTCCACTTTCTACTGTACCTTTTGCTGGACAGGTTTTATGTGTCACTCTTTCACTATGACAAGAGGCCTGACATAGATCAACCATGTAAAAAGAGAGATTCTGATTCACAGTTTCAATCCTTGCTTGGTCACTTTAAAATTGAGGCAAGGCAAAACAGGGAGGTGGGAGGGGCAAGTGGCCAAGGAGGCTGTTCACCTTACAGCTGCGGCCAGAAGCACGGAGACCAAAAGCAGCCAGGAACAAGGCACAACCCAGTGGCCTACTTCCTCTGTCTATACTTCACTTCCCAATACTGTCACGTTTAGAATCCATCAAGGGATTCAGCTGCTGATTAGTCCAAAGCTTCCGGGATCCATAAATGTAGGAATTTACAACCCATGAGCCTTGAAAGACACTTCATATCCAGACTTCAGCATCTTACTATTTGAAATCCATGTATTTCCTTATTCTTGTTTTTTGAGACAGGGTCTTCCTGTAGCCCCAACTGGCCTGGGTCACTATGACCAGGCTGGCCCTGACCTCACAGAGATCCACCGCCTTGCCTGCAGAGTGCTGGATTAAAGGTGCTCACCACCACACCTGGCGTACTTCCTTACTCTTTACAAGCATTTTTTTTTTTTGATACATCGGAGAAACATTTTTTTGATACATGGGAATCGTGTAACTGAGAATGACCTTGAGCTCCAGATCCTCTTGCCTCCATTTCCCCAGTGCTAGGACCATAGGCGTACCCTCCACACCTGTTTTGTGCAGGTCGATGGAGCACAGGGCTTTGTGCGTGCTAGGCAAGCACTCTACCAGTCAAGCAACACCCCAGCTACTATCTCAAATTTTACCCACTGTTTACTTCATGGAAAATACAAAAGGGTGCAATGGCCGTTTTTCAGCTCCCTCTTCATCGAAGATTGACTGGTTTGTAGACTTAAGAACACGCCTCCTTCAAGTTGAGACACTCCTGAACAAGTTTGTGGGACAGTCTCTCTAACAAGTGGCTTATAAACAACAGAATTTCTAACATTTTTGGTGGCTGGAAGTTCAAGATCAAGGCACTGGCAAATCTGATGTCTGGTAGGGGTATACTTTCTAGTTCACAGATGACACCTGCTGCCTTCAGTGCCTGTCTTCATATAATTGAGGAAGGCAGCTGTCTAGGACTTCCTTTGTAAGGGCACAAATCCTGTTCACAAGGGCTCCCCACTCACAACCCAGTCACCTCCCAAAGGCTCCACCTCTAATTGCACAATGCTGGGAATGGATCATGGTAAGAGTTGCAAAACAATGTGAATATACTTAATATCAAAACAGGCATGGCGTGGAACTCCTCACATCCCAGCATTTGGGAAGTGAAGGCAGGAGAATCAGGAGTTCAAGATTGTCCTTGGCTACATAGAAATTTCAAGGATAGCCTGTACTACATAAGACCCTATCTCAAAAAGGCAAAAAAAAAAAAAAAAAATCAGGTGAATGGCTTAGCAGGTTAAGGAACTCATTGTGCAAGCCTGACGACCTGAGTTTGATTTCTGGAACCCACATGGTGGAAGGAGAGACCTGACTCACAAAAGTTACATTCTACATGTATGCATGTGCACACACATTAAACACATGCTAATAAATATTTACATCAATAATAAGCATAAAAATAAAACACAGAAGACAGGAGCTGGGCAGATGGCTCAGTGGATCAAGTACTTGCTACATGAACATGGGAATCTGAGTTCAGACCTTGGTATCCATATAAAAGCAAGGCAGAGGGGCTGGAGAGATGGCTCAGTGGTTAAGAGCACTTGCTGCTCTTGCAGGCAACCTGGGTTTAGCTCCCAGGGCCCACATTGGGTGTTTCACAGCAGCTTGGGACTCCAGTTCCAAGAATCCAACACCTTCTCCTGGCCTCCATAGGTACCATACACATGTGATGCACATACAGACAAGCAGGCACATGCACATTAAAATTAATTTTTTAAAATGAGGTATGGCAGCATGTACCTATAATCTCAGTGCTAGAGAGGCAGAGGCAGCCAGATCCCCAGAGCTTGCTGGCAGGCCAGCCTGTCCTAATCAGAGACTTTCAGGTTCAGAGAGAGTCTTGTCTCATAAAACAAAGTGTACAGAGGCTGTAGAGATGGCTCAGTGGTTAAGAGCACAGGCTGTTCTTGCAGAACCAGGGTTCAAATCCCAGCACCCATATGGTGGCTAACAACCATTTGTAACTCCAGTTCCAGAGGATCTGACGCCCTCTTCTGTCCTCTTTGGGCATTGCACCACACAGGTGCACTTATATATATGCAGGCATAACACTCATACACATAAAATTAAAAGGTTTTAAAAAGTGTATCAAGTATGATAATGGATGACTTTAATCCCAGCACTAATCACAGGCTTTATCTGCTAGGCCAGCGCCTAACCACTTAGCTGTGCCCCAGTCCTGCTTTTATATTCTGTATTTCAATACAGGTTCTCACTCAGTTGCTCAAGCTGGACTTGAACTTGCTCTGTAGCACAGGCAGGCCTTGAACTTGGAATTTTTTCTCAGTCTCCTTGGGAACTGCAGGCTTACTAGACCTAATCCTAGTTATTTATGATGCTAGAAATGTGACCTTTCTATTCTAAGTCCCACAGTTAGGAAGGTAGAGGACACAGTGAGGTTGAGACCAGAATTTGTTTTCAGATTTTTTTTTTCTTTTTACTTTATCCATATGAGTGTTTTGCCTGCATGTATGTAGGTGTACCAGTGTCTTGCAATGCCTATGGAGGCCAAAAGACAGTATCAGATCCCCTGGAACTGGAGTTATAGACAGTTATTAGCTGCCAGGTGGGTGCTGGGAACCGAACCCGGATTCTCTGCAAGAGCAGCCAGTGCTCCTAACTCCTGAGCCATCTGTCCAGCTCCTCTGTTTTTAAGACATTGTCTCCTGTAACCCAGGCTGGCCTCAAACTCCTGACTTTCATTTCTTTCTTATCTTATTTTATGTGTATGAGTGTTTTGCCTTTATGTATGTCATACAAAGCCCACAGAGGTCCGAAGAAGGTGCCAGATCTCCTGGGACTGGAGTTGTAGAAAGCTGTTAGCCTGACATCTGAACCTGGGTCTTCTGGAAGAACAGCAAATGCTCCTAACCACTGAGCCATCTCTCCAGCCCATGACTTCCTGCCTCTACTGCCCATGTTCTGGGATTGCATGAGAATAGCACCATACCTATTTTTTTTTTTTTTTTTAATATAGAGTGTAGAATGACCTCAAACTCATCATTCTCCTGCCTCAGCCTCCCTAGCACAGAGATTACAGTCATGCACAGTCATAGCTGGCTTTGTTACCAAGATCTCACTCTGGACTCGCCTCTGCTCTCCAGTCCTTGTGATCTTCGTTGAATAAATTCAGACAAGATACACAGAGCACAGAGCAGAGGACAGGCAGAGTCTAATACAGAGTAATATGAGGCACCATCAGAATGAGAGTGTGGTGTCCAGAGAGACTACAGGGGAAGAGAATATCCTTGAGGGTGGGAATGGAAAATGGCCAGGAAGAGTTTTAGGCAGGCTTTAGGCTATTTCTTTGTATTTTTAAATTTTAGATTCATTAAACTATTATTATTATTATATATGTGTACTTATTATGTGGGTGTGCACATATAAAGGTTATGGGACAACTGTGTGGTCAGTTCTCTCCTTCTGCATTTGTATGGGTTCCAGGTCCAGAGATTAAAATAGGTTGTCAGGTGTGGCTACAAGCACCTTTACCACTGACCCATCTTGCTGGCTCCTCTGCTATTTCTTAAAAGTCCCTAGGACAGAGGGCTTTCCTGAGGGATGCTTTTCCTGCAAGTGATTGACAGGCACATTTGGATTAACTCTTAAGGGAGGGGATGGGGGTATTTCTTTGTACAGACAGTAATCTTTCAGACAGTTCAGATGTCATGATTCCACCCCAGGGCCAGAGCTGTGACTCAGGGCCCATTCTTTGGAGCAGTAATCATAGTCCTGCAGTTTCAGTTCTTGGTTTTACTAGCTGCTGATTGTGAGGGAGGAGCCATTCCCAATGACCTAAATGTCTTCTAATATCTGAGTAGCCACCAAACAGCTTGAGCCCAAACTTGAGAGTCCAATGCGATAGAGGCTAAGCACTGCTTCTGTCATTTCCCAGCCTGATGACCTGAGTCCACACTAGCCAAGCCTCTTCCTGTTTCCACCAGACCTTGTTTTCCCATGTATATGATGGGGTGACTGTGTTAACCAGATGGAACAGGGCTGTGCTAGGCGCAGCTGAATGTTACAGACCAACAGCACAGCACAACTAGTGTGGTAAAGAGGAATTCTGCAAATGTGATCTGGCAGAATCCAATAGGCAAACAGCAAGACAGGACTTGCCACTACGTCTAATTCTCAGCCAACACCAGGTTCCTCCTGCAGTTCTGGGAGCCCTAGCCAATAAAGCAGAGGTTTGGGGGTCTGTGTCTCTGGATTGCTTAATCAGTGTGATGAGTGCTAGAAAAAAAGCTCACACAGGATGTTCTTCTCGAGCTTTCTGTATCACACAAGCTAACAGTAACCCAATGTGGGTTCTTTAGCATCAATCACATCCCTTCTTAGAATGGTACCTCAGTGACAACACTGTTTCCAGCAACCCAAGAGCTGATGGAGAAGACAGGGGCCTGGTATAGATTATCTTTTAAAATGTATTTTTTGTGTGTACATGTGTGTAGGTGCATGCATTGTACATGTGCTACCACATGAGTATGGAGATCAGAAGACAACTCTCAGGAATGGAATCTGTTCTCTCTTTCCACCATCCATGTAGGTCCTGGGAATAGAACTCAGCAAGCCACCTTTACCTGCTGACCCAGCTCCCCTGCCCTAGATTATCTTCTTTTGAGATTATTTCTCAAAGCCAGAGAACAGGAATCTACATAAAAAGCCAGATGCAGTGGTGGACATCTGTAATGTCAGCAAATTCCTATAGGAGAAGGAAGCCAGACAGGAGAATGGCCTGGAAGTTCACAGGCCAGCTAGCCTTGGATACACTGCTCAACAACAGAAAGAAGAGAGACCCTGTCTCAGAACCAACTTCTGAAAGTTGTTCTCTGGCCTCCACACAGGCCCTGGGCACGAGCATGACTGCACACACACACATACACAATAAATCTATTAAAAAATTTAAAGCCATAGAACATTCTTATTTACAACCCTGAGAGGCAGAGGGGCAGTAGAGGGGAGAGAAGCAAGCTTGTGGAGGAAAAAAGGAGCTAGCATTACTGTATCCAAACAGAACCAGGAATCCTGACAAGGAGAAAGTACAGGATTGGAAGCGACCAAGATCCGGCGTGGACATTCAGGAAAGATTCTGGGCCACAGCACGGGGCCCCCTCTGTCTGGGCCATGAGAATTCTGGCAGCAGCCCCCAGCCCAGGCATGTTCCTACATAATTGAAGACGAATGTGCTGGGGGAGGGAGGGGAAATGGAGGCTTTTCTGTAGAGTCCTCTCTATGGCCTGCACTTGGCCCTGCCTGGGATCCAAGCCAGTTAGTGTTGATTTTCTGCAGCTTGGAAACAAATGCAGTGAAGCTGTTTTCCTGAGGCTTGTACTTTGAGAAGCGGATTTGAATCCCCCTTCCTCCAAGGACAAGTGGGGTTGGGAGGTAGGGGAGTGTGACGTGGCTCTTGTGTTGCCCGAGGCTTGGGAAACGTTCAGGCTGGATGCTTCCGCCAATGCAGAAAAGAATTAGATGAGTGGGCCTAGGTAATTCCTAAGTGACACTGAGGGTGGATCTGGCAAAGCAGGCAGATCCTCTGGCCCAGGGTGATAAGTCAGTTTAGTTGTTCTCTGTTGGAATGCTTCCAAGAGAAAACTCCTGATTCCCTCCTACGAACTTCCACTGATTCCTCTTCACTTCTAGGTCTTTCCCTGAGATACATTTTTCTACCCAAGAAATGAGTTTGTTTCTTCTCCTCACTTAGCATTGCACTTACCTTTCATGTCGAATGGAGTCGGAAATTTTTGCCTGATGGACCGAGGCACCGAGGGTTCAGTCAGGAATCCTGCCAGCTGAAAGACTCTCAGTAGGCTTCCTATTCTTCTTCTTTTTTTTTTATGGTGGTGCTAGGAATTGTGGACATTCTGCTTTTTACGTGTGCATGTACACTTACATGTGCACATACATGTGGAGGCCAGAGCGCAATCTCAGGCCTCGTTCCTCAGGTGTGCTCCACCCTTGTTTTTGAGAGAGGGTCTCTCACTAAGACATGGGCCTCTCACTAGGTTTACCGATTAGGCAAGGCAGGCTGGTCAGTAAACCCCAGGGAATCCTCCTGTCTCTACCGTCCCCCAGTGCTGGAATTAACAAATGCATGCCACCACATCCTGGCTGCTGGGAAATCCAACTTGGGTGGTCATGTTGCATGGCAAGCACTTTACCAACTGAGATATCTTCCCCAGTCCTCACACTCCACTACTGAGCTAGATCCCCCAGCCTCGGGGCTCTTCCCTTTGTAAACCAGGACGATAATGTACAAGGTTTGGTCTGGGCCTGCTGCTTCTGTATGAAAGATGGTAAAAGGCCCTTCCATACAGTCAGGTCAGAATGGCTCCAGGTCTTCATGTGGGAGGACTCAGCAGGTGAGCTCACTCTGACTTCTTCCATCCCAACAGCCCTGCATTAATTTCCAGGCAAGATCTAAAAGGAGTCTCATTCGGGTCGGGAGATTTAGAGCAAGGTCTGAAAAGAAACAAAGCTGCTTTAGTTCACGCAGTGAGCCTGGTAATTAGCCTTGAATAACAAATGTTATCTGCACAAGAGCAGCTCCGTGCCAAGTACCAAAGCCACATTTCCCAGATAATTCCAGTGATAAAGTTTTGATTCAAAGCCATTCAACATGAGGCCCCAAAGACAGCAGTCATCTTATACGAAACAACAGATTGTTCATTTCTTCCTTTAATTCAGCAAGAATGCAAAATCCAGAATAAGAACCTGCAGAAATCTTACATTCTCCCAACCTGCAGAATTATAGCACAACTGTCCTATGCAGCTTGTTGGCTGGTGATTCTGAAAGTGATGGCCCAGAAGTTTAGCTTTCAGGACTGACGCCGACAGAACGAATGGGCCTGAGTATCTGTGCAGTCCAAGGAGAGTTCATGTTCCAGAGATTCAAGGTAAAGAATGGCTATCATTACAAAACGAAGATGGCCAGATGTTGTAGCTCACATCTGTAATCTCAGCTCTTGGGAGGCTGAGCCTGGAGTGTCACAAGCTCAAAAGAGGGGGGTGGCATTAGGGCTCAGTGGGTAAGAGTACTTGCTGTGCAAACACGATGACCTGAGTTTGAATCCCCAGCAGCACCCATGTAAAAAGCTGGACAGACAGCCACATGTACCTGTAACTCCAGCACTGTCAGGGACAGAGACAGGATTACTGGGGTTTACAGCCTGTTATCCTAACTCTAGATTTAGTGAGAGACCCTGTGCCAAGGGAAAAAAGTAAAGAGTGATACGGCAGTACACCCAGCATTCTTCTCTGGCTTCTGTGAGTGTGCATGTACCAGCATGCACAAAGAGAATACAAATGTGATTAGTAAGGATAAAGAAGCTACAATGCCTCTTCACCAGTAGAAATTTCCTCTAAAACACAAATGAAAGTGGTTTTTATTTGCTCCAAATAATGTTTAGGGAAAAAAAATCAAGTTCACATCATAGAAGGGAAGATGTGGCTTTGGCACTACATAAAACTTAGGGTCTCTGAAGGGAAAGGCTTTTTTCCCTTTTATTGCTTACCACTTACAACATTGTTAATTTAAAAACTATACCCAAGGGTGGGGACATAGCTCAATGGGTAGAATACTTGCTTAGCATGCAGCAAGTCATGAGTTCCATCCATAGCACAACATAAACTGACAGGCGAGGTGACACCTCTTGAATCCTAGCACTCTGAAGATGAAGGCAGATCGGTTCAAGGTCTTCTGCAGTTACCTATCAACTTTGAGGCCCGTGGAGGTATGATACTTAAGATCTTGTCTCCAATAATAAAAACATAATAATAATAACCTACACCTGAGCAGGTTGTGGCACTGCATGCTTAAAATTCCAGCAGTTGGTAGGCTGAGGCAGTATTGTTTGAGCCAGCCCAAAAAATATTCTTCCTCCAAAACATCCCCAAATAAAAACCAGACATTTATTAGTGGAGTCACTGTACAGATCTTTTAGAACTTTCATTTCAATAATGTTCACAGATGAGAGCTGGCAGTGTAACTCAGTGGCTTAGCATGTACAAAACCTTGGGTTTTGAGATGAGCCTTGAGTTCCATCAACAGCACCAATCAAAAAGGGAATCAAAGAAAAAGAATTGGGCAGCAGCAGAGTCCTGCCACAGGATACTCTAGGTCTGAAGTGATAGCTGTGTCCTGGGGGAGCTCAGGGCTTCCTGCACCTTTAAGAAGCAGGAGTTGGTCCTTTAGAGCCTTAATTCCTCTCACACTGCCAAGAGAAGGTATCTGTGTGCTGCAGTGACTTCCACTTCATTCCAGAGAAAATACCGCTCTCCTCAGATGCGGCTTTTCCATTTTCAGAGGCCATATACTTCATACCACCCAAGGGTTCCACCAGCCCAAGCACTGTGACACAGTGCATGGCAGTCCTTGCAGTGTATGTATCTTGCCTGCATGGGAGACAGCTTTCCAGAGATAGCAGAGGGTTGCTCATTGGTGATATGTAAGTTCTATGTACTGGTAGGCTTTCTCAGGAGTTCCTCTGCCTCTGGAAGAGGACAGCTCACCTCATGAGAAGGGAACTGCACAGCTGCTTCCAGAGTCTCTTGTCACCTACAAATCTTAATGAGTTGCAGCAGGGACAGCTTCCAAAAACAGAACAATCTCTACTTGGTGGGGGGCAGTCTGGAGAAGATTCAGGTATAAAAATTGATGGCCATGTCTGGGTCTTACCCAAATTCAGAAAATTTTCCCTAGTGCATATCTAGTTCAGCAATTTTTCCTTTTTTTAAAGACGGGGTCTCACTATGTTGCCCATGGCTGGCCTTGAACCTCCTGCTCAGCCTTCCAAGAAGCCAGAGTACAGACTAGGGCTATTTTCTGGCTCAGATTCACTTTTTGTTTAAAGGGCCTATGGAATGGTGTTGAGATAAGCTGCTGAGGAAGAGTAGAATTTTATGCTGCCTTCAAAATGCAGGCCACTGACATTTCTTAGATACGTGTTCCCAAGCCAATGCCAGAGACACAAATTTCACACAGGGCAGCAGAATGATTTCAAAGTCTGGTTATTTTAATACAATTTCATTGGTTAAAGTAATATGGGCAATTGAAGTGGTTTAATTCCATTCTGAAGGATAGACTAACATCCTTGATCCTGTATAATGTCAAATTCAAACGTAACTCTTTGACCTTTTAAAATAACATTTTATTTACAAGTCTTGATTTTTGTTTTCCTGGAACATTTTTTAAACCTTCAAGTGGCTTGGAAACCTCTGGCCACAGCCTTTTCGAGCGTTTTTCTCCCACCTGTGCTGAAAAGTGTTGCTCTCCCAGTTAGTGGCAGGGCTGCTTGGTGGAGGTGATTATAAGGAAAAGAGGAGTGAGTGAGCTCTGCAAACTTCTGATTCTCTTAATTAGTATGCTACCATCCACTCCAGCTCCTGCAAGGCCCAACATGCAGGACAAGTACTTGGCTAACACAGCAGGATTCTAACTAGTGTAAAAATATATTTTAAATAAAATAGAATCTCTGTAAGAAAGAGAATCAGGCTCTACTTTCTACCCCCTGCTCTTGGTTCAGAGTGCCCATGCATTTCAGGCCTCGGAGGACCGGGAGTGTTGGTCTGCCCTAAGTAAAAATCAAGAATGTCTGAGGACATTCATTCTGCAAAGTTACAGGTAAGCTTTTTGGGAAATGCTACAGCACATTGCACAGAATTGAATGGTTATTAGCAACACAGGCGATGTGGTAACAACATGTAAGACATTCGGGTCAAAGATGAGGTCCAGTCACAGTTGGAAAAAACAATCCTAGATCATTTCAAAACTTTGGCTGATGATAAAGCAGAAAAGAAAACCTGCCACTGAGTGTGCTGTGCTAAGCCGCCCAGCTACCTCTTCTAGAAGCTAAATTCCAACATGGGTCTCACTTCAGTTTTGCTCAGTTACTGCATGTCACAAATTATTTGGTGTCCCTGGCTCCAGAGAAATGCACACAGCCCCTCTGTTGGCCCACAATGAGCATTATATGGCTGTTTGAAAGGGGCTCTGTTGAAATGCCAGTGTCTGGATTGAGAAGCAGCCTCTGGTTATATCTTGAAAGCATAACTGAAAATTTGCCCAAGCTCCCTCTAGCTGCAACCTGAACATACGGTCTGATCTTCTGTAAACACTCAGAAAATGCCAATCCCAGCAAACACACAATTAGTTTGTCAGAGGCCTCATTCTCCATTTGCCCATGAATGGCAGCCCCTTGAATCTTGCTAGGTGTAGGGAACACTCATATCTATCTGAGCTGAGGAATAGCCATTAAGGCTCTTATTTGACAGGCACAATTTTGTATGGAGTCACCAAAAATAAACAAAGTGGGCTGACACCAATTCTCCTACCTTGACTCTACTCAATCGGTCCCAGGCTGTTTGTTTTTCCTGGCTAGCCCTAAAGCAAGATGAGATGGCTGCTGGGGACAAGCCAGTGCCTGGTTTACAACCCAACCTCTCTTCATGTAACATTCAAACAATTCTTCAACTCCCCAAAGGGAAGGAAGGGATGACAAGTAGATGTGAGACTAATGCTGGGGAATTTTCTTAGTTTCTTAGTAGCAGACAGGAGCCTCTCTTGAAAGCAGTTGCTGAGACCTCTGGAAGGTTTTGTGCTTTAGTGCTAGGTAACGCTGCCTTTGAGGTCATACAAACTTGTCATTAACCTACCCCAGAACTCAACCTCAAATACTCCAACTGAATAAATACAATGGAAACACGTACAGCAGGGTCTACCAAGCAGGAAGGCAGAATGGCCGTCAGTGCTGCCCTCGTTCTGCTGCCCTCTGTCAGAATCCTGTGCTTATCACACCACACGCAATGAATGAAGGAGCCACACAACTGTGGTTCATCATCAGGCGTACTTATTAGGCCCACACTCCCGCTCAACAAAGGTCCCAGTACACCCTGCGGTGCTCGGGAAGTCTCAGAAACAGGTGTCTCTGAAGGTCACTTGCCCCTCTTGCTGCGACCCTTCCTGGATGGCAGCTTCCCACCACCACCTGAGGAGGAGGGGCTTGAGGCTGAGGCCATGGCGATGTTGATCTGTCCCTCCTGGATTTCTTGCCGGGTCTCAGCAGGCAGGTGGCTGATCTGCTGCTGTGTCTCCAGGTAGAACATGACGTCTCGTAGCTGTTCCTTGAGCTCAGTGATCTGCAGGTCCTTTTGGTCACAGGTCTCTTTCAACAACTTCTCTTCCTCCTTCAGCTTGTTCTGCAGGAGGACCTGGTTGGCTCGCAAACACTTGTTCATTTCCTGTTCTTCCTGGAGCTCAGTGGTGAGTTTGGCCACTTTGGTATTCAACTGACTACACCTTCAACAAAACAAAGGAAGACAAGGGGCTGGAGAGATAGCTCATTGGTTAATAATGCTTGCTGCTCTTGCAGAGAATCCAAGATCAACTCCCGTACCCACAATTAGGCTACAGTCACCTGTAATTCTAGTTCCAGGGGATCTGACACCTCTTCTGTCCTTTGCAACATCTGCATGTATGTGGTGCACATGCAAGCAGACACACATACAAATAAATAAAAATTAAAAACAAAAAACAAAGGGAGTTAAGCATAGGTTTCACTTGTGACACAGTGCCCTTTATGCTCTGGGAGAGTTGGTCATGATCTCAGCATCCATTTAGGGCAGGCCCTCCCTTTCACGCTCTGCTTAGCTCAGGTGTGTCTTCAAGGCACTCATTTTCAGCTTGAGGAGCTCATGTGACTCACAGAGATGCTTCGGACCACTTCTTTCTGTGGCATTTGCTGAACCAGCGTCTCAGAGATACTGGCCACGATAAGGTAGTTATGAGGAAAAGTGACATTCTTAGAGTCAAGTGCTCTGATCTCACTGCATTTGCTGAAGGAGGTGAAAAAGTGCTTATTTTAACCAAAAGGTCTCAAGACTGGGAGTACTCTATTCCTGATGCTCAATTTGACTCCAGATAGAGAGTCAAAACACCACGTGAGGTGCCATTTTTATGTATCAGAATCCAAAGAAGCCAGGCACAGTAGGCTCTGGTCTGTAATCTCAGCACTCAGGAGGTGAAGGCAGGAGAATTGTCTTGAGTTCAAGGCCAGCCTATGTTACAGAGTGAGACCCTGTCTCAAAAGAACAAAGCAAGGGCTGAAGAGATGGCTTAGCAGTTAAGAGCAGTGGCTGTTCTTCCAAGATTCAGGTTCACCCAGCATCCACATGTGGCTAACAATCATCTGAAACTCCAGTTTCAGGGGATCCAACACCTCCTTTTGGCTCTGCTTGCAGTGCACAACATGGGTGCAAAACACTCATATAGAGAAAATAAAAATTTAAAAACCAGACATCTGGGCCCAGTGGTACATGCCTATAATCACAGCACTTGGGAGACAGAGGCACAAGGATTCCTACAAGCTCAAGTTCATCTTGGTCTATGTAATGATTTTCAGACCAGCCAGGGCTACATAATGAAAACTGGTCTCAAAAAAATGAAAATGAAAAAGCAAAAGCAGGGCTGGGAGATGGCTCAGTAGGTAAAAGCACTTGTTGCAAAGTTGACACCTGAATTCAGTCTCTGAGATCCATATGGTGGAAGAAGAGAATGGACTCTTACAAGGTGTGCTGACTTTACACACATGCCGTGGGACATATGTGCTCACACTCACACAAATAAATAAATGTAAATAAAAATTAAAATAAAGTAAAAAACAAAACAAACAACAAAAATCCACCAAAATACCCAAACCATATGAGGTATGGTGGTGTACATCCATGACCCTAGTACTTGGGAGGCAGAAACAGAAGGAACAGGACTTCAAGATTATCTTTGTGAGCTCAATGCCAGCCTGATTTACATGAAATCCTGTATCCAAAAATCAAACAATCAAATGAAAACTTGAAAACAAACAAAAAGGCAATGGAACATGCATGAGGAAAAAACTCTTTGGAAAATCAACTTGGCAATACTCTATAAAAATAAGAAACCAGCTAGGTATGGTGGTGCACGCCTTTAACAGGAGAAAGAGGCAGGTGGATTTCTGTGAGACTGAGGTCAGCCTGGTTTACACAGCTAGTTCCAGGCCATCTGGGGCTACAGGGAGACCTTGTTTCACACACGCGCGCGCGCACACACACACACACACGCACGTGCACAAAGAAACCCACATGCCCTTGATACAGCTATTCTTTTATTCTACTGATTATCCTCTAAACTAGACATGCTTGAGACTGTGCAAAAATGACACCCAGAGAAAGATGCTCACTGCAGTACTGTTTACAATAGTGAAAGACAGACAAATGAAATGTCTATAGACAATAAACTGGCTCAGATTGCTCTGGGACACCTGCACAGTGCAGACATGCAACCATTACAAAGATCAGGAGACATCTAGGTGTGCAAGGACCAACAAATATCTCAAACAGAATAGTTCACCAAAGAGAATATCCACCATTCTATTTTTATCACATTTATTTATTATTTATTTTTGTGTGTGTGCCCGTGCTGCAACAACCACAAGTAGATCACAGGACAACTTACAGAAGTTGGTTCTCTCCTTCACTATGTGGGTCCCGGGATCAAACATGGTGGCAAATACCTTTACCTACTGAGCCATCTTATAGCCCCTAGTCTATCTTTGCAGAAAAAAGATTATTGTGAGGCAGAGTCTTGCTAGGCTGGGCTATAACTTGAGATCTTCCTGTTTCAGCTTCCCAAGTGCTGAAACACCACTTGGTTTGTATCACCAAGCCAACCAAGGTGAAACAGATTATACATGTGAGATGTTTACATGGATGAGTTTAAAGATCTGGAAGAACAATATTTTCTTGTATTGTTAACTCCAATTACTCTTGGATAACAGGATCCAGAGGTGAGAGAGAAATCCCAGTCTTTGTCATCTTTGTATGTTTTTATTTGTTATAAGACAAGGTCTTTGTAGTCCAGGCTGGTCTCAAACTCATGGCAATTCTCCTGACTGCTGGGATTACAGGTGAGTCACCAGGCCTGATCCCTTGACTTTGTAATTCTTTAACTCACATGGTGGCTAACAACTGTCTCTTAGGTGATTAGATGCCCTCTTCTGACCTCTGCAGGCACTGCACAACATGGGTGCACTTACATACATGTAGGCATGACACTCATACACATAAAATAAAAATAGTAAATTTTAAAAAGATTTTATGTATACTAATACATTATTGTTTCTATAATTAAATTTAAAATTTTTATTTCTATTTTATGTGTACGAACGTTTTCCCTGCATGTAAGTGTACCAACTGCATGTGTGCAATACCTGAAGAGGCCAGAAGAAGGCACTGATCCCCTGGAACTGGAGTCACAGATGGCTGTTAGCTGCCATGTGAATGGTGGGAACCAAACCTGGGTTCTCTGCAAGAGGAAGCAGTGCTCTTACCCACTGAGTCATCTTTCTAGCCCGGAACAGCTAAAATTTTTGAGGAGAGATTTTTTTTGGGGGGAGTGGGGTGATAAAAAATTATGGAAATACAGTGGTCACAATCACACAAGAGTAAATGTATTTAATGCTACTGAACTTTACACTTCACAATGGTTAAAATGGGAGCTCGGGAGATGTCTCAGTAAGTCACTCAGTAAATGACTGCTGTGTGTATGACCTGAGTTCTGATTCCCAGTACATACATAAAAGTTGAGCTTGGTGGCACATACCTGTTACCCCAGAGCTGTGGGGTCAGAGTCAGGAGGATCTCAGAGGCCCACTAGCCAGATAATCTGGCCTAAAAGGCAAGCTTGAGGTTCAGTGAGAGACCTTGTCTCAAACATAAGATGAGCAATAGAGGAAGCCACTCAATTCAATCTCTGGCCTCTGCAGGCACACCCATAGCCACAGGCAAGCAGAACTTTGAGCACACACGCACAAATGGCAAATTTTATAAAACTCAATTTTCCACAATTAAAAAAACAGAAACCTAAAATATATTTATTTATTTTCATGTGTATGAGCAAGCGTTTTGCCTACACGTGTGTTGTACAATGCCTTAGGAGGCCAGAAGAGGGTGTCAGATCCACTGGAACTGAATTTATGGATGGCTGTTAGCCACCATGTGGGAGCTGGGAGCCAAACCCAGGTCCTCTGCAAGAACAGCCAGAGCTCTTAACCACTAAACCATCTTTCCAGTCCCCCAAACAGAAACTTTTTGGCAGTAAAAGATAATGGGTAAAGGGTACATAGAAAATTTTTATACTGCTGTTTTTAAAACTTTTCTATAAATCTATTTCAAATGAAAAAACCAACACTAAGGACCAATTATCCCCCTTACTGTGTCATTATCTATTTTTTATGGATGTATACAAACATACACACACCAACACATCGAGACACACACACACACACACACACACACACACAAATCCTTTGTGTAGTATAAGTTAAACCAGTGAGGTAATTTTATTTGTTTCATTGCTAGGGATCAATGTGAAGGTCAGAGGACAACTTGCAGGAGTTGGGTTCCCTCTTTCTACCAGGTGGGTCCTAGTGATCAAACTCAGGTCATCAGGTTTGGCAGCAAGTGCCTTTACCTATGGAATCATCTCACTGCCCCCAATTAAACTTTTTCATTGTTGTTTCTTTGCGGTTGGGTCTAATTATGTAGCCCCAGCTGACCTAGAGCTTGCTTCGTAGCCTCAAACTCAGAGATCCACCTGCCTCTGCCTCCCAAGGGCTGGGATTAAAAGTGTCTACCACCACACTTGGCCCTCAATTACATTTCTTAAAACTTTTTTTTTTTTTACATGTCTGAGTATATTGCCTGCACATATGTAAGTGTACCTGTGTCGTGCAATGCCCTCAGAGGTCAGAAGAGGGCATTGGATCCCCTGGAACTGCAGTTATGGATGGTTGTTAGCTGCCATATGAGGGCAGGTAATTGAACCTGGGTTCTCTGCAAGAGCAGTCAGTGCTCTTAATTGCTGAACCATCTCTCCAGCCTCTCAATTACACTTTTTAATAAATAAGAAGTCATTGTAACTTGGCTCCAACTATAAGGAGACTCATGAAAATCTGGAGATATACACACTTAAAACACAGTGTTCCTAAATAAATGAAGGAGCTTCTCTGTATATGAGCTGTTAGGGTGCAGTGGCTATGAAAAGAACACACCAAGGATACCTACTTCCTTTCCACAGACTGCTTTTCCTTCAGGAGGTCATTTAATCTGTGCTCTAGACTATCACACTTCTCGATTGTTTCTTTAAATTTGGTCTTCATGTTGTTAATCTGAAAATGCAAATAGAGGTCAGGCAAAATTGAATAGTCCTTGAGACTAATGTCACACACCCACTCCCCAAATTATCTGTATGTAATTCAGACAAACCAAACTCAGAAAGGTGAGGTGATTCAATTGAAATCCTTAATCTTTTTCTTCCAAACTATTTCTGTCTCTAAGGATGAACAAGGGACCAGAAGCTTCAGGATGCCCTGGGAAATTTTGGGGAGATATCAAGGTTGGGAACTCCAGGCTCTGGAACAGATGGTTTGTCAAAGGCCAAAGCAGAGCCCCTCATTGTTACTGCTCTCATTGTAACTCCCTGCTGTCCTCCCTCCTGAGCTTACATTCCAGAAATTGCTATTTGATAGATATCTAAAAAACTTGTAAAGAGCCCAGGAGGTGGTTCCTGCCTGTAATCCCAGCACTCAAGAGGCTAAGAGAGGAGGACTGCTAAGAGTTCAAGGCTACCCTGGGATATATAGTGAGTCTTAGGTCATCCTAGGCTACAGAAACCAAAGAAACCAAAAATCAAAACAAGTCAAAAATCAAACCAAACCAAAACACCCCCCAAACAAACAAACAAAATAACAAAACAAAAAAGAAATTGTGAGTAGATTCTACTTGGTTTTGTCTTTTAGTCCAAATGTAATAATTTCCTGATGTAAAGCCATGTGGAATATAAGCTGTTTGTCTTGACTTTATATATAAAATATAGCAGGCTAGAGAGAAGGCTCAACAGTTAAGAAAACTTGCTGCTTTTTTACAGAGGACTTGCATCCACATGGTAGTTCACAGTTGCCTTTAATTCCAGCTCTGATACCTTCTTCTGGCCTCAGGGGGCACCAGATACATATGCGATGCACATACATGCATGCAGGAACTCATACACACACATAAAATAAAATACATATTTTTTTAAAGCAGTTTATCAACAGAGCTGTAATTCACATTACAAAGAATCCATTTAAATATTCACTGAATTAGGTGAATTCACTTTAAAAAAGAATTTAAATTTGGGGGGAAAATGTATGCTAGATGGTAGCAGACCCAGCAGAGGGAGAGTACTAGAGTCTAACTAGGGGACCCTGAACTGACTCATGTGTGAAGATCTAGACGTGAGAATAGCCTCAACTCTGCCATCTCTACTGGAAACTGGTAGTTACGTGGGCAGGGGGAAGAGGGGTGGGGCTGGGGGGACCAGGAAACCACAGGAACTGAAAGTGGCTGAGATTTTAAATGCCCCAGTCCGAGTGCTTGCTGAGTTTCCCAGGCAGTATTTCACTTATTCATCCTAACAAGGCAATGTCAGAGACAGGTCAACTTCTGGTGGAAACTGAGGCTAAAAGGTCAAGGCTATGTGCCAGGTCACTCAGTAGGAGTGTGGTGAGTCTAGCTTAGGACCAAGCCTGGCTTCAAAGCAAGCTCTAAACCCCTCTCTGTATTCTGGAGGCCAAAACTTTATAATGAAGGGATATAACCTCTTTATGACACGTAACACATTCAACACACTAGAAAAAGGATTGTATTTAAACATTTATCCATTCACTCACTCATTCATTCATTTGTAGATGGGGTCTTCCTGTAGCCCTAGATAGCCTGGAACTCACTATATAGATAAGGCTAGCCTGTATATCATAGAGTCCACCTGCCTCTGCCTCCAGGGTACAGGGGTTAAAGGTGTATGCCACCAAGCCTGGATGTTTTAGTTTTTGAAGACAAGGTTTTATTCTTTAGTCCAGACTAGCCTGGGACTCACTAGGTAGGTCAGGCTGACCTTGAACTCAAGACAATCTTTCTGTCTTAGCCTCTCAAATTCTAGGATTACAAGTATGAGCTACCATGTCCAGTTACTCCAATATTGTTTTCAAATAAGAGACCACTAGATCCTTCTGCTATTTTCTTCTAAACTCACTGTTCAGAGCAGATGGGAAGGAAAGAAATTAAACTGTGTATGTTTCAGTCAAGAAAAAATTTAAACCAAACATATTTAAAATCAAGATGAAAACTGAGGTTTATTTAGCCCAGACTGGCCTAAAATTCACTGCAAAGCTCAGGATGGCCCTGAATGTTGGATTCTCCTTCTTCTTCTTCCTAAGTGCTGAGATTATACGTGCTTAAAGTGCTAAGATTATACTACCATGGTCATCTCTGAAAGATTCAAGTACTGCTATAGACAGACGTTATAATTAAGTTAGTGCTTTCTGAAACATTCCTAAGTATTAGCCTACAGTAAGAAATCAGGACCAGAGAGATGGCTCAGTGAGTAAAGGCATTTGCCATGCAAAGCTGGTTACCTGAGTTCAATCTCTAGAACCCATGGTAAAGGTGGAAGGAGATAACCAATTCCACAAAGCTGTCCTCTGACTTCTGTGTACACTTGAACACAAACACATGCACCCACAGACACATTTAAAAAGAAAAGAAATACCCAATAGATACACATAACAGAACCAAGCTTCATAAAACATTCAGTGTTATATACTTTAATTTTACATTTATCATATTCTATGTAATAAAAATGCCAGCTGTGATTTCCTAATTCATAACTGAAAAAAATATGGATTTAAAAGGAGCTAGAGGTCTGAAAACATGTATCTTCAGGGGAGCCACCTACAATTTCTACCTAGTATGCAAGCTGGGTTTTTTTTGGTTTTGTTTTTGTCTTTTTGAGACAGGATCTCCCTGTAGCCCCAGCTGGCCTGGAAATTGATATGTAAACCAGTCTGGCCTCAGTCTCACAGAGACATACCCACCTCTGTCTCCCAAGAGCTGGAATGAAAGGCATGTATGTACCCCCACGTCTGGCTTTGGATTTTTTTGTTGTTTTTGTTTTTGAGACAGGGTCTTTATTATGCAGCCCCGGCTGCCCTGTAACTCACTAGGTCTATCATATGTTCTTTATACCTGGCCCCATGTGAACCAAAGTCTTCAAGTTACTATGAGCATCAGCTCCTGGACTCCAGTGACATGCTGTAATAATTGCAGGATCTCAGGATTTTCAACCAAATTCCATGGATTCAGCTTTGGTTCATCACCATCCCTAACCCCACCACCCTTGAGAATGTACAATGAAGCCCATGAATCTGTCACTGAAACCCAGGGTCCAGGTCACTATTCCCAGTGCATGCTTCTACTGCTATGGCTGCTAATAGACAGAGGAGCGGTCACAAAAGGACAGGGCAGAACAAAGGGCTTACATCAGCCATAAACTTATAGACAAATGTCATTTGTCACTAGAAAACAAAGACATCCTTTCAAGCCCTGCAAACTTTCATCTGAAGCTTCCCTGGCTCTGGTCACCCCAACCTGAAAGCAAATGTGAGCAAAAGCCATGGTGCTTCCTTCCCTGGGCCTGACTTGCTTCCGCTGGCATGTCTTAGGGAATGAATCGACCCTACAGAATCTTAGCTGAGCTCCTAAGGGTCTATGTGAAGCATTTAGGTGGTCAACACTGGTGTGTCCCATTGAGAAACCCATTAGCGATGCTGCAGCAGCACTGCTAACGCACCTCCCCGAGAGCCCACAACGTGACACTGCACGGCACAGACCCTGTTCTGCCTCCCAAGTTCAGGCTGGCATGTCCTTCCTGCATGCACTCCAAGTCCTCTTCATGACAGAAAGTTAAGTGTCCTCAAGGGCCTCTGGATGAGTACTTTCACTGCCTGAAAGGTTCTTCTAAGAATTTCAGCAATGCCTTTTAACTAAAGATCATTTCAAAGCTGGCATTAAGCATTAGCTGTTTTAAAAACCTATTTCTATCATTTATGAGACCCGGGTAATGGTAGGGACTAAGTCACTAACATGATCTTTTAGAAAACTTAAAAGCTTTCACTTAATACTAAGGGAACCACTGAATTCCAGACACTGTCCCTAAGTCCACAGTACGGCTGCTGGTTTTCAAACCATCTTCTCTGGAATGCTCAAAGTTCTTTAAACATCATAGAGACAGGAGAAAAGCATGTAGAGCTCAGGTCCTGTATTCACGTTTCTGCTAAAAGTCACATCACTTTTCTTTTTTATGTGTTGAAAGAAGAGATGACTTCTTTTTTTAAAAAAGGAAAAAGTAACTATTATTTTGGGGCTGAAGAGATGGCTCAGCAGTTAAGAGCACTGGCTGTCCCAACACCCACATAGAGGCTCACAACCTGTAATTCCAGTTCCAGGGGATCTGACACCCTCGTCTGGCCTCTTCAGGCATCAGGTACATACATGGTGCACATACATACACTCAGGCAAAGTCTCAAACGTATAAAATAAAAATAAATAAACATTTTTTTTCAGAAGGAATTTGCTATTTGAGCCCAGGCTGGCTCAAAGTCCTAGGTTTAAGCAATCCTCCTGTCTCGGCCTCCTGAGTAGCTAGAGCACAGATACAGGTCACCAGCATGGCACCTTCAAAGAATTCTTTTGTTAAAATTGTAACTGCAGTTCCAGCTCAGTAATCTACTAGTTAACCATAGAAGCTCTACATTTCTGTCCAATTTATATCCTTCAGTTTCAAAGGCCTCAGCCCCATCCTGTTGTCTCAGAAGTTCACATTCAGCTCCCAAGCTGCTGTTCCCAAGCTGACAAACTGTTTGCCAACCTAAAGTGCAACCTTGTACACACTCTTTCGTGGGTTTTGAGTTTTGAGGGAGGAATCATTTTTGATTATAATGCAAGGGAGCAGTGGGCTGGGTAGTTACTAGGATGCTATCTGCCTACTTTTATGCTCTAAATGAAATTGCACAAAGTGCTAGATCTGATTGAGGTAAAAAAAAAAAAAAACAATTAAAATCCTTATAACCTTACACATCAAAACAATCCTTTAAACCCAAGGTTTCTTTTTAGAGACCAAATAATTCTGATCATCAACCAGTGAAGGGAAGATTCTCAACACTGCTTTTCACTCTCTTCCCCTACTCATCATGAGACGGCCCTACTCGGTAGCATTTTGGTCACCAAATAGACTTACTTCTTCCGCTGTGTCCTTCTCTATCCGAACTATCTTGTTTTCCCAGTAGATTCGCTGAGATTCCAGCTGGCTTGTTAGCAAATATGAATACTAGAAATAGAGAATAAGCACCAAATGTAAGTAATCTATCAGCTTCCAAAGCCCAGTGAAAACCTACCCTTCTATGACTAACAGAATTCTTTCTAAAGACATTGTCGTACTAGGTTGCACAGGTTGGTCTCACAGAGGCACAGGCAGTCTTTCCTCCTTCAGCCTCCCAAGTGCTGGGACTTCAGGCTTATGCCCTGTGCCAGGATCATTAGACTGTTATACTTGGGCTCAACCTAGGTCAATAGGTATTGGGCCAGAGGCACTAAGAGGAGCTTGCAAATAGCTGGGAAAAATGGAGGAATTCACATTTACTTTTATCGTTTTATAATTCCATATATTTGTGTGTGTGTTTTGTATGTTTGTGTGCATATGTGTGCGTGCACACATGTAGAGGTCAGAAGTCAACCTTGAACTTTTGCCTCCGGTGCTGTCCACCTTGTTTTTTGAGAAACGGTCTCTCAGTAGTCTGGATTACCAAGTACGCTAGGCTGGCTGGCCAATGAGCACCAGGAATCTACCTGTCTCTGCCTTCCCAGCACTGAAATTACAAAATTGTACCACCATACCCAATTTCTTTTAGATGGGTTCTGGGGACTGAACTCAAGTAGTCATGCTTGCATAGCAAGCACTTTACCAACTAAGATACTGCCCCAACTGTTTGCTTTTTAAAAAAAATCTATTTATGTGTATGATGTTGTATGTTATGTGTACTATGCAATGCCCGTAAAGGCCAGAAGAGGGGATCAGATAACCTGGAACTGGAGTTATGGACTGGGCAGCCTCCACATGGGTGCTGGGAACCGAACTCCTTTGCTAAAGCAGCCAGTGCTCTTAACCACAGAGCCATCTCTCCAGTACTCCCTCTTTTGGTGTTTACTGGGTTTTTTTGAGACAGGATCTCCCTGTAGCTCCAGCTAGCCTAGAACTTGCTGCATAGACCAGGCTGGTCTCAATCTCATAGAGACTGGCCTGTCTCTGTGCCCTTCCCCCGCAGCACTGGGATTAAAAGCTAAAGGTATATACTATGACACCAGGCTCCTTTTTGCTTTTTTTTTTTTTAGTTTTTGATTCAAGGTTGTGTAGCCCAAACTGGCATGGTCTCCTGATTCTCTTACCTCTACTTCCTCACTGTGAATGTAGACTTATACAAACTTATTCTGGTCCAGACAGTATTAAGAACAAAGGCTTAAATATATGCATCGTTCAAAGCTAAAGGTATAGCTTAGTGGTAAAATGTATACTTAGCTTTCATGAAACTCTGGGTTCTACTATCAGCACCCCTCCCCCATGTATAACTTACGAACCAAGTCCTATACCTCCACTCCTTAGGTTAAGTGTCCCCTCCTGCTTCCTTAGCACTATGGCTATCATTAGCAGCCTTCACGGCACTAGTGGTTAATCAAAGATTTACATACCCAGCACCTTGACTAGACTGTGAACTCTGGAAATAAGGGCTGTATTTTATCTCTGTATCTCCATTGCCTAGCACATGCTAGATGTCAAGAAATGTTTCTGCATGATGGCACGAACCAGCAATACTGTGAATACAGGTAGGGGAAAGCTGGCAGACTACAATAGGACTACTAGGACTTCTGAGAGCAGGCAAGATTGAGAGGTTCTTGACAGACAGGAGATAAACAGACACCTGAATCCAGAGAACAGAGGATCAGCACAGAGTCTCTTCAGCGTGAAGAAGCAACACCAAAGAGGACAGTGTGTATAATATCGAGAGATGGGGTCATGGAAGACAGAGTATTAAGACCTGTGGGCAAAAGACCAAGCTATGGCAAAGTCACATCTCCATTCTAGAAGACAGAAGAGATCTAAAAATGTTTATAAGCTAGAGAAAAGACAGTTAGGAGAATGTGATAGTAGAATGCTGCTCCATGATGATGGGGAGTTGGTTTAATGCCACATTCAATTATTCAAATGAATCTGTAGTGGCTAACAGAGTAGTCCTCAAAAATCTCTCTCTCTCCTTCCCTTCTTCCTCTCTTGTTTGAGACAGGATCTCACTATGTTGCCCTGGCTGGCTTGGAACTCACAGAGATCTGCCTGCTCTGCCACCCCAAGTGCTGAGGTGAAAAGCAAGTGCTGCTATGCCCAGCCTCTCCTCTCCTCTCCTCTCCTCTCCTCTCCTCTCCTCTTCTCTCCTCCTCCCCTCTCCTTCCCTCCCCTCCCCTCCCCTCTTCTCTCCTCCTCCTCTTCTTCTTTTCTTCTTCTCTCTCCTCTTCTTTCTCTCTCTCGATGCTAAGGATCAAACCAGGGCTTGGTGCATGATGGGCAACTGTCTTAATCACTGAGTCACAGCCCCAGCCTGATAAACTATTTCTTTTAAAAATATATTTTATGTACTATTTTTATTTGTATGTGTATGACTGTATTGCTTGTATGTATGTAAGTACCCGTGTTGTGCAATGCCCATGGAGGTCAGAAGAGGGCATTGGATCTCCTGGAGTTATAGATAGTTGTTAGCCACTATGTGGGTCCTGGTAACCAAATTCAGATCCATTGCAAGAACAGCCAGTGCTCTCAACCACTGAGCCATCTCTCCAGTCCCAGCAAACTTATCTCTTAAATATACAAGATGTATATGACATACTTAACAAGTAATGTGGAAGTTATTTAATGTCAAGGGTTTGACCTCTTTTAGATCAACATAACAATTTATTGGCAGTATTAGCCTTATTTAAAGTCAGTTTTCTGAATCTATCAGAGCTTTAAGGATCCTCAGATGAGCAAATTTTCAATTGTCATTTTCTCTGAAAGTCAAAGGTTCAGGGTTTATTTTTTCTGGCTCAAGGTTTTATTTTTTTAAATCTTTTTGAAATTGATGTAAAACAGGACTCACATTGAAACTGCCCCTTCATTAACAGAATTTCACATGGGCATGGTAACATACCCCTTTAATCCCAGCACTCAAGAAGTGGAGGCAGGAGAATCACCAGTTTGAGGTCAGTCTGGGGCTGTATGGCAAGACACTATCTCAAAAACAAAACAAGGGGTAAGAGAGAAGGCTCAGCAGTAAAAGCACTGGCTGCTCTTATAGAGGACCAGGTTCAGTTCCCAGCACCCACATAGCAGCTAATAATCTTCTGTAACTCTAGTTCCAGGGAATCTGAAGCCTTCTTGTTTCTGCAAGCACTGCATGCATGTGGTGCACCCACATACATGCAGGCAAACACTCAGGCACATAAAATAAAAATAAATTTAAAAAGCCAGACATGGTGGTGCATGCCTTTAATCCCAGAACCTGGGAGACAGAAGGAGGAGGATCTCTGTGAAAGAGAGGCCAGCCTGGTCTATACAGCGAGTTCCAGACAAGCTGGGGCTACAGAGAGACTGTCTCAAAAAGACAAAATAATAAGAACAATAATAATAATAATAAAAACAAAACAAAAACCCACCCCAAAACAAAAACAAATAAAACCCGTCACATAAACAATACCCAACCAAGCAAGTAACACCCAAGAACTCATTTATAGCAGAACAACTTCAATAGCAGACAGCTTTTACTGCTATGGAGAAAAATTAGATTGTGCTAAATTTATTGTTTCTTTAAATATATAAACACTAAAAAATAGATTTAAAGGTAAAAGGCTCTAATTCACGAAACATATATTTGGAGTACACAGCTACATGTAAAAATGTTGAAGCCTCTAATTACTAATTACTAAGACACCAGCTGAATGAACCGCTTCTGGGGTAGGACAGGTGCTGCTTGATTTCTCTCATTCCAGCTGCTACTGTAATGCCAAAAGGAGCATTCTAACTTTCAGTTTTATTGCTTCTGCAGAAGATAATCTTAATTGCCTTAATTAATGAACCTGAACTTGAGAGAACTAGGAAACATCATGCTGAAAATAGGCACAGGGAAGCTCAGACTTTTGAAAAAAGAAAAGAAAAAGAAAAATATTTTATGTTTTTAACAGCAATTACAGAAATTAAAAAAAAAAAAGTTTCCACATGGCAAAAGACAACATTAAAAGGCTGAAGCACCTTTCCAGTTACAATGGCAGAAACAGGCACTAAGTGACAACTCACAAGTATCTTACCTCTAACTGTAAGGCATCTATTTTCTCTTCCTGGCAGGTGTCGCCCTCACACTCATACTGCACAATCTTTCCATCTGTCTTACTTGCAACCAGTCGATGGACATAATTATCTAAAGAAAAGAATGAGTCAACCAAAGTGGATTTCTTCAAAATGAAAAGCTCTTCATGAGCAATTAACTGGGGAAAGGTGTCTGTTTTTACAGATCTAAATTCAATGCCTTGTAATAGTTTTGTAAAAATGGGTCAAATCATTTGAACTCTAAACAGAGTGAGAGGGGAAGAACAGAAGTATAAAGTCTCTTTACAATGCATGATTCAGGCCATTCCTAAGTAATGGTTCCCTTAGGGCCAACTATGAGAATCTGAGTTTGCCACAGCTGTCAAGAGATGACATTTCAAGCTGTGAAGGAAAGGAGAGGATGGAAAGAAGTTTCCAGAGAATGAATCCAAAACTAGAGTGGTATTCACCTCCAGCATAGTCCCAGACTCGATGGTTGGTAAGCTGCATGGCGTATGTGTGCTGTGTCTCCTCAAAATGTTTGTAGGCATGTCGACTTACATATCGGCCACATCCTATGTGGCCGCATATTAAACAAATCCAGAGGTTCTGCCAAGAGGGAAGATCTTAATTAGTTAAAGGGCAGTACATGACCTGGCCCACTTGGTTTGGAACGTGGCCTGACACAGAATTAAAGCTTAAGAGCTGTTACCACAAGACTTTTGAATAAGAAGGTTTAAAACCCAACAACCAAGGGTGCTTTAAGAGTCAATAACTTTCTTTCTGGTTTCTGAAGACTTCTAAACAGCAGGAAAAAGATTCACAAATGATTCACAGACAGCTAAGGCTTTGAAAAGAATGGCAAATAAAAGCATGAAATATTTAGTTTAGGAGTAACATTTCTGTTCTCATATGATTGATTGTAGAAAAAAAAAAAGAATTAGTCTCAAAGAATTTAAGCTATTCTGGGCAGAAGAAAATCCTAGACCAATAAAACTCACTATTCTTTCCTACAAGTCATTACTTACTTCCTGAACACCACACTCAAAACACTTGTTTTCTTCTACTGGCTCTGGTGTTTGACAGTAACGGCAAACAGGACACCTATCCAAGATGAGAGTACAGATTAGATACAAAAGAAACCTGTCACCAAACCCCAAAATCACCCTTCCTGGTCATGAGCTTTTTGTTTTGTTTTGTTTTTGAGACAGGGTCTTACTATGTATCCCTGACTGGCCTGGAATTCATATGTAGACCAGGCTGGCCTCTAACTCAACAGAGATTCATTTGCCTCTGCCTCCTGAATGCCGGGTTAAACATTAAACATGTGTGCCACTATGCCCAGCATTATTTTTTAAAGACTTACTCTATCTATTTATATGTGAGAGTATGTGTATGTGTGTGTGTGTATGCCATGTATTTGCCTGCAGAAATCAGATGTTTCATCCCTTGAAGCTGGAGTTACAGGTGGTTGTGAGCTCCCTGATTTGGGTGCTGGAAACTGAACTCCTGTCCTCTGAAAAACAGCACATCCTCTTAATCACTGAGCCACCTCGCCAGCCCCTCATATGTTATTTTTTAAAAATAGTTTATTTATTATTGAAAGATGGAGGCTGGGAGAGGTGGTGCATACTTATAATGTCAACACTTGGGAGGCAGAGGCAGGATGATTGCTTAAGTTCAAGGCAAGCTTGGGCTACATACTGATTTCCAGGATGGCTGGGCTTATATGGTGAGATCTTTGTGTGTGTGTGTTGGGGCGGGGGGTGGGGGGGGATGAATTTATTTTATGTATATTTAAGTGTACTACATGTATGCAGTGCTCAAGAAAGCCAGAAGAGGGCACCAGATCCCCTGGAACTGGACCTATAGAAGGTTGTGAGCCATCTGCCACCAGGAATTGAATCTATGACTTCATGAATACCTTTTAAGTACTCCACTACTGAGTATATCCCCCAAGAGGTTTTTTTTTTTTTTCTTTAAGTTACATTTCATTCATTCAGTGTGTGTGCATACCACAGCACATGTGTGGAGGTCAAAAGACAACTTGAGGGAGTCAGTTCTCTTTTCTACCAAGTGGGTCCTGGGGGATGGAACTCGGGTCGTCAGGTTTGGAGGCTAGTAGCTTTACTCAGTGAGCCATGTTACTGGCCCAAGACATCACTCCGTAATGGCCCTATTGTGCCAGTTTGAAGTGTCTACTCACACCACCTCACATTGTTCCTTGGTGACACCTGTTGAAGCTGTGATCTCACACATCCCATGTTCTTTTCTTTGTCTATTTTCTCTTTTGTACTGGGAAACCCATGAGGCTAGGGCCTGATTCACTGTCCAGCTGAGTTCTATAGTGCAGATTGTAAGTTTTTTGTGTGTGTATATGTCGGGGGGCAGGGAGTGTGTGTGTGCCTGTTTTGTTCCTGCACATGGAAGTTAGAGGAAGATATCTGGTTTCCTTTTCTATCACTCTCTACTTTATTGCTTTGAGCCTGGGTCTCTCACTGAAACTGGACCCCATGTTTTCAGTTAGACTGGCAGCTAGCAAGCCTCAGTGATTCTGTCTCTGTCCCTCCTCCTTGCTCCCATGCTACAGGTGTGTGTGAGACTACGCTCCGTTGGTCACATGGGTGCTGGGATCTCAACTCTGGTCCTGATGCTTACATAGAAAGTGCTCTTAACTACCCAGCCATCTGTGCATACCTTCCCACCTTCACTTATTTTATAAAATAGTATTTTTATTTATTAATTTAATGTTGTTTTGGGAATCAAACCAAGGGCTTTGGGCATGGCAGACAAAACACTATACCTCTGAGCTACACCCTCACCACCACAGTGCAGTTTATAAAGGGAGCAATGGTTCTTGATTCAGGAAGAAAAAAAGGGTCTAGGTACCAACTCAATTCTCTGTCTGCAGTTGAGGTAGACCTACAACTAAAGTCTGTGTGCACTATAATAAGGACATATACATGTGTGCCTCAGAGGTGGTAACCACTGTGACTATTGGCCACCAAGCCATCAGTATCCCAGTAAAGCTAAATATTGGGCTGTAAATGTAGTTCATTTGGTAGAGTGCTTGCATGGAGTATTCACAAAGTCCTGGGTTCAATCCCCAATACCACATAAACCAGGGGGGTTGGTGGTATACACCTTGTAACCCCAGCTCTTAGGTGGTAGCAGCAAGAGGATCATTAATTGAAAGTCATCTTTAGCTATATGGTGAGGTCCAGGACTGCCTAGGTACATGGGAACCACCACCACCACTACTCCCGCCCTCACAAAAAAAGAAAAGGCTAACAAGATGGTTCAGTGGGTAAAAGACATATAGACCTGAAGACCTGAGTCTGATTTCCAGATCCCATTGTACAAGGAGAAAAATGACTCCCATAAGTTGTCCTCTGACCTCTACATGTATGCTGTGGCATCAGTAAGCTTGAACTCTCACACATATCATACATACACACACAATAATAATAAATGAACTTAGGAAATCATTTCAGCACTCGGAGAGGCAGAGGCAGGTGGATCTCTGAATTTGAGACTAGCCTAATTTACAGAAGGAATTCCAGGACAGCCAGGGCTACATAGAAAAACCCTGTCAAAAAGAAAAAAAGGATGGCAATTTCAGGGCTGGAGAAATGCTCAAGTGGTCAAGAGTGCTTATTACTCTTGCAGAAGACCTAGGTTTGATTCCCAGTACCCACATGGTAGTTCACAACCATGTGTAACTCCAATTCCAGGGAATCCAACACCCTCTTCTGACCTCTGTGGGTACTGAACACATGTACTACAAATGCATACATGCAGGCAAAACACTCACACATAAAAATAAATCTAACAACAAAAAGAATGACACTTTCCACAAGAATTGTGAAAGAGAAGAAAAACAGAGCCTCTTTCCTCACGATACCAGTCTTGTTCAAGGCCAGCCTAGGCTGTATACTAAGAGTAGAGTCAGAGCCTTGGAGTGTTTGACTATTGATGGCTATCTGAATGGGCCTCATAAGGTGGGGGCAGCCCCTATACTCACGTGGTGTCATCCCAGCGCTGCAGACACTGGCTGTGGAAGCTGTGGTTGCATAAAGTGGTGAGGATGCCATTTACAGACTCATCCATGCGCTCCAAACAGACAGTGCACTTGGGGAGCTCTGTCAGGTCCATTACGGGGAGGCTGGCGCCCTAGAAGGAAATCTCTCATGTTAAGCTTCACCCTTGGTCCTCAGCCATCTTTTTCTTAAAGAGATAGATGTCCCATTGCTTTTACTGTTCATTTAATTTTTTGAGGTGGGGTCACTCTAGATCAGGTTCACCTTGAATTCTCAGCAATCCTCTTAATTCAGCCTCTCAAGGACTAGAATTACAGGTGTCTATTGTTTTTTAATCCTTTTTATTCATTTGTTTTGGACATAGGGCCTCATTAACTTGGGCTTGTGTCAAATTTACTATGTAGCTGAGGATAAACTCGAATTCCTGATCTACTTGCTTCCACCTTTTGAATCCTGGGATTATAGGCCTACATCACTATGGCCAGCTCTTAGATCTACTTAACTTTTTTTTTATTACATTTTAATTTATTGGTGGTGTGTATCTGTGTGTGTTTGTGTATGTGCAGTTGTCTGCACTCACATGAAAGTCAGAGGATGACTTTCAGGAGTCAATTCTCTCCTTAACCAGTGTCGGTTCTGGGGACTGAACTCAAGATTGTCAGGCTTGGCAGGAAGTGCCTTTCCCTGCTGAGCCATCTTGAGGCCCTTAGGTCTACTTTAAAATAAAATAAAGGGACTCTTAAAACATCCCAGAGCTAATTATAAAATGCCCAAGTAAGCAAATATTACAGAACAGGTTCTGGGCAAACCTGATCCACTACAGACCAGATCAAGCACAGACTGATAGCAAAGCAAAACTGAGGGGAGTGGGGGTTGGGGTGGGAATGACTGAGCAATTAAAAGCACTCACTGGTTGCTCTTGCAGAGACTTGAGTTGGGTTCCCAGCAACCACATAGTAGCTAACAATCACCTGTAACTCCAGATCTTGGGGATCTGATGCCTTCTTTTGACCTCCATGGGCAATGCACAACACAGGTGCACTTATATACACATGGGTAATACACTCATACACATAAAATGTAAAATTTTTCTTTTAAGATAGCTCTGAGATAGCTCAGGGCTTAAGAGCACTGGTTGTGAGCCAGGCATGATGTACGCATTTAATCTCAGCACTCAGGAGGCACAGGCAGGTAGATCTCTGTGAAATTGAAGCCAGTTTGGTCTACACAGTGAGTTCCAGACCAGCTGGGGCTACAAGGAGACAGTCTTTAAAAAAAAAAAAAAAGACTGGGTTTAGTTCCCTGTACCACATAGTGCCTAACAAATGTCTGTAACTCCAGTTCCAGGGGAATCCACTGCCCTAATCTGGCCTCTGTGGGCACTGTATACAGATGGCAAAACATTCATACTCATTAGAAAAAAAGGAATTCGGAAGGGGAGTGTGTAAGAAGGTATGTGTATGTATTGTATGCCTTTAATCCCAATACTCAGGAGACAGCAGCAGATGGATCAAGGCCAGCCAGGTCTACATAGAAAGTTCTAGACCAGTCAGGACTACAGTGAGACCCTATTTCAAAAACAAAAAACAAAACAAAAAATGAACTTGCAAAGGGGGAAAAGAACAAAAAAATAGTAAGTGAAAAAAATGAGGAAAGGAATTTAGGGTTAATATTTTGAACAAACATGTTTCTTTCCAGTTCCAAACAATACTTCACTGATCTAGAATAGTTTCAACAGTACAGAAATCTTGTTATCTACTTTTATTTGGGGAACAGGGTCTTGTTATACATCCTAGGTTGGCCTTGAATTCATTATTCTGCCTCTACTTCCTGAGTGCATGGTAGCACATGCATGTGCCACACACAGAAAGCTGTTTTCTACATTTTAAAAATGAGATAAAATTTTCCAGACAGGATCTTACTCTGTAGCAAAGGTTAGCGTTGAACTTGCTACGTAGCATAGGTCAACTCTGAACTCAAGATCCTCCTGCTTCAGTCTCCTGACCATCAAGTACTCCATATTAATTTCGGTGGCTTTTAGTGTATTCCTGTTTTCTGTTTCTACTTTCAGCGTTAATGATTTGGTATATTCTGGACATTTCCACCAGTATTTTTTTTTTAATGTATAGTTTTAATTAATGAGAATTTTATACAATGTGTGTTTTTATCATTTCACCACCTCCTTCCAATTTCATGTTTTTTTATATAAGCTACTCCACCAGTATCTTAACATTTAATTGTATACCAATCTGCAACAATTCTATTCAAATGCAAGAAGACTTTACACTTACATCTTCAGATTTCAGCACTTCAGCCCTTTCTACATAGACCAGCTGGCAAACGTCATCTTCAATTGAGTTGAACTGGCGGCCGTTGCATGCCATGTAAAAACTGTCTGCGTCAGCCTATGCAGACCAAGGGGAAAGAAAAAAATGAATACAAATCTATGGGAGGTGCACTTTACATTCAAGATGTATAACTCACATGCTCTCATCAGCTTTTACAATTTATAATTAGGAGAGAAAGCAAGCATTAGAGGTAACAAATCCTAGAGCTGGAGAGCCAATAGCACTCGGCAGCTCAGTATTTGCTACCTTTCTGAGCTACTGAGAGGTTTGACATGAACCAGCAGATGGCAAGGAGTGTGATAAACAGACACCTGTACAAGTCTAACATTTGGAAGGCCTTGGTCAATATTTCCCTAAATGGTCCTTTTCCCTATCTAATTATCATTTTCAAAGCAGCAGAGAGAAAAAAACTCACTTCTTAAAATCCTGAAATCAAATCATAACTGATGACTGTTACACAGAGAATTTTTTTTTTTAAGCCAGCACTAATGTATGGGATGAAACAAAGAACTCTTCAGGCTGGGCATGGTGGGAAATGCCTTTAATCCCAGCACTTGGGAGGAGGAAGAAGGCAGATCTCTGTGAGTTCCAGGCCAGCCTGGTCTACATATCAAGTTCCAGGCCAGCTGGGGCGCTCCAGGGAAACCCTGTCTCAAAAAGAAAAAAAGAGAGAAAGAAAGAAAGAAACCCAACTCTTCAATAAACCAATGATAACAATATAGGATAGTGAGACGAGCATCCCATCAAGAATGTCTAACACTAAGAGTCAGAGCTCTCAGAGCATGTGAAGAGATCCAGAACGAAGGGCCTTTGACATAATGAGTTGTGTTCCCTTAAGGAGGAATTCAGACTGAATCAAGAGAAATAGCCAGGGCACATGTGTGGCTGGCAATGAGGACACAGGTAAATCAACCTCTGCTCCACGCTTAGTAGAAAGCAACAAGACAATTTCAGTGTTTAAGCTGTTTCCAAGTCAACAGGAAACTGAGGTCTGGACTTCATTCCCATAGGCATTATCCCAAATATAGGCAGTGTGTGCTTCAGCCCTAATAATGCACATAAAGCTTCTTGAGGACCTAGGTGTGAATTTCAAAAAAGAAACCTCCACACTGCCAACATCTACCAAGATAGTCAAGGCTGTACCACTCAAAGCATCCTACCCCACTTCCCTCTTCAGGTTTCTAATTCATAACCACTGTAAATTTCTTGAACAGTTTTTAATTCCACTCCAGTGACGTGATCCTATATGAACAAGTGTGCTAATCTACCAGGGAAAGATGGCCAATTCTGACTAGTTTTACTTAAGAGAGGCTTCTGAGGAAAAATGTGTATTGGGTATGGTACAGTACATTTTAACTTCAAATGTATAAAGCTGGCTTTTGGATAACAACTATCTTTCATACTGAGCAGCCTCCCCAACCTTCCAGAACAATGTTTTTTTCTGGAAACACTTATGGATATAAGTGGATCTCACAGACTGAGGCAATGGCTAGGTGTCAAACTCAGCTCAACTTCTACAGAACCCAGGAGCAGGACAGCTGCCACCAGGAGCTGGACTGCTGCTAGAAAGGTAAACCTCTCTTGGATCATGAGCTCTGTAGGTATTCACCAAATGACCAAGCCTCTTCATAAAAGAGACAAGCATGTGACTAAACCCAATCAACTTTGGAAGCCTTACTCTTTTCTTGAAGAAGTTGTTCATTTAAATATATTTTTTAAATGTGCTCTTAGGGGACTGGCAAGATGGCTCAGCAGGTAAAGATGCTTGCAGCCAAGCCCAACAACTTGAGTTCAATCCCCAGGCCCCACATGGTGGAAGTAGAGAACTGACTCCTTCAAGTTGTTCTCTGATTTCCATATGCACACCATGGCGTGGGTGCACACGCACACACACATATACAAATAAATAAATGTGATAAAATTTAAAGAACTATTTGAGGGCTGGAGAGATTACTCAGGGTTAAGAGTGCAAGCTTGCTACTCTTACAGAGGACTGGGGTTCAGTTCCCAACACCCATATTAAGTGTCACAAAACCACTTTTAACTCCAGTTCCATGGGATCTGATGCCCTCTTCTGACCTCCAGGTGTGACACTGGCACCTAAGTGCATAAACCCACACACAGACACACACATACATATACACACAAAAACGTTTTCTCTTGTTTTGAGACAGGATCTCATTTTGCAGTCCTGGCTGGTCTAGAATTCATAACCTAGAGAAACCCTATCTCAAAAAGCCAAAAATAAAATAAAATGTTTGCATTGGATAAAGCCAAATTTAAAGAAGGCTAAGCATAGTGATGCAAACCTTTAATTCCAGCACTTGGCAGGGAGAGGCAGGCAGAACTCTGTGAATTTGAGGCTAGCCTGGTCTACATAGTAAGTTCCAGGCCAGCCATGGCTACATGGTAAAACCTTGTCTCAAAGCAGCAGTGGTGCATGTTACTGCACGCCTTAGATACCAGCACTTGGCTAGGCAAAGTGGTGTTCACCTTTAATTCCAGCACTTGGCAGGCAGATCGCTGTGAGTTCAGTGCTACATAACGAGTTCCAGTCTAGCTGGGGCTACAGGGAGACCCTGTCTCAAAAAGACCAAAACAAAACAAAACCCAAATTTAAAGAAACACAATTTTTTGTTTTTTGTTAATGTTTTAGTTTAATTGTTCTATTCTGAGAGGAACCCAGAAAGTAGCTAATACACTATGCTTCGGAACCTTTACTGCCTCAGAGATCAACTCCAAGACCAGATTCCTAGTAGTCCTAACTAAATGTGCAATCGAGAAGGAGCCAACATACTGCTGAGAGTCCAACAGTCCTACCCACTCCTGTTGTCACATTGTAATGATTAACAGATTCCTTCCTCAAAGACCTAAAATCACACTACAGGGCTGTAAGTCTTCAAAAGAAGGGCCAGTGAGATGGTTCAGAGGGTAAAGGCACTTGCCATCAAGTCTGAGGAACTGAGTTTGATTCCCAAAACCCTCATAATAGAAAGAGAGAACTGACTCTCACTAACATACAAACACATAAGAATAAATAAATGTAAAATGCTAAGGCCAACAGAAATTTAAGAACTCATGAAAGCTACAGAAGCCTTTGAGTCTGTATTAAAAAACTCCCTGGTGGGGCTGGAGAGATGGCTCAGCAGTTAAGAGCACTGGCTGTTCTTGCAGAATATGCAGGTTCAATTTCCCGCACCCACATGGCAGCTAAAAACTGTCTGTAACTCCAGCTCCAGTAATCCGATGTCCTCTTCTGCCCTCTGTGGGCACTGTATGCACATGACATACTCATGTGATACACTCAGGCAAAACATCATTTCTATTAAACAAAAAATCTGGCTGGTGAGCAGAATACAAACAGGAACAGACTCCTACACCATGGAGTCAGACTACATGGGCTATATTTACTGTGATACTTCTGATCTAACTTTGGGAAGTGAGTAGTTGAGTTCTAATTATACCTGTTTGGTGTATGAGATAGTGCACAGTCATACAATACTTTCACAAAGCATGCCATCACTGGAGACATTTAAAACATGTTTCAATTCCCCTGTAGACCCACTTCAGAAGCTGATGAATGCACCTCACTCCTTCCTATCTGAAGGCCTTATTAGGGGCTTAGGAAACAGTGGGAAAGTAGTGCCTTAAGCTGACTTGATGGCATGTGCAGTACTGAGAACAGCAGTGATACCACAGGTCCCTGTGTTGACAGCTTTGCCCCTCCTTACTGTTCTGTGCACTTGGCACCTATTGTTTCTCATTCACTATCCCTTTGTAGTACACAAATTCTGCATTCTTTGTTTCACAAGTAAGGAAACTAACTGTGTATCGGTCAGTGAGTACACAGAGTTAAACTGACAGGCATAAGTTACCAAGTGGATAGAACCACTTTGAATCCCTAGGAGTGGGACAAAGATATGAGGAAGGGACAGACACTATAACGCATTTGGTAACAGCAATATTTTAGTTAAAGTGTCTACAAGTGTGATTAGCAAGTAACACAATGGAAAAGTAAATTAGAAAACTGTTTAAGAACTTATTAGGCCCACGTACGGCATACTTGTTCCTGCCTATAATTTCAGGACTCACTCAAGATGCTGAGGCAAAGAGTATTTCAGAGGGTTCAAGGTCAGTCTGGCCTATTGGTAAATTCTAGGCCAGCCTAGACTACAAAATGAGACCCTGTTGCAGAAAAACCAATAAAATTAAGTACTTAATTATATGGGGGCTAGAGAGATAGCTTAGCAGTTAAGAGCACTAGTCACTCTTGCAGAGAACCCAGGTTCCAAACCCAGCACCTACATATATGTCCAGTGAGATGGCTCAGCAGGCAAAGGTGCTTGCCACCAAACCTGACAACCTGAGTTCAATCCCTAGGACTCACATGGTGGAAGGAAAGAACTGACTGTCCTCTGATCTCCACAAATACGCATACATTCACATCAAATAAATAAGAGCAACTCCCACAAACTGTCCTTTAACCTCCGAACGTGTGCCTGCACATGATTGCAGAATAGCTGTCACTACTGTAAACTCTGGAGTTCTAACAATGAAGGAGATAGCAAGCAGGCCTCTGTAATGACCTCCCTTTCATTCATAAGTTCAGGGACCTGTCAGAGACGTAAGAGCAATTAACCCTGTACACACAGCCAGTGGTTAACTAGCAAGCTAGAACAGTTTATCTGGGGCAAATTGAGGAAGGCTATTTACTAGTAAGGTGAGAGAAGTCAATTTTTCATGAAGTAGCATTTAAGACCTAATGGAATTTCTTTTGGGGGGTATTTTGAGACAGGGTCTCCCTGAAGCCCCAGCTGACCTGGAACTCCACTATGTAGACCTCACAGAGATCCTTCTGTCTCTGCCTCCTGAGGGCTGGGATTAAAGATGTGCACCACCACACCCGCTCGGACCTAATAAGATTTCAATGGGAAAATACCATACTATAAAAATACAACAAAAATGGGGCTGGAGAGATGGCTCAGCAGTTAAAGCACTTGCTGCTCTTGTAGAGGACCCATGTTTGGTTCCCAGCACCCACATGGCAGCTGTTTGTAACTACAGTTCCAAGGGATTCAATGCCTTCTTCTGACCTCCTCAGGCATTGCACAAAATCAGCACACTTACACACATGCAGTCACACATATAAAATAAAAATAAAATGAATAAAATATTTTTTAAATTACAAAAAAAAAACTGATTAAGACGCTAGAGAGACAGCTAAGTAGTTAAGAGTACTGGCTACTCTTGCAGAGAACCCAGGTTCAGTTCCCAGACCCACATGGTGGCTAATAACTGTCTGTAACTCTAGTTCCAGGGGATTCAACACCCTCTTCTAGCTTGCAAGACATGGTGCACTTACATACAACCAGACAAAACCACTCATATACATAAAGTAAAAAAAATTAAAACAGGGGATGGAGAGATGGCCCAGCAGGTGAGAGCACTGACTGCTTTCTCAAAGGATCTGGGTTCGATTCCTAGCACTACATGGCAGCTAACAATGTCCTTAACTCCAGTTCCAGGGGATCTGATGCCCTATTCTGACCTCCACAGGCATTGGACAATATGGGTGCACTTACACCCATGCAAGCAATACACTCATATATATAAAAATAATAAAATATTTTTTTAAAAAATCATGGGTGTGAGCCAGGTAAGGTGGTGCGGGGCTGTCATCACAAGCTACTTGGGAGCTGAGGCATGAGACCACAAGTTCATTGCCTGCCAGGGCTACAGAGTGAGTTCAAAGCCAGTCTGGGTAACTTAATGAGACTCTGTCTCAAAATACAAAAAAGTTGGGTTGGAAAGATGGCTCAGCAGTTAAGAGCATTGGCTGATCTTACAGAAGATGGGGATTCAATTCCTAGAATCCACATGTAAGCTAACATGGTCATTACAGGGGTTCTGACACTCTCTTCTGATCCCCATGAGCATTGCATGACATTGATACACTTACATACATGCAGGCAATACACTCATATACATAAAATAAATAAAATATTTTTTAAAATATAGCCAGGTATGGTGGTGCACACCTTTAGTCCCAGCACTAGAAAAGACAGAGGCAGGTGGGAGATCCAGGCTAGCTTGATCTACAGAGTAAGTTCCAGGACAGATGGAGCTACAGGGAGACCCTATCTCAAAAAGACCAAAAAATAATAATTTTTATAAATACAAAAAAGTTGTTGAGCATGGTGGTACATGTCATTAGTCCCAACAATCAGGAGGGAGAAGCAGGAGGATCTCTGTGAGTTCAAGGCCAGTTTGGCCTACAGAACAAGTTCCAGGCCAGCCAGGGCTACATAGTAAGACCCTGTCTCAAAAAAAAAAAAAAAAAACCAAAAAAAAAAAAAAAGGGGTATGAGCATAATTGTATTTCTAGTAACTTTAGAGCTACATCTCCATTGACCACATCCTCAAAAATATATATGTCAAGAGTAAGTGCAAAACACGAACCATACAGCGATCATCACACAGTTTCAAAAACAGTTGCAAAAAGATGGTTAATACCTTAACTTTTACCTGTGCACTAAACTTGATCAGTACCATATACTGATTTGGAGTAGAGTCTCTGATGATTTTCATTTGTTCAATTACTTCATTAAACGGGGCTACAAACTTCATAAGGTCATGACTGGTCATTGTAGCAGGGACGGTGAGAATACAGAGCATGGCGCTGCGCCTCACATCTTCTTTTAAGGAGGTCATCTTACTAATAAGATAATAATTAGAATGTCTTGAATAGATGAGGTATAATAAAAATCAACTTAAATAACCTGGCATTTTACTTGCAAATACATATTTATTCAGTAAATGCAAATCCCTTTTACCTATCTGTAGTGCACTTTAAGGCAAGCTTTAAAATGCTTCATATTATACCCCCACCAGAATTTTCAAGTTTAACTCATAGGCTTACTATAGTTATACATTTGCATTACCCAATTCAATGCTTACTCTTTCTTTTTAAAAAGATTTATTTAGTTTTACTTTGTGTATGAATGTTTGCCCAAATGAATGTAAGTGAACCATGCATGCTTGATGCATGCTTGATGGCTGTGGAAGTCAGAAGAGGGTGTCAGATCCCTTAGAACTAGAGTTACAGACAACTATGAGCTGCCCTGTGGGTGCTGGGAACCAAACCTGGGTCCTCTGCAAGAGCAGCCAGTGCTTTTAACCACTGAGGCATTTCTCCAGCGTGGTGTTTTATTCTCTTTAATATTTGAATAATTTGTTGTTGACTAGAAAGTGCAATTCTATTGTGGAATTTTCTTAATGGATCAAGAAGAATAAAGAGCTAAAGATATAAGTGAGAATTCTAAACTATGAGACTATAACTGAAGATTACAAAAAGAATGGTGAGCTGAAATAGAATGCAGGGGAAAGAAAAACCTCTCACAATGCAATTTGCTTGCAATATGCCCAAACTGACTTGACAGCTGTAATCCAAAATGGCTGTTTTCCCAGGAGGGACCTAGCAAACCAGTCAGGACAAGGATACCTTTAAGACACCAGCTACCAATTATCCTATCCAAGTAGCTAAAGACCCAGCTTGAGAGTTATCTATCTAAATGCTTCCTTTCTTTAGGCTTCTAGCAAGTTTTGTTTGGAATACAGAGGGGTGGGGGAAGGTTATAAAAAGAGGTAGTAAAATTAAAATTAGTTACTTGGCTTCTTAGCTTTTTTAGTATAGATTTGGCAGGGATATAAATACATGCTTCTATGGGCCATTTTCTTTTATTGATCATTTTCTTTTCTTCTTTTTCTCATTTTTCCTTTCAGTCCCCACATCAACACTTATTCCTAACTGCTAAGGGAATATTTTCATGGGTTTTCTTAAGTCATATCTACATTTTTTAACCAAAATAAAGTTTTGACCCAAGACACAAAATCAAACGTAGAAATTTTCTAACATAAAAGTGGTATTTTTTGAAACCTAACAAATCTACCTCCCTTCAGGCCAAGACAGTGTTCTCTACTCCAAAGCAAAAACAGACCAAAAGTAAAAGGGTTTTCTTACTTTGTCTTGTATAGGTGCATAATACCATGAACTATTTCAACCGAAGGATTTCCACTGAAGAATGAAATCTGGTCTGGAAGCTGTTTGGATGGTGAATCTGGGGCTGTGTTTACACAGTCATTTTGATCTCTACTTCTCTGTGCACTGAGGGAGGCCACTGAAGACTTCTTTTCTTCCAGTGTATCCTTCAACTCATCTTTTACGAAGTAAAAATTAGCAGGTTATAAACAGCTGGAAATATGCTGAAGGAACCTAATTAAGTTAGAATTTCAAGCCAGAACAATAAATTTTTGACAGAGAAACTACTGTTCACTGCATTAACTATACAAATGTTGGACATGGTAGCTTACACCTGTAATCCTGGCATTCAGAGGCTGAGGCAAGAGGACTGTGTTAAGTTCCAGGCCAGCCTGGGTTACTGGGCTGGACAATATATGAGACTGTCTCAAAAACAGTAACAAGCAAACTATATTCACAGAATAGCTAAGTTTGAGACTATCTCAGCTTTAAAGTCCTCTTTACCCCACAAAACTTCCCAATACCCTCAATCTTACCACCGTCAAAAACTGAATTAGGCTCTTAATACATAGAACCACAACACAAGCAGGTATCATTCATCATATGCTCCTCAGTGAGACAAACATTCAGAGCTATCTTTAGATAACTTAACCTTTTAGTTCTGACCACACCTATGCTGGAGATGCAGAACATATCCACTCCCTCCAGTAAGCAGGCAGCGCAGCAGGAGGCACAACAGGCTTACATTGATGTACTGCTGACCTGGTCCTGACTTAGATGGTTAGGAGTGTTCCCCACATCAAAAACAAGTAAAAATTCACTTTTTTACAATTCATTATCAATGGTCACTTTGTTATTTTTTTTAGACAGGGTCTTTCTATTCTGCCTAGCTGTCTCCAAACCTCAGGGCTTAAGCCTTGCCTCAGCCTCCTGAGTAGCTGAGAGTAAAGGTATGTACCACTGCACCCAGTTTTAGAGCTAATCAGGAAAAAAAATTAAAGGCAATGAAATGTGGATTAATGACCTCACATAAAGCACACAAGCAGTGAAAGATAAAAGATGCTAGGGATGGAGCTCAGTTGAAGACTGCTTGCCTACATGCATGAGGCCTTGGGTACGAGTCCCAGAACCACATAAACTGGATGAGGTAGTGCACACATGTAATTCCAATACTTAGGAGGGTGAAGGCAGGAAGATCAGAAGTTCATATTGTGTTTGAGGCCAGTCTGTGCTAAGCATGACACTGTCTCAAAAACAAACAAATATATACACATTAGGTCAAAATAATGGGCTTATCAAACACCACACAGAAAACAAGTAGCCAGGGACTCACAGTACAAAAGAGAGGCGAGTTTTCGAAAGCTTACCTGGGTTAGCCTTCATGGTCTCAATGATCACATCTGTCATTTCCCGACGGCCAAGGTGCTGGTGGATGAGTGATGCTTTCTCCCCTGGTGACTTCCCATCTAAACAGGCAACAGCTGAAGCGAGTGTCTTCTTTTTGATCTCTTCATCAGACATCTCCCCAGCTAAAGAACACATGAATGATTAATAACTGATGATAAAACAAGTTCCTCTTTATTCTCCACATTCCAATTAATAGGTTTCCTTTTTCTCTGCTGTCCTTCCCTAAGGCGGGTGAGATGCCTTTGCAGTATCCACCTCAGTCACCTCTACAGCTCCTGCAGCACCCTCAGGAACTGGTCAATAGCAGCCAGTAGAATACGCTCAGAAACACAGAGCTGTTTTAGTGAAATCATGTACTTGAAAGAAACCAACAAGAACAAAAGCCTCAGAGAAAATTCCATAGTGATTATACCCAGATGAATTAACATGAATTATTCCTAATGCCAATACCACAAATAAACAATATTTCAAAAATCCTGAAAGGCCAACCTCTTAAACATCCAGGAGCTGCTACATGCTACAAGCCATGAAAACCTATCACTTCTGTCTTTAATCAACGAAAACATACAAAAGAGAAAAGAAAGTTGGAGACTTAACTAAAGTATCCTTACTACAAGCTCTGTCAGGACAGACACCAGGCTTGCCTTGCCCAGCACTCACACCACACAGTCCAGCATACAGTAGAGTCTCTCTAAATATTTGTAGAATAACTCCATGTCTAACTCATGAAGATATGTGTATGTGCCTAATGTCAAGTTAACCAGCTTCCAGAACTAAGGGTTAGCCCTTGAAAGGTACTTGAACCTTGAATAAAACCCTCACATGAGTCCATATGAATAACATAGGAAGATTAATCTTCCACTTCAGCTTCAAAGGTTAGCCTTAGGAACTGTTCCATGATGCCAGTCTTCCTTGCTCTAGCCTCTCTCTCCAAACCAAACAGGTCTTCCTGTTTCTCCTTTCTTTCACAGCACTTATCACAAGGTAATCCCCCATTTATTCTGAACTTATTTAATTCACCTGTCTCTTCCACTGAACTTCTGGTCCCCTAAAGCAGGGACCATGTCTAATCCTGAGAATGACAAAGCTGTGACAGATACCAAATAAACCATTTGTCCTTCTTTTTTTCCTTCCTTTTTGTTTGTTGAGGGTTTTATGTAGCCCAGACTGGCTTGTAACTCGCTGATCCTCTTGCCACCACCTCCACAGTCTATAAACACCTCCTGAATGAATGCTATTAGGTAATGTTTTGAACACCAAGAGAGTCATAGCTGCATTCCCCACAAGGAAGTCTGGGGCGAGTGGTGAAGGCGTCAGATTCTCAGGCCCAGCTGGGTTAAAATCCTAGTTTCCACCCTCTCACAGAGAACTCTGGGCAAATCATTTCATCACAGGCCTCAGTTTCCCCGCTGAGGCACACAGCATCCATCTACTTCACAGGGTCGTTGCGAGGTGCCCATTTTCTTTCTTAGGCTTACTCTTACGAATGGCTGGCACCAGGGCCCTGCCTTCCTTCAAAAGGCCAAGTGGACCCCACGTCCAGCTTTCCCGAAGCTAGGGGCACTCGGGCGGTGGAGGCGGGGAGCCGGGGAGGGCCAGCGGCTGGCGGACGGCGCCGGGTCGGACTTCGCAAAGTGCAGGCCCTGAGGAACCGGGGCGAGGGCTGCTCCCCGCCGGCCGTTCGCCACGCCGAGCCCCGGCCGCGGGACTCACCGGCGGCACTGAAGCCGAAGTCAGCGGGGACGGGCGAGTGTTCCGCGAGCTCCAGTCGGATGACAACCAGTGACACACTCATAGGGCAGGCGCTGGCCGGCGCTGGCCCCGGCGGGCTCAGGGGAGGCTGCGGGGCGAGCCCAGAAGCCAAGGGGCCCGGGGTCGGCAGCGCCGCCACCCCCTCAGTGCTGCGGCCGCTAACAGCGGCAGCCCTCGCGCAGCCGACCGAGCCACAACAACCTCCACTTCCGCCTCCCGGCCGCCGTCGCCGACCCGCGAGGTCACGCGTGCGCATGCGCGCGCTGATGGGACGGGGCGGGGCGGGGTGGGGCGGGGCTGCGCGGCTGGCGCTGCGTGGGTGCGGAAGGTCTTTAACTCGGCCTGCAGGTTCTGCGTGCGATAGAACTCGGGCTTCGCCTCAGCCCCAGTGGGCTGAAGGTCCTGAAGTCTCCGAATTCCGAGGAGCCCATGCTGAGCGTTCTGGCCTCTTTGCGTTTGACCCCGCGCTCCTTGTGTCCCGCCACTTTGAGCTAGGTACGCTGAGGCTGGGAGAAAGCAGATGCTTCTCTGAGGACTCATGGGCACTCGATTGCAAGGTTCTGAGCTTAAAATGATAGGGCGATGGGCTGATTAAGAGCACAGTGGCGGGCGATGGAGCCGTCCCAGTCCCCACCTTGTGGCTTCATAAATGTTAACTGCTGGGGTGCTCGGGGACACGTTGGCAGAGTTAACACAGCTCTTAGAAGTCGACCTTCAGCACTTGTGCGATCTTGAGGTAGTTGTTGCATAATACCAGACGGTTATGAAATGAAATGTGTATTAGATAGGATAAGCCTTGTTTCCACTGTCAGACTGCCTTCAGCATGTAATTTGAAATTATCATTTCCATTTGTTTAGTTATTTTGAGGTGGGGGGTCTCATATAGCCCAGGCTGGCCTCAAAGTCCGTATGTAGCCAGGAATAACCTAGAATTTGTTGAACTTGTCTCTACCTCCTAAGTGCTGAGATTTCAGGTATTTGCCACCATGATTGGCTTTAGTATACAAATATTGACCAACACAATCAGACAGGCATGACTGTAATTCCCGCACTTGGGAGGCATGGAAGACCACAGTTTGGGGCCAACCTGGGTGGGCTACATGGTGAGACTGTCCCAAAAAATAAGATCTGGGAGCTGGCAAGATGGCAGAGCAAGTAAAGATACTTTTGTTCAGGGTTAAGAACCTGAGTTCAGATGCCAGGTCCCACAAGGTGGTAAGAGAGAACCCACAGGAGAGTTGTACTCTGACCTCCATACCGGTGCCATGGTATACATGTGCCTTCACACACACAGAGTTTTAAAAAATCTGGGAATATAGCTCATTGATAGAACATTTGAGGCACAAGGTTGTGAGTTCAATATCCAGCACGAAGAAAAGAAAAATCGGCTGTGATCAGACAGAGCAGGACAGAATGCTATTCATATGTTCTACTAAGGTGTGACAGTACATTTGGGACATGTATATGTATACAGGCTGTATTTGTGTAACCACCACGTGATACATATAAACACTGTGACTACACCCTGTGTAATGTCTCACACTCTCTTAATGCCAGGGTTTCTCAACTTCTGCGCATTCACATTTTGGGTCCTGATAGTCCCTTGAGGGTGTATGTCTCTGTGTGTTGTGACCCAGAGATGTCAGTTGTACTCCCCCCTAGTGGTAACCACCAAAAATATGTCCAGATGTTGCCAGATGTACCCAGATAAGGCCAGATGTCCCTTTCAAGTCCAAATCACCCACGTGGAGAAACTGATTTATGTAAATGTGCCCAAGCCAGCTTCGTGAAGTACAGGCATCTGACATGCTTACAGAATTAAATAACCATTTGTTCATGATGCTGGGGATGAACCTAGGATGAAACATGCTAAGCTACTTACTCTACTGTTGAGGCACACCCTCAGCCCAAGTGATAGGTAACTTTTAATAGTGTGCCAGGTAGTAACTTGAGAGCTTTACATTCTTTATCTCATAGTGACACTTTTATGAAATAGATACTGTAATTGTCCCCATTTTACAGAGGAAGAACCTAAGGCTCAGAGAGTATAATGTGTCCATGATCTCACTCTCAGTAAGTAAGCAGAGTCAGAATTTGAAACCATTCATCCTAGAGCCAAAACTGGTAATATCTTTGCTAAACCATCTCCTTAATATAACACTATACTATGTCACATATTATAAATTTAGAATTTAGGTAGCAAGTCTACATTATTTTAACCTCATGATTCTGATTGTCAAAGAAAATACTCTTTGTAATATAGAACATGCCAGAGTTTAGCCAGAAATGGGCAAGATTTGTGGCTCTTTGTGACACTTAAGTGTGTCTCCTAGCTTTTCCCTCCCTGCATCATTCCTTTCTGCTCCCTTTTCTTGCTGTGTAGCCCAGACTGACTTGGATTCAGGTCATTGTGTCTCTATTTCCCCGTTCTGGAATTGCAGGCATGTATCACACCCTGCCTCTGTTTTTTAATATATCAGTTTATTCATCCGTACAGTTCATTTAGTCTGAGAAACTGCTCTGTGTCTAGAAATAGGACCAGGTCCCCGAGAGTGAATATCTAAAAGATGACTAATATAGTCCTTCCTTAATAGAACTTATTATAGGGACAGATGGACATGAAAGTAATTACTGTATAATGGAGTAAACACTCCACTAAAAGTATGGAAAAGGAGCAGTGGATAAAAATGAAAATACAGAACAAACAAACACCAAAACTGCCGTAGTATGCTTGGGAAAAGAAAGAAAATCTATGGAGTATATAAAGCCTAGACTGAGGGGCTGAAGAGATGACTCAGTGGTTAAAAGCACTGACTGTTCTTGGCAGAAGACCCAGGTTCTGTTCCCTTCTCAGCACCCACATGGCAGCTTACAACCGTCTGTAATCCAGTGCCTCTTTCTGACCTCTTCGGGTATTTCATGACACCGGTGCATTTACATTCGTGCAGGGAATACATTCATACATATAAAATAAAAATAATAAATTAAGAAAAATAAAGCCTAGGCTGAGATGTAAAAGCAAGTGGAAATTCAACAGACAAGACAAAGTTGGGGAAGATGTATCTAGTCTAGGAGCACAGTAGGTACCAAGGCCTGGAGGATTGAGGGCTAGAGCATTGACATACTCTGAAGAGCAAGATGGGAAGTAGCTGTTAAACCATTGTCTGTGATGTACATGTAGCTCAGTTGATGGGGTGCTTGCCTAGTATGCAAAGCCCTGGGTTCACTGCCAGCAACACGTAAACTGCAAGTGATGTCATTTTCAAGTTATACAAAACAATCTTTTGTTAGGAATTGGAGCAATGGTTCAGTGGTTAGGAAGACTTGCTGCTCTTGCAGAGGGCCTAGTTTGGTTCCCAACACCCATAAGGTAGCCAACAACTTCATATAACTCCAATTCTAGGAGTTTAACTCCTGGTACACGTGGTACAAATACATACATTGCAGGCAAACACTCATACACATAAAAATCTTTTTTTGTTGTTTGGTCATTTTGAGACAGGGTACCCCTTTGGTCCCAAACTGGTCCAAAACTCCCTATGCAGTAGCTCAGGCTATCCTGGATTTCACAGAGATCTGCCTGCTGGGATTAAAGGTGTGTACTACCACTTGAAAATGTGAGCAGAATAAATTCTTTTGTGTTGCTTCTGTCAGGTGTTCTTGGGTCACAGGAATGTCAAAAGTTGCTAATATGCAAGGTGTCCTTAAATCACTGAGACTGGCCTGGAACATACCAGTCCTGCCTCTACAGTCCCCAAAGCTGGTTTACAGCATGAGCCACCATACCCTCCTTCCATCGAAGGTTTAAAATGGGGTGAAGACGGCATCACATTTGCAATTTTGAATGATTATTCTGGCTAATGAGTGAAGAAGATTGAATGGAGGTTTGAGAAGACATAGGGGGCCAACTGCAGTCCCTGCACAGAGACAACAGCAGTCAGAAAGGAAGGAGGGAGATAGAAAAGCAAAGGAGCTGAAGCAACTGAGGTAGGATTAAGGAAAATCAGGGCTCAGTCCTCTTTTTCTAGTTGAGGGATGGAGGATGAAGAAGCATTTGGTGAACAATCAGGATTGAGATGCTGAGGCCAGTTGTGGACAGGGTGTAAAGTGTTGTGAGTGTCAACTGAGATGTGCGGACGACTCTTGGATGGAGGCAGTGAGATCATGCAGTTCATGTGTTCTCTCACACAGCCTCATCCTCATCATGTGCCTAAGGAGGCTTTTGCAGCCATCCTCTCTCCCCTGGGTATGGAGGACCACTGTCCTAAAAGGCGCTTGGAGCAGGCAGCGCCGCTGGGAGCATTCTGGAAGTGGCGCCTACAAAGCTGTTATTTTTGACATGGGCGGAGTCCTCATTCCTTCTCCAGGAACAGTGGCTGCTGGTGAGCTCTTTACTCTTTCACTTTTGGAGACTGGGGTAGAGGTAGGAAAATGGAGGGTGGTAAGGGAAACAGAAAAACATCAGGCAACCGTGTATCCCTGTACTGGCCCTTGAGTGAAATCCCAATCCTCACTTAATGGCAGAGTGTTTGGGGCAAATTATTCAATTTGTCTGAGGCATGGGTTTCTCATCATTTAATTAGGACTAACAGTAAGAGCCTTCTTCTTTGGGATTTTGGGGAGAATTAAATTAATGTTCCATAAAAATCACTTGCTTAAGTCTTGGGATGTGGCTCAGTTGGTGGAATGCTTGACTAGTATACACAAAACCCTGGGTTCAATCCCTAGCACCCCATAAACCAGGTATGATGGTGCACATCTATTACTTTAATATTTAGGAGACTGAGGCAGAAGGATCAGGTATTCAAGGTCATCCTCAGCTACTCAGCAAGTTAGAGGCCAGCCTGGACTACATGAAACCCTATCCAAAACTAAATAGCATAAGAAGCTTTTCTTAACTTCTTGGCTCTCTACTTATCCATGCCTTCCTGACCATGAGAAACAGAATCCTCTGAATCTATAAGCCTAAATAAACCTTTCCTTCCTTAAAAATAAAGGACACAGAAAAAATAGATGAAATTTTCACCCATAAAAGTAACAAAAATGAAGATGGCTCAGCACATCCTTGCATCCCCCCAGTGCCTGTCTCAGGTATTTGGTGTGCTCTGAATTTTTTTTTGAGGTTGAGATATATAACCCTATATATATTATATAACCCTAGCTAGCCTGAAACTCATGTGCCCCCATACCTGGTTCTGCTATAGAGTTTTTGTCACATAATGTTCTTACTTTATTGTGAACTAATAGATTAAATCAAGGGTTGACAAACTTCTAAAAAAGAGCCAGGGGTTAAAAATTTTAGGATTTGAAGGCTATAAGGTGCCTGTTGAAACTGCCAACTACTGCATTAGAGGGCCAAAGCAGTGGGAATGATTGATTGCAAGTGTAGGATCATGGTTGAGTTCTTCAACAATTTATTCCTGGTGCATGGGGTGGCACATGCCTTGAAGCCTCAGCACTTAGGAGGCAGAGGTAGGTGAATCTCTGTGAGTTCAAGGTCAGCCTGGTCATATAGTGAGTTCTAGGATAGCCAGAACTGTATAGTAAGACCTTGTCTCAAAACAAAACAGAACAAACAAAAACATTTAATTCTTACAGATACTGCATTAGAATGTGATATAATTTGCATGTTATCAAAATATTATTTTTCTTTTGACATTTAAAAAAATTCTTCAGAAGATAAAGCCATTCTCAGTTCACAGGCCATACAGAACCCGACAGCAGTCTAGATTTGGCCCACAAGCTGTAGTTAACTAAGCCCTGGCTCAACTATAAAAAATAGAAGTGTGTGGAAGTACTTGAGCTGGGGAGACAGCTTGGTAGTAGGTGCCTGCCCAGCATGCACAAGGGCCTGAGTCTATCCCCAGCACTACAAGAAAAGAACCGAGAGAGAGAGAGAGAGAGAGAGAGAGAGAGAGAGAGAGGAAACCTAATGTGACAGAGCTGCTTTTCAGCCCCACCATATATCTAGGTTTTTGTGTGTGAGAGAAATATAAAACTGATCAAATTAGTTTAAGTCAAACTGAATCAAGAAAGAAGCAAACTTTGGCTGGGGATGTAGCTCAGATGTATAGCTTCTGCTTAGCCTGTGCCTAGTTGATAGATGTGTGCTACCATGTCTATGTTCTGTGTTATTTTAATATTCAGTTTTCTTTAGTTGTCTTTTTTTGTATGTTTGTTAAGTTTCTCTTTCTGTAAATCCTCTTGTTTCTTACTGATTTGCAATAGTAAACTATTGTTATATTGTTTGCAAATATTTCCTCACTCCTAGGGAACATTCTTTAATTTTATAAGGCTTTGGGTTTTGCTTGTTTGTTTGTTTTGTTTTTGAGACAGGACCTTGAAATGTTATATAGCCTAGACAGGTCTTAAACTCTTGATCATCCTGCCTCTGCTTCCTGAGTGCTGGTATATAATGGTTTTTGCCACACCAAAGCTTACATTTTTCATACATTAGAATCACGTGGTTTTTTCTTTATAGTCTGAGCTTTTTGAGTCTTGGTTAAGAAATTCTTTTGGGGGCACACTGGGCATGGTGGTGCATATCTTTAATCCCAGCACTTGGGAGATAGAGGTAGGCAGATCTCTATGAGATCTATGAGTTCTAGGCCATCTAGGCCCATAGGGAGACCCTGTCTTAAAAAATCCCAAACCCAAACCCAAATAGAAACAAAACAAAAAAGAAAGAAAGAAAAAGAAATTCCTTCTGGGACTAGAGAGATGGCTCAGCAGTTTAGAGAGCTCCCTTCTTTTCCAGAAGACTGAGTTTGATTCTCAGCACCTACATCAGGCAAGTACAGGCAATCACAACTGCCTGTAACTTCATTTCTGGGAGATCTGATGCCCTCTTCTGGTCTCAGTGGACACTTGCATGCATGTGATACACATAAACTCCTGCAGGTGCACACACATATGTAGGGCTCAATGCAGGATGGACCTTAGCCAGTTCACCTACTATGAGGATTAAGGGAATGGCTCCTGTGTATGATGCAGTGTTGGCCTTAGGCAGGTCACCCGACGTGAGGATTAAGGGAGTGGCTCCTGTGGGCATGGTGCTCCGCTCCAGCCAGGGGTGACACCAGCTTCTGCCCTGTGTCCGGAGAGAGCTTGCACGGAAATGATCCACCCCATAGGGGGTTGACTAACCAAACTTATAAAACCCCCTGCACCTCCTTGAATAGACGAGTTTGCTGCTGCTTGCCCTTGGCATGCTTCTCACTCAGCTCCCGGAGTCTGTGTGTTGATTCTGAGCCTACGCACCCCCTTTTGGCAGAGACCTTGTGTCCCCCTCAGCACTGAGCAGAGGGACCCCAACACACACATGTATAAAAAAAATCTTTAAGCCAGGGATGGTTGTGCATGCCTTTACTTGGGAGGCAGAGGCAGGTGGACCTCTGTGAGATCCAGGCCCCTGGGACTACAGGGAGACCTTGTCTCAAAAAAGACCAAAAATAAAAATAAAAATACTTAAAAGAAAGTCTTACCTAGCTACATGTAGTGGTGCGCACCTGTAATCCTTGCAAGACTGAGGCAGTAGGATCACCAAGAGTTCAAAGCCTGCTTGGGCTACATAGTGAGTTCAAGGTTAACCACTTGGGGCTAAAAGAATATAAATGCAGGGTCTGGAGAGAGAGCTCAGTAGAGAAAGTGCTTGCCTGGTAGGCATAAGGACCTGAGCCTATTCTCCATTTGGTGATGTACATTGGCAATCCCAGCACTGGGGAGGCAGAATCAAAGATCTCTGGGCCTTGCTGCCCATCCATTCTAGCCTAATTGATGATCCCAGGCCAATGATAGCCCCTGTCTCAAAGTAGGTGTATGGCATTCCTGAGGATGACACCAGAGGTTGTCCTCCAGACTTCACTCATATGCTTGTACACATACAAATATACACATACACATGTACAAAAATATAATAAAAGAATATAATGTAAAGAAAACTTCTTGCTACACTGTACCATTCCCAGTAAGTTCCAGACTTCTATGATTAGTTACCATTGTGAGAAGCTTCTTGTTTATCCTGCAAAAAATTATTTCTTTATCAGTCTATCCATTGATGTCTGAAGGTATATGTATAAAACATGTATATGTCCATACACAAATTAGATCATCTTATACAGATTATTCTGTAGCTCATCTTTCTGACCTAGTACAATATTTTGCCAACTTTTTTCTGGTGCTGAGGATCTTACTTAGCTAAGCACACACTCTACTGCTGAGCTGAACCCAAGCCCTTTTCTTCCTTTTTCATACCAGGAGGTACAGATTTAGTTCAAGGGTTAGCAAGATTTTCCTATAAGGACTATGTAGGGTTTTAAAAAATATTTATTTTATGTTGCATGAGTGTTTTGTTTATTTGTTTAGACGGGGTCTCCCTGTAGTCCCAGCTGGCCTGAAACTCACTATGTAGACCAGGTTGGCCTCAATTTCACAGAAATCTGCCTGCCTCTGACTCCTAGATGTTGGGATTAAAAGCATGGGCCACTGGCTATGTGTATGAGAGTTTTGCCTGCATGTATGTGTGCAATGCCTGTGGGGGCCAGAAAAGGGCGTCAGACCCCCTGGAACTGGAGTTATGGATGGTTGTTAGCTGCCATGTGGGTGCTGGGAACTGAACTCGGGTCCTCTGCAGGAGCAACTAGTACATTCACCACTGAGCCATCTCTCCAGCCCCGTGTGACTGAATTTTATATGACACACATACATATATTGTCCTCATCACCTATATATGTAGAAACAATACAGCAACCTGTATAAGGAAAAAATCCTTGAGTTTAGTCAGGCTAGGACCCTGTTTCAAAAACAACAAAAACCAACCCTTGTCCAAATGTTCCCACCACTACACAGTGTTGAAGTGCCTACCCCCTTAGGTCTCTGTGGATAGTTTCTTATTCATTATACGGACAACATATGTCTTCCCCAAGTGACTCAGTATTTCGGCTATTCTCGGGTGAAGTTACTGTAACTTCCAAAGCGAAGGGCTTGCTTTGGAATGTTGGCTTGTTTATCCCCTCACCATTTTCTTAGTATGTGCCAGGACCTGATAAGTGGCCTAATGTATACAGTCCAGCCAAAGAAGACACCTGATCGTGTGGTGTCCTGTCAGCAAGTGTGAAGATAAGACCTGGTGCCCAGCCTTGGTGTGCTCCCTGTCTGTACATCAGTCTTCTGGATATCAAAGTGAGAGTTTGCCTTTTGTGCAGAATTCCCAGTAGCACCCATGGCCACTTCAGTGATGCTACAGGACCTGGGTGGTCATCTCTGAGCCGTCATCCCTGAGCTTTCCAAGCCCTAGCCGTTTGTTGATATTCTTTACTATTTACTTATTTATTTATTTATTTTTGATATATATGAGTTTTATGCCTGCATGCCTGAGTGTATGTAAGTGTACCCATGTTGTTCAGTGCAGATGGAAGGCAGAAGAAGGTGTCAGATCCCCTGCAACTGGAGTTTCGGATGGTTGTTAGCTGCCTGGTATGGGTGCTGGGGACCAAATCTGGCTCTTCTGCAAGAGCATCCAGTGCTCTTAAACACTGAACAGTCTCTGCAATCCCTGATGTTCTTCACTCTTGTGTATGTTGCTTCCTATAGGCTGGGAGATACAGAATCAAATCCCTTCTGGAACTATATTGAAGGCCTTGACCAGTGGTGGTGAAAATGGACCCTGGATGAGATTTATGAGAGGAAAGATGACAACAGCGGGTTTCTTAGAAGAATTTGAGAGACTTTGCTCTGAAACAGTGAGTGAGAAACATCATTTTCTTTTGGAAGAGGGGGTCTTATGGAGCCACACTGGCCTTGAAGTCACTAGCTGAAGATGACCTTGAACTCCTGACCCTCCTACATCCAAGTTCTCAGATTACAAAAGTGAGACACCATACCTAGCTTTTCCATATTTTTCTTTCTGCCTTGAATAATGGCAACATTTAGCCTTAAGTTGATTTACATAAAAATAAAATGAAAACCAAATAACTATTATATGTTTTTAAGCTACTTATTCCATGCTTCAGTTCTCAATTTTAAATTTATGTATGAATAAATAACTGTATTCTTTCCTGTAAATCTCTACAGCAGATACTGAAATCTGAGCCCTCACCATAATGGCCTTGACCCAAAAGCTTATTAAATCAATAATAATGTTTACCATTTCTCTGTGCTATGCATTCTTCTGAGCCTTTTACTTATAATAAGTTATCTGATCTTCATTAAATATGTATATTACTAAAATATAATTTAAAATATAGTAATAAGTTCTACGGAAGGATGTTGTGATAGTACAGGACAATGCAACTATGTTTAATGTCATTGAATTCTATACTTAAAAACGGATACAATGGCTGTAATCACTGGAGTGGAGTCAGCAAGATGGCTCAGTGATAAAGGTGCTTGTAGCCAAGGCTGACAGCTGGGTTCAGTAGTGAGAACCCAAACGGTAGGAGGAGAAAAATGACTCCTGGGAGTTGTCTCCTGACCTCCACAGTTGTACCATGGCACACACATCTCTCCCCTCCCAAATAGACCAGTAATTAAATGTTAAAAAAATTTTTAAACACTCAAGCTAACACTTGGGTTTGTTTGAGTGGCTACCTTAATCTAGCTGTGCAATGGTTTTATTTGTGAATTAATTATAGTAAAGTGATTTTATTTAATTTTTAAAAAGCGTTTAGCCAAACTCACCTTTAGTTCCAGTACCCAGGAGCCAAAGACAGGCATATCTCTGCAAGATTGAGGCCAGCCTGGTCTACATAATAAGTTCCAGCTAGGGCTATAGAGAGACCCTATCTCAAAAAAAAAAGCATTTAAAAAGTAAAAAAAGCTTTAAAATTAGGTATGATGATAAATTTTGTTACTTTTTTTCAAAACAAAAAATAAAAAAAAATGGGCCTGCAGGATGGCTGAGTGGGTAAAGCTGAGTGACACCATGAATTCAAACCCTGGGAACCACATGCTAGAAGGAGAGAAGTGACTCCTATGTGTTGTTTTCTGACTTCCATGCATGCCACAGGACATGTATACCATACACATGAACACATACATAAACAAAGAAATATCTAAATAAATGTACATTTAAAATGGTAAAAACAACAGCAAATTTTTTTTTTTCAATACAGGGTCTCACTATGTAGATGAAGAGCTGACCTTGAGATCCACTTGCCTCTGCCTCCTGAGTGCTGGGATTGAAGATGGGAACTGTCATACTGGGAGCAATAGTAAATCTCAAAAACAGTATGCTAACTAGTCAAAAAGATAACACATTGTGTGATTCTGTTATGTGTAGTGCCCGTAATACTCAAATTAAAGTGGATTAGTGATTTTCTAGGAAAGGAGTATTGACAGAAAATAAAGAGAGATTGCTAATTAATCCGGTTTCTCCTTAGCTTAGTTAAACTCTAATTTATGGAGATGGTTACACAACTTTGGGAATATATTAAATATATTTATTTTCAATTATATGTATTGGTTTGTGCACGTGAGTGCAGGTGCTCAAAGGAGGCCAGAAAAGGACTTTGGATCCTCTGGAGCTGGGATCACAGGCAGTTGTGAGCCACCTGGTGTGGGTGCTGGGAACTGAGCAGTACATGCTCTTAACTGCTGAGCCATCTTTCCAATCCAACTTTATGAATGTAATAATAACCATTATCTGGGAATAGTAGTATATACCTCTAATCCCAGCACTCAAGAGGTTGAAACAAGAGATCACCAGGAGACTGAGGCCATTCTGGGCTACAAGTGAATTTGAAGCCAGCTTGGGTTGCATCAAAACAAAGAAGAGCAATTGTCCTGTATACTTTAACTAGGAGATTGTGTGGTATTCATTTACATTTCAGTACAGCTGTTCAAAATTTCTGTGGACCTATCAAATACCAGATTTGCATTTGCAGATTTTGAAACATGTTGTGTTCAAACCCCACACAGATTGGCATTAAAAACAAAATTGATCAGAACTAAAGTTCATAAAACTGATGCCAAGGACAACACAAAATCATTAAATGCTTTCTAAATCATTAACAATGAATTACATCTGCTCAACATGCTTTTAAAGTTTAATGTATCCTCTTGTGCTGGACCAAGAGTGGAATAAAGAGCTCAGGTAACCACAGTAGGAACCTGTCCTTGGCTCTGTTCCCTGGTCATTCTAACTCTAATTCCAAGTCATAGGGTTTTGTGTTTGTTTGCTTATTTGCTTATTTTTTTCTGGCTTTGTTTTTGCCATTTGGAGTGGGGATTGAGACAGGGTATATTCCAGGCTAATAGAACTGAGATTCTTCTACCTCCACTGCCCAGTGCTGGAATTAAAGCCTGGTTTCTATATTAGTTCTTAAAAACTGACATATACCCAGGCATGATGGCATATACCTGTTGTCCTGGCGGCATCACTTGAGCCCAGGTGTTTGGGGCCTGTCTGGTCAATAAAATGAGAAACCATCTCAAAAGACAAACAAAAACCCCATAGTCACATGTAGAGTTCAGAGCATGGGCAACAAGCCCATGGTTTGGGCTCTTACAGCCACGCAGCACTGATGGGAATGTTCTTTACCTGTGGGCTGTGAGAGGCCTCACTCTCATGACTGGTTGTTTCTTCTCTTGATCATAGGCAAAGACCTCCGTGCCGGTGGACTCATTTTTCTCTCTGCTGACCAGTGAGCAAGTGGCAAAGCAGTTCCCAGTGATGACCCAGGCCATCTCTCAAATCCGGGCCAAAGGCCTTCAGACTGCAGTCTTGAGCAATAATTTTTATCTTTCTAATGGGAAAAGTTTTTTGCCTCTGGACCGGAAACAATTTGATGTAGTAAGCAAGAAATGATCCATGTGATGGAATGGTCTGTGACCCAATGTCAGGAGCTGTGAGCAACTTTCCAGTGAGGGAATTTTTACTCAGATATTTGCCCAAATTAATTTTAAATGTAGTAAGTTAAAAATGGGCTTTTAAAATGTAACTGTACTCATAACCAGGTATTTATGAGATTTGAAACCTCAGCCTTCAAAACCCCTTTCCTTTCCAAATTCAAACCTTTACCTGTACTTAAGCATCATCTTTAGCCCTCACATTTTATGGAGCCTCTGACTCTCTCTCCCATAAGACCAACCTGTGTTGCCCCCTGTTTGATGCTGACTTCCAGACCAATGCTGTCCCACAGAACTTGACTCCTGGTCTGGCAAGAGGGTTCAGTGGGTAAAGGTGCTTGCCACCAAGCCTAATGACCTGAGTTCAATCCCTAGGGCCCACATGATAGAAGGAGCAAACCCATCTCTGAGAATTATCTTCTGATCTTCACACCCACTATGGCATGCACATGTTTGTGCACATGAGTGTACTCGAACACATGTGCACACATACATACAATAGAAATGTAATTAAAAAAAAAACCTGACTGACTTCCTGGCCTGATTTAATTCCCAAATGAATTGCAGATAACTTGCCCTGTCCCAACCTTTAATGTTTATGTAGAAATTTGATATGTTTTTAAATTAAGTAATGAATTTTATTATTTTGCGTTTAGGTGTATGTGTGAATGCAGGTGTGTATAGCCATTGGCTCAAGTGTGGTGGTCAGAGGACAATTCTCAAGTCACTTGTCTCCTGTCCCCTCATGGAATGGGGTTGAACTCAGATCATTAAGCCTGCTCACAGTACCTGCAGCTGCTGAGCCATCTTACCAGACTTGTTTCTATTTTGTTTATTACCATGATGTGTGGATGTGTGTACATAATGTGTGTGTGTGAGCATGCATGTGCCACAGCACACATGTGGAGGTCAGAGACAGCCTGGGAGCATTTGTTCTATCCTGCCGCCTTGTAGGTTCCAGGGATTGAACTCAGGTCGTTAGATTTGGGGGGTAAGTGCTTTTTACACCAAGTCATTTTGCTGGCCCTTGGCACTATATATACATGTACATATACATATACATTTACATATATATAATAATTTTTTAAATATTTATTTGTATATGTGTGTACACATACACACATGTGGAAGTCAGAGGATAATATCTGAGGCTTAGTTCTCTGTTTTCTCCATGTAGATTCCTAACTCAGGTCCTTAGGCTTGGCTCCAATCACCTTTACCCTCTGAGTTATCTTGCCAGCCCTCCTTGACAATGATTTTAAATGTTTATTTGTCTTACAGCTGACAGCCCTGTAATTCCCTTGAGACTCCTAAGCCCAGACTGTTAGGAGGTTTCCAGGGCCGTCCAGAGTCATGAAGGACAGGAAGGGCCCTTTCTTCCCTGTGGTCCATTCTTCAGAAAGAAGGGAAGCATCTGGCCAAAAACTGCTCTCTTTTTGTTCTTCTCAAAAACTGTTACTGTGAAAAGAAAAAGAAAAAAAAAAAAAGACCAATATGCTGGTAGCACATGCCTTTAATTCCAGCACTTGAGAGGCATAGACAGGCAGATCTCTGAGTTCAAGGCCAATCTGGCCTATGTATTGAGTTCTAGGACAGCTGGGGCTACAGGGAAACCCTGTCTCAAAAGACAAAAAAAAAAAAAAGACCAGTCCAGTGTGCTTGTAGTAGCTGAACCTTTAGGGACATTCCTCCCTTCTTCTCAGGTGGTGGAATCCTGCCTGGAAGGCATCTGTAAGCCAGACCCCAGGATATACCAGCTGTGCCTGGAGCGGCTTGGCCTACAGCCCTCGGAGTCCATTTTCCTTGATGATCTGGGGTCAAATCTAAAAGCTGCCGCCAGCCTGGGCATTCACACCATTAAGGTAATTGTGACTATTTCTGAACCCAGTACTGTGCAGCAAGCATTTAAGAACATAAGCATGTCTGAGTTGGTTTCTGTTGTTGTTATTGTTGTTGTGTTTTTTATTTTATTTTTTATGTATATGAGTATTTTGCTTGCACAATTGAAGTGAACCACATGTGTTCATTATCTACAGAGACCAGAAGACCTTGAAACTAGAGTTACAGATAATTGTTATGTTAGTCACCATATTGCTGCTGGGAACCAACCCTGGGTCTTCTGCAAAATCATTCAATGCTCTCAACTGCTGAACCATCTATCCAGCCCCAGGGTTTCTATTTGGGACTTTGTATTTTTTTTATAGATGCAATAGTTTTTGTTTGTTTCTTTAAAGTATACTTCAGGAAACAGTATACAAAGCTGAGCTCCAATTATTACACAAAGTTAGCATTTTGTGATAGCTAAGAACAGCAGTCAGCACCTGACTTGAACAGTTAGCTCAATACAAACATCCTTCAAAATGAAATGTCATAATAGCAAGGCAGATATACCAGGTTTAACAAATGACACCACTTGGGAACTGACCTCATCATCTTGTTGAATTCATAGTTCATTAAATATCTTTGTATTAGTTGCTTTTCTGTTGCTGTGATAAAACATTCTGACCAGGGGAACTTATTAAAAGAAAAGTTTATTTGAGCTTATGGTTCCAGGGGAATTAGAGTCCATCATGTCAGGGCAGCATGGTGGCAAGAGGTGCTGGACCAGGAACAGAAAGCGGAGCCTCACATATTGGAAGGCACAGGAGGCAGAGAGCTTCCAGCAAAGATTAAGAATTCTCTAAGCTTGCCCCCCGTGATGTACTTCCTCCAGCAAGGCCACACCTTCTAAGACCTCCCAAACAGTGCCTCCCCTGTTGTGGGAAAAAATATTCAAATACTTGGAGTCTATGGGGAACATTCTTATTCAAAGCACCACAATCTTTTACACAATTTACTATTAATATGATTTAAACATTTTTTTTTGTTTTTGAAACAGAGTCTCCTGTAGCTCCAGCTGGCCTGGAACTGGCATGTAGAACAGACTGGCCTCATCTCACAAAGATCCACTTATCTTTGCCTCCCCAGTGCTGGGACTAAAAGTGTGTGCCACCATGCCTGGCTTGGGATATCTTTTCATGATTTGTGGTTGTGGCATTCCTTGGCAATGCTTCCTGACCATTGGTATAGCTTTCCTTGGTGATGCTCCCTGACCTTTGGCTAGTCATCCCACTTGTTATGAAACCTGGAACTAGCCACTTACATTTACAGTATACCAAGGAGGTGATGTCAGAAAAGAGCCTTTGACTGGCAAACTTTCTGAGTAATACTTTTCTAGGTGGGGGACCCTGGAACTACCAGCCACATGGCTACTTCAGGTCATGGTTGTGAGCATAGAGGCCATGTGAAGCGGGGTTTCCAAGCGATTTTTCTTCATCTGGGTTTTCACTGTTAAACTCACAGGCCATAGAAATAGAGCCTATACTCCAGGCTTCTGTCTCTAGGGTGGTGAGAAGAATTTTTTTGTTATTTCACACAAAGTCTCACTATGTAGCCCAGGCTGCCCTTGTACCCTCAGTCCTCCTACTTTAGCTTCCCAGATTGCAGGCATGTGCCACCATGCCCAGCTTACTGTGAACTCTTCAGTAGCATTCTTCTATACAGGTAGACAGTGAGACTAGGGATGGAAGAGGAAACTACTTTTATACAAATTTTAATGTGTTTAAATATTTTATTACTTTTGTTTTATGTGTATGAGTGTATTGCCTACATGTATGTAAATACACCCATGTCATACATTGCTCATAGAGGTCAGAAAAGGGTGCTAGATCCCCTGGAACTGGAGTTATGGATGGTTGTTATTAGCTGCCATGTGGGTACTAGGAATCAAACCCAGGTCCTCTGTAAGAGCAGCTGGTGTTCTTAACCACTGAGCCATCTCTCCAGCCCCAAGAGAGAAGAAACTCTTCCCGTTTCATAACTGAGTCTTTTGGCTCCAGTGGCCTTCACCTGAGCACCCACTCCATGGACATTTCCCTCTAAAGTGTGACCCTTAAAGAGACAGGCAGAGTGAGGGCCAGGTTGACAGATACTCAGTGTTGTTATTTTTTTCTGAAACCAGGTTGAAGACCCGGAGACTGCTGTGAAAGAATTGGAAGCTCTTCTGGGTTTTCCGCTGTGTGTGGGTATTCCCAACACTCATCCTGTGAGGAAGTCAATGGAGATTCCAAAAGATGCTTTGGAGAAGTACCTGAAGGACTTGCTGGGGACTCAAGCCCCTGGTATAAAGGGCCTCATATTTGGGGACTTGGTCTGAAGCAAAGCTTTTGGTCTGGTTCTTACTTTCTAACTTTGAAAGAATTATGCCGGCAATAAACAGACAACATTGCTGAGGAAAACAGCCAGTTGATCTGGTGAATCTGAGAACTGCTTGGGAAAAAGTATTAGCTTCTCTTATTATAAAGCCATTAAAGTGCACTGTCTCCTGCCCTCCACTTTAGAGTTTGGTACCATTTGCCTGAGAATGGGCACTGAGGAGGATGCGAACTTGGGGACTGCAGTATGTACTTTAGGTGTTTGAGTGTTTCTCACTTTTTGAGACATTAGCCTGTTTTAAGAAGATCACTTAATAGGGCTGGAGAGATGGTTCAGTGGTTAAGAGCACTGGCTTTTCTTGTAGAGGACCCGGGTTTGGTTCCAACACCCTCTTCTGGACTCCACAGGTATTGTGTGGCATGGGTGCATTTACATACATGTAGGCAAAATACTCATACACATACACTTACAAAATTAATTAAAGAAAAAAGATGACAAGCCAGGCATAGTAGTACATGCCTTTAATCCCAGAACATGGGAGGCAGAGGCAGGTGGATCTCTGTGAAATAGAGGCCAGCCTGGTCTAAATAGTGTGTTCCAGACCAGCTGGGGCTACAGGGAGACCCTGTCTCAAAAACTGACTTAATAGAGGGATTGGGAATATAGCTCAGTGACAGAGTGCTTACCTAGCATGTGTGAGCCTTCAGTTCTAACCCAGGACTGCCAAAACCAAACTAAACTAAAATAAAAATATGCATGATTTTAAAAGTGGCAAATCAGGGGGCTGGAGAGGTGAATCAGCAGGTAAAAGCAGTGACTCCTCTTCCAGAGTTCAGTTCTGTTCCCAGCACCCACATGGCAGCTAACAACTATCTGTAACTCCAGTTCCAGGGCATCTGATGCCTTCTTTTCCCCATAGGCACTGCATGACAATAGTGCACTTACATTCGTGCAGGCAAAATACCAATGATCATACAATAAAAGTAAATAAATTAAAAATTAAGAGTAACAAGTTGACTCCACCTCTTCAGAGGCCCTTCTCTTGTCCTTTGCATTTTGCCCTCTGAGAGTGGGCACCTTATGAGCTTTTGAAGGACTTTCCACATGGTGGCAGTTTTGCCTCATCCACTTGATCCTTGGAAGACTCTTTTTAAAAAATATTTAATTATTTTTTTATTTTATTTATCATTTTTAGTTTTATGTGTATGAGTGTATTGGTTGCATTAGGTAAGTGCACCTGTGTCGTCCAGTGCCCACAGAGGTCAGAAAAGGGTGTCAGATCCCCTGGCACTGGAATTACAGATGGTTATTAGCCACCATGTGGGTACTGGGAATCAAACCCGGGTCTTCTGCAAGAGCAGCCAGTGCTCTTAACTGCTGAGCATCTCTCCAGCCCTGGAAGGCTCTTATTTACAGAGTTCATGTTATGGTATTTCCTGATCTTGGAATCTTGGCAGCATATCCACAAAGCTACAGGTCCATCACGACCAGGCTAAGCACCTCAGGTTGACTCCCCTCTTTGCACATTCTCCTGGCCAATGTAACAAATCTTTCTTTGAAGCCAAGAGTTAATTAGGTCTGCCTCTCCCAGGAGCCTGCAAAGGAGCCACAGAACTTAGCCCATAGAGTGGGAAAGTGTGTCTCTTGCAGGCAGCTTTGGCTCCAGCCTCTGCATAGCTCCTGTCAGCTGTCATGTCACTGTTAGGTGTGGTTTGGTGGAGCACGGGTGAGGGACATACAAGGGCACTTTTCATCTTTGGCATAGAGCATTCCTTGGGGCCAAATGGGTTGCCATGACGGCTGGGACTGAGAAACAACCAAAGTGCATCTGTTCATGGGGCAGGAGTTGGCAATGAGCTGCACACCCGTATGCAGAATGATACTGTGGTGTAAAGAAAGTGGCCTTTGCTGCCCTGTAGTGGTGGCGAGACCCTGGACTGGAGCGGCAGAGTGTGTGTCTGGAGCTCCGTTGCTGTGGTACCTGGGAGGAGGGCCTTGCTCTGCATCCTACATGAAGATTCTAGAGGCTCTACCTGTCAGGATCTGAGTTCTGAGTCCCTTTTGAATGTTCTGCATTTTCCATCTTTCAGACCCCCTGGAGCTGCTTCAGTTTGACCACGGACAGTCGAATCCAACTTACTATGTCAGGCTGGCGGATCATCAGCTGGTTCTGAGGAAGAAACCCCCAGGGACCCTCCTCCCATCTGCACATGCCATAGAGAGGGAGTTCAGGTAAATTTCAGTGCCAGAGGGGTACTTGACGAACTGGTCTCCACAGCTCACAACCCTAAACTGTCAAGTCAGCTTTTTTTTTTTTTTTTTTTTTTTTGAGATAGGTTTTCACTGTGTAGCCCTGAATATCCTGGAACTCACTAGGTAGATCAAGTTGATTTTGAACTCACAGAGATCCTCCTACCTTTTCATCCTGAGTGCTGGGATTGAAGGTGTGTGCCACCACACCTGGGCTACCATGAAGCTTTTAAAACTGTGATGATCAATCTCTATGTCCTTTCAGATAAAAACATTGTACCTAAATTTTTTGTTTTAATTTTAGAAGGAAGTCTCACTGTGTTGCCTAAACTAGTCTCTAACTCCTAGGCTTAAATGAGCTTCCTGCCTCAGCCTCCAAAATACACTTTTTTTTTTAACCTTTTGAGACAGAGTCTCATGTAGTATAGGATGGCCTCAAATTTGCTATGTACCCAAGGATCACCTTGAACTCCTGACTCTCTTGCCTCTCGTTCCCAAGTGGTAGGATTACAGGTATACTCCACCATACCCAGCTCTCATTTTTAATTAAATTTTTTTAAATTTTTTATTGAATTCTTGTGTATTTCATGCAGAACATCTTACTCAGTCTTAATCATCTTTATACTCCCTACCTTATAGGCACCTTCTCCCAAACCTGCTGTTGGAATTCATGCATTCTGTCGCTTCTGTTAAGGCCTATAATGTCAAGTTAGTATCCCCAGAAATCTCTCAGTAAAAGTTCATCCACTGGGGTCCAGTCAGCCCACCCAGAGTCCCTCCCTTTAAGATGATCAGCTCTTCCTCACTCAGGAATAATCAGCTGCCAAAATTTCTTTGACTAAGATTGAGGACTGCTGCCCATTTCTGCAGTTCTGTGCTGGGTTTTTGTCTGCTTGAGTGTGCATGGGTCTTGTGCATGCTGACACCATTGCTGTAGGTTCATATGAGCAGGGTCTCAGGAGCCTGTAGGACTGACACTATTTCCATATGGTCATGCATCTCCTCCTTGACTATTACAATCTTTCTGCCCACTCTTCTGCAATGGTCCCTGAACCCTGGGTGGGTGGAGTTTAATATAGGAGTCCTGTCCAAGGATCCACACTCTGTAGACTCTTATTTTTTACATTTAAACCCTTTGTGTCCTTTGGTATTCCTAACCCTTTGTTGCTTTAGGGAACGTCATTGATGAGAATTCAGAGATGTATTAGTGTTCTGTTTATCCTTGTTCTATGATATCCTTGTTCATGAGCCTTAGTTGTAGAGGTTGCATTGTAGATCTGCCACTTAGGCTTGAGAAATTCACAGACAATGTCTGTGTATAATCAGTTGTGTAACTCTGTAATAGTCTCCATCCGTTGCAAAAGAAGCTTTTTTGAGTGGTGACTGAAATACTTGTTTATAAATATAAGATCCATATTTTGCACATAATAAAAAATTACATTTGTCTAGGATTCGACAACCTTGGGGTTTTCTCTAAGATCTATGACCTCTCCAGCCATGTGTCTTTGACTGTGTTTACAGTACCACACATGAGTTTCCTCCTATTGAGTGGGCTATAAGTCCAGTTATGTAGCTGTTGATTACTCCTAGGATAAAAGTGCCACTACTGTACCAGTGTCATTTGCTGTGCTGGTCCTTGATGTGGTTACTAGGCCTTGAAGCAGGGGTGGACCATCAATTCTGTTTTCCCTCAGCAACTTGCTTAGTGCTCTCCAAAGCTATGAGAGCTAGCCTCAAGGGGAAGTCAGTTCTAGGCCAGTTCCAGCTCCATTGTTCCAAATCCTGTGTCTTAAGTATGCTCTGCCTTCAGCAATAGAGTCTTACCTTCAAGTTCTGGGAGACAATCAAGGGCTATGGCAACAGCCTGTGTAATTTTAGGAGTTTCTTGACTACCCTGGCCAACAACTCAAAGGCAGGTTTCTCTTGTCTGGCACTGTTTCTTGTTATGTGGCCTTTAGCTATACACACAGACTCATGTAACAATACTGTATGTGTAATTTGTCAGTAGGTTTTTGGACCAATATGATTCCTTCTGTTTTTTTTTTACACTAGCTAGGCATTATTTGTATAATTTTATTTTTTTATTGTGTATGTGAGTATGTGTGTGTGTGTGTGTGTGTGTGTGTGTGTGTGTGTGTGTGGTTGCATGTGGAGGCCAGAGGTCAACCTTGGATGTTTCTCACTATCCACCTTGTTTTTGATACAAGGTCTCTCACTGGGACCTGGATTCATTAATCAGAGTAGGCTGACTGGCCAGTGAGCCCCAGTGATCCACAGTGATCTACCTGTCTCTACCTCCCTCCCTGGCTCTAGGATAAAAAGCAACAAGCCTATACCATTATGCCTGACTTTTTATGTGGGTGCTGAGGACTGAACTCAGATCCTCATGATTGCATAGCAAGCACTTTACTGATTTAGCTAAATCTCCAGGCGTTTATTTTTATTTTTCAAAAGTTTTAAAAAAATATTTATTTTTATTTTTTGTGTATGAATGTATTGCCTGAATATATATAAGTTCACCTGTGTTGTGCAGTGCCCACAGAGGTTAGAAGGGTGTCTGATTCTCCTGGAACTGGAGTTACAGACAATTTTTAGCTGCGATGTAGGTGCTGAGAATCGAACCTGGGTCCTCTGCAAGAACAGCCAGTGCTCTTAACTTCTGAGACATCTCCCCAATCGTATCTTTTTAAAGTTTTTAAATACTTTTATTTTTGTTTTAATTTTATATGTATGCAGAATGCACCAGGCAGAGGGCAGAAGGCATAAGATCCCCTGGAACTGGAGTTATAGTTGGTTGTTTGCCACCATGTGGCCTTAGAACCAAACCCACTTCCTCTGCAAGTGCTCTTGACTGCTGAACTATTTCTCCAGCCCAAAGAATATTTACTTCTATGTTTTAAACTATGTGTATGTGTGTATGTGGGTGTGTACACATGAGTGCAGGTGCTCTAGGAGTCTCAGGCAGTGAGCCAACTAATGTGTGTGCTAGGAACTGAACTCAGAACCTCTGCAATAGCAGTATATGCTTTTAACCACTAAGCCATCTCTACAGCACCACTGCTCCCCTCAGCCCTTTATTTTTAAATATTTTATTTATTATTTTTATTTTATATATGTATGTATTTTATGCCTGCATTTTTGTAAGTGCACCTGTGTCATTCAATGACTGAGGAGGTCAGAAGAGGTATCAAATCCCTATCATGGATGGTTGTTAACCACCATGTGGGTGCTGAGATTCAAACTCTGGCCCTCTGCAGGAGCAGCCAGTGCTCTTAACTGCTGAGCTATCTCTTCAGCTTCCCCCATCCCATGCTCTTTTTAAAAAAACACTTTCTGAGGCAGGATGGCTCAGCAGGTAAAGGCACATGCTGTGTAAGACTAGTGACCTGAGTTCAATCTGTGGAGCCCATATAAAGGTAAAAGGAGAGTACTGACTCCACAGAGTTGTCCTCTGACCTTCACATGCACACTGTGGCACAATCCCCCAATATCTTGTACACACACAGACAAAATAGTAACAAATAAGTTTTTTTAATATTTTTTTAAAATTTTGTGTGTATGAATGTATTGCCTGCTTGTATTTAAGTACACTCATTTCATGCATTGTGCTTGGAGGTCAGAAGAGGATGTTGGATCCCCTGGAACTGGGGTTATAGACAGTTGTTAGCTGCCATGTGGGTGCTGAAAATTAAACCCAGGTCCTTTGCAAGGGCAGTCAGTGCTCTTACCCACTGAGCCATCTCTCTAGTCCCATAAATAAATAATATTCTTATCTTTTATGGTCTCACTAAGTTGCTCAGATTGGTCTTGAACTTACTCTGTATCCTGGACTGACCTTGAACATGTGATCCTTTTGCTGCAGCTTCCTCAGTAACTGGTTTTACATGCCTCTGCCACCAGGAAAGTGTAAACACACAAGGTTGAAAACTTGTAGCTCCAGATCTCTAGGAAAGGAAGGACAAATCCATGAATAAGGCCTAGGATGGAGTCACTCCAGGACGCCCTTCCTCCTCCTCATCACCTGCAGTCTAGTGTGGGCTACAGAAAGAAAGCTGTGTTACCCTAAGGGGACTGCTGTATTCAGGCCTATCTTCTTTCTTGTTACTTTGTCTCTTCTTGACTTTTGAGTCCTGGGATTATAGCATGCACCACTGTGCTTGGTTTATTGCACTTACTGTGTGTGTATGTGTACGTGTGTGTGTGTGTGTGTGTGTGTGTGTGTGTGTGTGTGCGTGTTTGAACCCAGGGCCTTTATATGTTAGGTAAGTATTTTACCAGATATAGCCCCGCCCCAATGTACTTTTCTTAATCTTAATTTTATTTTATTTTGTATGTGTTATGTGTGTATATGTCTGGTGTGCCTGCACATGTATGTGTATGTGTGGAGATCCAAGGTCAACACTTGGTATCTTTTCAGTCACTCTCCACCTTTATTTTTTGAGACAACATCTCTCTCTGAACCCGAAGCTCATGGATTTGACAAGACTGACCAGTGAGCTTAGGGGATCCACCTGTCTCTAACCCTCTGTTCCCAAGACTGGGATTACAGGCATGTACCATCTACTCAACTTTTTCATGGATGCTGGGGATCCAAACTAAGGTCCTTAAGTTTGTATGGCAGGCACTTTACCAGCTGAGCCATTTCCCAGCCCCACAATATATATACTGTTTTTTAAATCAGAAAATAAATTTCAAGAAAACCTTGTCAGTTCAGCTCACAATGAGGCTTTTTCATTCATTCTGGCAGGATAATGAAAGCCCTTGGGAACGCTGGAGTGCCTGTCCCTACTGTTCTTGACCTCTGTGAAGATTCAAGGTAAAGGTCAAGTGTATTTTGTCATTGCTCCTTCAAGAACAGAAAATCCCATGCTAACTCTAGTGCCTGTTTGTTAGAGAAGAGGCAAAAAAAAGTTTTGGGGTGGGGAGAAAATAAACTATACAGTTACCTCCCTTAGAAATTCTCAGATTGTTTTCCTGAAAAATGATGATATAACTACTTTTATGGGGGTTGTTAAAAATAGCTTTTTAAAATATGTTTTCAGACATGTGTATAGGATATTTTGGTCATATTCACGCCCCACCACCACCCTGTCTTTTCCCCTTTCCTCTTAACTAGTCATGCTGCTTCCTTGAAGGTTTTTCTTTCTGTTTTGGGAGCCAGTATGCTTCATGAGGCTGCTTTCTGCAGCATGGGTAGGTTTATTTACAGGGACCTGGGCAAGGGCAGATCACCAGTGACTACACCACTGAAGAAAATGTCTTTCCCTCCCCCAACAGCCATTAACTGCCCATAGATCCTCAGGGAAAGGTGGGGCCTCATGGGGCTTTTATCTGAAAATAGCTTTTTTAGCTTTCTAAAAATATAAAACCATTTAACTGGGCATAGTAGTGTACATTTATAATCCCAGCACTCAGGAGGCAGAGGCAGGAGGATACATAGACCCTCTCTTAAATGAGCAGTATGCACCACACATACACACACACACACATATACACACATACATATACACACACATATACATATACACATACGCATACACACATACACATACACACACACATACGCATACACACATTCACACACATATAGACACACAATCTCCACTGAGTTTCATGTTGTTTGCCTTTCCTCCTTTTTTATTTGGTCTTTTTAAAATGTTTTAAGGCCAGGCGTGGTGGCACATGCCTTTAATCAACCAAGAAGCAAAGGCAGCAGATATCTGTGAGTTCAAGGCGAGCCTGGTCTACAGAGTGGATTCCAGGCCAGCCAGATTACACAATGAGACCCTGTGCCCAAACAAAACAAAACAAAAAATAAACAAAGCAAAAAACCCAAACTAAAATGTTTTAAACTGCTTTGTAGTGTGCTTTTGTTTTTAAATTTACTTTCATTATTGTTTAAAATTATGTGTATATGTGTGTGTCTGTGTAGGTACGTTCATGTGGTTGCAGGTGCCCACAGAGTCCAGAAGAGGGCATCCAACCAGTTGTGAGCCACCCTGTCTGGGTGCTGGGAACTGAACATTCTCTTCAAGAACAGTACTCAATCTTAATGGCCTGAAAGTCCCTATGTAGACCAAGCTGGTCTTGAACTCCCAACAGAGATCCACCTGCCTCTGCCTCCCCTCCAAGTGCTGGGATTAAAGGCATGTGCACCATGGCTTTTTTTTTCCTTTTTCTTTTTCCTTTTTTGAGACAGGGTCTCATGATCCAAGGATGACCTTGAACTTCTGATCTTTCTACTTCTACCTCCTGAGTGCTAGAATTACAGATGTGTACCAAACACACATGGTTTATGTGGTGCTGCGGATGAAACCCAGGGCTTTGTATATAAATGCTAGGCAAGCACTCTACCCACTGAGATACCTCTCCAGCTGAATCTGTCTTTTATTCTTACTTTTTAATTAGGAAAATTTTCAGTCACACACAACAGAGAAGCATCTATTTACACCTCATTTAAGTAAAGCATTTTCTTTCAATATGTGTGTGTGAATATATATGGAGATATTTATTTATATATAGTTTATATACTTTATAGTTTTTGAGATATGGTTTTACTATATATGTAACCTAGCTGGCCCTCAAATCACTATGTAGCCTAGACTGATCTCAGATTTATAACCCTTCCCCTCAGCTTCTCAAGTACTGGGATTACAGGTGTATGTCACCATGCCTAGCTCCCAAGAATGTCATGTGTGTGAGGGAGTATACATGTGTGAGTATGGCTATACCTGTCCACCTCAGGTGTTATTCCTCTGGAGCCAGGGTCTCTCACGGGGTCTCACAGCGTCTCTGATTAGGTTAGGCTGACTGGCCAGTGAGCCCCAGGGATCTGTCTATCTCTTCCTCCTCAGCACTGGGTTTACAAAGGTATGATGCCATGCCTGGATTTTTTTGTCTTTTTGAGACAGGGTCTCCCGGCAGCTCCAACTGGCCTGGAACTCATTGGGTAGACCAGGCTGGCCTCAATCTTACAGAGATCTACCACGCCTGGCCTATGCCTAACTTTTTTTATGTGAGTTCTGGGGATTGAACTCAGGGCTTCGTTTTTGTACAACAAACATTTTAATGACCAAGTCATCTCCTCAGCTTTTCTAAGAATGTCTTTTTCTATAGTTTTTCAAATCAAGATAAACATAGAATGGTAGAGTTTTCAGAACTAATTTTTTAGAGTAGCAAACTGATTTGTTATCATAACTAATAGATGAATTGATAACATATCAGTAAATCTCCTAAAATAATCTAAGGTGGTGTTCTATTTTGCCATCAGTTACTGTGACAAAACACTCTGATCAATCCAACTTGGGAAGAAAAGGGTTTATTTGGCTTACAAGCACAGTCCATCATCAAGGGAAACCAAGGCGGGAACCTGGGGTACAGACCATGGAGGATAGCTGCTTACTGGCTTGCTCCCCTGACCTGTGCTCAACCTGCTTTCTTACATGATAGACCACCTGCCCAGGGGTGGCACCGCCCACAGTGGGCTGTGTTCTCCCACAGCACTCAACAATCAAGAAATATCCCACAGACATGGCCACAGGCCAGTCCAATGGAGGCAGTTCCTTGATTGAGGCTCACTCAACCCAGCTGTGTCAAGTTGACAACAAAAGCTATCCAACACAAGTGGTACATGTAACATTTGTACCACTGAAAATGCCAGGCATGGTGGTATACACCTTTAATCTCAGCACTTGGGAGATAAGGGAAGGTGAATCTCTGTGAGATTGAGGCCAGCCTGGTCTACATAATGTGTTCCAGGCCATCTGGGGTTACAGGGAGACTCTGTCTCAACAAATAAATGGTTAAATAACATCAGTAACAAAAAGAGATGTTCGTTGATCCCCTAAGTGGAATAAGAAACTACACCAGGTGCTCTGTATTTGTTTCTTTAGTTCTAAAGCTACCTTTGAATCGGATAAGTTTTACAGATTAAAAACAAAAAAACAGTAGAGATTGGGGAGAAAGGGCTTAGTGGGTAAAAATGCTTGCTGTACAAGCATGAGGACTTGAGTTGAAATTCCTAGACCCACATAAAAGCTGGATGCATAGTGTGATTGTCTCATATCCCTATATGCTCCTATGAGACATGGGAGGCCAAGAAAGCTGATGGGCCAGCCACCCTGGTGTATGCAGTAGTGAGCAGCAAGAAACCCTTTCTCAAAATATACGCTAGGCAAGGACTGACACCCAACTGACTTCCATGCCTGTGCTATATCATGTGTGTACCCACATCTATACACATACAAATTCATACACACAAACAATAACAAGGTGGACATAGTGGACGGGCCAGTAATCCCAGCACTCTAGAGACTGACGAAGGAGTATAGTCGTGTCAGTTACCGTTGTGTCTCACCACTCGGGGCCAGCCCGAGTGGACTTTGGGGGGCCAGCCCGAGGGGTTGGGGGCGAGTCGACACAGAGTCAAGATACAGACTCCGGGAGATGGATGGGAAGCAGGCCAAGTGTGTGGCACTACAAACTCATTTATTGAATAGGTGCACAAGCTCTTATAGGTCTGGATAGCCAATGACTTTATGGGGTGGGGTCCCAAACACAGCCAATAGTAAGTTTGTCCCCAGGTAGGCAGGTTCTTTCCAGGTGCTGGTCTCACAACACCTGGAGCACAATGCCACACCCACAGGAGCCATTCCTCTATTCCTCCTAGCAGGTGGCCTGGCTAGGCCCACCTTAACATTATGCCCAACAAAGGAGGGTCAAGAATTCAAAGCCACCCTGTGCCACGTAGTGAAACCCTGACTCAAGAAAACCACAGAAAAATAAGCCTCAGGGAGCCTTAGTAAATCTCTTTGGGTTATAGAGCTAGTAAAGGGCAAAGATGGCATTTAATCCTGGTTCTGAGTGAGTCCAAAAACTACTCTTTCAACCATTTTGTTTTGTACATTATCACATTTAAACCTATTCAATGACTTCTACACAAAGACCAAAGATCACACTGGCTAAGATCAAAGGCAGGTAGGCATGTGTGTATGTATCTTTGGAACAGTGGACTCTCTCATTTCTCTGCACTTATGAGCTGGGAATGCCCACCATATCCAGGATCCTAGGTGCAGCTCTGCCCAGCTCCTAAACTTCACTCACAGAAATAGAGCATGGCTGACAGCCCACTGTGTTTTGGGTCCTTGACCCCCACCTCCATCTGTGTCCCTCCCAGCATCATCGGCACCCCTTTCTACTTGATGGAGTACTGCCCAGGCATTGTCTACAAAGACCCCTCCCTGCCAGGCTTGGAGCCCAGCCAACGGCAAGCCATATATACTGCTATGAACCAAGTCCTGTGCAAAATTCACAGTGTGGACCTGCAGGCTGTGGGCCTGGACAACTACGGGAAGCAAGGTGTGCAGGGGCTGCTCATCCTGTAATGCCAGTTCCTTATCCAAATCTCAGCTCTGCTGTTGGGATCTGGGTGGTTTGGGGTACTGACAACCAAGCTTTGCCTGCCTTCTAAATCCAGGCTAATCTAACAGAGGTTCTGCTTACTACCCCTTTCATCTGTGGACAAACCACTTCATGGACCTATGGACTCTCTTCCCCTTGCCACTGTTATGTCACTAAGCCATTTAATGCTTTCCTTTTTCTAAGCAGCATATTTAAGATCTGACCCTTTATTCCTCTCTCCCTCCTTTGCTTCTTCTCTTCCTCCTTTTTATTTTCTTCCTTTTTTTGAGACAGAACTAATGTACCCCAGGCTGTCCTTGAACTACATATGTAGCTGAGGATGACCTTGAACTGGTGATCTTCCTGCTTCTTCCTCCCAAGTGCTAGGATTACAGGGATCACTACAACACTTGGCCCCTTAAAAATGTTTTTTGGATGGGGGGTGTGGAGTCTCACTATGTTGTTCAAACTGACCTTGAACTTGTCTCAGATGATTCTCCCACCTCAGCTTCCAGAGTAGCTGATACCCAGTTGCTTTATGTAATTTAGTCTTCCTCAGCTCTTGGAGGGACCTTTTAAGAGTAGGAAAGTAAAGCACAGAAAGGTTAGGCAGTGTGCCTGAGCTCACACAGCTAAGGAGTAACAGAGTTGGGATTTAAACCCTGGAAGTCTGACTTCAGAGTTCATGCTTTTTGCCTACCACTATATTACTCAGCCCAAAGGGGAGGAATGTATTAGGTATCAGGAAGCTCATGAGACCTCAGAGAGGACTAGGAGTCAGGCTTGATTAAACTTTATGGTTGGGGAGTGCACCTAGTCACACTGAACCCACCAAGACAAAGTGGCTAGTGGTTTTGTTGCTGGGCATTAGGAGCTTCACACAGGACTGTCTCCCATCTTCTCACCCCCCATCGTAGGAACGAGAGCAAAGACAGCACTACCACGCACTTCTGATGCTTTCACCACTCAGGTTAACTTGCAAAGATTTTGGAGGAGGTTAAAATGGCATGCTGAGTTCTAATTGTCTTTCCCTCAGGGGACTATCTTTCTCGTCAGGTGCGAACCTGGACCAAGCAGTACCGAGCAGCAGAAACCAACACCATCCCAGCGATGGAGAGACTCATCCAGTGGCTGCCACTGCACCTTCCCCAACAACAGAGAACCACAGTGGTGCACGGCGACTTCAGGTAGATATGACTGCCAGGGGCCGAGTGGGAAACGATGTGCAGAGCCCTTGAAGGGGGCGATTAGGCAGGTGGTTTGGGTCCATGTTCCAGATGGGAGCTGCCACCTTTACAGAGTTCTTCCATTTTACACCAGGGTTTCTCAGTCGCAACATTATGACAGTCTTTCGTCATGGAGGTCTGCTTTACAGCAGGATGTCAAGCATCATTGATGGGTTCTGCTCACTAGTGCCTGTAGCAGCCCCCTCCAAACTGTGACCATCAAAACCTGCCTGCAGACATTGTCCCATGTTCCTCATGGGGAGACACCAGTCTGAGTAGGAACCACTATTGCAGGTCCGGTGGAATGAGAGTGTCCCATTTCTTAAGAGGTCAGTGCTGGATGTTCATCTTGTCCCGGAGTGAAGAGAGGTCAGAGAGTGATGTGACTTCCTGGTGCATGTGCTGAATCTGAGCCTGGCCTGCACTGGAACCTGAATGTGCCTTCCATCCAGCTGGGCGTCCAGCTTAGCTTTCCCATCCTTGCTGTGAACTTTGCCCTTGAGAAATTAGGTTGCTTTCATGGTGTTTTCTGGCTCCCAGCAGCACCCAGAGGCCTGCTTTTGAACCACACATCTTATTTGGGCTCCTGACCTAGTTGGTAGTTTTTTTCCCTATCCTTCATGCATTTGTTTAATTATATACATGCTGGGGATAGAACCCAGTGCCTCACATATGCTAGGCATGTACTCTACCACTGAGTTATACCCCTAGCCCAGCTGTACTTTTTATTGAACAAAGCTCTTTGCTTTTCAAATCAGATTGGCCTTTTTTAGGTGCCTTGACCTATGGCAGTCACTCCTGGCTCCTTCCTGTAGATACCTTTGTAGACATCCTGAATCTGAGAGCAAAAGGCCAGGCTTTGTACCACAGGATTGTCCACACAAGTAGGATCCATCTCCTGTGAACCAGTCTTGACTGGTCCACGTCTGTTCCCCCTGCTGTCTTGATCAAGTTGGGTAGCTAGGCTGCCACTGACCTCTTCTTACAGCTTTGCCTCCACCCACAACTCCAGAAACCTTCTCTATAGCATTCTGTTCCAACGATGAAACATTCCCTCTTTGGTAGAGAAGAGTAATGGATGGTCTTTGTGCCACTAACCTCTACTGTTCCATGGCCCTCATCATTGCTGCTCTTTGTACCTCAAGTGTCCAAATGTGACTAATTGCACGAGCAGTCAGGAGACAGCCAGCAGTGGTCTGAAGGCCCTTCAGCTGTGGTAAAGTCTGATGATGTTGAGGGGGAACACCCATGACTCTACAGATGGTGCTCCCCTGAGGGATCAAATCTTGTCAAGGCTATTTCCATCTGCAGCTAGGTAGAATGGAGCGAGATAATGAGGTGGGGCTGGGGGTGGGAACCAAATGGTATAACTGCCTTGAAAAGGTAGAGCCAGTAGTGTAGACAAAGCAAACATGTTCCAACCCTTAATTCCACCTCTAGAAGAGTCTTGCATCAGTGCACCAGGAGTCTCAGCAAAGGTATAAATTTGCTGATGCTTGTTACATGTGGTAAACTATGTGGCTTGGTTGGATGTTGGGATTCTGCTTAGCAGATAAAATAAAGCAGTTTGTGCTACATGAGTCATAAAAAATAAATCTCAAGGAGGTAATGCTGAGTAGAAAAGATTAAGTTCCAAAAGGATATGGACAGTGTGATATTTATACAAATTTAAAGAGGCTTGAAAGAATGCTGTAAATGGGTTGTTTATAAGTGCATACATAGCTAAGAGAAATAGGCAAGCAACTAAGATGAATCCACACCAAGTCCAAGGTGGCAGCTGCTGGAGGGAGGGAGGGGGGAAGGAGGAGAGAAGGAGAGGGGAGGCAGGGAAAGAGGGAGGGAGGAAGCAGGCAGGGAAGGAGGGGGGAAGGGAGGGAAGGAGGGAAGGAGGGTGGTAACCAAACCTGAGGTGTAGGAAACCCAGCAAAGAAACAGGTGTGCCATCTATCAAAGTTTCCCAACTTTGGGTACATGGGTTTCTGTGTATTAGTCCCTGTATTTTTCTGCATTTTCGTCATCACTTTTTCTTTTAAATCAAACCTATGTTAGCACTCTGGCAGGAAACAGGACTCAGAAGCCATCTGAGAAGGTTTAATCCTGGGGTGCTGTGTGGTTGAAGGACCACTGAACAGCCTGGAAGACCAGGAGTTGGCCACAGAGCTTACCACCCAAGATCTGCCTAGGCCAGCTTAACAAACTGCATAACAAATTACCCCAAGGCCCCACCACTGGCGACAGTGACATAGATTATTTTGTCATGGGTTTGTATCTGGATGGCCCAAGGACAGTGGACTTGGGCCTCAGTAGAGGCAGCTCTTTGGTTCTTTAGCTGGGGCCGGAGTAATCTGCAGGCTTGATGGCCCAGAGGCTCCTCAGACCATTCTCTGTGCTCTCTGGTTTCCAGCCTGGAAGCTCATAGGTAACCAAACTTCTTATCTGATGACTCAAGGCTCCCAAGGCTTGTGTACCCAAGAGGTTGTGTCACCTTTACTGACCTCTACCAGCCCAGGGAATCCCTCAGCACCAGTCCTTCCACTTTACATTTGTTAGAAGTTGGGCGCTTCATAGAGCAAAGAATTTAATGAGACCATTGTTGGTAAGTGTGCCAAAGAATTTGCAGGCCTATTCTAGGGCCATCACGGGGAGTGACTGCAGGGAAGGTTGCCTGGTCAGAACTGTGGTCCTTGGCTTTCTTCAGTGGGGCGACTGGGGAAATAAACAACCAAGCCCTTCCCATCTCCTGGTGCCTGTGATTGGCTGAGGCCAGATCACCAATGAGCTTTAGGAGACTGGCTCCAGAACAGTATTCAGTTCATTAGGGAGCAGGAATGGAGGGACAAATGGATCATAGTGGCCCACAGCCAGGTGTTCTCAGTTATTTCCATTCTTTCTGTGGTTTCTCAGGCTTGACAACCTGCTGTTTCATCCTGAAAAGGCCAAGGTACTTGCTGTCCTGGACTGGGAACTTTCTACCTTAGGCGACCCGGTCTCTGATGTGGCCTATAGCTGCCTGGCTCACTACCTGCCATCCAGTTTTCCCATGCTGAGAGGTAAGAGCTGCCCTTGGAATGGAGCCATTTCCATTCTTCAAACACTGGGGAGTACACTTGACTGAAGCGGGTGATGATTGGGTCAGGGCTTGAAAGTGAGGTCCTAGTGGCTTGGTAAATAGTGCCATTGGAATGTGCAGAAAGTGCAGGTTTGTATGCTACCTTTTTTTCCCCTGGGTATTGAACCTAGGACTTCATGCATGCTAGACAAATACATTATCATTGAGCCATATCGCCAGCATGCTTTTTACTTCTGGTTTTGAAACAAGGCCTTGCTAACTTCCCCAGGCTTGCCCTGAGCCCTTTTCTTCTATGTGCATGTCTATATTTTTCTCTTGTTTTGTCATTTGTTTGTTTGTTTGGAGATAAGATGTTATGGAATCCAGGCTGCCTAGTTTTGGATTCTCTGTGTGATTGAGGCTGGCCTTAAACTTCTGCTCTCCCTACCACTACCTCCTGAGTGCTGGGACAACAGGTATATGCCAGGACACCTGACTTAGTTTTTAAACAAAAATATGTGATTGTATAATTTTATGATTTCATTTTCCCACTTAATTTTATATACTTTGATATGCATAAAATTTTTAATTGTGTATACAGGTGTGTCTGTAAGGTAGAATGTGCCTGTATGACCTGTGGAAGCCAGAAACAGATGTTGGATCCACTGGATCTGGAGTTAACAGATGGTTTTTAGCCTCCATGTGGGTGCTAGGAACTGAGACTGGGTCTTCTACAAGAGCAGCTAGTGCTTTTAACTGCTTAGCCACCTCTCTAGCTCCACATATTTTATTTTTTGAGACAGGTATAAGTCCTGGCATGCCTGGCGCTTATGTAGATTACACTGGGCTTAAACTCCAGAGATTCTCCTACCTCTGCCTTCCAAGTGTGGGATTATAGGTGTGTACCACCATGCCCAGCCCAATTGTATCTTTTGAACAGATATTTATTAAGTATTTCTTGGATGACTTAATTTGCAATGACCTTATTAGCTTTTATCATAAAGAATTAAGACATTTAATTCCTTTTTTATTTATTTGAATACTTAATTTGTTTCTGATTTTTAAAAAGTATTGCCTCCCTTTCATCCCCATAAATACTACACTGAACATCTTTTTAATAAGAATATGTTATATTCATGCTTCTGGTTGTTAGAATATTACAAAAGAAGCAAATCCGTTATTGTCATCATCTGTTTCATAATTTGGTGCCTCTGTGTGTGTGTGTGTGTGTGTGTGTGTGTGTGTGTGTGTATGTGTGTATGTGTGTGTCTATGTGTGGTGCTGAGCATCAAACTCAGGGACTAGTACATGCTAAGCAAGTGCTGTACTGCTGAGCTTTACCCCAAACCCCTCTAGGGCTGTTGGTTGAGGATGATATCCATCTGCTGTGAACTGTGGTGGAGGGAGAACCAGTGTCACTTTCCTTTTTTCAAAGCTAATTTGGTCTGAAACTTTGAAAGACCAATTTGAGATTAATAGCTCCATTCCTGGATCCCAGGCTATCTGATAGAGGAAGTCTTGAAATCATGAGCTACCCCATAGTATTGAAAGTGATTGCTAAAAGACACAGCAATCTTCAGAATTCAGACTTGCTAGCAGAAGGAGAATGCCGGCACCACTCTGGGATGGTTCTCTCTCACCTCAGGGTTCAGGGACCAGGATATAACAAAGCTTGGAATCCCCACAGCAGAGGAGTACTTCAGCATGTACTGTCTTAACATGGGCATCCCACCTGTAGAGAACTGGAATTTCTACATGGCTTTCTCCTTTTTCCGTGTAGCTGCAATCCTACAAGGAGTCTACAAGCGGTCCCTTACAGGTAAGTGATGACAAAGTGATGTTAAGCCTCAGCCAAGACAGTACCTAGGGCCTTCCCAGGCTCCACAGGCTTTGGATGGATGGGTTTGGCCACAATGGTATAAGATTCATTAATTCAAGCATTTTAAAGTATGTGTGTACAGGAGCTGGAGAGATGGTTCAGTGGTGAAGAGCACTGGCTGCTCTTGCATAGGACCCAGGTTACGTTCCCAGCACACACATAATGGCTAACAACCATCCATAACTCCAGTTCCAGGGAATCCAATGCTCTCTTCTGACCTCCTCAGGCATGTACAACACTGGTGCACTTACATACATGCAGGCAGTACACACATACACATAAAATTTTTAAAAATTAAAAAATAGAAATATTGAAAAAAATGTTTTTAAGCATCTTTGTATCATTCAGCCAGGCATGGTGATACACATCTGTAATCCCAGCATTTGAGAGGATCAGGTGTTCAAGGTCATCCTTGGCTGTATAGTGAGGGCTACACGAGACCTTTGTCTCCAAAGAGCAAAAGTGGAGAGAGCAAAGCTCAAGTGAGCTCTGACCCAGAGAAGATGGTCCCTAGAGATGGCTGTCCACTCACTCAGTTGTGACAGTTGTCATTCTCCTAGCGGGAGTGATCTAGGATCATGAAATATTTCTTATTGCTCCCTGGTGCAGCAGAAATTACTTGGGGTACCACTAATTAAAGTAGTTTCTTTTTTGGGAAAGCAGTCCTTTTGAGATAGGGTCTTCCTGTAGCCCCAGCTGGCCTGGAACTCATTATATAGACCAGGGTGGCCTCAATCTCAGAGATCCATCTACCTCTGCTGGCATTAAATGAGTGCATGACCACACCTGGCTCTAACCTAGTTTCTTTAGGAAAGGAAATGGCAAGGAGCAAGGGGCCACCAAACCTGAGTGACTTCTGGTTCCCAGGCCACCAACTTACCTCCCTGTTCAGACTCAGTCTCCTTGTCCACAAGGTTCAGACTCAGACAGTTGTGCTGCCTTGGGAGTGGAGGGAGCTGCATTCTTGGTACAGGTTCTGGTGTGTAGCAGCTACTTAGCCACTGGTAGTGACTGCTGCAAAATAGCCATTGTGTTGCTGGCTCGTGTCACAGGTGCAGATGGTTAGGAGTAATAAGTTTTTCCTTCATTCTGCTTAGGCCAGGCAAGCTCTGCAACAGCCAAAGAAAGCGGAAAGCTCACTGAGTTCATGTCTGACCTGGCATGGGACTTTGCAGTCAAAGAAGGGTTCCGAGTTTTTAAAGAGATGCCAGCCACCAAACCACTAAAGCGATCCTACCACACCTGGGCTAGGCCTCAGTCCTTTCTAAGCGCCCCTGGCATGAGGAATTACAGCTCTGCCGCAGAAGCTTTTCATGAGGCAAAGGGAGGTCTGATCATCTCTCCAGAGGGCCTCTCCCCAAGGGTCAGAAAGCTATATGACCAGCTACGGCAGTTTATGGAGCAGCATGTGTACCCTGTGGAGCCAGAGCTGCAGAGACACCAGACCTCGGCTGAGAGATGGAACCCTTCTCCTCTGATAGAAGACCTGAAGGTAAGGAAGGCTGTCAGGTCAGGAGGCCTCTGTTGGTGTGGCGTCCTACCCATGTTACAGGGCTCGCTTGTGTCCTTCCTAGAGAAGGGGCAAAAGGGATGAGTGGAATTACCTGGGTTTTCCGTCCTTGTCAGAAAGAGCCAGCTTCTGATATCCAGTTTTTACCTTGTCATGGCTGAATAGCTCAGGTCTGAAAGAAGAGTGGTAAGTGGGCATGGTGCTGCATGCCTGTAGTCCCGGCACTTTCAAGATAGAGGCAGGAAGATCACAAGTTCCAGGCCAGCCTCAGCTACGTAGTGAATTTCAGACTAATCTTGACTATGTGAGACCCTGCCTCAAAACTGAATATTGTCTGTGGTTTAGTTTAGGCAGACCCATGGTAACCAATGGGCATCTGTTATTCAGATTTGAAAAGTATGCAATATTCAGTGATAATGACACTGTTAGAATCACAATACCAAGCTGGAGAGCTGAGCATTTATAAATGTGGTAACCCAAATTTAGCTGATCTTTTATAGTTTTCTTGTCATTCTGAAAAATACCTGAGAGAACAGCTTAAAAAGAGGAAATATTTATTTTTGCTCAAAATTTCGGTCCATGGTGACTGTCTCCCTTGCTATGTACCTAAAGTGAGTCAGAACATCGCAGTGTCCAGAACACGCAAAACAGCTCACTTCACGATGCTAGAGAGCTTCCTCCTTTCTCTACTTTTTATTCCATTAGGACCTCCAGCTTAGGGGATGCCCCATCAGGGCAAGTCTTTCTCCCCTTAGCCACAGAAAGGAAGCTTGCTCAGGGTCTGTCCTCATATAGAGTTCCTGGGTGAGTAATCTCCCAACCCATAGTGATCAGCGCTCACTGGGCATGTTCCAGTAGGATTCCTAGCTACAACAATACTAATGCTAACCATGGTGAGGCATGGGTGCTTCTGGGACATGGAGACCCAGGGTGAACTCAGTCCTGGCACCATGGGCTCCTCCTAGTTCTGCAGGGCCTTCTCAAGTTTATGCCACCCATACCTGCAGATTAATGCACAGCCGATGGCTCTGACCCGGCACTGTTTATGGCACATGTGTACCCTTGACTGCCACCTTCTTCCCTCTGATCTCTTTGTATTCCTCCCATCAAGATAAGATGCAAGTGTGGCTGTCCCTGTTTCTTCCATGACAGGAGAAAGCAAAAGCTGAAGGGCTTTGGAACCTTTTCTTGCCCTTGGAGACAGATCCTGAGAAAAAATATGGAGCAGGCCTGACCAACTTGGAGTATGCACATCTGTGTGAAGTGATGGGCATGTCCCTGTATGCTCCTGAGGTACCTTCTCCAGTACCCTCAGCATGTGAGAACAAGTATTCACACTGTCAGTCACCTTTCTGCATGTAGAAAGTCTGATCCAGAAGCACCTCATGAACCTAAACTTCCTGTCCAAGGGGAGGGCAAGTGTAGGCAGCTGACTGGAGCAGGGACATGGGAGCCACCCAGGGCCCAGGCCTCCAGCCCCTGGCTCCAGGGCCCTTTCTCTCAAAGAAGAGATCCATGATGGGCTCTAGGGGGGTTTGAGATTCAACTACAGTCTGTGTGCCTTGTGTGTATGTGTACCTTCCCTGAGGAGAGAAAGAACTTTCTTGAGTTATCAGGAGGTCTACAATGTGGAAGGAGTCCTGCCCCACCATTTCCAGGGAGTCTGAAGTTCTGAACACAGATGTGAGACTCACTGTTGTGTTTTTCTCCTTTTCAGATATTTAACTGCTCTGCCCCAGACACAGGGAACATGGAGCTCCTGGTGCGGTACGGCACTGAGGAACAGAAGGCCCACTGGCTGATGCCTCTGCTGGAGGGCAAGATCCGTTCCTGCTTTGCCATGACAGAACCTCAGGTACCTTGTTCATACCATCCCTCCTGGCTAGGCCTCAGCTGGCCTCTGCCTACATGGAACATAGGCCACTGGCAGCTCTAACCAGAATGTGCTCCTTTGCAGGTGGCCTCATCAGATGCCTCCAACATTGAGGCCTCCATCACAGAGAAAGATGGCTCCTATGTCTTAAATGGTCGCAAGTGGTGGATCTCAGGTACTTGGTCTGGAATATGTTCTTCAGACATGTCAGTCTGTACCAGCAGGCATGACACCTGGTACAACTGGCTTCTTTCCCAAGTTACACAAACACCAGGAGAGCAAGGGGGTTCACTGTGTTGTAGGGACCGTTGAGGAATCACCAGACTACCATACTTGTGGTGGCAACTGTAGGACTCTAGGAATCCCTTCATTTCCCTCTCTTCTTTCTGCCCCTGGCAGCTCTCTTTTGGCTAGAAGTCTCTTTGGTTTCCCGGTGGCCTGAGGTCAAGTGTATTGTATCTTAGTGGCTCCCGAGTGCCTTTCTGTTCCTCAGCCCACAGAGCCCCCACACTTCCCAGAAGGCAGGGGTCACGGTCTACCAGCCTATTTCACAGGAGGAAACGAGGAGACAGGGTGACCCATCACTTACCTAAGCTGTAGTATCCAACTGGCAGGTAAGGTACCCAGAGTTCAGGATTTGCTTGACTTCCAAGCCTGTGCCCAAAGCCATTGTTTACACTACCTGTGAAGACAGAGTAGAGCAGGCTCTGTAGAGAAGAAGTAGCAGTTTGAAGCATCTTTTTTTTCTGTAAATGAGAAATTTACTTTCTATTTTGCTTTTTGTTTTTTTGAGACAAAATATATGTAGACCACGCTAGCCTCAAACTTGCTATGTAGTAGTTCATGCTGGTCTTGAACTAATGATCCTCCTGTTTCCACCTCCCAAATTCTGGGATTACAGGTGTGTACCACCACACCAGGCTGAAATTTATATATTTAAAAAATGTCCAGATATTAGCTAGACATGGGTGCACAGTATCATGCCAGCAATTGGGAGGTAAAATCAGGAGGATTAGGAGTGTGAAGTCATTCTCAACTACATAGTGAGTTCAGTGCCAGGCTGGGTTACACATCTCAAAAAAAAAAAAAAAAAAAATAACAGCAATAAAAATCCAAATAATGGACATTGTCCAGAATGTTTTGAAAGATTTATTTATATTTTTATTAATTAATTTATTGTGTATTGTGTGTGTTGTATGTGGGTATGCAGGTGCCATTGTGTGCATGTAGAGGTCAGAGAACAACTTTCAGGAATCAGGTCTCTCCTTCCACCATCTGAGTCTTGGGGCTGAGCTCCTGTCATTAGGCTTGGCAGCTTTACCTGCTGAGCATCTCACCACCCCGCAGGTTTACCTATAAGTGTTATCAAATGAACTCATGAAACTTTTTCACTGAAGCATTTGACTTTCATTACATCTCACATTTATATTAAAAATTCAGACATAGATGAAAAATGGAAGAACTGTTAAAACACCATTCTATCCCTCCTCCCCCACTATTTTATTTTCTGAGACAGTCTCACTATGTAGCCCTAACTAGCCTGAAATTTGTTATGTATACGAGCTTAGCCTCAAACTTACAGAAATCTTCCTTCCTCTGCCTCCCGAGAGCTGATATTAACATAAAATAAGCCACCACACGTGGCTTATTTTATTTTTTTAGGTGGTACTGAGGACTGAACCCAGGGCCTCATATGTACTCTACCCTGAGCTAAATCACCAATCTCTCCATCATAGTGAATTTTTAGGTTTGTTTTTATAGATGCAGTTGCTAGCTGAGTATCTTTTGGCATAATTGTTACACATTTGGAACAGGTAGCACTCAGTGAGTACCTCAAAAAGTCTAGCCAGGGCCTGAAGATGTGGCTCAGTAGTAGAGTGCTTGCCTAATACACAAGAAGCCCTGGTTTGATCGCCAGTACCACATAAGCTGACCCAGCACAGTAGCATGTGCTTGTAATCCCAGCACCCAGTTGGTGGAAGTTGGAGAATCATGAGTTCAAGGTCATCCTTGAATACATTGTGAGTTTGTAATTCTATGAGAGAACCTGCCTCAAAAACAAAACAAAACAAAGCAAAACAGAACAAAAGGCCAGCCAGATAGCTCTCCATACCACCTGTAGCTGTGCCCGGCAAGGGCTCATCTGATTGAAGTCACACCAGACATTGGGATCAGGGCTTGTGAATCAGAATTTGAGTAGGCTTCTGATCCTGTCTGGTTTCAGGGAGCACTGCATTCCCAGGCCTACGATGAGCTTTTATCACCCATCTAGTAGAAGGCACAATCTTTCGAGCATCTTTTGTAGCCATTTGTTTCCTGGGTGTTTTACTAAGGTGGAGTTGCAGGTACCCTGCTTTGTTACAGCCATGGTAGAGACCTTCAGTAGCACACTTCTGCTGGAGCTGGTGAACTAGAGACAGCACTGGCCGCAACCACCTTAGCATCTTGTTTCTCTATTTTCAAGTCTGAAACGATGCTTTTTAAAAACTTTGCTCTTATAATGCTGGATTACTGCCTCACTCAGTCAGTTCTCTGGCCTAGAGCCTGTGCTTGCATCTCTGATTCTGTGGGGTGTCTCTCTGTGCACTTGCCTCGCCTTTCACGGGCTAGGACTGTATGTAGACAGAGGCTTAATGGTCCTGGCATCAGCTGATGAAGCTCCTCTCTCTTCTTTCCTGGCAGGCATCCTGGATCCACGCTGCAAACTCTGTGTGTTTATGGGCAAAACAGACCCACAGGGCCCAAGACACCGGCAGCAGTCCATACTTTTGGTTCCCATGGACACCCCAGGGATCAAAGTCATCCGGCCTCTGACAGTATATGGGCTGGACGATGCTCCAGGTTAGACTTCCCTGGCTGGTCACCCTAACTATGGCTCTGGTGCTGTGGCAGTGGTTTTGGAAGACCTTTTCAGTTCAGAACTTGCTGCTTGCCAAGGATCTGACAACATTAGTAAAACATGGTTAAGCCTTTCATTTCATAATGAACATCAACCAAACAGCAGATTTCCCATGGATGTTTATGCATGCTTTCCTCTTTCAAGCTCAGAGGATAAACAAATTTGTAAGACCAGAAAACCAGAAGGGCAGAGCCACACAGAGCAAGAAGAGCCCTCTAGACCTTGTCTTCTAGGCACTGGCGTACACAGTGACTTCCAGGCCACAGCACAAGTTGGTCCCCTCACCAGGTGTGAGGAATGGGACTTCTCTGCTGACAATCTTCACATTCTCACCTCTGACACTTCCAGAGAATCACTGCATTGTTAGTCACACTGAGAGTTTCAGCCTTCATCATTGTACAAAAGAAAGTACAGGGCCTGTCAGATGCTAGTGGGTTGCGAAGCCTGAGTTTGATCCCTAAGACCACATGGCGAAAGAAGAGAACTGACTCCTGCAAGTATTCTCTGACCTCCACATGTATGATGTATGCTGCACATGCACATGCACATGCACATACACACACGCACACACACACTCACTACAACACAAAATAAATGTAATAAAAAATTTTAATGTCAATTTTTTAAAAAAAGGAATGGAATGGCAAAATACTTGTTTGCCGCTATAAATTAGTGATTCCTTTCCATCTTTAATAGGCTCCTTCTGCCCCACCCCTTAGCTATGACTCAGTTAGAAAGCTAATCAAGGGGCAGAAAGTACTAACATATAGCCCAAACTGAAGCAAGAACTAAGCACATGCAAGTAGAAGGCCAGTTACTGTAGGTCATGCATTTTGGTCTTTCAGGGGGCCACGGTGAAGTACAATTCAAACATGTGCGTGTACCCAAGGAAAATATAGTCCTGGGCCCTGGCTCTGGCTTTGAGATCGCCCAGGGAAGACTGGGGCCTGGTCGGATCCATCACTGCATGAGGTTGATTGGGTACTCAGAGAGAGCCCTGGCGCTCATGAAGACCCGAGTGAGTCTCCCCTTTCCCCAACTGACTCAGAACTGCTATTGCTGGCTGGGGGATTTCAAACCCTGGTGCCCTTCTGAGAGTAGACCTCACAGGATGATGTTCACACCCAGAATCTGCATCCCCATCCCTGTCTGCTTTGCATCCACTTTACTTGATCACAGCTTTAACTTTAGAGTGGAATAGGTGGGCCCCTCTGTCCAGGTGACCAGAGGCCAAAGGCCAGACTCTGTGTTAGCTGAGGTTAAGGTTCCAAAGCCCACAGGGTTATGGGCAGCCAAGAGCCATTTGTTAAAGAGCCAGCACATGGTTAAACCTAAGATACCCAGGAGAGCCACATTGCTTATTTTTGCTCCTAGGATTATAATACTTGACCTGTACCACCCTCTGAGCATGTCCAGAAAATGTAATCTGGAGCCAGGCATGTGGGTTATATCTTTAATTCCAGCACTCAGAAAGCTGAGAATTGCTGAAAGTTCAAAGCCAGCCTGGGTTTTGTAGCAAAAAAGTCATCCACCATGAATCCCTCAAAGAATAGAGGTCTTATGTAGAATTGCTGTTGCCAGAGACAGGGGTTCACTTCATAGAAGTGAAGTGAACCCTGGATACCAAAATGACTATCTCCAAAGAGATGCTACACAATGCACTGAAGCTATCAACTATATCTTGATCCCCAAACACACCTGCCATTTATACACTTCTGGCTGAAATGGGCCAGTTCTTGAGGAGGGAATGCTCTTTCTATGGTTCACCAGCCCCACATAGCCTTAAAATTCAAAAGCAGCCTCCTGCAGGGCAGTTTGGCCAGAGAAAGGACCAGTGCTAACATGGCAGCACTGCTCAGGGCCCAAAAGGAATTATCAGGGTCAAAGGGAATTATTTTCCAGGAAGGTCGCCCTAGAACTTTAATGCCAAAAGGTTAGGTGCAGCCTATAAGACCAACAGGGGTGACTGACTAAGCAACTATGGTGTGGGCATTGCTGTGAGACCCCCAAAAGATGTTATGGATCTGTGTGTGTGTGTGTGTGTGTGTGTGTGTGTGTGTGTGTGTGTGTGTGTGTGTGACAGGGACCCCAGGCTTGTCTAGAACTCTCCATGTAGGGAAGGATGACCTTGAATCCCTGGTCCTCCTGCTTACACCTTCCAAATCTTAAGACTACATGTGTGCAACTCTGGAAACTAACTTTTTAATACAGAGAGATGCTCGCTGTGCACTCCTAAGTTATATTTTAAAAAATAAGGCTACAGAATAGTATATGGAATATGACTTTATTTCTTTTTGTAAAAAATATTAAATAAATAATAATAAAGCATGTATATAGTAGGATAAAGGTGCTTCTGAGTTTGGTCCCTGGGACCCACATGTTAGGAGACAACTGGCCTCTTTAAATTGTCCTGTGACCTCCACTCACACCATGACACATGTACACATACAATGTGAAATGAAACTTTTATTTGTGTATTATATACATGTGGAAAACATGGAAGGACAGATACCATTTTTTAAGATTTATCATTATTATTTTTAAGGGTGTGGTGGGGGAGGTGTGCACGGGAATGTAGGTGCCTGACCGGGGGCCACAGGCATCAGATGCCCCTAGAGAACCAAACTCCTATGGAAAGAGCATTAAGCGCTCTTAACTGCTGAGCCATCTCTCCAGCCCTACCATCTATCTACCAATCATCTATCTATTGAGATAGGAGTCTTTCTTTGTTGTCCATGTTGGCCTCAAGCCCCTAGACTTACCAATCCTGCCACCTCAACCTTCCAGATAGCTAGTAGAACAGACATGTGCCCTGTGCCCTGCCAGCAGCTACCTGCTATCACCATGGGTGATTAGATGATAGGATACCAGGTATTGAGAATTGACAGTTCTAACACAACATCTATTATTTGCGTAAAATTACTTTCATAATGATAAATAAATAAGACATACTTAAAAGAAGAATACTTTTGACTCAGATGTTTGTGACCTTTATACTTTAAAACAAACCCTTGCATTTAAGGTGGCCCCAGGGTTTGCGACTGTCTGTGGTCAGCAGGGGGCGACCTGCCCTTAGGTGAGGCTGCCACAGTTTTCCTTTCTTCTCAGAGTCCCCTCAATCAGGTTCTGGCTCAGAGCTGCTCCCTCAGTGCTGCTAGCTTCAGTAAAGGGTTCTTGAACGTCATTTGGCTACCGGGAGGACTTTGGCTCAATGTGTATATCAACATAAAAAACAGCTCTCACTTCAAAGGCGATAAGAGATAGTTTATTCTGGAGCCAAGTATGAGTGATCATGGCCAGGGAACACAGGTTTATAGCCCCTAAAGTCCATGTTCTAATGTGGTAAGAGTTTCGTGAAGTTTTATAGTCAGAAAGAAAGTCCTAAAACGCTTTTCAGATACATTGGTGCGAACATCAGGTAGGCGAGTTACAGCAAAGTAGAGAGATCTCTGTTGTAGGTCTCAGATGCTATCTGATGACAGTCTTAGCCTTTGGATTTGTAGAAGGAAGTGATACGTTTATGCAGTCCAAAAAAGATTTACCTAACAGTCACAAGGATAATACATCACACATAAAGGTGGGTAATAAATGACTATTTAAGGAGCCAAGATTGCCCAGGATAATCTGGCTCTGGATCTACAACTTCCATCCTGTTCATAGTCACTGGAATTCTTATCAATCAGCCTTGTAGAATGTTCAGTGTAGGTGTGGCTTCTTTCTGGGCCTTGAGTTCACTTGTGTGTGAATGTTGCCTACACTGAGATCTCTCTAGAACTCTCTGGCAAACTGACACATAGGCTGTGCGCTCTTTTACACTCTCCCTTCCTCTCCCTCCACCTCTGCAGATCATCACTCCTGAGCCTTGAGCCTTGAGCCACTGGAAGCCCAGTTTGTCAGCCTTGTGTCTCTCTGTGTCCTTAGGTGAAGTCTCGAGTGGCCTTCGGAAAGCCCCTTGTAGAGCACGGCACCATTCTGGCAGACATTGCCCAGTCACGTGTAGACATCGAGCAGGCACGACTGCTGGTACTGAAAGCTGCCCACCTCATGGATGTGGCAGGAAATAAGGTATGAGGCTGGGGGAGGACCTGACAGATGACAGACATTATCCTGAGGTCACACTGTTATGTAAGGCATTGACAAAACTCCTATGCACTTTGACATTAATGACTGCTTCAGCTTTTCATGGAACTCTTTGATCAACTATTCAAAACTAGAAAAAGGTCAGGGAGAAAGGACTGAACTTTCACTTCTACTGATGGTGAACTTCCTGAGTTAGGACAGCAGGCCTTGATGGAAGCATTTGGCCCTGGACTCTTGTGGCATGGTGGCACAGGATGTGGACAGACAGAGAGAGCCAAGGAAAATAGACTCCACAGGCCCCAATCCAAATATAGAATTAGCCAATGTAGAGGTTTATTCCTAGAGCTGTATGACCCGTAAGTAGAGCTCTTTGGCATTGTCTGGACACGGTACCCATGTTAACTCCTGTCTTGTCCAACTTTCTGTGCAAGGGATTCCCTATACACACGCTAATTGCCTCTGGTGGGGGCTACCCCAGGAATACAGGTCCTGGTTCTTTGATATTCTCTTGCTGGAGAATTGTAAGCATTTTACTCTAATGCCTGGGCCCAAGGTAGATACAGTCTGGATTTGGTCCAACGTTGCTTGGAGACAGAGCTGGATGTTGCTGTTTTGTGGTACTGGGGGTCAAGTTCAGTGCCTTATGATTGCCAAGCAAGTGCTCTCCCCTGAAGAGCCCCCTCAGTTACCCTGGGTCAGGCTGTGACCCAGAACACATAGCAGCAGGAGCTGTTCTCTCGGCACTGAGCCAAGCCTGCGTGCAGAGCCCAGCACGGTGCCCACCCCAACAGTCTAGCATTCCATGGGGGCCTCAGTTTGGCTTTTGTTTTTTTCTCTGCCCAGCAGCTTAGCCTGTGTGCTTTCTGACTCCACCTTTTCCTTGCAGGCTGCAGCATTGGAGATCGCCATGATTAAGATGGTAGCCCCATCTGTGGCCTATCGAGTGATTGACCGTGCTATTCAGGTGAGCTTCCCTAGACTGCTCTCTCACTGTACCTGCCATTTTATTTTTCCTTGTCAAAACAAGCTTCTGTAGGGCCTTATCCTACCCCTTTTTGCTTGTGTTGGGAGGGTGTGTTTTGTTTTTGAAATAGGGCCTCTGTGTAACCCCAGCTGGCCTGGAACTCACTATGTAGATTAGGCTGGTCTCAGTCTGACTGAGATCTGCCTACCACTACACAGAGCCTATACCTGTTTTGAAGATGGGGAAACGGAGTTCAGAATAGTAAGTGAACCTGGCTGGCTCACTCAGCTTGTAAGTAGCTGACTTTAAGCTCACAGGAGCCCGCATCATTGCAACCCAAACCCAGCGCTCTAACTCCATGAAGGTGCTTCCTCCCACTTCCTGACACTTGGTCCAGCATGGAGCTTTCCTAGTAGCACAAGCCAGATTGCAGAGTCAGGCATCCAAAAATGGTGATGTGTCCCCACTTGAAGTCTTCTGGAACACAAATTATATCACACAGGTATCATAGGGGACACCTCTGAGAAGATGACTGTTACCAACTGTTCCAAGCAGCCTGTTGCTTCTAGCACTCACCCAGGGCTTCCTCTCCTTCTGCCCTGTGTCTTCTAGGCCTTTGGAGCAGCAGGCCTGAGCAGTGACTACCCCCTGGCTCATTTCTTTGCCTGGGCCCGAGCACTGCGCTTTGTCGATGGCCCAGATGAGGTGCACCAGCGAACAGTGGCCAAGATGGAACTGAAGAATCCTGTGCGACTACAGGAGCCAGCAGTGCCCAGAAAATAGATGGTGCGCTTGGAAAGGCCTGGTATGTGTGATCCTTGCATCCTGCCCAGCACCTCTATCTGGGAAGATGAAGCAGGCCTCAAGAAGGCATTTCTGGAGGAGGAGCAAACTTGTATTTCAGGCACAAAGGAAGGGGATTTGGGTGCAGGCCTAGAGAGCTGATCTTAATTCCTCAGAGTCAACCTGTGTCCTCTCTCTTTCAGGCTGTATGAATCTGGATACCTGTGTGCTGTGCTGTCTCCAGAGACTATAGGGCTCCCACATGGGGTCCTCCCAGAAAGCAGAGGGGCAGGCCAGGGCCAGAGCAGATGCTCCTGTGGAGTGGAATGAAACTACTTCACGATCCCACTTGAATCCGATTTTCTTCATTTAAATGCCCACATCACAAAACTGATTCAGATGTTCTGTTTTGTTCTGTTGAAAAGGGGCTCTGGGGACACAAGACACTTTGTAAATATTCTGTGCCATGTCACTGGCATGTGGAATAAAAGCTACTGCAGCCTCTGTGTCTCAGGTGTCAGTGACTTCCTCACACACCTCTGCTGCTTCCTCAGCCCCCTCCCTGCACCAGCCTCTCCTCCCCCCACAGGGAATGGATGCTCTGGAACACAGTGGCTCCTGCATTGCTGTCTCACATCTCTCATTGCACAGTTCCATACTCTGTTCCACAAAACTTCACCAGGCTGTTGGCGTGTGTGCTACCTCAACAACTACCATGCTCTGCCACCTGCCTTATTCATCGTGTTAGAGAAAGGGGACAGGGCAAGGAAGATGCTGCTGTGGTTTGAAGGGTAAGGTTTCCTTCCTGAAAATGGAGAGACAGTCACCTCTCTGAAGTCTGAGGTCTTGGAGAAGCAGGTGCCCGTGAGTCCATGCAGAGATAGGCCATCCTTGGGAGGACCCAGTCTTGGACTGAAGCCACAGCCTATTTCAGGAAAGTGGGCCAGCCAGGGTCCACCCCCATCTCCTGTTCTTCAGACTTGACCTTAAAGGAACCATGTTTCCTGAGTGGACCTATTGCTGCAGCCTGGGCCATGCACCTGGTGCATAGCCACCAAAGACTCTTGAACAGGCTTCCCAGGACTGCTGTACCCATGTGAGCTGGGAACATAGGTCTTCCACCATACCTGAGAAACTTACTGAAGGAAGGTCAGTGAAGTACCCAGCACTGTTTAATGCCAGCATACTGGCAAACTGGTAGGGTCTCGGCAGCCTGAGTCTCACTTCTATTTCAGGCCTTGGTGTGAGATGATTTATAAAAAGGAAGTGGTCATAACCTGGAATATCATGTGGTCCTAAGAATGTCTCTCATGCTTTTTGAGGTCACTCTTACTCCGATGCCATGCTGAGATGCCATATATCTCCCTCAGATTCACTGCTCTTTGTCTCCCTCAGATTTGCTGCTTCAAGGGCTAGAGACACTGTAACAAGTACAGGCCTGCTGCTCCCCAGCTCCCAGTTTGGGTTTTTTAAAGACTTTCAGGATTGGGAAGATAGTTCAGTTAGTATAGTGCTTGCTGTACAAGGACTTGAGTTTGATCTCTAGAACCCATGTGAAAAGGCTGGGTATGATGGCACATACTTGTTTTTTGGTATTGGTTTGTTTTGTGTCTGTGTGTGTGTGTGTGTGTGTGTGTGTGTGTGTGTGTGTGTGTGTGTTGTAAGGGCACCCAGAGATCAGAAGAGGGCATTGGTTTCTCCTGGACCTGGATTTATAGACAGTTGTTAGCTACCATGTGGGTGCTGGGAATCAAACCTGGGTTCTCTGCAAGAGCAACCAGTGCTCTTAACTGGTAAGCCATCTCTCCAGCCCACTAGCACATACTTGTAAGACCAGAACTGTCCCAGGAGGCAGAGACAGGAGGATCCTTGAAGTTTGCTGGCCAGCCAGCCTAGCCTACTTGGTGAGTTCCAAATCAACTGAGAGATTCTGCCTCAAAACAAAGTAGACAGGGGCTGGAAAGATGGCGCAGGGGTTAAGTGCATGTTCTTTCATGGGATCTGATTTAAGTTCCCAGCATCCATACCAAGTGGCTCACAGCTGCCTAAAACTCCAACCCCATGGGCACCTGCACCCATTTGCATATACCCACACAGAGATATACACATAGTCATATAATTTAAAAATATATAAATCTTTTTTAAAAATTGAAAAGGTCAACAGCTCCCGAGAAACCACATATGAGGTTGTCAACTGGCTTCCACACAAACACACATGTACAAGCATATACACACACACAATAAATAAATGAATGACCCTCTCCCAGGACTGAGAAGGAATAAAAGCAGTTAGAGCAGAAGTAGCCTAACACTTCTGGGATCTCCAAAGGAAACTCCTAAAAAAATAAAAAAACGAAAGGGGTTAGATGCTTCATAAGGTCAGAGGGAAGGATCCAGAGAGCCAAGAGGATCTTTTACCACTCCCTCGACTAGCCTTATGGCCCAAACCTTAGTGACTGCTATGGTATTTCCCCAGCGTGGAAGCATGTGTGGGGTGTGTCTAGTCTGTGTGTATGTGGGCCAGTACACTGGCCTGGATATGAATGGGCTTGATTAGTGATAATCATGTCTGACCAATTTTATGGGATTCATCCCATCATGGCCCAACCTGTCTTGGGAAAGGAACAGGACAGAGCTTCCTGCCAGTTCCTTATCTCACCACAGTTTTCTGTCCTTAAAAAAGGATCAGAGCACATGCCCTTCTGCTGCCCTCTAGGTAGACATCAGGCCGGATTTCTATAGCAGCACAGCTGGGACTCCCAGCGTCCGATCAAGGGTGCCATCTCCAGAGGGCTCCTGCACCGACCTCCGCTTCTTCATTTTCCCAGCCACCTCCTGCAAGTTTCCTCAAACTGATTACAGACACAGTCTAATGGTTCCAGAACAATCCTGAGAGGTAGGAAGGAGACTAAACTCCAGGCAACCTTCCTGATCAGGGTCCAATAGAGGGTGCCGAGAGAGCAGTTCTGAGAGAGCAGTGCTGAGAGAGCAGGCTTCAAGATTCACGATGTCTAGAGTGGCTTTCTATCACTGCACTGTTTCAGGTTCCCTGGGGATGTGTAGGGTGCTAGGGCTATGCTAGGACAGCCACTCTCAAGTCAGGGCTAAAGCATTACCATCTCTAAGAGCTCCCTGGATCAGTGTGGACATAGACTCCTCCCCTCCATCAACATATATGACCTGGTACCCAACCCTAAGTGACAAACGCAGTTAAGTAATCTGGCCCAGAGATTCTTCTATTTGGAGAATTTTTTAAAATCAGTTTAGATAAATAACACAGTGGTTAAGAGCTATTAAAGATAACCAGAGTCAGTCGTAGTTAAAGTGATAAGGACAGGTTTCATTCAGTAACATGAGTGAAGTGGAGAGGAGGGCAGCCAGCGGGAACTGGAAACTGATTTGTGCAGAGATGGAGGACTAAGCAGCTGGAGATGGAAGAAGGCAGTTTGGTCCACATGAAACCCATTTGGGTTTGTTAGTTAATGCTTATGGAAATTAAGAGCCTGGAGACAGGCCCATCTGTCTTCAGGTGTTGTCTGCAGCCAGCTGGAACTTCTGTGGCAGTTTTGAACTTTCTCAGTGCTTTAAAGTGATCCAGGGTCCTCCTGGTGATGAAGACAGTGCTGGGAGCACTGTCAGTGTTGGCTCAAGTGTCTTCCTGTGTGTAAAATGTGGGCAAATGCAGTTTTTATAAGCTGGGCTTGAGAAGAGGCTCCAGAAGAGCCTAGCATTCCGTCAAGAAAAGAATCTTAGTTCTGGGTTCAAACATCCCAAATTCAACTGGGTTGGAATCCTCTTGGAACATGATTTTTCCTTCTCTTAGCCTTGTTTTTTTTTTTAATTTGAAAAAAGAGAGAACAGCACTTCTAGGATTGAGGATTAAGTGAGATGGTGCATTTATTATGAGCACTGTTGTATCTGAGCACAGCAGTTATTCCTGTATGACTGGAGTCGGGAGGAAATCAAAGAAGAAAAGGTTGGACTTGGGGTGTAGCTCAGTACAGAATTTGCCCATTATGAACAAGGCCCTGAGTTCAATCCCAAGCAATGGCAGGAAGAAGAAGAAAGAGAAGGAGGAGGGGGAGGAGAAAGGAAGCTGTATTAAGTGAGGGCCTGGGCCTGGAGGGTCTTCATTGGCAAGGGCCTGCTTGGACCCACTGAGACTTCAGAGCTTCTCAAACTTAGCATGCAAAGGAATCTCCCTGAAGGTCTAGCTAAGTGCAGAGTGTGATTTGAGTAAGTCTGCCTTTCCACCTCGCGTGCAGGCAATGAGAAGCCAGGGTAAGAAGGATAGCTGAACTTCCCAGGTGAGGGCACTACCTGCCAGAACAAGAAGAACCACTAGATGATGGTACAGGTGAGTGACAAGCACGTATACTATGCCCAGCTCTTCAAACAACTGGATACTTTTTCCTGCTCATTTTAGAGATAAACAAACTGAGGCTCAAAGAAGTTATATAACTTGCCCAAGGTCATACAGTCAAGTCAGTGGATTCAGAAGACTCTGGAGCTCCTTCTACTCTGAGGCACTAATTTTTAGGGGCTACCCACAAGGTTCTGGCTGCTCACATAAAGGAGGAAGGAAAAGACAGTGATGCCCCATTTCACCAAACGAGTTTGTTCTGCTGGAAAAAAAACATGAGTTTCTCCTGGTGATTCTGTTAAGTAAGACCAGTAACCTCAGACTAGCCCTCCATCTGCCTGAGTGGGTCAGGCTCTGAACTGATGTTTGCCATGTGGGGTTAGTTGTGTACAAGTGTGTACCTGATATGACAGGTTTGTATGCATGTACAAACAAGCGGGCAGCTGGACGCAGGGCTGGTTTTCCTCTGTTCATGACTAAGAAGGATGTCTTACAGTTTCAGTGTTGCTGAACCCCCACCTAACATCACTGTGCCAGGGAGGCGGGGGATCTACCATTAGAGAAGTCGTCATATCCCAGAACAGGGTTGAACAACTACATATCTAGTCTTACCATGCAGTGCCCCTGAAGGAGATCTCAGTTACAGCCTGGGTTTTGTTGTTGTTGTTTTTGTATGTTTTGTTTTGTTGATTTTTTTTTCTTTTTGGTTTTCTGAGCCCCAGATGGCCTGGAAATCGCTCTGTAGACCGGGTTGGCCTTGACTCATAGAGATCTGCTTGCCTCTGCCTTCTGGATACTGAGTGAGCCCTAGAATCAAAGACATATGCCACCACACCCAGCTCTTGTTTAGCTTTTTCCAGACAAACAGAACAGTTGTAAATTTTCCTAGAGGAAGCCCGCTGCCTCGCCCAAGGTCTCAACACAAGTGCTTTCATTTTAGCTAGTGCCTTTCTAAGCAGTGAATTCAGAGATGAGGAACAATGAAAAACAAAAGAAAAAAGGAAACGGGGGCTTTGGTGTTTGGTTTTGAAAATCAGATTGAAGATTTAAGAATGAACACACAGATGGAAGGAAACAAGAAAGAGTTGGCTATGGTGGTGCACACTCACAACTCTGGCACTCAGGAGATAGAAACAGGAAGATAGCAAGTTCAAGGCCAGCTTAGGCTACATAGTGAGACTGTCTCAGAAAGCCCAGGGACTGTGGAGACAGCTCAGTGGTTATAGGACTTCACTAACATGAGTAAGGGCCTAGGTTGGAGCAATAGATCTACACCAGAAAAGAAAACACAGAAAAGAGGGAACATTCCTGTACAGACTGACAGGGAAACATCTAGGTTGGGTGTTACATTTTATATTAGGCAGACTGAGCCACATAGAGTCATATTCTTATTAGGATTTCAGAACATTCAATTGAACTTGGACTAAAATGTTTTCTGGTTATTTATTTTAGTTTTATTTCTGTTGCTGTGATAAAATACCCTGGCCAAAACAAAACCTTAGGGGAGAAAGGGACTTACTCAGTTTATAGTTCCAGGTCACAGTCCATCATAGCAGACAGGTCAAAGTTGCAGGAGCTCAAAGCAGCTGGTCACATCACATCTACATCGGAAGCAGAGAGAAGTAAATGCATGCAGGTCTGCTTGTTTTCCTCCTCTCTTCCATAGGTCAGGACTCACTTCCAAGGGAATGCTGCTGCCTACATCAATTAACAAGACAATCCCCAAGACACATGCCGCAGCCCAACCTGGCCTAAACAAAACTTCATTTAAGATTCTCCTCCCAGGCCATTCTAGATTGTGTCAAGTTGACAGTTACAACCTAACCATCACAGTGTTGAGCTGAAGATTTGATATTTGATGAAAGCAGAAAAGGAAGCTCCCGTGTGTGGGCTGAGCACATGCAGTTTTGGCTGAATCTTGATAGGTAAGATTTACAGGTTTTCCAGCATGCTAGGCAAGTGCTCTGTCACTTAGTTACATTCCCCAGAATGATAGCCTTTGCCTGGGTTTTTGTTTTGTTTTGTTTTAGCTCCCCACTCTCACTGGCCCCCATACAGCCCTGGCTGACCTGGAACTCACAGAGATCCATCTGCCTCTGCCTCCTGAGTGGTGTATTAAAGCGTGGGTCACTCACTGTGTAGTCCAGGCTAGTCACAGTTCTGCCTCCATAAGTGCTGGGATTAAAGGGGTGGGCATGCTCTTTCTTGACTCCATCTTCACAGTATCTCCAGAGAACAGTTGCCAACACACAGCCCTTTGTCCATGCCCAGGAGCTACATACCTTTCAGGTAACTGACCAAGAGACTGTTGCCCAGATCAAGCCCATGTGACCCAGAAGATCAAATCATGCTCCTGGCAGGAATACTGCTGGAGGATGAGGCCAGTGTGGGACAGAGGCCTTGACTCTAGAAGTAGCTGGCTGTGTGCTGGGAGGTCAAGCCCATGGTTCTCTGACCATGTTGGAAAAGTGGGAAGTCAAATTCCAAGGTGGTCAAACAGGAGAGGAAGACAGGCTGAGCCAAGCAACAGATGCAATATAGCCTGTGCTTTGTCAATGACGTTCCCACCTTTGGCAAGAAGGACTCCAGTGCTTATTCTGGCTTCCTCTAATAAAGCCACTTTGCCCAGGTGAAAACAAAGAGTAGCTGGAGATGGTGTGGCTCAGTTGGTTACCTGCTTCCTTAGCATGCATGAAGCCCTGGGTTCCATCCCAGCACTGGGGAGGCAGAGGCAAAAGGATCAAAAGTTCAAGGTCATCCTCAGTTATACAGTGAATTCAAAGTCAGCCTGAAATGTAAGATTGTTTAGGGAGGAAGGAGGGAGTATATTTTCTTCTCTTTCACACAAGTTTCCTGCCTCTCTGGCTTTCCCATCTTCTAGAACAGCACAAGGTAGAAACTTCACCATGTACCCTCCTTCAACTGTCTTCACATGTACTACCTGTCAGTTCTATCCCATCCTTTCTTCCTTCAGCCCTGGGCAAGCAGACTGTCTCAGATACAACTGATTCTCCTTGCTTGCCCAGAGAGATCTCTCCAACACACATATGAGGCCTCATTACTTCTAGACTTAAAAGTCTTGGTTAATGGGGCTGGAGAGATGGCTTAGTGGTTAAGAACATTGGCTGCTCTTGCAGAGGACCCGGGTTTGATTCCTAACACCACATAGCAGCTAACAATCATCTGTAACTCCAGTTCCAGCAGATCCAATGCCCTCTTCTGACCTCTACGGGACTTGCACAACATGGGTGCACTTTCATACATGCAGGCAATACAGTCGTATACATAAAATAAAAATTAAAACTAAAAATACTTTTTAAAAATTTACCAGGTGCTAGAGAGATGGTTCAGTGGTTAAGAACACTGGCTGCTCTTTCGGAGAACCTGGGTTTGATTCCCAATACCCACATGGGGTGTTACACATGGGGGTTAACAACCATCTGTAATTCCACTTCCAGGGGCTCCAACTCCCTCTTATGATTTCCACAGGCATTGCAGGACACAGGTGCACTTTACATACATGCAGGAAATAAACTCACACACATAAAAAAATGGAAATAATGAAACCCACAAAGGACTTGAGAGGTGGCTCTGCAGTTAAGAGAACTTGATGTTCTTGCAGAGGATCCAGGTTTGGTTTCCAGCACCCACATGGCAGCTTATAACCACCTGCAAATTCAGTTCCAGGTGGCCTCCAAGGGCACCAAGCATGCATGTGGTGCACATACATGCATGCAGGCAAAACACTCATACATATGAATTTTTTAAAAAGTGAATCTTAAAAAAAGTAGAAATGCAAATTAATGCAATAGTGAAATGTTACCTTTAACTAATCAGAATAGCAACACTGATATCTAATAATAAATTGTACTTGGAAGGGGTATAAGGCTATGGTAGCACCTGGCTCTAATCCAAACACTAGGGAGGCTGAGGCATGAGGATTGAGTGTGAGGCTAGCCTAGGTATATACTTTAACTTTTGAATTTGGATCTTTTCCCTGACTAGTGATATGATCCCTCCCCCTGTGTTGCTGAGCAAACACAGCTCCCAGTCAGTCTGAAGGTAGAATAACATGAGGGTAGAATAACACTCTGCAACATGCAGTGTAGCTAAGCTGTGATGAGCAGCAAGCTAGATGCATTGAATGCATGTGTTTGTTTGAGACTGAATCTTATGTAGCCTAGAATTCTTCATGTAGCCCAAGTTGACCTAAACTGATCCTCCTACTTCCACTTCCCACATGCCTGAGATTACAGGCCTGCATCACCAAACTAGACTTCCAATGCAGTCTTTTTTTTTTTTTTTTTTTGATACAGGGTCCCACTGTGTAGTACTAGCTGGCCTCACTGTGTAGACCAGGCTGGCCTCAGTCTCATAGAGACTCACCTGCCTTTGCCTGCCAAGTGTTGGAATTAAAGGGGTGTGCCACCATTCTGGGCTTGCAATGCATTCTTGATTTACAATACTCCAACTTCATATAAGGTTGTAGGCCACACCCCCCATAAGTCAAGGAGCATGTGTATAGCTATAAATATAGCCCTGTCCATATTTAAATAATAAATATCCTTTGACTTAATGGTTCCATTCTGTTACTTTCTCAACACACTGTGGTACTGTTTGCAAAAGACTGGAAATAACCTAAATGTCATAAAAAATGAAAATGTACATGTGGCCACTGAAAACAGCAAAAACTGTTTAAAAAGCGAATGGCAACACTTTCTTTGTATGGAAAGTGTATTCCTTGTATAGGAATGAGTCTGGGGGTCTCAAGAAATGATCACACAATCCAAAGTATTTTTGGCAAGGCAAAAGGTTTTACTTCTGCAGAAGGGTGTGTGCTAAATCAAGTGAGCATATAGGCAGAAACCGGGCTGGGTTTTTCTTCCTAATGCAAAGGGATTCTGTGCCTCACTGAGTGGTCAGAGGTCCCGTTTGCATTCTTACGCAATTGGCTAATACAGAGCTGTGTATCGTCTAGGGGAGAAATGAAACTTGAGCAAGTATTTTGATTTCAAGAATCGCTGACCTTGGCTTCTTTACAATTTAATTTTTTAAATGGAGTTTTGTCACATGTAACCCTTTGATAAAAAAGTCTTTTGTTTACACTCCCCTCACTCTGACATCATGACCTCTCCCCACGTTGCTGAGGGACGGAGAAAAGCAAGGTGCCACTGGGGAAGGAAAGTATCCACAGGCAGCTGGGCTCCAAGACGAGAGGGAGGCTCACTTTCCAGTTTGAAGCTCTCCAAGTCCATTTTCCTTCTTACAGGGCTTACAGTTCCTTTACACGTAGGAGTGATTGGTTCTGTGACTGAGATCTAATCAATGAGGCAGGCAGAGCCAGAGAAACCCCCACAGGCCTTTTCCTCCTCTGTTTAGCAACACTGTGCTGAAATAATAGGCACACAAGAAAACAGGTCTAGGTCCCTGAGTCCTCACGCGTGAACAGCAATTTGAGCAGGGATTTAGTTGTGTCTAGAAACGGGAATTTCGGGACCTATGATTTACAGTAGTTCAGCAAAGCAAAGCTAAATAAAACTATATACCCTGTGGGTCTCCTCAGTTCTTGGATCCACGCTGGTCTGGGTACTACACGAGACCTCAGCTCCATGGGCTCTGCCCCTCCATCAAAATGCCTCTTCGCGCTCCCGTCGGGGAGCATCTCCTTGGGCTGCTGCAGCCGTTTACCCAACTGAACGCACACCTGTGACCAGAGAGCCCCCAGCCAAGGTCCTCTTTTTCCTTCCCGTATTCCCAGTGCCCAGTTCCAGGGTGTCCACGGAATAAAAGCATTCGCTAAATCCTCACGTCCACGCCCGCAGATGAGACCCTGCCGGCCTCTCTCTTCTCCCATCCCCTCTGCGCTGTTGGCTGGACTCCCTCGCATTTCTGTCTCGCTTTGCCGGGGTGACGGCAGTCAGGGCCTCCGCACTTGCTCCTTCCCCCGAGGCTCTGCCTGATCTAGGGCCCTCGGGTCCACGGCGCTCATCTGCACAGCCCTCGGCTCTGAATGGCCTGGTGCGTGAGTTTACGGCTGAGTTACGGGTGTCCCGCTAGGACGTCGCTGCGGAACTCAGGGTCTCCCGGGCGGAGGCCCGGACGCACGGGGTGGAGGCCTGTACGCGCCCGGCAGCCCCGTAGCGGGGTCGGGCTGGCTCTCTCCGGGGCGCCCCGCCCCCGCATCTCTCGGCCCATTGGCGGCCGCGCGGGGCGGGGCGGGGCGGGGCGGAGGCGGGGCGGAGGCCGGGCGGAGAGGCTCGGTCGCGCCCGCGGGCATTCTTGTCTCCCAGCTCCTCTGCACACCATGCTGTGCGCCGCGCTCGCCACCGCCCGCTTCGGGCCGCGCCTGGGCAGCCGCTTGCTCTCGGCCGCCGCCACCAGCGCCGTGCCCGCCCCCAACGAGCAACCCGAGGTCTTCTGCAACCAGGTGAGACCCGCTTTGCTCCCGGCCTCGGCCTCGGTCTCAGTTTACCAGCGGAGGGCTGCTGCGTTCGCTGTGGTTATCTTTCCGCGAGCCTTCCCCTGCCTGTCCTGCGGCACTTTGTCCGGGTCCCTTCATCCCGCTGCGAGGTGGTCTTCGGGTCCCGTAACCGCTTCTGTGTCTGCGCAGAGCCATGCACCCAGAAGACCTCCGGCGCAGCCCCTCCTTGCCAGACCTCTCCATGCCCCCGAAATCCCTTACTCCTGACTCATGCATACCCGAGCCAAAGGAGTTCCGAAGGAAAAGCCGGGACCCCAGAGGCCTACCCTCTTACTGGGACCAGCCTAGGAGCGGCGTTCCAGGATCAACTGGAGACCAGTAGTTGGGTTCCTAACGGAGCAAGTCTTTGGAACGATTTTTCTTTAATTTTTTAAAGTTTAGGTCGAGTGCTCGAGTCGCACAGACAAAAACTTGTTTGTGCAACAAGTGGGGGTGGCTACCCTCCTGTAAAATGGGAACACATTCAGGGTACACGTCTTGATGTGTTGAGACAGGATCTCATGTAGCCCAGGCTGGCCTGGAATTTGCCATCCTCCTGCCTTAACCACTCCTACCTCATCTTGCACTAACCTGACAGGTAAGCTCAGCCCTTCAGCTTTCTTTTAGAGTCTTAAGTTGCCAAGGCTGGCCTTGAGCTAATTTTGTAGTCCAGCCTGGTCTTAACTTGCAATCCTCCTGCCCCAGGATCCCCAGAGCCAGGATCCAGTGAGGCCTTGTGTCTTGATGATGGGTTTTAAACTCTTGGGGTGGGCGCATGCGCGCACGCACACACACACACACACACACACACACACACACACACACACTAGCGTTTGTGCAGGGCAGCATTCTAAGCATTTCTCTGTCTAATCCTTGGAACAGCCCTGTGAGGTTGGTGCTATAATTATCTACAATTTTACAGTTGAAGAGATTGAGTCACAAAGGGGTTTAGAGACTTCTGCAAAGACCTCAGTGACAAAGTCTGGGTTCACATCTATGCTTCCAAAAGCAAGCCCTTAACTGGAAAATTCCATGGGATGTTGCAACTCTTGAGTGGGAATGAAGGGGCCACCAATCCTGTCTCCTGGGTAGCTGCTGACTGTGGACACTGGAGCTCTAGCTCCTGGCTCTGCAGTGTGTTTGTTTGTCTGATTCAGGATGAGGCCACCATTCTCACAAGCATAGTGGGCAAATGTACATTATGTGATTTTAAGGAATGCCACAAAGGGTCAATCAGAGGAAAAAACAAAATATTTTTTGCATAATACAAGCCCAAAATGCAGGGGCTGCTGCTCCTTGGCAGGCTGCTTGCCTGAGGCAGTCAGGCTTGAAGGAAGTGAACATCAAAAGGGCCAAAATGACCACAGGAGGTGGCCCTAGATCTGATCAGAATTACCTAGAGGTGAGGCACTGAGTATCTGGGTCCGAAAGCTCAGATTCACCTTGAGGGTGTGAGTGGGGGAGTGGATGAATTCTCCCTGGGACTGCCTTTCTTTACCACATCTTTTTTAAGATCACAAAAACAGTCCTCATTCACTATAAAAAGGCAGAGTTCCAACTTATAACTCTGGAGAGCCCGGCACACTTGCTTTTGTCACACTCCCTGCAAAAGTGCTGTTAGTGGGGCATGAGCTCCCATGGTTTCTTTGCTTCAAGGGGTGTGAGCTACCCTTTGCATTCTGAAGCTCATGGAACAGTGCACTTGCCTTATCTTTCTTGGCGGGCACACTCCAAGCTTATTTAAATTTTTCGAAGTTACAAGTGTGCTGTTCTAAGGTGGAACCTGTTAAGGAACTCTAGAAAGGCCTTGGCATTTACAGTGTGGCCTTGAGGTGGATTCTGTGCTAAGAATGCCAGGACTTGGAAGCAGCAACTCTGGGTTCAGTCTGCATCCTGGGTATTTCTGTAGCAGTTACCAGAGCCACTTACCCAAAAGGAGCTGCCGGTGTGGCCTTGAGGCTTCTGCAGGTGCTGGTTATATCACAAGAGCACTTTCAGGGGTCTGGGCCCTCTAGGGAATGTTTCTCTTCTAGCTTGTTGAGGCCCACCTTGATGGAGTTAGGTCTTCTCCTTTCTACCTGACCAGCACAGGTGGCTTGAGACTGTTTGACTCATCTTCCTTCTTACCCTGGGAGGGACCACAGAGTTGGTAAGCTTCTTGGGTGGGAAAGGAAAACTTTGTGACTTCTGCTTCCCCAGTATGGACCCATTGTGGCAGCTTTGTCCAAAACAGATTTCAGGAACACAACTCTGTCCATGAAAGTGGTTTTCATGTTTCATTCTTTTTTTCCTCTCTGACTTGGAGAACAGTTAAGATCTGGAAATATAGCTCTCAACACCAAGGTGTGTGGCTTCAGGCCTTTGACTGGGTCCACACTTCATCTCACTATCAGCAATTCATGTGTCAGTAACAGTCATGAAGAATGTGAGACCTGGATGTGATAAAGCATGCCTGTTATCCCAACCCTTTGCAGGTCAAGGCCAGCCTCAGCCACATAAGACCCTGTTTCAAAAGCAACAGCCAGGCTTGGTGAGAATGCCTTTCATCCCAGCATTCAGGCAGATCTCCATGAGATTGAGGCCAGCCTGATCTACATAACGAGTTCTAGGTCAGCTGGGGCTACAGGGATACCCTGTCTCAAAAAACAAAACAAACAAAACCAAGGAGGGACTGGAGAGATGGCTCAGCTGCTAAAAGCACTGGCTGCTCTTGTAGAGGACCCAGGTTCAGTTCCTAACACCCACATGGTGGCTAACAACCATCTGTAACTCTAGTTCCAGGGGATCTAACACCCTACTCTGACCTCTCTGAGCATTGCATGACATGGGAGCACTTTTATACAGGCAGACAATACACACATACATGTAAATTTAAAATAATAAATTAAAATTAAAAACAAGAAGGAATGTGAGGCCTGGGAATTGCTTAACATCCACGAAGCCCTGGTTTTATTCTCTAGTATCATATAAACGAACTGTGATGGTATACCCCCACAGTCAGGAGGTAGAGGCAGAAGGATCAGAAATTCAAGTAATTCTCAGCTACATAGTGAGTTTGAAGTCATCCATGAAACTCTGTCTCAGAAGAAAAAAATAAGGTACCACATCACACATTGTGTACTTATCTGCCTGCTGGTGATTTGTTCTTGAACCCTTAGGGAACTTCATTTATCTACCAGACACTTCCTGAGCCCCCTAGTCCCAGGGAACAAAACACCCACACTTGCTTATGAGATTACAAGCTTGTAATCTGGAAGGTGAAGGGAAAGACCCAAAAGATGCCGCGCAAGGCAGTCAGCACAGTGGAGTGAAATGAAGGCCAGAGAGAGGATGTATGCACAGGCAAAACTGCCCCTCAGTGGCCATACTTGCTAAATGGGGTAAAAACCCCACCCATACCTAGGGCTGCTGTGAGGACAGAGTGGGGTCCTCTTTGTCCAGCCCCCAGCAGGGTCTAGCCCATGGTTACAGTGACTTATAGCTTGAGTAAGAACCCAGATCACGGTGCTGCTGGTGAACTTGAGGCGCAATGGTGATCAAATACCAGTTCAGGCTGAGGAGGATGTAGCTAAGTGGTAGAGTGCTTGTGTAGCATGCATGAGGCCCTGGGTTCAGTCCTCAGTATCAGAAAATTAAATAGCAACAACAGAACCCTCCTTATGTATAAATGCTAGTGTGCATGTGGTTTGTTTTCTGAAAAGTGAACTAGGTTGTGGTAAAACTGAATGGCAGCTTTGGGTACATTTAATTGGCATCCTTACTCATAGCCTTTTGACCCAATGCCCAAGAATCAAAGGAAACTGATAGACAGGAAACCGAGAAAGGCCTTCTGTACACAGGATTTTTAATTGTTCCACTTGATACGTCCTCAATATAGGACGTGAAGCAACGTCTAGCAATTCACTGGAAATATTTGTGGACATTTTGTAAAAGTTCATTGCAACACAGTTTAAGCAACAATGTAAGAAACAAGGAGATAGACAAGCTATGGTACAGTTGTAGGAACGACTGATCCTATACATACAGCAGTTACAAAGCATTAGCTGTGGGGGCTGGAGAGATGGCTCAGTGGTCCAGAGCACTGATGCTGTTGCAGAGGACCCAGGTTCAATCCCCAGCACCCATATAGAAGCTAACAATCATCTGTAACTCTAGTTCCAGGGAATGTGATGTCACCTTCTGACCTCCAAGGGCATTGCACGACACAGGTGCATGTACATGCAGGCGGTTCACTCGTACACATAAATTAAAAATAATAAAATATTTCTTAAGACCCCAAACATTAGCTGGTTCTCTGTGAATGAGGGTTTCAAAGACTATGCTGCAAGGGGGAAAGCATCTCACATTCTGCATCATGTTACACATAACACTATACAGAACAAATCTTTCTATTGAAGAGTTAGACTGATCCCAGTATAGAATGCACACCAATTCACTGGGAATAAAATACTCTTTAGAGTGAGGTGAGTATGTTTTTCTACCAGGGTCGGGCAGGGAACACCTGTGTTGGTAGTGATGAAAGAAAGGCTATGTTTGTTTCAAAGTGAGTTTGCTACAATCAAATATTAAAAGAAAAAAAGAAGCCTGGAGTAGATGCATACATTGTAATCCCAGAATTTTGGAAGTGAAGGAGGGAAGCTCTGGTTCAAGACCAGCCTGGACTGGTAAATCTCCAGTCTCAAACAAGAAAGAAAAGATGTGGTAGTAGTGGGGAACAGTATGAACTCCTGATACCCACCAGGCAGATTATCAGTGTTAACAGAGGCTCAGAATAGGAACTTCCTGTGCTCCTGGAACAACCTATCAGAATGAGCCAAAATCTTTAGTGGGCCAAACAATGCTCTGGGGTGACTTTGTACTGTCCAGTGAGCTATCTTCTCACTAAGCCATGTGACTCATGCCTGTAGTCAAAGCACTAGGGAAGCTGAAGCAGGAGGATTACTCCTGAGTTTGAGGCCAGCTTGGGCTAGATAGTATGTTCCAAACTAACCTGAGCTACAGAGTGAAACCCTGCCTCAAAAAACAAACAATAGAACATAGAGACTCCTTTAGGAGTCTATAGAGTCCCATAGAAGGAGGTTAGGGTAACCTAGAGAAGCCTGGGGGTTTCTCTGGATCCCACTTTAGTTCTACTTATGAGTTAACAACCACCCTAATAACTTTTGTAATCTGAAGGTGACAAACCAATTATTTAAAAATCAAGGGCCACAGCTGGATGTGGTGGTATGCACCTTTAATCTTAGCACGTGGGAGGCAGAGGGAGGTGGATCTCTGTGAGATTGAGGCCAGCCTGGTCTACATAGCAAGTTCCAGATCAGCCGAATTCTGTCTCAAAAAAGAAAAAGGAAAAAAAGAAAAAAAAATCATGGGCCACAAATAGTGTTCCGTGTGACGTACCTACTTGAATCCAGGGAGTACATTTGGGTTATGGGCGACTGGGTGTCAATCATTTTTGTGGTCTTGGGGAGGTCATGCCGAATTCAGAATGTATGTGGACACATGTTCATATGGCCTAATCTAAGAACAAAGCTTATTGATCACTAATTACCTACCTGGCCCTGAACCGAAAGCACTTACCTGTATCTTCCCTTCACCTATCTGCCATTTTTTAAGTCCGTTGTTATTGCTGCCCTCATTAGAAATGAGAAAACTGGGGCTCAGGGAGATCTTAAGTTGTAAGTTTAAAAACAGGCTTCAAGCTGAGCTTGAAGCTGCCCAACTTGAACACACGTGTGCTACCTCATGGCCAGACCCTGTGGGTCAGAAAAAAAAAGTGTAAATGTTTAAGGACTCATTGGATTAAATATTTGAAATGAACAGGGAGGAGCTTCATTTGTGTGCTCATATTTGTATTCCAGCACCTAGCACCGTGCTTGGCACGAAGAACTGTTGAGTAAATACTGAATTTATGAATGGTTGCTGTTTATGAAAATAAACATGATTTTCCCATGAAGGGAAAGGGTCATTTACCGGGAACTCAATGCAAAGCATCTGGGAGTTGCTGTGAGCAGAATATAGGAATAGGTAATGGAATGGGCCAGGGTCAGGGGTCAGGCGAGATAGAAGTTCCCATTCTTAAGCATAAGGACAAATTAAAGCCCCGCTTTGCTGGCAAAGGTTCCATAGTAGAACTAACTCTCCCATCCTGGGAGTGGTGAAAATAAATCCAGGAATACAAAACACATTGATCCTAGGGGTCGGCAGAGGAGGCAAGACCAGGATCAAGTGGCCAGGCTGTCTCAGGCAAGTCTGGGGAGGTGGCTCCCTTTATCCTTGACCCCAGGCTAACCTTAGAAGGTTCTAGATGTGCTGGGGGAAGTGTGGCTATGTGCGGCATTCTGTGTTTATCTTGAACTTTACCCTTTGGGATCTTGCAATACAAAAGATAGTATGTGTTTTCCACTGGGTTGGTTATATAACTGCCACTTAAAAAGCAAATTTGAGCTGGGAATGTAGCTTAGAGGTAGATCACTTGCCTAACAGACATGGGGGGTGGCAGAGAAAGAAGGAGATTTAGGAGAGAGATATTGGGCACATGAACACCTGCTGGGCACAGTGGCTGCTCTCAAGAGGCTGAGGAAGGAGGATCATGATTTAAGGGCCAGCCTGGGGTTCAGACGGAGGAGAGAGAGAGAGAGAAAGAGAGAGAGAGAGAGAGAGAGAGAGAGAGAGAGAGAGAGAGAGAGAGATAGATAGATCATGGGAAGGCAGAATATTCCAGGAGCACGGTTTCCTATGAAGCAGCCCTTGTTCTTTCACACGTTGGAACTCAAGCAGGACTCCCTGCTTTGTGCTGGCCATGTAGCCAACCACCTGCAGAGCAAAATGCCCGAGTTTTATTGTGACTTCTACAATCTATACCTCACCCATGAGTCTCTGAGAAAGACACCCATATGGCAGGAAACACAGAGAAGGGCAGAACAGTGACTGCATCTCAACAATGAAAGTACCTCCAACCCTATTCTCTGCTCTTTCTCCTACATGGGCCATGATCCTACCTCCCCCAGTCTCCCAGGTAATCCTCCTCTGTATGATGCCAGCACCCCACCTGGGAAGCCCTCCCATGATGCCAGTGATGGGCCTTCCTTCTCTTCGGGTGATACCTCAGGAACCCACTCCTGGAATGAGGTCATCCGTGAGAGGGCATGTGTCAGCACTGCCTGGCCTCCAGTGATGAGACCTCCCTCCCTCCCTCCCTTTTACCTATGATGTGCCCACTAGGCCTGTGATGCCTCCACCAGAAAGATAAAGCAGAAGGTGTCCTCTGTCACTTTTGTGTTCTGTTCACAAGATCATGGTGCTGTGCCTGAGTGTTTTCTAACAGCATGATAAGGGAGACTTGCTCCCCTTCCTATCAGAGAGTAGTTTTGGAGGAGAGAAATGGGATAAAAAGTATAGTTTTCATTTGTACTGTGAAATGTGAAAATATAACTGTCAGTTCTTTCACTTTTAAAAAAAAAATGCCATGCATGGTAGCCTTTAATCCCAGCACTCAGGAGGCAGAGGCATGTGGATCTCTGTGAGTTCAAGGCCAGCCTGATCTACATAACAAGTTCTATTGGGGCTATAGGAAGACACTGTCTCAAAGAGACCAAAAAAATAAATAAAATTAGGGCCAGTGAGATGGCCCAGTGGGTAAGAGTGCTTGCCACCAAGCCTTATAACTGAGTTCAGTCCCTGAACCCCACATTAGGGAAGGAGAGAACTGATCCCATAAGTTGTCCTCTGACCTCCATATACACACAACCATTGTACACAGGAAGATGTAAATACTCCATGCACATACACACACGTACTCAATTGTTTTACAAACTTGAAAGACTGGACATGACAGCACATGCCTTTAATCCCATCACTGGAGGGGCAGAGACAGGCAGATCTTACTGAGTTCTAGGCCAGTCTTGTCTGTATATCGAGTTCCAGGACAGGAAGATATATATTGTGAGACCCTGGCTCAAAAACAAGCAAAACTTGAAATGGAACTCTTTCTAGGAAGTGTCCTGCTTCCACAAATCACAGCTACTGCTATAATGTAACCTTTCATTTATTGGTCCTTGAATAGATTGTGACTGACTGCCTGTTGCACTGAGATGTGGGACACAGTGGTTGCAGTATTCTGTCTGGCTTCTGTTAGGCCTCTGACTCCAGAGTCCATCTGTATTGCCCACAGCCCTAGCAAGCTTGCCACAGCTCCTGAGTCTTCCTTCCACTGCTGGCCACCACTACAGCCACTTGGCCTCCATCTACAGATAGAATTCTGTGATCTACGGCGTGTGGGAAACAAATTATCTGAGACAGAAGAGGATCAGGTTGCCTCTGACAGCTCAGTGTTCACAGGGGTCTGCCCTGGGTTTGAGGACATGCTGGGGCAGGGGTGTTTGCTGTAACAGTGCCCTTTCAGTAGGGAATAGTGGCCCTCAAAAGTATGTTCTTTAGAACAGGATAAATAACTGACCCGTATTGAGAAATGTTACTTAAAACGATGTAGCGGCTCTGCCTGTGAAATGATGTCCAAGATAAACTCACATGGAAAGGGGGCTGCAAAAAGAGCCAGCCTTCCCTGTGGTATAGGACAGCCGCTATCTCCCTAGCAGCACACAAGTTCTAGACACACAGTGGGTGGGGTTGCAGCCCGATGTGTGCACCCCACACACTCTGCAGCCAAATGAGCTCTTTCAGCTCTTCTGTCCCCGAGTACCCCTTGCTATCGTCCTTCAGGTCCCGTTTAATGACATCATCTGAGCTCCCAGTCTCAGCACAGCCTGTGTGGTGCACCCTCCGTCTGCCTCTTGTTCACTAGGTCTCGTCTTCCCAGGACTTTAGCTCCAAGGAGCTGGGGCTTTGTTGTTTACCTGGTTCCTATTCACTCACTGTTAAGGGTTAAGGTTTACAGAACACACTGGGAGCCAGACAGCTGTTTTATTTATTATTTATTTATTTATTTGAGACAGGGTCTCCCTGTAGCCCTGGCTGATCTGGAACTCACTGTGTAGACTAGGCTGGTCTTGAACTCACAGAGTTTCTTCTGCCTCCTGACCCAGTGCTGGGATTAAAGGCATGTGCCACCACGCCCGTGTGAGATGGCTTTTAAATATTTATTTTGATTTATGTGTTTGAGTGTTGCCTACCTGTATATATGGTGCCAGATTACAGATGATTATGAGCTGTCTGGTGCAGTTGTTGGGAATCAAACCTGGCTAACTCCTGAGCCATTTCTGTAGCCTTAGCCTAGCTTTTATAAGATGAGGCAAGAAGTATTGGTAAACTGTGTAGACGTTGTTTTGCTTTTTACTTGCTCTGTAGTAGAAACTATGAAGAGGAAGTGAGAGCTAGGAGGAGACACACATACACACACATGGTGGCTGAATTCGGCATGTTATGTAAGGCAGGCCTGGTTTGGGGCCAGGAGGTTTCAAAGCATTGGCCTGGACTCTGCCCTGTGGCTGAGGGCAAGTTGCCTTGAGCTGAACCTGCTGAATCCCTCCCTCTCCCCTCCTGGCTTTCCACCAACAGTCTGGCAGTGGAGAGAGGAAATGGGAACCTGAGCTCAGAAGGTCTCTTATCTCGCCAGCAAAAAAGACTGTTGAGCAATGAGCGAGCTGACCCGGAAGAATGACACAGTATATTTAAGACATGGCCCAGACACTGCAGGGAGAACCCTTACAGGCACAGAGTTGGGCTGGGGGCAGACTAACCCACCCCTTTCCCCATTTTCCTTTCTGATCTTTGTAAATTACCCACAAAAACTTTTATAGGGCAAACTGAGTGTGCTATTTTGTGGGGAAGGCTCAGAAAAAGCTGGAAGACCCTTGCTTCTAAGATCCTTAGCCTCAGAGGAGTGGCTCCATCTCTGGTAATGACTAGTGACACCCTGTGGCCAGGTTCTGGCCTAGGAACTGCACACTTGTTATGCTGAATCCTCATATAGCCTGCAGAGGTATATTGGGGGAACATCTGGGAATCATTTGCCCAGGTTCCTGACATGAAAAGGAGTCAGGACTGAAGCCTATACCTGCCCCCTCTGAGGTTAGCTTTTTACAGGATCTAGAATAAAGGTGCAGTGGAGCTGTGAGCAAAGCAGAGAGGTAGAGATTTGGGGGCTGGAGAAATGGTTCAGTGGTTAAAAGCACACTGACTGCTCTTACAGAGGACCCAGGTTCAGTTCCAGCCACAACCAATTGTGACTCCAGTTCCAGGGGATCCATGCCATCTTCTGCCTCTGTGGGCATTTCATATATGTGGTGCACTTACATACATGCAGGCAGAAACTCATACACATAAAATTTTTTAAAAGAAAAAAAAAGTGGGATCTGTTTGGTGTTTGGGGGACTTGATATTTTTGATACAGGGTCTTTCTATGTTCAAGGCAGTCCTTTTGCCTCAGTCTCTCAAGTGTACAAATGTGAGCCACCATGCTCAGCTTAAGGTAACAGTGGGCAGTAGCTAGAGGCTGTAGTTGGAAGTGGGCAAAGAACCCAGGCCTTCAAGTCCCAAACCTTGAGTTCGGATCCTGACTCTGTCCCTCCTGTGTGAACTTGAACCCATTGTTAACCTTCCTTATGCCTCAGTGGACTCCTGTGTGAAAGGATGGAAGTTTTCTTCTAGCACTGGAAAGTGATAACTACTCCTGAGACATGTGGGTCCTGAAGGGCCCCTCTTCCTGCCCTCCGGCCTGCCTGTAAATATGCTTTCTCTAACTTCAGCATGTGGCCTCTTGCCATGCAGGAGCCCTTAGTCTGCCCCACAGGTCTCAGAAGAAGCTGAAGACCTCTGACAAGCAGGCTGCTCCACTACATTCTTCCCACATCCTCCACATTAGCTTGGGTACCCAACTCCCTCTGCATGAACCAGGAAGAGGAAGAAGGAGCACTATGCCTAGGGCCCCAGCCCAGCATGGCACAGGTGGCCTGGATCCCAGGTCAGAAGTGTGTGGGCTTCAAGCCTGAGCCTCACACCCACATCCCTGGAAGCTACGTGGGCATAGGATTAACATGACAAACTAACTTATGAATACCAATGAATGTGAGACCACAGAAGCGTGCCTGGCCGTCCGGTTAGTGTTTATACAGGTGTCTTGGGAGATGCCAGCGGTGTGAGGCGAGCACTGTGGTGAGGCGTCATATGGATGGTGCTGGAATCTCAGCTTCTGCTGGTTCTGACTTGACCGCTCCATCCTCTGATTCCCAACCACTGCTTGTTACGGTCAGCATGGGCACCTGCCCCGTGCCAGGCTTTTGCCTGGGCACACCACCTCATGAAGGGGAATTGTAATGATCACCACCCTGGAGATGAGGAAGAAGGCTGAGATCACAGAAGCCCTTGAGCCGAGGAAAAGCCAGGAATAGCTTACGTCCTGACTCCAAGCTGAGCTGCCCTCCCCTCCCCTGGACGGTGCCTGGACTAGTGATTGCTGCGGGATGAAGAATAACCTGAGAACTGTCTACTGTCTTGTGCAGTCATGTAGTGGAATAAAGATGGCTGAAAAGTGTTTCTTCCATCTCCCAAGGGAAAAGGAGCTGATCCCACTCCTACCTGTGAATCTGGTCTGGGTCAGTGACCTTGCAGAACTTAGCAACCGAAATAAGACATGGGCATTTTAGAGTCAATATATCCAGGTCCATGCTTTTAACTTCAAGGCTGTAGCCCTCTGACACCAGTCTACAGGTCTTCAAGTTTATTCTGTTTTTCTTTCTCATGTCACTGGTGGTCAGTAGGGTTGAAAGCGTGCCCTGAGAACTTTTTTCATTCTCACTGCAGATCTTCATAAACAATGAATGGCATAATGCCATCAGCAAGAAGACCTTCCCCACTGTCAATCCATCCACGGGAGAGGTCATCTGTCAGGTGGCAGAAGGAAGCAAGGTAAGAAATGCTGCCTCATCTCTGTGCAGAGTTTGGCTTTGGTTTCTGTTCGGTGTTTTATTTTGTTTTTCATTCGTTTGTTTTAGAGACAAAGTCTTACTGTATAGCTGTGGCTGGCCCTGGAACCCATTTTGTTGACCAGGCTGGCCTCCATCTCCCAAGTGCCAGGATTAAATGTTTGTTTGCTTTTGAGACAGGGCCTCATCTGTACCCCAGGCTAACCTGGAACATGCTATGTAGAGCAAGCTGGACTTGAACTTGTGCCAGTCCTTCCAATTCCACCTTGAGTACAGTATGTGCTGCCACGCAGGGCACAGTTCTTATTCTGTTTTTATATGATTGAAATGCATGTATGCATTTTGCTTTCATGACTTAAAAACACCAACTAAACATTTTGAGATGTAAAGCAGCAGAAGTCTTCCCATCATACGAAAGTGCTTGATGGTGTCTGAGTTTCCTGTTTCCTGTGGCATGGACATGGAGGTGACTTGGAGGAGTATTTAGCCAACTGTCTCCTTTCTAGATCTAGAAGTGGAAGGACAAGGAAGGGAGATGAACAGAATGATATCTTGCTGGGTAGAATTTGAGTCTGCTGAGATAAATATTCTGATATTTTGAGTTATTCAAACTCAGAAAAACTGAAAAAAAAAACTTGAAAAATTAGACTCTATTCTGGGAATGGTAGGGCACACATGCAATCCCAGCATTTTGGAGATGGAGGTAGGAAGATCAGGAGTTCAAAGTTGTCCTTGGCTACATATAGAGGCCAGCCTGGGCTACATGAGCTCATGTTTCAGACAAACAAAAAAAAATTAGACTCTTAGTGTAAGTATTTTTAATAGACAAGTCATTAAGAATAATTTCTGACTGTTCCCTGGCTGCTGTGTATATTTTGCTATGGGGTTTGATGGTGATGGCTTCCCAGCAGAAAGGAAATCTGACTAGGCTGCATGTGTTGGAGAATCACATGATCTTAGAAGGAACAACTCCTTCTGCTGCACTTGTCTTTTTAGTGTGCAGGGACACATGGTCCATTTCTGTATACTGACCCCTGTGAACCACTCCCTCCAAAACTGGAGGAAACTGATGTGGAAATATACATGTAGAAACAATCAGGATTCTCCTTTCCAACACACCTCCTCAGAAGGTGTGTGGTTCAGCCTCACAGCTGAGGTTTGTGGCTCTGGAGGACTGTTTGGGGTGCTTTCCTACACTGGTCCATACTGATGGCCTGTGATATTATTGGCAGGGGAGTGGGTAGTATTTAGTGCCATTTGCTGCTGAAGTCTGAGCTCCCTGGGTGGGTGTTTTACAGGAAGACGTGGACAAGGCGGTGAAGGCTGCTCGGGCTGCCTTCCAGCTGGGTTCGCCCTGGCGCCGCATGGATGCATCTGACAGAGGCCGACTGCTGTACCGCCTGGCAGATCTCATCGAGCGGGACCGGACCTACCTAGCAGTGAGTCCTCAGCCCTTTTAACCCTTGCTCCTAACAAGGGGCTCGTGGCATCCTGAGGACATCTAGAACTCACCCTGGCACTCTACCAGTTCTTGTCAGTGCCAATGCCAATGGTCAAATGTTTGCTTCCTCTTGTTTCTGCACCAACATGTCTTTACTGACCTCTCTTGTCAGGCCTTGGAGACCCTGGACAATGGCAAGCCCTATGTCATCTCCTACCTGGTGGATTTGGACATGGTCCTGAAATGTCTCCGGTATGGGTTCCTGTTCTTTGTTCTGGCCATTGCCAAAAGGGAGGGAGGAATATTGGGAGGTAGAAATAGATTAGAAGAATATAGAAGGCTCTCCTGTGGGACTAGAGCAGTGTCCCTTTAGAAGCCCATCTTGTGAGAAAATCCCTCAGTGTCAACAATCAGAACTTAGTCCTAAGAACTCTCTCCTTTGTCTTGAGTCATGTTTAGTAATTTATGTGTTCCTTGTAACTGGCCACTTTTTATAGGGCATCTTATTTGTTGGTCTTTGGTTGTTCACTATTACAGGCCATGCTATACCATAGGGTTGGTAGTAATGTCTCCACGTCCGTTTCTGATTTTAGTTACATCTTGGTTTCATGGTCCAGCTAATCTCTGGGATTGTTTTGCTGGTTCTCGTTTGTTTTTCTGTTTCACTCCCTTTGCTACTTTGAGTTTAGTTTAATTATATACATCTTGATGACCAAGGAGTCAGAGCTCATTGGAACTCTTGGGGTTTCAGGTGGCAGGAATTCACTCAGCCCAATGTAGACAATCCTGAAAAGGCCCTGAGTCCTATCATCCCCTCCCTTGTTTCCCGCTCTTGCCACTTATGGTTTCTTCTGGCAGGGCTGACCTTTGTGCTGCGACCCCTCAGACCTGATGCCACCGTCCTGGGGGAGGGTCCACAACTGCCTTGCCTTGAGTCTGACCAGCTTTGGTCAGACCACTGTGTAGATAGTGCTGCTCTCCTGGGACATATAGATGGAGATGGTGGGGAGGATGCGGTACCAGAAAGACAAGAGTTATCCTGCACATCAGGGCCGCTAACCAAAGGTCGTGCTTCCCAGGGCCAGTGAGCAGCTCCAGGGACATTTTCTATCACAGTTGCAGGGGAAGGTGCTGCTGGCATTTGGTGGAAAGAGAGGTGGGTCGCTACTAAAAGTCTTGAGGCCAGAAAAACAAGCTCCTACAATAAAGAATTTTCTAACCGGAAATGTCAGTGGTACTGAGGGGAGAAACCCGTGTTTCAACCTGGTCAGTTCTAGTTTGGCTCACTTTGGCAGACCCCACTCACTCCAAGAATCTTCCTTTTACAACCCTCCAGACTTTCTCTTTCCCAGTCCCTACTTCCTTCAAGCCATCACATGCCATGAATATACAGCTGGCTGCTCCCCAGGTCTAAGGTGCTGTGCTCTTCTAGCACCCGAGTCTCTGTGATGTAGATATTGCTTCCTGAGGTGGGAGATTTTCTGTGACGGCCAGGTTTAAGAAGTGCTGTTTGGACTGGAGAGATGACTCAGTGTTTAAGAACACTGCTTTTGCAGAGGACCTCGGTTTGGTTCCTAGCACCCACATGGCTGCTAACAACTCTCCTAACTCCAGTTCCAGGGGATCCAGCACCCTGTTCTTACCTCTGTGTGCAGCAGGAGCACTTACACATGCAGGCAGTACACTCATAAAATAAAATTAAAATAATATAAATAATGAAATAAAGTAATAAATAAGAACATTTTTAAAAGAGAGAGGTGAGGGCCTTGCCTAAGTTGGGTGAAGCAAATCTGCAGCATGAACTTTTAGACACACAGTCCTCCCTTTGCGGAATCTCAGCAGTGGGCGACGTGTCTTAGATTCTGTGCACTAGGGCTGCGTTGTTTCACCCCAATCCAGGTCCTGCTGACAGTTTTCCAAATTGTTGTAAGACACCAAATCCCAGGTCTTGAAATCCCAAGGGAAATAAATAAAAATAAATTTAAAAATAAATAAATTTTTATTTGCTATGTCACAGTGAAACTGAAGAGGGCATGGGCCATGTAGATCAGTTAGAAACTCCAGGGCTGGGGTACAGCTCCATGCTACAGTGCTTGCCTGAAATGCTAGAGACATTGAGTTTGATTCCTAGCACACAAAAAGCCAAAGCCAGGAAAAATGTACATATACAAGAAGTGCCATTTGATCAGTCTGCCCTTTTTGACTAGGTTTGACCCATGGTCGTCCAGTACTGATCTGCAGTGGTGGGCTGGCACAATAGTCATACTTTAGTCACTCTGGGTGCTTATTAAATGACTGTTCCTAGAGAACTGAACTGAGTGGTGGGAAGTGACCCCTTGACTTGGTGCTTGTCATCAGCACTGCAGATGATTCTGAGGCTTCAAAGTTTATGTGGAGTGGGTCACTGTACCCCAGTGGTCATCCACGTCTTTGGGAATAAGCCAGACTCCGAGCTGATTATCAGGGAGAACCTCAGGGCCAGCCTGAGTCTCCTTTCTGCTGGGTATTATAGGTTAGACACTGACTAACATTGGACCTTTTCTCTTTTAGTTATTATGCTGGCTGGGCTGATAAATACCATGGGAAAACCATTCCTATAGATGGCGACTTCTTTAGCTACACTCGCCACGAGCCTGTGGGGGTGTGTGGGCAGATCATTCCGGTGTGTATCAGCCCCTCTGGAAGGCATCAGGAGGGTGGGGAAGTAGACACGGGTTTGTCCGAAGGATGCCAGGTGATGGCTGAGAACATGGACTTTGGCAAGTCCACCTGGGATGGGTCAGGTCTGAGGCCCGCAGTCACTTATTCCCTGAACCTCAGTTCCTCATCTGGAAAATGGCAGTCTTGTGCCCACTCGTGGAAGTAATGATAGGGATTTGCATGGTACTTAGTACCCATAATTCTGAGTTGTTGTCACCATCACCTGCCTGCCTTGACCATCGTCTTAAGCCCATGATTGAAATGTAGAGGATCACCTGGGGGCAACCCTGCCTATTGTCTGGTGTAGTTGTCCAAGGGGGTCTTGAGGTTTGTGTGGCTGTCGTTTATGCAGTGGAACTTCCCGCTCTTGATGCAAGCGTGGAAACTGGGCCCAGCCTTGGCAACTGGAAACGTGGTTGTGATGAAGGTCGCCGAGCAGACACCACTCACTGCCCTCTACGTGGCCAACTTGATCAAAGAGGTGTGTGGCTTGCTTGCTTCTTCTGTGACCTCTGCATCATCACCGTCCCTAACCAGAAGGTCCCTTGCTACTGTTTTCCACACGGTGCCCTGGCAGGACCCTCTTGGAAGGATGAAAGCCACTACTGAGAGAGCGGGGATTCTTCAGGGAGCCCTGCAGTCAGACTCCTCACCCCGTCCATTCGAAGGCCCATGTGGTCCCTACAGAGTGGCTTTGTTCATCTCTGTCCCCAGCACACTGTATGGGCGAGAATGGGGTATGTTTTCCTTGTGCAGGCCCTGGGAGCAAGAGGATGACTCCCGGGCCTCCTGGTTTCCTCTAGGCTGGCTTCCCCCCTGGCGTGGTCAACATCGTTCCTGGATTTGGCCCCACTGCAGGGGCTGCCGTCGCTTCCCATGAGGACGTGGATAAAGTGGCATTCACAGGCTCCACCGAGGTAAGGCGTTTCAGGACCCCAGGTTTGCAATGTGGTGGGCTCAGGCCCCCCTTCGCAGCTGCTCCTTCAGGAGTGTCAGGCTCTGCCCCAGAACATGCCTTCCAGTTGCCTAACTGATAACCCACCCGTGTATGCCACAGGGTAGAGCAAGGCTAGGCCACCTGTGGTCTGGCCTTCCCAGCTGCTGTTGGGAGGGTCGCCACTCCTATGGACTAAGGAGGCAGGGCTGGTGGGCTTCGGAAAGCCCAGGTGCAGGTCCTGGCCTTGCTGTTGTTGCCCAGGGGATCCTTGGAATGTCCAAGAGCCTCTGCTCATTTTCCTTAAAGTCAGGGTGGTGGTGAGAGTGGTGGCCCTGGGGGTGGAGGCAGGAGGGTCAGGAGGGTCAGGAGCTCAAGGGTGTCATCAGCCACATCGTGAGTTCAAGACCAGCGTGACACATGAGATTGTCTTTAAAAGTTGAAACAGTAACAGTGTCCAAAACCAGGATGGCAGCATCTGTGCATCCAGGATGGCATGGGCAGTCTAGCACGGAGGGGAGAGGGGACACCGTCTATGCAGCTGGAATGGCATGGGCGGTCTATCGAGGAGGGAAGGACCTCGGAGTCATGCCACTGTTTGGGCAGTGCCTCCTTGCTGTGTGTCCTTGGCATATTGCTTTACTTTTTGTAACCATGTATCTGACAAAAAGTAGCTTAAAGAGGAAGGACTTATTTTGGCTAACAGTTGGGGTTTATTGTGGTGGGGAAGGCATGGCGACAGGCGCCTGAGGCTCACATCTGGACAGATCAGAAAAGCAGATAAGGCAGGAAGTGGGCCTGGCTACATAAGCATCAAGCATTCTCCCTTCCCCCAGTCACCACTTTTTCCATTAGCCCCACTTCTAAATGTTCCATGGCCTCTCAGAGCAATGCCAGTAGCTGGGGGACTACACACTCAAACACATGTGCCAGCGGGGCACATTTCATACTCAAACCTTAACACTTACAAGTCTGACTCCTGGAACTGCAATTCCTCATGTGTTCTGTGGGGTGAGACCCATGCCCCGTCAAAGGGCTGGAGCCAGGGTGGGCGAGAAAGCTGTGACTGCTTAGCCCAGAACAAGTGCTCAGTTGCCAAGTGAGTGAGTGAGTGAGTGAGTGAGTGAAAGGATTGCGTTTTACTGGGCTGCTCTGTGTCAGATTCCAGGAAGACAGACAGGTGGAGATTCTAGTGACTCCCTTAAGCATCCAGTCCTTGAAAGCAGGAACAGGTTCCTTCCAAAGGGGAGATCTCAAACTTCCAAGAGGGGCATTAATTAATGTAACACATATGATCTTCAAACAGCTGTTTCACCAGATCTGTCCATTCTCAGTCTTCCCACAGCAGTATGGTTTCAGGAGGGCAGTGTAGTGCTCATGGCAAGTGTTTAAGATCCTCCTTTGTTTAGTTAACACCTAACTTAATGCTAAAATGCCATGTTGAGTCCCATAGAATGAATGATCTCCTGGGGGACCTATGTGTTTACTCAGGAAATGAGTAGGGCTGACTGTGCCAAGCTCTGGGAAATGCTGGTGAGAACTACCCACCCTCACCCTCACAGAACACAGTACGCCAAGAAACACTCAGATATCCTGGGAGGAGGCCACCTCGCAACTGGGCCCGAGTGTGAATTCTGCCTCTATACTGGGTGAAGTGGGCACAAGCCTTGGCCTCTCTCCCTTGTCTCTAAGTCAAGAGGAAGAGTTGCACCAGCTTCTCAGGGCATCACGAGGCTTGACTTCAAGGCACAACACCTGGCCCAGGGCCACTGTGTCACTGCAGTTGGTACTATATCGTCATTGTTGTCTTGGAGCTTAGGCTAGGGCAGTGATGGAAGGTGAACTCTCCAGGTCTCTTGGGATTCGGTGAGTCCCTGGAGTCAGGGTCCTCAGTTCTGTGTATTTAGCTTTCTTTGCCTGTGAGAGCAGTCCATGTGTCTGTGTCCCCACAGGTTGGGCACCTAATCCAGACTGCTGCAGGCAGCAGCAACCTGAAGAGAGTGACCCTGGAGCTGGGGGGAAAGAGCCCCAACATCATCCTGTCAGATGCTGATAGTAAGTTACGAGGGCTGCAGGGAAAGCCTCATCTCCAGTGGATTGGTTTTGGGGCCCATGGAGTCTGGCATTGTCCTCTTCCTGTCTCAGCTCTTCTTGCTCCCTCTATATAGGCAGCCTAACCCTGTATTGTCCACCACAGGCCACCATACCTCAGTCACTTTCTGTTCCTGCTCTCCCTGAGGACCACTTATCTTATTGTTTGGCTCCTGCTCAGTTGCCATGCTTCATAGATGGAAAATGGTTCTGTCTTGTTCTGGCCAGACTCTGGCACCCAGCAGGCACCGTCCCTGATGGTTGATGTTGTGGTTGGGCGGCCCTGGGGTTATAACATATAACAGCCTCTTAGGTTTCATCTCTGTCTCTCCCCACCATCCCCCGCCTACTCCATGCAGTGGATTGGGCTGTGGAACAGGCCCACTTTGCCTTGTTCTTCAACCAGGGCCAGTGCTGCTGTGCTGGCTCTCGGACCTTTGTGCATGAGGATGTGTATGAAGAATTTGTGGAGCGCAGCGTTGCCCGGGCCAAGTCTCGGGTGGTTGGGAACCCCTTTGACAGCCGGACTGAGCAGGGGCCCCAGGTAAGCCTTGTAGGCACAGTTGTTCCTGGAGTCAGCTTGGCAAAGCAGAAAGGCACCGATTCAGACTTGGTGGGTCTGGGTTCCTGTGTCTCCTCTGCCATGTGCCAGCTGTGTGCCCTGCTGGGGAAAGTGTGAGACTCAGCTGCTGTCTGCTTCCTACATTTTGGAGGGCTCCCAGACCGCAGTAGGAGAGCTACCCCTAGCTCCTGGATTTTCATTTTTGTTCATCTCATGAAAAGAAAAACAGTAGTTTTGATTTGTGTTTCTCTGGTGGGAAATGGTGGCTTTTCTTGGGTATTACACTCCGACCCTGGGCGTTTTGTCTTCTTCCTCATTCAAGTCCTTCCCTCCCTTCTCAGCTGCCTCTGGCTGCAGCCCAAAGCCAAAGAGCATCTTCATCTCTCTGGGCTTCTTCTCCCACAGGTGGATGAGACTCAGTTTAAGAAGATCCTTGGTTATATCAAGTCAGGACAACAGGAGGGGGCAAAGCTGCTGTGTGGGGGAGGGGCTGCTGCTGACCGAGGCTACTTCATCCAGCCCACTGTGTTTGGAGATGTGCAGGACGGCATGACCATTGCAAAGGAGGAGGTCGGCAGCTACGGCTTGTGCTCTGGATACTGTTCTTAGAGGGAATGAGCAGTGGGTGATTTGGTCTAGCATCTTGACACTCTGCCCCACACTCTGGCCTTGGTCATCTCTATGCCTAGAGCAAGTTATTTGCAATGTGCATTTGATAAGTCACTCTTCAGTCTACTGGGGCTTCCTGCCATTTAGGAGAATGTGAAATTCCCCAGTCTGGCTTACAGAACTTTGTGTTCTATTCCCTGGGACCCATGAGTCTAGGCCCTTTTCATAGCCTTGACACAAACAAGACATTGGACACGACCTCTGAGCGACTATCTACCTGACATGCTCTTGTTGAGAGACCACTGGTGTCCTCTGTGAACACAGGCCAGCAGTTCTGTCTGAGTGATTCACCTGTTCACTTTACAGCTAGTGAGGGCCTACTGTGTGCTGGGGTCTTCAGAGACCCTGGAGATTCAAGGCTATCCAAGACCTGCCTCTGCTTCTATGTTCAGTTTCCTCCACTTCCACCAGCTGGATTAAACCCCAAGCTGCATGTTTGGACAGCATACCCTGCCACCCTTTCACATGCTAGTCAGAATAAGACAGTATTAAGGTGTAAAACCAGGGCTAGAAAGCCCAGCAGAGTCCTGCTGTTCCAAACCCCATTATGTCTATGTTGATGGTTTTCTTTAAACTCTCAGGTCCTGATTTTCTGGACAGTCAGGAGTGCCTGTGCTTGCTCATGCAGGAAGCCTGTGATGGCCTAACTTAATCCCTACCCCAACTGCAAGGTTTCTAGGTATCCTCTCCACTCCCTTCTGTCCATTGTGGCCTCGTGGAATCAGCCACTTCTACAGGAAGACCTACTTCCTCTCAGTGGGAAACTGGCCTCGTGTGAATTTACCAGGACTCCATTTTCCTCTTCAGCCCTCATCCATAGCCTGCTTCCCTGTTCTCTGCGGCACAGCTAGACTGTCACTTCTGCTGTCTTCATGACACTGTCCTCCCTAGGCCCCCAATAGGCCCCTCTGGGTGTCAGCTCCCTGTACGTGCTGGTTACACGGTGATCAGTTAGTCACAGGATGGCCAGTTGCAGCCAGTCCTCTGTGGTCTCTGGAAAGGCCTGAGAGCAATGGCACCTAGCAGCATCTGTGAGTAGGCCTTGGTTTCTAAATTCTGTCCTCCACAGAAGGAACCAGAGTTCTTTGGAGAAACAGCCCATTCTGGGAACAGGGTAGAAAAAGAGCAAGAGAAGCCTGGAACTTCAGAGAGCAGAAACCATCATTTGTTCACAGATGTTCAGCATCCTGTCTGTGCCTCATACCTAGATTAAATGGGATGGATAATGGGCTTTAAATTCTTCATACTAACTTTACACGGCACATGGTAGTTTGCTAGCACATCCCACACTCCATAGAACTATTTAGAAATAAGATTATATACCCAAAGCACAAGGCACCTGGGAAGTAGTCTCTCTGCCAGGCACCTCCCCTTTTTGTTTCATGAGCTAGGAGACCACCGTGGCTCTGGAACTGCTAGGTTATGTCTCGGGCTCACCCTTTACCCCTCTCCCACTTCTTTCAGCCCCAGAGGCAGAGGCTCTGCCTCTTACTCTGCCCTCTTCCTCCAGATCTTTGGGCCAGTGATGCAGATCCTGAAGTTCAAGACCATAGAGGAGGTTGTTGGGAGAGCCAATGATTCCAAGTATGGGCTGGCTGCAGCTGTCTTCACCAAGGACTTGGACAAGGCCAATTATCTGTCCCAGGCCCTCCAGGCTGGCACTGTGTGGTAAGAGCCTCCTAATAGCTTCTCCTCAACCCAACAGAGTCCCCAAAAGCAGATCTTCTGGAATTCTAGAATTGGGATCCTGGACCAGGAGCTGTCCAGCCATCTTCTCCCCTAGAGAACAACATCCCCTTAGAGCCGTCTCTTCAAGCTGTAACTGGACTCTTTACCTGTGATGAGGCAGCATCCCAAGCTGATGACACAGATAATTGCAGTACTGATCTTAAAAGTCTAGCACCTAGCTGGGCACACATCTTTAATCCCAGTATTTTGGAGGCAGAGACAGGTAGATCTCTGTGAGATTGAGGCCAGCTTGGTCTGTACAAGTGAGTTCCAGGCCACCGGGGGCTTCAGGGAGACCCTGTCTCAAAAAACAAAAACAACAAGCCTCATACCTTCTCCACCACCACTAGGATTGTTATAATGAAAGAAAGAAAAGAAATAAAAATGTTCAGCTCTGAGCTGTACTTTTTTAAAAAAGTAAACTTTTTACTCTGAGTGTTCAAGGCCAGTCTAGTCTACCCAGGGAGTTTCAGGCCAGCGCTTCATATTGAGGCCCTATCTCAAAAAACAAAAACAAGACCCCCACATTTCTAGATTAATTGTGTATATCCATTTGTGTGTGTGTGTGTTTGTGTTTGTGTTTGCGTGCTTTGTTGGCACATGTGTGGAGGTCAGAGGACAATTTTCAGAATCCACTTCTATCGTGGGTCCTAGAGCCTGCCCTTGCCTACTCATGACTGAGTCCAGCCTGCTCCCACCTATCTGTTTTCCTGAGGAAGATTTTGGAGCCATACTGGGCCTGTGGTGGAAGCTATTCCCTTACACTGACCTCTCTCTTCCTGTCTCAAATCATAGGATCAACTGCTATGATGTGTTTGGGGCTCAGTCCCCGTTTGGCGGCTATAAAATGTCCGGGAGTGGCAGGGAGCTAGGCGAGTATGGCCTGCAGGCGTATACTGAAGTGAAGACGGTGAGTAGCGCCTGTGGGCACCTGGGCCTCTCCCTTGGGAAGGAGGGCTTCAGCCATCTGTTGTTAGCTTCTAGTTTCAATCCAAAGAAGCCACAGAAGAGGTTAAACTCACTGTTAGGTTCTTGACCCCACCTGGGCCCACAGAGCAATTTTCTTGACTTGGTTAAGGCCAAGGAGTTGGTCAGCCTAAGCAAAGGCAAGAGCCCAGTAGGTAACTGCCTGGATACGGGTGTGCACCACACCTGGCCTTCTCTGCCACGACTCTTATGGCATAGCCTGGGTTTCTCTCAGATGATTCCCTAGTGGAGGGTGTGGGGCTGTACAATGTCGGATGTTCAGCTGTCTCCTTGCCTCAACTCCCTGGATGCTACTAGTGCCTGATGACCCTCAGCCCTTAGGACAGTATGTGTCCAGACATTGCTAGATATCACCTGGGGCCTTGGTTGCCCCTGGTTGAGAATCTGGTAAGGGGAGTAGGGTCTGATGTAAGGGAGTGATGTCTCACAGAGGCATCTCAATTGCTTTGACTACCCAGCTGCCAAAATGATGTTAGGGGCCCTGTCTTCTTCAGAGAAAACCCACCTGGCACTTCCAAACCCCAGGAAATGTATGGAGTGAAGATTAACCACTTCTCTGAACCCTTCACAGGTCACCATCAAAGTGCCTCAAAAGAACTCATAAAGGGGTATGCCAGCTTCTCTCAGCCTGTGCCGAAAGCCCAGCAACATCACAAGGAAGCTAAGTAAACAACCCACGCATACCAAGAAAAGAAATCCCTTCACCAGAGTCTCTTGCACCAGAAATCTAGAATTTGAGTTGATAAATAGAGTGGGCTGATATGGCTCAGTGTCTGTGGATAGTTCTTTACCTGGGCTGAGGATGTGGGTCAGGGGTCAAGCACTCGCCTAGCACGTGTGAGATCCTAGGTTCCATCCCCAGCACTGTAAAGCGAGCAAATGAAAAATTTTCAAAATCACACTGATTGACTGCGGCATTGCTGCTGGCTGCACGGTGGGGTTTGAGGAAGTAGATTCCGACCTCCGTTTAGTTCTGTTACCCTTCCATAACCTTTAGGTTATGCACTTTAGGGGAGAAAAAGCCATTGTCATAATCAGCTTTGTACCACCTGTATTCTGGACTAAAATTCATTAAACGCAGAGCTACTTTAGTGCTTCTTCCTCCGTGTCACTAACCAGGGGCACGCCTGCGCTGGGCGGAAGTATCCCCACAGCCTTCCGGTGTCACAGTGTACCTCCTGCCTCTCCTCTTTGAACGGGTACCCTTGGTTTTCCCAGGTAATTTGCAGGCAGCCCTGGCCAGGCTGCACTCCTGGTGGTGGCCCTGAGTGCAACACTGGGAGGAGGGTTAGCTAGAAACGGACACGGACACCCTAGCTGTTTCCAGTTCTGAAAGTTCACTCCGGCTTGTCTCGCAGGAGGCTGAGTAGGTGGCTGACTCCCATTTGCTCATCTCAAGCCTCCAGTGCAGAACACAGCCTGCCTCCAGCCCTGGCTCCAGAGCCACCAGCCCTGGCTCCGCAGCCTCCAGCCCTGGCTTCACAGCCTCCAGCCCTGGCTCCGCAGCCTCCAGCCCTGGGTCTGTAGCAGTGTCTGGTTGGTGAGCAGAAGTGCAATTTTCAGAAGACATTATTCTCCTAGCTTACTGTGTGGCCTTCTTGGGGCAGAGTGGAGCAAGATTATATGGACAGGTGGAAGGGCCCTGACCTCACTCATGCCAGCTACAGCAGCCACCTGGGAGGCATTAAGGGTGGACCTGATAGAGATCGCCACTGGCCAGAGGAGGAGTTTCCTTGGAGCATGAGGAATGGCTGTGAACATGGGCTGGGACATGCTGGGGACACAACTCTAGAAGCCCATGGTCTGCTGGGGGCAGATGCTCCGGTGAAGACTGTCAAGAGTCTCACTGAAGGACAGGACTCCACTTACGGTGGATGGGAACAAAACTCTTAAGAAGGGACCTCAATTATATTTTCCTTCCAGCCGTTCTGCTAGAAGGGTTAGTTCCTAGAGGTTTTAGATGTCCCTTAATTACCAACCTAAAACTTCTGTGTATAGATGGGGGAACTTGCACCCTCTAATGGACATCTGGATCCATATACAGTACTAGATTTATATGTATACATACTATTATTTCCTATATATAAATACCCTTGATAATGATTGAGGCCAGCCTGGTCTATATACTGAGTTCCAGACCAGCCAGTGATGCATACTCACACTATGGCAAAAATGCACTCACATATAAAGAAATACATGGCTGCATGAGGGACATACTGTGATCCCAACACTGGAAAACATTAGTGGAGGCAAGAAGAGTTTAAAGCCAGCCTGGGCTAAAGAATGAGACTGTTTCAAAAGATGAAAGGGAGGGAGGGAGGAATGGAGGGTGGTATAAAGCTTGCTTGGGGTTGCCCCAATCACCCTGTGTGGTAAACACACTTGTGCTTTAATTTTGCCTGTTATTGTTCAAAAGGAACTTGAGTTAGGAGCAAAAGAAGCCAGTAAGTGTGAGAACCAAAATGGAGCCTTGCATGTGAACCCTAGGCAAAAAAAATGAAAGGTAATAAAGCCAAGGGTTTATGAAGGTTCCTATCAGCATAAAGGCCTGATAGTGGCCACCACAGAAAGCTGATAGATCCGTGAGCTTATACAGTGGGTTCCGCAACCTGGGTGTGGTGGCATAAGGCTGTAATCGCAGCAGGAGGCAGGAGGATCAGAAGTTCAAGGCCAGCCTCAACTACACAGCAAGTTTAAGGCCAGCCTGTACTGTATCAAAACAAAAAAAAAGTACTTTGGTAAGAACTTCTGCCTAGCCACTGTCTGACCTTGGACCACTTGTGTTATTTAATCATTGTGAGCCAGGGTTATTATTGTAAACTGTCTGATAAAATACTTCTCATTTTTTGTTTAAAACCTTCCTCTTGGGCAGGAGAGATGGCGCAGCGGATAAAGGCATCTGCTGTACAAAAGTGAAGACCTAAGTTCAGTCCCACATGGAAGGAGAGAGCCGACTCCAAAATATCCTCTGAAATCCACATGAGTTCCCCATCCCATCATACAGTATAATAATAAAGCATTTTAAGAGACTAGAGAGATGGCTCAGTGCTTTAAGAGCACTGGCTACTCTCGCAGAGGACCTGGGTTTGGTTTCTAGCACCCACAGGGCAGCTGACAAGAGCCTTAACTCCATTTCCAGGGGAACTGATTCCCTCTTCTGGCCTCTGTACACGTGTGGTACACTTACATATATGCAGACAAAACACATACACATAAATAAAAAGAAAGTATTTTTAAAATATTTTTTAAAAGAACTCCTTGGGGTTGGGGATGTAAGTGGTAAGGTGCTTGCCTACCACGTGCAAGGGTCAGGGTTTAACCCTTAGCACTTCAAAACAACAATAACAAAATCACCCCCTTCCGGTTCAATTAGTAGCATTCTTGCTTTGCAAGCATACTGACCCTAGTTTAATCCCCAGAACCCAGGTAAAAATGTTAAGCATGGCGGCATCCACTAATCCTAGCATTAGAAAGGTGGAGACAGCAGACCCCTAGGGCTCACTGGCCACCAGTCTAGCCTAACTGGTGGGCTCTAGGCCAAAGGACACACTGCCTTAAAGGCAGGGGACATCATTCCTGAGGATGACAGATGACATTGAGATTTGTCTTCTGGCCTCCTTACACACGCTCCCGTTTCTCTCCCCCTCTTTGGACATACCCACAGTTTGCTGTGGCACAGAATACCTATTGCATGCTTAAAATACCTATTGCATGTTCTGAGCTTCCCAAATGAATAGTTATTCTTTGGAGGATCCTTTCTGAGTGTTGTCTTAATTTAGGTTGATGATACTTCAGTGTCTCTCTCATTGGGTTTCTAGGTTCTGATTTCTCCAGTTTTTAATGTTTTCTTTCAGTTCACACATATGTTACCCACAAATATTAGTTAAGAACAGAAGTCTCTCTCAGGCAAAAAACAAGCAAAACCCCTAAGTGTGGTTGTCAAGAACTGTCAGTGATTCCACAAAATCCTCCCATTACAATGTTCCATGGTTAAAAGGAGATAGTTCACATTCTAAGCGTTCGACATGGCTGCGAACGCTTCCGCCATCCCATCAGCGTGACAGGCAGTAGAGTGATGAGAAGGCTAAAAGATGGGAGCCCCTACCTTTTAAGGGATGACCCGGAAGCTGCAGCACTTCTACTCACGTTTCCTGTCATCTATCCCTCACCATAAGCAAATAACTGAGCGAACACTTAGGAGAGAAGGGGTTTGTTCTGGCTCGCCATTTCATAGATTTCAGTTGTTTGTGATGGGATTTGCTCCATTGGTGTCAGATTGTTCCTGTGGCAGCAAACAGGAATCAAAGAAACCTGGATCCAGGGGTGGCCCCACAGCCACCAAAATAGGGCTACAAGCTGGGGACCACACATCTAAAACATGAGACTGTGGGGACATTTCAGACTCAGACTGCAACACATTTTTTTAGACGAAATAGAAGAAGCTGGCCATACCTGTGTAAGGGAGGTAGACTGATGCCAGTCAGCTGGGCATCAGTGGGCTTTGTTAAAGCTGAAGCACTGTGTGTGTGTGTGTGTTGGGAAACAAACCAGGGCCTCAGGCAAGTTAGCTAAGTGGTCTGTGTTATTCACTCCCCCTTTTTGAGCAAGGGTTCATTAGGTTGTCCAGGCAAATCTTGAACTTGCAATCCTCCTGCCTCTGCCCCTAGAGTGGTTGGGGTTACAGGTCCACTGAAGTCCTTGATTCATTGTTGTGCTCTTTTGGTGGTACTAGGGGTTGCACCCAGGGCCTCCCACATGCTGGGCTAGCACCCTGCCACTCCCTCAGCTCTCAAGTTCTTAATTCTTAGAACCAGCACAGTTTTGGGGTGCAGCCGCAGGTGGACCACAATGGGAGACACGACTCTGAAGTGACAGGTGATGGCTCCTTCTCTGCACTATGTTCTCAAAACTATAGAAAACATTGTTTTCTTTTTTGTTGTGGTACTGGGGACTGAATCTAGGGCCTCTTGCATGCTAGACAAGTGCTCTATCAGTGGGCTACCGACCTCAGTCCCAGGAAAACCCTTTCTACTGAGAGTTTAGATGACACCATCTCTGTGTCTAAGCTCAATACTAGGCATGAGTCTTGTGATGTAGGGTGATACTCCCTCTGAGAAAGCTTTCCAAAGAGTACACTTAGCAACATCTCAGGATGTGTTGGTCAAAGGTAGAGACCTACTGGATAGCTAGGTGACTAGAGTCACTAGTTAGTGCCATCCTGAGCACTTGAAATCTGCTGAATCACTCCTGTGTTCTCACCGCTTATGCAGGTGACCACCTCACTACTTGCAGTAGCCACTTTATAATGTATATATGCATCAAAACATCATATGATCTATACTGAGCATATATGATATTTGTCAATTATGTCCCAGAAAGGCTGGGGGTAGAGGGTTACTATTGAGGACGATGACCTCACACACTATGAAAGCTGGGACAACCTGCTGCAGCTGTCATTTCTTTCAGAGCTTCAGTTCCATCTTTTGGTTCCACCTCTGCCATCTTGGCTTCATTTCCAGCTGTGTCCATTTTTGGTCCATTCTAGTTAGTATGTCTGGATTCTTAGAAGAGCCAGCTCCCTAGGCTCCCATCCCTCCAGGCTAATGCTCACCCACCATCTGTCTGCGAGGAAAAAGACTTATATAGCCCTTGCAGCCCATGCTGCATGGTCCAGTTGATGCGACATGTCTCATCCACAAATCCCATGCTAAAGAGATGGGATGTAGCCAAGAGTTTCTATCAGAGTCATGTGGTCCACCTCTGTGGCCAGTAGTGGAGCCTTCAGTTGCCAAAGAACATAAGTGCAATGGGTCCCCAAAGAAAACTAGAGCTATTGCCTGAAGAAGGGACCATGGGACCTGGCTAGAGACTGATGCCATTGCAGATCTACTGCGAATAGTGTGGCAGAGAACTTGATGGATGAGTTGGGGGAAGAAAATAAAGAAATGTAATTCTTAGCCCTAGGCATGTGAATCTGACTCAGTGTAAGACAATGGGGTCTTTAAACTAAGGAATAACAAAACAGCACTGGCTATGGAGAGCCTCCTGTAGCACTGGCTTTAATATCCTAGACACATTAATCCCCTTGCACTTTTAGTGACATGGACCCAATAGGACCTTAAGTAGCTGTCTAAAGTAAAAACAAACTTCTCAGGTTATGAGCAGCCTAATCTCTCTGGGTATCTAGATGTGGGTCAGTCACAGGAGTATTGGGTGTAAAGCTGCTGTTTGTGGGTTTGGTCTTGTCAGCAAGGCTAAAAAGGACAGTAGGCATGTTTCACACATCGGCAGAGCCCTGGCAAGGAGGCGCTTCCTAAGCATCGGCACCACCTTGTGGTCATTGGCAGAGCTACATCACTGTCTTCTGAAGGATCAAGAAGCCAGGATGGCACAACTAAAGGAACTGAAAACTGGGCTGGCAAGATGGCTCAGTAGTAAAGGTACTTGTTGCCAAGCATGAAAATCTGAGTTCGATACCCAGAACTCACATGGTGGAAGGAGAGAACCAACCAACATCACATGTTATAAATTGTTTCTGACTTTCACACATGTGCCATGGTATGCCCACATGCACACACATACATAAATGACATTTTTAAAAAAGGAAACAAGGACTCCAGTAAGAACTTGTGCATGAATGTACACAGCAGCACTATTAACAGCAGCCCAAGGGTGGAGATGATGAGCTTATGTCATCAATGGACGAATGAATCAACAAAATGTGTCCTAGCCACACAGTGGAATACTAGCCAGCCATGAGGGAGAATGAGCCATCTATTTCACCAGTGTGCAACTCTACTTTGTTTTCTTTCTTAATGTGTGTGTGTATGTGTATGTGTGTGTGTATGTGTATGTGTGTATATGTATCTATGTGTGTGTGTATGTGTGTGTAACTTTCAGGAGCTGTTTCTTTCCTTCCACCCTGTGGGTCCCAGAGATTGAACTCAGGTCCTAAAGCTTGGGAGCAAGTGCTGAGTCATCTTGCTGGTACTCTTTTCTTTTTTTAGTCAAGGTGAGATGCAACTCAGGCTGGCCTCAAGCCCCCAGTGTAGTCAAGAATGACCTTGAACTTCTGATTCTACCACCTCTACCTCCCTAAAACATGCGCCACCATGCCCAGTCAGTTTGTGTAGTGCTGGGATCAAACCCAGAGATTCCTGCTTCCTAGGTAAGCACTATACCAACCGAGCCGCATCTCCAGCCTTGCTTTTATCCTTAATAAGTGATAAAATTGTGTGTATGCCAAAAATTATTTTAAAATAAAATTCTTTATGAGTATCTTGAAAAAAGAAACAGGACCAGGTAAAGGCACTTATCACACCAGTCTGGCAGCCTGGGTTCATCCCTAGAAGCCACATAAAAGAGGAAGGGAAGAATCAACTCTTGCAAATTGTCCTCTGTCGTCTGTGCACCATAACATTGGTATGCCCACATACGTGTATATACACATGCATGTGCCCCACACAAACATAAACTATAATAAAAATTTAAACAAAATTTTTACTTTTATTTTTAAAATCATGTGTAGGTGTGTGTGTCTGTGCATAGGTATGTGCATGTGAATACAGGTGCCTCAGAAAGCCAGAGGCACAACCTGGCTTTAATATCCTAGACAGAACTGTGTGCAACCCCTGCAGCTGGAGTTGCAGGTGGTTGCAAGCTGCCTGATATGGCTGCTGGGAACAGAACTCGTAACTGTTGAGCCATCTCTCCAGACCAGTAATTTTTTTAAGTAATAAAAGCACTGAAGCACCAGTATATCATGACTGAACTTGAAGACATGCAGTCAGGCGAAATGAGTTAAAGGAAAAGGGCACGGCAATATTTATATAAACAGTTCACAGGTGGCAGGTGTAGGAGCAACTGGTAAGTTGCCCAGGGTCCAGAGATGGGGCAAATGAAGAGTCATTTCTAAATGGTTTTTGGGTGTTGTTTAGGTGATGAATATGTTTTGGAAATGTGCAATAGTGGCAGTGTTGGACAGGAAGTAGGAATGAGAGCCTCCCATAAATCTATCCCAGGCATCCTTTGAGTCAGAGCTGGCCAGGGTGCTCAAATGAGGGAATTCCTTCGGGGCCTCGTATGCCATCCAGCCACTGCCCACTCTCATTGGCTGTTTTGTGAAGGATAAGAAACTGGTATTTGTCCATTTATACTGATTTTGTTAACCTTTCTTTAAAAAGGAAAAGCATACACATGGTAAAAAAAAAAGTCAATAAAATATAAATCTGTGCATAGGAAGGAATATTCATTGTGTATACACCAGGTGCCAAGAACTAGACTTTGGATCATATTTCAAGAGATTTATTTTGAGGGCAAAGAAATGGAGGCTAAGAGAGGTTGGCATTAGTTCCTGGATTACATAGGTTAAAGTGGTAAGTCAGGACTAGAATACAGCATTTCTGGAGCTGAGACCAGAATTCTTGCTCCATCCATTTGTGGTGTAGGACCTGAGTTCTCCCTGGGGACCTCTGAGGTACCCAAGTCACCCACTTCCTGACCAGGACAGGGCTACTCCATCTTGAGTATGTATCCTAAGCTCCAGGAGGCCTTTGGGAACAAACCCTTGGGTCCACCCCCAGAACTTCCCGTTTTTAAGTCTAAGGATTTGGGGTGGGGACTGAAAGTGCATCTCTGTGGAGTTCGGGATGCTGAAGCTGCACCTGGGAGAGCACGCTGGGAAACCACTGCCCAGGTCTGCCAAAAGAGTCTTCCACAAAGAAACCTTCATCTCCTCAACGCTCCTCTTTAACAGGAGGAGTTAAAACTTCCTTCAGAAAACTGTTTCATACATATATTTTGAAATTATTTCAAACTTACAGAGAAGTTGTATGAATAGTAAAAAGATCTCTCACAGACCCTTTGTCCAGATTCATCATTTTCACCATTTTGCCACATTTGGTCTGTTACTCATCATTCCCCATTTTGTTACTTCCTGTGAATATTTTCCCTTCTTTTTGTAGGCTATCCTGGTGGGTTGTAGGCATCATACCCATTTACCACCTTGTGCTGTGCTTGGATTCTTACTTAGGATGCTTTCTTACATGACCACTGTTCACATACAAAATGTGGGGAATTTGATCCACACTGACAGGATGCTGGTGGGTGAGGGAGACAACACTAAAGACATTGATGGGCAGGCTTATCCTGGGCAAGGCAGGTACCAGCCCCTGGTCCTACTCTGCCTCCTCACAGCCTGCCAGTAAGTTTTAGGGGTTCATTAGCACACTCCCCTTTGGAATTGTCTTCCTCACCAGTCCTCCCAGGGCGATGTGCCTGGGGTCCTGTTCCCTGTACTGGTCCAGCACACTGCACCAGGGCAGGGTGGACACTTGACCAGGCTGGACCTACAGAAGCTCCTAAGACTGTTGAACTAGACATTGAGCATTGTGAGGCAAAGGGTGTGGCCAGGAACAGAAAGGTCACATGACAAAGAGAAATCACAGGCTACCTGGAGCCATAGTGCAGACAGAGCTGACATGAAAGGACGCCATTGGGCTGTAGCCACTGGACAGCCCAGCAGTCTGCACTACCTGACACTGACTGTTCCCTGTCTACTCAAGAAGGCTCCAGATTCCCAGATTCTCTTGTGCTTATTTGCAATGTGTGCACATTTCTAGACAGTTTTATTACCTGCATGGCTACTGCCTCCACCTCCATGGTCAACAGACTAAACAGTGCATGCTTTGTCAGTTATTAAGATAAAGAATACCTAAGATAAAATGGACCATTTCAACCATTTTGAAGTGAACAGCCCATGGCGTTAAGCATAGCGTTGTGCAGCCGTCACCACTTCTATATTCAGAACACTCCCACCTTTCAAATTCTCCCCACTGAGCACTGACTCTCCATCTTCCCCTCAGCTGCCAAGGCCAGACAGATAGACAGCTACATAGTGGAGCTAGGTTTTATTCTTTAATTTTCAGAAGGAGAGGAGATGCTCTGTTCTGACTCATCAGTTCCCAAATCAGAGGTGAGCTGAGTTTCTGGAGGCAGACTGAGGGGCTGGGAGGGGGTTTCATGAAGCCAGAGCCCTGAACAAGTATTCAGGAAGGTCTGGGGCTGAGGCAGGCCAGCTGTATCTGTCAGGGGACTATGAAGTTAGGACCCTCAAACCACCAAAGACTAGGAGGATGGTACCTGCCTCTCATACCTTTGCTAGAGTCTGCTCTCTCTGTCTTGCCTCTCCCTCCCTCCGTCCCTTCCTCCCTCCCTTTCTCCATCCCTCCGTCCCCATCTCTGCATTGACACAGACAATAAGGCTTACCAGGACATTCTCATTCACACACGCACCATTGTCCCTCGCTCATGTGCACCACTCCGTCACGACCTCATGGTCTCAGGATGGGGTTTGGACTTGTTCAAGGTTCAGGTCAGCAGCTGCCACTCTGCTTTCTGCCCTGTGCTGTCTGCCCCTTCAGCAGCTGCCCATCCTATAGCTGGGGGTCGGGGGTCACACAGTGTTTGTCTTTTGAGGATTGGCTTATATCACTTAGTAATGCTGCTACCCATGACCTATTATTTCATCTCTAAATCCACTCCAGCTACAGTGGACTCTCCCTTTGTATTTTATTTTATTTTTATTTTATTTTGTAGTTCTGAGAATCTAGAAAAAAAAATCTCAGCATGTGGGGCAGTAACATGGAAAGGTGCTTGAAGCCAAACTTGATGACTTGACTTTGATCCCTGAGATCCAAAGGGTAGAAGGAGAGAACTTATTCATGCAAGTGTCCTCTGACCTTCACATGTTTATCATGGCATGTGTGTGCAAGCACACATACACAACACACACACAAAGTGTAAAAAACAATTTAAAAACCCTCAACACACATCTTTTAGACCAACGACAATCTCCTAAGGTGCACTATTCTCTGTCTTTCTAAATTATATTACAAAGAAGTTTTAATGAGAATGCATACATTCTGTGGCCCCAGTAACAAGGCTCAACAAACTTGATGGTTACACAGAAGCTCTGCTAGCTGGGTAGAGCTTAGGTTCGCGAGCTCCCTCGAACTTACAAGGTCCTGGGTTCCATTTCTAGTACCAAAAATAGAAAAAGTTGAGTGTGGTGACTCATGACTCTAATTTCAGTAGTTGGGAGGCTGAGAGAGAAGGATTACCTTGAATTTAAGGCCATCCTAGGCCACAGAGTGAGTTCCTGACCACCCTAGGATACAAAGTAAGACCCTATTTCAAAAACAAAATAAAACAAAATAAATAGATGAATAAACAAAATGAAAAGGAAAAAGAGGGCAATATAAAAAAGACAAAGCTAGACACCAGTGGAATTTCAATGGTTAAAATAGGGTGTTTACACAAGTATTTAGTAATTTTTTAGATTTTATTTTTTATTATTTTAAATCATATTTGTGTGTGTGTGTGTGTGTGCGTGCGTGTGTGTGTGTTCGTGTAACTGCAGCTGCCTGTGCAGGTAACTCCACCTGGAGCTGGAGTTACAGGTGGTTATGAGCCACCTTACCTGGATATTGGGCATCAAACCCAGGTCTTCTGCAAAAAACAAATGCTCTTAACTGATGAGCCATCTCCGGTCCCACAATTTAAAAATGTTTTATTTATTTATTTTACGTGTACGTGTATGCCTGCATGTATGTGTGTGTATATATATATATATATATATACACACACATACATGCCTGAGCGTGGTGGGCAGGATTTTGCCTGAGGAGGGAGCAGGATTCCCTAGAACTGGAGTGACAGTTAGGATCCACCAATGTGAGTGCTGGGAACTGAACCTGGGTCCTCTGCAAGTGCAGCAAGTGTTCTGAACCATTGAGCCACCTCTTCAGACCCTAATTTTTTCTTTTTGAGGCAGAGTCTTGTGTAAACTGACCTCAGGCTGACCTGCAACTCACTCTGTTGTTGAAAGATGGCCTTCAACTTGGGATCTGTTCTAATTAACTTTGTGTTGTTGTGATAAATACCATAACCCAAAAGCAACTTGGGTAGGAAAGGGTTTATTTCAGTTTATAATTCCCAGGTCACAATTTAACACTGAGGGGAAGTCAGGGTGGGAATTCAAGCAAGAACCTAGAGGCAGGAACTGAAGCAGAGACCACAGAGGCACACCACTTACTCATCTGCTCCCCTGGCTTGCTCAGCTAACTTTCTTATACAGCCCAGGTCTACCTGCCCTGAGATGGGGCCACCCTCCATGGGCTGACTGAGCCCTCCAATGTCAACTAGCAAGTAAGAAAATGCCCGACAGACACAGACATGGGCCAGTCTGCTCCAGCACCTCTTCAGACACAGACACGGGCCAGTCTGCTCCAGCACCTCTTCAGACACAGACACGGGCCAGTCTGATCTAGCACCTCTTCAGACACACACAGACATGGGCCAGTCTGATCCAGCACCTCTTCAGCTAAGGGTCCCTCTTCCCAGATGATGCTAGTTTGTGTTGAGTTGACAAAAACTAACCACCACAGAACCCTCCTGTCTCTGCTTCCCAAGTGCTGTAATTCCCAAGAGGCTGTAACCTGGCTCAGGCCTATGTAATTCTAATGTAGAGAATTTCAGAGAATAGTTGAAATGACATAAGTGAAGAAAATGGCTGGAGCAAACAAAAACATCCATGGGTTAGTATTTGACTCTATAGAGATGTATAGAGTCTTCCATGGATTTGAAACTGAGTTATGCAGGATATTCTTTTTTATTATTGCATATTTATTTTGTGTATGTATATGCTTGTGCATGTCTACATATATGTATACCATGACGCACATGTAGAAGTCTGAGGACAACTTTCAGGAGACAGTTCTCTCCTTTAACCATGTGAGTTCTGGGGATCCTAGAGATCCATGTTAAAGAGGAAGGAGAGAACTGACTCCACAAAGTTGTCCTTAGACCTCCATGGGGCATACATGTGCCATGGCATGCACATACCCCCTCACCCATCCAACTGATAATAGAATTCTAAATAAATAGAAATCACTGATCTTCTCATCATTTAGAAGCTAAACTCTGGAATCAGCATCACCGGGCTAAATCAAGGTGTCAACAGAGTACCAGACTCAAGGGGAGAGTCTGTTGTTGCCTCTTCCAGCTTCCGGTGGTTGCTGGTGGCCTTTCATCCCTTGGCTTGTGGCCACATCCTTCAAATCTCTCTGATACATCTTTGCCCTTGTGTGTGTGTGTGTGTAAAACTGCCCTTATCACCCTAATAAGGCTTTTACTATATTTTGGGTCCACTTAGACAATTCATGATATCATCTGCATCCCAAAATCTTTAGTCACATCTGCAGAGAACTTTTGTTTTTAAAGATCATATTAGAAATCGTGTGTGTGTGGGAGGGAGGGAGAGGGAGAGAGAGAGAGAGAGAGAGAGAGAGAGAGAGAGAGAGAGAGAGAGAAACACACAGGTTCCCGTGGAGGTCAGACATTTCAGATCCCACTGTAGCTGAAGTTATAGGCAGTGGTAAGCTGCCCAACATGGGTGCTGGGAATTGAACTCAGGTTCTTTCCAAGAGCAGTATATGTATACCATGTGGGCACTCTTAATGACTTCTCTCTCAGTCCTTCAAAGACTTCCTTTTCCCCACATAAGATAATGTTCACTGGTTCAGGGATTAGTTCCTGTCTTTGAGGGCATTATCCAACCGGTATGCCACTCAGAGGGTTCATAAAGGAGCTTTATTCCCTCTCACATAGCCCAGGTTGGCACTGAGCTCGCTATGCTGAGGATGACCAGAACCCCTCGTCCTGCTTATACCTCCCGAGTGCTAGGATTACAGCCATGAGCCACCTTGCCTAACTTAAAGAACCTTTTAAAATATTTTATTATTTTTATTTTATGCATGAGTATATTGCTTGCGTGTATTTAAGAGCACCTGTGTTGTTCAGTGTCCCTGGAGATCAGAAAAGGGCATCTGATCCCCCGGAACTGGAGTTATGGATAGTCGTTAGCCTCCATGTGGATGCTGGGAACTGAAACTGAACCCCGATCCTCTGCAAGAGCAACTAGTGCTTTTAACCACTGAGCCTTCTTTCAGCTCCCTTAGAAGAACTTTTGACTAGCTGAAGGTGAATGGTTATATTTTAACCCAGGTCTCAGATATAACCAATCAAATAAGGTTTGGCATGAAAAGGAAGTCCACAGAAATCAGGTATCTGTGTCAATTAGGGCTCAACCAGAGGATCAGGTGTGTGTGTGTGTGTGTGTGTGTGTGTGTGTGTGTGTGTGTGTGTGTCCACTTATATGTATACATAAAGTATCAAGGGATATTATCTCATGGAATAGTGGGGGCTGGGTAGGCAAGTCTAAAACCCACAGAGCAGACCAATAGGGGAGTCAGGCTGCAGTTCTAAGTCCTCCTCCTTTTCTTTCTTCTCAGTCTCATCCTCTCCCCCTTCCTCTTCCTCCTCTTCTTCCTCTGAGAGAAACCTCAGATCTTGAAGGATTGAACTTGCCCACCCACTTAGTCTAGAATAGCCTTACTTAGTTAAGTTGGCTGACTAGGGACTTTGATCACATGTTCAAGCTACCTTCATAGCAGACCCTAGATTAGTGCCAGGTTGTGTACCTGGAACTTTCCTGTTGCCACATCAACTGAACATCCAAGTGCCCAAACCCCAACTTCCAAACAGAATACAGAGTTTTACTCTCAGAAGTCAAGGACTACACAGAGGACTCTGGAGTCATATTGACTAGGCTCCAGCTCCATCACAGAACCACAGTTGTAACAGTTCCTTTTCATGGGGCTATCAGGTCAGGTGGAATGGGCTAGCATGTGAATGCTGGGGCAGGGTGTGCTATTCTTGAGGGTTACGCATATTATGAAGTGAAGGAGCACAGAGTCTGCCCCGACCTGCTTCCTTCAATTTTCACTGGTTCTTACTTAGGCCTCTGAGAGGACAGTCCCTCACTACAGTCCAGTGTCTGCTCAGAGCCACATCATGGGGGTCTTCCAGGTCTAAAGCAGCACCCTTCACCCAACCTCTAACCTCCATTCTCCTTCTGTGTACATCTCATTTCTTGACAGCTTATCAGTTAGTTCCATTTGAAACATTTGTTGAGGTAGCACATCTCAGTTGGTAAAGCACTTGCTTAGAGTGCACAAAGCTCTGGGTTTGTTACCAGGCATCACATAAAACCAGGAGTGGGGTGAATATCTGTAATGCCAGCACTCAAGTTGTGGAGGTAGGGCCAGGGAGATCAGAAGTTCAAGGTCACACTGAAGAAGAAAAAAATATGCCTGGGCACATTTTAATGTGTGTCTAATACTGCTTTTATGACTGATTTTCTTATAATTCAGGACATAGTACTCACCTTACAGTAGTTTTATGCTTACTAAAATTTGTATACAAAAAGGAATCAAACTAAAATGCAGAATGCTAGTCTTGAGAAACAATCACCACAGTTATCTAATGGAACATCTATTTACAACCACCTTGCTTGCTAAGGCACCTGCAATAAACTATTAAAAAATATCTTAGCCCCTGCCTTGATATCTGCCTCTGCAAACATGAGTGCAAGAAGGAAGTCCCTTTCAGGGATTCTAGGGCACTAAGCACCTGTTCTGGTTATCTCATAGGCTCTAACTTCAACCCATCAATACAGTAACAGAAAAAGAATATCATGGACGGAAGTATAAAAACTGTGAAGGAACTAAACTCAGGATTTGCGTTCTTTGAGTATAAGCACTGCTTGAGTTCACAGGTGTGAATAAACTTTCCTAATTTCTCCATGTGAGTCTCTATGAGCACCATGCTTCAAAACAATTTTTAAAACTTACTTGTATATTATCTCTTCTAACTGGAAGGAGCTCCATGGGAGGCAGTAGTTAGTAGCAAGGTACCCTCAGTACTAGGGTAGCACCTGGCATGCTGATGGGGACAACTGTATGCTGGGACGCAGCTACAGATGGTCACACTTGTGTTCAGTGGCTTGTTGGCACCTGTCTGTGCACTGCCTGCAGAGGCCAGAAGAGGGAGGGATCCCTGGGAACTAGAGTTACTGACAGTTGTTAGCTGCCGTGTGGGTGCTAGGATGCAAACTCCAGTTCTCTGCAAGAGCAGCCAGTACTCTTAACCCTCAAGCCATCTCTCCAGTCTTAGTCCTGGACTGCGGCAGCCACTTTTCTCAGTTGTGAGAATGATTGTGAAATGAGATGCTATAATTCTCTGGGAATCGTGCCTCTCAGCCCTCCACTTTCCATTTGGGCTTTACAAGGTTACCAAGTAGAATTGTTTCAATGAGAATAGCGTTTCAAAAAGGTTGTGGAGGTTGGGTTCACAGGTGTGAATAACGGCACAACAGAGAACATGCTCTTAGCAGTACTGATCTGGACCCTTAGAAACAGCACCTAAAAACCATTTTTTTTCAGTGCTGGGGAATGAACCCAGATCTCAGAGATGTTATGCAAGTACTCCACCACTGAACTATGCCCTAAACCTTAAAACAAGTGAGATATCTGAGTAGCCGTCCTTGGAGAGGAGAATGCTCTGGAAGGAGACAGGTACCTCTGAGCAGGGAAGGAAGCAAGCAGATCTGTGACAAGTCAGAAAAGTTTATAGGTGCATGACTCAAGGATGGTTCAGCCAGATTGAGGGGAAGTTTCCAGCTTTGGGACATGCAGCCTCAGCTGGAATGCTGTGGGCATAGAGAGCTGCAGAATGGCAGAGTGGCCACCATGACTGCTGGGGGCCACTCTATTGCTCAGTATCTGAAGGATTTGCCTCCAGATGAGAATGTTCATCAATTTCCCATTTATAGACTGCCAAGTTCTACTATGGTCTAGCTGTGGAATGGAGGCTTAGCCCAGAAGCCAGCCATGTGCTCAGTCTGTGAGAATGTAACTTGGTAGCTTTCTAGGGATTTTTCCAAGAAAACAACTAGACGGGCACATAAGAGCATATGAGGACATTGTGCTAATATGCCTCAGAATGTCAAACAGCTGGAATTCTCATTGAGAAAACTACTGAACACAGGGGCACTCACGGGAAGGAACACCTAATCAGCAGGCTAAAGATCTGGTGACTGAGGCTGGACAGGAAATGCAGTGGAGTGTGATGATGAAGGACCTGGGTTCTAGTCTGGAGATTGCTCCTTCCTGGTCCTCTCCTCAGCCTTCTCTCCTTGCAGACTGGCTTTTATCTCTTCCTTTTCCCCAACAGAAAAGGACTGTCCCAGCCTGAGACAACACAATCCTGCCATGTGTTGTCCAACATAGATCTGAAACTGGTTTTAAGGTTCCAAATCCCAGAAGCCTGCTGTGGTTTCAATGTGTTCCCAAGGTTTATGTGCTAGAAACATAACCCCCAAATTCATGTTACTGATATTCAGAGATGAGGTATTAGTTGCTGCATATGAAGAAGAAGCCAAGAACAGTGGTGAAGACCTGAAATCCCAACACTAAGGAGGTAGAGGTTGGAAGATCAGCAGTTCAAGGCCATCCTCAGCTACACAAGTGAGTTTGATGCCAGCTTGGGCTGGATGAAACCATGTAAAAAACTACAACAAAAGGCTTCACTGAGACGGAATTCATATACAATTCACCCATTGTAATGAACACACAATGGCTTTTTAGTATTTAGAGTTGTACATCTCTCATGCCATAATTGATCTTAGAACATTTTCATTGCCCCTTCAAATAAATTTGCACTCCTTAGTTACCCTACCCCGCTCCCCATAGCTCCTGTACCCACTACTTTGTGTGGATTGCCTGCACTAGATACAGCATATAGAGGCAGCCATAGCTTACATGAAACTTGTGACGGGCTTCTTGCACTTGGCATCTTGACCTCAAGGTTCATTCATGCAACATGTCTGAAGCAGATTCCTTTTCATGGTAAAAGGATGTTCTGGTACATGGGTAGATGATGTCATGTTTATCCATTTACCTGCTGCTTCCATTTTTTTTTTTTTTTGGCCATTATAGAGTTTCTATGAATATTCTAGTTTTTGTGTGGATACATGCTATTCTTTCAGAACAGGCATCCAATTTTGTAAAGAAAAAGTCTTAGAGCTTCTTTAAAAATTTTAATTTTGTGTGTGAGGTATTTTGCCTGCATGTATGAAGTGTACTCATGTCATGCAATGGAGGCCAGAGGAAGAAGTGTTGGATTCCCTGGAAACAAGACAGTTGTTAGCCACCATGTAGTTACTGGGACCTGAGCCTGGGTCCTCTGTGAAAGTAGCCAGTACTCTTAACCATTGTGCCATCTCTCCAGTCCCAGTAAGCAGTTCTTACTGCCGCCAACGAGTTAATACAGAAGGGTTAGTTCCTATCATCCTATCATGGTGGAAACTTGGATTTCTGCAGTGTTTGGAAAGGGGTAAGCCATGTTCCCACACATTTCTTGCAGCACCAGCAGCAGCAGCAGCAGCAGCAGCAGCAAATGAAGACTGCCTAGAGCCACAGGGAGAAGGAATCTTTAGAGGAAGCACAGCTCTGCCAATGTCTTGAATAAGTTTCTGCTGTTTCAAGCAACCCAGTTTGTGGGAATTTGTTATAGCAGCCTTAAGAAACCAAGAAAGCAGCTCACAAGTAAGACAGCTGTCTTTAGAGCAAATACGTTGAAAAAGAGAAAGGATCCTCATGGTAGAAGCTACAGTTCTTCGGTAAACTCTTCCTGGACATGACATCTTAGCACTAGAAACATGTAATAAAGAGCCAGCAGACAGGATGAGGGGACCACATGAGGTTACAAATATCAGGAGGAACACATCAGCAGAGGCTCTGCTAGGCTGCCCACCACTGTCACCTCCCCAGCAAAAGAGGAGGAGCTTCACTGTAAGAGACCTTTCCTTCCTCAGGCCTCTGCCTGTTCCATCAACTGAGTCCTTTTCACATGTTTATTAAGCACCTGTAATTGGCTGGGTGTTGGAGACAAGTCCAGCAAGACATGATAAGAATATTCACAACTTAGAGGCCAGTAAAGACCAGAAACCAAATGAACATATAGAAATGAGGATAAACACAAGGGAATAAGTTACAAGATTAAACATAACTTAGACTGGGAAAGAAAGGCAAAAGCTAGGCATAGATTTCTGAAAAGAAAAACAGGATTCAAAATGGGGTTTAAGAAAGAGTAGTGAGCTGGAGACATGGCTCAGGGATTACGATCACTGACTGCTCTTGCAGAGGACCTGGGTTGGATTTGCAGCACCCACGTGGCAGATAACAACCATCTACAACTTGAGCTCCAGGGGATCTGACACCCTCTTCTGACCTCTGTGGGCATGCATGACATGGCTGCTCCTACCTGTATGCAAGCAATACACTTGTACACATAAAATAAAAATAATAAAATATTTTAAAAAGAATAGAAAGTGAGTTGTGTGTGCTAGCAGGTGAAAGTAAGCTTCTAACAGAGGGACAGAAAGCAAAAATCAGCAAGTGGAGCAGTAAAGCTGAGAGCTGCTTGGAGACTGAGTCATCTCTGCAACTCTGTCATGTAGTACGGTACCTGGCAGATGGGAATCTGACAGAACCATACTAAGTGAATGAGTCCCAGCTGTTTTCTACTTCCTATTACAGACAACGTCATTCAAAGCATTAAAAAACCTAAAATCAAATTTTTATTTATCTGGTGCATGGTGTGTATACACATGTGTGAGTATGCATGTGCATGTGTCAAGTCACACATGTGGAGGTCAAAGGATGACTTTGTGGAGTTCTCTTCTTCCACCATATAGGTTCCAGGGATGGAACTCAGGTTTGCAGGCTTAGAGGCAAGTGCCTTTACCAAATAAGCCATCTTACCAGCCCCTCAAGGTATTTATAAATGTTCTCCAGAAGTTTACTGCTGGACAGCTATTTTTTTAGACAGGGTCTCACTATGTAGACCAGGCTGGCCTTGATCCCTGCCTCCTGAATGCTTGGATTAAATAAAGGTGTGTGCCACTATGTTCAGCTGCTAGTCTTAAAAAAAAAAAAAAACCACACACACAAAAACATTGTGTACTAAGCGTAAGTTAGAGGTAACTTGTGAGAATAGGTTTTCTCTTTCTACCATGTAGATTCTGGGAGTCAAACTCAGGTTGTCAGGCTTGGTGACAAGCACCCTTACCTGCTGACCCATCCTGCAGGCCCTGAATTCATATTAGGTAGCATAGGCAAAGCTACTGTAACTCAAAAAATGCTCAACACAATAAAATCTTATTTTTCTCATAAATGGTTCTGAGTGGATATTAAGGACGATGGGAGGCAGGGTTTCCACTACTCAGAAATCTTCCATCTTCAGGCTTTGTCTTCTCTAGACTCTGCTCCTCAACTGCTCAGGCTAGTAGAATTAAGCAAAAACAGAGAGGAGTGCCTACTGGCAGTTTTTATGGGCCAGGCTGGAAATTGCCAATCTCTTCTGTTCACTTTGCATTGGGACATGCTGACACTTACTCTAAGGGCTGAGAAATGTAAGTATATTCATTCACCCAATGGTGTACTATCAACCAACCAGTTGCTTGAGACAAACACGTGGATGTTAGTTTCTTAGTTTCTTTCTCCTAAAATATTTATGTGTTGTGTTTGCATGCCACATGTGCGTAGTTGCCCACAGAGGCTGGAAGAGGGTGTCAGATCCCTTGGAGCTATAGGTGTCTGTGAGCTGTCTGACATGGGTGCTGGGAACTAACTCCAGTTCTGGGGAAGAGCAGGAAGCACTCTTAGCTATAGAGACATCTCTCCCAGCCCCAAACACCTTAAACTATTTTCTTTTCCTTTTTTTTTTTGAGACAGGATCTCACTGTATAGACCTATCAGCTTCTAACTCCAGCTTTCATTTTTGATATTTACCATCACTTCCTTACTTCTGACATCATCATGATCTCTCATCTGGTTGATTCCAACAGCCTCCTAATAGCACTTGGGCAAGCTTATATTCATTCTGTTCTCTACACAGCAGTGGGGTATTATAAAACATAAATCCGGAGACTGGAGAAATGGCTTAATGGGTAAAGTGCATGCTATCCAAGCATGAGGACCCAAGTTTAGATCCCTAGCACTCAAGTAAAAAGTTGAGGAAGTTGTGGCATGCCTGCAACCCCAGGGCTGGGGGGACACACAGGGAGGTTCTGGAGGCTTGCTGGCAAGCCAGTCTAACGAAACAGTGAAGACTGGGTTCAGTGAGAGACCCTCCCTCAAAACAGACAGTGAAGAATGACAGAGAAAGACATCTCATGTCTCCCCCTGGCCTCTCTACACATGTATACACCATGTACCTCCCCGCCACCCCATAAATTTGATTACATTACTCTCTAGATTAAAACCTTTCAGAACTTTAGAATAAAACCTCTAGTACCTACTATGACCCCTGAAGTCATAGACGATGCAGCTCCTGCCCATCTCTCCAAGCTGACCCTACCACTCTGTTTACTCACTCTACCCTGGCTCCAATACTATTCTTGTGAAATCATTTAAGGGTAGGACAATTTTTTAATTGTTTTTATTTTATGTGTATGAGTGTATTGGCCTCATGTATGAAAGTGAACCCAGGTTGTGTAATGCCTTCAGAAGTCAGAAGACGGTGTTGGATTCTCCTAGAACTAGAGTTATGGATGGTTGTTGGCCTCCATGTGGGTGCTGGGAATTGAACCCCAGTCCACTGCAAGAGCAGTCAGTGCTCTTAATCACTGAGCCATCTCTCCAGGCCCAGACATAAAATGTTTAAGTAACAGAAGTGTTAAGTCTTTCAATACAAAACTCCAGAATCCACTCAAGTGTGGTGAGAAATCAGTTCTTCAAGGATAGACACATGCAAAGGAAGCCAACTCATCTAGCTGACAATCTCTGACTGTCATAAGCCGAAAATCATCAGAGTAAAATATACTGATCCCTGAAAAGAAGCATGTGACTAGAGAAGCAGCTTGAGGACCATCTATGCCTGTACAAAAGAACCCTGAGCCCCATCCTCCTTCTTGTCCTCTCTTCAGTAAGCAGTTTGTCCAATTCCCCTCCTATAAATTCTTCACCTACCAAACTACCAGTTTATAGCTCCTAGCCTCCTTGCTGATTTTTGTTTTTGCAAAAATCTAGTGACAACAGTAGCTTACTGGGCTACAGTCATGTGGTTTTATGTCTATCTGCTTTTCTAAATACTTTTAAAAAAATATTTTTATTAATTTCATTTTATGTGTATGCCTGCATGTAAGAGCATCCTTGTCATGCAATGCTCACAGAAGTCAGAAAAGGGTGTTAGATTCCCTGGAGCTGGAGTTATAGATGGTTGTTAGCCACCATATGGGTGCCAAGAACCAAACCCAGGTCCTCTGTAAGAGCAGCCAGTACTCTTGACCGCTAAGCCACCTCTCCAGCCATCCTACTTTTTTTTTTTTTTTTCAAGCATGCTTTCCCTAACATTGGGCTTCCCCAATATTTCGGGATGCTCATTCTTTCTCTAATGCTCCCTTTCCGGCTATGTGGCTGACTTCCATGTCAGCTTAAACAGCATGTCTTTTATTTCCCATCTCTCTTCATTCTCTGCCTCTAGGCAGCAGCTGAGATTTACAGCTTTGTCTACCCTGGGGGGTGGAGAGGATTCTTTGGAATTTTCATGAAATTGCCCTCAAGTTTAAAAATCCAAGCAAAAACCCAGCAGCACCACCAGAACCAGGTACTGTTGTGCTGACTTCCATACTTGCTCCTGCTGTGTGTTAGGGGATGCTCTTTGAAAACACTTATTTCATATTTCCCTTTAGGCTTTTACACCTGCTATTCATCTGGCCCCACGTCTCTTCCTGTGAATGTGTGAGGAACCACCAGGAGGTGATGAGTCAAAAGCTCCTGGAAACTGTGGGTTTACCACTGGAAAGGGAAAGGGGCCTAAAGCAGTTCTTAATGGTGCTGGAATTCTTGCTTTGCTGGCAGGAGGCTTCCATTGGATTCCAGGGTAAGGAGCTGCCTTTTCTCTTGTCATGTCCCCAAGATTTCCCGTTTTTCTATCCTGCCTGGTGCACACTGGCAGTGATATCTCTCTACAGAGCATTTAAATTCCACAAAGCCCTTTTCTTCCACCTTTGTAATATAGACTGTGCTGTGAGGTATGTTCAAATTCCCCACTTACATAATTTTAATTGAGGGTCTAGGGCTGGAACTCCCTGTACATAGCTGAAAAGTGGTCAAGGCCTTTGGAACCCAGCCAGGAATAGTGGCCCTCACCTGTAATCCTGCATTCAGAAGGGTGTAGAGGGGTTGTTGGGAATTTGGCTAGCTTAGAGGCCACATAGAAAACCTCTCTTAAAAACAAACAACCTCCATTGTGCACTAATTTGGAATCCTGGCTTGTAGTCTTTACACCAAGCACCTATAAAAAGATCTTTCAGGAGCTTTAACTCATCACCTCCTGTAGGTTCTTCACTTATTCACATATATATACTGGGAGGCTTTCAAAAGTCGCATCTCAAAAGGTTGCTAAAAAACTCCCCTCCCCCCCACTTCTGTCTTTTGATAAAAGAGATACGGGAGTTGCCTCTGGTGGATGAAATTACAATCTGATAAAATGAAACCAGAAGCCACTCAGATTGGATATGTACTAAACTCCTTGTTTTGTACATGGCTATTGCTAAGACAACTACTCTCTCTCCAGGGGTTCGTCCCCACACTTCCTTTCTCTTCCTCTCCCTTAGGAAGCAGATACCCAACTTGGGTACTTTCTTCAGGGTATCTCTTTCCTTATTTATTTATTACTATTTTATGTGTATCAATGTATTGTAGGTAGGTGCACCCGTGTTGTGCAATGACCGTGGAGGTCAGAAGAGGGGGTCCAAGCGCTTGGCCCTAAGTTACCGACAGCTGTTAGCTGCTATGTGGGTGCTGGGAATCGAACGCAGGCCATCTGCAAGAGCAGCCAGTGCTCTTAATCACCGAGCCATTTCTCCAGCCTCTCGTAATCAAGCTTGTATCACAATATCCTTACTAAAACCACCAGCTGTGCTTCATAAACTGGCTAGTACTGAAATTCTTTTCAGTCTCGAAGTCGAGAATTCTAGTCGGCTCGGGTCGAGGTCCCTAAAAGTCTGCGGCGTTTGTCTCCTCACCGCGGACGGATAGGCACAGTTCATTTCTCTTAAAACAAGTCCCGTCTGGCCTCTATGTTTCCCAACCTGGAAGGTCAGCGGACCCTGTGGGTTCCAGTGGGTTTTTCTGGGGGTGCAATTCCTCACCGCGGCCAGACACACTGCGCCGCCTCTTGCGCACGCGCACCACGTTTGCCCCGCGGCACCCTCTGCGGGCAGGCCTGGCGCTCCGCCTGCTACGTCATCAGCGAGGCGCCCTTGTAGCGGAAGGCCCGGGGACCTGTGCTGAATGTGGCGCGTCCCGGTGAGGCCCCGGCGGACGCCTGCACCTCAGCCGTGCGGCCCGGGGGCGCTTCAGAAAGCCCGGCGGGCGGCAACGAGGGGGGCGCGGGACTGTGGGGGCGCGGAGCCGGGCGGCAGAAGGGGCGGCCCGGAGCTCCAGCAGGGCCCGACGCCGGCGGGCAGTCGGTAGGGCTGCCCGGCGCGGGTGTCCCGGCGATGTGTGGTGCTGAAGCGGCGGTGGGAGCAGCGGCGGCGGCAGCGGCGGCGGGCTTGGCTCCTGCTTCGCGGCGGTGCCGGCGGCGGCGGCGGCGGCGCAGGTACAGGTTCCTCCTCAGGACCTGGCGAGCTCGGGCCTAAGCGGCGGTCCCTCAAAACCTCTGCACGGCGCCCCGAGCCGGGCCTTTCCTCGCCTCGCCCTGCCTCGGGAGCTTGCCTCCCCGGCTGGGGATGAGGCCGGGAGACGGCTGCTCGGGGCCCAGCACAAAGGCTCGTCCCCCAGGGCCGCCGCCGCCACCACCGCCACCGCCACCGCCACCACCACCACCACCACCATCACCGCCACCAGCCTAGAGCCGCCCGCGGAAGCCGAGCCGGAGCCGGGGCCCCTGTCCCTGCCGGCTCCTAGGGGCTGCCGCTGCCCGTCTCCCCGAGGTTCTGGGGCCCGAGCTCCGAGTCCTTTGCTCGCTCAGCTGCTGGGGGACCGGGCAGCCTCAGAGCCTCCTCCGCTCCTGGCTGTGGGAGCCCTGCGTAGCATGTCAGAGGACAGCGACATGGAGAAAACCATCAAGGTAAGAGGAAGGTGCCACCCCTTCCCCCCTTTGTCCTGTGATTCCTCTCAGCTCCAGCCCCGGAAAATCGAGAGAACTCGGTTGAGAGGGTCCAGCGTCTCTAGCCTCCCTGGGATTCGTTGGATCGCGTTTGACAGCTCAGAGGCGAAGGGTTACGTGAATGTGTCGGATGGGATGTCCGATACCCTCCAGATTCTTTGGTTAAATTTTGCTCAGCTAGAATGAAGGGGAGTAGTGTGGAGATACCTGGTTTAAGTGCGATGAAGAGGACTTCTTATGCCTCAGTCACGTCTCAGTCGTTGGCCGCAATTCCTGAGAGTGGCTTTAACTCATCCCTTCTGATGTGTTTTTCCCTGGGGAATAGATTATTCTTCATGTCTGACTGTACTTTCCTGTTCTCTTTCCTAATTTCCTGGGAATTACAGTTTATTTAGGAGGTGCTAACAGTGCCCTGTGTTCTACTGTGACCCTCAAACAGACCTGAGAACATAGCTCACTTGGTAGAGTGTTTGTTTAACAAGCATGAGACCCTAGGTTCGATCCCCAACTTCTGTATAAAGCTGGCCTAGTGATGCAGGTCTGTGATCCCAGCACTCTGGTGGTTCAGAAGTTCTCAGTTAGAGCTAGGAAGATGACTCAGCCTGTAAAGAGACCTGAGGCCAAGCCTGACCATTAAGTAGCCCTGGGACCCTATCTATGGTGAAAGGAGAGAGCTGAAGTAAAAATATAATAAAAAATAAAAGAAGTTTAGAGTCATTCTTAGATACATAGGGAGTTTGAGGCCAGCCTGGGGTTCCAGACCCTGCCTATAAATCAGTCAATCAATCAATCAATCAATCAATCAATCGTCTCTGTGTGGTTCACCAATTTCTGCTTCCTGTGTGCCACCCTGCATAGCTTTTTCTTTTAATGGAATTATTATTTTTGGTATTTTTGAGACAGGGTCTCCTTGTAGCCCTAGCTGGCCTGGAATTCGCTTCATAGACCAGGATGGCCTTGATCTCACAGAGATCCGCCTGCCTCTGCCTCTGTGTGCTGGGATTAAAGACTTAAGTTAGATATCTTGTCTGTTGCTGCCAAGAAATTGGAGTTAATGTAAACTAAATACTGAAGCTTAGTGTTTGCTGTATTATTTACTTTTCTACAGTGTTTTATTAACCCAGTGTATTCATTTTTCCTTGAGGAAAAACATTGGTAGCTTGCATTTATTTTCAAGATAGTACCTGGTGTGCTCATTAATATAAATTTTATTTTATTTTTGAGACATGGTTTCCTGAGTGCTGGAATTAAAGATGTGCCTATAATAAAAGGTGTTTTATAATTTCATTCATTCTTTTTTTAAACCACTGTTCCTGGCTATAACTTTTATTTTTTTATATATATATTTTAATTTAATATATATGAGTATATTGCCTGCATGTATGTAAATGCACCTGTGTTGTCCAGTGCCCATAGAGGTCAGAAGAGAGTGTCGAATTTCCCTAGAATTGAAGTTACAGATGGTTGTTAGCCACCATGGCCATGTGGGTGCTGGGAATCAAACCAGGTCCTCAGTAAGGGCAGCCAGTGCTCTTAACCACTGAGCCAACTCTCTAGCCCCCATAAATATATTTTAAATGCATTCATTTTTGACAGTCATTTGTTCTGTAACTATAAATGTTAATATAACCATGTCCATGGTAGAACATGTTATTTAAGGCAAATTAAATCCATGTTCCTGGGCCACGGTCACACCTACTTGGTTCAGAAGAAATTATTTTTCATTTGGAGTGAGAGCTGTGTTTTGAGTTGACATTCTTCATGGTTTTTATTGTAGTAGCTTTATAATTTCATACATTTATTCTTTTTTTAACTTAAAATTTTTTACTTATTTTTATGTGTATGAGTGTTTTGCCTGCATGTAAGTGCACCCATGTGTACAGTACCCATGGAGGTCAGAAGAGGGCATCAGTGCCCTGGAACTGGAGTTACAGATGGTGGTTAGCTGCCACACGGGTGTTGGGAACCAAACCTGGGTCTTCTGCAAGAATAGCCAGTGCTGTTAACCACTGAGCCATCTCTCCATCCGTTTCATACATTTATTCTATGGTTTTTGTTTCCTCAATTCAGAGTTCTTATATTTTTCTGGGCACGGGGCACGTACTTGACCTGAGGAGTTAAGAGTTGGCCTACAGATAACACAATAAGATACCATCTCCAAAAGTAGAAGTCCTTAATTTTGATTATAATTATTTAGTCTTTGAACATACTTAAAAATTTTATTACATTTTTTTATTTAATTGTGTGTGCGTGTGTGTGTGTGTGCTCATGTGTACACTATGTACACTTGTGGAGGTCCGAGGACAACCTGTGGGAGTGGAAGTTGGTTCTCCTTCTACCATGTAGGTCTTTGGATCAAACATAGGTTGTCAGGCTCGGTGGCAAGTGCCTTTACCCACTGAGTTATCTCACCAGCCCTGGTTGTACATATTTTTAAAAACTCACTTTTTTGCAGGTCTGGAGGGATGGTTCAGTCAATAAAAGTGCATACTGCTCTTGCAGAGGACCCAAGTTTGATTGCCAGTACCCATATTGGGTAGCACAGCTGACTATAACTTCATCTCCAGGCGATCTGACACTCTCTTCTGGCTTATGGGTACCTGCACACACATGAGCATGCCCCCACACAAGACACAAACATACACATAATTAAAAGGAAATAAAACACCTTTTTAAGTCTTTGCTAAACCTGTCAGTTTGTATCCAGTAGTTAGAGATAGTTGCTATTGATTTCTCTATTTTGTGAACATGGATGACAATTTTCTGATTTTTATATATCTAGTAATCAGTTGAAAATTATACACTTAGTAACATTATACATTGTAACAACTCTAGATTCTTACTCCTCAGCCTATTATATTTAGTAACTGTCTAGAATTAAAATGAAATTTATTTTCCTTGTGGTATTTTAGTATCTTCTCAGTGTTTTAGTTCTTATTTTTTTCTTTCTTTCTTTCACTCGCTCTCTCTTTTTGATGTGCTGCTTGGGCCTTTTTGGCTTAGTTGTCAACCCAAGATTTGGGCAGAAATTTTCAAAGAATTTGAACTCTTGAGGTCTTTAACCTCTGCTGATCAATGCTAGGTTTTGGAGAATCTTTTCAAAACGGCATTTGACTCCAAAGTCACCATGGCTATTTGATTTCCCTGGCTCTCTTCGTCTCCATAGTCTTGGTCTGGTTTTCTGGTCAGTTAATCAGGGTCCTGTAGAGGGCTCACCTCAGCCTTCCAGTGTCTCTGTTCAGAGATTTTCTCCCTTACACCTAACATGTTCTGCATTCCTGACAAGGACCGTTGTCTTGGAGGTTGGGAAAGCTATCCCTGTCACCCATATTCACCTGCTTTTACCTCGCAGAGCCGTGAATTTGCTTCCTTGTCTCCTGGAGCAGCAATATTAATTTTCACAGCCAGCTCCATGCTGGGAGAGCATTAACATCAGCTGATGCTTCAGGCAGTAAGGAGAGAGGGGAGGTTGCAGGAGCCTAGGCTAGATGGCTGAATTTTTACCCCACTTCTAGTGGATTTAAAATTTATACATTTCTCAGTTTATTTGGTTTACATTTTCAAAAATAATTGTTTTGACAATTGACAGGGTTTCACTGTGTAACCCTGGAACTTGCTACATAGACTAGGCTGGCCTTGAACGCAGATTCACCTGCCTTTTCCTCCTGAGTGCTGGGATCAAAGGTGTGTCCTGCCATATATGGCAATTCAATCTAAAACATTTTATTTATTATTTTTTATTTTATGTATTTGAATATATTCCCTGCACATGTATGTAAGTGCACCCATGTCGTATGATGCCTGCGGAGGTCAGAAGAGGGTGTTGGATCCCCTGGAACTAGAGTTATGGGCAGTTGTTAGCCATCATGTGGGTTCTAGGAATCAAACCCCTCTACCCTGCAAGAGCAGCCAGTGCTCTTAACCATTGAGTCATCTCTTCAGCCCCAGTAATTAATTTTAAACATATTCTTTGTGATAAGGAATTGCCTACTTTTCATAAGAATTTCTCTTTTTTCTTAATATTGAGCTTCAGAGAATGTTTAGGGTACACATCAGACAGAGATGAAAGTCTTTTACAGTCATAGCACCATGAACAAATTTTTTTTTAACGTAGGGTTGCATTATGCACCCCAGTTTGGCTTCAAACTCATCCTCGTGCCTCAGCCCCCAAGTGCTGGGATTGCAGGCATTAGGCACTATGTCCTGCTCAGTAAACTTTCTGTTAAAATAGTGGAGGAAGCTGGGAGAGTGTGTGTTGGAGGCGAGTATGAGCAAAGTATATAGCCTAATTGAAAGAGGTGTGTATGTGTTAATTTTTTTGTTCTAGTTGAAGTTTTCATACTAGCTAGTGTTTATGTTGCTATCAACAAAGATGCCAGAGATAAGTCTCAAGAAGAATACAGGAGCTGTAAGAAAAATGAGGTATGGAACTGAGGAGGCCTGGCTGTGGCTCTCTTATCTTCTGCAAAATCAAGTGTCCAAATCTCAGTCTCTGTGCGTTGAACTTATTTGGCTCTCTATCAAGTAGAGCATCATCATAAGTTCAGTGGAGGATTAGGCTTGAAAGTCTGTCTTTATATCCACACATTTTGAGAAGCTTGTTTAAGAATATAGGCTTCTACATATATTGGATCAGACTTTTCTGAAATCTCAGAGAATATACCTGACCATTGTAGTTGCTATACTCTATGGTAAGTATGTGTGTATGTGTGTGTGTATATATGCGGGTGGATGTGGTGTGATATGTATGTGTTTGTTTGTATGTGATTTGCTAGTGATTGGATTCAGACTTCTTGTATACTAGGCAAGTATTCTACCATTCATTTACAGGTCTAGCCCAGTTACTGCATTTTTAAATATTATTTTAATTTTATGTGTGAGTATATTGCTTACATGTATGTAAGAGCACTTGTGTTGTGCAATGCCTGTGGCTGTCAGAAGAGGTCATTGGATCTGCTGGAACTGGAGTTACGGACAGTTGTTATCTTTGATGTAGGTGCTGGAAATCGAACCTGGTCCCCTGCAAGAGCAGCCAGTGCTCTTACCTGCTGAGCCATCTCAGCCAGTTACTGCATTTTGAAATACTGTCTTTCCCCCACACCTTCCAAAAAGCATTGGTTGTCTACTCAAATAGATCCTATACATGGGCTAAATAATTTCAACTTGTTCTGAACTCTCTTGTTATTAGAAGCTAGTGGCAAAGTTATATAGATGGAATATGTAATTATAAAGCATTGCAGATTCTCTTAGGAGAGAGAATTGAGCCACACCTGCCCCATTTCTCCTTGTTCAGCCTTTTAACAGGGGAATCATTCTCTCTCTCTCTCTCTCTCTCTCTCTCTCTCTCTCTCTCTCTCTCTCTTTTAATAGGAAACCTCCATTTTAGAAGAATATAATATCAATTGGACTCAGAAGCTGGGAGCTGGAATTAGTGGTCCAGTGAGGTAAGCAACCTATATGAGAACTGTGACAACCTGTGTGAGAAGTCCATTTAAAATGGCCTTGAATTGGAAGCATCAGCTGTGCTTTGAGAATAAATCTCAATTTAAAAAGTTGAATTTTTTGTTGTTGTTTGGTTTGGATTTGTTTTTTGTGAGGGTTTTGTGCATGCTAAGAACACACTGTAGCAGTGAGCTATAGCAGGGGACTTTTAAAAACATTGATACTATTTATTGTGTGTGTGTGTGTGTGTGTGTGTGTGTGTGTGTGTGTGTGTGTCTAAAAGTCAGAGGATGATTTTTCAGGAATTAGTTCAACCCTTCTACCATATGGGTCCCAGGGTTGAACTTGGGTCATCAGGCTTGGTTGAAGGCACCTTTAACCTACTGAGCCATCTTACCAGCCCCTTGTAGAGGATTTTTTGTTTTGTTTTTAAAAAATATTTTATTTTTATATGTAGCACTATCTACAGGTATGTAAGTGCACCCAGGTGTGCAGTACCCATAGAGGTCAGAAGAGGGCATTGACTTCCCTGGAACTGGAGTTAGGGACAGTTGTTAGGTGCTCTTGTGGGTGCTGGAAGCCATCTGTCTAGCTCCACTTTTTTTCTTTTTGTATTTTTGAGACAGAGTCTCTTGGTAGCCCCTGGAACTTGCTATGTAGACCAGGCAGACCTTGATCTGCCTGCCTCTGCCTCCCAGTTGCTGGAATGGAAGGTGTCTGCTACCATGCCTGACTTTTTTTAATGTGTATTGTATATGAATGTTTGTCTGCATATATGTATATGTATTATGTGTGTACCTGTGGAGGTGGATTCCCTGGAACTGGAATTATACATAGCTTTCAGCTGTCATGTGGGTGCTGAGAACCAAACCTGGATCCTCTGCAAGAGCAACAAGTGTTCTTAGCCCCAAGTCATCTCTCCAGCTCACTTGGTAGAGGTTTTTATGTTAGGTTTTTACACCTAGAAATATAAGTAGTCAGGACACATGGTCTGTAGTATGGAATCATTTAAGGTGTCAAGAACACTAGGGACAATGAGATGGCTCGTTTGGTAAAGGCACTTGGTACCAAGCTTAATGACCTGAGTTCAGTCCTTGGAATCAACATTGTGGAAGGAGAGAACTATTTCTCTTATGTGGTTCACTGATCTCCACAGATGTATTCACATACTCAGAAAATAAAAATGTTTTTAAAAGTCTGTAAGTCACCTTGAAAATTATCTAACCAGCAGAGAACATTCTTTCTTCATTGACTTGTGATGATGCATTGATATAACATGCTCAGGCTAAGAGCTGAATGTGGATGACTGGGGAGAAGAGCAAGAGACTTCTCTGCCTCTCCACTTGGTGCTGGGTCTGGAGCAGCTGTTTTTTGTTTTGTCTGAAGTGGGGTCTCTGTAGCCCAGGATAACCTGATACTTGCTATGTAGATCACAATTATAACATTAATTCCTCCCTCAACATCTAGAGTTTGTGTGAAGAAATCTACTCAAGAACGGTTTGCACTGAAAATTCTTCTTGATCGTCCAAAAGCTAGAAATGAGGTATAATCCTTTATTTGACTTGCTTAAATGTCTGTACCTATTATCTGTATATTTTATGTGTATGTGTGTTTGGGTACATGTGCCACGTGTGTGGGTTTCTAATCTTCTGGAGCTGGAGTTACAGGTGGTTGGTTGTAAGCTGCCTATCCTGGCTGCTGGGAATCAAACTCTGGTTCTCTGCAAGAGCAACAAGCACTCTTAACTGTTGAGCCATCAATCCAGCCCTTGCTTAAATGTTTGAAGTGCCTAGGAATTGTCTTTTTACATAAGGCAACTTCCTAGAGAATACAGAACTGCATAAAGAACCTTATGCCCAGATTTCTTGTCCTTATTTGCATTATCATTATTGAGTTGGTCTATCTCAATACAGAAGGCTAATGTGCAGTCTTGTTTATTCCAGCCATTTCACATTCTTTCTTAAAGCAATAGAGTAATTTCTGAAGTAAAATGAATTATTTGCCTAATTTTTCATTTACTAATAGATAGGATCTAGAAAGTAAATCTATTGGTGTTGGTTTATTTGTGGCAAGAACACTAAGGACATAATCTGGATATGAAAACTGGCTGTTTTGTGTCATTCCAGGTGATATAGATTTTTACTGAAGTAGACTTAACCCTTGGACCTTGTGTGGTCAGTTTTTGACAGGAAGTTTTGAGGGAAAATGTTGACCTCCCCTTTACACACAAACATTTCCTCTGCTCTCTTTAAGGTACGTCTGCACATGATGTGTGCCACACACCCCAATATAGTTCAGATTATTGAAGTCTTTGCAAACAGTGTACAGTTTCCTCACGAGTCCAGCCCCAGGTAAGACTGAACAAGGTTACTATCACAGCCCATGTACAGGCCAAATGTAGCAGAATCAGCTTCTCTTTTATGTCTTTTTTTTTTTTTTTCTCTCCCCCTACCCCCATTTTGGAAACTTTCAAATATTTGTAAAAGCAGACAGAATTATGACATGAATCCCTGTGTTCTCCTCACTGACTCTCAGCCGTATATGGGAAATCTTGTTTCAACTGCTGCTCTCTTGCTCCCTTACTGTTTTGCTTATTTTCTCTTTAAAAAAAAATCATTTAAAGGTTAGGAATATGGGGTCAGTGGTACAATGCTTGCCTAAAAGAGTTTCTAGTTCAGTTCAAAACAAAATATTGAAGAGCCAGGTGCAGTAGTGTATGCCTTTAATTCTAGCACTAGGGAAGCTGAGGTAGGAGGATCAAGTTCCTGGCCAGCCAGGGTTACATAAGCAAGACCATGTCTCAAATCAATAAATAAAAATTGGAATTTAAGCCTGGCGTGGTGGCTCATATCTTCAATCTCAGCACTCTGGAGGCAGAGGCAGGCAGATCTCTGTGAGATCGAGGTCAGCCTGATCTGCATAGTGAGTTTCAGGCCAGCTGGGGCTACAGGGAGACCTAGTCTCAAAAACAGACAAAAGAAAAAAGGAATTTAAATAGATTCTGTTTCAATTCTATTTCATATTGGTAAAAAGGGTCTAAACATTACCCTAGGCAAAGTCTTAGAGGCTGATCCAGTGAAATGCCCCGTTGCTTAATCTGACCTTCCTTTTGAAGGAAGAAGTTAACATTCTTTTAGCTCCCAAATGTTGGATAAGTATTTTAGGTAGGAGACTGAGATGTGAATTCCTCATCATTGCAGTGTGATAGGCACCAAGGAGCCATAACAAACCAACCTTACAAAGGAGAAGAGTTACTGAAATTGCAGTCTGGGAAGCCATGTAAAGGCTAGCTCTTAAAAGTAGGTATTATACAGGTAGAGAAGGAGAATGGCATTAAAAGGACCAGTGGGAAATTGAATGATTATTTTCACAGCTCTGCTCTGTTGGTGAAAGCATTTGGATGGAAGCTGGAAGCATTTATATGAAAGAATAGTAACCGAAGTTCATGGGTTTTTCTTTTTCTTTTTTTTTAAATTTAGAACCTGAGAGTTTTTGCTCTTTTTCAGAGGCTATATTACCCTGGACTTAGGAAATGGTTACACACTTTGTAGATGAGATCACGTTAGGTCAGTTTTTTAATGTTTTCTGGAGTTTTTGTTTTTTGTTTGTTTGGGTTTTTTTTTTTTTTTTTTTTTAACTTAACAAAATCAAATGCTTTCAAACAGGGCTCGACTCTTAATTGTAATGGAGATGATGGAAGGGGGAGAGCTATTTCACAGAATCAGCCAGCACCGGCACTTTACAGAGAAGCAAGCCAGCCAAGTAACAAAGCAGGCAAGTCAACCCCGCGTACCAGTCAAACTGCCAACTATGTTGGTTAACCAGTATAATTTTATTAGGGGGAATAAACGAAAGCTTAAAGAAAAGCTCTATTTGACTTCTCATTGCCTGCTTTGTTATATAATCAGAAAGGATGTCTTAACAGGAGAAATGTGACCCTTCTTTGGGGGGAGGACTGTGTTCTTAATTGGTTGCTAACTGTTTCCTGAGGGTTCTTGTGAGACTTTAATAAACTGAAAGAAACTCTAACTGTGGTTAGCTTTAAGAGGTAACATCCAAAGTTCCTGAACCTTGAGGTAAAATGCTGTTGATACCATCTGAAAGAGCATAGAGTACAAGAGGATGTTTGAAGGCATCTACACTTAAGATGCTTTCTGCATGAATCACCTGTCATTTCTGCAAATTCTAGGAATCTCAGATCTTTGAAAATGTCAATTATTCTTAGTTATATTTTGTTGTAGAAATGATTTATGTCCCATTCAGTACTAGAACTCTGACCAGTGCTGATCACTTACAGAGGTGAGAAGCTAAACTGTAAGGCGTATCTTCAGACCTAGCAAGCAGGGCAAAGAAAAGCATGAAGTGTATCCCAACTAGGTATTTAAAAGGGTGTTCTAAATTTCCCATGATTATTTTTCAAGCATTTTTGGGTGCCTCCTTTCCAATTGACTAGGGAGCAACTGGTATTTGGAATGTTGAGAAAGTTTCATACTGAGAGTTAAGGAACTATAAAATATGTTATATTTAACTTTTAAATTACACTTTTCAAATAATTAAGATCGGAGTCTGATAATCTGTAAAACAAAAACATGAAAGTCCACCAACACAGACATTGTCAGCAAGTTAGGTGAGCAAATTGCAGCATTAGTTAGAAAGACCCAACCAACTGGTTTGAAAGTGGAGCCTGCCTTCAGCTCCCTAGAGTATAGTTGTCGCTGGGCAGGCCTTCCTGCTGCTGCCCAGCTGGGGAAGTCTGTGTCCACTGAAGGCTGCTGCTTTCAGGTTCTCCCTGCAGTGCTAGTCACCACTGGTATACAAGGGACCATCTTGTTTTTCCTGTTCCTTATAGGAAGTACTCAGTAGTTTATTCTGCTGAAAAAAATTGTTTGGGAGTCATTTTTGTTGGTTTAACAAAATATAGGTTGTAGTTAAACTAAGCTTAATTTGTTTCTCTTTCTTGGTATCAAATCTTTCTTAATTTCTGTTTTTAAATAGAAATTGACCACATTTTTACTTAACTTCAAGGCTTTTTTTTTTTTTTTTCTTCAAACATCCAGCATTCTCCACACTAGGGATATTAAAGATTGTTCTCTTCTAAGAGGGGGCTGTTCTACTGTGTCCTTTTTCAGATCGCTTTGGCTCTACAGCACTGTCACTTGTTAAACATTGCGCACAGAGACCTCAAGCCTGAAAATCTGCTTTTCAAGGATAACTCTTTGGTAAGAAAACTTGTTTACCTTCCTTTTAGTGCTGCCACTTTTTTTTTTTTTTTTAAAGATAGGGTCTTGTGTATCCCAGGTTGACCTTGAACTCACTATGTGGCCAAGGATGACCTGGAGTCCTGATCCTGCTGTCTTCACCTCCTCAGGTGTTGGGATTATAGGTGTGCACCTCCACATATAGTGTATGTGGTACCAGGAATTAAATGCAGGACTTCGTGCTCTAGCAAGCATGATACCAACTGAATATCCCTCTTGGTTTGTTTTTGAGACAGTCTTGAGATAGCCTAGGCTACCCTGGAATTCACTTATATAGATTAAGCTGTCCTAAAACTTGAAATCCTTCTGCCTCTGCTTCCTGAATGCTGACTGGGATTATAGTTGTGTGCCACCATGCCCTACTAGTACTGTCATTCTTAATGTAGCTCAGGAATGATTGTGTTGTGCTTTACATGCACTGAATCCCCTTTGAAGTAGTTTTAGACCAAAGTACTTTTAACTCCTTATTTCTACTTGTTTCCTTATTAGAGGGTCAGACATTTTACCATACCTATGGCATTGATAATTTTGGATGATACCCATAAATTTTTAGAACTTATGATTTTGGATATTTTTTGGAATGTCTTTGGGAAGAGGCAAGAATCAATATATGCTTATATATTACTTTGAAATTTAAATTTTATTTGTTGTTAACCCTGGTAAGCTGTCTTTTTCCCTTTATTGATGTCTCTGCCCCAGGAAGTCAGTTGACTTTAAACTCATGGTGTTCTCTTGCTTCAGTCTCCAGAGTGCTGGGATCACAGGCATAATCTACTACACTTTGCTACACTTTGCCTCTTTTTAGTGTTTACTGACAGTTATGAAGTAGTGACTGACCCCCCCCCTCCCAATTCAGGATGCTCCAGTGAAGTTATGTGACTTTGGATTTGCTAAAGTTGACCAAGGTGATTTGATGACACCCCAGTTTACTCCTTATTATGTAGCACCTCAGGTAAGCATGTGCTGTTTCTACCTTAAGATGTATTTCCAAGCTGCTTATTGACTCTTATTCCTTTTTTAAGAAAGATTTATTTTGTTCTTTATTGTGTGTATATGTATACTTGAGTGCCTATGGAGGCCAGAAGAGGGCATTGGATCCCCTGAAACTGGAGTTCCAGGCAGTTATGAGCTACCCAACCATGGGTGTTAGAAACTGAACTTGTGTCCTCTGCAAGAGCAGCATGTACTCTTCACTATTGAGCTGTCTCACAGCTTGGCTCTTGTTCCTTTTGTTCTAGGCATGTATCAGTTTCAGAAACTTATAGATTGCTTCAATTGGTGTAGAATTTTGCTTTTAAAATAAACTTTTGCTGGGTGTGGTTGTGCATGCCTTTAATCTCAGCATTTAGGAGGCAGAAGCAGACAGGGTTCTGTGAGTTTGAAGCTACCCTGATCAAGTCTAGCCCAGTCAGTGCTACATAATGAGACCCTGCCTCAAAAAAAAATCAATTTTTGGACTGTGGCGATGGCTCAGTGGGTAAAGTTCTTGCAGTGTGTGAGAACCTGAATTTGAGTCTCTAGAATCCACATAAGACTGAATGTGGTAGTTTGTGTTATTTTGTGTCTGTAATCTCTGTGCTCCTATGGGAGTCGAAGACAGAAGAACCTCTGGAATCCAGCTAGCCTGCCATGTGCAGTGGACAAACAAGAGACCTTGTCTCAAAAAAGGTATAAGGCAAGGACTGATTTCTGAGGTTGTCTTTTGACTTTCACATGTGTGCTGTGACATGCACAAACCTGTAGTCACAGACACCCCATACACGTAGTTGCAAATTAAAAATAAGTAAATAAACTTTTAGTGAGCTATGATTTATACACAATAAAATATTGTACCCTCCATTATCTGTGGGGGATACATTCCTGCAAACCCAGTGGATGCTTACATTGCAGATAGTTACCTCCCCAATGTGTTTTTTTTTCCATAGATCTATATATATATATATCCATGATAGATGTTCATCTTTTCCCCTAAAATAAGCACATTCTGACATGTTGGAATTGCCAGTATCAGGATTCTTATGCTAGAAACTTCTTTAAGTATCAGGCCCTCAAATGTAAGCACTGTGATCTTGCTGAGTTACTACCAGGTGTGCAGTGGATGTAGTTTGAACAGTATAACAAAAGGAAGAATCAAGTGCTGGGTGATGCTGAACAGGGTAGTACAAGATATCATCACACTTAGAAAGGTGCAAAATTGAAAACTCAAGAGATCTGGAGTTTTCTGTGTAGTATTTTTGGATTCTGGTTGACTGCTGATAACCAAAACTACAGTAAATAAAATTATAGAAAAGTGAGTCTAGGGATGTAATATGACTAAGTGTGTAAAGGCATCTGCTACCATGCCTGATGTGAGTTTGAACTCATCCTATGCGGAGGAAGGAGAGGACCGGCTCACATAAGTTGTCCTCTGATCTTCACACATGTACTGTAGCACACATGTATATATGCACACACATGATAAATATATGTAATGTAATTTTCTTTTTAAAAAGGGACTACTGCATTCCTCCTTTGGATATAGTTTGAATTTTGACAAATATACAACTTGTTTGACCATCATCACAATGAAGACAGAGTGTCTCCATAATGGCATACACATTGTTTTGCAATTCTTTGCAGTTAGCCCCCTCTTGATCTAATCCATGGAACCAGACACCTGCTCTCTGTCATTATTGGTTAGTTTTTTTGCCTGTTACTGAAATTCAGTGAGTATATGTCCTTCAGCTTCACTGTTTTCAACATTGTTTAGACTGTTCTAAACATGTTGCTTTCCCTCTCCATTTTAGAATTTCCTTCTGTATAGTAGAAGATAGACTGGGAAACAGTTGATACCTTAACAATGTAAAACTTTCCAGTCATGAACAAGGTGATTCTAGGCCTTCATTTTTTTTTCTAATAAATGTTTATTGGTCCATAATCTTTTGTAATATCTTTGCCAAATTTCAGAGTTAGTGAATAGTACTGGTAAAAAAAAAAAAACAAAAGCCTGCTTTCCATTGTGAAACTTTGTATAAAAAAATCAGTAGCCATACTCCTTGACTTATAGTGGGGATATGGCCTCAATAAATAATTTTAAAAGAAGAAAAAAGCTTGAAAGTGTTGTGTTGACATGGAGTTATTTTGAATTGTTGATTGTTAGTTTATCTTAAGCTGTCCAGTAGTCTGTCCCAAGCTGTGGAATGCTAGTGGTGTGATTTGCACTAAACTTTTCTTTTGGCCTGATCTTAATAGGTACTGGAGGCACAGAGAAGGCATCAGAAGGAGAAGTCTGGTATCATACCTACCTCGCCAACACCCTACACTTATAACAAGGTATTTATCTTTTTTTTCTCCTTTTAGCCCCAGTTGGCCTAGAATTCAATATGTAGACCTCGAACAACTCACAGAGATCTGCCTCACAAGAGTTCTGCCTGCCTCTGCCTCCGCCTCCTAAATGCTGGAACTAAAGGCATGTGCCACCACACCTGGTCCCTGAACAGTGTCTTTTAAAGTTTTTTTTATTTATTTGTATTTTATGTATGAGTGTCTTTCTTGAATGTATGTCAGTGTACCATATGCATACAGTGTTTATGGAGGCCAGAAGAGGGCATCAGAATCCCTGAAACTGGAGTTACAGATGATTGTTTGATGCCATGTGGGTGTTGAGAACCTGGGTCCTCTGCCAGAATAGCCAGTGCTATTAACCACTGAGCCATTTCTCTGGCCCTGAACAGTGTCATTTGCACACGGCTAGTGTTTGGTTACTTGGTACCATCTGTTAACTATAGCCCCATATCAAGCATCTCCATATGGAAGTTCAAGAAGTGGCTTCTGGACACATATCCTAGAGTTTCCGAGTAGATCAGAAAAAATATTATGTTCCTTGGGCACTTGAGGATTGCCAGATGTTAGCCATGGATGACAGAGAAGGAAGTATTACAAAGTCTGGGGCACCTGCTCTGATATCATGCTTCAGCTGTATAACTATTTAGGTTACTTAGCTGTACTCATGACTGTAATACCACTTGTTCCAAAAGAATTCTAGCTTCAGCAGCTCTCTGTGATTTTGTTACACTACTTTGGGCCTTTTCAAAATGGTTTCTGCTGTGTAATAGGGCCAACCTGCATACATGTGCCTTAGTTGCTTTTTTCTTCACTCTCATGCTTAGGTTGACACAATGTATGTTTCACATCCAACTGGTTTTTATCTACTGTTTTTCTATCTGTGGACTAGATAGCTTCAGCTATTAGCTTGACACACTTGGGAAGAGGGAATCTCAACTGGGAAATTTCCTCTATCAGATTGAGTGATGTGGGAGGGCCCACTGCACTGTGGGTGGTGCCACTCCTGAGCAGGTAGTCCTTGTATAAGAAAGTAGGCTGAGCATGGGCCTGAGGAGCAAGCCAGTAAATAGTGTTCCTCCATGGTCTGTGCTTGAATTCCTGCCCTGGCTTCCCAGGATGATGAATTGTGATCCAGAACTACAGCCAAATAAATCTTTTCCTCCCCATGTTGGTTTTGGTCAGAGTGTCTTATCACAGCAATAGAAAGTAACTAGAACATACTGGAAACAAAGTATCTTACCTTTGTATCTAGAGACCAGATAGCAGCTTAGGCCTAAGTTATAAGAATAAAAGCTGGTGCCAGAGAGATGGCGGTGGTTAAGAGCACTGGCTTCTCTTGCAGAAGTCCTGGGTTTGGTTCCCAGCACCCACATGGCAGCTAACGTGTTTGTAACTCCAGTTCCAGGGGATCTGATGTACTCTTTTGATCTCCATGAGCATTGTACCACACAAATGCTCTCATATGCATGCAGGCAATATACTAGTACACATTAAAAAAAAAAAAAAAAAAAAGACTAAAAGTGACTGTTTTATCTGAGACTGGCCTATTGTGATAATGTGCATATATGTTTTGGTAGCATAGAAAAATATGAAGTGAAAACTTAGGTCTTCTAAGATATTCTCAGCTGTTCTAGTCCTTGTAAAGGGCTACGTGGTGATGTCAGTCTGTGTCAGGGCTCTACCTGGGCCTTATTTGGGGGCTTTGTCTCTCATAGAAGTGATCATTTCCTTTTTTTGCTTTCAGAGCTGTGACTTATGGTCCCTAGGGGTGATTATCTATGTGATGCTATGTGGATACCCTCCTTTTTACTCCAAACACCACAGTCGGACTATCCCAAAGGATATGCGGAGAAAGATCATGACAGGAAGTTTTGAGTTCCCGGAAGAAGAGTGGAGCCAGATCTCAGAGATGGCCAAAGATGTTGTGAGGAAGTGAGTCCTTGGGCTGCTAGAAGGGTCTGACTTTTCATTCTTTGTGTACTTTTGTATTGTGTAGTTGTGGTTTGCTTAGGGCCTACCCTCTAACCTTCCTCTTGCCAGTTGGTTGCTCTGACATATTAAACTGAGGAGATTCTCTAAGAATTAGGGATAGTGCCTTGATAAGGAAGATCTGACATAGACCTTTGGTAGCAAGATTAAAGAAAACAGACCTGAATTTGATGTATAGTTGCTTTTAAAAAATGAACAAACATTTTTTAATTGAATTTTTGCCTATTTCATACAAAACATCTCAGTCAATCTTAATCATCTTTATATCCCCTTCCCCACTGGCATTGTTTTCTAATCCCACCCACTAGAATTCATACATTCTGTTATTTGTGTTAAGGCCTATTGTGTCAAGTTAGTGTTCCCAGACATTCCTCAGAGCAGGTTCATCTACTGAGGTCTAGTCAACCTAGCTAGAATCCCTCACTTTATGAAGACCAGCTCTTCCTCACCAAGAAGTAATCAGTTACCAATATTTATTCATCTTAACTGGGGTCTGTTGTCCATTTCCCAAGTTCTATTCTGGATTTTTGTCTGCTTCAGTTTCATTGGGTCTTGTGCATGCTGACATCATTGCTGTAGGTTCATATGAGCAGGGACCTAGGAACTTGTAGGACTCTATTTCCATATTATCATGGACCTCCTCCCTGGCTTTTACAGTCTTTTCACCCACTCTTCTGCAATGGTCCCTGAGCCTAGGTGGGTGGAGTTTAATACAGGAATTCTATCCAGGGACCAGCATTCTGCAGACTCTTATTCTCTATGTTTTGGCCATTTGTGACCATTTATGTTCCTGACCCTCTTGTTGTATAAGAACTTATTGATGAAAATTGAGAGATTCATTAGTGTCCTCTTTACCCCTTGTTCTATATTCTGTGAGCCTTGGGTGTAGAGGTTGCATTGTAGATGTGCCACTTAGGCTTGGGCAGTTCACAGATAATGTATGTGGCCAGTTGTGTAACACTTTAATAAACTCCATCTCTTGCAAGAAAAAGACACTTTGAGTGGTGACTGGGATATTTGTCTATAAATATAAGGATACATATTTTGTACATAGTAAGATATTACATTTATCTAGGGATGTGACAGTCTTGGGGTTTTCTCTAAGATCTGTGACCTCTCCGGCCATGTGTTTTTCGCTGTGTTTATAGTACCACAAATAAGTTTCCTCCTATTGAATAGGTTTTTAGTCCAATTAGGTAGCTGTTGATTACCTCCATGATAAAAGTGCTGCTATTACACCATTGTCGTGTGCTGTGACGATCACTGATGTGGTTATTAGGCCTTGAAGCTGGGGTTGGACCATTGATTTTATTCTCTCTTAGCAGCTTGCATAGTGCCCTCCAAAGCTGAGAGCTAGCCTTCAGGGGAAGTAGATTCTAGATCATTCCAGCTCCATTGCTCCAAATCCTCTGTCTGAAGTATGTTCTATCTTCAGCAAAAGGGTCTTACCTTCAAGTTCTAGGAGGCAATCATGGGCTGTGGTAACAGCCTGTATAATTTTGGGAGTCTCTTGGATCACTCTGACCAACAAGTCAAGTCAAGGAAGATTTTTCCTGTCTGGCACTGTTTCTTGTTACGTAGTCTTCAGCTATGTATAGGACTCATGTAGGGACATTGTATGTGTAGTTTGTTATTAGATTGTTGGACTAATAAGATTCCCTGCTTTACTTTAGCTAGGCATTATTTATCTCTCTTCTCTCTCTCCCTGTCTAACCCTTCTTCTATCCCTTCCTCATTTAAAGTGTCCCCATTTTCACATGATAATACTAGTCTCCTATGGTCCTACTTCTCTTGAGCTCCTTCTTTCCCTTTATCCCCAAAGTTGTTTGTATAGCCCTCTCTCCATTTAAATACCCCTCTTTAGTCCTCCCTTAGTAACACCTGTTTTCCTACTGTTGTTCTCTCTCAGGTTTCTTCTTTCCCTTTACCTCCCTGGTTCCTTTCCATTATCCTGGTTCCTGCAGTGACATCAGGATATATACATATAAGGATTTGGTGCTAGGATCCACATATAAGGGAGAACATACATCATTTGTTTTTCTGAGTCTGTGTTACTTCACTTAGTATAACAGTTTCTAGTTCCATCGATTTATCTGCAAAATTCATGATTTTGTCTTTCTTTTCCACTGAGTAGAACTCCATCGTATAAATGTACCACATTTTCATTATTCACTGATCAGTTGAGGGATACTTAGGTGGCTTCCATCTCTTAACTAATACGAAAAGAGTAGCAACAAACATGGATGTATAAGTATCTCTGCAGTAGGGTAAATCCTTTGGGTATATGCCAGTGAGTGGTATAACCAGGTCAAATGGTAGGTTCATTTATAGGTTTTTAAGAGGTTCCACACTGCTTTCCATAGGCATTGTATGAGTGGAATTCCATCAGCAGTGAATGAGTGTTCTCTTTCCCCACATCATCTCTAGCATTTATAGGTATAGTTTGTTCGCTTGATCTTGGCCGGTCTGACTAGAGTAAGATGAAATTTTAAAGTAGTTTTAATTTACATTTCCCTAGTTGCTAATGATGTTGAACACTTTCTAAGATGTTTCTCAGCCATCTTTCTTTTGAGAACTCTGTTCAGATTGCATTAGCCCACCTTTGAATTGGGTCACTTGTTTCTTGATTCTTTGTTTTTTGAGTTCTTTCTGGATGTTAAACATCTGGCAGATGTGCCCTTGGTGAAGGTTTTCTCCCACTCATTGGGTTTTCTCTAAACTTCCTTGGTTGCTTCTTTTAGCTTAATGAGGTCCTACACGTTAATTGTTGAACTTAATTCCTGTGAGTAACTGATGTCTGATTTAGCAAGTCCTTTCATACATCTATATCTTATAGGTTACTGCTAATGTTTTCTTTTAACAGTTTCATAGTTTCAGATTTCACATTGAGGTCTTTGATTCATTTGGAGTTGACTTTTGTGCCAGGGGAGAGATAAGGGTCTAGTTTCATTCTTCTACAGGTGGAGATCCATTTTTGCCCTGCACCATTTGCTGAAGATTCTGTCTTTTGTCCAGTAAGTGTTCTTGGCCCCTTTGTCAAATATCAGGTGGCTAAATTGAATATATCCTTGTTTAGGTCTTCAGTTATATTTCATTGATCTGCAGGTTTATTTTTGTGCCAGTACCATGCTGTTTTTATGACTATAGCTCTGTAATGGAGTTTGAAATCTGGTATAGTAATCCTCCCAGCATTGCTCTTTGTGCTCAGGGTTGCTTTGGCTATGCAGGGTCTTTTGTGCTTCCATATGAATTTTAGGATTTTTTTAAAAATTTCTAATTCTGTAAAGAATGTTGTGGGGATTTTGATTGGCATTGCATTGAATCTATCAGTGGCTTTTGGTAGGATGGTTATTTTCATAATATTCTTCCAATTCATGCGCATGGGAATTCCTTCCATCTTCTGGTATGTTCCTGAATCTCTTTCTTTAAAGATTTAAAATTTTCATTGTAGATATTTTCAATGTCTTTGGTTAGGTTTACTCCAAGATATTTTATATTTTTTGAGACTATTGTGAATAAGAGGGTTTCCATGTCCTCTTTCTCCAATAACTTGTATTGGTATATAGAAAAGCTACTGATTTTTGTAGATGAATTTTATACCCTGTCACTTTACTGAAAATGTTAATCATTTCTAGTTTTCTGGTAGAATTTTTAGCGTTGCTTAGGTATAATATATCATCTGCAAAGGGATAATTTGACTTCTTCTTTTCCAATTAGTACTCCTTTAATTTCCATCTCCTGTCTTATTTCTCTAGCAAGAGTTTCAAGCACCATATTAAAAAGGAATGAAGATAGTGGACAGCCTGTCTAGTTTCTGATTTTAAGGGGAATGCCTCCAGTTTTTCTCTATTTAGAATGACATTGGCTGTGGGTTTTTTGTATATAGCTTTAATTATATTGAAGTATGTTCCCTCTAGGCCTTTTAACATAAATGCATGTTGAATTTTGTCAAAGATCTTTTCTGCATATGTTGAAATGACCACGTGATTTTTGTCTTTGAGTCCATTTACATGATTTTTGACATACATTGAATCACCTCTGAATCTCTGGAGTAAAGCTGACTCGATCATGGTGGATGATCTTTTTGATGTGTGTCTATATGCAGTTTGCAAGTATTTTGTTGAGAGTTTTTGCATCTATATTCATTAAGGATATGGGTCTGTAGCTTACATTTTGATTGTGTCTTTACCTGGTTTTGGTATTGGAGTGATGTCGGCTTCATAAAAGGAATTTGGGAGTTCTCCCTCTGTTTCTGTTTTTTTGAATAATTTAAGTAGTATTGGCTATAGATGTTTAAATGTCTGGTAGAATTCTGCTGTGAATTCTGGGCCTGGCCTTTTTTCAGTTGGAGGTTTTGTATTCTTGTTTAATTTATGGCTCTGTTTAAACCATTGATCTCTTCCTGGTTTAGCTTTGGTGATTCCATTTCTTTTAGGTTTTCAAATTTAATAGCACATAGGTTTTTAAAGTATTCCCTAACGTTCTGGATCTTTTTGTTGTCTGTTGTGATGTTTCCCCTTTCATCTCTGATTTTGTTGATTTGGAGTTACTCTTTCTTTCTTTTGGTTAACTGGGCCAAGGGTCTGTCTATCTTGTTTTAGCTTTTCAAAGTTAACCAGCTCTTGGATTTATTGATTCTTTGTACTGTTTTCTTTGTTTCTATTTCATTAGTTTTTGGTCTGATTTTTGCTATTTTTTCATGTCTGCAGAGTCAAAAGCTGGGTGTGCTGACTCACACCTGTAATCCTTACATTTGGGAGGTAGAAACAGGATCAGAAGTTCAAGGTCATCCTCAGCTACATAGTGAGTTTGAGGCCATCCCGGCTACATGAGACTATCTTTAAAACCCAAACCAAAACAATCATTCAAAGAGAAAGAAAGAGAGGAAGGGAGGAAGGAAGAGAGGAGGAGAGTTAAAAAATACAGGAAACATGTAATGTGACCCCTTCACATGAGACACTATGACATTTACTTTCTGTAGTTTATCCAAATCTGTTTTTGGCAAATGTAGAATTTACTTCCTGTCACTGGTGAAATACTGATTCTTTAGCCTTGGGATTCTTTTATAAATAATCAATTCTTTAGAAATTTGATGTGTTTTATTCAAGCTGATCTAGAAGGTAGCATTTAGGCTGTCCCTATTCAGACATTTGGAACAAGAGGATATGTGGTTAGGAAAGATGCCACTGCAGAGAACCCAGGAACATGTTGAGGTAAGCTAGGTATTGCATTACCCTAAGTCAACAAAGGATCAACAAGTATGATCCAAAAGCGCACTGTAAAAAAGCAGTATAGTAGGCTTCGAAAAAAGTGCCATCTCACTTCAGAGTTGGTCTTTAGCTGTTGAATATCTCTAGAACAGAAAAGTTCAGGTCCTGACATATTATGACACATAGGTGTTTTATCAAGGGGAACCTATTTCAAAACTGCATGACCCTCAATTAATTTTACAGTCATTGTCAGTCAAAAATACTTAGAATTCATTGTACTAGAAACCTCAATATGAAATTTAAAGGTTGTAGGAACTATAGGTTCTATGTAGGATTACCTTACAGGTGGTCTGAAATATTGCTGGATAAAGCCTTTTACACTATTTTTAATGTGCTGCCCAAAATATCTCAAGCCATAGAACACCCACAAGTAGTTGGGAACTATATCCCACTCCTGCCTGGAACTAGAAGATCTGTGCCTGCAGGAATTGGTAGAGAGTCAAAAGAAGCCAGGGCTATTGGAACCAAACCCAAGAACGTCTTTTGGGGACATCTATGCATGGAAGGTTTGTTGGTGTTTTCTCCACAGGCTTCTAAAGGTCAAACCAGAGGAAAGACTCACCATTGAGGGAGTGTTGGACCATCCCTGGCTCAACTCGACGGAGGCCCTGGATAATGTGCTACCTTCTGCTCAACTGATGATGGATAAGGTTTTGAATGATGCTTATTTTGTTGGCTGAAAAGGCTGTATTGAGAAGGAAAGTTGGGGCTCAACTAAATGAGGGATTAAAGGGAAACAGTGGTGGGCATGCTCTGCTCCTCAGAGAAACAGCTCTGTCTTCCTGAAAAGTTAAGATTCTGAAATAATTTCTGTTATACCAGATCAAAACCTGGTAAATATGGACTAAGAGGACTCTCAAAGCAAATATCCTTTATATTTATGTGCAGGTCTGCTGACACATAGCAGTCAGTATAAGACACCTTCCCCCCGGCTGAGTGCGGTGGCACACGCCTTTAGTCCCAGCACTCAGGAAACAGAGGCAGGCAGATCTCTGTGAGTTCAAGGCCAGCCTGGTCTACATAGGGAGTTCCAGGCAGCTGGCAGTTGGGGCTATAGGAAGACCCTGTCTCCAAACGACCAACATAAATAAATAAATAAATAAATTCCATTTTAATTGAATTTTTTGCAATATTTGTACAATATAGTTTGATGGCATTTTGGTCCGATCCCGTTTGTGCAACTCCCTGCCCCCCCCCCCCCAATTTAATGAACTTTCTTGTATGTACATATTCTGGCCTATAGGTTATGATCTGTGTTCCCCTCAGTGGTCTTCAGTGTGGATCCATCCACTGGGCCCACCAAGAATCCCAACCATGTAAGACACTGTTTGCCCCTCCCAGCAGCAGTCAATTTCCAGAAGTAACTTAAGTTGGGTTGGAATTTCTTACCTACTTCATCATTTCTGTGCTGGGATTTTGTCTGGTTTGAGCTTGCATGGGACTTGTGCATACTGTCACCATAGCTCTGAGATAGATTATATGAGTAACTAAACAGCCTAGGAGATTCTGTTTCCTTATGGTCATCTACCCACTCTGGCTCTTAAATCTTTCTGCCTCCTCTTCCTCAATCATTCCTGAACCTTGGAAGGCAGAAGTTTGAAATAGCTGTCATACTCAGGGATAAGTACTCTGCAGCCTCTTGTTCTCTGCATATTTGCCAGTTGGGGTTTCTGTGTTAATTATCATCTGCTGCATAAGAAAATGTCTCTGGTGAGAGTTAAGAGATGTATTCACTCTTAAGTATAGAGGTTGCATAGTACCACACAAGAGTTCCCTCCCACCGAAGGGGCCATAATTCCAACTAGACAGCTGTTAATTACCCCCAAGATAAAAGTGCCACTACTGCACCAGTAGTGATAGTTTGCTGGGCCAGTCATCGTTTAGTTGACTTCACAACTGGATAGAACTCTATAGGCCCAGGCTGGCCTCTGTCTCACAGAGAGCTACCTGCCTCTGCCTCCCAAGTGCTGGTATTAAAGGTATGTGCTACTCTGGTTGCCCTTATTTTTTTTTAATTTTTATTTATGTGTCTGTATGAGTGTATACCACATGTATATGGGTTCCTTGTGGAGGACAGAAGAGGATGTTGGGTCTCTTTGAGCTGGAGTTAGAGGCAGTTGTAAGCCAGGTGTTGTGAGTGCTGGAAATGGAACTCAGGTTCTCTGGAGGAGCAGTATTCACTTAACCACTGAGCTATCTATTCAGCTCTCTTGAATTTGCGTAGACAGTCGGACTGTGCGTGGTGAACATCATCAGCAAAAGATTTAAGAGACCAGAGTGTACCAGTAGGAAAAACAGCTTGGCTTACCAGTAGGAGGTCAGTGGGATAGTATGGCAGGCCAGGCTGTGCAAGTAGACAGGGTTTAAAGTCTTTTTTTAAAAAAAAAAAATTTATTTTTACTTTATGGGTAGAGTGTATTGCCTGCAAGTGTGTAAGGGCACCCATGTCATACAGTGCCTGTAGAGGTCAAAAGAGGGTATTAGATCCCTTGGAACTGCAGTTATGAACGGTTGTTAGCCACCATGTGGGTGCTCGGAATCGAATCCAGGTCCTCTGTAAGAGCAGCTAGTGCTCTTAACTGCTGCGCTATCTCTCCAGCACCTCGGTTTAAAGTCTTATTTGGATGCAACTGAGAGTCCATGGTTGATTTCTCAGAAGAGCTTTGCCACTGGGAATATATTTAGGGACTGCAAGTTATGTTTGCACACTTGCATACCCATATGGTTTCTGAGGGATAGCTCTAGGAACAAGGAAATCGAGATAAATGAATAAGCTCAGTTAGTATATGTGAAAAATATTCTCTGTGGTTTCTGGTGACATAGTAGTAAACGTAAGGAGATAGTGGATACTGATGCCAAACAGGGAAATCTGGAAAGAGGCTGGTTTAGGTGAAATGGCTACTCATATCGTAGGCTTTTAATTTAATATTTGAGATTGCAGAGGGACATTCACATGAATGAAATAATGCGGTGTGGGACAAGAATCTGGCTGAGAGGTGAGGACAGTGACAGTGTTCCTTTCCAGCTTAAAAGGGATGAGGCTGGAATTTGAAAAAGAGTAAGTAAGTGAAGAAAAAAGGATGCTAAGTTAGTCAGAACATTGGAAACTAAAGAGAGCTAGCTGGACAGAAAGAATTTTCTGCCATCTCTTAGATTTGTGAGTGGTTATTTTCTTGGTTTAAATATGCTAGTTGTCCAGAAATGATTTGTTCATTCAAAGTCCAAAAAAGCTACTTAGATCCTAGTGTCAGACATGGAAGTTATGATATGGCATTCTCAGTGTTGGAAATGAAGATTGCTTTCTGGAGTTAGTAAAAAAAGTCTATACAGTGCTGGCTTTTCAAATGCCCAGCAACAAACGTAAAGACCTGCTGTGCTGTGAAGCCAAGTACAGTGCAACATGCCTCTGGTCCCAGCACTCAATCAGGAGGCTGAGGTTGGAGAATCACTTGAGTTCAGGAGTTCAAAACTAGCCTGAGCAACATAGTTAGACTTCATTCAAAACAAAACAAAAAAAAAACTAAACTAAACTAAAAAAAAAAAAACCAAAAATAATTGATGACAGTGTTTACATCCAGGCGGTGGTTGCAGGAATTCAGCAGGCTCATGCGGAGCAGCTGGCCAACATGAGAATCCAAGACCTCAAAGTCAGCCTCAAACCCCTACACTCAGTGAACAACCCCATTCTGAGAAAAAGGAAGTTACTTGGGTAAGTAACCCTTTTTCATGACAGGCGTGGTTGAGTGTTGGGGGCTGAAAAGTAAGCCACTGATCTGTGCCTTTTCTGCATATGGTAGATAGTATAAACTCTTTAAATGGCAAATAGAGAAGCTGGGCACCCTCTAACTATTTTTCTGAAAATTCTGGGTTCTTGTGTTTGAAGTTAATAATCCACAGTTGGGTTCTGAGGTCTTACCTTGTTATTATCTCTCCCCAAACTTGTAAAGCACTAAGCCAAAGGATGGTGTTTATATCCACGACCATGAGAATGGAGCTGAGGATTCAAATGTTGCCTTGGAAAAGCTTCGAGATGTCATTGCCCAGTGTATCCTTCCCCAGGCTGGTAAAGGTCATGCCACTTCCTAATGTTCTGCATGAGTGTGTTCTTGTGTGTGAGCACACATGGGTGTTTACATGACAAGAAGAGTGGTTTAATCTATAGTGGTCTGTTTTATCTGAGTGTTACAATAAGTATATTAGCAGTCTATGTAGTCTGATAGTACATAGATAAATCTATGCCCATTAGAAAGTATAATACAGGTGCTAAGACATGTGCTAAGTCCCATGCGTCCTTTGGGGTCTGAAATTCTAGTTTAGGCTTAATTGCTATTATCAAGTACAGCATCCAATTTTGTGTTGTCTTAGTTTGACACTAAGAAGGCACAGAGTAGAGAATGGAGGATGAAAATGTGGCCAGGGTCAAGGTTAGGCTACAGGCAATAAACACCATTTCCAGAATCTTCAGAGTGCAATATCACCTTTAGTTTGTGAATATAAAGAGAGCAGCAGTTCAGAAATAGCTCCTGCTGCAGCTTGTGTCATTGGACTTGCACATGGCCTTATGGGTAAGCTTTGATTCTGTGTGTTCTCTCTCCTTTCAAATAGTTGTGATATGAGAGGCTATTCTCAGTTAATGAATAGATGTTTCATATTAAATTAGGTCAGAAAATGTTGGGTTGACCTGTTTTCCTAGAGTCTTTGACTTTTAACCACTCATGTAGGCTGAGTGTGGTGGTGCATGCCTTTAATCCCAGTACTGAGGAGGCTGAGGCAAGCGGATCTCTATGAGTTCAAGGCCAGTCTGGTCTATGGAATGAGTTCCAGGCCAGCAGGGACTACAGAGAGACCTTGTCTCAAAAAGACAAAAAACAAAACAAATACTCCTGTAATGTGACTCAGCCTTTTAAAGCCAGGGATGAGCTTAGGAAAAAGAAGGGAGCACACAGCCTTGGTCTTCCTCCTTTTTTTGGTCTTAAGGTTGGCTGGATGTTTTTGCTCAGTAGCAGATCTGCCCTGCCCCCTTTTCCTCATCCCTCAACACCAAGACTTTTGGGCTCTTGAAGCATTTGTGTCGAGGTGGCAAATTAAAAAGAGCTCAGTGATGAGAAGCAGCCTGCTGGTTCATATCATGTTAAGATTAGTAAGAAAGCTCATGCTAGTGAGGCTATGTGCTTAGTCGTATTGCTCAATCAGTGGACATCATGTCTTCCATTTCTGACACTAAAATCCCGTGATGCTGCAGGAAAAATGAAACTTCCTCTCCATCCTTACCAATAGGAGAGAACGAAGATGAGAAGCTGAATGAAGTAATGCAGGAGGCCTGGAAGTATAACCGCGAGTGCAAACTCCTGAGGGATACTCTGCAAAGCTTCAGCTGGAATGGTAAGAACCTTAGTCACTTTTGTCCTCAGAGTGCAGAGAAGTCTTTATGTCTAGAACACATATAATCTCTTTGAAGTCCAAGCTAGATTGCCTTTCACATCAAGTGAGGATGGGGAGTGATTAGAGTGTTGTATGCGTTGGGGGGGTTGGCTCTTCTTTAACTGAGCAGGTGCATCTGGATATGTAACCCTTTTGCTTGTTTTCTAGAGTTCAAGTGAATCATATGGGGGCAGGTAAAACATTGAAGAATCTGGCAGAGACCACTTGAGTAAAACACAAACAATCCAGATACTTCTCCCACATACCTGACTGTTCACAAGGCCATTTAGGAACAGTATACTGAAGTGGGGAAGGGGACAGAGGACCACAAAGTTCACCTTAACGATCTAGTTAGCTTAGAGTCATGTCATTAAAGAGATATGCCAGATCTGCTGCTGTTGAATTTTTTTCTGGGAAAACTTAAGATAGATACTTTTTTCCTGTTCTGACCTGCCATCCTCTTTTTTTTCTTTTCTCTTCTCTTGTCTTTCATCAACTTTTGAACTGATTTTTATATCATCATTTCAGTTTAGTAGACTACATTAGGCAAGCTCCAGTATGCTTAGGGATGGGAGCAAATTTTTTGCTTTTTTTCTTGGTGCTGCCTTAAGGAATCTAAAATGCTAACTTGGCTATCTGTACACTTGGACGAGATTAATATCCCAAGATTTTTTGTTTTTAATTTTGAAATATGTTAGCAGTGTAGGAAAGTGATCACTTTGGATGTTGACAGGGTGAACACTCTACGTGACCAACACCTACAGTCATACAATAGGGTGCGCTGTTGTCTTTCAGTCCTTCCTAGTTGCAGTTCTGATTTTTAGCACTATAGTTTGTTTTTCGCCTGGTTTAGTATTTATGTAAACAAAATTGGTCAGTTTGTGTTCTTTTGTTTCTGGCTTCTTTTAGTCAGCATTGTATTTGTGAGTTCCATCCATGTTGTGTGCAGTCAATGACTCATCATGATGTGAACTCTGCTACTGAATGGACATTTGGTTTGTTTCTAGGTTTTGATAAACAAACAGAAAAGGCTCTTGTGAATACTTTTTTTTATCTTGATAAACAACTTGTGAAATATGTTTTGTTTTCTGAGGCAGGGTGTCACTATGTAGTCTTGGCTGGCCTGGCACTTGCTATATAGAACAGGCTGGCCTGGAAAGCACAGAGATTGCCTGCTTCTGCCTGGGATTAAAGGCATGCACCACCACTCTTGGCATGAAGTCATATATTGGTGTAGCCAGTTCATGAAGTATTCACCTGCTTGACTTCAGCAGGCATTGCTAGCAATTTTGAAAGTGGTTGTATGAATTTATAAACTCTCACTAGAGGGATTTGAGGGCTCTCCTCAAGCTGCATCCACACTGGCCATTCTGATTGGAATGCAGCAGTCTTGCAGTGTGGTTTGAGCTGGCATTACCCTGATGACAGTTAATGTGCTTTTTATGTGTTTATTGACCACTTAGATTCCGTCTTCTGTCGAGTGCCTATTTTAATTTTTTGGACCATACTTTTGCTAAGTTGTAACTCGCTGTAACTTGCTTATACATGTGTAAGAGTTGTTTTTGTTTTTGTTTTTAATATGTACCCTGGATATGAGTCTCTTGTTAGACATATATATTATAATGATCTTTCTATTTGTAGTTCAGATGTTGTGGTGAAGTTTGAGTTGTTATTGCCGAGTTAATGGAACTGCTTGATTGCTACCTGAAAATCAAGGATCTGAACTGCTTTTGATCAGTATTTGGGATGGGTCCTCTACTGATGTGGATAAATTTAAAACTGGTGTACCTCACTAGGTTCTTGTCAAGATTCCATCATCTCTTAGAAGAGTTTGAGAACTGACCTTGTTCTTTCTTGAGTTTCAGGTCGTGGATTCACAGATAAAGTAGATCGACTTAAACTGGCAGAAGTTGTGAAGCAGGTGATAGAAGAACAGATCACTTCCCATGAATCCCAGTAATAACAGCTTCAAAACTTTTTTTTAACAGTTTGAAAAATTATTCCTTAATGTAAAAAGTAATTTTTATGTAAATTAATAAATCAGAATTTCATCCCACATTGCTTAAAGTTGCTACATAGACTTAGGTTCAGAGTTTACTAACAGTAAAGTTATTGTTTGCTTTTAAGAACAGCTCAATTCCTAGAGACATACTATTAATTTAGGATTATTTGTAAGATGATAGATGTTATCAAAAGAAATTGCTTTATGTGTCATAAAGAATTCAAAACCATTTTACAGAGGCAGATAAAGGACTGGCTGTGCTAGGCTTTCTGCTTAGTAAACAGGTGAATCACACTGTGTGGAATCTCATTTCATTTGTTCTGTGTATTTATTTTCTGCACCCTGGTTAGATTACCTCTAATGCCAAAATTTTTTTGTGGACCACTTGCTGCCAATAGCCTGCTAGAATTCATGAGATGTACAAACCTTGAGGGTCTAGGAACTGACTTCTGGGGAAGCAGCGGCTCTGCTTTTCCTTCTCTTGTCCTGGATTACCCACGAGGGACGTAAGTGTGTTTCTTAAGTCAGATATGGTTTGCTTTGGGTTTTAGTCTTTGTTTTTAGCTGGGGCCTCTCCTCCCTTCCCCTGTGCCCATCCTGTTCTTCGCTCACAGCATCACCTGCTCCATTGCTTATAGTCCTCCTGCTCCTCTGGCCCCCTTTTTGGGATGATTTTCCTGAGAAACTGAACATCAAAGTCGGTCCAGGGTTTTTTTCTGTTACAGCTATCCTTTTCCTTTATGATATTTCTATCTGGGTTTCTTATTGGCATCCTCTGAGCTATATTTATATTTTCTTCATTATGTTTCATTTTCAAGAAACATAATCATGGCCCAGAAAGCAGCTTTTTTCCCCCTCTTGTTTTCTGTTAGGTATATAGGCACAAGGGACCCCTTATGTTTGTTTGGTGGTTGGTTTTTTTGTTGTTTGTTTTTTTTGAAACAGGGTCTCCCAGTAGCCTGAATTGGTCTGGAACTCACTATGTAGACCATGCTGACCTAGATCTCACAGATATCCACCTGCCTTTGCCTTCCAAGTATTGAGATTAAAGGCATGTGCCACCATATCTGACTATGGTTGTCATTTTTTAAAAGCTGTTTTTGCTGAGTACCTCTGTGGGCAATAGAAGAACTAATAGGCAGTCTCCGGCTCACAGACAGGATAAATAGCCTCCGTTACGCAGATTACCTCATCACATTCTCTTTAATCAAACTGGATTCTCTAGAGCTCACTTATTTTCACTCTTTTCCAGTTTCCTGAGTATGTGTTCGGGGATGGTATTTGGTTACTCTGTTCCTCATGTGTGTTACTGATTGTGGGGATTATATGACAAAAAGACATTAAATATCTTCTAAGAATCACCATATTACAGGGAGTCCCTTGGAGAGTATGCAATTGGAGGTATTTTTTAAGGTAAGATTCACTAATCTTAGGTAACGGGTAACTGTTGTAAATGGAATCCCATAAGATAGGAACAATTTTCAAGATCGGTAAATTAAGGGCCTATTCAGTTTTTTAGTGAAATGTGATCTTGTAGATTACCAGGAAAATTCTGTACTTTTCTAAAATCTGAAAACCTATAATATTCCTATCTTAAAGCACAAGCCCAGTATTCCATGAGGACAGAACAGTAATAATTACTGTTGTTACTCATTCCTTTAAAGAAACCTTCTAATATATCGATTCTACCATTAACTTCTGAAATTTATTATGTGGTGTCTTCTGAAAGTTCAAGATGATTCTCCTTCAGTGTGGTAAATTTTAGATATGTTAGATGCTTGCTTTTGCTCTGAGCATCACTTGTCTGTTTCAGTAACTTCAGGCTGAATTTAACTGGTCCCCAAATGAGAACTGTGTTAAAAAATGAACACAGGGGAACTATGTTAGATGTTTTTAAAAATCTTGGAGGATGTTGTAACTCAACTCAAAAGTAGGTCTAATTCTGGACAGAGTTCTTTAGGAAAAACAGTAGTTCCCAGAAGACTCAGCATGGAGTTGAAGTTGAGTTTCCTTTTATACTCCTAGGCCAGAAGTAAATTTTGCTTTAATATATGTCAGTTTTGCTAATAATGTAAAATCAGTACATAATGGGAAATGAAACCTTATCTTCCTTGTATTTATTGCCTAAGACTGATTATCTCTGGAAACTTTATGAGAACAGTTCTTAGAAAGCAGCAAGTTACAGTCTCCAGTTTTCCCGCATTAATTGCTAAGGTTCTACTTATTAAAACCATTACATGTCACTTAAATACGTTTAGAGCTTACCACAGTTATGTCTGCTTGATATAGACAATGGTGTCTTACTGGCTAATATATTTTGTGGCTATACAAGACTGTCTCTCAGAAATTTATCTTTTGAAACTTGTAGGTGAGAATTGCTTTTTTAAGAGTTTACTTTCTTTATATTCATGTGAGAAAGAACAAATTGAAGAATAATAGGTATCGACGGTCAAAGACGTCACGGATTTTAATCAGATCTTGTGTGTCAGGATGTATGCGTGTGTGTATTTATGAAGGAAAAAGTTTCAACTTGAGAACTGGAAAATTGGAGGTTTTATTTTAATTATATATATTTGTAATTAAAAAACGAATGTTCTTCCATTACTGATTCTTGATTTACTCCCAAATGACCTAACCTAATTTGCCCTATGCTTTTTAGTTATGACATGGAGAAATAGCAAATTGATAAGTTCCAAAATAAATACTTTGAAGCAGTTTTGCTTTTATATAAAGAAGAGAAAAAAGTCCAGCTAGAAATCATTTCACCTTTGTTGCTATAATTCTTTTAGTGAGTTTATGAGATGACTATCAGTTTTCTTGCAGGGTGTTAGTGAAATGTTGTATCATCTGAATTAGGAATTAAGTGTGAATTGATGGATCTAAGGAGTTGATATATTCTCTTAGGTTCCATCCAATTCCTTTTTAATTTTTTTTGTTTCATTTTTGAGTTGTTGCTTTTGTTTTTGTTTCTTTGCTTTTTTTAAATTTAAAAACATTTTTAACTGCTGAGCCCCCTCATTTTGTTTTTTGAGAGAAGGTTTTGCTTTTGTAGTCCTGACTGGCTTAGAAACTCACTTTGTAGACCAGGCTGGCAATCCTCCTGTCTCTGCCTCCTGAGCACTGAGATTATAGGCATGTACCACCTCACCTGGCTCCGATTGTTTTCTGAATTAGGCAGGGCATTTGCCCGTAGTCAAGTGTACCTGTAATTATATCTTGTATAGGGTTTATGCTATAATTATTTGACTTAATGTAAAATTAATTTTATTTCAGGTAAGAGATACAGAATTTTATCTTAGGTAATCTTAAAGTATACGGGAGAATGAATGAATAGATAAGGAATTTCTGCTAAAATACACCAAGGAAATTAATATGAATCTGAATCCTAGATTTCCATAGGCAGTACAGGTCAATTAGAGTTATACATGTGAAGGAATTTTTACAAGTTCTTAGAGAGCCCATTTAAATTTTTTTGATGGTTGGTGACTAGAGACCTGAGTGACCAGTTTATTTTACCTTATGTTTTACTTTTATGGTGAGACATTTGGGAGGAATTGAAGTTAGATCTTGAACTTTAATATAATTCTGTGGTGAAAATAAGGTCATTTCATTTGATGTTTATGTTTGTGCCTTAGGAAAATTTCTTGGTAGAGGATTACTTTTAAAGCAGATATAGAATGTCTAAAATAATTTGGTATGAACCAAGAATAATGAGTGAAAGTTCGACATCCACATATAATTTTCCCTGTATTAAAGGAAAAAACAGTCACTGAAAGAGAACTGAGAAGCAGCATCCCAGATCCTGTAGAAATAAGAAAAGGCAGTGGACAGCAGAACTCTTAATTGTTCAGAGAACCCAGAGAACCTCTGTCCCCTCCCCCACACCCCCTTGCCAGAATGTTGGGTTTGAACGAACGAGCAGGTTAACAGATAGCAGGTGTACATAGCCTGGGGAAGATGAAGGATCATTTGAGTTATAGTACTGGCTAAGTCATTACCGGTATACTTGGTTCATCTCTCCATGAATGTCAAAGGAACTTACCAAAGAACACTGAAGCATTTTCAGATGAAAGGAATTCCTGTGCTATAGATCCTAGTAAAGGCTGAAAGAGAAGCAAGAATAGGAAGAGACACAACTTGAAAACCCCAGGATTCCATGTAGCCACCCTACAGGAGACAGCACAGATCTGAGCTCCTATATCTGGGAAAATCTGCCTGTCGGGGAGAACAGCTACTGATGGACATAGATCCCACATTTTCAACAAGTTTGGGCCATGTCAGTGATGGTGGCATCGTTGAGAGGAATTGCCTCCATCTTGCCTTCCTTACCAACAAGGAAAGTGTTTTTAAAGGAAACAAAGGTAACACCTCAGATTTGGACTTCCCATAAGTGGAATTTGAGGGTAGGTTTGGTGTCAGGACACGCATTTGTCAGGGTAGGAATCTTGATGCTATTAATTTTTCTGCCAAGCATGTACTGTCATCTGGAATCAATGTATTACTCTTTCCATGAAATAATCATTCCTAAGAGACTAACAGTCCAGGAAAGGGATAAGCCAGTAGAAAAGATCTCCTATCTGGTATTGATGCAGGGCCAGAAGCAGCTGCTTCACCTGAAGCTAAAGAGAGACTACTTTGTGAATGACTTTCCAGTCTACAGTTACCGCAATGGCACACCGAGGCAAGAAATGGCTTTCGTCTCTCGGGACTGTCACTATGAAGGCTACATCGAAGGAGTGCCAGGTTCTTTTGTTTCCGTCAGCACCTGTTCAGGCCTCCGGGGCGTCCTGATTAAGGAGGAAACATCCTACGGCATTGAGCCGGTGCTCGCCTCCAAAGGGTTCGAGCACGTCCTGTACACCATGGCACGTCAAGCTCGAGTCTCCTGCAGTGTCACTTCCAAAGACAGCCAAGGGGTGGCCAGCCAGCCGCAAAGCAGCGGGAAGCCCCTTGACCTACAGGCACCGGCCTACTTGTGGTCAAACACCAAGTACGTGGAGATGTTTGTCGTGGTCAACCACCAGAGGTTCCACATGTGGGGCAGTAACATCAGCGTGGCCGTCGGGGCAGTAGTGGACATCATTGCTCTGGCCAACAGCTTCACTAGGGGAATAAACACAGCAGTGGTGCTGGTGGGAATGGAAATTTGGACCGAGGGGGACCTGATTGAGGTCCCGGTGGACCTGCAGGTTACGCTCAGGAATTTCAACCGCTGGAGACAGGAGAAGCTAATGGACCGAGCGAGGCACGATGTGGCCCACATGATCGTCGGGCATCACCCTGGAGAGAACGCGGGCCAGGCGTTCCTCGACGGCGCCTGCTCAAGCGGGTTTGCCGCGGCCGTAGAGGCCTTCCATCACGAAGACGTGCTCCTCTTTGCAGCGCTCATGGTCCACGAGCTCGGGCACAACCTGGGCATTCTGCACGACCTCCCGGCCTGCCTTTGTCAAGAGAAGCACTTCTGCCTCATGCACGAGAACATCACTAAGGAAAGTGGCTTCAGCAACTGCAGCTCCGACTACTTCCGCCGTTTCCTCCATGACCACAAAGGGGCCTGCCTATTCAACAAGCCGTGGCGCCAAAGCCACCAGAGCCGCAAGCGCAGAGATGTCAGGTGTGGAAATGGTGTGGTGGAGGAGGGGGAGCAGTGTGACTGTGGTTCTGCTTGTGGCAGTCACCCGTGCTGTGAACCAACATGTACACTGAAGGAGGGTGCAGAGTGTGGTGATGGACTCTGCTGCTATAAATGTAGTTTCAAAAAGAAAGGAGTTCTATGTCGTCCTACTGGGGACGTGTGTGACCTCCCAGAGTACTGTAACGGTACTTCTGGAGAATGTCCTGCAAATACATACAAGCAGGATGGCACATTGTGCGACAGAATTTATTACTGCTCTGGGGGTCAGTGTAGGAATCCTGATAAGCAATGTTCAGATATATATGGATATCCTGCAAGATCTGCCCCTGAGGACTGTTACATTTCAATCAACACCAATGGGAACAGGTTTGGGAGCTGTGGCCCTGCCACCGGGGCTAACTCAGGATATGAAAAGTGTACCGACGATGATGTATTTTGTGGAAAACTGATATGCACAGGTGTCGACTTCTTGCCACCAGTCAAACCGCAGCATACACTGATCCAGGTTCCTTATGGAGAGGATTGGTGCTGGAGCATGGATGCCTATAATATTACTGACATTCCTGATTATGGAGATGTGCAGAGCGGCACTTACTGTGCTCCAAACAAAGTGTGTGTGGATTATACCTGCACTGATCACACAGTGCTCCAGTACGACTGTGAGCCACAGGAGATGTGTCACGGGAGGGGAGTGTGCAACAATTTAAGGCACTGTCATTGTGATGATGGCTTTGCCCCTCCTGACTGCAGAAGTACAGGAAATGGGGGGAGTATGGACAGTGGTCCTGTTGGAAAGCCAGCTGATCAGAATTTAAGTGTATTTTCAAGTAGCAGTAGTGGTCGTAAGCCTAGGATGGAAGAGGATGATACAAACATGAAAGTGGTACTGCTTGTAGTCCCTATATTTCTTGTCGTCTTATTATGTGTTCTAATGCTTATCGCCTACCTCTGGTCTGAAGTACAATCAGCAGTGGGCTCTTCAAGTTCGTCTGATTCCTCAGAGTCGTAACCATTATAGGGTACCGTCCACCAGCAGTGGGAGCACCACCCTCATGAACCAGTTTTATTTAAGGTTTTCTCATGGATCACTGCTACCAATGGTCTTGTATCTACAGGGCAATTTTGACTGACTGGAAATGGTTTTTCAGGGCATACTATCTCTCTCTGCATTGTTTGTCATTAATGTGTTATCTGTACCTATGTTGCTGAGTGAATATCCATCTCGGTAGTAACTGCTCTTATGTACTCTTCAATGAGATCTGAATCTTCTAATTTGCCCTTTCAGCTACTGTTCATAAAATGGAGGTGTTTTTAAATAAATATAAATAAATGGCCTTTTTCCCCCCTTTCTTTATTATGAAGCATCACTCCAGACTCTAGTCAGCCTAGTACTTGAGAAGCTTTGCTTTGGGGCCTTCTGGTAGGGGTTAGACCTCATACACCCAGTCGAAATACCTGGGCAAAGGAAGCCCATGTAGGCAAGAAGCTCGTGGTGCTGAGTTCATATTTGAAGAATTTATTTTTTTCATTTGCTTTCTCAGTTTTTATATTGAATTCAGTTTCAAAAGATTTTAATTTTATATGCATACTTGCCTGTATATTTATGTGCATCATATATGTGTCTGGTACTCCTAGATTCTAGAAGAGGGCATTGGAATCCCTGGAACTAGAGTTACAGGTAGGTCTTAGGAACTAATCCCAGGGCCAGTGCTCTTACTGCTAAGACATCTCTCTAGCCCGTCTTAATCTTCCCAACTATTCTATGGCAAGTAAAAAAAGTAAGTAGTCGAGTCCCACCCCAGGTGTAACCAGTCTTCATTCTGCTGTCTCATGAGCATTTTACTTCAGAAAAGAGGAGGGACATTTGATAAATCTGTGATTGCTCAGAGATTATCTTTCTCTAGAACCTGATTTCTGTTAAGAACCTACTGCATTGTATAATCTATATGAATAAAAAGTTTTTTAATGAACCATTAAGTGGGGTGTAGTTCAGTGTTAGTGTTCTTGCCTTGCACGTGCAGTGTCCTGGGATTAGTCCTCAGTATTGCAAAGGACTCATACCTGCAATCTGAGGACTAGGGAAGCTGAGACAGGAGAACTGCCACAAATTTAAGGCCAGCCTGGGCTATAGAGTGAAACACTATCTCAAAAGTATGTAGTTGTATAATCAGAACCATTAACAATTCTTGCTTTGCTTTGTCAAGTGAAAAATGCTAGAGTTTTTAGGAGGCCAGTTGAAAGTAGATTAGAATCTAAGTGTATTGTAATGTCTTGTAATACTACAGTACTTTATAGAGCTGAAAGGATTTGCTGACAGCAGATTCAGAGTACAGGTACACAGCTGAGAATGCAGACTCCAGTGGCCATGCCCTGAACAGCCAAAAAACAGCTGCCATTTACTGGGATGGCAATGAATGTGGTAAGCACAGACATGGACATGTTTAGTATGAGGTGTCTACCAGATACACAATGGGCATGTCCATCAGGCAGTAAGGTGACTGGTTCTCAAATTAAGGAGACCAGCCAGCGATGGGTATTTGAGAGTTGATTTCAAGCCATTGGGCTGGTTGACACTGAGATGCTGCCATGCAAACATGTTGCTAAGATGGGGAAGATTCTGGAAAGAGGTCAGAGTGTCTAGTGTGGTAGGGAGAACTCTATCCTGAACACCAGGAAAAAAGTACCCTAGAAGAGCTTTATACAACAAACCCAGTCCACCAGCCAGCACTCTTGGTTCTGTCCTCAACAAGTATCTGAAATACGGCCTCCTACCAGCACCCCAACCCTCTAGTGTTGGGCAGGTCTGCCTCGACTCCCTCACAGGCAATTGCAGAGGTCACGAACTGATCTCTTTGCTTCTGCCCTGGCTCCTCTAGAAGCCTTGTCTCCAACCCGCAGGCAGAGCGGTTCTTTTCGAATCAAAGTCAAATGTTGACAGGTCCATGTCAACTGGATGTTTCTCATGGATGTGTTGTAGACTGGCTACCTGTGATAGAACTGGCTGGCCGAGGGGGAATGCCTTAGACTAATAGAGGACAGGCCAAGAAGTTTTTTAAAAATGTTTTTGCTTTTTGAGACAAAGTCTAATTGTAGTCTTGGCTCCCTTCAAACTATGTAGATGAGACTGGCCTTGAATTCCTGATCTGCTGGGACAATCGCAGTAACATAAGTGGTCTTAAAGGTGTTTATTCTTTAAGGTAGTGTTCAGAGAAATGTGAATTATATCACCACATAGCTCAAGACTGGCAAAAAAAGAAGATTGAGAACACTAGCATTGAGAATATACAGCATTAGAGATTCCCATACAGTTTTGGGAGCAAACTGGCACATCATTTCTAGTAGCTCATTACATTCTAGTAAAGTGTACATGAGCTAGCACTCTACTTTCATGTATAGCTTTAGATACCATGGGCATGTGCCATGAATATTGCCAGTAATGTCCACAGCAGCATTGTTTATACTATTGCTCCAAAATAGAAGGATTAATTAATGAATTGTTAGAGATTCCCATAGAGAAATACCAGTACAGAAAAATAGACAGAAATGAACTATGGCTTTGTGCATTAACATGATGGACACTTAAGGGTGTGAAAAGAAGCTATGTGTAAAGTTTAGTTATATGTATTCATAGAAAATTCAAACAGGCAAAATGAAGAACATGCATTTTTTAAGTTTTATGTGTATGAGTGTTTTGCCTGTATGTATGGAAGTGCACTATGTGCATGCAATGCTTGAGGAAGCCAGAAGAGGGCACTATATCCCCTGGAATTCAAGTTACAGACAGTTGTTAGCTGCCATGTGGGTGCTGGGAACCAAACCTGGGTCCTCTGCGAGAGCAGCCAGTGCTCTTAACCACTGAGCCATCTCTCCAGCCCAAAGGTATTTTTACATTTAGAAGTACACAGACTACTGTGTTACTTACAGTGTTAACTACTTGATGAAAAGAAAATTATATAGTTCTTCTATTTTAATAATTTCTTTAAATTATTAAATGCTTTTCAAATGCACTTTTCAGTGAATGCTGTATTTTACCATTTTGGAAATACTTAAGCAGACGATTGCCCCACCTCGATGTCCTGAACATTTAGAACAAGTGACTGCCACAGCCAACAAGCCAGAGACCCACCCTTGCTCCCCCACTGGAAACCAGGGTAGATCTTTCCAGCACATAGCCTTGTGATTGCAGCTACACAGTATCTTGGCTTCATACACATCCTTCATCTTTTTCCCATGACCACTGGTCCCCGGGGGAAAAAAAAATCTCAGGCACACCCTACAGCTCCAGGACTGTGGGTGCCAGTGGCCCCAGCCCCTGCACTCACCCAGAAGAACTAGGATAGTTCTTGACACTGGCTGCTGATGTTAAATGCCTAATGTCGCTTGTACTGTGCAGCTTCAGAAACAGCTATGAACACTTCAAACCCCAGTACCAACTACACTCATTTTGTGCCAACTAGGGAAGGCCTTCCTAGCCTGTAGCCCTGGCACTACAACTCCTTAAGCAAAAATCTAGTCTCACCCAAGCTTGACTTTGGGGATGAGGAGATAGTCCCATCTGTATCCTGTGATTCCAGGATCATGGGTATCAATGACACAAGCCTTGATCACACCAGAACTTGCCATGTGTGACCCAGGAACATTCCTATCCATGTCCTGGACAGCTCTAAGACTACAGATATCAAAGTCACATGACCCAGTACTGCCTGCACCCAACCCACAGGAACTAGGGAAGGTCCCTTCCACAGAACTGAGACCACAGATGCTGGTTCCAAAAGACTTGGATCGCTCATGTTTGCCGCTTGGGATGTAGAGACGGCACTCTCTGAGTCCAGAAGCTTCAGTACTACAAGCCCCAAGACCATCCATCCACAGTCATCCCAGAGGCCTTAGGGAAGGTCTCCTTTACGTTCTACAACCTCAAGTCTGCAGTTACTGGTACAACAGATCCTGGTATCCATTCATGTCCATACCACAGGACCTGCAGAAGATCCTGTTCCATTCTATGGATCCAGGCTTGACTACTGGGGCCACAGGATCAGGTATCTCCACACTCATCCTGAGGTAGCTCCTTTACATCCTCTGGCTAATGAACCATGTCTCTTTGTGCCACACATCTTGATATTTATGGTTGCTCTGAAAAGCTGTGTACATCCTGTACTTCTGTTGTTGTGGTAGTTATCAACACAAGAACAAGTGACATCCATTTTCAACTATGTGGAGCCTTAGGATACCTATGTTTGGAAGTTTGTGTTCAGTGCAAAGTTGTATAACTATCTTCACGAACTGCAGTCTATTGAGGCATTCACAGACACTCCTGACATTAATCAAAGCTGAAGAAATCTCATAGAGTACTAAAGAACCTCTTTTATACCTTGTAGTCTATCTAAATAAACTACAAAAGCTATTCCATAAAGTCAGAAGATGGGACAGTTACAGTGTATGCACATACATCAATGTAGAGCCACAAATATCATTGAAATCACAATGCATCCAGTGGAAAGCATTACTTTCCACATATTACTCCAGAAATAGATTTCAGTCTTAACAAAAAATTCCTGGGAGAGAATTCAAAATAATTATCTTAAGGAAACAGTGTGATGTAGGAGAATGCAGATAGATGACACAAAGAAACGACAAGAGCATTTCAGCATATGACTAGTGTAAAGTGCAATGCCAAAAGCACAGCGTTGTAAACGCAGTAAAACGTAAGGGACGGGCACCAGTGCAGCAGATTGCTCAGCAGAAACCTTATAGTTCAGAAGAGAAGGGTGATCTATCCAAAGGCCTGGGGAAGGAAAACCTTCCAACCAAATTTACTATACCCTGCAAAAATTACCCTTCAGAACTTCAAGAGAAATAAAGGTTTGCATAGGTGGACAGAAATGGAGGAAATTCATCATTTTTAGGATCAATCCTATGAAAAAACAGCTAAGGGAATCTATACTAGAAACTACCGTCATGAAAACAAATGCAAAGATCTCACTAGAGGGGCCAGAATGTAGCTCAGTTGGCTGGGGGTTTGGTTTACATGAAGTCCTGAGATCAATCACTAGAACCACAAAAACTGGGTGTGTTGGTATATACCTGTAATCCCAACACTTGGGAACAAGCAGGAACATCAAAAGTTCAAGGTCATTAATACAATTTGAGGTCTGTCTGGAATAAATAAATGAGACCCAAAAGATAAATTCATCAAGAAAATACAGCAGCCAGGCATGGTAGCACACAGCTTTGATTGCAGCAGAGGCAGGAGGATCTCTGTGAGATACAGGCCCACCAGGTCTATGTGGAGGTCTAGGTATTGAGCAAGGCAAGCAACCCCAGATACCCTGAAGGGACAGCAGGTATCTGGCCTGCTCTGCTTGATGTGATAACCTGGCCCCAGGAAATCACTGTAGATATGAATCTTCTTTTCCCTCACCCCAGAGCAGAACCAGGTTTTTGGGTTTCGTTTCCTCATTCCTAATTTCCACGTCAGCCCTACAACCTTCCCTAAAGACCCCACCTTTAACTTTCCCGCCTTCTGTAATGGTCAGAAAGCTCTCCCTATATAAACCCCTGCCTTGGTTTCATAACCGAACTACCCACCGACGTAGTATCCTGGAGCCCCTCCTCCCACCACACTCTGAGCCACCTGAGGCCCTGTTCCATTGTCCTCCCATTCTCTGGCATGGCTGGAGCACAAAAGCCGTGCTAGAGATGGAGACCCACCTACAGGTCTACAGAGCAAGTTCCAAGCCAGCTGGGGCTACAGAGAGAACCTGTATAGAAACCACCAAAAACACGTATGGCTCCTGGTGTGTGGTGTAGCGGGGGATGGATAAAGGAGGGGTCTAAGTTTGATTGAGAACTATTGTATGAAATATACAAAAGCCTGATAAACAAAAATTTTTAAATCCAACAAGGCTGGATGTGGTGGCACATACCTTTAATCCCAAGGACTCCAGAGTCAGGCAGGTTGATCTCTGAGTGGGAGTTCCACACCAGCTGAGGATTCAATAGACCCTGTCTCAAAAAATGAAAATGAAGAAACTATACAAACAATCAATGAAACAAAGAGTTGGCTCTTTGAAAAGAAAAACAAGACTGACAAATTTTTAGCCAAATTAACCAAAAGAAAGTGAGAGAGGTCCCACATAAACATCCTGAGAGATGAAAGGGGAAGCATTACAACAGACCTGGAGGAAATCATAAGGACATTACTGTAAAAATCTATATTTCCACTAAATTAGAGAAATCTAAAAGAAACGGATAACTTTCTAGACATTTGTAGACTACCAAAATTAAAATGACATAAATAATCTAAACATACCCTTAACAACCAATGAGATAGAGTAATAGTACCAAACATGTGCACGGGCCCGTGGAAGTCAGAGGGCATCAGATTTCCTGGAAGTGAAATCAGATTACAGGCAGCAGTGAGCCTCCTGAGCTGGGCGTTAGAACGGAACCCGGGTCCTCTGCAAGAGCACCCAATGTTTTTACCCATTGGCGCATCTCTCCAGCACGTCCCACTTTTGTTTAATACCCAGGCCAGTTTGGCCTGGCTCTATGGCTTTCCAACCCCATCGCTCTGCTCCTTCCTTTGACCTTCTCCTTCCCAACAATATAGCCTAGTCTGGTTTGTGGGGGTCTCCATGTCTGAGCCTCCTGAGAGATGAGCCTTTTCTATGTTATTTTATAGCCGATTTTACCTCCCTCTCTCGAGTCTACCTTTAAGCCAAAATTATTTTATTCCTTAACTTTTTTGCCTCTATTATTCCCTCTTCTATGTATGTCACCTCTGATTTCTTCTTATCATCCCAATACTAATCACTAGTCTGTTCGATGTATTTCCTTCTTTTATTTCTCTTTTTCTTTCCACTCTTATCCGCAATAACTAATACGTGAGCAAATAGACTATATCAATGACTTTTTACTCCCAAGAATGACTAGCATATAAGAGTGATTACCTGCAGGTTAGCCATTGCTCTGTTTTCAGAATGGGTCTTACTCTGGATAATTTCGGGAGACCGTATGTAAAACACAGAGGAAGTCTAAGGATAGAGCTTAGTGCCCTGAATACTAGTTTACTAAAAGAAAATGACACCTCAATATTACTACTATTTAGTCTCTCCCAAATATTGCAAACATTTCCTCTGAAAGAAGGAAGTGACTGAAATTAAAAGTCAACCAATAATCTACCTCCAAATAACACAAGTACAAACATAAGAACATGAGTAATATGAAAAACAAAGATAACATGTCTCCTCCAAAATCTATCAATCTAAGAGCTAGGGTCATCAAAGAAAATGACTTTGACAAAATTCCAGAGAAAGAATTCAAGAGAATGATAATAAATACATAAAACAGGACAGGAAAAACTATAGAACGAATTCCGAGAGAACACAAAAAACAGCTGAATGAAATGAGGATGTTAATGCAGAATATGAAATTAGAATTCATTTAAGAAATAGAAATACAGACGAAAAATTGGGAGAAGAAAGAAATTTGAGAGTTTGAGGATAGCCTGGTCTACACAGTGAGACACTGCCACAGAAAAAAACATAAACAAATCCAATCCACATATAACCCTATGGTATCAGCGCCTCAGGCTACCCCTAAGAGAGCATGGTCCTAGAGATGCCAACCACTGTGAGCACAATAACCAACCTAACCAGAGGGTACTACTTGGCACCTTCCATATCCACTTGTGGCCAGCGTTTGCACAGAACTTGAGAAACTGAATTTTGACGGAGTTGAGAATGGCTACTGTCCCTTCCCCAAGGACTGCTGTCCTTATCTCATCTGTGTTGTGACACACACAGCTAAGGTAATCACCTCATGGCCAGATCTAACAGACTGGTCGTGGAGATGCAGAGAGACATCTACCTCATCCCTCTCAGAGTAGAAAAGATAGCTCTGGGTTAGGATGCTCCTGTGCCACAGAGCAAGGGCTTCAGAAGACAGGGTACGGGTAACAGACTGCCCCACCGAGGATATTTTGAAGTTCCTTGGTCTGGAACACTTCAGGTTAGCCTAGCAACAGACAACAGGAAAGGTGGGAAGCTGTGGGGGAGGGGTGTTCTGTGTGGCCCTGTTGAGGAAGCTGTGGAGGTTTTATGTCCTCCCTTGAGGGACTGTCCTGCGTGACAGACCTGCAATTCTTCCTTCCACATCCCTCCATCTTGTCAAAAGGACCTTATCGATGGAGCACTGGAGCTGTGTTTGAAAGAGGAAGGCACCAAGAACAGAAGTCGTCTGAAAGATATTAGAGATCAGACACTAGGAAAGAGCCAGTGAAAACCCTAACCCTCAGAGGAGGAATGTAACCACCTCTTCTGCACCCAGTATGCACCGGGGGAGAAACAAGAGTCTGCCGCTCAACACATAGGCCCCATAGCCTCAACTGATTCAGGAGGGTCATGGCAGAGTTGGCCACAGTGAGACACTCTGTCTCCATCTTCTCTTCTATGTAGAAACCCTGCGGGGCTTTGTGTGAGGTCAGGCAGATGAAGAGTCTAAAGCTGGGGCTGGTGCCAAAACATCTGTGTGTGAGGCCGGGGACCATGCTGCTCTTGGCAATACTTTTTCTCCCAAGCACATTCTGTGACATGGGATCAGTATATTACTCCTCCTATGAAAAAGTCATCCCCAAGAGGCTGCCAGGCAAGGGGAATGAAGACCCAAGAGAAAAGGTGTCCTATATGCTGTTTATGCAGGGCCAGAGGCAGCTTATTCACCTGAAGCTAAAGAGAGACTACTTTGTGAATGACTTTCCAGTCTACAGTTACCGAAATGGCACACCGAGGCAAGAAATGGCTTTCGTCTCTCGGGACTGTCACTATGAAGGCTACATCGAAGGAGTGCCAGGTTCTTTTGTTTCCGTCAGCACCTGTTCAGGCCTCCGGGGCGTCCTGATTAAGGAGGAAACATCCTACGGCATTGAGCCGGTGCTCGCCTCCAAAGGGTTCGAGCACGTCCTGTACACCATGGCACGTCAAGCTCGAGTCTCCTGCAGGGTCACTTCCAAAGACAGCCAAGGGGTGGCCAGCCAGCCGCAAAGCAGCGGGAAGCCCCTTGACCTACAGGCACCGGCCTACTTGTGGTCAAACACCAAGTACGTGGAGATGTTTGTCGTGGTCAACCACCAGAGGTTCCACATGTGGGGCAGTAACATCAGCGTGGCCGTCGGGGCAGTAGTGGACATCATTGCTCTGGCCAACAGCTTCACTAGGGGAATAAACACAGCAGTGGTGCTGGTGGGAATGGAAATTTGGACCGAGGGGGACCTGATTGAGGTCCCGGTGGACCTGCAGGTTACGCTCAGGAATTTCAACCGCTGGAGACAGGAGAAGCTAATGGACCGAGCGAGGCACGATGTGGCCCACATGATCGTCGGGCATCATCCTGGAGAGAACGCGGGCCAGGCGTTCCTCGACGGCGCCTGCTCAAGCGGGTTTGCCGCGGCCGTAGAGGCCTTCCATCACGAAGACGTGCTCCTCTTTGCAGCGCTCATGGTCCACGAGCTCGGGCACAACCTGGGCATTCTGCACGACCTCCCGGCCTGCCTTTGTCAAGAGAAGCACTTCTGCCTCATGCACGAGAACATCACTAAGGAAAGTGGCTTCAGCAACTGCAGCTCCGACTACTTCCGCCGTTTCCTCCATGACCACAAAGGGGCCTGCCTATTCAACAAGCCGTGGCGCCAAAGCCACCAGAGCCGCAAGCGCAGAGATGTCAGGTGTGGAAATGGTGTGGTGGAGGAGGGGGAGCAGTGTGACTGTGGCAGTGCCTGTGAAAATAACAACTGCTGTGATGAGAACTGTCAACTGAAGGAGAATGCGCAGTGTAGTAATGAGCTTTGCTGTTCTCAGTGTCAATTTAAAAGTAAGGGACAGACTTGTCGTCATGCTGAAGGACCTTGTGACCTCCCAGAATACTGTGATGGAGCCTCTGCAAAGTGCCCTGAAAACAGGCAAATGCAGGATGGCTCCAAATGTCACGGTCTTTTCCTGTGCTATCGGGGTCGATGCAATGACCCTAGCTATCATTGCTCTCTTCTCTTTGGGTATGGGGCTAAGGCAGCCCCACATGAATGCTTTCTCGCTCTGAATGGCAAAGGGAACCGGTTTGGAAATTGTGGCGTTTCCTCTCAGACTCCGCGAAAATATATAAACTGTGCAGAAGATAATATGCTGTGTGGGAAACTTGTATGTTCTGAAGTTACTTTCTTACCATCAATCAAAGACAGATATACATTGATCCAGGTCCCTTTTGAAGATGAATGGTGCTGGAGTATGGCTACTTTAGACCTCAGGGACATCCCAGATGAAGGATATGTGCCAAATGAAACTTTCTGTGCCCCAGGTAAATTTTGTAAGAATTTCATTTGTGAAGACAATCAGATAGCCAGTTCTTCCTGCAATCCAGAAGAAACATGTAATGGGCATGGACTTTGCAACGATTTAGGGAACTGCCATTGTTTGTCTGGCTTTGCACCTCCTGACTGCAAAAACGAAGGAGGTGGGGGCAGCGTGGACAGTGGTCCTGCTGTTATGCCAACTGTAAAACCTCCCCAATTAGATGATGGTCAAAGTGAAGAGGAATGGGGGATAAAATTAAAATTGCTAATCATTGCTGTCATTTTGTCACTAATAGTACTATTTATAGTTATCTGCACTATTGGTGTATGTACTGTGTCACAGGAGTCTTTAGAAACTCCTCTGGAAGACATAGAAAAGGTTCCAAAAGAGGGCCCACCAAAAGAGGGGCCACCAGAAGAGGGGCCACTAAAAGAGGGGCCACCAAAAGAGGCTGAGGAAGAAGAAGAGGAGGAAGAAGAGGAGGAAGAAGAGGAGGAAGAGGAAGAGGAGGAGGAGGATAAAGAAGACGAAGAAGATGAAGAAGGAGAGGAATAATTAGGGAAGCGTGAAGCAGATACGTGAACTTCCTCTTCAAACACTGAGTGAGAATGAGAGGCTCAGTGAAGGAAAGGTTAAGTGGGAATCAACAGCTGCAACAGTTCCCTGGGACTCCACCGTCTAGAAGTACACCACGAGGGAGGATTCCTATGTTATCATTCATTTTAGTTAATGAGTGTCTATGTATTAAATATTTAGTACACATACATTTTTGGGAACATACATGCTCTTGCACCTTTGGGCAATTTTTTTTTTAGTCATCAGAAACCGTTTTTTTAGGGCACACTATCATCCATGTAGATTGTTAACATACTGTATCTTATGTTCCTGAATTTATTATTACTGCTGTGATTTTCATTTCAAGTAACAACTATCTACTGTGTAAGGACAATTTTCATGAGACTGACTGTTCTAATTTGCCCAATAAATAGGTATTCATGGGAGAGGTCTTTAAATACAAAAAATAAAGCTGTATTGAAGTTAGCCATTTATTGGGGTTCCATGTAGTACTGTATTGGAGGGGCTATGTCTCATAAGGAAAAAGACCCTAACTTTTTAGCTCTTGAGTTAAGAAGCCAACATTATAGGCTGGAAAGAAGGCTCAGCAGGTAAAAGTGTTTGCTCTGCAATCACAAGGACCAGAGTTTGGATCCCCAAACCCACAAAGCATCCTGTGCACACCTGTAATCCAAGTGGGGCAGAGACAGGAGGATCACCGGGGTTTTCTGGCTTCCAGTCTACCTCAGAAAATGCAAATCCTAGGATCAGGGAGAGATCTTGCCTCAAAGAAATAGGCAGAGAGTAAGAGAGGAAGATGATACTTGATACCTTCTTCAGGCCTCCACTCACACACACATACATAAGTAAATAAACAAGTAACAAATATATCTTTAAGAGGAGGAGAAGGCAGGCAGCATTAAGACAGGCTTGGTGGTGCTTGCCTTTACTCCTACACATAGAAAGCTGAGGCAAGAAGATTCCAAGTTTAAGGACAACTTCAAGGCCATGTAGTGAAACCTAGCCTAAAGACAAACAAACAACAGCAACAACAAAAAAAACAAAAAACAAAGTTCTTTTGTCCTGTGACTGACTGCCTCTAGAAAGTATATTCTTTCTCATGAATAACTGAGGCATTATGAGGCAGGTGTCCAGTAATCTGTGTGCAATCCCCCCGGCAGTCTAGTGACGCCTTGCCCTTCTCTCCCTGCCTCCTCTGTACCTCTCTTGTCCTCCCCATGCTGCCTGGGCCAGACAAGTCTGGAGCTTCCCCAGCTCCCCACAGCAGAGCCACATTCCGATTCTAGATTTGTCTCCAGACTTGGGAGAAACAAAAGAACAAAAGGAAATGACATTTTGAGAGAGATGTTACAGAAACTTATGCCCCTCCCCTGAGAACTAGCTCTCTCTCCCCTTTCTCTCTCCTTCCCTTCCACCACTTCAGGCTAACCAGACATCTTTTCTCATCCCAGTGAGTGCTTTGGGGACAGTCCTCTTAGGCTACAGTCAAATTGCACTCCCTGGTCTGGGGCTTAGTTGAAGGGAAAAAAAGGCACCTCATACCAAGATGCCATCATCATGGCTTCCCAACATGGAATTCTGTATAAAATGAAGAAAGAGTTTAGAAAAATACATTAGTTTGCAAAAATAAACTGGTTTTTACAAACCTAATCCCAACGTATAATTTTGGTGTTGACTTGGGTCACTATGCTCAAAGAAATGTCTTTTCAAAACTAAATACATACAAAAAATTAGAAAAAACACACACACACACAAAACCAGGCTTCTGGTGTGTGCATTTTATCCTAATACTCAGGAGGCAGAGGCAGTCAGGTTTTCGTGAGATTCAGGCCAGCCTAGTGTACATAATGAAATCTAGGTCTTTTGGGCCTCATGGGCCCAGACATGTGGCTTGGTGCAACTTTCTGAGCTTCATTCAAGTTTTGCGGCCTGTTTCTGACACTCCACTTCCGCATAGGAGTGACTCAGCAAGGTATAGCAAGAATGGCCTCTACCTGGCTACAGCCTACGTGGTGAAAAATGATTGGTCCTTCACTTCCCACGTTTTTAGCCCAACCCCTTACCTCTACCCTATATAAGACTGTGCTCGATGCAATAAAATGAGAGCCTGCTTTGACAGTTCTCCCGGCTCGGTGTGGTGTATCTCTGGAGTGGAGAGGGTCCAGGCCTTCGACACTCACCATCCTGCTCAGTCCCTGAAGGAGGCCGGCTAGACCAGCTTCTCCACCGCCCTACCTGCTGGTGAACCCGGCACACTGGTGCCCTGTGTGAGGAACCCGACATGATAAACGGCTGCTCTCTGGAAGTACGCTGACGGGCCAATCGGTCTGTGGGTGAATGTACCCCCATAAATTATGGGGCAGTCTTTCTTTAAGCCCACCTCCCAAAAACCCAGAGACAAGTCACCTGATAGGGATCAAAAGGAAAACTTAATGAGGCCTCCGTGGCACCTGTGTCTCAGACTCCCCAGCCCACACCCGACCCTTCACCTGTCTCAGGGAGGAGTATTTACCCTAGTTTGGATTACCTTATGCACTGCACTGCTGGCTCAAGAAGGTGAGCCGGGCTCCCTCGGCCCCCACCTTTTCCCCGTTAATGTGGCCCTGGTGGCAACCGCCTGGCAGCTTGGTATCCCTGGGAGGCCCAGGAGCTAAAAGATCTTAGAAAGGCAGTAGCAGAAGATGGTTCCAATTCCCCCTGGGCAGAGACCATTCATCAAGGGCTAGTTCACCAGTCCTGCACTGCCTGCAACTGGAGGGAACTGGCTAAGGCAGTTCTCCCTGGTCCCATGTTCCTAAAATGGTGAGCCTATTAGGAGTGTCAAGCTCAAGGCGAGTGTAATCAGAGTGCCCAGCCTCCTATTCCTATCACGTATGGTACGCTTACAGGCTTGACAGACCAGTTCTCCTCAGGCTTACAGCAGGCAGCCATTCCTGCACCATATTCAGATCAGGTGCGTGCCTTAGGCCTGGCTGCCTGGCAGAAGCTAGAGGAGGGACCTACTGAATCCCCCGTCTCGGGGATCACTCAAAAGGTCACTGAGGGCCTTCCCTCATTTATTGATCGGGTGGAGAAAAGCCTTAAGAGAAAGTTTCCCATAGGAGAACTTCATAACAAGCTTGTCTGCTCCCTGGTTTGGAATGGCATGACCTCTGACCATAAACCGGCCTGTGCCTGGATTTGAAATCTAGGGATGGAGAGATGGATAGTGGCCTCTAAGGATGTAGGGTCCTTGTCCCACCAAACCGGAGCCATGACAGCTGCTCTACAATTGAACAGACAGGAGGAGATAACTATCCTAGTAAATGCCCTTCAACAGGTCTCGGTAAGTAAGGGACGAACATGTTTCGGTTGTGGCACAGAAGGGTACTTTAAGAGGGAATGCTCCAACCTTCTAAAAAGAGCCCCACCTGTGCTTAGTGATACACCTCCACCCCTCGCCCTCGGTGCAAGAAGGGGTTTCATTGGGCCAGAGACTGTAAGTACCAGTCCCCATTCAGCAAACAGTCCTCTACATTTTCCTCTCAGTTGTTACCTTCTCCCATGCTATGCTGGGGAAAAGGCAAAGCATGCCATTAGTCACCAGTTTCCTCCCAAATTGGGAAATCTCATACGCCACAGGCATCCCATATAATCCCCGAGGTCAGGTAATTGTTGAAAGATATAACCAAACACTTAAATCTCAATTACAAAAACAAAAGGGGGAATCTTTACCCCACATGATCAGCTAAAAAAGGCATTATTTCCGCTTTTCAAAAACATTGGTCCTCACCTGTTACATACAGTTCCGTTCAGGTCAAATGGAGAGACCCATTAACCGGATCTTGGAGAGGACCAGACTCGCTTCTCACAGCAGGAAGAGGGTTCGGATGTGCCTTCCCTCAAAATGAAAACAGACCTATTTGGGTGCGTGCAAGAGATTTAAAACACCTGCCTCAACTAGAGGATAATGATAATCACCCTTCCAGGGAGTGTCTTACAACTGAGGACTTGATTTATTAACTGCCGAAAAGGGAGGCATTTGTTTGTTTTCACAGGAAAAGTGCTGTTTTCGTGATCTGGGATGATCTTGAGGAGAAGGCAGGGAGAACTTCAAGATAATTTTTTGTGGACTAGTTTTAATGATATTTTATCTTTCCTGTTCCCTTTGCTTGGCCCCCTCCTTGTTCTCCTTTTCCTCCTGACCAAAGGACCTTGTATTTTAACAAATTAACACAATTCATTCACCAACGTCTTGAGGCAATTAAACCAGGCTTGCTACTCAGAATGATTGGCTATCTTCTAATGAATGGCCCTCTCCTGCCCTCCATCTGGCCAATGACGGGTAAGGTCTCAGATGAACTGAGGCGACCTAAGACAGGTCATGGAGTGGATCCATCATAAGCATGGTGCATGACACCCAATGACGGGTAAGGTCTCTGAGTAGGGGACAACCTAAGACAGGGGTCACGTGCCTCTGCTGTTTATTTTAAAATAGAAGGGGGAGATGTTGAGCCTCATGGGCCCAGACATGTGGCCTGGTGCAACTTTCTGAGCCTCATTCGAGTTTTGTGGCCTGTCTCTGACACTCCACTTCCACATAAGAGTGATTTAGCAAGGTATAGCAAGAATGGCCTCTACCTGGCTACAGCCTACGTAGTGAAAAATGATTGGTTCTTCACTTCCCACGTTTTTAGCCCAACCCCTACCCTATATAAGACTGTGCCTGATGCAATAAAGTGAGAGCCTGCTTTGACAGTTCTCCCGGCTCGGTGTGGTGTTTCTCCAGAGTGGAGAGGGTCCGGGCCATTGACACTGACTATCCCGCTCAGCCCCTGGAGGAGGCCGGCTGGACCGGCTTCTCCACCGTCCTACCTGCTGGTGAACCTGGCAAAACCAAAACCAAAATCAATATCAAAACCCAAGAACCTAATGGAAGATTTTCTCCAGGGAAGTTTGAATATACTAAGTCTTAATATCATATTGCTTCTGAACTTATGGAAATCTCACATAAAAGGGTTATGACAGAATCAAATGTAAAATGATAACCAAGAGCATAGCATGGTAGTGCACACCTATAATTCCACCCCTCAAGAGGAAGAGGCAAGGGGGTTGCTCCAAATTCAAAGCAAGCCTGGCCTAAATAGTAAGTTCCAGACCCACCAGCATTATACAGTGAAAACCTGTCTCAAACAACAACACAATAAAGCAAAGGAAAATTAAGAGGTTAATGTGAATTTGTAGTTAATAAGGTTATGGTGTATGACATGTCCCAGAGTTAGAAAGTATTTTTTTAATTACTAAAAGCAGAGCCTGGGGGTTGGAAAGATGGCTCAGTGTTTAAGAACACTGACTGCTCTTGCAGAGGATCCTAGTTCAATTCCCAGCACCCACGTAGTGATTAACAACCATAGGTAATTCTAGTTCCAGGGGATCAGAGATCTTCATTTGTCTTTCTCGGACATTGCAAACATAGGCTTGCTTACACTCATACATATAAAATAGAAATAATAATTTAAAAAATGTATTTATAAAAGCAGAAGTTCAGCAGTTAAGAGTGTATACTGCCCTTGTACAGAACCAGGGCTCAGTTCCCTGCACCCATGTTGGGGGGCTCACCACTGCATATAACTGCAGCTCCAGAGGATCTGATGTCCTTTTCTAGCCTCCGAGGGCACTGGCACACAATGAGGCATGCACACATACACACACATAAATAAAAATACGTCTTTAAGGGGGCTGGGGAGATGGCTCAGCAGTTTCCCAGTACCCACATGGCAGCTAACAACCAACTATAACTCTAGTTTCAGGGGAATCCAGTGCCCTCTTCTGACCTCCATAGGCAGTGCAGGACACAAGTTACACACATGCAGGCAATACATTCATACACAGAATATAAAAAAATAAATAATAAAATTTCAAAAAATAAATCTTTATGAAAAGACCAGCAACCAGGTGTTGCGGTGCACCCTTTGATCCCAGCACCAGGGAGCAGAGGCAGGCGGACCTCTGTGTGTTCCAGGCCAGCCTGGTCTACATAGAGTTCCAGGCTAACTGGGGCTATAGGGGGACCCTGTCTCAAAAAATACCAAAAAAAAAATTAAAAATTATCAACAGCTGGGCGTAGTGGTAGACCATTTAATCCCAGCACCTGAGAGACGGATGCAGGTTGATTTCTGAGTTCAAGGTCAGCCTGGTCTACAAAGTGAGTTCCAGGCTGGGCAGAGCTACAGGGAGACTCTATCTCAAAAAGACCAAAAAAAGGCGACGGGAGAGACTGGAGAGATGACTCAAAGGTTAAGAGCACTGACTGCTCTTTCAGGGGACCTTGGTTTGGTTCCCAGCAGCTACATGGTAGCTAACAACCATCCATAACTCCAACACCCTCTGACCCCTGTGGGCACTGCATGACATGGATTTGCTTACACACATGCAGGCAATACACTCATACACATGAGATAAAAATAATATATTTTTTTAAATGACCAACAGTAAACCATCTGAGGTAAAGTCATGACCTACCTCATGTTTAGCAAGCACATCCCTGGTTCACTGTTTTCTTTCTATGTTCTCCACTATCCTTCCTAAGATTACGCAGTCATTGATGTGTCATACCAGCCTGGAGTTCACAGCTTCAATCTTTTCATTATTCGGGGTTAAATATGCCAACTTGGAGCTCTGAAGGAATGTGACAATTGGGTCCTCCTGTCCGTCAACAACTCTGTGGTTTCTGGAAACAACAACCTGTCCTCATTGCACACCATGTGCATCCCTACGGTAATTAGGCTTTGTAAAACGTTCATGGTTTTGCTTCCATGTCCCTATTTAGTTGAACTCTCCTATAGCAACGGTGGGCCTTTTGAATATGCTCCAGGCCATACTTTTCTGAAATTTTGTGGATAAAAGTTTTCCTTATGGATACTCTAGGATGAAAAGTATGATGGAAGCTGTAGAGGAATCAGGCAGAAATATACCATAAAATGGTTGTGCTTTATTGTTGAGTGAAATTTCCAATAAGAATGAAAAATATGTTTACTCATGGGACATGTTAGTATCTCAATTCTGAAAGTACTCATGCATTAGAGAAGAAACTAAAGAAAATCTTGTAAGATACAAGATGTTAACTTTGAAAGCACATTTTCGGTCATTTAATAAGGAGCTAGGAAGCAAGGTGTGGTGGATTACACATTTCTTTCCAGCACTCTGGAGGCAGAGCAGGTGGATCTCTATGTGACTAGGTCTTACTATATAGCCCTAGCTGCCCTGGAAACTTACTATTTAGACCAGGCTAGCCTTGAACTCATGGAGATCTGCCTGTCTCTGCTTCTGAGTGCTGGGATTAAAGGTGTGTACTCCCGTGCCTGGCTCCTGATTGTTTAAAAGTAAGGGGCTGGGAGACTGGTGAGATGGCTCAGTAGGTAAAGATTCTTGCTACCAAGCCTGATGACCTAAGTTTGATCCCTGAAGTGAACATAGTGGAAGGGGAAAGTAACTCCCGAAAGTTGTCCTCTATCTCCAGGGAATCTGACACACTCTCCGTCCTCTAAGACCAAACATGGCATGGGTGTTCTTACAAATATGCAAGCAAGACACTCATACACATAAAACAAAAATAAATATTTTTTTAAATAAAAGAAATGCTGTCCACCTCTTCTTGGTGGACACTAATTAAGCTAGAATAGCTGTCTAGTAAGTATAGGAATGACTTTTGCACTATGGACATAATCTAGACTAATGACTTTACCTACCCTTACAACCAAAAAAGAACTGCTTATAATGTAAACAAGCTCATTGAGCCACATGCTCCTCTAGGGACCTCAGTCTATGATCTCAATCACTCAGGACTCCTCCTTACTCCCCAGCCAAGATAGTGAATGAACTTAACTATGCATGCTCATAAAGTTCTGTAAACAAACATGAGAAGTCTGTTTGTAATTGTGTGTGTGATATTCTAGGTCTAGGGAATCAAAGGACAAGATCCTCTTATAAAATCAGTGTGTGTCCTGACTTCCTCAGCCACATCTCATGCTGAAGTTACTGTTTTAATAAAAGAATAAATGAGGCCTGGTTTGGGAGCACAGTTCTGGGAGAAATCTGAAGGAAGAGGTTCTTGAAGTTCTGGTCTGTTCTTGGCATTAAAACAAATGTTAGGAGTCAAGCTGTTTCTTAATTCAGGCCTAACTGTAATGTGGCACAGAAATGTCACAAGTAAGTCCCAGTGTATATACCATCATGCCTGGCTATTCTTGGATGATTTTTTTTTTCTTACTATAAAAGATCCAATTAGGGACTGGAGATGTGGCTCACTCAGTAAAATGACTGCCATGCAAGCACAAGAACCCAAGTTAGGATCTCTAGCACCTATGTAAAAAAGCCAGGTGCAAGCACTGGGTAGGTAGATTCTTGAGGCTTGCTGACCAGCCAGCCTAGTTGACTTGGTGAGCTCCAGGTTTAGTGAGAGAGCCTGTCTCAAAAACTAAGGTGGAGAGTAACAGAGGATGACATTTGATGCTCACATAGGTGTTTAGACATGAGCAAGTATACATGTATACATGTATACACACATGATATACAGCCTACAGAAAAGAATGACCACCACTTTTTTTGAGACAGAGTTTCATGTATTCAAGGCTGGCCTCAAACTTATTATGGAGATGGAGATGACCTTGAACTTCTGCTTTTTTTACCTCTCAAGTGCTGGGATTCCAAGCATGCACCATCACACCTGGATTATGCAGAGCTGAGAAGGGAACCCAGGGTTTCAGGCAAGGACTCTACCAACTAAGTCCCATCCCCAGATCAAGACTTTTTTTCTTTTTCTTTTTTTAAAGGAAAACTCATCTTTTTTTCAGATTCAGAGAGCTTTCATAATTTATGGTTCTTAACTAGCAGGTCTCATTCTTTGGCCTACAAGCATTTTATTGGAATTTTTGTGTCTGTGTTCATCTTTTTCATATTTGTTCTTATCTCAGTTTGGTCTCAGGTACTACTGACTTCATAGAGTGAACTGGATAGTGTTTCTTCCCTTTCAGTTATGGAATAGTTTCAGAACCATTGGTGTGGCAGTGAGGAGGCACACACCTTTAATCCCAGCACTTGGGAGGCAGGGGAAGGCAGATATCTGTTCGATCAAGGACAGGCTCGGCTACATAGCAAGTTCCAAGCACTAGGGCTACAAGGAGACCCTGTCTCACAAAGCCAATAAATAAATAAACAAATCAAAACAACAGCAGCAACAAATCCCAGAAGCCATTGCTACTGCTTCTCTCTCTAGTTGAACACTGAATCTGTCTGGTCCTGTGCTTTTCTTTGTTGAGACTTTGGTACTGCTTCCATTTCATTCTTCATTCTAAATCTTGTTGTTTATATCTACTTGGTTTAATTTTGATAGGTCATATGTGTCTAACAATATACCTCTTTCTTCTATATTTTTTTGGTTTTGTGGACTGTCATTTTCAAAGTATTCCTCACTGATCTGTAGGATCTCTTTGGTATTTGTTGTAATGACCTCCTTTGTCATCTTCATTTCTTAACTATTTATTTTGGTCTTCTCTCTTTGTTAGGTTTATCTAAAGGTTTGCCAATTTAATTAATCCTTTCATAGAATCAACTCTTTGTTTCACTGATTCTTGTTTATTTGAGACAAGGTCTCACTATATAACTCTGGTTGATCTGGAACTCAGTGTGTTAAACAGACTGGCCTCAACCTCACAGAAATCTGCCTGTCTCTGTCTACCAAGTGCTGGGATTGATGACATGTACTACTGTACCTGGCAATTGATTCTTTGCATCATTTTTTTAGTCTACATTTCATTGATTAGCATGCTGGTCTTCATTATTTCTTATAGTACACTAATTTTGGAGCTAGCTTGTTCTTCTAATGGGGCACCTTTTCTTTTTTTAAATTCTTATGAGTATAAACTTTTCATTTAGAATTTCCTGTGCTGGATCTCAAAGATTTTGATAGGTTGTATTTTCACTTTCATTTGATTTTAGTAATTTTCTAATTTCTTACCTTATTTATTCAAATTCAGTATTCACTTGAAATGACAAAGCTGACTCCATTTTGTTCTGACTTTTGCTCTACTGTTTCTGCCTAGCCACTCCCACTCCAACCAGCCAGTCACAAGGCTGCATCTATAGTTTCTAGGGGTACATTGTTTCTACAATACTGGGAACTTCCACCTATCCCTGTAGTACTTCCTCTTACCAGATACACCTGTATCACTGGAGCCCATTGTTTCTGTTATGCCAAGAAACTTGCTTTTCCTAATGAAACTTTTTTTATTAACTGAAAAACTCTGTTTTGACTGACCTGCCCCTGGTCTGGTGTAGTTATGGTGATCTAATGTAATTATGGTTATCGACTTTGCCCCTGGCAGGAAGTAACTGTTATTTTCAGCTTTATAAACCCTGCCCTGTTTTTCCTCAGAGTCCAGAGTTCTTTTGGGCATTAGCTCCCTCCTAACCACTGGCTAATAAAGAATTCTTGAATCAACCCAAAATTTCGTGATGTATCTCGGAGGGTTTTATACACTCAAGAGTAAATTGTTTAGGCTGGCGATGTTGCTCAGCTGTAGGTGGCTTGCCCATGATTTGATTCCAGGTGCCATAAAAAAGTATTGTTCGATTCCTGTGTGTTTGTATCAGTTCTCTGGTTTTTCTTGCTATTGATTTCTATTTTTAGTCCATTATAAACAGATAAGCTACAAAAATCATTTTGATTTTTGCTATATGCTTAGTCTTGATTTGCGGCATAAAATATGTTGGAGACATTTCCATGATCTAATGAGAAGAATGTGTTTTCCTCAGCTGTTAGATGAAACATTTTGTCGGTGTCTATGAAGCCGGTTTTATTTCTGGTGTAGTTGACATCAGAAGTTTGTTGACATCTTGTCAGGATGAAATATCTGTTAATGAGCATAGAGCAATGAGGTCACTCATTAAGATTGTATTTGAACCTGCCCGTTCTCTTATGTCCAATAGTGTTTGTTGTATGTCATTGGAACCCCATCTTCTGCTGCATTTGTATCACTGTCATTATTCCTTCTGAAGAGATTGTTCCCTGTATAAGTAGGTACTGACCATCTTTATCTGACTAATTTTGGTTTGACGTCTACTTTATTAGAACAAATATAGCAACTTCTGCTTGGTTTTGCCTTCCACTTGCTTGCCTGCCCACCCGCCCCATACCTTTTTTTTACTTTCACTCTGTATGTTGTTTTGCCAGTGAGGCATGTGTCTGACCTGTGTGTGTGTGTGTGTGTATGGTTGAGACAGGCTCTTCCTGTAGCATCAGCTGGCCTGGAACTCACTATTAAACTAAGCTGGCCTCTGTCTCACAGAGATCTCTCTACTTCTGCCTCCCAAGTGCTGGGATTAATGACATGCGCCACCATGCCCATGATATTTTGTACCAATGGCTTTTGGGATTTGTTGCTGCTGTTGTTTGAGCCATTCCTGGACTCAAAAGTGCACTATGGCTTCTATGATACTCATGATATTTTTCACCTTCCAGAGACCATAGGCTTGTCATCCAATCATGTAGTCTTCGTAGTTTTTAAATGAAAAATTGTGAACGATATGTGCTTGGTCCAGTGTTTGCTGTGGACAAGATCCCAGAGCTGTGAGCTACAGAATGAAGTTCTTATTGTTAAATTTCTCCCCAAACATGAATATACTTGCTATTACCATTACGGACTGTCAGGTGATCACCTGGCACATGAATCCTGGAATAATTCTGTGAAAAAAGGAATTCTTATAATCAAATCCTTTAACTCCAGTGCCCAGATCCTGACAGTCTTCTACTGACTTTGGAAATTTGCAAACAGCTTAGAGGGGCTTGATAAGGTCTAGGATTTCAAAGAACACAGTGAGAGTGACCATGGCTAACAGGAAGTAGATACAGGGGACAGTGACATCTGCAAAACTTTATTGCACAATTTTAAACACTATTAATGGCTGGGTGTATAGCTCAGTGACAGAGCATGTGGTTAATATGGGTAAAGTTTTGATTTGATTTCTAGCACCAAAACAAGACCTCAGGTGAGGAAGAATGGAGACAACAAATAAGTAAAAGTTTTCAGAGACTCACTATCATTATGAACAAAGGTAAGATTTGGATGATGACTGGAGAGTGATGTGAACTGAAAGGAAATAAGGATATTCTTACATGAAAGGATGTCAACCCAATGTGAAAACACATCACAGATGTAAAAGAGAAAGGGACAAATGTAGAGCTGCAGTTTGTGAGAAACTGAGACAGAAACAAAGCCATATGCAAGTGAACAGACCATCTTCAGATGGAGACCATGACAGTCCACCCTACATAGCAGGAATTTCAAAATAAGGTAGATTTATCTTGGGCAACACACAGAGGTAGGAAATCTTTTGACTGTTAATCTTGATTGTGTGTGTGTGTGTGTGTGTGTGTGTGTGTGTGTGTGTGTGTGTGTGATGTAGCTGTGTATGCCCACTGGCTACAAGGCACTATAGTTCAGAAGACAAATTTGTGGGGTCATTTATCTCCTTCCATCTTTAGGGTGGGTTCCTGAGGTATGAGATCCTTAGGCTTGCACTGTTGGTAGCAAGTACCTTTAACCACTGAGTCAGCTTATCAGCACCCACCTGCTCCCAAGTTATCTAGTGAAACGGGAGACAAAACAGCTCAGGAAAATTAGGCCACTAAGAGATGTAGAAAGCACATGTGCATTAGTCTCCCAGTGAGTCTTCTAACAGTCATTTTAGGCAGACAAAAGTAACTACAAAAAAAGACACAGAACAGACGAAACACTGAAACGTAGATACCTAGGAGTCATTTATTCCTTAAAGATAACTGTTGTTAGACTAGTCTTGATCAAGCATCTTCCATGGGAGTGGGAGTGTCAGGTCCAAATGAGCGAGCAGCAGTGCTTACTGAAAGCCTGGATACTGTACTCTAACAAGGAAAGACCGAAGACAGAGCCATCTACAGAAATAATCTGACTAGGCATGGTAGCCCACACTGTAATCCCGGCAACTGGGAGAACCAGGAGGAGATTTGAGAGTTTGAGGCTAGTCTGAGCTACACAGTGAGACACCGCCACATAAACAAATCCAATCCACATATAACCCTATGGTATCAGCGCCTCAGGCTACCCCTAAGAGAGCATGGTCCTAGAGATGCCAACCACTGTGAGCACAATAACCAACCTAACCGGAGGGTACTACTTGGCACCTTCCATATCCACTTGTGGCCAGCGTTTGCACAGAACTTGAGAAACTGAATTTTGACGGAGTTGAGAATGGCTACTGTCCCTTCCCCAAGGACTGCTGTCCTTATCTCATCTGTGTTGTGACACACACAGCTAAGGTAATCACCTCATGGCCAGATCTAACAGACTGGTCGTGGAGATGCAGAGAGACATCTACCTCATCCCTCTCAGAGTAGAAAAGATAGCTCTGGGTTAGGATGCTCCTGTGCCACAGAGCAAGGGCTTCAGAAGACAGGGTACGGGTAACAGACTGCCCCACCGAGGATATTTTGAAGTTCCTTGGTCTGGAACACTTCAGGTTAGCCTAGCAACAGACAACAGGAAAGGTGGGAAGCTGTGGGGGAGGGGTGTTCTGTGTGGCCCTGTTGAGGAAGCTGTGGAGGTTTTATGTCCTCCCTTGAGGGACTGTCCTGCGTGACAGACCTGCAATTCTTCCTTCCACATCCCTCCATCTTGTCAAAAGGACCTTATCGATGGAGCACTGGAGCTGTGTTTGAAAGAGGAAGGCACCAAGAACAGAAGTCGTCTGAAAGATATTAGAGATCAGACACTAGGAAAGAGCCAGTGAAAACCCTAACCCTCAGAGGAGGAATGTAACCACCTCTTCTGCACCCAGTATGCACCGGGGGAGAAACAAGAGTCTGCCGCTCAACACATAGGCCCCATAGCCTCAACTGATTCAGGAGGGTCATGGCAGAGTTGGCCACAGTGAGACACTCTGTCTCCATCTTCTCTTCTATGTAGAAACCCTGCGGGGCTTTGTGTGAGGTCAGGCAGATGAAGAGTCTAAAGCTGGGGCTGGTGCCAAAACATCTGTGTGTGAGGCCGGGGACCATGCTGCTCTTGGCAATACTTTTTCTCCCAAGCACATTCTGTGACATGGGATCAGTATATTACTCCTCCTATGAAAAAGTCATCCCCAAGAGGCTGCCAGGCAAGGGGAATGAAGACCCAAGAGAAAAGGTGTCCTATATGCTGTTTATGCAGGGCCAGAGGCAGCTTATTCACCTGAAGCTAAAGAGAGACTACTTTGTGAATGACTTTCCAGTCTACAGTTACCGAAATGGCACACCGAGGCAAGAAATGGCTTTCGTCTCTCGGGACTGTCACTATGAAGGCTACATCGAAGGAGTGCCAGGTTCTTTTGTTTCCGTCAGCACCTGTTCAGGCCTCCGGGGCGTCCTGATTAAGGAGGAAACATCCTACGGCATTGAGCCGGTGCTCGCCTCCAAAGGGTTCGAGCACGTCCTGTACACCATGGCACGTCAAGCTCGAGTCTCCTGCAGGGTCACTTCCAAAGACAGCCAAGGGGTGGCCAGCCAGCCGCAAAGCAGCGGGAAGCCCCTTGACCTACAGGCACCGGCCTACTTGTGGTCAAACACCAAGTACGTGGAGATGTTTGTCGTGGTCAACCACCAGAGGTTCCACATGTGGGGCAGTAACATCAGCGTGGCCGTCGGGGCAGTAGTGGACATCATTGCTCTGGCCAACAGCTTCACTAGGGGAATAAACACAGCAGTGGTGCTGGTGGGAATGGAAATTTGGACCGAGGGGGACCTGATTGAGGTCCCGGTGGACCTGCAGGTTACGCTCAGGAATTTCAACCGCTGGAGACAGGAGAAGCTAATGGACCGAGCGAGGCACGATGTGGCCCACATGATCGTCGGGCATCATCCTGGAGAGAACGCGGGCCAGGCGTTCCTCGACGGCGCCTGCTCAAGCGGGTTTGCCGCGGCCGTAGAGGCCTTCCATCACGAAGACGTGCTCCTCTTTGCAGCGCTCATGGTCCACGAGCTCGGGCACAACCTGGGCATTCTGCACGACCTCCCGGCCTGCCTTTGTCAAGAGAAGCACTTCTGCCTCATGCACGAGAACATCACTAAGGAAAGTGGCTTCAGCAACTGCAGCTCCGACTACTTCCGCCGTTTCCTCCATGACCACAAAGGGGCCTGCCTATTCAACAAGCCGTGGCGCCAAAGCCACCAGAGCCGCAAGCGCAGAGATGTCAGGTGTGGAAATGGTGTGGTGGAGGAGGGGGAGCAGTGTGACTGTGGCAGTGCCTGTGAAAATAACAACTGCTGTGATGAGAACTGTCAACTGAAGGAGAATGCGCAGTGTAGTAATGAGCTTTGCTGTTCTCAGTGTCAATTTAAAAGTAAGGGACAGACTTGTCGTCATGCTGAAGGACCTTGTGACCTCCCAGAATACTGTGATGGAGCCTCTGCAAAGTGCCCTGAAAACAGGCAAATGCAGGATGGCTCCAAATGTCACGGTCTTTTCCTGTGCTATCGGGGTCGATGCAATGACCCTAGCTATCATTGCTCTCTTCTCTTTGGGTATGGGGCTAAGGCAGCCCCACATGAATGCTTTCTCGCTCTGAATGGCAAAGGGAACCGGTTTGGAAATTGTGGCGTTTCCTCTCAGACTCCGCGAAAATATATAAACTGTGCAGAAGATAATATGCTGTGTGGGAAACTTGTATGTTCTGAAGTTACTGTCTTACCACCAATTAAAGACAAACATACAATTATCCAGACTGCTGCTAAAAATTATTGGTGCTGGAGTATGGCTGCTTTAGACTTGACAGACGTTCCTGATGAAGGACATGTGCAAGATGGCACTTTATGTATTACAGGTAAATCTTGCATGAATTTTGCTTGTAAAGACTTGTGGGTACCAGATACTGCCTGCAATCCAAGAGATTCGTGTAATGAGAATGGAGTTTGCAACGATTTAGGGAACTGCCATTGTTTGCCTGGGTTTGCACCCCCTGATTGCAAAAACGAGGGAGGTGGGGGCAGCGTGGACAGTGGTCCCCCTGTTAATACAACTGTAAACCCTTCTGAAAACGGCAAAAAAAAAGGATGGAGGTCATACATAAATTGGATACTTTTTGCTGTCCTTTTGACACTACTATTACTATTTATAATTATGTGCATCATTTTACGTGTCAAACCAGATAAGTCAATAGCCTCATCAAAAGAGCCCACATCAGAAAAGACTGAGGAAGAGGAGGAAGAAGAGGAGGAAGAAGAGGAGAAGGAAGAAGAGGAGGAGGGGGATGAAGAAGACGAAGAAGAAGATGAAGAAGGAGAGGAATAATTAGGGAAGCGTGAAGCAGATACGTGAACTTCCTCTTCAAACACTGAGTGAGAATGAGAGGCTCAGTGAAGGAAAGGTTAAGTGGGAATCAACAGCTGCAACAGTTCCCTGGGACTCCACCGTCTAGAAGTACACCACGAGGGAGGATTCCTATGTTATCATTCATTTTAGTTAATGAGTGTCTATGTATTAAATATTTAGTACACATACATTTTTGGGAACATACATGCTCTTGCACCTTTGGGCAATTTTTTTTTTAGTCATCAGAAACCGTTTTTTTAGGGCACACTATCATCCATGTAGGTTGTTAACATAGTGTATTTTATGTTCCTGAATTTATTATTACTGCTGTGATTTTCATTTCAAGTAACAACTATCTACTGTGTAAGGACAATTTTCATGAGACTGACTATTCTAATTTGCCCAATAAATAGGTATTCATGGGAGAGGTCTTTAAATACAAAAAATAAAGCTGTATTAAAGTTAGCCATTTATTGGGGTTCCATGTAGTACTGTATTGGAGGGGCTATGTCTCATAAGGAAAAAGACCCTAACTTTTTAGCTCTTGAGTTAAGAAGCCAACATTATAGGCTGGAAAGAAGGCTCAGCAGGTAAAAGTGTTTGCTCTGCAATCACAAGGACCAGTGTTTGGATCCCCAAACCCACAAAGCAACCTGGGCATCCCGTGCACACCTGTAATCCAAGTGGGGCAGAGACAGGAGGATCACCGGGGTTTTCTGGCTTCCAGTCTACCTCAGAAAATGCAAATCCTAGGATCAGGGAGAGATCTTGCCTCAAAGAAATAGACAGAGAGTGACAGAGGAAGATGATACTTGATACCTTCTTCAGGCCTCCAGGTATGTTGCACAGGCATGGACCTACGCTCACACACACATACATAAGTAAATAAACAAGTAACAAATGTATCTTTAAGAGGAGGAGAAGGCAGCCAGCATTAAGACAGTCTTGGTGGTGCTTGCCTTTACTCCTACACATAGAAAGCTGAGGCAAGAAGATTCCAAGTTTAAGGACAACTTCAAGGCCATGTAGTAAAACCTAGCCTAAAGACAAACAAACAACAGCGACAATAACAAAAAAAACAAAACAAAGTTCTTTTGTCCTGTGACTGACTGCCTCTAGAAAGTATATCCTTTCTCATGAATAACTGAGGCATTATGAGGCAGGTGTCTAGTAATCTGTGTGCAATCCTCCCAGCAGAGTCTAGTGACACCTTGCCATTCTCTCCCTGCCTCCTTTGTACCTCTCTTGTCCTCCCCATACTGCCTGGGCCAGACAAGTCTGGAGCTTCCCCTTGCTCCCCAAAGTATATATCCTGGAGCAAGACAAATGCTGTCTGAGGCCTGGCAGAAATCAAGGAATACTTCTGTTAGGAACACTTAGGAACCTAGGACTAGCTGGCCTGTGGTGACTCCTTCCATTGTCCTGTTGAGAGCCTGGGTTGTGACTTTGGGACCTTTGCACTTGTGGTTTCCGTGGCAACTGTGACCAACTTCCACAAGTACCACTACCACCCCCTGAACAAAATACATGATTCTGCCACCACAGCTTTAATGGTCAAAGAAGAGGGTTTGCTCAGCCATAAATACTACAGTTGTATACAGTCACCAAATCTACTTCTATTTTTAAATAAGCTTTTATATAAAAATGCTTTGTTATATAATTTGTAGAATATTAAGGACTATGAACAGGCTTAGTAACAGAGCATCTGGCTAGCTCTGAAGAGGCCTTGACCCTACATGCAGCACTAGTGCAACAGCAATGGTCAAATGTGAGCACACTGTTGTACGTCTTTCTATTTTCCCTGCAATCCTAGAGCAGAGTCTTGAAATGACACATATACACAGGAACCTGAAATTTATTTTTTCTTGAAGGAATGTAAACAACTCTAGTATATGTCAAAGTAGTGAGTCTCTTAGATGGAAAGTGGCTTCACCTCTATAAAAGAGCAAATAGAAGGATCCTTCCTAATTTATCTAGAATAGTTACTAACCATGGCCCTATATTCCCTTTCAGTTCTTCAGTCTAGGTTACAGTCAGAAAAAATGCAGGATGTGGTTTCCCCAAAGATCTTCAGAATCCATTTATATGAAACATCTCCGTTGCTGGATTGTCCAGTTTCATAGCTTCAAAGAATGGTGGAGGAGCTAGTAGCGAAAGCAAAAGAGGACTCCAGTGGATCTAGACTCGTGTTGTAAACTCTCTTCTGCGAGCATAATAGTGGTGTCTGAGTGTCTGCATCACGTCGAGACTCTTTCTTTAGTTGGTGGAATTTGTACTGTGTCCAAGCATATATTGCACAGTTGAGTAGACCCTGGGATACTGTTGTCAGAGCCTGGAGGAGATGAAGGGGTGATGCAGTCCATTCTTCAGGTTTGTTGAGATACAGAAACCCTTAACCCTTATCTATAAAGCATATATGTAGAAATGTATATTCAGCTCTTCTTCAACTCATTCCTCACACTATACTTTGTCATGGATAGCTGACAGTTATATTTCTTAGAATATATATGTAGACAGTGAAATGTCTTCACTGTACATCCTTAGTGACCCATTTCTCAGAGAAAACTACTACATATCAGTATAGCCAGTTTTCTTCAATTTGATAACGGAGGAAAGGGGAGAATATTGCCACCCAGCATTCACTGTGAACAGTTCATTTGTGTCATTCAATTCACTTTGGATTGGAGAGAATTATCACTACCAGTGTTCCACGAAATTAAACCCTGGTAGATCTTGTCTTTCCATTACCCCTCTCTTTAACACATCAATAAAACAAAGTTGTTCAGATATATATATATATATATATATATATATATATATATATATATTCCAGAATATATATAAAAATATTTTTACTATCTTGCCCCTGAGGAAAATTTTATATTCTTCATAAATATACATAAATAATCATGTTCTCTTTTGCAATGTACTAATAAATACACTAAGGGAAAATGTGTTTATAATAGAAATGTAAGAGAAGAAAATAGAAAGGAATAGGAAAAAAGATTTTGGCTTTTGAAGGCATTACCTGGAGTACATAGAGGGTCAAGTGTAGTGTGGTCTTCTTTGACTTGGTCAGTTTTGTGATCATAAGTATAGCAGCTGTGAATATACAACATGTAAATCCTGTGGTTAGCTCTCAGTACCCAAAACACAAAACACAAATAAATATACATTTTTTTCACAAGCTGGACAGGAATGTGAAGTAATAATTTTGGTGAGATTACAAGAGTTGCACTCTTTACTACCCAACTCTTTTTACTAAGATACCAACCTGGGCCCCAGCAGCACAAGGAGGCCAATGGGTAGAAGCACATTCGCTGATCTACAATGTGAATCACTGCCCACTGTTCACTCCCCAGAAATCCCGTCGATTTCACAAACTTCTTATATAATGTCTGGGCATGAAGAAGTAGGACCTAAACATGAGTGCAATAGTGAGCAGTCTGTCTGTCTGTGGTATCGTAAATGTCCCATAATTGAAAAAGGATCATTCTCTAAGGGTCTTATGGCAGGAAAGACCATACTTCTGTCTTCACCATGAGACCAAGCTTTGGAGAATTATCCAGATTGAACTTTTATTAGGCCAGGAAAATGGACAGATAAATCAAACTTTTGTTTATAATGATCAATATATGAATACATCAATATCTAGCCCTTCTTTACCCTTTTAAACAAACCACAATATATATAGGAAGTTAAATGAGAATTTTTGTTTTTGATGATGTTAGTCTTATTTTGTTGCTTTCTTGTGGAGCTAGAAATCAAACCCACAGATTTGTATATGATAGGCAAGCACTTTACTAATGAGCTACATTCCCATCCCGAACTGCCTGCCAACCATCTTTTAAAATAATTTATGACAGATTCTTGTAGAATGTGTTTTATGCTAACGAAAAAAATTCAGATCAATTCAGAAGTCCAACATGGTTATTTTGTGTAGAGCAAATAATCTTGGTAACAAATTTTACAAAATCTGAATCTTTTAACAAATGATTCAGATCCACTGTTTAATTGTTCAGTTAACCTCTTAGCCTTAGTCTCCTTTCCTCACAGCCAGAAGATCCAAGGGATCATTACACTTACTTGAGAATACTAATGCCTAGAACAATCAGCTATCTCTTGAGCTAAAAGTAATCTGGAACTGAGCATGATATAACCCCACACACTTGTAATCCTAACACTGGGAGGTGAAACAGGAAGATAGCTAGAGTTACATAGTGAGACAGTCAAAAAAATAGCAAGCCAAATCTGGTAGAAACACTTATAATCCCAGTAATGGAGAGGAAGTAATGACAGAATGATCAGGAGTTCAAGGTCGTACCTGGTTAAATAGAAATTTTGACATCAGCCAAGGCTAAAGGAGACCCTATCTCAAAATACCAAACAAACAACAACAACAACAAAACCCCAAAAAGTAGACTGCAAATTCTTAATGCTCACTAAAGCCTGGATGATCATAAAGAGGCAAATAGGAATTTTCAAGGTGCTGAATGAGCCACTTAATTCTAGCTAGACAGAACACAAATGTGAACTTTAGCTGAAAGGAATTAAGAACATTCTTTCATTATCTGGGAAATTAAATCAAAGCATATATCCTATATCCCACAATGTCATCTGTACAAAGGACACCTTGGAGTCACACGTTTTCTGCTCTGGTCCTTCAAGGGAATCAATGAAACATATGTTATAAAATGAGCATAGTTTTCACATAACTAATACAAGCTCTTCTTCTTGCTTATTATTTGATTTTAGAAAGTACAAGAAACTTAAGGCAGTAATTATACTGTCAACAGCTCTTAACCACTTCCTTTAAAAAAATATTTTGGGACAGGGTCTTATATAGCACAGACTGGCCATTAGGTAGCTATTTGTGATCTTGAATTTCTAATGTCCTGCTTCAGTCTCTCACACCCTGTTTATATTGTGCTGGGAATCGAACCCTTGCCCTCATGAACTTTAGGCAAGCATTCTATTGACTGAACTATATCTCTATAGCCTTAGTACTAGGATCATAAGAAGTGCTTATCTGCTGCATCTTTCTTAGCCCTTGGGAATACTGGTTCATTACTTCTAGTTTTGTTTTTTAATTTTTTTCCACAATAATAGACAAGATGGCACCATACCATAATGATGAGAAGGCTTAGGAAAAAGCTGGCCAGGAAAATGATGATACCATAAAAATGAAGTGTGCTGCAGAAAGAAGTATTGATGGAAGGCAGGAGTTCAACCATGGCTGATTGTGGTGAGTGCATTAGGATACACCTGAGAAGATAATCAATGGAAAGAAGGCCACCACAGGCAAAAGACAAAAGAAACTCATTCAGGTCAACAAAAAGTGACTATGTTAACCATGTTTCTCATTTTTCTGACCTTTGCCTATATAACATCTTGTTCCTTCTCACAGACAAATTACCTTGTAGTCACTTTGTCCTGTACTTTTCCTTGTACATTTTTAGCTTTTTTTGTATATTTTTTACACTTTGTTCCATAATCCGTTTTTAAAACAAGCATTCCTTTTTTGAGACTTCTGTCTCAGGCTAAACTCAAATTCACTAAGTAGTTCAGGATGACCTTGAATTTCTGATCTGCCTTTATCTCCCATGTGCTGGGATTATAGGTATGTACCACCATGTCCATTTTATACAATGCTGGAGGTCAAATCCAAGGTTTTGTACATGATAGGCAAACATTCTATCAACTGAACTATATCCACAGGTAAAACATACATCTCGACTAGAAGATCTATAGAAAGCTTTTTATTTCTTACTCAGCTCGATTATAGAAAAGAATAGATTACAAAATCATAAAGTTGGTCCTTCCTTACCTGTGGGTCTGGCTAAAATTGTAGAAACATTCATGGACATTGCCCAGACAGAATACAGGTGTCATTAATAGTAGAGGTATCAGGCTGAAAGGAAAATATTTATTATCTAGAATTCTTCATACCTTTCCCCTTTTGCAGACTATATGATCTTACCAATCCATATCTACACACATATCCAAAGAAAACATGAGAAAACATCCTGAATACTATGACTACTCTTAGTTTTCATTTCCTGAATGAAATTTTGGGACAGGGTCTCGTAGTGGGAAATGGATTTTGTATCTTCTACTTTGAATTCTTAACAGTTTCTTGAGAACCTTTGAAATTATGGCCAGATGAAAATCTAATTGGAGGAGAGGCAGACTGGGAGATGGCTCACTCAGTAAGGTGCTTGCTACACAAGCATGAAGACCTGAGTTTTTATCCCTACCACTCATGTAAAAGCAGAGTGTGGCAGTGTGTCTGTAATCCTAAGCCTGGAGGAAGGGTGGTGGAAAGAGGTGGATTCCAAGAGCTCACTGACCAGCCAGCTTAGCCAACTGGTGAACTGCAGGTTCAGTGAGAGACACTGTCCCAAAACATAAGGTGCAGAGTGATAGAGGAAGACACCCAATTCCTATGGCCTCCATATGCGCACACCCTTACATGATGTGCACATAACAAATACACATATTTTAAGTGCAGGGAAAAAGAAAACAAAACAAAATCAAAATAGGGCAGGGCGTGGTAGTGCCTGTAATCTTAGCACTTCAGAGGCTGAAGCAGGAGGATCTTGGGTTTGAGGACAATCTGAGAATATATCCTGACCCTGCCTCAAAAAAGTAAAGCAAGGGGCTGATGAGATGGCTCGGTAGTTAAGGGCTCTGGCTGTTCTTGCAGGTGACCCAGGTTTGGTTCCCAGCATCCACATGGTGGCTCACAACTGTTGTAACTCTAGTCTCATGGGGATCTGATGCCTTATTCTGGCCTCTGCTGGCAACAAGCACAGACATGGTGTACTTACATACTTGCAGACAAAACACTCATGCACATAAAATAAAAATATTTTTTAAAAGCAAAACAAAGGAAAAGTCACATGAGAAAAAAATTTAAGTAGGTCAAAGTAAAAGAAAAATCTACCAAGAAGCTCTGCATGAAGTCTCTTTCATGCTCCATGGTGGCCTAGTTTAAATTCATTCTTCTTAGCCCTTTTCTGTGTGTTTACTCTAAAGCATATATTTAAATACTATTTAGTGACACAAATCCAGAATTTTTCTAGGTTTTATAATCCTAAGATTCTCATCCAAGGTTACAAAATGGATGAGAACTTGAAGAGCTGGGGAGATGGCTCAGTGGGTAAAGTGCTTGCCACATGAGCTTGAATGTAAGAGTAGCAGTCCAGTGGGATCACTAGAACCCACATAAAAATCTGGTAGGCAATGTGGTTCACCTGTAATTCTAGTATACCAGAGACAGCAGGAATCCCTCAAGTAAGCTAGCCAGCCAGTCTGGCTGAAATGTGGAGCTCTGGGTTCAGTGAGGAAATCTGCCTCAATATATATGGTAGAGAGTGATTGAGGAAATGCCTTATATCAATCTCTATCCTTCATATACATGAGCATAGATGTACACCCCACACAGAATATATATACATACATACAACATACATGGAGAAAAGGGATTTGTTTAAGGTCATATAGATCTGATGTTATAAAGCTGGAGCTAAATCCTAACTCTATTACCAGCAAACTGCTTCCCTAGTCTATAGTGGAAAAAGGAACCAATAATTACACATTTATTGCTTCCTACTTCATATGGCTTTGTAAAGACAGAGAAGTGACAGTGGAAATAAAGAGAACTGAATGCTTTGTTCCCTTTTCATCTTACTAGGTAGAAAAAAGCCTTACCTTGACAAAATGAAGGCTGTATGACCACCCCTACAAGTGTAATGTATCACCTATGAAAAGAATAAATGTGAAAAATGTCTCAGAACTATTGCCAAACATGTTACAATAAATGCCAGGACATCACTTATCACTCAACAGGACCAAAAAAGAGTCTCAGGGGCTACTTTGCTTTGTCATGATATATATATATATATAATCGGTCTTTTTGAAACAGGGTCTCCCTGTTGCCCCAGTTGGCCTGGAACTCACTATATAGACCAGGTTGGCCGTGAACTCACAGAGATCCACCTGCTTCTGCCTCCCAAGTGCTGGGATTAAAGGTGTATACCAAAAATATCATACGATATTGTTTATAAAATTCATGAAACAGGGTTGGGGAGATGGCTCAGTAGTTGAGAGCATTGGCTGCTTTTGTAAATGACCTGGGTCTGATTTGTAGCACCTACATAGAGGCTAACAAACACCTGTTAACTCCAGTTCCAGGGGATCTGATGCCCGTTTCTGAACTCCAAAGGCGTTGCATTCGTACACACGTGCATGAAATATAGTCATACACATAAAACACAAATAAATAAATCAGGGCCAGCCTGGTTTATATAGTGAGTTCCAAGACAGCCAGGGTTATATAGTAATGGAAGGAAGGAAGGAAGGAAGGAAGGAAGGAAGGAAGGGAGGGAGGGAGGGAGGGAGGGAGGGAGGGAGGGAGGGAGGGAGGGAGGGAGGGAGGGAGGGAGGGAGGAAGGAAGGAAGAGAGGAAGGAAGGAAGAGAGGAAGGAAGGAAGAGAGGGGAGGAGGGAGGGAGGGAGGAAGAGAGGGGAGGAGGGAGGGAGGGAGGAAGAAAGGAAGCCACACAGAAAACTTACAGGAAGAAATTTAATATAAGATTAAAATGCCAATACAAATTCTCTTAAAAATAAAGGCAGATATGAAATCATATAACACTTTTTCTTTAGGCCCAGAAAGGTATGTATGAATGAAATTATGCATAAAATGGCAAGCATAACAGGTCAGTGATAATACAGGATATGGTCAAACAAACCCTTCGGACATAAGACCACTGGAATCTAGAGGAGAGATCATTTAAAATCTGGAGAATGAAGAGATGGCTCAGTTGATAAAGTGCTTATTATATAAGCATAAGGATCTGAAATTGGAGTCCTAGCAATCATGCAAAAATCCATGTATGGCAGCACACATCAGTAACTCTAGTATTAGGTAGAATGGAGAAGGGCAGATCCTGGGGACCCATAGGCCAGCCAGACAAGCTGAAATGGCAATGTTTCAAAAACAATAAAGATGGAGAGTGATAGAAGAAAACACCAGCATTGACCTCTGGTCTCCACAAAGGCACATGCTCCATGTAAGCACAGGCTCTCCACATAGGCACAGGCACATACTGCTGCAATACAAACACTATGAAAACAACACACACACACACACACAACACAGGTGCACATTTTGCTAGGCTGGGGTAGGTTGATATGGAGTATGTACTTAGTCCAAATAACCATTCATTCCTCACTTGTATCAGACACTGAAAAACAACTTAAAGACTAAAGATTACTACCTATTAGAAAATTATGAGGAAAAAGTTCAACTGTCTACTACCTGAGCCCCACTCCGAAGGCCTAGTCCCACAGCTTTTGAGAGAATGAATAAATGCATAGTATGAAATACAACCCTGAAAGTCTGCTGAACTTTTTAGGCATTCATCTACCTACAGAGAGGAAAATAAACCAGTTGGTTTTTGAGACAGGGTCTCCTTGTAGTTCCAACCTTCCCGGAACTCACTATGTAGACCAGACTGGCCTCAATCTCACAGAGATCTACTGCCTCTGCTTCTCTAGTGCTGGGATTAAAGGAGTACAACACCATGCTGCCTTATTTCTAGGATTCTGTATGCAGACAACTCTGTAAAGATATATAGCCATGATTCTTTTCCACTTATTCATTCAATATTTATCGAACTTTTTTATGAATTCAATGGGATACTTTCATTGGTTCTAAAAATTCACCTTTAAAAATCCATAGAAGAATGAATGTTGCAGAAATAAGATTAGAATATTTATTAAGGTTTATAACAAGATTAAAATAGGGCCTAGGGATGTAGTTCAATTGGAGTGTTTGCCTAGCATTCATGAGGCCCTAAATTCATTCCCCAGCACAACATAATCTGGGTTCAGTGGTGCTCATCTATAGTCCTAGCAGTTGAGAAGTGGAGGCAGGAGGATCACCAGATATGGTGGCAAATACCTGTAATCTCAGTTCTTAGGGAAATAGGCAAGAAGATCAGGAACTCAAGACAGCTTCAGATACTTCAAAGCTAGCCTGGGCTACAAGAGATGCTGTCTCAAAAAACTCAAAACAACAACAAAAACAAAAAAAAACCTAAATTCATTATACAATGAAATGCTATTCATTCAGCAATTTAAAAAGTTGTGCACATATGTTAAAATGGATCAACTTGAAGCCAGGCATGACAGTACACGCCTTTAATCCCAGCACTTAGGAGGCAGGTGGATCTCTGTAAGTTCAAGGCCAACCTGGTCTACATAGAGAGTTCAGGCCAGCTACAGGGAGACCCTGTCTTAAAAGACCAAAAAAAAACCAAAGAATTAACTTGAAAAGTATTATGATAAATTAAAGAAGCCAAACACAAGAGACCACATACATATAATATTCACTTGAACTGTCCAGAAAAGGCAGGTCTATGGAGACAGAAAGTAGATTAGTGATAACCTAGCGTACAGAATATAAAGGAATTTAAAGGTAAATTATATGAGGGATTTTAATGGGAAAAGAAAATATTCTGAAAATATTTAGATGATTGTGCAACTTGGTGAATGTATTAAAACATTATGGCTAGAGGTAGAAACATGGCTTAGCAGTTAAGAGCACTTGTTTTTCCATAGGACTGTTGTGGTTTCCACACACGGTAGCTAATAATTGTCTGTAGCTACAGTTCCAGGGGATCTGATGCCCTTTACTGGTCTCTGTTGGTATTGCACACATACGTTCACTTACATATATGCAGGCCAAACACTTAAATGCAAAAAAAAAAAAAAAAGTAAAATATTCAAAAACATCATGAATTACATAATATGTAAAATATGTACACACAAATGAATTCAGACATACTTGCTTGGCATTCTCCTCTCTTTGATACAGTAATTCTGTACAGTGACTCTAAACTCTGTGAATCAAAGAAAAGACAAGTGCTCTCTGGATCCATTCTAGTTTCTGGTTCCCACACAATCATTCTTTTGCCCTTTGGCAAACCACAGAAATGCCACAAAGGGAAACAGTCCTTTTTTGATACCTGTCCCCTAAATCCCATGGGAGCGACAGAGCATCTTCCCCGACTCGTCTCCAAACCCTTTTCTTCACTAACAATGATGGAGTAGCACAGAGTCAAAGATCTCCCTTAATGAATCAAACTGTGCAGGAATGGCAGTAGTATAAGCAATCTTTCCTACAATAAAATCTTTTGTGTGACAAGGGAGAAGAGGAAGTGATGTCAAATTCTGTGGGAACACTTTTTTATCTTCCACAAATTTACCTTATCAGTGTTGAGAACTGATGTATGTTTATCAAGAATGTATGGGTTTGGGGCTGGAGAGACAGCTCAGCAGTGAAGAAAACTAGCTACTCTTAGAGAGGACTGGGGTTTGGTTCCTAGCACCTACATTGCAGCTAACAACCATCAATATTTCCAATGCCAGGGGTTCCAACACCCTCTTCTGACCTCTGCAGACAATGCATGCACATGTTATACTTACCTACATGTAGGCAAAACAATTATATATATATGTACATACATATATACATATATATATAATAAAAATAAAATCTGTTTTAAAAAAAGAACTGATAAGTCTATATCCTGCCCCCAACTTATGTAATCACTGAACAATAGTAAGCACAAGGGTGTGTCTCAGAATCAAAGACAGGGAAGAGTCCACCATTTATTAGTGGGTGTATTAGGGTTTGAAGAATAAAAATTAAATTTTGTTTTATTTTTGACAATCCACCTGATAATAGGAATAAGATACAATATTTACAGTAACTTAAGATCATTTAATACAGGTTTATACTTTTATTTTTCAAGACAAATAAATTGAATTATTTCTTGATTTTCACACTTAACTGTGTGTTTTTATGATATGATAAAATTCACATGGTTTTGAGGCTAAAGAGATGGTTCAGTGGTTAAGAGCACAGGACCTAGGTTTAGTTCTCAGCACCCACATGGTGGCTAACAACTGGCCATTACTCCAGTTCCAGGGGATTGGACACCCTCTTCTGACCTCTGAGGACACTGTATGCACATAGTACACATACATACATGGGGGCAAAACACTCACACACATAAAATAAAAATAATATAATATTTTATAAAAAGAATATATGGGTTTGTCTTAGCATACTATTCTTTACTCTTAGCTCTGTATAAAACTTACTTGTGGAGATGTGGTCCATCCACTCTGGCTGTGTTTCATCCTCAGCTCTGTGTATAGATACCAGATGTAATTAATGGTGTAGAGAAATGAGGAAATGAAGAATATCTAGGTAAAAGTAAAAACAAACCAACATAACTGTGCCATTCTGACTTCCTAATACTTATCCCATTATTCTAGTATGAAAGTCCTACCTGTGGTCTATAAGGAACATACTGTACTATATGCAGCCTAAGTCACACTTGGCTTCTTCATCCTTCTGACTCTTCACAAGAACCATGGCATGATCCACCTCTTCAAACCTAATTGGTCCACTTTTATTAATCTTTTCTATCATATTTTTTAAATTATTATTATTAGTGTATGTATGTATATGTGTGTCAGAATGGAGGTCAGGAGAAAACTCTGTGGAGTCATTTCTCTTCTTGGACCTTTATGTGGTTTCCTGGGATTGAACTCAGATTACCAGGCTTCTGTGCCAAATGCCTTTGCTTGCTGAACCAGCTCAGTGGTCCTGCATTGCATTTTGAATTGAAAAACAAATAAGGATTTCCACTTTCAATAATGGTTGATACATTTTTCCATGTTTCATTGTGATAAAAATATTGAAGGTGGGTTACTTTTGAGGAAAAGTATTTATTTGGGCTCACAGTTCTGGACATACAAAGTCTAGGGGCTTATCTGATAGCTTTTTCTTGCTGGCAGAGTCCTGAGGTAGTACAGAACCATAATAGTAAAAGATAAGGAACACACATGTTTTTCTGTATCTATGTGTCTGCCTCTTTATTTTGCTTATAAAGTCACCAGAATTCACTCATGAGGGTTTCTAATAACCTTATCTAACCCTAATAACCCTCTCTAAAGACCTTCCCTCTAAATATCACAGAGCAAGTTTCCAACTTTACAATAATAAATATATAAATCATATATATGATTTTGGTGATTAAAGTACTACATGAGTTTGGTGAAGACAAAAAGTATCCAATCCATAGAAATAACCTATGTGATTTGAACCAAACTTTGCATTCAAAAATAGAACTAAATATGTAGGATTACTTTTTATTATTTATTTTTATTTATATGCATGTATATGTGTCTATATGGATTACCTTTTATTATTTATTTTTTGTCGGGAGCCATTTGCCTGCCTTGAACTATGCCCTAGTTTTGGGTTAGGCAGAAGTCAATCTCGTGCACAGAAGTGCTGATTGGAAGCAGGAGTTTTCATTATGCAAATGATTTACACCTGAGGAGAAGTTTATTTTGCACCCAAGACTGAGGTCACATGAAGATCTTTGAAGGAAGCCAATCATGTCTTAAGTTAGTTTGCCTGTGTTAGTATTGTTTTGCTCACTTCACAGTATATATGGGGTGGGGGGTGGACTTAATAAAGGCAAGCTGCTTCAGTGTGACTGACAGCCCTCCTGAGTCTGTCCTATTTTTTCTCTATCTCTACATTTTCTCATCCTCACTCCCCGCTTCGGGTGCAGTCCGATTTCTGCGGGCGGGCTCTGGCAATTTTTATTTATATGCATGTATATGTGTTTGTGTGAGCATGTGCCATGTGTGTGTTAGGTACCCACAGAGGCCAGAAGAGGGCATAAGATCCCCTAGGGTTGAAGTTACAGGCAGTTTTTAGCTGACCAAGTTGGGCAAAGGGAACTGAACTCAGGTACTCAGAAAGAGCAGTAGGCACTCTTAATCACTGGACCATCTCTCCAGCCCCTATTTAAAAAACAAAACAAAACAAGGACCTCAGGTACCCCAGGGTGCATTTGAACTTGCTATGTAGCCAAGAATGGTCTTAAACTTCTGATCCTTCTGCCTCCACCTTGGGAATATTAAGATGACAGGCATGTACCACCTCCAGATTATATAGTGCTGGACTGAACCTTATATGCCTCACACATATAAGGCAAATACTCGACCAATTGAGCTAAATTCCTGGCACCTATTTTTAAAGATGAGTCAGCAGGTAAAGGCACTTATAAAGTCTGATGACCTAAATTCAATTCCCAAGACCACACAGTGGAAGGAAAGAAGTGATTCCTGCAAGTTGTCCTCTGACCTACATACATGTACCAGGACACATGTGCCCACACAGATACACATACATACCCAAAATCAATAAATAATAAAAGTTTTAAAAAAGAATCAGCAAGGGCTTGAGAGATGGATCAGCAGTTAAGAGCATTTGCTGCTCTTGCAGAAGACCTGGGTTCATTTCCCAGCACACACATCATGCAACTTACAACTATCTGTAACTCCAGGGCATCCAAAACCTTCTTTTGATTTCTGAGGGCACCTACAACTAATGTGCACATGCACAAAAAAAAATAAAATAAAATAAAAATAAATCTTTTTTTGAAAAGAATCAAAGGTCTGATACAATGGCAAAGCCCAAATTTAATGAAATGAATCTCTGTTTCCAGCACTGATGAAATAATAGAAATAGAAATTGTCCTTCAGTAGTATACAACCAAAAACAGGAGTCTGAAGAGTTGAGTTGGTCCTGGTGGCACATGCCTTTAATTGCAGTACTTGGGAGACAGAGACAGGCAGATCTTTGTGAGATGGAGGCCAGCCTGGCTACATAGAGAGCTAAGGTCACCTAGGGCTACAAGGAAACTCTATCTCACAAAACACAATACAACACAAAAAAATCCCTAAACCAAACCAAACAAAAAACTGGAGTCTGTGGAGATGGCTCAGAACCCATGTAAAGCTGGATGCAATACCATGTGTCTTTAATTCCAGTGTTTTTAAGGCAAGATGTGAGACAGGGACAAGAGAGTCAGCTTGAGGTCAGCGAGCCTAGTGTGCATAGTGATAAATAACAAGAGACCCTAACTCAAATAGGTAGAAGGCAAAGATCCATACCAAGTATGTTCTATGATCTCCACATGTGCATCTTGGAATGTGTGCACCTACATTCAAACACATGCACATGTACACATACATAAATACACAAAGATGAAAAAACTGGGTAAGTAATATTAAAACCTCTAGTTTTTTAAATAGTAGACAAGTAGTATAGGACAACAACCCCTACAAAAAAGACAAAAACAAGGTGAGTCTCCTGACTGCCCCCCACACTGGCTCCAGTGTTGAGGGCAGTGAAGGCATGATCACTATCATGATGAGCTGAGACACAATTAATTGGGAGAACCAGGCAGCTTATGTGTATGAACCAATATCAGAGAAGATCACTGCCAGGGCAGCCTGATGAGATTACTGTTCTGTAAAGGTGCCCCCTCTTTGCATTGTGATATAGAAGTTCCCTTTAGGAGAGCTCAGGAACTCATAGTGCTCTGTTCATCTGCTTAACTAGGTAAAGATGGTGGAGTAGTTATACCTATTGAAGGGTAGAAAATGAGGAAATAATTGTGTTAGATGGATAAGGATATTCAGTGATACCTCTTTGGTATCTTTCTATATAGTTCTGACTTTGTGAAGAATTAATCAACCAAAATGGGGGTTGAGGGTGAAATATAAACACAAACTAATAAAGCTGTGTTGATCATTAATGAATAAGACAAGCACATTAAAAGCAATGGGAAAGAAAAGAATTAACCTAGGCTGGAGAGATGGTTTAAAGGGTAACAGAATTTGCTGTGTAATCATGAACCTAAGTGCAGATCCCCAAGTATCCATGAAAAAAAGTTGGGTATAGATAGCTAAATGGTTCAGCAGGTAAAAGTGCTTGCTGTCAAGTACTTGTAAGTAGTCTGACTTCAGTCCCCAGGACCAACATGGTAGAAGGGGAGATCCAATTTCCACAGATTGTCCTCTAACTTCCATTCCCATGCTGTAGTTTTACACACATATGCATGCACATGTGAGCCTACACACACACACACATACACTCACAATGTAATTAAAAAATTTTTTTTCAAGTCAACCTTAGCTGAATTATTGGCAACTGATAGCTGCTGGAAAGACATTTCTCTTTAAGGGTATAATGCCAGGTAGATTAACTAGGCTCCTCCAGTGGATGAACACACATCAAAAGGCATTTGGAGACACAAATTTAAGGTATAGATAGGGGAGGGGCTAAATATGATTGAAATATATTGTATGAAGTGCCTCAAAATTAAAAAAAATTTAAAAAGAATCAGTCATGGCTGTGCATGCTTGTAACCCCAGCACTGGGGAGTGGAGACAGGTGAATCCCAGGAGCTTAGTGATCAGTCAACCTACTTGGAATGATGGATTTCAGATTCAATTTTAAGACAGTAAGGCAGGGAACTATAGAAAAAGGTAGTCAACATATCCTCTGGCCTCTGCATACATGTGCACAGGTACATGTACCACATACATATGTGCATACCACCCCCCAACAAGAATTAACCTAAGTAACTTTGGGGAATAATATTGTGACAGTATTTTGACTACACAGTCCAAAGACAAAAAGAACTAAATGAGGCAAAAAAAGACAAATACTACATGATATAACTTATATGTGAGGACACATTTGTAGAAGTGGAAAATAGAATAGATTACTAGATGCCTGGAAAAAGAGAAGGAAAGTATGTTACCACTAATGAATGTGCTTGCAGAATTCATGCCTGCTACTGAAAACATGGTCAAAACCCATGGCTAAGGAAGCATTGGCCCTAGGTGAGAACCTATTGATGTTGTTTAGCTAAATGTTCATGTTGTCAAATCCACTTCTAAATATTTTTGTTTCATCATGAATTTGTGCTGCTCTCAATCTCTGTTAGAAAACTTTTTGTTGTGGAGGGAAGTGGTTAATGCAGAGACACATAACTGTTCAAACTGTTGAGAATAAGTAACTGGGAGTGCTCAGCCATCTATGTAACATCTCTATCAACACTCCATACAAACGAAACTCAGGGAATATCTCAGAAGAAAAAAGAATTAACAGCTGAAGGATGGGGGAGGAATGATGTGAAAGGCTGACCTCTGGACATGACATGACTGTTAAAGGAACTCAAAATAGCTGTAGTTAACTGTAGAAGATCAGGAGAGTTCTATTTAAAATTCTAGCATGAATGTTGTAGGGGTTCCTGATGCTCCACTCCCAGCTAAGAAACAAACAGAAGCTGATGGCTGCTGAGGGAAACAAGAGATTCACTTTCTTTGGGGAGGTAGGGCAGCCATTAATAAGCTGGCCATGTCTCAGCGAATGATCTCATACACATACACACATGGCCAGGACTAGCTAGACTTAGTAGACTATAAAACAAAAGTTGAGAGAGAGAGAGAGGGAGAGAGAGAAAGAGAGAGAGAGAGAAAGAAGAGAGAGAGAGAGATTGGAGGTATGTTGAAAGGGTGGGGAGATCAAGAAGGAAAGAGTAGGGGATGGATATGACCCAGGTACATTTTATACATGTATGAATTTTTTTATGTGTACTGCCTGAATATATGCAAGGGCACCTGTGTCATACAATGTTTGAAGAGGTCAGAAGAGAGTGTCAGATTCCCTGAAACTGGAGTTATGGACAGTTGTTAGCTGCCATGTGGGTGCTGGGAATTGAACCTGAGTCCTCTGCAAGAGCAGCCAGTGCTCTTAACCACTGAGCCATCTCTCCAATTCCACCTATACATGTATGAAATTTTTTAAAGCTTTCATTCCTGACTTTTTTCTTTATCTTTTTGAGAAAGAGTTTCCCTGTAGCCCCAGCTGGCCTGGAACTCATGATGTAGACCAGGCTAGCTTTGAACTCAGAGAGATCCACCTGCCTCTACCTCCAAAGCGCTGTGATTAAAGGCTTGCCACACCTGGCTCATTCCTGACTTTTGTACCATTGTAAATAGCCCACTCAACAAACTGAGCAGTTTAGCAAATATGTTTGTATTCAGCAAAATGATACATAAATCAAGGTGAATTACTGCTAGAACTGTGAACTTTGTGAGCATAGGAAATTTACTCATCTTGTTCATCGATGTGTGCTCCAGAGTGCAGAATAAAAACCAATATACTGTAAGCACCCAATAAATATTATTAATAATTTCCCTTCCTTCATGAGGTCATGAACGTATGTAAATTTAATTAAGAAATTTGTTGAGAAAGATCACCCACAGTTTTTCTTCATTTCTAAGGTAAACTTATCATAGAAGTAATGATCTAATGTGAAATGGGATCTGATTACTTTGTCTTCCCCTTCCCTCCACCTGACCTAGAAAATGATCACTCTATGCTTTAAAAAAAGACTTAAAAAGAAGTGGGTTGGCCAGGTATGGTAGCTCATATCTATAATCTCAGAATTTGTGAAGTAGCAACAGGAGGATTACAATTTCAAGGTCATTCTTGACTAAACAGTGCAAATTTGAGACCAGTCTGGCCACATGAGACCCTATACCAAAAGATCCAATAGAGCTGAGGAGATAATTCAGTGGGTAAGAGTATTAGGTTAAATGTAAAAGCTGAGAATGGCTGAAGAAGGTGCCTATAACTCCAGAACTAGGGGAAGAGATAGGTAGATCCTGGGAACAAACTGGCCAGACAGCCTAGCTGAAACGATGAGCCTCAAGTTTAGCTGGAGAAACTGTCTCAAGAAAACAACAGAAGAAGACATCTGCTGCCCTCTTCTCGCCTCCACACGTGGGGCGCATGCATCAACACACACATGCACATACATGCATACACCTACCACATCCACACACAAATTTTAAAAAGGGGGAAAGTAGAGGAGGAAGAAGAGGAAAGCTAGTATGGTAGTTCATACCTGTAATCTCAGCATTGGGCTGAGGCAGAAGGATTGCTGAGTGCAAGGCCTTTCAGGGACGCATAGTGAGTTCCATTCCAGCCTGTGCTGGAGTGAGACAAAGTGAGAGTCTGCTTTTAAAAGAAAGTAAGGGAGGAAGCCAGACCTGGTAGCATATGCCTTTAATCCCAGCGCTAGAGAGGCAAAAGCAAGCAGATCTCTGTGAGTTCAAGGCCAGTTGGGGCTACAGGAAGACTGTGTCTCAAAAAGACCAAAAAAAAAAAAAGGAAAAAAGAAAGGGAGGGGAGGAGGACAAAAGGGAGGGTGGAAAGGAAGGAAGGAAAAAAAACATCAGTTCAACAGGTATTTCCTTTAAGGTCAGGAGAGGGAACCAGGATCTCATTATATATAAAAGATTTCTTGTTTGTCTTTTAAAGAAAGGGTCTCCTTGTAGCCCCAGATGGCCTGAAAATCACTATGTAGACCAGGCTGGCCTCAATCTCACAGAGATCACCTGCCTCTGCCTCCTGAGTTGCTAAGATTAAAGGCATGAACCACCATGCCTGGCCACCATGTCTGACATAAAAGATTTCTTAACTAGACACACTCTAAATCTGACCTTTTTTGAAGTTCTCAGACTTAAATCCTGAAACATAGTGTTAGTAACTTTGATTATTATAATTAAAGTTTATATTTTTCAAAATCAAAAAGAAATAACTATGAGTTTATTATCCTACTTTGTATTCTTCTAAGAGACTCGAAAATCATCAAACCTACCTATCATCTTTATTCTTCTACATCTTAGTGAGGCAGATATTTAACGAATTACTGTCATGTGTAAGGAAGAGTTTATGAAAGAGAAGACAAAAGAACCTTCTGCACAATACTATATTTGGATTTTTAGATTTATAAGTTAAAATAACATATATGGTAATATCCTGTCTTTATAATAAGAAAACCAAGGTTATAAGTAATTTACTTATTAAGTGACTTTAAAATGACTAAAATTAATCAAATAAACTAAGATAATGAGTTATTTACCCCCACACCCATCCATCTAAAACAGATATAAACAGAATTACAGAATCTCGATTTTCCTTTCCTTTATCTTTTTGCCTCTTTTGTTTTCGAGGCAGGGTTTCATCTCACCTAGGCTGGCTTTCAAGTCACTGTGTAGCTGTGGATAACTGTGAACTCTTGATTCTCCTGCCTCCACTTCCTAAGACTGGATGACAGACATGGACCACCATACCTGGCTCACAGTCCTGGTTTTCAACCAGAAGTTGAAAAAGAAGTCTCATGTGGTGGCACATACCTGTCTGTAATATAAACACTTGAAAGCTGAAGCAGGAAGACTGCCACAAGTTTGAGGCAATCTTAAATTGCATAGTAAGCTCTGGGTCAGCCTAAGCTATAAGACCCTGTCTCAAAAAACAAAAAAATCCAAAAACAAACAAAAACCCTTGAGATTCTTGTTAGTTTATTTACAAAATGAATATACATAAAATTAATTATAATTCTTAGTGAAAATATCTTAAATATCAGGGGCTCAAGTTTATTATGAAAAATAGTCTCTCCAAGTATAAAAATAGTCTAAATTTTTGTCAATAAAATGAAAATATCTATCATTTGGTTTCAATTTACAAAAGCTTATTTAAACCTCTTCTATATTTAAACAATTAAAATATCCTTAAAAAATCACAATAATAATGTTACACACTCCCCTCACCATTGTAAAGTGTAGGGCTTAGAGTTAGAAGAGGTTAAGTCCAAGAGGTCAGAGAGGCACTGGGAACATATTAACAAGGAAAGATGAGGAAATCTTACACTAGATGAAATAGCAGTTTCAAGAAACCACGCTTTCTACTTCCAGACAGGTATAGAAAGTTATAAACCAGTAAAAATGTGACAAAACACCAGGTCCGCAAGTCAATCTTTTTTTTCTTTTAAAATGTAGATTTTTTTAAAAAGCTCCAGAAATATAAGAATAGGTTACAGTAACTTTGGGCAAGTACATTTCAATTTTTTGCCAATTTGATCTTCATCCCTACCCTAATAATCTCATTATTCCTATTTTAAATGAGAAAACTAAGACTCTGAGAATTTAACTTGTTTAAAAACTATACAGTTACAAGGTACAAAAGATGGAATCTGAATTCAGGTCTGTATGGCTAAAGACTCTATGCTTTAATTCTAAGCCACCATCATGGCATTTGCCACCCAAACTGATGTCTCTATAGTATGTGATTAGGACATTCTTTCAGAAAATAAAACCTCATGAGTTCACTAAGAAAAGATGACTGCCGGTATTTCCAATACAGAAAAACATCCAATGGTAAAGGAGGCTCTGTAACATTTCTGGCATTGCTACTGTTCCCTTCTCTTGTTTCTACATACCAGTAATTACTGCTAGACAAAAATCTGAGCATAGCAGTACTCCAAGGCCTTTTGGAGAAAGCACAGAATTTGTTCCTGACCCCAAGACTGATCTAGGGGACAGTTTAAAACAACCAAATCAATCTCTCAGTGTAAAGCTAACTGTCTAATGGAGAAAAAACTCAGCATCTTAGATCACAGATCATGTTCTAAGTTTCAGAGCCAGGTGCTATGGTACAGAAACAAAGCCTTCTCACTCTGGCATTGTAACATCTGTTTATTATTGACTGGCTGAGTTGACCAAAGGAATAACACTTGGAAACCTCCAAATATCCTATTAATCAAAACTAAAAATTATTTCTGATGGTTTGGATCTCAAAGCCACTTTGCTTCCCAGGTAAGTTTCAGAATGAAAGACTAGCACTTAGTAAATGACTGATTTCTAGTGTTCTAGTTCAGTGAAGTGCCCTCACAGTATTCCAACTCTACCAAGCTAGTTCTCCCTTACAGCTTTAGGTTTTCTAAAACTCGAATTATCTGAAGCAGACAGAAATTCAAGAACTGCAGGCACATAAAATAGTTGTAATAATACAAGATGAATAGCCTAGCTCTAATTTTTGTCTATATCTACCCAAGCAGAAGGAAAAACTCAAAAGAGAAAAATGTAGTTAACCTGAAAAATACATTACCAGGCTACTCAGAACAATAATTTCCAATAATCAGCTCAGAAATTTGAGCTGGTTACTGAAACTAGTCAAAGAAACACAGGAAATAAAAACAGATACTAAAGATTTTTTTCATACGGTTAAGTTTATGATTTTAAAGAACCACTACTTGGGGGCTAGAGAAATGGTTCAGTGGTTAAGAGCACTAGCTGCTCTTAAAGAGGACCCAAGCTGATACCCACCACTCACATGGCAGTTCACAACCACCTGTAACTCCAGCCAGTTCCATAGGATCTAATGTCTTCTTGTGGCCTCTAAAGGCATTGTATGACACATATGCACTTACATACATGTAGGCAAAATATTCATACACATAAAAAATTTAAAAAACACTATTTTGAGATTACATTTTACCAAGCTTTTTGTCTCAAATGTAATTTCTTTTTTTTTTTTTGGTCTTTTTGAGACAGAGTCTCACTATAGCCCCACCTGGCCTGGAACTTGCTATCTCAAACACCCCTTTCTCAAGAACCAGCTAGAAATGGCTCAGCTGTTAAGAGTACTGGCTGCTCTTGCAGAGGACCTGGGTTCAGTTCTCAGCACGCACATGGCAGCTAACAATTGTCTATAACTCCAGTTACCTCTTCTGACCTCCATGCATGGGCACTGTATAACATGATTACACTTACATACATGCAGGCAGTATACTCATATACATAAGATTAAAAAATATATATAGCTGTCATCTAAACTGATCAAATTAGAAGTAGTATGCAAGAAAGAGAAGTGAACTTTTACTTTTTAGGGTATATCGTTGATTGGTTGGCTGATTGATTGAGACAAGGTCTCTCTCAAATATACTATGTAGCAGAGAACAATTTTGATCTTCTGTTGCCCCTGCCTCCACCCCCCAAGTGGTAGGATTACAGATATGTGTCACAAAATGTGGTTTTATTTAGTGCTGGAGGTCAAACCCAGGGCTTGGTGCATAATAGGGAACTATTCTACCATCTGCACTACATCTTCAGTCCAATGTTTAATTTTTATCAAGAGCACACACTGAAGGTTCAGGGCACTTGCCTGAACTATTTCTTTTCTGGTGACTTACAGAAGGTGATACATGCTTTCTTTTTCACTAGCTATGTTAAATTTGTGAGTCAAAGATGTTCTAGCTGCACCTCAGACAATTCTCCTCTTGACCATCCCTGGGTTTCCTGTATTGAACCAAACAGGTTATCCTGGTTAATTTGGGGAGGAGACTCTAATGCCTTGGCAGACCAGCACAATCAACCAATCTTGTTAGAGAGAAGTTTCTGTCTTTTTAAAAAGATCTCTGTATAAGAAATTGTCCAAACATGATTTTTAAATCTTCCCAAACTGAGCAATGAACTGGATCCAATTTCAAATCTAAGAAGAAACCACGACCCTTGAGGAATATAGTTGGCCCTCTGTATCCACAGTTCTACATGTGTTGTCAGTCAACTTCAGGTTAAAAGTATTCATTCAGGGAAACCAATCATGATGGCTCATGCCTGGAATTCTAACATTCAGGAGGGTGACAAGGAGGATCACTGTAAGTGATACATATAAAATTTTTTGTTAAGGAGATGAGAGGGCTAGAGAGATGGCTCAGTGATTAAGAGCACTGACTATTCTTGCAGAGGAGCTGGGTTCAATTCCCAGCACCCACATGGCTGCTAACAACTGTCAGTAATGCCAGTTCCAGGGGATATGACACCCTCTTCTGACCTCCACTGGCACTGTATGACACAGGTACATTTACACACATGCAGGCAATACACTCATACACATAAAATAAAATTACTAAATAAAAGAAAAAGGAGATGAGATACAATAAAACATTAGGTTAAGCCAAAAGAAAGCAAAAAAAGGTGGAATAAAGAACAGAAGGAACGAACAGAAAACAAGTAGCTGATAGATTCAAACCTAATTATATAATCAGATTAAATGTAAATTACTAGAGACTGTCAGAGTACAAAACAGTAATACCTAACTATGCTACCTACAAGAAATATAACTTTAAACCCAGCCCTGAGTGACACATCTACAATTTAACCTCCACACCTAAGGCTCATGGAACATAGCAGAATGGGGGTAGAGAGAACACTAATGCATCTCTCAGCTTTTACCAGCAACGCCTCCTCATGCAACAGAAGGAAATTAATACAGAAAGCCACAACTGGCCAAAGTGTAAAGAAGAAGAGACTGCAGACTACAGTTTCCTGGATAGGACTCCTATATTAAACCTCACCCACCCAGGGCTCAGGAACCATAGTGGAAGGAGGCAAAAAGACTATAAGAGCCAGGGGCGGCATATGACCCACAAGAAAACAGAGTCTCCCAGGCTTCTGGGAACTTGCTCATATGAACTTACAGCAATGGTGACAGAATGCAGAAGACCCATGAAAACTGAAGCATACAAAAACCCAGCACAGAACTGAGAAAAGGGCAGTAGGCCCCAACCTTAGCTGAGGAACTACTGGCAACTTATCACTGCTGGGTGAGGGAAACTTGATTTTCTTTAAAGGGGTGATGCTAGATAGGCTGACCAGGCTCAGGTGGATAAATACACACAAAGGGACATCTGGGAACACAAACCTGACTCAACAGGCCTTAACATACATGAAAGAATGCATGAAATCTGCTGGGTGGGGCTATGGGGTGGTGCAGATAGGAGAGGGGGTCTAAATATGATTAAGATATATGAAGTGCACAAAAATTCAATAAAATATACATTAAAAACAGAAATATGGCTGGGTGTGGTTTTACACACCTTTTATCTGAGCACTCAGGAGGCAGAGGCAGGCATATCTCTGTGAGATTGAAGCCAGCCTGGTCTACATAGTGAGTTCCAGGCCAGCTGGGGTTGCAGTGAGACCCTGCCTCAAAAAAGACACATACACACAAAAGAAATGTAGTTTAAACTCACAAGTAAGATAAAATGACAAGAATGTTAAAACACCAATCAAATATTAAACACCAATCAAAAGGAAGTTGAACTAGCCAAGTGTGGAGGTAAACAACTTTAATCTCAACATGTAGGAGATAGAGGCAGGCATATCTCTGTGAGTTTAAAACCAGCCTGATCTACATAACAAATCCTAGGCCATCATTGGCTACATAGTGAGATTCTATATCTAAATAAATAAATAAATAAAAAAAATAATTTTTAAAAGAAACTTTCAAGGTCAGTAAGATGGCTCAGTGGGTAAATAGCTCAGTTATTAAGAGCTTGTACTGTACTTCCAGAGTACTAGAGTTTGGAGCCCAGTACCCATGTCAGTCAGTTTGAAAGTGCCTGTGAACTGAAGCTCCAGGGTATCTAATGCTCTCTTGTGGCTTCCAAGGTATCTGCATTCATGTGCATATACCTTCACATAGACACATACACACACACACACACACACACACACACACACACACACACACACACACATATAATTAAAAATAAGGGCTAGAGTGATGATTCAGCAGTTAAGGGCAAAGGAGGCTTTTGCAAAAGACCTGGATAAAGTTCCCAGAACACATATGGTGGGGCTAATCCTATTTGTAACTCCCGGTCCAGGGGATCCAATACCCTGTTCTGGCTTTTATGGGTATACACACACGTGGGTGTACTTACATGCATGTAGACAAAACACTCATACACATAATTAATTAATTAATTAAATGTAATCAATTTTGCCTGGCAAAGTGAAATACATCTTTACTCCCACCACTGGAGAGGCAGAAGTAGGTAGATCTCTGTGAGTTTGAGGCTAGCCTGTTCTACATTTTGAGTCCCAGGCCAGTTAGGGCTACATAGTGAGACAGTAAACAAATAGGGGCTGGAGAGATGGGTCAGCAGTTAAGACCAGGAGCCTTGCAAAAGACCCAGGTTCAGTTTCCAGCACCAACAGGGCAGCTAACAACCATCTATAACTCCAGTTTCAGGGGATCTGATGCCCTCTTCTGGCCTCTTAAGGCCACTTACTACATGCAGGCAAAGCACTAATACAAATAAAATTAAATTAATAAAATTTTTAAATTAAAATTCATTTTAGATGGATGTGATGGCACATGCCTTTAATCCCAGTACTCAGGAGGCAGAGTCAGGCAGATCCTGTGAATATGAGCCTGGCTTACATGGACAGTTTTAAGCCAGTCAGTCTATGTAATGAGATTCTAAATAATTAATTTAAAATAATTTTTAAAAATTCAAAGAAATAGTATGACAGAAATTAAGGCTGTCCACATTAAATAACTGGGAAAATTCATGAACAGATCATGATTTATCTTCAAGATATGTAAATAGAAACTTCCCAAACTAAAGTACAACAAAAAGAAGAAAAAGAACAGACTATCCAGCAACTATGAAACAATTTCAAAAAGTATAATACAAGAGTCTGTGGCTGTGGCTCAGGGTTAAATACATGCTTAGTACAAGTTTAATCCTCAGGACCAAAAAAGAAAAGGTGGGCATGGCAATATATGCCTGTAATTCCAGCTCTCAGGAGAAGAAACTGTTAAGGTTAGCCTGGGCTACACAGCTAGATCTTATCTCAAAAAACAAAAGTACAAGATAGATACGAAGGGATTACAAAAAGAAGAGAGGAAAAGCAAAGCACTTTAATAACAAATTCAAATGTTTCAAAATTAATGACAAGATACCAAATCATATATATCAAAGAAATTCAAAGAATTTCCAAAGAAATTCCAAGCAGGATAAATATATTTTTTAAATTGTACCTACAAGTATCATATTCAAATTGCAGAAAACAGAAAAGCAAACAAAAAGAACCCTAGGAAAAAACGTCACATTAAAAACCATTTTCCCTTTTTTCTCCTTTTTTCCCCCTCCTTTTCCTTACCCTTCCCTTCTCTGTCTGTCCTCCCATCTCTGGTTGTGTGTGTGTGTGTGTGTGTGTGTGTGTGTGTGTGTGTGTGTGTGTATGCACACATGTGCTCATGTGAGGGTCAGAGGACAACTTTGTGGAGTCGGTTCTCTTTCCACCTTTGTGTGGGTTCCAGGAATTGGATTCAGATCACAGGCCTGTGGGCAAGTGCCTTTACCACTTAGTCACCTCACCAGCCCTATCTTTTTTGAAATAGAGTCTCACTATATAGCCCAGACTAGCCTTGAACTTGCAATCCTCTTGTCTCAGCCTCCTAATTGATGGGATCACAGGTGTGTTCCACCATATTAGCTTGATTCAATTTTTATTATTATACATTTATTTTTTAAAAGAAATTTTGTGGGGTGTGTGTGTGTGCACCTGTGTGTGTGTATGTTGGGTATGTTTGTTTTTCAGACAGAGCCTCATGTAACTTAGGCAGACCTCAAACCCACTACGTAGCCAAGGGTGTCCTTGAACTTCTAATCCCCTGGCTCTCCTCCCAAGTGCAAGATATATTTTATATACATTAAGTTGACTCATATCAAATGTGTACTTTAATGGTGAAAATCATCATTGCTCTTTTTTCTTTTTATGGTGCTCATTAAAAAAAAAAAAAAAAAAAAAAACACCCAGGAGCCTAGACATGCTAAAAGCTCTGTTGTTGAGCTACATCCCCAGCAGTAAAATCACCTTTCTTATAAAAGAACAAAGGGAAGGCTACATTGTACTTCTTTCTACAAAACACAGAAATGAGAACAGCCCCTGATTTGAATACTTTAAATGGTTATTTTTATATGAATTTCAACTCAGTAAAATAAATGAAAGAGAAGTACTTTCTCACACAAACAACCGCTGTCACCAACAGACCTGCTTTACAAAAAACTGTAAAGAAAGTCTTCAGAAGCCAAGCACAGTGATGTACGCCTATAGTCTCGGCTATTCAGGATGCTAAGCAAAAGTTTTACCTGAACCTAGAAGTTGAGGCCAGTCTTGACAAAATGGTGAGACCCTGCCTCAAATAACAAAAGTTGGGGGAGGAAACAGGAAGAGACAGAAAGAGAGAAGGGAAAGGGGATTCCAAAACAGAATGGGCTAAACAATGAAAGCCTGTCTCAAAAACAAAACAAAAAATGCCCCCAAATACATATCATGTGTTATGCACAGAATGTCTGTATCTCCCAAAGTTCACATATTTAGCTTGGCATGATGGTATTCATGTGTAATTCTATCATTCCAGAAGCTGAGGCAAAAGGATCACAGCAAGTTCAAAGCCAGCCTGGGCTACAGAGTGAGAACTAGGCCAGCCAGGGCTATGTACTAAGGCCCTGTTTTACAATGCAACAAAACAAACTAATAAACCCACAACCACAACAACAAATAAAAGAAAAATCACACATTGAAATCTTAAGCCCCATTGTTAAGGTGTGGGGGTCTTTGGGATATAATTAGCTCATAAAGGTAGAGCCCTCACAAATGGGATTATAAAAACAAATGAGAGACTATGCCTTCTTTCTCTGTTCCTTATCATATAAAGAAATAAAAAAGACAGTCATCAGCAAGTCAGGAAGAAGGCTCTCACCAGACACCAGGCTCTGCCAGTATTTCTATCTTGGACTTCTCGTTCTCCAGAACTGTGAAAAATAATTGTTGTCCCCCAATATTTATCACAGTGGCCCAAGTGGACATCATAGTAACACATGAATGGTAATAATAATAATAAACAAACAGCTGGTCTATTGCAAAGGATCAAAGGAAATTCAATAGAAAAGGACAGTCTTTTAAAAAATATTTTATTATTTTTATTTTTTATGTGTATGAATGTATTGCCTGCATGTATGTAAGTGCACCCATGTCATGACCCAAGGAGGTCAGAAAGGGGATGGGATTCCCTGGAACTAAAGTTACCAATGGTTGTTAGAAACCATGTAGGTGCTGGGAACTAAATATGGATCTTCTATAAGAACAGCCAGTGCTCTTAACCACCAAGCCATCTCTCCAGCCCAAGGACAATCATTTCTATCAAAAGGTGCTAGAACTATGTAAGGGACAGTCTTATGTAAAAATATGAAGACAAAGACATTAATACCTCTCACCAAATTAATTCAAACTGGACTGTATTTCACAAAATTATTTTTGTTTCTTTTTGTTTTGAGATAGGTTGTCAGCTGGCCTGGAACTTGCAGTGTAGACCAGATTGGCTTCAATCTCACAAAGATCCACCTGAGTCTGTCATCACAGTGCTGGGATCAAAGGAATGCACCACTATACCTGGCCACAAAATTATTAATAACTCAAAATAGATGACAGACCTAAATATAATATTGAAACCAAAAACTTATAGATACCAAAATTTGGGAGATCTTGAGTCGTCTGGAGCCCTCATCCATGAAAGAAAAAAAGGACATGAATTTCTTGGGAAATAGGCATTCAAAAAAATACATGTGTGTGTACACATAGGCCAAAAGGACACAATCCACATATTTGTCAAAGAAGGAATAAATCATATATACAAACAGTGGAATTTTATTCAGCTGTAAAAAGGAATAAAGTACTTATATATGCTATCTAGTAAATGAACCTTGAAAACACGTGGAATAAAAACAACCAGATCTAAAATATTATATGTTGATTCCATTCATAGTAAATATCCAGATTATACGGAGAGAAAGCAGTGGTGATTTCTAGAAGTTGGTGGAAGAGGAGAAACAACTTTGAACTGGGTTAGAGGTTCCTATTTAGAATAATTAAAGTGCTTTGCTACTTCATGGAAATGGTGGTTCAGAAACGCTGTCAATATTTTAAATGCCACTGAATTACTAATTTCAAAATAATTTTAGGCCAGGCATGGTGGTACATGCCCTTAATCCCAGCATTCAGGAGGCAGAGGCAGATGAATCTCTATGAGATCAAAGCCAGCCTACTCCACACAGCAAGTTCCAGGCCAGCTGTGGCAACAGGGAGACCCTGTCTCAAAATAAAGTAAAATAAAAAATAAGATAATATAATTATGGGGCTAGAGCTGACTCAACAGTTAACAGCACTGGCTGCTCTTGTAGAGGACCCAGCTTTAGTTCCTAGCACCCACATGGTAACTAACAACCAGTTCAAGGGGATATGATGTCTTCCTCTGGTCTCCATGTGCATTACATGCATATGGTGCACCTACATACATACTGGCAAAACAATCATATGCATAAAATAAAATTTTAATTTAAAAATTAATTTTGTTATATAAATTTTAAAATATTTTATTTATTATTTTTATTTCATGTGTGAGTGTGTTACCTACATGTATGTAAGTATGCTTGTGTCATTCAAGGCCCATGGAGGACAAAAAGGGGCAAACTGAGTTATGGATGGCTTTTAGCTACCATGTGGGTACTGGTAATTCAACCAGGGTCCTCTGCATGAGCAGTCAGGGCTCTTAACCCCTGAGTCATCTCTCCAGCCCCTGTTGTATAAATTTTCCTTCATTCAAAAAAATATTAATGCATTTTTAAAAAGACATTGATAAGGGAATTTCAAGACAAGCCACAAGCTTGAAGAAAACATCTCTCTCTGTTTTGTGTTGTTGTTTTGTCTTGAGACAGTCTTACTACATAGCCCAGGATGGCCTTGAACACATGATCCCCCTACCTCTGCCTTCCAACTGCTAGGATTACAGGTATGTTCCTCCACATCAACCTACAAGGAAACACTTCTGAAATATATTTAATTGAAGAATTATACCCAGAACATACTGACTCATAAAATTCAACTAATAAGTACCATGGTTAGAAATTTCTCTCAAAAACATAGGTGAACTTTGAAGCTATTATACCAGCTCTAAGAAGTGGGACCTTGAAGAGGCAATCTGGTCGCAAGAACTCTGCCTTAATGAATGACTTGAAGCCATAACTTGCTAGGCTTGGCTATCATAATAATAAAGAGATGAGCCAGGCATAGTGCTGCGTACCTTTAGTCCTAGCACTCAGGAGGCAAAGGCAGGCGGAGCTCTGAAGTTCAAGGCCACTCTGGTCTACAAAGTGAGCTCCCGGCCAGCTGGGGCTACAGGGAGACCCTGTCTCAAAAATAGACCAAACAATAAAAATAAATAAATAATAAAGAGATGAGTTCAGTCTGATCTCCCCACTGTCTGATATGTGCTTACTTGCCCTTCCACCATGTTGTGATGCAGCATGAAGGCTCTCACTGGATGCCAGTCATCTTCTTATACTTCCTAGTCTCCAGAACTGTGAGCCAAATAAACTTCTTTCTTTATAAATACTACATAGTCTGTGGTATTCTGTTGAAGCAACATAATAAGGACTATGATGGTAAGAATACAAAAGACGGTGACATCTCATCAAAGGAGGCAAATGAGTGCAAGAAAAGATGTTCAACATATCACTAAGGAACTGAAAATTAAAGCAATGATGATTAAATGCCTATCAAAATGGCTAAACTCCAGAAGCACTGACACCAAATGCTGTTGAGGATACAGGCAACAGGAACCTCAAGTGTTGCAGGTGAGAAAGAAAAAGGATGCAACCACTCTGGAAGACAGCTTGGCAATTTCTTACAAGGCCAAACATAAGCTTACCATATAATCCTATTTCCCTAATTTAATTTAAAACATATTACCACACAAAAGCTTGCATACTGATGTTTATAGCAGCTTTGCTTATAATTGTCAAAACTGTAAACAACCAAAATGTCCTGCATATATGAATGAATTAAAAAACAAATGATAAATCAATCCAGGAACTTAAAAAAAAAAAAAACAATGTGTTACCAAACCCCCAAAAGACCTGAAAATTTTAAAGTAAATATTGCCTGCTAAGTAAAAGAAGATGATGGTCGATAGTCGAGCTTAATTCAGAGACAGGGCAGAACAGTGGTTACCAGGGACTGAGTTCCAATCTCTGGAACTCACATAAAAGGCCTGGTGTGGGGGAATATCAGTAATCCCAGCACTATTACAAGCTTCTGGGCATGTCTGGGAGGGATTTTCTAGATTGGGTCAATTGAAGACCTGGACCATATAAAAGGGAAAATAATCAAGCTGAGCATCAGCGTTTATGGTTCTCTACTTTCTGACTATGTATGCAATGCTACGAGCTACCTCACAATCCTGCTGCCAAGCCTTCCCTGCCATGATGGGGTGGCTGTACCCTCACACTGTGAGCCAAAATAAACCCTTCCATCCTTAAGTTGGTTTTGGTCAGATATTTTGTTGCAGCAATGAGCAAAGTAACTGATAAAATAAAGATACACATATGTAAAAACTGATAAATTTGTACATCTTAAATATAGTTTGCTACATAGAGAGCTCAATGCTGCTGTAAAACAAAAAAGTGACATTAATCACATTTATACCCAGCACAAGGTAAATATTATTATTAGTCATTTTGTAGACTAGAACATTGAAGTTCAAAAAGATGAACTGCCCAAAGTCATAAAGATAAGTCCAGAAATCTAATCAAAATGTTTGTATCTTTTAATAAATTCAACTACACAATCGATTTGTATATGGGTATTGTGAATGTGTATGGTTTAGTGTGCATGTGGAGGCCAGAAGTCAATGTCAAGTGTCTCCCTTGATTGCTCTCTATTTTTTGAGACAAGGTCTCTCACTGGGATGTGGCTCATCAATAGGGGCAGGCTTGATGAACACCAAGAGACAGGGATCCACTTGTCTCTACTCCCTCCAGCACTGGATTACAGGTATGCACTACTTGACTCGGTGTTTGTGTTAGTACTAAAGACCCTAACTCAGTTGTCATACTTGAGTGGCAGGCACTTTAACAACTAAGCCATCCCCCAGTCTCTTGAATGCAGATTTAATTTTTAAAATATATTTCTTTTTATGTGTATGCATGTTTTGCTTCCATGTATATAAGTGTACTACATGCATACAATGCCTGTGGAGGCCAGAAGAGGATATTGAATCCTCTGGAACTGCAGTTATGTTTGTTTGTTAGCTGCCAGGTGGGTGCTGGGAACTGAAGAACAGCCAATGCTCTTAATCTCTGAGCCATCTCCTCAGGCCCTCTAAGACATTTTAAACTCATAAGAATGAGACAGGTAACACATGTGTACACAGATTTTATAGTACCAATGATATAGGTTGACTATGACTTAGCTGAACTCTTTGGAAGTGTTTACGATTTGGGATAGTTCAAAAATTTGGAATATGTGCAAACATATGAGATGTGTTGGGGACACACTTATGTTTCATATATATCATATGCACATAGCCTAAAGGTAATGTTAAACAAAGATTCAATATATTTTAGAGTGCCTGCCTTTGTTTTGATTGCAGTTGATCACAAGTCATGTAAATTTTCCCACAAAGGCCCAGCTTCTGGATCATTTCAAATTTCAGATTAGGATTCTCAACCTACATTACTTTCCTAATAAATTGAAAGAAATATCCCCTCAAGTAACAAATTTCAGAGGTAACAGTCAATAATGAACATAGACTACATTTTTTTTTGAGACAGGGTCTTTTTGTAGCCCCAGCTGGCCTGGAACTTGCTATGTAGACCAGGCTGGCCTTGAACTCACCGAGATCCTCCTGCTTCTACCTCCTGAGTGTAGGGATTAAAAGTGTTTGCCATCACCCCTGGCTACATTTTAATCTCTACTTTTTTCACATGCAAGTCTTGGAAACTCAGAAGCAGTACATAATGTTGTTGTCATGTGGGTTATTTTATTGACAAAATTAACAAAAGATATGTATCTAGTACATGATCGCCTTTAGTATTTTTAAAACCCAATACTTATTATAGTTGTATAATGCAAAATGAGATATTTCAAAAGTTATAGAAAAAAATTTCACTATATGGAAATATGGTCAAAATACAGTAACTAATAAAACATTACAAAATTACCAATCTATTATTTTATACATCTTAAAAATACACAGAAAAAGATTGGAAGGATATATAATATATAAATTATATGTTTATATGTGGGTGATTTTTAGTTTTATTTTTCTCTGAGTCTTTCAAAAATTCTGTAAGAAGTAATTTTTTGTTTTGTTTTGTTGGACTTTTTGAGACAGGGCCTCACTATGTAGGAACTACAAATCCTCTTGTATCTACCTCCTGAGCATTAGGACTATAGGCATGCATCATACTCATGGTAGTAGCTACTTTTTAATACATTTGTTTGTTTTGTGTGTGTGCATACACATGCATGCCACAGTTTGTGTTTGTGTGTGTGTGTGTGTGTGTGTGTGTGTGTATGTGTCTGTGTGTGTATGAGTAGGTCAGAGGACAACTTGTGGGAGTCAGTTCTCTCCTTCTATTATATGGGTCCCAGGAATCATACTCAGGCTAATAGGTGGCAGATGCCTTTATCTGCTAGGCTGTCTCACTGATCTGGCAGGATCTATTTTTAATATGAAAAACAATGAAAGCTGTTATGTCCAAATGTAACAATAAACAAATGTGTCTCCACTTCTCAGCATGGATCATCTTTGATTTCTATTTAGAGTGTACTTTCTTTGTTAAGTGTGGTAAGAATCTAGTAGTGCTTACCTCTCCAACTGTTTGTAGATTATAGCAGATGATGTCCTTATGGACTGCTGAAGTTCCATAGAGAAGTGCCTCTATGAGCCAGCAAACTCCCAGGAGGAGGTCAGAAAAGCTCAGATAAAAGAGTGGCTTTATCTGTCAAAAGCCACAAAATCCTAATTTAATAAGTATGTAGCTAGAACATAATTATCAATTATTTTTACAATTTAAGCTCTGTGTAAAAAATTCAATGTCATTTTGCCAGGGCCTCTAGCTTTGTTTGACTGTGGAGAATGGAAAAGAAGACTCCAGATTGGAAGGAATCTGTCATCACCTGCCTCACTGTCCTGGAATAAGAAAGCTCATGGAAGGTTAAGCAGTTGACCTTGCTCATAGGGGTACTCCTTTCTGAGAACAGTCAAAGACAGAATGGACAGCTGAAAACTGTATAGTGGAGATATAGCACAAGTGGATAATTGAGAGTGTAGTCAGTATCTTCTAAAAGTATAAAATGATGTCATCCACTAAATGTTTAGAGATCTAGTTGAGGTTTAAAAACAAAACAAAACAAAAAGTGAGGGGAGATTCCACTTTGATATACATTGCCTTTTGGTTTCTGACTACATTGATGAATTCTGTCTCCCTATTTTATTTTTGTATGTGTATATTTGTGAGGATGGTGTGTGTGTGTGTGTGTGTGTGTGTGTGATATGCATGTGTTGGGGGGAATGTGCTTTTGCTGTATGCACTACATGTTGAGGCCAGAGGAGGAGGTTAGATGTCTGCCTTATTCTTCTGAGACAGTATCTCTCACTGAACCTGGGGCTAGGCTGGTGGTCAGCAAACCCCAGTGATTCTCCTGTCATTTTCCACCACAGTGCTAGGGTATAGATGTGAACATAGCCCCACTTAACGTTTTATGTGGGTGCTGGGATCTGATCCCAGGTCCACATGTTTACACAGAAGTACTCTTACACACTAAGCCATCTATTTAGCCCTTGTCTTATTTTCTAGTATCCTTTTGCCTCCCCGTTCCCAATTACTTAAAAATAATTCTGATCCTTCTATGGAAAAATATAAAATGTTTATTGAGAGACATCAAAGAAAATCTAAGAATATGTAATGCTCATGGATTGTGAGATATTATTAAAGTGTCAGTTCTCACTAAATTATCTATAAATTAAATGCTATCTTAATCTCAGCAGATTTTATTGTAGAATTTGACGAGCTAACTCTAAATCTAAAAATGTATTTAAAACAAGATATGATAGCACATGCTGTTAATTCTAGCACTCAGGGGACAAAGGCAGGAGAATCAAGAATTGAAGGTCACCTGGATTATACAGCAAGACCATCTGGGCTATACAATAAGACTCTATTTCAAAAAATTATATAGCATTTAAAGCACTGAGAAAATGTATCTAGAATATAGAAAATACTAAAATGTCTGTTTGATTTGGAGATTAGTCAGCACGACAGTCTTCTGAAGTCCTTGCTCTGCTACATACTATAACTTATTTACTTGCTATTTGAGAGACTTGCTTTAGCTGCCCTGTTTTGCCGTGAAAGCAAGTACAATTGATTTTGAAAAAACTACATTCTTTGTAAGTTATTCAGAACAAAATGTGCTGGGCACAGTGGCTTCAACAAGTTATTTCTTGACTTTGAGTCTTAATTTCCTCATCTTTGAACGAGGGCTAATAAATACTATTCTTCAGAGGGAAGAGTGATGAGGACCAATGAGAGAAAGTACATAAAACACTCAGCATAGTTAGAATATGGTTAAGTGTTCCACTTCCAGGAACTACTTTCCCTATTGAAGTGGACTCAGTAAAACCCAAAGGCATTCTCCATATATGAAAGCTCACCTCTATATGCATCCAACCATGTTTTGACTAATTTGTGCCATGTGGCCTGATAAGAGTAACAGTTGTTACCTTTTTCTTAAAGTCTTTAATGAGTGAGTAACTACACTACTCTTGTTAGTATTTTAAGGGTCAAGAGGGTTGTTTGTATGTTTGGTTTTGAGTCAGGATCTCACTTTAGTCTAGGTTGACCTGGAGATAACTCTGTAGTTGAAGCTGGCCTCATCTCAAACTCACAGTGACCCTTCTACCTCAGCCTCTCAAATGCCAGGTTTACAGAAATAAGCCACCATGCCCAGCAGGAACATTTTAAACTTCAACCATTTTGTTATGAATAATTTACAAAGAATGTAGTTTTTTCAAAATCAATTGTACTTGCTTTGACGGTAAAACAGAGAAGCAAAAACAAGTCTCTCAAATAGCAAAATGTTTCTGTTGTCTCCTAGTTCCACTAGTAATTTTCCCAAGGTGTCAAAAATAGAAAATTCATCTTTAGGGAGGACCTTGCCATGTGCAGAATTAATAAAGACCTCAGGCCACACTCTGTCTCCTTAACCTTAATAACTGATAACTATCCCAAATCCCACATTTAATAGTTAATCTCTAAGAATTGAAAGTTATAGCTAAAATCATTGCCTAGAAGAAAAAAGAGTCCTATTGACAATCTCAATCTATTATAATTAGGAATTTTTAAGTAATTCATACAATTGGTTTACCATGTATAAGCTAGAACTTCTCTGTTACTTATTTCAAAGGCTAAGTCACTAAAAGTTCAAATTCAACAGAAAGAGACCGCTCACCTCTGGAGATTTCTGTGGATACTGGAACACAGCGTAAGTAATAAGTGAACTTGAACCTATAACACTGAGAGACATAGATCATGACCATTTAAAAAAGGGCACTAAGACTTTCATTTCTACTGTTGATGTTTTACAATTTTATTGGCATAATTGATATAAAATATACCACACATATTTTTATTTTTAATTGAATTTTTGTTAATTTCATATAATACGTTTTGATCATATTTATAGGCCCTCCCTGTCTGAGCCTCCTGATAACCACACACAGACCAGTTTTCATGCATTCGGTCATGTATGTTAAGGTCATGCATATTTTTAAATTTTAGAATGCTTCATAAGTTTGCATACCATCCGTATTTAGGGGCCAACCTTCTAACTATCATTCAAAATTCTCTGTTGCTTTTTTTTTTTAGACAGGGTCTCACACTATATTCCAGGCTCACCTTGAAGTTGAGCTGACTCAGCCACCTCCCAAGTGCTTAGATTACAGGTATGCACCACCATGCCCATCTACATTCCAATTTTTAATATATGTGCTGTTGAAGTGTGTTTTGTTTCTGATTTCTCAACAGATCCTGTTGACCAGGTTGTCCACTTATTTCAGATTGTAACCCTCAATCTATTTGTTGTTGTTGTTGTTATTGTGTTCTTCATTTACTGGGGGATGTGGGTGTGGTGTGTGTCAAAGTTTCTGTCATCCTATGTCATTTTCCACCTTAATTTTTGAGACAGGGTCTCTCACTGAACCTGGAGCTTGCTGATTCAGTAGATTGGCTGACCAATAAGTTCCCAAAATCCTTCAGTCTTCCTCCTAGCTCTGGGCACTTAGATAACTAACACCATACCTGACTTTTTATATGGATGCTGGGAATACAAACCCAGGTTCTCGTGCTTATATAGCAAACACTTTACCCACTGAGCCATCTTCGCAGCCCCTCTACATGTTATTACTCAGAAAATATCAACACAGGAAAGAATACAATTTCTAAGTAAAAAATAAAATCCCCAGAGGGAAAATGTAGAAAGCTGCACAGTTCTCCAGTCTTGCTTACATGAATTTCAACAGCCACCTTATGTGATATTAAATAAACATACCTCAGAGTAGCCATGGCAAACTGTATCCACTGTACTGCAGAAAACAACTAAATAAAAGAGAGGAAAAAAAGGAAATCTCTTACATTTAATATTCAACCTAACTCCTATTTCACTGTTTATTAACCATCTCTTCAGCACAAATGCTTCAAAATATACAAGTCTGAGACTTGAGTCAAAAGTCTGAAAAGGCCTTTGGAAGGCCAGGGGACTCCTTTGCTGCTCTTGGTCTAACTTATTTGGAAAATAAAACAGTAAAATAAAATTTTTTAAAGAGAGAGAGAGAAGTGCATGTGAAATGAGAGAATGAGAAAACAATGTTGAGAATAAGTCAAAAGAATAAAATGAACAAATAGGAACAGCTATCCTTAAAGAGAGAATAGACAGACATATGGAAAGAAGAGGTAATAAGAAAGATAAATACTAAGGAAGGTGAAAGAGAAAAAATGTAGTACTAAATGACAGAGAGAAAAAGAAAATTGGTAGTACGCAGAGAGCTATCGTGAGTGAAAAACAGAATAAAGAGGAGAAAAGGAGGGGCAGAACAAGCGAGGAAGGACAGCTGTTGACCTTACAGAGTCCCAGTCGCCTTCCAGAGTGCTAGCCTCCAGTGAAAGAGCCATAAGGACTACAATGCCTGCGACCTTCAAGCCGAAGATCCTTCTCAGTCAGGTCTAAACCTGAAGCAGGGAGCACATAGCTCCGCCCCTGCCATCTAGCTCCTCCCTATTTAAACCTGTCCTATTCCTTTAGAGCAAGGAGCTAGGTGCCAGAAGAGTCAAGGAGAAAGCCAAAAATAGAAAGAACACATGACAGAAGAAACCAAGTTGTAAGAAACATTAGAAATTAAAAGAAGGGGTGAGAGGCAAGAGTAAAAAGAAAAAAAAAGCAGAAAGAATAAGTCCTAGTAAAAAGATAAATAAGGCTGCAAAAGAGAAATTATATAGAAAAAAGAGAAATGGAGAGCAGAGGTCTGTCAAAACATGTCCCTGTTTTGAAGCGGAATGATAGGAAAGATTGTGTAATCAGCAAAGTTTTAGGAATGGCTAAAAAACAGGAAGAGGTTATTTGATACTCACATTTCAAACATTCAAAATTCAGAATATAACAGGTCTAGTAAATCACAATATTTATTTTACTACACTTAATTGTAAGTACCGACATTGTACAGAGCAATGGTTTATAGTAGATACAAAGCCAAGATACAGACCCTGTCTTCTAGGAGCTTATAATATACAAGGAAATGGCTTGAGTACTAAGAAACATAAATGGTCTACATACAACAATAATATACACAGAATAGCATATGAATAGGATTTGGAGGGACTGACAAAAAATTTCATCAAAGACAAGGGGAGAAAAGACAAGAATACTCATTTATTTTTAGCCATATTTTCATAAATTCTGCAAATAATTTTTTGTATAAGGACTGGGGATTGAACCCAGAGCCTAGAAAATGCCAAACATATACTTTTTCCACTGAGCTATATCCCAGCTCTTTAAATACATGATATTCGTATTAGAATAAAATTACAGAAGAGCATGAAAAATAGACATTAAGTGGAAGATTTTAATAATTTTTTAAATAAACAAAGTACAGGAAATTTCTGGATCAAAAATCTTTAGCAAAAAAGTCTTGGGGAATGTTTTGAGGTCTCTAATCATAGGTTTACCTAATAAGGGTGAGGAAACTAATGGGAGTTTCACCAAGTGATAAGAAAATGCTTGTGGACAAAAGACTCTTGTGTCAAGAACAAATCTCAGATTGTTCAGAGAACATCCATGCCAAACCAGTCTGCTGCTCTTGATAACAATCAGCCTCAGAATATTTTTCCTTTGACATCTCTTCCAAAACATCTATGTCACCTTCCAGAACTTGGGAGTATATGTACATGTGCACATTTTTTCCAACTGAAGTCTCTTCTGGATACATAACCTTGCCCTCTTCTTTTTTCTACAAGGGTTAACCCTAACTTAATAAAATATGTATCTCAGTTTTTGGTTTGCCTTTTTCTAGTTCTGTTGTTGACTTTGTGTATATGTGTGATTCTAGGATTGAAATCAGTCCTATACCTCTGAACTACAGTCCCAGCTCCACTTCCTTTTTCAATAAAAAGCTCTTATACAAGTTCAAATATGTCTTACCTCTCAGTATAGGCTACCATTGATTACATATCAATCTAAATGAAAAGGTATTCATTAAAATTCTAACATAAGCATTTTGTTGGTTTGTTCTTAGTGGGTTTTTTTTTTTCTTTAATCAGGATCTCACTATGACCACAGCCTTGTCTGGCCTAGAACTTGCTATGGACTTGTGGCAATCCTTCTGCCTTTGCTCCTGAGTGCTGGGATAATAAACATGAGCCACAACATCCATCCTGAAAGAAGACTTATAGTAATAAGAACAATTTTTTAAAGATTTCTTATTTTTTAAAAAATTATGTGTATGTATATGTACATGAATACAGGGGCCTGAAGACGCCAGAGGTGCCAATAACCTAGAACTGGAGCTACAGGTGGTTTTGAGTGGTGCTGAAACTGAACTCATGTCCTCAGCAAGAACTCTTAACTGCCGAGTCATATTTTCAGCTCTAGCCATTAGTTTTTAAGTGGTTTCTACATATATACACCAAGTATTCTAAACTTCTCTACAACTTTTGGTTTTTTGTTTGTTTGGGGTATGGGTGTGTGTGTGTGTGTGTACAAGTGAACGTAGAAAACAGAAAGCAACTTTGGTTGTCATCTTTAGGAACACTGGTCACCTCCTTTGAGACAGGGATTCTCTCTGGCCTGGAATTCACCAATTAGGCTAGACTGATAGAAAGGTAGGAATCCTCCTATCCACACCTCCCCAGCTGCTGGGATCACAAGTGTGCATTTTTATGTGGGTTCTGGGTTTAGAACTCTGGTCTTCATGCTTATAAGGCAAGTACATTACTGAATGAGCCATATCTACCCCATAGTCCCATCTGTAATTTTTTTTTTCGTCTTTTTGAGACGGAGTCTCCCTGTAGTCCCAGCTGGCCTGGACTCACTATGTAGACCAGGCTGGCCTCAATTTCATAGACATCTGTCTACCTCTGCTCCTTGAGGGCTGGATTAAAGGTATGTGCCATTACACCCGGTTTCCATTCTACACCTTTTAAGGTAAAGTTTTATTTTTATTTTACAGACAAAAGAGGTTGAGGCTTTAAAGAGTTGTCATTTCTCTAAGATTACAGAGCTACCAAGTAGGCACATTCAAATTCAGCCTAACTTCAGACTTCTCACTTAATTAGCTCTGACAAGAAGTTAATAAATAAAAGTCAGAATGGTAAATTTAAAAATTAATATAACATCCAGGGAAATTCTTTTTATAGTTCATAGACAGGATGGTACATATTAAGTGCTGAAAAGAGTGGTATATAGTTTTTTTATTATTTTAGAAACAGGGTCTTCCTATGTGGCTCTGGTTGACCTGGAATTCACTATATAGATCAGGCTAGGCTTGAACTCACAGAGTTCTTCCTGCCTTTGCCTCCTGAGTACTGGGTTTAAAGATATGTGCCACTATGCCCAGCAAAAATTTGTTTTGTTTTTGAAAAAAGACAAGCTGGGCCTGGTGGCACATGCCCTTAATCCCATCACTCAGGAGGCAGAGGCAAGGAGATCTCTGTGAGATCAAGGCCAGCATGGTCTACGTTGTAAGCTGCAGGCCAACTGCGGCTATGGGGAGACCTTTCTTGAAAAGACCAAAAAAAAAAAAAAAGAGGCGGGGGGGCGGGGAGGGCGCTGCTGGAGAGATGGCTCAGTGGTTAAGAGCACTGGCTACTCTTGCAGAGGACCTGGTTCAGTTCCCAGCATCTATGTGGTAGCTAACAACCATTCTTAACTTCAGGAAATCCAATTCTCTCTTTTGTTCTCTGTGGTCACTGCATACCCAGGGACACTTACATACATGAGGACAAAACACTCATACACATAAAAAAAAGTTAAAAAAATTTAAAGGACAAAAAAGTTAAAAAGGAAAAAAAGAATACCAGACTTTTGTGATATCAAAATCATAAGCAAGCAAAAAAATAAATAAATAAACTGGTTTGGGGCCGGGTGTGGTTATGCAGGCCTTTAATCCCAGAACTAAGGAGACAGAGGCAGGTGGATCTTAGAGAGCTCAAGACCAGCCTCGTGTACATAGAGAGTTCCAGGCCAGCTGAACTACAGGATGACCCTGTCTCAAGAAAACCAAAAAATTAAAAAAAAAACTGGTTTTACTTGAAATGCTAAAATTTTATAATTCAAAGAATACCATGAAAAAAGTTTAAAGTCAAACCACAGAAAAGGTGACTATATTTATGAGCTATATATCTGGTAAAGATCTGTAAGGTTAGCATGGTGGCTGTGATGGCTAATCTTGGTTAACTAGACACACCCAGACAGGGGAACCTCAATTGAGGATTTACCTCCATCAGATGGGCCCCAACACCCATCTGTGGGGCATTTTCTTAATTGAAAATTGGAGGGCCAACCTACTGTGAACAGTGACATCCTGGGCAGGTGGGCCTGGGCTGTATAAGAAAAACATGATCAGTTCCGATCAAAAAAAAAAAAAAAAAAGAAAGAAAAGAAAAGAAAGAAAGAAGGATCAATGAGCAGCAAGTCAGAGGAAGCAAGCCAATAAGCATTATTTCTCTATGATCTCTGCTTAAGTTCCTGCCTCCAAGTTCTTGCCTTGAGTTCCTGCCCCAATTTCCCTCAATGGACTGTAGTCTGTAAGTCAAAGAAACCAAATTGCCTTTTATTTTAATTTTATGTGTATGAGTGTATTGCATTTATGTATGTAAGTGCACCCATACTGTGCAATGCCTGTGGAGGTCAGAAGAGAGCATGGGTTCCCCTGGAACTGGAGTAATCAGTTGTCAGCAGCCATGTGGGTGCTGAGAACCCAACCTGGACCCTCTGCAAGAACAGTCAGTGCTCTTAACCACTGAGCCACCTCTCTGGCCCCCTAAATTGATTTTGATCATAGTGTTTATAACAACAACAGAAAAGCATATTAGGACAAAAATTGGTACCAGGAATGTAGGATGCTGCCTTGTTAAGTGTAAGATGAAATAAATTCTTTCCTTCCCCAAGTTGAATTTGGTCAGTGTTTTATCACAGCAACAGAAAAATAACTAATTCAGTGCCACAGTCCTGTAATCCCTACATTCAGAAGACTGAGGCAGGAAGATATTGCATTCAAGGCTAGCCTGGGCCACCTAGTGAGATCCTGCTTCAAACAAAAACAAACAAAAAGTCAAAAACTCAGGCTAGTGAGATAGCTCGGCAGAGTAAGCCTGATGACCTGAGTTCCATCACTGGGATCTATCCGGTAGGAGAACCAACTCCTACAAGCTGTCCTCTAACTTCCACAAGGATACTGTGGAAAGTATATACCCTCCACCCTCAGAGATGAATAAATATAATTTTAAAGCCTGAAGGTAGCCAGACTTAGTGGTACACACTTTGGGGCTAGAGAGATGGCTCAGCAGTTACAAGTATGTATTATACTTCCAGAGGACCTGAGTTGGGTTGCCGTCACCCATGTCAGACAGCTCAGAGTCACCTGTAACTCCAGCTCTGGGAAGATCTGAAAACCATGGCCTCTTCAAGCACACGCACATGCACGCACGCACGCACGCACCCATATCCCTCACATATACATGTAACATAGAACTCACTATGGAAACCAAGGAGGTTGGCCTTGCATTCAGAGATCCACCTGCCTCTGCTTCCTACCATGCCCAGCTTGGCAGTTTCTTAATGGGATAATATAGTCAACATATGACTTAGCCCAAGATATAAATATGATCAAGAAAAACAAAAACACATGTTCTCCTAAAACTCTGGACATGAATGTTTAAAATGGGCAAAAGGTAGAATAAGCTGGATAAAGGTACTTGCTGCCAAGCCTGATGATTTCCAGGATTCTCATGGGGAAGGAGAGAACTGATTCCTAGAAATTGTCCTCTACACTCCACACACATGATGGGGCACACATGCACTCCCACACATACACAAATATAAATAAAAAATTTTAAAGTAGAAATAAGCTGGGCATGATGGTGCATGCCTTTAATCTCAGCACTTGAGAGGCAAAGGCAAGCAGATCTTCATGAGAGGGAAGCCAGCCTATTCTACACAGTGAGTCCCAGGTGAGCTTGTCTCAAAAAAAATAAATAAATAAAACAAATAAGGTAGAAATAACTCAACAAAATGTCCATCAGCATGATATTCCTATTAGAATACACCTGTTCATACAACTAGCAATAAAAAGAAGTACCAGTATATGCTTTGAGAGGAACTTGATACATGCAGCATGAAGGAAATCAGTCACAACAGATGCATGATTGCATTCAGGAAAAATGTCTAAAACTGGCAAACCTATAGAAGTAGAAAATATATACTAATGTGTATATATATGTATATATTAGTGATTGCCTGGAGCTAGGAGGCCAATGTGGAAGGAACAGGAGTGACTATTAATGGAACAAGAGTACAGGGTTTCTTTTGGGGGTGACAAAAGTGCTCAATTCTTTGTGTATACTAGAAATCATTGAGTTGTACATTTAAATCATTGAATTGTATGGCATATGAATTATATCTCAATAAATCTGATGTCAAAATAAGAATAAAGTTTAGGACAAAGGATAAAACTCCCCATTGCTAGAACTCATGGTGACTAATGGAATTATTTGCTTTTCCTGTGAAAGCAACCATATTCAAAATAAAAAGTACAAGACAAACATTATATAACAGAACACCTAACTTTCCAAAATAAATCCAGTATTCCTGGGCTGAACAAATTACATTCTAAGATTTTCATTAAAACCTGCAGGTTAACTAAATAATCAATAGAAAAATTTGAGAGTTCAGGAAAAAACTGGAAACCTATCAGAAAACTAATAATGACTATAACATTTTCTTCTTTTGTTTGTTTTGACAGGATCACCCTAGTCCTTGTCTGCCTGGAACTCACTATGTAGACCAGGTTGGCCCCAATCTCACAAAGCTCTGCCTGCCTCTGCTTCCTGAGGGCTGGGATTAGAGGTGTGTGCCACCCATGGCCAGTGTAAAACATTTTCTTAAACTAAAAAAAAATCACTGCGGGCTGGAGAGATGGCTCCACAGTAAAGAGCACTGGCTGCTCTTGCACAGGACCTGGGTTGGGCTCCCAGCACCCACATGGTGGCTAACAACTGTGTGTAATTCTAATTCCAGGGAATCTAATGCCCTCTCTTGACCTCCATAGGCACTGTACAACATGGGTGCACTTACAATACTCATACATATAAAATAAAAATAAAAATCACTTTTGATGCTGGTGACAGGGCTCAGCAGTTAAAGCACTGGTGGCTCTTGCAGAAGACCCAGGTTTGGCTCCCAGCACCTGCATAGCTGCTAAAAACTCCAGTTCTAGAGGATCTGATGCCCTCTTCTGATCACCACTGACCCTTTTTTATTTTTTATTTTTTGATAGAAAAAAAGATGGTATAATCTTCGACCACAAATCCTGGAACTTAAAATTAATCTGAAGCTGAATTATTTTGGAATGAACTGTCCAAACAGGCAAACAACCACTAAGTCAGAATGGGTGTATTTTAAAAAATCATACCAGATTAACCGATTCTCTTTTTTGAATAGAATTACTAGATTAAGTATGTCTGGGAGTTTGACAAAGTTGTTCAGAAATTTCCTTCTATAAAAATAATGAAATAGAAACCAAATTTAAGCACAATTAAGGTAATTTCTTGCATAAATAAGCCAAGAAAGTGACCACTTCGGCCACTTTCTACCTTGTATTTTCTGTACTTCAGTAATACCAGGTAATGAGCACTGGCTCAGTTCTTCAAATACCCCCCCCCCCACACTGCCTTCATGGGCTTGTTCAGGATTATTCCCATAACTGGCTGTGCCACTGGTGAAAATGCGGCATAACCTTTGTCCCTTGACACAGTGGATGAACAGGTCAATCTGGCTTGACTACAGCTGCATGCCCTCCTGGGAGATGTCAGCCTGGTTCTCCAGTGGTGGTTGGGGAAAACATGTCATATGCCTGGTATCTGCTTTGTGGTTCATGTAGACTCTATAATGGTTAGAGGAATCTTTAGCAAAATGGGGATTTTAGGTACACCTGACCCTCAAATGGAACTAAGGTATCTATCTCAGTGGTTTTCATCTCCTGGTTCTGATATTCAGAAAGATGAGGGTCAGTATGAATGGGAATGAGGCCCAGGCAGTGAAAAAAGGCTTTCATCCTGGTCAAGGTACATGGTACTGCATACCAGATCTTTTCCACAGCCAGCTGTTGGTATCTCACCCCACCAAAAAGCACAGGCAATGAATGCATTTATTCTCACCCTTTCAAAACTCCAATTACTCTTCCTTCATATGTACCACATTCACAAAAATTCTCAAAGTTGTCCTAATCCCACGCATTATCACAGCAGAAATAGTTACTATGAGTCAGCGGTATGAACACTGCAAGCCCCAAACTCCTGTAGAATCCCATTACTGCATTGCTACTGTCTGAACCACCACTTTCTTCAACCTCTCTGTAAGATAAAAACTCACTCTACACTACTATGCCACCTTTCTCCCTCCCCTCTCACTGTATGTAGACACTCATGTAACCTGCTCCCCTTTTACCTCTATAGAATACTGTATTAGTTACTTTTCTGTTGCTGTGATAAAACACTGTGACCAAGGGAATTTATAAAAGGAAGAGCTTATTTAAATTATGGATCCAAAGGGGCAAGAGTCCATCATGTTGGAGAGGCATGGCGGCAGAGGTGGCTAGAGTAGGAGCAGTGACTCAGCACTCACCTCTTCAATCAGGCATGGGGAAGCAGAAAGCAACTGGAGATCTGGCCAGGCTTAAGAACTCTCTATGCCCACCCCCAGTGATGCAATTCCTTAGACCTTAGGCTATACTTTCTAAGACCTCCCCAAATGGTGCAACCAACTGGAGACAAAATGTTCTAATACTTGGCACAAATGTAAAGACCAGAGTTCAGATCCCCAGAACCTATATAAATACCATGTGGGCATAGACTATAATTCTAGTCCCAGAAGGTGGACACAGAGGATCTTGTGGCTGGCAAACCAGGATGCTGGCTAGCAAGACTAACCATATCAGCGAGCTTTGGGTTTGACTGAATAACTGTCTCAATGCATAAAGGAGGAAAAGCACTGTAAGATAGAATGTCCGTTTTATAGTGTTTAAATTTTTCTTAGTAGGTATTCATTGACTATAATATAGCATAGAAGTACAGAAGATTCTTAGCTTGATTTTCAAAACAGTCTTTTCACCCAGCTCAAAACTATCTTAGCTATGAAAATTCCTTCCCACCGAAGCAGTCACCCCCCTGAAAGCATCATATTCATCCTCCTATCTGCCCCTTCTGCTAGTTCTCCAACCAAAATCATTTCTTCAAGGCCATACCTCTATTTCTACCTACCACATGAAACATTTGTTTTTTTATTTTATGCATATGAGTGTACTGCCTGCAAGTAAGTAGGTGTACCCATATCCTACACTGCCCATGGAGGTCAGAGAAAGTGTTAGATACCCTGGAACCAGAGTTACAGATAGTTGTCAGCTGCCATGTGGGTGCTGGGACTTGAATCTGGGTCCTCTGCAAGAGTAGCCAGTGCTCTTAACTGCTGAGCTCTCTCCAGTCCAAAACCTTGTTTTTACTAGTACACATTAATTGTACTCCTGCCCTGTGCCCTTCTCTGTCCCAAATTATTATGATTCTACTTGAAGCTTCCTTTAGTCAACTTAGTGCAAAGCAAATTTCCCCTTTTCTTTTCTTTTCTTTTCTTTTCTTGTTTTTTTGTTTTCTTTTCTTTTTTTTGAGGCAGGGACTCATTCATCCCTGGCTGCTCTCAAGATAGCTATGTAGCTAAGAAAGATCTTGAACTTCTGGTCCTCCTGCCTCTACTTCTCCAGTGCTTGATTACAGGTTTGTTCCACTAAACCAGGTTTATGTGGCACTGGGGATGGAACCTGGGGCTTCAGACACACTAGGCAAAGTACTCTACCAGCTGAGCTACATCTCCATACCCTTATTTTACGTTTTCATCATCTGTTTTGCTCATTTACTGCTTTATTAGGACAAACACAAAAATAATTTTTCTGAACTTTCCCCAGCACACATACACACACACACACACACACACACACACACACACAGACAGACACACACACGGTTCTTTTTTGCAAATTTATCCAAGATTAGATCCTATTACATACACATGCTAATTAGATATATACACTAACTGATTATAGTGCTGCTGGATTCTTTATAATGCATATATCATTCTTTTACTGTCATAAGCACACTGTCAGAAACAGATATATCTCTTTTCACAATGTCAGAATTTAATGAGTAACAATATATTCACAAGCTACGTAAGTTTCATTGGTTGCAATTTACAAACTAATCCTGATTTCACTTGTGTGAATGCTGGCAATCATGGGTTCTTTTATTCCATTCTTAGTTACTAGTATTAACTCTTAAACCACATTATTAACATGCCCTACAATAATATATTTATGTAAATTACAGAATGGTTAAGAAGTTAAAGATGCTGCAGAGTTGAGAGGCTGTCCTGAAGCCTGAAGCAGAGAATTGAAACAATCTCAATTAAAATAAGAAGTCTTACTGGGCACAGAGCTGTTCAGGCTCAGAGTTCTCTCCACAAATCCAGATGGCAGGCCAATTCAAATGTTAATTTGATGTACACAGTGTGACAAGTAGAAGCTGCAAGCAACCTAGAGCCTAGGGACAGAGACATAAGTCCTCTCAAGCAATTTCCTAGACAAAGCTCATGACAAGTTATGGGTCAACATACCTCCCACATTTCAGTTTTGGAGTACTCCTTTTACAATAGAGGGTTACATTTGGTGCAGTCTGTAAGCTTATGCATGTATAGTGTGGTGTATAACACCTCTGATTTGATTTGATACAGTCACAGGCACCACTGCTTATTGACAAAGAACAAATCATCAGTTTGTATCTCTTGATCAGCTAACAATGGTGGTTGTTGACTTGTATGAACAGAATGCATACTCCTTCTATCTTGGCACTTATATTCAAAATGTGGTGACTCAGGTCAAACTGTGGCTTTACAAAATACAGTAATTCAAGAATATGCATAGCCTGAAAGTAGCAATTCTATATAATATAGAGTAACATAGAGCAGGCTCAGACTGTTCTCACTGCCCTTCACATCTATGTATTTGTCAAAGTTATATGAATTCTATCCTACAAGTTTCTTACTTTCATTCTTCTCAACCATACATCTGGAAGGGGGCAGGGCTAGGGAGTTTAACTCAGGGTCTAGACTATACACTAGGCACATACTGGGCTACCACTAGCCCCAACCCTGCTCTTACTGTCATATCTTAACTTCTCCCACCTAGTTTAACACAATAGAGGTAACTGGTAACTGCACTACCCTTTAGCCTTTTCCATTCTTCTCTATTTTCTCTTCTGATTTTTTTTTTTTTTTTTTTTTAAAGACAGGATCCCACTATGCAGCCCTGGTTGGTACGGAACTTGCTATATAGACCACGCTGATCTCAAACTCAGAAAGATCCTCCTGTCTGTTTATGTTCTATGTACAAATCTGACAATACTCTGGTCAAAACCTCTGGTAGCTCCAAACGCTTTAGAATCTGCACTCGTTTATCTTAACACAGATTCATTTCATCCAGGTGTTCAATACGCCTGACCATACTTTTCATCTGCTATCTACTAGAAATTTCTTGCTTCCTTTTGCTTTATAAATGACTGCTCATTTTTCAAGATTATGTGCTAAAATCATCTTTTGTGTTTAATGTTGAAACTCCTGAGCAGGACTGACTTGTAATACAGGATCTTTAAGTTGGAGAACAGCCCTGCAATTAGGAAAGAGAAATGAGATAGGAGTAAAGATTTTAACACAAGTCCAAGGGTATACAGTTGCCCTGGAGACCACACACACACACACACACACACACACACAAGTCATGGACTCCAGACAGGGAGTCAAGAAAGCACCTATGGGCCAACTCATCCTTTCTTTCCTGTTTTTTTAATTAATTTTTATTTTATGTATGATTATTATACCTTCATATTGTAAATGTACCTGTGTTGTGCAGTGCCTGTAGATGACAAAAAAGGGGGTCAGATCCCCTGGAAGGAGTTGTGGATGGTTGCTAGTCACCACTGGGTTCTAGGTTTCGAACCCAGGTCTTCTGCAAGAATAGCCAAATGCTCTTAACTACTGAGCTGTCTCTCCAGTCACCTTTTCTTCCTTCCTTTTTCTTTCCTTTTTGAGATAGGGTATAGCCTATAGTTCCCACCGCACTATGTAGACCAAGCTGGCCTTGATCTCACAAATCTGCCTGTCTCTGCTTCCCAAGTGCTGGGATTAAACGTATATACTACCTGGTTCCAACCCCTTTGCTAAAACCATAGCAGTGTCTAAATATGTTTCCTGGGGAGAGTTTTAATTGGTAGGTTTAAAGTAGGAAGGCATGAGTCCCAGAGTCACCCTGTGACAAAGAGGTGGTAATTGTGGCATTCCTGGACAGCCTACTGAAATGTGAAGCCAGCACGGCTAGTCAAAAAGAATGTATACAGCTGTTTACTGGAGGGGTGGTCTTTGGAAACAATTGTAGAAAGAAGCCAGAGCACTCTAGAACAACCACACTGGAAACTTGAGATATGAAAGTAGAAAGTGTCAACAGTAGCTGAACCCTGTATCTGGCATGTGGAAGTACAATTTATGGTCAACACGGATGCCCAAGCAACATAAAACTCTAATTTACTACATTAGCTAAATGTGCTGATAGACACAGTATTTGGTAGGCCAATGCAGGGCTACATAGAAACCTTACCTCAAAAAAGAAAACAAGGGCTGCTTACATGACTTAGTGTGTTAAGGAACTTGCTGCCCAAGCCTGATGACCTGAGTTTGATTCCCAGGAGCTACATGGTGAAAGGAGAGAACCAACTCCTGCAAACTGTCCTCTGCCCTGCCCCCTGACACACACCACAAAATAAATGGAATTAAAAGAAAAAATTTGTAACACAATCCAATTTTTGTGTTTTTATACTCTACGTTGTATTTTTGTGTGTGATATGTGTATATTCATGTGTATATTCATGCATGTAGACGCTATTTTCCTCAATCACTCTCCATCTTACCTTTTGAAATCATGTCTCTTAATGAACCTGGTACTCACTGATTCAACTAGGCTGGCTGGCCAGTGAGCCCAAGGGATCTTCCTGTCTGCCTCCTCAGTACTTGGATTACACTAATCTACCGCACCCGGCTTTCTCCATGAGCGCTGAGGATGGAACATAGGTCCTCATGCTTGCATAGCAAACACTATACCCACTGAACCATCATCATCCCAGCTGTTCTTACTGTAGGTGGAGGGAAAATCAGCCTGACAAATGACCGAACAAACTGGCCATCCAACCACCCTGTCTCCCAACTCCAGGGGGGAATACATCTATTTCAGAACACAAGGGGCCTAGAAAAAGACATGCGGTTTCTAATCGGCCTTCTTGTAGATCTGGTTCCTTGTCAAGCTCCCTAACAGATTTCTCCTTCCCAGATCCCACAAAGGAGTAGGACACCACCCAAGAAGTTACACTCCACCTTCTGGGATTGCAGGAAGGCATGGGCCCCTTTCTGGGTCCACCTAAAAATCCAAGACCTCTCATCCCCGATGCCCAACCTCCATTCCCGCCGGAAGGTTGTGGGAAGGTTGACTGCCATTTCGTAGCTAATAAATATACCTGCATCTGTTGGGTCGCCTTCTCATCCTGTCTTCTAATACAGGCCATACATACACCGCTGGATATAGTATATCTATATGTTGATCCTGGTTGCTATCCCTACATCTTCTCCAATATGAAATTCCTTCAAAGCACAACTGCCTTCATCTCTGGGCTGAATTCCCACCAGCGCAATCAGAAACCGGCATTTACTAGCCACAGAAAAAAGCAGTTTTCTCATGAGTGTTCTCACTATGTAGCCAGGTCTTAAACTTGCCATCCTTTCACATCCTGAGCTGGGATTACACCTGACCAAAATTATAGCGCAGGATGCTCCACAGGTTCTCTGCCAACCTCGCTTCCGCGCCAGGCTGACAGGCCCTTCAGAGCACCGCCCTGGAGAGGCTCAGCACAAAGAAGCCCTGCCTGGGCTCTGAAGGGCCGGTCTAACTGTTCGTCTGAGGGCCAGAGTGGGCCAGCCGGCTGCAAGACGTTCCAGAGCAGGAAGGGAGAACCGCCCGACTTGTCTTCGAAAGCGAGGAAAAGAAGGGAAGGAATTGCTGAAGCTTCACTTCACGTGCGTTTCCGCGCCGGAGGCGGGCCTGAGAGAGCGTCGCGCAGTGCGCGTGCGCAGCAGCCCTCGGCGCGCGCCCTCGCGTCACGTGCCCCTCCCCCGAGCCCGGCGGACTGCGCAGGCGTAACCGCCTCTTCTGCCCCGCCCCTCAGGTGGCCCATCTCTCTCCCACTAGGCCTGCTCCAGCCCCCCTGCGGGTCCATGTGCGCGCAAGCGCAAGTCTGCCCTCCTGGTGACGTGACGGCTGACTCGGAGCGCTCTGCCTGCGGCTTTCCTATCTCCCGCTCCTGAAATCCGGCGTTATGGCTGCCGCTGTGTCCCACGCCGTTTCTTTCTCCCAGCTGCTTCCCCTTCTCCTCGGCCTCTTGGTGCTCTTTGCTCCTCATGGCAGCAGCGGCCTGCACACTAAGGGCGCCCTTCCCTTGGATACAGTCACTTTCTACAAGGTAATGTGGGGTCAGGGGGCTCTTGCGCAGGTGCAGCCATGGCACCCGTGGGAACGTTGGGCCCGAAAGGGTGGCAGGAAGTAGTCCCTAGACGTCCCACCATCTGTAGGCCCAATGTTTGCAGACCAGGGGCGTACTATGACCATCAGGTACCTACACCACAGGATCTAAGCTGATACTTGATCGTTTACAAAAGAGCTGCAAAGGTGCAGTCAAGGGAACTGAGTGTCCCTTCCCTTTACCCCGAGGGAAAAGACAATGCCGGGCGAGGAACCAATCCTTAAGTGCCAAGTGAAAGACCAGAGGGCGGAGCGAGGTCGATGCAACTCGGCTCCCTGGCGAGGTGGGGGAAGAGAATTCAGTATATTAGCATGCATGTCTGGGCACCACTTTGAGGATGGATTGTAGCCTTCTTTGCAATATGCAAACCATGTTCGGCTATCGCGCATTTTCCGCTAAGTGCAAGGGTTAAGAATAGCCTGAGGTTCAGCCACTTGTATATGGAACATGTTGGGCCTGGGAACGAAATGCCTAAAACTGGGTGAAGACATGGAAGAACTGCCACAATCCCCCAGCACCCCTTTTACAAAAGTTGGAACACAGGTTTAGGTAAATGAGCAGTGGAAATGTTGACGCTGAATCCAGCAGCTTTCTGTGAACCAAGCTTCTTTATCAAGCATCTCTCCCTCCACCGGCAGCTTTTCACTTCCTCTAAATGGGCAAGCTAAGCCTTGAGAGAGGCAGTCGTTTTCTTATTTTTGACCCATGGTGGGGAACTGAAAACAAGAAGTGGATATCTAAATGTGTCTGTCTCGAGTGGACAAACACTTCTAGTTTTAGATAGTGTTGCCCATAATGGACTGGGCACTTGTAGCTCATTCAAGGCAGCTTTTAGGAACTTAAAAATGCATGTGTGACTGGTTGGTTGTCAGACACACTATGTTAATCACCTTCTCAACTCTATAGGAATCTAGTAATATCACAGTCCAAGTGTGAATGAAAGGGAACATTTTGAACTCTTTATCAGTTGATGTGGCTCCATCTTTAAAACTACAGCCCTGATTAGGATGACATTACTGGCCTCCCTGCTCACACCATGAGACTCCACATGTACCATGGTCCTACAGGAAATGTACTTATTTCCTCTCATTTTCTAACCATTTGCCCACTTGTCCCATCTGCACCAGCCATACAGCCTTCTTTCTGTCCTTGATTATTCCTAGCTCATAATTTTATACATTTGCACTGACCATTCTCTGTGATGGAACATTCTTCACCTAGTGTTTGAAAAAGCAAGTTACTTCTCAGCGTTGAGTCTTAGATTAAAAATTTACCTCCTTCACTTCCTTTCTTGATTTCCCTGCCACTCCCTTTCCACCCCCGTGGAGTGTCACTCCTGTTTTGTTTCTCTTTAGGGCACTCATCACTGAAACCCCGCCCCCTGAGTTTTCTTATCATTCATAATACATGTTTGTGAATAAGTACCTTGTTTATTTTTCTCCTGACTATCCACAGCATACCAGGTAAACTATCATGCAGAAGATGCTCAATAATTTGCTGCATGAAAGAACAGGTGTTTTCTCCAGTGTCTTTCCAAATTACATTCTCCTCCATCATACCAAACATAAGGGTATTTCCTGATGTTTTGTGCAGGATTCTTGTTCCACACTTTGCCTTTTAGTGATTTCTAACTTAAAAAAATTTTTTTATATTATTTTTTTTAATCCATCACTAGAATGCCAGCATCATTCAATAAGAGACCTTGTCTGTTTTGTTCACTGCTGTGTTCACTTAGAATGATACCTGAGACTTAATGGGCTCTTAGCAACCTTCTATTCAAGGAATAAATGGATAAAGAATTTCAGTCAGGAACTGAAGAGAAGGCTTAGTGGTTAAAAGCACTGGCTGTTCTTGCACAGGACATGGGTTTAATTCCCAGCACCCACATGTCAGCTAACAATCATCTGTAACTCTATTTCCAGGGGATCCAACGCCCTCTTTTGACTTCTGTGGGCATTGCAAGATGTGGGTGCACTTACACACATGCAGGCAATACACTCATACACATAAAATATAAATAAAATAATTTCAGGCAGCATGATGGTATACATATGAATCCCAACACTGGGAGGCTGAGGAAGGAAGGTCATGAGTTCAAGGCCTACATAGCAAGTTCAAGACCAGTCTAGGCAATTTAATGAGAGCCTGTCTCAAACAAAACAAAACCAAAAAACCACATGCAGGGTCGGTGAGATGGCTCAGCGGGGATAGGTGTTTGCTGCCAAGGATGACCAGAGTTCAGTCCCCGGGACCCAAATGGTAGAAGGAGAGAACTGACTCCCAAGTTGTCCTCTGACCTCCACTCAAATGTTGTAGAACCCACACACATAAATACATACATAATAAGAATGTAGAAAACATAAGACTTTGCCTCACCATGTAAGCTAAATCTCAGTTCTACCTCAGGCCACTGTGTGAATGCTAGTATTCTATATTCCAAGTATGTTGTGCTTTTTAAACACTGCCCCATTCGCATCCACCCCCACCCCCAGCATGTAGCATTTGCTCCCAAAGATTGCTAGAGTTCTGTTAATTCATAACATATTTTTCAAAGTATGTGCCATATGCCCAACACTGGGGCTTTAGAATACAGAACACAGATCATACATGGTCCTTATTCTTATAAATGTACATCCTAGCATAGAGGACAGAGAGCAAGCAAATACCAGTTTCAGCTCATGACTAATTCAGTACAGAAAAGTCTTGGCTGAGAGACTGTTAAGGCAATGAAGTAAGACAGGTGGTTGGAGAAGTCCTTCCCATTAGAAGGGGACATTTGACCTGAGCCTTGAATGGCAGGGGCAGTCATGTGCAGAACCAGTGAAGGGACATTCCAAGCAGCAAGTGGAGAAACCCATGTGTTGAGCTGAAACAAGGCCAGCTGAACCAGAGGGATGTGATCTGTCTTCCCTGCTTTTAGGCCCCCACAGCTGAGACTTTTTGGTGTCAGTGACCACTTAAAGATAATCTGTTCTGGAGACTTGTGTCCTTAGGCAGTGTTAATATCCTTAAAAGCCTGAAGCCAAGTGATTGTCAATTCTTAGAACAGAAACATTTCTTTTCCTGCAGATGGAACTATGTCAGCTTGATATCATTATACAGTGATTACCAGTGATGAAAATCACACAGTTAAGGGGCCACTGAATTAGAAAAGTGAAAGTTGTCAGAGGAGACTACAGACTTAGATCAGTGGTTAAGAGCAGATACTACTTCTGCAAAGGACCCAAGTTTTGTTCCAAGCACCCATGTCAGACAGCTCACAACCAAGAGTAACTCTAGCTCCAGGGGGATTCAATGCCTCTGGCTTCCAAGGTCACCTGTGCTCATGTACACACACACACTCCACAAACAATTTTAAGTAGTAAAAATAGATAAATGCAAAAGTTGAAGGATGATGGGTAGACAGTCAGGAATCCTATCCTGAACAAAGGATAGCTTGTTAGATAAAATATGTGCATTGGGGAAAAAAAAAAAAAAAAAACACCAAAAAGAAGTCTTGGGTTCCTCAGAAAGTTAAATGTAGATTCACCATTATGACCCCCTGTAGTTCCATTCCTAGTAATCCTAGGAGAATTGAATTCGGGTGTTCAAACAAAAACTGCGTGAATGTTCTGGCTGTCATCTACAGTAACCAAAAAGTAGAATCAATTCAGATGTCTGCCAGTTAATAAGTGGCTTACTTTGCCAAAAAGAATTATAAAGTACTAAGCTGGATGTGGTGGTGCATACCTGTAATCCCAGTGTTCAGGAGGCTAAGGCAGGGCCATTAGTGCGAGCCAGGCTGGGCTATGTAGACCCTGTCTGGAAAAGGGAGAAAGAAGAAAAAGCATGAAGAACTGACACAGCACAGAATAAGTCATTCCACCTGAGCAGACTAACATGTAGGGACAGCTAGGGCCAGGACTAGGAGGAACTGTTTACAGGTTTTTCCTTTGGAGTACTGAATTGTCTAATTGAACTCCTTCACAGAACTAGGTAGTAATAAAGGTTAAGTTACATTGTTAATACACTAAATTCCACTGAGTTGTACACAAGGCTTCCTCCACCTTTTTAAAAAACCAGTTCCTTATTCATTTAATAAATATTTATTGGGCAAACTGAACTGAAAAATACATTCCCTTTAGATTTTTTTCAGTCCAGTTCTAGTACATGTGATATGCAAATGGTACATTGTTTATATAAGCTGTTCTTCCTTTTCAGTTGTCCATGGTCCTGCTATATAGACCAGGTTGGCCTCCAACTTGCAGCAGTCCTCCTGCCTCTGCCTCCCAAGTGCTAGGATTACAGGTATGAACCACCATGTCTGGCTGACCTCTTAAGATGGTCAGTCTTACAATATTAGATTAATTTTACTGCAACTAAAATAAAAACTCTGGCCTTGACAGTTTAAGACTGAGAGGTGTAGCTAAAGGAAACTCTAGTCTTGGAAAAAGATACTGACCCAAGCCTGGTCTCTCACCAACTTTTTATCTGTCCTAAAATTGCTCAGTTCATTTCAAACTCTGGCCTCTGTTGTCAAAGCATCGTGAACTGGTAAAAACACCTTTATGTGGTTATTTGCATTTATCAGATTCACAATTCAGTGTTTACTGAAAAAGGCCCCCTGAGATGATAGACATAATAGGACAGAGGAGTGCATGCTAATGTTTCCTTGGCCTTACTGAAAGACAGTGGAGAAGGCCTTAGCTCTGTTATCTACAACCTTCTATGATTTTAAATGGGGTTGTGTAGTCTTTTACTAGTAAGCCATCCAGCACATAACAGGTATATGCTACATTGTTAAGAGAATCAGTAGGTGAAAGTATGAATATAATGTTGAAAGAACTTGTCTCCTTTGTAGGCTTGTTTCCACTATTTCTTAAACAGGGGTCCCTTGGGAAGGGGAATTAGCCCTAAAGGTCTGTGGAACACCCCACTTGCTCAGCTCTATGCGCCCTCAGGTCATTCCCAAAAGCAAGTTCGTCTTGGTGAAGTTCGACACCCAGTACCCCTACGGTGAGAAGCAGGATGAGTTCAAGCGTCTAGCTGAAAACTCGGCCTCCAGTGATGATCTCTTGGTGGCAGAGGTGGGGATCTCAGGTATGGACAAGCTAAGACAACTGGGGAGGGGAGAGAGGGAGGAAGGCAGGAACTGTTTCCCTGCTTGAAGAGGAGATACCCAGAACTTTTCTGTAGAAGTATCTGTGAGGGAAAAAATGGTTCTGTGCCCTGTCAAGAAATCTGGCTCCCACCCTTATAACCTTAACCCAGCCTTGTAGGCACCTGAGGGGAAGAGATTCCACCACTACCTCCCCCACCACACCCCCGCACCCTCAGTATTCCTGTACCCACCACCTGTCTATGAAAACTGGGAACTCTTCATTGTAGGGAAGTGGACAGAGGGATGAGTGGTGGCCTCTTTTTTCTTCATTTCATTGAGTTTTGGCATTCAGCTGAAATGTGTGCTATACATTATAATCCAAGAGCAACTCTGAACTGTAGCAACAATTTTCATAGCAATCGCCAATATCTAATGCTTTACAGTCTGTCAATCTTCTGGAGTGTTTCAGGAGAAGCAAGATGTATGATCTCTGTTTTAGGTGTGAAAACCTAAAGCTCCGGGATCAGGTGACTTCTAGGCCATGAGGTATGGCCATGAGGCTCATTCAAAACTCCACCTGGGAATTCTTTCTGATATAGCAGTCTCTTTCCTATCTGTCCTTCCAACTAGAATGCTACACTTCCAAGGAAGCTTAGAACTTCCTGGAGTTTGGTTGTGGCAGGGATGGCTGGCAGGCTTCTCTAGGGCAGCAGGTCAATAAATTTCCAGTCAGTTCCCTGGGAACTTTTTTAATAACAGTAATGAAAGCTAATATCCATTCCATATTCACTGTGTGCCAGGCCACCATGCTAAGCGTTTTATGTGTATTTCATCCTCCTGATAAGTCTCTGAGAGAAGAAAATGGTACTGTGGTTACCTCCATTTTTCAAATGCTTAAGAGTAATTTGCTGATATTAGAACAGTTAAATGGCAGAATTGGGATTGGAGTCCCAGACATCCAACATGACTGACTATCCACTAGTTGGTCTTGGCCATTTCTTCTTGCCAAGTTGTGAGAAATCATTTGTCTCAGGAGACTACTGCCTGTTGGGAAACACCGGCTGCACTGATGTACACATTTCCTTACTGGTCCTCTTGAGAGACTTTGTGTAGCAGGGACTGCTGCCACTGCCTACTCTGCTCCTCTTTCCTTGCCTTTTACAAAGCTCCCACCAGACTGGTTGTGTAAGGCTCATATCCTCTGAGCTCAGTCCATGCTCAGACCTTTTGCACTTGGAATCATTTCTCCCTGAGACACTCCTCCCAGATTTTCATGTTGCTAACTCCTTGGCTCAGGTCCCTCAGCTGCTGTCATTTCCACAGAGCCTTCTGATGTGGGCTGATATGGGCTTTCTCGAAAAACCAGGCACTATCCATCAGCCTATTCTCATTTGCAACCAGTATCTTATGTTCCTTTGTTTCTTAGCTCTCTTCTCACGCTTAGAAGACAAACTTATTGAGGTGTTTATAGTTTGATAATCTCAATCTTTACACCTAGTTATGGCACTTAGTGGACATAGATAGCCAGGAGACTCCCTGTTTTCTAGAAAAGGGAAAATCAGAGACAGTAAATGACATTACTAAAGCCACACAGCTAGAACATGGCAGAAGAATTCAAACCAAGGTCTCTGGCCAGACCTCACATTGAACCATTGTACAGAAGCTTTGTGTTTCTCCCTCTGTGCTCAGCAGGCCCCATAGCAGTGCACTGCCCCAAGTTCCTTATGTCTGGTTTCTGTTCACAGACTACGGGGACAAACTGAACATGGAGCTCAGTGAGAAATACAAGCTGGACAAAGAGAACTATCCAGTCTTCTACCTCTTCCGGGATGGGGACTTTGAAAACCCAGTCCCATATAGTGGGGCAGTGAAGGTGGGAGCCATCCAGCGCTGGCTAAAGGGACAAGGAGTCTACCTGGGTATGCCTGGTTGCCTGCCTGTTTATGATGCACTGGCAGGGGAGTTCATCAAAGCTTCTAGTGTGGAGGCACGCCAGGCTCTCTTGAAACAGGGGCAGGACAGCCTCTCAAGTGTGAAGGACACTGAGAAGAAGTGGGCAGAGCAGTACCTGAAGATTATGGGGAAGATCTTAGACCAAGGGGAGGACTTCCCAGCCTCAGAGATGACCCGAATAACCAAGCTGATTGAGAAGAATAAGATGAGTGATGGTAAGAAGGAAGGGCTCCAGAAGAGCTTAAACATCCTGACTGCCTTCCAGAAGAAGGGGACTGAGAAGGAAGAGCTGTGAAAAGGCACTCAGGTTTTTCAGGGTTTGCTGGGGACAGGGAGACTAGAGCTCCCTATGAGATATAAAGGGGTGGTGGAAAAAAGTGGTACTAAGCCAGAAATCTGAGCCTTGAGTACACCCGGACTTTCATGGTGCAGCCACCATGCTTGGGACAGCTCTAGAACCAGTCTAGGGAGAGCCTATGTGCTCAATCAGGATGGCTAGCAATATGTCCCTCAGAAGGAATTGGTATTACAGAGAGGAGGGCACTGCCAGGGCCTTGACAGATGTAATTCTGATCAAATAAAAGTTTCAGTGTTTGGTTAAATGGATCAGAAGCCATTTGCTTCTCTTTCTGAAATTATACTTTTTCTTTGACTTTAGTTTTAAATTGAAGTTGGAATGGATTCCATTGTGCCAGATGAAAAAACTGATCCCAACATAAGGCAAAACCTTTGTTGCCTGCTACTGATGTTGACACTGGTGAATTATGTAGTATACTGTTGTTGCCTAACTTCTGATCCTTTAGCTCAGTGGCAACACTGATTAACCACAGTAAACTGACATCAATGTGCAAAAGACTGGGCACTATTTTTACACTCTTTCTATACAACAAAAACTTAGTTTTTATAGCAAATTCTTAGTTTACTGATGTACTCTGTTTTTAAACTTTATACAACACAAACCATGTTGTGGTACATACTGTAATCCCAGCTCTAGGGAAATGGAAGCAAAGAATTCCATAGTGTAAGGCCAGCTTCAGCTAAATAGTGAACTTGAGGACCAGCTTGGATTATATGAAATCTAGTCTCAGATAAAAGAAAAAACTGTACACAGAGATGATACAGTTCAGTCCACCTTGAAAGTCACTTTGTCACTGTAAGTTACTTGGTAAACACTAATTTTTAGTAATCAGAGGGGAGCACAACAAGCTTACTCAAATTTGGGATACCAGAACCCTTATAGTAAGCTTCAAGTCTGCCCCACCCCTGCATTAGCTAGAAAACACTCTCAGAATGCAGTTTCTCTTCACACACAAATGTGCATTGAATGGAACTGGCAAATAAAAGCACAGATTGTTTCTTTTCCTCCATTTCAGTCATGTTGCTATTTAAGGAGATCCTATAAGGATTGCCGAGATGACTCAGCAGCTAGGAGTAGTCACTGCCCTTGCAGAAGAAGACCTAGGTTTGGTTTCAGACAACTCACAACCGCCTGTTACTCCAGCTCCAAAAGGTCCAATGCCCTCTTTGTGTCTCTGGGAGCACCTGCATGCATGTGATGCACATAAATTCACACAGGCAAAACACATATAAAAAATAAAGAGGGGCTAGAGAGACGGCTCAGTGGTTAAGAACACTGTTCTTGTAGAGGATTCAGGCTCAATTTTCTATCACCCACATGTTGACTAACAACTGTCTAATAACTCCAGTTACAGGGTATCCAACATTCTCTTTTGGCCTCAGCAGGTACTGTATACATATGGTGCACTTCCATATAGGCAAAACATACACATAAAATAAATGTTTTAAATAACAGATGTTGGAAACAAAAAGTGGATGAAAATCCTTGTGTTAAATTGGATAAAACAAAAGGGAAGGTACCTTAAGCTATTAACATACACCTGCTCACAGTCAGCACGCATATTCTACACATGAGGAAAGAATGTAAGATTTATAGGATCTAATATTTTAATTCTAAATTCAATTGAAACTCTTAGAGAATCTCCTTGGAAGCATCCAAACTTGCCTGTTCCAATTTATATACCTATCTAGGCTAACTACTTCCAAAGAACAAAGTATTCACTTTGTTAGAGAAATGAGAGCACCCACAGTCGCTGACTATGGTCTAATCCAGATCCTTTCTGTGAGAGAAATAGGACAGTAGCAGTCTACCTGTGAGTGTGTCATGGATAGTTATATGTCCAGGAGCTGTGGGACAGGTCTAAATTACCATAAGTCAGAGGCTTTCTGTTCCCAATGTTGTTTGTTAAAGAAGGGCTTTCCATTTCCAGTTTAAATTTGCCTTATCAGTTTGCATATGCCAGAAAAATGCAGTCTTCTCTGATAATGAAGTCAAATGATTCCTTCCAACCCAGTGGCCCAGAGCACCTATTCAAATTCTAATGAAGGCTACTGGCTAGTTTCTTAGACTCAAACAATTGTGTACAATCAAAAGGGAATTTCTTGATAACTGCAGCAAGAAAGACATTGGCTCCAACATCAAACATTTTGTCCTGGGGCTGAAGAGATGGCCTGGGGGTTAAGAGCACTGGCTGCTCTTACAGAGGACCCAGGTTTGGTTCCCAGCACCCACATGGCAGCTAACAACCATCCATCTCCAATTCAGGGGCTCTGCCACCCTCTTCTGACCTGAAGCTAGAAGCTGCACAAAAACTGTGCTCCTCAAGCATAAACTCCAGTGGAAATCACAAATAATTTCTAAGATGGTTGGGTTCACAATAGTTTCCCATGTACTCATCACTCTGCTACAAATCTACATCACTCTATAGCAGCATGTAAAGCTGCTCATCTTGTTGGGAAAGCTGAGATCAGCAGTGAGGTAAAAACAAGAACCCACCTTTGTATTAAAGGAAAAAGAACACTCAGATGAAATTCATTCCTAATGGAAGAACACAGAAAGTGGTCTGTAGAGATTTATTATCAAGACCTAAAGGAAAAACAGCTCCAGCTGCCACTGCTGTCAGTGAGCCCAAGGAAAACATGAATAAGCTTGTGGATTCAAGAATTCTTGGATATATCATACCATCAGCCTGCTGAGATCTTCCAGTAACTTGGCACTGTACTTAGGGTCATATTGCAGTCATCCTTGGGCTACAAGGTCCAGACTGACCTGATAATTCTGCTTCCTCTTTCTTCTTTCACTAAATCCTGGAAGTCTTCCCTACTTGGGGCCTTTGTTCTTATACTTTGTCCAAGGCTGACTTCATCACTCAGGTCTAATGTCACTCACCACCTGACAGACCTGCTCATTCCCCAATTTGAAGTGACTCTAGATCCATGCTATGACATAGCCTTACACACCTCATCACACAGAAATCATTTCAAAATGATCTTTAATTTTATTAACTTTTTCCCACTTCACAGCCTCCTAATTAAGATATAGGATCTCACTGACCAGCAGAGACCAAAATTTAGGAATCTGGCACATGACTAATAGCTGCTCAATACATCTATGTTAAACTTATTAGTATGCAAGGTGCTACTTTTAAATAAAAAAGATTGAATTTAATCTTAAAGTAACCAAGGAAGTCTTTGCTTACCTTGTCTTCCAGGCCTCCACCTCCCAAGTGCTGGTGTGTCCCATTCCCAACTACAATCTCAGTAGATAGCTGAGATGAGTTAATCCATTTAAGAAGCTTTAGCCATGGGTGGTGGCACATACTTTTGATCCCAGCACTTGGGAAGCAGAGGCAGGAGATTCACTGTGAATTTCAGGCCACTTAGAGCTACAAAGTGAGACCTTGTCTCAAAAAAAAAGGAAGGAAAAAAAGATATAGCTTTAAGATGGAACAAAAATGAACCGGGCAGAAGTGCCAACTTAAAATGAAACCATTTATGTAAATTAACCCATCCAGGTTAAAGCAGATTTGCTGTGTTTCACTTAATTCTGGAGATTTCTCACATCAACAGATCACATTAAATATGTAGGAAAAGATTCCACAAGCCTGAAAAAACACCCCCCGTTTATATTAAGCTAAAATGAAAGACAAATCCAAATTGAACATGGTGATTGCAAAATATAATGCAATTTTGAACAATTAAAATTATGAAAATATACAAAATTGGTGGGCAGCACAACTAGGTATTTTACATTTTCTATTATGTGGAAAACATCAAAGATTACGTTTTATCCACATCGGATAAATTATCTGAACCCAGTGTTTGCTTTGGAAAGCTTTAACTTAGGGTCTCAGTAGTATAAAGAGCAGTAATTATTCAGTCTGTAAACAGTAGTTATTTTTTTCTTTTTTTTTTTTAAATATCAAATTTACCACACAAAAACAAATCAAAACTCATAAAAACCAAACAGCAGCAGCAGCAACGGGTTATTGAGCACTCTCTTCAAATATCAACGACATAGATTGCTGGGAGAGTTTCTTTACTCGTGTAAGAATATATATATATATATATATATTTTTTTTTTAACTGTACACAATTTATAGTGCATGACAGTTTCCAAAAGAACAGACTGAGAAAAGATACCGGCCATTTCTGCATAATTTCATTCTTTTTACAATTATTTCAAAATGTAAGAATTGGACCTAACTGAAATGCTACATTTAGTAGGAAAAAATCAGCAAGTAACAAAGGAAGCATAACTCCAATATAACATTATTCGTCAGTAAAACCAGTGGAGGTCCCAGATGCCTGGACAGGAGACTGGTTGGATAGACCACTAGAGTCACAAGCTGTGCCTGAGGACCAGAGCCAGCCCACTGAGCATACTCTACCTGGTCATTGTCAGTGACAGAGCTGTTTCAAAGAGCATTTCTAGTTCTATGTACAGTAATTTTCAAATATTCCAAGACACATTATTCTAAGAGCACACACCATACACACTCCCACTTCTGCATACACACAAAGTTCCACTAAAAAATGGACCATAGTTTTATAAAATATGTTGACAATAAAGATAATTCAGAATCTATCAGAATTTTCAATTCATCTTATTCAAGAAAGTTCTACTTTTTGGAACAGTGTATTTGATACTGTGGCTACTAATTTATATAAAAGGTATTTGTGAAATTACTTGGTGGTCTAGGTCTTCTAACAAATCTTACAGATAATGTAGTAATTTCTAAAAATTTCCTTAGATGTTTAAGTAGTCATTAACCACCACAACAATCTGAATCTAAGAAAGCAAACCTTGTATACAGAAATTTTTTCCAGCCCTCCTTTGGTTGGTTTTTAAAGTAGCAACATATTTCACTGAAGCAGTGTGTAGGAAAAGGCCTTTAGGGTCTGTAAGATCAATCCTTATGAAATTCATTTCTTTACTCTTACAGAAATACTATTTAGGTAACACAGACCAGTAAAAGAAGCAGGGATTCAGACACCAAAAAAAGTTATCAAAGAAGTTGTAAAAATTTAGTATAACATATTCAAGAGCAATTTTCTATCTTCTCTATGAGAACCATTGAAACTACAATATTAGGGGCCAGACCTCCAAACTCCAGGTGAACAAAATAAATACCATCCTGGTACAGTCCTCAAGTCCATGAAAGTAGACTGAACATCAGATCCATTGTAAAACATTTCTTGTGCCAACTTAAAACCTAGGTGAAATCTATACAGTATACAATTCTTTCCTTCCCAAACTCCCCATTTAAAAACACTAAAATAGTAAATCTTTGTATTTAAGCATATATATAAATATATATGCATATACATATATATGACTCAGAAATCAACTGCAGTATGTGACTCACAAACACAAACAAGTATGACTTGTACACTTCTCTTTAAAACAGCTCTTCCCATCTTTCCTAAATGACCAACAGCAAGCTAGTTCTCAGCAGGCTTAAGCATTAGGTGGTCTACATTGCTTTCTCTGCTGAACAGGTGTAAATTAACAGAGCTTTCCTTGCCTCCCTGAGATTTAAGTCTCCCAGGAGCTAGGATGGGTGTCTTGGCTATTAAGACTATGAAGCAAAAAACTGAGCACCTGTGGTCCTGTGTGGTGCCCTGCAGTGGCAAGTGCTTATGCCAAATCTCACCTGAGGCTGTGGACCTGTCCTGATCTGTGAGAGGAACACAGCTGAGGAAGCTTCGTGGTGAACCTGCCCAGTGAGGAGAGGGCCCTGCTCCCAGTCAGGTCTGCCCCTACATCTGCTTTTTGTCTCCTATGGCTCAAGGACCAGATTCAAACTCCCACTGCATGATGGGAGGGCAATCCAATTTGCTCTGAGGGTGATGCTTTATACTTCATTTCTATTGCTGCTTTTATAGAAACCCCACCTCAGATGTTTCTGGTGATGGGAGGGAAGTGGACTTCTTGCTGTCAAATGCATATGAACTGGTATAAAAAGTGGTCAAACCCATGAGGGTCCTGCTTCTGGTTTATATACAATAATTTAATCAGTTGTATGTATTTAATACCTCAAAAAATTAATTCACGATCAAAGTCCTTCATGCATTTATGAGGAAGTTCTGGATTAAAATGATGGCCAACCAGATGTTGCTTATGCTTGGGAAGATGGTGACGTCATTTTCTGCTGTGGAGTCTTCAATGCCTGTCGTTCACACTTCCTTAAATTTTTAGCTTCTTTGTGGTCTCAAGTCTTTTTTTCAGCAGTTCCCCCATTTCCAGAAGTGAGTGGAGGTAACTGCTCTGCACCTTCCCTTGCACAGTTTTTGAAAATTTTCTCTCTTCCTACAAAGAAGGAGACAAAATAAGTGTACTAAAAGTCTTTTACTTATAGTTCCTCATATAAAACTATCATTACCCTATAACACCTGGATCATTTTCAAATTCATAAAATGCAAAGAAGCTAAAGCCCACTGCAGGTGCTATGCTTTTCTATGGGCATTTTATCAGATTCTGAAATCCTCTACATAAATGTGGGAAGTGGCTACAGCTGGTCTCATACCCATGCAGTCAGCTTCTTGAAAGCTGGGATGACGGGTGTACAGCACTATGCCCAGTCTGATTACTAGTTTTTAACCAAAAAAAGTAGAGAATTCTTTTTTTTTAATTTTTTTAAAAATTTACTTTTTATTTTATGTGTGAGTGTTATGTCTGCATGTGTGGCAGTGCACCCATGTCGGGCAGTGAGTGCCCAAGGAGGCAGAAGAGGGTATTGGATTCCCTGAAACTGGCATTACAGTTCTTAGCTGCTGTGTGAGTAAGGGGATTTGAATCCAGCGATTCTGCAAGAACAGTCAGTGCTCTTGACTGCTGAGCAATCTTCCAGCCCCCAAAAGTATTTTAGATATAAAAAACATGATTTTGTTATAAGCCGGACAAACCATAAAATCTGAGATTTCCAATTGTTTTCATCAAAAAATTTATTAAAACTTTGGATATCTTCACAGCCACTTTTAAGATTTATTTATTTTGTGGCTGGAATGATGGCTCAGCATTTTAAGAGTACCAGCTGCTCTTATAGAGAATTTGAATCCCAGTATCGAAATGGCAGCTAAAAACCATTTGTAATTCCAATTCCAGGAAATCCGACGCCCTCTTCTGTCTTCCATGGGCATTGCATGACATGGTTGTACCTACATACATGCAGGCAGTAAACTCATACAATAAAATAATAAATATGAAATTTTAAAATTTTACATGAGTATTGTGCCTGCTTGTATGACTAAAGAGGAGTCAAATATTTGCTGCTACATATTTGCTGTGGTAAAGATCACAAAAAGAGGTGCACAAAGAAAAAAGAGGGCTGGGAGTGGTGCGATCACATGAGGCTGACAGTGTTGCAAAGCCTAGAACTACAACTGAAACCAGAGTAACACACTTCCTGACCTAAGACAACTACTATTTCAGATATAATCTGCCTTAGAAATGCTATGTGCATGGGTTGACGGGTATTAAAAACATTTTATGCATCAGCATATGCTAAACACAAATATTATTCGCCCCTAGCCACAGGTTCTATGCTCACATATTTGACCAATTATATTTCAAAACAAACTGAGTTGCTATGAACATATTAAGACTTCTTTACAGTTATTAAGATCAAAACAAGATAAAGACTATACAGCATTTACATTAGGTTCATATGTAATCTAGGTATGATTTCACGGATATAGGAGGATATACATGGGTTCCATGCAAATACTATGAAATTTCATATGAGAGACCTGGTTTCCACAGACTTTTGGTATCCACAGTGTATATATGTGTATTCTGGAACCAAACGCTCATGGATGCCAAGACATGACTATCCAACAGCAACTTAAAAGGACTGAGGGTAGCTCAATGGTAGAGTGCTTATCTAGCACATGCAAGACCCTGAGTTCCATCCTCAGTACCATCAAACTCAAATGCATGCACGCATGCGTACACACACACACACACACAAAAAAAAAAACAAAAAAAAAAAACTAAAATGTCCAATGGCTGTGATTCACTCATATTTAGATACTAAACGGTTACTTAGAGAATGAGATTGACTATATGTGTCAGTCTGAACAGGTCTCTTGAATACAATTTTAGTTGAGAAAGAAATCCTTTACTGGGGCTGGAGAGATGGCTCAGCAGTTAACAGCACTGGCTACTCTTGCAGAGGATCTGGGTTCAGTTCCCAGCACCCACATGGCAACTAACAACTGTCCATAACTCCAGTTCCAGGGGATCTGATGTTTTTGGCCTCCTTGGGCATTGTAAACATGTGGTACATTTAACACAAATTCAAGCAAAACACTTTTACACATAAGATAAAAAATAAATCAATAAAAAAATCTTTAATTCTCTACTGCAGATTGCAGTATGTCATTTGCTTTTTTAAAAGTACAGAATAATACAATAATAGTATTTTTTCCTCATGAGTATAAATACACTCAAAAGGATCTCCACTCGTAATTACTTTAAGTTGGATACCCCAGGAGGGGAGGAAACAGGACCTGGCGTAGAGGTCATATAGTCCACAGCCATATTCATAGGGTTTCAAGGTTAGAAAAAACAGCAAGAAACACAAGAGATGAACCAAATGGAAGCAAAATTGAAAAAATAAATGAACAGTAACAAAAACCTAAAAGATAAGTACTACAGCTGTGCATGGTATCGCACACCTATAATCCCATGATGTGAAATTTGAGGCTAACAGGGAGATACTGTCTAAAGGAAAACAAAGACAAGTACGAGGTACAACATAGAAACTGAATGTCCAGTACTGCCCAATGTACTACACATACCATGCCTAATTAAAGCTGGTAACAGCTAATCACTGCTCAGGACAGTCCCATTATAATCCTGTGGGTATTATCATCATCACCATTTATAGGTAAAGAAATTACAGCCAGAGAGTAACCTCTTCATAGTAAAACTCTGAAGATATGGCCAGAGGTGGAAAATTCTGGAGTAAAATATATGTGGATAACTTCCACCCTAGTACCAGTGGCACCTGTAATCCCAGTCTGAGGCAGGAGGATCTAAATTTTGAGGTCAAACTAGGCTATATATCAAGAGAAAAAGGGTAACTCCCAGAATGCTGAAAATAGAACTCCTATTCCTTGTTTCAAGAGGCAAAGACAAACACAGCTTAATGTTCCTGACATCAGTGGGGCTACTATGCCTGTCACCTAACAATCTTTGCCAAAACTCATCTTCTGACCTCTGAGCTTTGTTAGGCCTCCTGCTTGACTCCATGACTGTTTAATGAACCCTTGCTAATCCTCTCATAAGACTATATTGACACTCGTTTCAATGTGAACAATTTGTTTTCTTCTTTGGTTTTTTTGCTTTTAGACCTAGTCTCACTGAATGCTCTTGCACAGGATTTAGGTTCAGTTTCCAGCATCTACATGGTGTTTTACAACTGTCCTTAACTCCAGTCCAGAGGACCTGACCCCTTCTCACCTCCCAGGGCACTGCACACATGGTGCACTTAATGCAAGCAAAAACCATAAACATAAAATTAAAAGAAAACCAAAACATTGCTGACTGCCTATAATCTCTTACCAGAGAGAAAGAAGTATCTTCTAAAATAAGTTCTTCAAGTTTAAGTGCAATTAGATGAGTTTCAAGTCCTTTAATATGATCCACAACATTGGAAATTAAAGTCTGGAGTCCAGTAACATAGTCTTGGAAACTGGTAAAGACAGGTGGCTGGGATCAAAAAAGATTTAAAAAGTGTTAAAAACTTAACCATTTCCTATGACACACCATTACTTACTTAATGCTGTATCAACAGGATGGATACAGTTCAGGATATTAAGAGTCTCAAGCAACCAATTAACTTCAGACTCAACAATGATGATTTAGACACTTTTTTGGGTGTGCTGGAGGATACTGGGGATTAACTTAATGCACATCGAGCAAGCACTCTACCACTGAGCTATATATATATCCCGACTGAGCTATATATCCCCAGTTTATGTTGGTTTTGGGTTTTGTTTATTTGTTTTTAATAAGTTTTTCTTTTATTCTCAGGAGCTGGCACAGAAGTAGATAGAAGATATGGCAGTTGGTTATTACTCTTCTAAGGTCTGGGAACGTCCTGAACACTATGAGACAGAAGGAAATCAAGACTTTCTTTTTAAGACTGGGGAGATAGCTCAGTGGGTAAAGCACATGTCATACAAAGGTGAGGAAGAGTCTGGAGTCTGGTACTCCACCACCCATGTAAATGCTGGGTTTGTGCCATGACCTGCCGGTAATCCTGGTACTCACCAGGAAGAGACAAAAGATCCCAGGAAAGGAGCAAGCTGGCTACCTAGACTGGCCAAACTGCTGGACTCTGGGTTCAGGTGAGACCGTGCCTCAGTATTTAAGGTGGAGAAAAATCGAGGATACCTGACTTGACATTAACCTCTGGTCTACACATGTGTGCAGGTCTATATACACACAAGCATGCATATTTACATGCATGTACACCACACAAAAATATACATGTCAAAAAAGAATCTCTTACTTTCCTTCCACTCTTTACATCTGAGTTTCAATAATGTTCACTGAGAACAGAAATATGGTATTCTGATCTCTAATTTAAAAAAACTAATGAATACAACAGCCAGGAAAACAAACAGTAACCAAGGGGAACTTGCACTAACAGATATAAGACACATTTCTGTGTGTTTGCACATATGTGTAAGTAAGCATGCACATGTATATTCAAGGTCAGAGGACATGAGATGTTTATCGAGCACTGTCCAACTTTCAAAAATATGTTTATATATATTCATTTGGGGGGCATGAATGCCACAGCGCTTTCATGGAAATCAGAGGAAACTTACAGGAGTCAGTTTTCAACTTCTACTATGTGGGTCCTAGAGATCAAACTCCAGATGTCAAGCTTGGGAGTGCCTTTACCCACTGAGTCACCTGAACAGCCCTGTCCACCATTTTTGACATAGTCACCCATTGGTCTGGAACCCCAGCAAGGCTGGCCGGCCTCATGCTGTCTTCATCTCCCCAGCTTTGAGATTACACATATGCCCCACCCAGCCTAACTTTTCATTGTGGGGACTCTTGCGATTGAACTTACATCCTCCTACATAGCATTTGACAGAATAAAATCAGGAGGATTTATAAGGAATATGTATTCATAAATAAAAGTGTGTAAGTGAACTAAGAAAGCTAGGGTATAGCTCAAAAGACAAAATTAAAAGGAAATAAAATGAAATAACCTGAAAGACTAAAGGAATCTCAATGGCAGCATTTCAGGACAGCGGCCTCAAGTAGGTAGCCAGTACTAGAAAAACTAGCTATATGCTAGAAAGTGTGAAAATCAATGATAGTAAATACCTTTTTTTTTTCTGTATTATTTTACTGAGATGGGTCATTTTGTAACCCAGGCTGAACTTTAACTTGTGTTGACCTTCATACTTTTTTTCAAGTGCTGGGATTTTAAGCCTGTATCATCACTCAACTCCAAAGGAAATTACAAAGAGATTTAAACACTAAGATAGAATAAAGAAAAGGAAGGGGGGGGGCAGGTATGGTGGCTATTATCTGTAATTCCAGCACTCCTGCGGGCAGTAGGGGCAGGAATTCAAGACTGTCCTTAATTATATATAGAAGTCAACGCCAGCCTGGGCTACATGAGTCCCTATCTCAACAATAACAACAAAAATCAACAAAGTACCAGAAGAAAGTTTAAGTAACAATTGTTTGAACAGGAGTTGAAAGGGCCCTTCTAAACTAGGAACTATTACAAAGATTATCTTCTTTTTTTCCAAAATTACCTATTCACTAAAAGAAAAAAAAAAAAAAGCACTTGTTAAAATGACAAACTGGAAAAGTTGCATGATTTATGATAATGTGTGTGTGTGTGTGTGAGTGAGAAAGAGAGAGAGAGAGAGGAGTTACAGGTGGTTCTGAGTCACTCCTATAAATATGGGAACGAAGCATCAAACTTGGGTTCTCTTGAAAGAGCAGGAAGTACTCTGAAGCATCAAGCCATCTCTCCAGGATCCATGGTTTATTTTTTAACAACAGACGAAAACAGGAATTTTTCACAGTATCATAAATCAGGTAGACACTTCCCTAACCAAATACTGAAATCTCCAGTAAAATGGGATACAATAAACAAAAGACAGTTGTTTATGTATAAGCAGAATGTAAGGAAATGCTTAATCCAGGCTATGTGATTTATTGTATGCTGCCACACACCTAGCTAGACTCTTCAAAATCCAATTATTGGAAGTGTTCTAGGTTAACACTGTAACACAGAAATTCAGTATTTTGAAACTCTTTATAGAAGACGTTAACTGGAATGGGTGGAAAAAAATCTGAATGCAAACCTTACTAGAAAGTAATGTTGTGCCAGGGTTAAATTTCTTGGGTGAACATCTTGAGTATTATGGCTTTGTAGAACACTCAGGAAGCCAGGGGCAAGAAGTTTGTAAATTCAAAGAAAAAACAAGACAAAAAACTAAGCATGGTGGTACCAATGCCTGTGGCCTCACAGCTATTTGGGAAGTTGAGGCAAGGAGATTAACACTTAGGATGGGCCTATGCGATGTAAGGTCCTTCAAAAAAGGTTGAAGGTAGAGTCCGGAGTGGTGACACACACCTTTAATCCCAGCATTCAGGAGGCAGAGGCAGGCACATCTCTGTGAGATTGAGGCCACCCTGGTCTACACAGTGGGACAAAGGTCAGTTGGGGCTACAGGGAGACCCTGTATCAAAAAAAAAAAAAAAAAACCAGAAAGAAAAATTGCGAAAGAAAACAGTATGGTGGATCCTAAAGACACAACACGCAGGAAAACTGGAAAGAAAAGGTAGCCCACAGCTAGACTGTTAGTTCTGTCTTTGTGTTATTACCATGATGATGCTGGTTTCTTTTTTCTTCTTTTTCTTTTTCTGTATATTTAATTTGTATGGTCGAAGGACGCTCTCACAGTAACTGGACACCCAGAGGACAATAGAAATAGTCTGAAAGAGGAAAGTCATCAATACAGGTTACACTAAGAATATATATGAAAAAGCTATAGACAAAGATTAAACATAAATCTTAACTGATAATTCTGTATATACCTAACCCATTTCTCCCCTGAAAGTTATTCTTAGGGGAGAAATGGACTGGGGAGAATACACACACACACTGATTCATTTCTTTGAATATGAAATGTTTCCCCCAAAAGTTCATAGACTTGGTTGGTCGACAGCTAGTGATGCAAGGACTGACTGTACCATTAAAGTTCTGTCTCCAGCATTGGGTTAATCCATTGGTTGATTTGTAATTTAGTGGTTATTATGAGGCAACAGAACTAGGAGGTGGGGCCTTATTAGACTAGTGGGTCACTAGGTGACTAGGAGCAGATCTTTGAAAAGTACATCTTGTCCATGACTTTTGCCTTGCTCTGCTTCCCAGTCTGGATGAGGTGAGCAGCATTCTCTACCACACTGGTCTATGACCATTATGTTGCACCCACAGGCATAGAAATGACACCATGGCAGAACCCTCTGAAATCTTGAGGAGAAATAAATCTTTCATTGATAGAAGATTTTCTCATGTGTATTTGTTACAGACCTACACCATCTTCTCAGAATACTACAGCAGTCTATCTTTTCTAATGTTCTAGTCCCAGCTCTAAACATATGCTCCAACTGACTCCATCTGAGTTTCACTGCTCTGAAAAAGTGGGATCTACACATCTTTTTTATTTTGTGAAAGTCCAAATTACTATGCAAGGGACCCCAAAGATTCTTTATGAGGGCTGAAGAGTGACTCAGCACTGGCTACTCTTGCAAAGGATCCAGATTCGATTCCCAGCACCAACATAGTGGCTAACAACTGTCCATAACTGTAGTTCCAGGGGAATCCAATACCCTCCTCTGACCTCCTCGGTAGTGCATGACAGGGTGTACTTAAGTACATGCAGGCAATACACCCATACACATAAAATAAAAAAAAATAATTATTTTTTAAAAAGAGAGATATGGCTAGGCCAGATGTGGTGGTACATGCCTTTCCCAGCACTTGGGAGACAGACACAGGTGGATCTATGATTTCAATACCAGTCAGGGCTATATAGCAAGTCCCTATCTCAAAAAAGAAAAAAGAAAAAAATATGTATAGTGAAACACATGTGCTGTCAGGTGTGGTGGCACATGTCTGTAGTAACACCAGTACCCAGGAGGCTGAGGCTAGATGACTGAGGCCAGTCCTGGCTACACAGCAATACCTATCTCAAAAAGAGCAAAATGAAAAGAAAAAAAAAAGACTTACTCCTTAATAATAGAGAATACCTAAGTAATTAGTAAAGAACAACTAAAACAAGGTAGGGGGACTGAACTACATTATTAATAGTCAAAGGGGACCAGAGAGAAAACAGCTAGCTATTCTGGAGTGAATCTGTGTAAGCTCAAAGAAGAATAAAAGAACTCTGGAGTTGTACCTAAGCATTGAGTAAAACTGGTTTAGAAATGATTTACATTGCTTTTGTAACAAAAGCAGGTGGAGGAGAAGTTGAGCTGCAGGTATAAAGCCCTGAGACCCAAACCACTGGTGAAAAAGGTCCTATATACCATGAAACAAAGCCATGCTTCTCAGGAAAAGAACAGAAACATACCTCAACAAAGAAGACTAGATTTTCTAAAAGAGTAGGATGTGTTTTCAGGTTACCATCTTTAATTTCCAAGAGCTCGCCTTTACATTTATTGAAGACATCTGAGGACAGAAAAATAGTTTTTTATTTACCTTATATTTTAATACTTTTATAAATAAAACGTATAATCTGAGAATAAGCAATATAAAAACTTAATCCAGAAACACTCTCCTCTCCCCATTTTCTACAATAAATGAAGCATCAGGAGATGTCTATTTTAAGCTCTTTAAAAAGCTATACTGGAATGGAAGTGTAGCTCATGGTACTACACCTGCTCAAAGTTCCAAGTTCCATCCTTAGCACAACAGAATAAACACAACACCCCCCAACACACACACATACATACACAAGCTAAAAAAAAATCTATTATTCTGTAGTCTCCCAAATATAGAAAAGTAGCCTTAAAAAGTGTTATCTACTACAAGATTTCAAAGAGGTCATCATAAATCTAAGAGTCTGAGGAAATGACTCAGAAAATCTTGTGCCATTAGGGCTTGAAAGTTTAAGAAGGTACATTGTAAAAGTGTACCTCCATAGGGCTGGGGAAACGGCCCAGTCAGCAAACGGCTGCCACCAAGCTTGAGGACCAAGCGGGATCAGCAGCACTCACACAGAAGCATGGTGTGACAGCATAGCCAGAGAGGAGGCAGAGGAGCAGACAGGAAGTAGGGCAGACACAGGCGGGTCCCAGGGGCTCACTGGCTGCCAGTCTAGCAAAATCAGTGAGCTCTAGATTCAGAGAGTGGCCTCAGAATCAAGTAGAGACCAAGATTTGACATCAACCTATGGCCTCTTCGCACATGTACAGAAAGACACACACACGCATAAAAAAATTTTTTTAAATACATCTTCCTATCAGAAGCCATGTTTTATTCTCACAGTCTTAATTCTCTTTAAATTGTCATACATTCTTCATCTGAGCAATAAAGTAAAAGATGATATGGGTTCCTGAAAAGAAGGATCTCACAGATTTAAAATGCCTAAATGTACTTTTCACCAAACACTTTTAGGAATTTAAATCCAAGGAAATAATCAAATACTGTGTCAAAAGATATAAATTTCAGCACTTTTAAAAGAATGCAGTTTGTATATATTATGTGGTCAGTGGAGTAGTACATAAGTAAAATGAGTACATTTAATTAAAAACACACACATACAAAGATCAAAGGCTGAGATGGCTCAGTGGATAAAGGCACTTGCTACAAAAGCCTGATGACTAGAGTTCAATCCCAATAACTGATATACAAATGGAAGAAGACTAACTCCACAAAGTTGTCCTGACTTCCATAGCTGCACTCGTACACACTACTACTACTTTTTTAAAAAATATAAACTAAGGCTGAGTGGAAGTGTACACTTTTACTCACAGTACTCAGGAGGCAAAGGGAGGCAGATCTCTGTGAGTTTAAAGACAGCCTGATCTACCCTGAGAGTTATAGGCCAACCAGGGTTATACAGTAAGACAATGTCTCAAAAAACAAACAACAATCTAAACTGGGTATACTGATATACTAGTACAGAATATTATGCAGTCTTAAAGTTGAATGGAAGATATATATAACTGGCATAAAGATACTTACTACCCCCTCAAATTTTCAGAAAAATATATATTTTATCTTTTCATATATTCAAAAAAAAGTGACTACACACATGTATGCATGTGGATACGTCTATACATAGTCATGCATGGCATCGGAAAATAACTCTACATGGTTAAGAATCTAGATAACTGGGCCTGAAAAAAAACTGCTTCAGTATCAATCTGTAACAGTTATGTCGTACTTTTAACTTTAAGGCATGATGTATGACTATAAGCATTCATCAGGCTAAGGAAAGAGGATTGTATGTTCAAGGCCAGCCTGGGCTATATATAACAAGCTTTAGGCAAGTCTGGAATATAAAAAATATAATGTAAACATATAAAAAACAAAAGACAAAAACAAAAACTCCTTAACTTTAAATTACTTTATACATATTTTTAAAATTCAGCTATTGTCAGGAAAGTAGACACAATTCTGGAGTCTACTGGAAGGACTTACCTTTTAATTGTTCTAGTAAAGACTTCAGACTACTTTCTATTTGTTCCTGTATCTCTGCTGTATCTTCTGAAATTGAAAAACAAAGAATAAACTTTTACTTTTTTAATAAAACAAACTGCCCTCCACACATTTACAGTGCCTTATGCATTCACATACACACACATAAGATTTTAAATATTTTATTATTTTTTAATTATTTATTTTTATTTTACAAGTATATGTGAGTGCCTACATGTATGTAAATGCACACATGAGTGCCTGGTGCCCATGGAAGCTGGAAGAGGACATTGGATTCCCAGGAACTGGAATGACAGACAGTTGTGAGGTGTCATGTAGGTGCTGGGAACCAAACTTGGGTTCTCTGCAAGAATAGCAAGTGCTCTTAACCACTGAGTCATCTCTCCAGCCTAATTTTTAATATTTTATTTAATATTTTTATTTTATGTGCATGAGTGTATTGCCTGCATGTAAGTGTACTCCTATTATGCAATGCCTGCAGAGGTCAGAAGAGGGCATCGGATCCCTCAGAATTTGACTTGTTACTGATGGTTGTCAGCTGCCATGTGGGTGTCGGGAATCGAACTCAGGTCCTCTGCAGGAACAGCCAGTACTCTTAACTCCTGAGCCATCTCTGTAGTCCCTAGTAAATAAAATTCACTTTAAAGTAAACCTGTCTTTATACCCTCTTATACATTCAGTCACACATTTAAGATGCTTCAAGTTTATGAGTACTGCACTTTTCTAAAAATACAAGCTGAGACATTTTATTGGATTTGTTAAATTTTTAATGACAAAGATCCAGTAAACACATATTCAAGTACACACTTACCTAAGCCATTGGAATCCAGCTCATACAGATTGTTAACAAGATAAAAAGAAGTTAGCTGGCATTGAGAACAGCCAGAATTAAAGAATCCACCCATCCTGGTAGGTACAGGTCCAAGGAATGGATACTAGAAAGAGAGGGAAAATAATATCCTTTAATTCATATAAAACAAGTCCTGTGACTAATATGTAAAACCTACTTAATTCACTTAATAAAAATCCATTACTCAGAGAAGTAATAACTGACTCTGTAGTAAAAACAAAAAGGCCCTATAAGCCAGTGGTGGTGCATGCCTGTAATCCTAGCACAGGAAAAGTTGAGGCAGAAAGACCTAGAGTTCAAGGTCAAGCTAGACGATATATAGCAATACCCTGTCTTTTTTACAATCTTAAAAAAAGCTACTGCTTTTCCTTCCTATACAATCTTGACCTAGAGAAAGCCTGAGATCACCTGAGACTATGGAATTCAGTTTCTCTAGCCATGCGGTGAGCTGAACAATGCTGGTCTTCACTACTCGGCCAACCACAAACCATCTCTTCAAAGACAAGCAGAATTATTGAACCTCTAATAGCAACTACTTATCGACGGTACCTGAATTTCCTTCTCAATAAATCGCTTTCCTGTTTCCACGGCCACTTCTAGCTGTTGGAGGAGCAAACGAAGAATATCAACCCGGGAGGACACGCCATTCTCAGCATTCTTCTCGGAGTTCTTTGGCTCCACTGGGTGGTTAAGACTTGGAAGTCCACTGATCAGCCTCAATGTTAAGGAGCGGATTCTTAACCACATGGTCTCTTCCTCCAAGGAAAGTTTCTTATGTTCTTCAGAAACATTCCTTAAACAGAAACATCCCCAGACCATCCATTTTACTCAATCTGTTGCCTTCAAACCTTTTCACCTGTCAAGACACCTGACAACAGTTCTTGCTGTCAGGGACCATCTGCATGATCTTGGGCCAAACCACTATTTCACATACAGTACGTGGATGTGTAGCCTACTGTTCAGTAGGCCATTCTTTTTAAGGTTCTTTGCTCTGATAATTAAAATATTAATGGTACAAAAATTCAAATGAAGCCAGGTGTGGTGGTGCACGCCTTTAATCTCAGCATTCAGGAAGCAGAGACAGGAGGCTCTCTTTGAGTTCAAGGCCAGCTGTGGGTACAGGGAAACTGTCTCAAAAAGACAGCAAGTGCACTCATATTACAAATTTGTAATTTCCTGTTTAGCTCTGGTTGACAGGAACTCATTATGTAGACCAGACTGGCCTCAAACTCCTAAGCACTGGGATTAAAGATATGCGCCATCATGCCTGCCTTATTTCTAGATTGCACCTCTGAACTGCATTTATGTAGTGATAAGGGCATGCAGTAGAGTCAACACTTTAGGCTTATCATCATCTTTAGAAGAACCTATCTTCAAGGTTAGCCCTCAACTGATGCCTGGCAACCCATACTCCAATCATCACTTAAACAACAAGAGTGGCCTGTGCCAGATTGCTCATACAAACCATATAGTTTATGGCAAACATGTGCTTTCCTTTGGAGATCCTGAAATTTTGGTACATGCTGGACAGAGTGTTACTATGCAGCCAGCTGCTAAAAAACTCCCCTGAGCAGAAACACCATGCACTGTGTTATAGCATTCTTACTGTGTCAGAGAATTCGTTCTCTACTGAGGAAGGAATATGCTTGGAATGCCCCTCTACAGATACTAGAGAACAGAAGAAATCAATGTATGAATTCTCCAAGCTCTGCCTGTGCCTCTTTCCTTGGCTCATCCTGCCAAGTACCCTTGCTGTAACAAGCCTTAGAAGTGTGAACACCACTACATACTGACTCAGAAGCAGTTCACTCAATATAGTCTTGGCAACTTACAACTCTCAATATTTTCAAACTATCTTCCACATCTGTCTTTGCATGCAGTTGCACTAATATCCTTATGCTGTACTTTCCCAGATGCCAATATGCTAAAGTAAATGATACACTGTATTTTAAATATTGAAAGCAGATGTCTAAAATTCCCTACAGGAAAGCTACATAAAATTTAATGTTATTTATTTAAATACAGGGCAATAACCATTTCCCCATACAACTTTGATGACCTGACCACAACTATTAATCTTTTGTATTAGAAATAAAATAAAAATATAATATTCACTGTAGTACACTTCTTTAACTTCCTGTTAAAACCTTGACCAAGTTGTTTAAGAGTTATGTTTTGTGGTGAGTCTCTTTTAGACAGATGACACAGAACAGACTAGGACTGCCTTTAATCTTTTTTATTACTTTTTAACTTTTTTTTTTTTAATGACAGGGTCTCCTGTAGTCTATATTGGTCTCAAACTTGCTATGTAGTTGAGGATGACCTTGCCCCTGATCCTTGTTCCTCTATCTTCCAAATGCTACAATTATAGACATTTGCTTTTTGTTGTTCTTTATGTGTTTTATCTTTTTGAAACAAGGTCTCCCTGCAGCCCCAGCTGGCCTGGAACTCAGTATGTAGTTCAGCCTCAGTATGTAGGCTGGCCTTGATCTCACAGAGATCCACCTCCCAAGTGCTGGAACTGAGGACACGAATCATCATGCCAGGCTAGCTTTTCGGGTTTTTGAGATGGCATCTCACTATATAGCCCAGGCTGGCAGAGAACTCACAGAGATCCTCTGCCTCTTGCCTCCTTAGTGGTGGGACTAAAGAGGTGAGTCACCACACCCAGCCAGAAATACTTTTAAATCAATCCATTGGTTTTCCAGCAGATAAAACAATCCCAGAGAGACGGGCAGGAGAGATTGCAGTTAAGAGCACTGGCTACTCTTGCAAAGGACTCTGGTTCAGTTCCCAGCATTCGCCTGGTAGCTAACAATTGTCCTCCATGGGCATGACATGACACAGGTGTACTTACATACATGCAGGCAATACACACATGTCTTGGTCAAAGTCACATAGTTAGCTCACAGTAGCATCTAAGTCCAGAGCTCATCCCATTGGACTCCCACTTCCTAGCAATCTTCTCAGCACCCAAGGGAAGAGAAAGTCTAAAGACACCAATAATGAGCCCAGAGAAAAGCCAACATCATTTGAGGGAGGCAACAGAAAAGAAAGCTTGGCAGGGCCTTCTCAAGACCTGAGAGTAGGGGGAGCCATCAGTAAACGTATTTTAGGGTACATTCACTCATCTTTGGGATACCCCATCTGAGTCAAATGTGCCATATCCTTTGGGGACCCTTTCCTTCCCTAGTCATTATCACCAATGAAAATGGGGGTGCCCCAATAAGAAATCCAACAAAAGTTTACAATTGCACCTTCAGGGCCAGGCAGGTAGTGCACCTCTTTAATCTCAGCACTTGGGAGGCAGAGGCAGGTGGATTTCTGTGAGTTCAAGGCAAGTCTGGCATATATAGCCAGGGCTACCCAGTGAAACCTGTCTCAAAAACATAAAAAGGGGTTAGGGACATGGCTTAGTGATGGAGTACATGCACAGCAGGAGAAGTCCTGGGTTCAGTCCCCATGCTGCTGCACACAGAACAATACAATTGTACCTCCCTCTCAGTAGCTAGAAGTCCAGAGACCTGTGAACTCTAAAACGTACTTGGGAAATAAGCCAAGCCACAGAACCTGATTCAACGAAATATTGCCAAGTGAGAGTATAGCCTCTCCTGTTTTTCTCTTCTCTTGTGGATTAAAATAAAAATCGATTATTCTGAATAAATCCTTATCTTTCGTATTGCTAAAAAACAGAAGGAGAATTGAGGATTGGAAATGTAGCTTAGTAAAGTGCTGTACACATGTACACACACACACACACACACACAAACAAACACACACACAGAATTTGCCAATTTACCACTGCCAACATTTAGAACCTAAGTTTATTACTTCTAGGTATAGAAGTTATAATCTTTATTATTTGCCAACTTGAGATAATGGTAGGAGAAGCTTTCCTCCACTTAAAAATGTTTTCTATCTTTCCTCTAAAACTCCTAAGGAATTAGAGTATAGAACCTTTAATCTGCCTGGAATTCACTTTCATACATGCCATGATCAGGCCTAACCTTCAGTTCAGTCCATAGTCCAAAAAGTCCCAGTCAGAGGTTGGACATATTTCCTTCCTTTGTTCCTAGATTCTCTGATCCCAACAATGAACACTTCAGATTTGTGTAAAAATGAAAAATTTTTTAAATCTTAGATTCATCATAACTCTTAAGAAACAAACAGCTTGGGGTTAAATTCCATGTACCTGTCTTTTGGATCCCAGCTGAAGAAAACATTTAAGTCTCTGTTGTCTCGCAAATCTTCCCATGGAATATCATCTTCTTCTGGCCTGAGATTCATTGTCTTTATACTTTCTGCTAAACTGATTGATCTGAAATACAGAGAATGGCCTGAGGCCTTATTTTTTATCCCTATGTGTGTATGCATGTGCACAATATATATGTGTGGGTAGTAGGTTTGTGCAGTGTGTATGTATGGTATGTATGTGCAGTATGTGTGTGGTGCGTAGATTTTATGTATGATAGGAATGTACAGTGTATGTGGTATGCATGTGCAGTGTATGTGTTGTATATGCATAGTGGGTATGTGTATATGGTGGCAGAATATTTGTACATGTGTACTGTGTATGTGCGTGGTACATGTGGGGGTATGCATGTGAGTACCATGCATATATGTGGGATATATGTGTGTACATGTGCATGTGTGCTATGTGTAATATGTATGGGTATATACATGGTGTGTGTGGTCAGTGCATGTGTATATATGGAGGGTGTATTATATGTGGTGTGTGTGTATATGGTACGTGCATGCATACATACATGTGTATGCTGTGTGGCATATGCACACATGTATAAGCAGGATACAGTGGAGGCCAGAGGTTAACATCAGGTGTCTGCCTATCTTTCTCCACGTTGTTTTTTGAGATGGTCTCTTGCTGAGTCTGGATAGACTGGCCAGCCAGTTATCCCCAAGGATCCTCCTATCTCCTCTGCCAACACCAGGATTACAGGCATGTGTTGCCATGCCTGGCTTTCTATATGGATTCTGGGGATCTGAACTCAGGTCCTTACTTTATCCATTGAATCATCTCCCAGTCTTTATACTTTATTTAACAATACAGTCATAAAAACATTGGCCAGGACTTTCTTTTACTAAAAGTACAGGCTCATAAGAGGTTAAATAGAACAAAGGCAAATCATGAGGCTTACTACACAGTAAGCAAAGACTTCTGTAGCTCATGAAAACACAGTAGAACAGCACCAAATCCTGAAAGCCCTGCATGTAGGAGGGAAACCTCCTGAGTATGACACAGAGGAGAGGATGAGATCCAGGGCAGGACAGCTTTTCTACTGGATCTGAGATACAGCCACCAGTATCAGGCTCAAGATTGTGGTTTTCCCTGTTTCCAGCTCCCTTTCTCTTCCCAGACCAGCTTTCTTCCTCTTAACTCTGCTAATGACACCCACCAATGGTTCTCAACATCTGATCTAATCCCCTAGTTCCTCTTTACCTCTTATGAAATACTTACATGTTTGCTTCAAGTAGAAGGTCTAACAGCATCCGTTCAGTACGAACTTGTGCAAAATGAAGAGAATTATTCAGCCTGTTCCTAAAAGCGATAAACTCTGGGATCTTCTCAAATGCACCATATTTGTAAGCTTGGATAATATATTCTGAGGTCTGAGAAGGAAAGACATCACCTTGGTATAAATATTTAACAGGAAAGGGTAGGTAAGCAAACCTTGCCAGCCAACAAAATACTCCAAAAAAAAAAAAATTAAGGCTTTGAATCCAATCTCTAAAGGTCTTGGTCACAAAGTAGAAGTTGAACTACTAAACCTATTGTTTTCCTTTCTTCCTCCAGCTGCTAGCTGTCTCCTCTCTACTACTGGTCATCTCACAGCTGCTGCTGCCATCTCCAGCCCTGTCTTAGCAGTCATGTCTTTCAAGGCAACAGGATTGGAAGTTTTGGCCTATCACATCAGCCACAAATTTGGTTAGTGCCATTCTGGAAGGGATATTACTCCATGTTTTCCTGCATCTAAGATAAAATATGCTTTATATCAAGAGTCTAAAGATGCCAGAATAATACAATTATGCTCCATCCAAAGTAAAATCAGACTTTCCTTCAGAAAGAGACGCTCAATGGCTGGTTCTTTCTGAATATGGAATCAGACACACAGGGCAGATGAGCATTCCACCAGAAGAGACCGAACAAAAGACCCATGGACATGAATGTCAAGATTCACTCTGAGAACGACTTCAAGAACCAAGTTTCTTGTGCACACAAACTGCTAGAAATTGCCTAGACAAAAGTGAAGGTAACACTCACCAACACATATTAAGATTAAAATATGAGGATGAAATCCTACAGAACAGAGGCAAGATAAAGAATTCTAATGGAAATCCTGGCCCAATCAAAACAAATCTTAGGGAAGAATATCCACAAAGGCCTATGCCATCCAAATAAGAAGATATAAGATCACCTCTTTGGGGCCAAAGGTGTTTAGCTCAACACTGAAGTCTGCCCCAAGCAAAGACCCTTTCTAGAAAAGCCAATCTTTTGCATTGCCTCAATTTGCTCAGCTCTGCCCCCATCTCTACTGTGTCTGAGTAATTTGCCCAATAGGAAAATAGGCCAATAGTCACAACATACCCTCTGAAACACAGCCTCGCAGGGTTCATTTCAGGCCGCGGGACTGCGCCACGGGCGCTAATTCAACTGCATTCGATGCGGCTTTTAAACCCCCATGGGACACCTCGGCGAGCTGTTTGCCTGCAGTATCTGGAGAAATTAAAGACGGACGGACACAAGAAAATTAAAAAGATTACTTGTGATCCTGCAGGTTTAAGAAGGACTATCTGAAAAAGATCAAGTGTACCTTCTAGCTTCAATGAGGACAATGAGATGCCCCATCAAGAAGAGGCTAACACTAATCACGTGTCTTTCTGACAGTCCCCAGCTTAGAACACATAGCAAGGTTTACTACCAACCCTTGCAATGGGAACTTACAGCTTTAAAAAACCTGGAACTATATGATTCAGTAACCAGACAGGATAGAAATGCAACTTGGGTAATTCTAAACAGATTATAGTTCCAAAATAGGCTATACCTGAGTAATATCTGAGTGAGCCACAGAATACTACTTCAGGAAAAAAAGGGAAGAACTTTTTTGTTTTGTTTTATTGATACAGGGTCTCACTCTGTAGCCCTGGAACTCAAGAGATCTGTCTGCCTCTGCCTCCTGAGTGCTCGAATCAAAGGTGAAGATATGCATCACCACACCTTGCCCAAGACAACAACAAGCGGGAATATAATCTAAAACCAAAATAGTAGCTGTACTTCTCTGCTTAGACCGTCTTCCTTAAATGCCAAAGTAAGTATCAATGCATAGGCCTGAATGGTGACCAGGAGCACAAAGATTTTAGGAGCATGACCACTGAGGGCCCATCTCCTGATAAGAGAGCAGTCAGACCAGAAGGCACAGGCAACTGAAGACTCAAATGCAGCATGTGGTCCATACCTATTTTCTATTAGTTAGGCACACATCAATGAGGCTACTTAGATACCAGATAGATTCCTGAAATGAACATTGGTCCTTGTAAAAATTAGCAAAATACATGGGCTCAGAAATCAAGCTTGGGTCCTAATTAGTGAGTGTCTCCAGACCCCCTAAAGGAATTTTTTTTTTTTAGTACAAACATTTAAATGACTTTCGGATAAGAAAATGTAGCAGTCATTTTAAAAACACTGTTGCAGAGTGAGGTGCCACATGCCTTTAATTCAGCCCTCATGAGGAAGAGGCAGGTTGATCTCTGTGAGATCAAGGCCAGCCTGGTCTATATAGTGAGTTTCAGGCCAGCTGGGGCTAAAGGAAGAATCTGTCTCAAACAAAAACAAAAACAAAAAGCCTGTTAAAAAAATAATTATCCCAATATAAGATGGCAGCAGACAAAGACCTGTCTAGAAAAAATCCCTATGCAGTCCTTCCAAAGACAAATTTCAATCCCAAAGCACCAAAGCCCTACAAACTATTAAGTTTCCATTTGAGAAGAATTCTTCAAAGAGTTAATTAAGAAGTGAAATACATTAGTCACCAAAGGAGAAACACTACCAAGAATAAATGCTGCAGAATATGGAGCTTTAGTTTTTTGAAAAGCTACTTTTAACACAGGAGGATGAACATATGCACGACACCTCAATCCTGACAGCCTCTGATTCCTTTACACCAGTTTATACCAGTCTTTATTCCCGTATTTTGGAAAGCTGGCATCACAGTCCAGGTATATTTTTCCTGCAGTATTGTCTTTTGCTTCCAAGTCCTTAAAGATTAGTTGTTTTAGTATGAATAAATTAGCTCCATCATAAAGTATAAAGAGAATGCTATTCCCTGATCAATAAAGTAATAATCTTATCAGGCACAACACCTATATATTTTGCTAAATTAATAATTTTTATAAAGAACTATTAGCAAAACATCAAAATATCAAATACTGGAAGGCTGTATAGAGCAAGAAGATGAAGAATTTGAGGCCAAAGTTATGTTGTAAGACCCTGTCTCAAAAAAAGATTTTGCAGCAAATTAAATGGGTCATTAGCCTCTTCCTTATAAATACAAAAAAAGTGAGCTAAAACAAGATTATAGGAAATTAATTTGAGTTAAATTAATTTCCTTAAAACAAAGGGGTCAATTACAGATACTTAAAGTCGTAGATTTACAACTGCTACTCACACTGTGAGAATTTAAACTCTAGTGTCCTAGACATGTCCACTGGCCTCAGTGTCAAGCTGGCACCTTCAAAGCAACATGCTACTTCTGCTTCCCTCTCTCCTCAATTAGGGCATCAGAACACCACAAGGTCTGAACAGATACCATCACGTTCAGAAAAGGAGGCAGCTGAAAACCAACTGATGGCATGAGCTGAAGCAGAAGGCCAGCCTTTCTGCTCAAATATGTTCTCTTCTGCTCCAGGACTCAGAACAGTTACCAAAGATTGAGAACAAAGACTGCTCAGAAATATTCCTGCCCTGCCTTCTCTTTAGTATTAGTACACATCTAAAGAACTAGATGGATGATAGACATAACTTAGAAAAATCCTCAAGAATTGTATGCCACTAAGAATCCCAGATTATAACTTTCTTACCAAGTTCATTAATCACTGATGAACCAAGAGAATGGAAAGCTACGCACAGATATCTGGTATGCCCAAACTCCAGGAAATGAGTCCAGGAGGACATGTGAGGACCAACAAGGCAGTAACCACTCTAAAGGGTAGTTGTTACTTGGGTAGTTCTGCAAGGTTAGAACATTAAGAATATTTGTTTTTCCATAAAAACCTCTGTTGTAAACAAGTGGAACCTAAGTCAGCTTGCAGTGAAAAATATGGTGCAAATCCCATCCTTGTACTCTGGCACAGAAGCTCTAATTTACTGCTGCTTAAAGGCAACAGGAAACAGCTGCCATCACAAACTCCGACAGGCTATTTCATACATTCTTAGAAAGTCTCTCTAATGAGAGTCGGAAAGACAGAGCTAAGAGATGTAGCACTTCTTAGACTCTTACTACATACTTCTAAATGTGAATTTTGAAGGATTCAATTAAATATACCCATATGCAAAAAAACACAGTAACTGCACCTCTATCTAACAGCCTTGGATGATAAACTACAACCTAAGGGTACCTCCAGCAGTACAGAATGATGGCTGGACATGTGTTTTTGTGACCCCACCAGAGGGGGCACATTCTGAACCATGTGCAGTCAGCAGCAAGACCGCAGTATCGAAGGGCATCACTTACATCTTTCTGGTTGGAGTGGAAAAACCTGAGTGCGAAGTTACAGGACTGGGATGCAGCAGCATACTGACCTAGGGATGCGGCGTATCGGGTCAAGAGGTAACTATGTTGGAAGGAAAGAGAAAAAAAAAGACTGTGTTATACTTACCTCATTCTACTGTCAAATACTATGCTCCAAATTACTACTACAGTAAAGGAATATCTAGGCATAAGGAAAAACTGAAGCATGCTGCCAATGCAACAATCTAATTCACAGGAACAAATTAAAAGAAAAAGAATGAAGTTCATTTGGTTTTGTAGGAGACCTCAAGCTCTATGCCATGCTTTCTTTTCAACTTGATAATTAAATGGAACACAAAGAGAGCACAATGCTGTCTTCCTAAATGGGAACAGAGAAAATGTCCTTAAGTAACTACAAAGTGAGTCAAAATACACATTCAAAGGGATGGATCAGGTCAACACATAAAGGACATGTGTCATCAGCAGCAGAAAGTGGGGACACCAAAGACCTCAAAACAGCCTGTTCTAAGAAGAAAGGTTCTAAATGTGTAGCCGGCTGGAGGGGTAAAGCTCAGGAAAAGAGCATAGACATGCTTAGCATGACTAACAACTGGTTGCAATCTTTGGGGAAAACATGCTTGCCATTTGAAAATTGCAAGTTATCTATTTGCTGGGATATATAAACCCTGCATGCTTTGCAGTGGGTCAAAATGGGTGATAACTTAGAATCTGGAAACCTGCTACAATATATAAAGGTGAGGTTCCTATGCCTGCCAAAGCTGTCTGATCATTATTCAGAGTATATACTACCAACCCAATGGTGTCGTGCTGGATATGCTTAGCATCAAGGCTGGAGTAAAGATCCACCACTGGTTCAAATGCACCCAGCATACAGTATATTCGAATAAGCAGCAGTTTGAATTGAGCATTGGAAGGGCTGTGGGTTAATCCTTCTTCAAGCAAAGTCAGGGCCTGCCACACAGCAGTCTCATCACCTAAAACCAAAATACACCATTATCCACTCTATTTGACAGAAGATGAGCTTTTTCAAAAAATAAGACAGGGTTCCCCTACAGCTCCAGCTGGCCTAGAACTCACTATGTAGAAGAGACTAGCCTCAATCTCACAAAGATCTACCTGCCTCAGTTGGAATTAAAGGTGTGTGCCACCATGCAGCCTAAGGAGATTTCTTAAAAACAGGAAACATACTGACATCATCACCTCCCCAAACTATTTTATGAATGAGGTTAATGCATACAAATTTTAGATACAACTTGTAATCAAAACAAGAAATGTCCATAAATAAAGTCCTTCAATAGTTATGTGAGGGTTAAAATATGGATCTGCAAAAAATGATGGCTAGATCTTAGAGAGAAATTATAGAATTTCACAGAATCTCGGATTCTGGGAAAAGATTAAGGCTGTGAAGAACTGAGGTCTATCTAGCAGCCTGCCCACTGCAGAACTTTCTCCACAGACTGTGGAGATGTAATTCCACAAAGATGTAATTCTACTAATAGATATAACATATAATACCTCAAATATTAAGAAAAATTGTTTTTAAGAAATATTCTTATATACGTTTTTTGAGTAAATAAAAATACCATTCTGTTTTGTGGTTCTGTCAATGTGTCTTTGAATCAGTGTCATCATATTCTAATTGTGTACCTTTGCAATAGGCTTTTTACAGTCTTTAATCATCATTCAGATATATTAAAAAAAAAAAAATACAGGGAGCAGGAAAACCCAGGAACATGTGTTTTTCTAGAAGAACTCTTAAAGAGGGGCAAGGAAGAAAGATCTAAAAGCATAGAGGAAATTCACTGTTTACATAATTAAGTAAAATGTGCAATATTTGATTTAAAAAAGAGCTTCAGGTAGGGCTAAAATTCAGTGGTACAGTTTGCACAGCACGTATGGCCTGCCTTTAATCTCAAGCAAAAAATAAAAAGGAGTCTGGAGAGACGACTCAGCAGTTAAGAACACTGGCTGCTCTTGCAGAGGACCTGGCTTCAGTTCTCAGCACACCATGACAGCAAACAACCACCTGTAACTCCAGTTCCAGGAGATCTGACACCATCTTCTGGCCTCTGTGAACACTGCATGCATATGGTACACTTACACATACCTGCAAGCAAACACTGATACACACATATATTTTTTAAAAAGCAGAAACTATGAGAAGAAAGCACTGTGACACACCTGCTTCTCTCCAGATGTCAATGAGCACGTGAACAGCAAGGAGACAATAATAGTCAGAAAACTGCAGCTCTGTTTTCAAACAGGATTTCCCTACAGGGGAAAAATCATGTCTATTTTTAATATTTATTCAAAAAGAAACTAAGAGTAGAGTAAGTACTGGAAGACAAATGTGAACCTAAGAACTGGGAGGTAGGTCTATGAGAGTGAGCTTGCCTAGCATAAGTGAGGCTCAGGCTAGCCTTCCATCCCATTACCACAAAAGAAAGGAGGAGGAGGAAGGGAGGTATAAATGACTATCCAGGGCTGGAGGCATGGCACAGCGGTTAAGAGCACTGGCTGCATTTTCGAGGACCCCAGCACCCAACTAGCAGCTAACAACTGCCCACAACTGATCCAACACCCTCTTTGAACGTCCATGGGCACTGAATGACACAGGTGTACTTGCATACATGAAGGCAATAAACTCATAACATAAAATGAAAATAATTTAAAAATATATATAACTGTCCCAAAGGGAAACATTCACAGAAATCTGAAGTGAAGAACCACAGCTAAAGCATAACTAATATCATGCTCTTAATTTGCCAAATTTTTTTGGTTTTCTTTTGCTTTTCCAACTGTAGACCCAGTTGGCCTGGAACTCACTATGGAGACCAGGCAAGAGTCTATCTCAGAGAATTCTGCCTGCCTCTTCCTCCTAAATACCGAGATTAAAGGTGAATGCCACTATCACTGGCCCAAATCATTTTTACAATAGAGAAATACTGATATTCTTGGGAACTTTTTTTCTATCACATATATCTAGCAATGACAACCAGAGGACCACCTGTTTATCAACTAAATACTTATATTGCACTTTTTGATGCACTTACAGTCTTGATGTATAGAATATTAAGGCTTAAAGTTCCCAAATGTCACAATGACCATTTAGCAGCCCATGAGATGAGGAAGAACACAGAGGACTAGATGACAACTCGAACCCACAGAAAGTTGCGCATATTAGTATGATCACCTGATGATTTGTTTTTTAGTCTTTTTGAGTCGGGGTTTCCCTATAGCCCCAGCTGGTCTGGAACTCGTTATGTAGACCATCCTGGACCTGAGCTCCCAGAGATCTGCCTGCCTTTGCCTCCTGAGTGCTGGGATTAAAGGCGAGCACCAGCATACCCGGCAATAAAATATTCTTAACAAGCTTATTAAAACATTATGTTATGGATAATTTAAATACTGACTTCTAAGTCTTAGCAGATCACAAACTGAAACGTTGCTCACCAAATTCCAGTCCATGCTGGTACCTTAACATCAATTCTCTGACCACGTTCAATTTCTGATTTTTATCCATAATGTGGTATAAGCCAAGTAACCTTGTCAGCTGCACTATACACAAATGCTGCTGAAGAGCTCGGATGTCAGCAGGCAGAGCAAGCTTATCTTCTGTTGGTGTTGACAAGGGGACAACTCCAAGAAGCTGATTAATAAACTGTAGAGATGGGGAAAAATAAACACATGTCACAAAACTCAGTTATTCTTCAGGGGCTATTGAAATATCTAGAAAAAGACATCTGGGGAAAAAAACAGAAGTCAGAATTTCTATCTACCAATAGCTGTTTAAAATGATGGTTATAAATCAGGCTAAAAGGTTGGCTCAGGAGTTAAGAACACATGCTGTTCCTCCAGCAGACCTGGGTTCAATTCCCAGCACCCACATGGTGGCTCTAAAAAATAAATAAATAAAATTTCACTGGTAACTCCAGTTCCAGGGGATCCAGCACCTTCTTCTGGCCCCTTTGGGACCTGCACAACACAGGTGCACTTACATACACACAGACGAGACACTTATACACATGAAAAATGGTTGTGACAGCACACAGTGCTAATGAAACTTCAACAGAAACAGCATGCTCATTCATTCATTCACTGCTAACCAAAATGAATCATTTAAAGAACTGAAATGTTTCAAAAATTATAGCACAGTAACATAATATATATTGTAGCAATGAAGAGATCTTAAGAGAAAGATTATAGAAAAGAGTACATTGCCAAAAGCAAATATTAAAGCCAGGCGTGGTAGTCCTAGCATTTTAGGAGGATGTCTGTGAGATAGGGGCCAGCCTGGTCTACACAGGGAGCTCCAGGCAAAACTGGGACTACAGAAAAACTCTGTCTCATAAAAATAAGATATTTGTTTAGTTTTACTTCATGGCTATGAGTACTTTGCCTATATATATGGTCTATATACATTTATGTGCCTGTTGTCCACACTGGCCAGAAGAATTCATAGGATCCTCTGAAATTACAGTTAATCAGCTGTGAGCCATCATGTGGGTGCTGGGAATTAAACCTCGGTCCTCTGCAAGAACAGCCCAGTGCTCATCACTGAGCCACCTCTCCAGCCCTGTATTTTATCTTTATATATGTATGTTTGTGCGTATCTCTTGTATGCCACATGAGTGCAGGTGCCTGTAGAGACCAGAAGAGAGTGTCAGGCTCCCTGGAGCTACAGTTACAGGCATTTGTGAGCCACCCAGTGAGGGTACTAGGAACCGAATTTGGGTCTGCTGCAGCAAGTGCTCTTCATGACTGAGCCATCAAACTCCTACAAATAAAATTTTGAAGGCAAGGTTTTACATCAAAAAGAATGGTCATCATATGCCAGTGGCCTTAAATGTTCTTGACTTTTTTTCCACTAAACTTATTTTAAATAACTGAAGACTTCCTCTCAGTTTTAAGAAGTGACAGAGTTCCTCCATTCACTATTCATCTAGTTTTCCAAGGGAAACATCATCCCCTACAATGGTTTCAATTCTTGTGCAGGTGAGATAACTCATTAGTTTAGGCGCTAGCTGCCAAGCCCAATGCCTTTAGTGGAAAGTTGTCCCCGACCGCAACATGTGTGCATGTGCGCAACCCAAATAATAAAAGTAATAAATAATTTTTAATGTTTACCTTTTTAAATTTTTCTCTTTTTAGTTTTGTGTATATGTTTGTGTCTGTGCGTGGCTATGGACATGTGAGTGCAAGTGCCCTGAGAAGCCAGAGGTGCCATGTCCCTCGAGGAGTTCCAGGCTGTTGTGAGCTGTCTAATGTGCTGTGGTCCTAGGAATCCAAGTAGGATCCCTGGGAAGAACAGTACATATTCTTAACTCTTGATCATCTCTCTAGCCCAAATGTTTCTTTTTTTTTTCCAATTATTTTTATTTTATGTGTATGAGAATACTGTCTGCATATATGTGAGTATACCCATGTCCTACAATTCCCTCGGAGGTCAGAAGAAAGTGTTGGATCCCCTGGAACTGGAGTTATGGACAACAGTTGTTACTGCCATGTAGTGCTGGGAATTGAACTGCGGTCCTCTGCAAGAGCAGTCAGTGATTTTAACTTCTTAGCCATCTCTCCAGCCCCAAATGTTGAATTATTTTAAATTAATAATTTAATTGATAAAATACATACCTGTTTGAGATCTGTATTTATTAAACACATGCCTACTGTCTCTCATTTTTAAAACACTATTACGGTGACAGTAAGGAATATAAAATGGAATAAGTTAATGAAGTCCAGTAACATGCAAAGAGCAGAAAACAGCCACCAAAACAAAAAAAAATCACAAGACTTCAAAAGACAAAATATGCAGAAGGGCAGGAGGTAACACTTGCCTTATCAAGCTAAGATGGATGAACTCAAACAGCCTAGCTGGTAGGTAGTCCTCTCAGCTAGTCAGGTAGACCAGCAAGTATATTCCACTCACAGAACCTTACAAGTCTCAAGATTTTCAACAGAGGCCCTTAAAGACTCAGAAATTAAGGATACCAGGTATCCCTAAAGAATGAGAAGCCAGGGCTGGAGAGATGGCTCAGCATTTAAAGCACTGGTTGCTCTTGCAGAGGACCCATCCTTAACTCTAGTTCTAATGGATCAATCCTATGCCTTCTGGCATCTACAAGCACCAAGCATGCACATGTTGCACTTACATACATGCAGGCCAAACTCTCATACACATAAAATAAAAATAAATAAAATCTTAAAAAAGAATCACAAGCTAGTCATGCCTTTAATTCCAACACTTGGGAGATGAAAGCAGACAGACCTCTGTGATATCAAGGCCAGGCTTGTCTACATAGTGAGTTTCAGGCCAGCTGTGGCTGCACAGAAACCCTATCTCTCAAAAAAGAAAAAGAAAAAGAAAAACAGCAAACCAATGAGTAAAATAGGATTTCCTAATTTCAATATAAGAAGTTGACACCCAAGCTCATAAAATGATGACCCCTTAGTTTGAAGAGAATTGTGGTTTTACACCAAGGAATAAACAATGGACACTGGACTGAAGGACAACAAGCACAGCACAGAATGATTTCTCCTATGCTGAGAGCCCAGACCCTTTCTATTCCCTACCTGACCCTCAATGCCAAAAATCCAAATCTTCCAAGTCAGGCCTGGTGATACAGGCCTGCAAGCCCAGCTACTTAGGAAGCTAAAGCAAAGGAAGCTCAAGTTTAGGACCTGGCTGTGCTACAGTGAGTTCAAGGCCAGCCTGAGCAACTTAGATCCTGTCTCAATATCAAAAGTAAAAAGAAGGTTAAGGATATAGCTCAGGGGAAAAGCATTTGCCAAGTAGGTGAAGACAAGCACCTGGTATAAGTCCCCAAATGAATGGTGGCAACAGACTCCATGGAAAGAGCTTCTAAGCTAGAAATGGGGAGATACAGGAAATAAAGCCTCCTGTTCTAGATCATGCTAACGAGTTTGATCCTTTATGGCTCTGCCAGACTGAAGATTAACAGAGGAGAAAAATATTAACTACAAGAAAGGACTTGTAAAAAAGGTAGATAATTGCCATACACTCCAGGACAGAGTATCAGTAATAAGGGCTGTGAATTCACTCCTAGTGAAATTCCACATCTATAATGATTTTGCTTCAATCTGTCCACAAAGAATCATACACTAATCTTAATTAGGACCAACCACAGCACACCAAAACTCCATGGTTTTGATGATATGCCCTGGACAGTTCCTTCCATGAGCTTTGACATTCTTATAAGTCATTTTATGTACTTTACACGTTTGTAATGCATTCTTCAGTGAGTATTTAAGAAAAATCATCTGAACAGATTTTATTATAAAATAATCCATATATTCTTTAGTCTATTCTGCAGTTTCTGCTGTATAAAAAGCTTGGGGGGGAAAAAAAAAAAACATTTTATTAAGTTAAAAACCCCAAAGCAAGAAAACAAATTCAAACATCACCCTGGGAGAGCCACTTAAGGATTCCACTTTGAGGGGCCAATCATACTTATTATTATAAAGGTCCACTCAATTCAGTAGGACGGCAGTGCCCAACACAGGTAGTTTGTACGTAAACCTAACCAGAGTTGTAGAAATTTTAGCTGCTGAAGTCATCTTACAAGAAGTTAAAAAATGCTACAGTGGGCCATGGATGTGGTTCACTTGGTAGAGCACTTGCCTAGCATGGATGAAGACCTGTGTTCATTCTCCAGCACTACATAACCCAAGAATGGTAGCACAAGCCTATAATCCTAGCACTCAGGAGGTAAAGGCAGATGGATCTCTAAGAGGTTAAGGTCAGCCTGGTCTACATTGTGAGATCTAGGCTAGCTGGAGCTACAAAGAGATCCTGTCTCAAATTAAAAAAAAAAAAAAAATTCAAGGTCACCTTTGGATGCATATCAAGTTCAAGGCCAGCCTGGACTATATGAGACTCTCAAAAAAAAAAAAAAAAAAACTGTAGTAAAATTATTCCTCTCAGTCAAACTATACACAAAATAAGACTACAAACCTCATTGTACCAGTTTCCAATCTTGGACCTTTCAGGACAATGACTACTGTGTCACTGCCAGCATCCTGCAGGCTCCTATGAATAAACAGATCTTACTATATGGAGGTCACATGAGATAACCAAAGATTTTCAAACAAACAAGTATAGCTGAACAGAAAAAGTAGCTGATACAAAAATTCACAGCAACAACTTTCATGAAATTCAGCTAAAGGAAGCATAACTATTCTTCTAGAACAGACTACCATTTGATGCTTCAACTTACAGGATGGTAAGCACTGTATGACAAGACCTGTTACTCCCTGTTAGTGCTCAGCATATAACTTACTCAACAAGAGCTGAAGGAATCAATCTGCTTTACTTGGTTATTTATAGTCTAATTATATTCTCTTCAGAAATGCAAAAGCCCACTGTATTTTCAGAGGATTCTGAGTACTAAAATGATGTTTTGCTCACTGAAACAAAAATCTGAATTCCCTGTGAAAACTTCCCATTCTATAAGACAGAGTTGTGAGCGGCCATGTGAGTGCTGGGAACTGAACCTGGGTTTTCTGCAAGAGCAGACAGTGCTCTTAAACAGTGAGCCATCTCTTCAGTCCCAGAGCCAACTTTTCAAATATGTGAAAGGACATACTACAGTCCTTCAGAGACCAAAATTCTCTTTTCACTCAACTACTTTTCTCTTATAGGTTTTCAAATGTCCCTATAACCTAAAACTCTTCTGAGCATGATACAATTTATCCAAGAATTTCTAGGCACACCATTCTAATAGCAGCATAACTAAATCAACACAAATGGAAAGTCACTCCAGAAGCCCAGAGACCATTGGCTCCTTACCAGTCAGGCCTACTGCCTGTGTGTTCTCCATGGGACACCTCAAGCCTGCCAAAGTCCTATGTCCCAATACTCTAGGAACTCCACTGCTCTCCCAGTCTACTTCATCTATTCTTCAGAAGGACAAAAGGCTTTATGGGAGAACAGATGATGGCAGCCCTCTGTCAGGAAGGTTTCTAACTCTCATTACAATCTTTTTAGGGTTACTTATGAGTAAAATGGATAGAAGTTACCAGCTTTATCCATGCTCTTATTTCCTTAAATGTGTCCTGCCCTACCTCAGGCATACTGTTCCTTCAACAGATAGAGGACTCCATCTAGCGATGGACACTCTGGAACAAGGACTAAAAACTTCTAATGTGAAACAGGCTCTGAAGTTTTCATAAAGAGCTCTCTCCAGCAAGTCACGAGGAGAGCCCTCAACCATAGACTGGTCAGATAGGTAGCTTGATTCTGGACTGCTTAGCTGTGAGAAATAAATTGTACTCTAAAAAACAACAAAGGGGGCTAGAGAGATAGCTCAGTAGCTAAGATAACTGGATATTATTGCAGAGGACCTGGGTTCAGTTCCCAGCATTACCTGGCAGCTCACAACCCTCTATCACACAAGATCCCAGGGATCCAATGCCCTCTTCTGGCTTCCAAGAGCATCAGTCACATACAGTACACATACATATATGCAAACATTCATCCACATAAAGCAAAATAAATAAATAAGTTAGTTAAACATGAGCACTCACACTATGATTCCAGTGTTCAAAGGGTAGGGGTAAAAAAGATCTGGAGTTTAAGGTCAACCTGGGCTACATATGACCTTGTCTAAAAAAGAGTTTCCATCAAGGTAAGAAGTCTGAACCAATTAATACTGCTGGATGAGAAGTCAAAATATGGTTGGATCTCCATGTCATCTAGAACTGATTGACAGGACACGACAGCACACAGCACTCTGGTTGCCAGAGCAGTTCCCATGCCACCTCCTGCTCATCATTCACCCCCCAAGAGAACGGAAACCCAAACTTGACCTAGTTTCAGCAAATTCAGATATTAACTGAACCCTGAAACATACTTACTTTTGTACACTGTGTGGCAGGCAAGAGGTCAACAAACACCTTAAGGTCTGTGAAGCAACATGGCTTATCCCCAAACTTCTTAAAATACTGGAACATTAATTCTTCTGGGTCACCTAAAAGAAGAGGAGGATCACTAAGTGATTCCTGGAGTAAAGCAATTTCTAAATTAAATGAAAAGGCTAATCCAAAGCATTTATTCATTTAAATTAAAACTCTGCTTGGACTTACCACAGTAAAAAGAAATATGAAAAAGGGGTTGAATTTTACAAGCTCAGCTCGCCTGTTATACCCAGGAAACATTAAGTGAATTTGTGGAGGGGTTTTTTTGTTTTGTTTTGTTTTTTTGCTTTTTTATTTTGGTGTGTATGCACGGGTATATACATGGGAAATGTAAAGCGGGTTTTCTGATTGTCTTATTTTGTTTTAGGAGTCTGTGTGTGTGTGTGTGTGTGTGTGTGTGTGTGTGTGTGTGTGCATGTGTATCAGTGTCAGGATGCTGTTTTGGGGTTTTGTTTTTCCAGGCCTTATTTTGTTAAACACTGGGGACTGAACTTAAGCATAAGTAGCAGGCACTCACTCAAGCACTGAACTATATAGCTATATCTCAAGTCCCTTTTATATTTTTTTTAAAGACAAGTCCTCACTACATAGCTTAAGGCTGGCCTTAAGCTAATGGTCAATCCTCCTGTCTCAGCCTTCTAGATGTGTGCCATCATACCTGATTATGAAGCTTCTCAGTAAGCTAAATTTAAATAACAAAAAGGTTTTCCTTATAGTTCAAACAAGACATAAGTATTCAAACATCAAACATACATCTCTCTACACCAGGTCCTGAACAACTAAACAAATATTAAGTAAATGCTAACTAAATGATAAGTAGTTGATTGCTGACAAGAATCCAAACAAGAGAAAAGAAGGAGCAGGAGCCACAGGCCAATAACCTACGCTAGTAAGACACTCACTGTGCAAATTTAAACTGAATTGACAGAGAGCTACCAATTAAGTTTATTTCTTCTCAAATTAAAAACAAAAGTAAGAGTTGGGCATACAGGTATACACCATAATCTCAGTACTTGGGGCGGGGGGGGGGGGGAGATAGAGGTTACCCTCAATTAAAAAGCAAGTTCAAAGGCCAGCCTAGGCTATATAAGACCACCCCTCTCCCCTTCCCCTGAAACAAGTTAGGCATGGTAGTTCATACTAGGGAGGCTGAAGCAGAAGGATTATCCTTGAGTTCAAGGCAGCCTGAGCTACACAGTGAGTTCTAGGCGAGCTTGAGCTACATATGGAGTAAGACCCTTTCACAAAGAACCAAAATGAAAACGAACATGTTCGTGCACTGTGCTCAAAACTGAATGAAACTAAAAATTTCTCTTTAAAATTGGGTCAGCAAAGATTCCAAAGGACTAAAGAGAGATGTAATGTTGAACAATGTTGAATATGGGGCTGAAGGTAGAGTCTGTAAATACATCATATATTAGTGATCACTTTTAGGTAATAAACACGTTCAAGTCCCAAACACAGCCTTCTCTAGGAGTGGTCAGTTACCTACCCAGCTTGTACTCATCATTACAGCCCTGTCTCCGTAAACGCCTGATCAGTTCCAGCTTGGCCAGGTGTGGTCCTCGGAGATGGCGAGAACTTTTAGATTCTTCTGTTATTCGATCCTCTATGAACTTGACAGCTTCTTCTGCAGAATAATGTACTTCTCCTTCCAAGGAGCTGGGAATAAATGCAGGGAAGGGCTATTTTTATTGCCTCTACACCTTGCTTCCAGAAGGTGAAAATGATCTTAAAAAACACTTTGCCAATTATAAAACAATAAAAATAGAAATAAAAGAACACTATGACCTGGATGTGGGGAAGCACAGACAATCCCTATACCTGAGGGGCAGAGAATGGAGGACTGAGTTCAAAATCAGCACTGGATACAGATTAAGAGCCTATCTCAAAAAGGCAAGGGCTTGCCCAGCATGGTGGCACACACCTTTAATCCCAGCACTCCAGAGGCAGAGGCAGTGGGATCTCTGAGAGACTAGGGCAGCCTAGTTTCCATAGTGAGTTCCAGTTCAGGTGGGACTACACAGAGACTCTGTCTTTTAAAAAAAAAAAAAAAAAAAAAAAAGCCAAGGGTTCAGAGGTAGATTACTCACCTAGCATGCTCAAAACCCTACATTCAATCTCTAGCATTCCGAAAGAGAAACAAAGAGATAGAGACAGAAAAAGAGAGGGCATGTGCAAACTATGAGCCCAATTTAACAGAAACTGAATTAAAAATTACTCTCAACTTTGGCATTTGGATAATCAACCACTTCTACCCCTTTAAAAATTGATGAGGAGGGGCATTAAGCAGGTTGAGGCACTTGAGTTCATTCACTTATTTATTTTTATTCCTTTTAAGACAGGGTCTTCCTGCTATATAGTCCAGGGTGGCCTTGAACTCACAGATCAGCCTGCCTCTGCCTCCCAAATGCTGGGATTAAAGGCATGCGCCACCACACCCGGCATTAGGCACTTCGAGTTCAATCTCTGGGAACCTCGCAGTGGAAGGATAGAATTGACTCCCACAAGTTGTCCTCTCTGTATGTAGAAAACATACAGAGAGAGAGAGAGAGAGACACACACACGCGCGTGCAGCGCACAGACAATAAAGTTTTAGATTTTTATTTTAACTTAAAAAAATTTATTTTTATTTTATGAGCATGAATGTTTTGCCTTCATGTGAGTGCACATGTGTGCAATACCCATGAAGGCCAGAAGATCCCCTGGAATTGTAGTTAAGGATGGCTGAACTCCTAGGCCACTAAAAACAATGGAAAAGAAGTACATACACCACATGTAAAGGATAGCCAAAAATATTTTAGGGAGAAAAACACTACACCAACTATTAAATCTAATACAATCCCATTATTATGTTAGCATAAAGGCAGGAACAAATGTAAAGGGAAAGACACTAAACTGCTATGGAGATTTTTGGGGGCAGATAGGATACGTGGGAATGAACATACAACGTGTCACACAAATAAGATTTTAGTGTACAAAAAACTGAGGGGAAAAGGTTTATAGTAAAAGGAATGTATTATTAAGAAAAAGAGAATTAAAAAAAATTTTTTTTTAATAAAAATTTTAAGCCAGGCTAGAGAGATGGCTCAGTGGTTAAAAGCACTGGTTACTCTTGCACAGGATCCAGGTTTAATTCCCAGCATCCAAATGGCAGCTAACAACTGTTAGTAACTCCAGTTCCAGGGGATTGAAGGCCTTTTCTGATTTCCGTGGGCACTGCATGACATGGGTCCACTGACATGCATGCAGGCAATACACTCCTACATATAAAAAATTAAAAATAAAAACAAGAAATCTGCCAGGCATGGTGGCCCATGCCTTTAAGTCCCAGCACTCAGGAGGCAGAAGCCAGAGAAAGAGGCCAGCCTGGTCTACATAGCAATTGCCGCGCCAGGAAGGGCTAGAGGGAGACCATGCATCAAAAAGACCAAAAAATAAAATAAAAATAAAAAAATTAAGCCAGGCACAGTGGCACACACCTTTAATTCTAGCACTCAGGGAGCAAAGGAAGGCAGATCTCTATGAGACTGAGCCTGTCTGGTCTACCTAGTAAGTTCCAGGCCAGCTGGGGCTACAGAAAGTACCTGTCTCAAAAACAAAAAACAACATAACAAACAAACAAACAAATATAAAATTAAAAACAAAACAGTGCCATTGTGCTGGGGATATAGTTCAGTGGTAGCTCGCTTTCGTAGAATGCATGGGACCTTTAATATCCAATACCACAGAAAGTGCCATTTGAGACACAGTTCTAAAGACCCAAAGGAGTCACTTCATGCAGGCTGGTCCCAAAAGAAACTTTGTAAAAGGAAATATATACAATGGTCCTAATGTAAAAGAAATAAAATAACAAAAGACCGTTTAGGTTTGAAAGACAAAAAAGAAAGATGACTTACTGTTCACCTTCGGCAGGAGGTGTCCAGGCCTCTTCAATCAGTCGAAAGACAGAATCGAAATAAGTCAGATAGAACTGCCAGTCATCTGAGCTAAAATCAGATTGAATGATGCACACAGGATTAAACCCATGTTGACAAATCTGCTTTAGGAACCATGATATCAACTGGCTCTCTAACTCTAACTCCATGTGCACTAGGAGCAGCCCACCTCTTCCCCTACCACCCTATAAGGCAGCATTCTTTCCTTCAAAAGCATGGCCAGCTCTAGAAACTACCTTTCTCAACAGAAAACTCCCTGCCTAGGCTCGTCATAAATAGGAGGAGGTATGGGAAAAGAAGGAAGCCTCTGTTATCAAATTTGATAAAATAACCATTTTCAGCATTCACCCTCAAGAAATTTAGCCACCACTGTGGCCACTATACTGTCTTCATGAAAGATGAAGGCTCACTGAGTTTAAAAACTTCTAAGAAACAGCTAAGAGAACACGCCTAGAAACTGCAAGACACCAACAGAGCCAGTGGTAAGCTAGAGGCTTAGAGACCTCTCAGCATCTCAAGTCACAAGAAGCAGTTATCTACTTACTTTTTCAGTAACAGGCGTCGGGAAAGGGCGTTGCACTCTGGCCACCTGCTCAGCTTCTTGTACATAGCCATGCATTTATTTTCCCGACTCTGAATCTCACTTGTCAATTTCTCTACAATTAAAAGTTATAAAAGTTGGTGAGCTGGTTTCATTTCTTCTCAAAGCCAGAGTAAAATCCAATCATCAGAGAGTAAATGGCACATTTTCTTATTTATTCTCAGAAAATGCAAAGCCTTTAAAATACACATTATTCTCTTATAAAGATTATTTTCCACCATGTGTGGTAACACGTCTCTAATCCTAGCACTCAGAAGACAGAAGCCAGCAGATCTCTGTGAGTTCAAGGCCAGCCTGGTCTACACAGTTCCAGGTCAGCTGGGGCTCTAGGGAGACCTAATCTCAAAAGTACCCCAAAACAAACAAACACAATATAGGACCTTGAATCCTCTTAACTCAAAGAGTCTGCTGCTCACAACCTATCTGATATGTACTATCTTTTTGTTTTTGAATAGTTCCCTTGGTATTCCCCCCCCCCCCCCCCCCGCCAAAAAAAAGCAAGAAAGCCAAGCATGGTGGTTCACTCAGAAGATAGAAACAGAAGAATTACTGGAAGTTCCAGGCCAGCCCAGTCTACATTGCAAGTTCCAGGCCAGCTAGGGCTCCACAGCAAGACTGTGTGTCAAACATAAAACACAAGTGAAAATATAAAATAAACCACCAAAGCCAGGTGTGGAACACACTCAGAAAACCCAGAACTGGAGAGGCCAAGGTAGGCGATGTCATGGACAGTAGCCCTGTCCCACCTTACAAAAAGAGGGGTGGACAGGCAGGCAATACGGTCAGCGACGGTAACAGTACTTGCAGCAAAGCCTGACTGAGTTCAATCTCTAGGACCAATATGGCAGAAGAAGAAAACCAACTCCTGCAAGTTGTCCTCTGACCTCCACATGCATACCATGTCATGTGCGCCCACACATATACACAACAAATGGACGAATGAGATGTTTTTTAGAACATGAAAAACAAGTGACTGGGCCTGAGTGTAATGGTACATGCCTATAATGTTAACGTGTAGAAAGCAGAAACAGGGGCCAGTTTGAGGTGGGCTTATATCTATACAGTGAGTTCCAGACCAGTCAGAGAAATACAGCCAGATCATGTTTCCAAAAACAAAACAAAAAGTCATTGTTTGCCAGGCATGATGGCTCATACTCACAAACCCAACACTCAAGAGGCTGGGGCAGGAGAACTGCTATCTGGTGAATTTATAGCTAGCCTGGGCTGCAGACTAAGAAACTGCCCCAAAACAAAGGACAAGAAAAAGTCAAGTAACAGGAAGGGAACCTTGGGACAAGTGTTAGCCATCTGGAATATAATCTTTCATATACCTTGAATTTATCAATTATTTTCAAATAGTTTAAAAATAAATATGCAACACAAAGTCTGACTGAATATAACTGATCACTCATATGACTTTTTCACATCCTTTACATTTGTGTATGAGAATACACGATAAACAATGTTTAAAGTAAAAAAAATTTCAGATAACTTTAAGAATTACCTCCTAATTTCCCTCTAATGACATCCAAGGCTTCCTGGTACTTTCCCAGTCGTTCCAGGATCATATAATAAAGTTCAACCTTATAGAAGAAACAAATTGCAACCATTGAAACTTTTCAGTAATAAGAATAGTCACTTTTCAATAACAAGAATACAGTCATTTGTATTCTTTTATTCATTTATTTAAAAATTACTCAAAAGAGCCCTGTCTGCAAATGAGAAGAAACTGACAGCCAGACTCAGATGACTATTTTCTTTACACACAGATCTTGGCCAGAAGCGCTTCTGGAGACAGCCCAGAGTTGCTGCACTGAGTGGAGGAGGGATGCCCTCAGCAGCCGAGGCCCAGATGACACCAGCTATGAATTGCACACCAGGACAAGACCCCAACACAGCAACCATCAGGAAACAGAAGGGCATGAACTACTCACTTCAGCTTCAGCTTCAATCTTGTCCTCTTTCACCATTTTCTCTACCATCCTCTCAGCCAAGGGCAGAAACATGGTTTTTGAGAGGTTTTCATCCCGTGCCGATATGGACTATAAGAGGAAAGGTAAGTATCTCACAATCCCCTGCAGCTTGCCTTCTTCAAATCACCATATACATAATCACTATGACTGGTGGCTCTGGCCCCTAACGGCCAATCCACTTGTTAAAGCATCATGTCCAGTCTCAATCTACCACACAGATACACTGAAGAGCAGCTTTCCGTATAGGAAACTTCTTTCCTAAAGAGTCACCAACCTGTGCATTTCTAAAATACTGAGCTGCCACAAGATGACTTAAATGTTTCAACATCTCTCTGGAAGTACTTAAGTAAGAGCACACTACACTGTTCAGATACACCATCGGGTTATCAAGTATGCCAATCAGGAAGTTGTTCAAAAACCTTTTGGAAATGGTGACATATTTACAAGAGGGGAAATGCCAATTCTTCCTTTTCTTTTTTTTTTTTTTGTTGTTGTTGTTGTTGTTTTTTGTTTTGTTTGAGACAGGTCTCAATATGTAGGCCTGGCTGGCCTGGAACTTGCTATGTAAATCAGGCTGGCCTCAATCTCAGAGATTTGCCTGCCTGGGGCTCAAAGTTGTTATTAAAAGCATGTACCACCATACCTAGCTGGATTAAAGGTATGCATTATCATGCCCAGTTTTTTTTGTTTTGTTTATTTTATTTAAAAACATGGTCTCATTATAGCCCTGAATGGCCTCAGAGATTCGCCTGCCTCTGCCTCAAAGTTCTGGTATTAAGGCATATACCATCATACCTGGCAGTTCAATATTCATTAACTATCAAACATGGATCAGTTGAAATCATGCACACTGGTAATTTGAATACTGCCAGAGATTCAGTTCAGACCTCATTTAACTCTTGCAAACAAGCAACCTTCCAAGTTAAGTATTTATTTTATATAGAAACTAACGGGAAAAAAATCTTCCAATAGCAATTCAAAGTATATGGAAAAGCCACCCATCTTAAAGGCATATCTGACTCCAGAATGCTTAGTTGACTGACTTTTGATCTTCTGAGACAAGGTCTCACTATGAACCCCAGGATGGTATCAAACTCAAGATCCTACTGCCAGGTGTTGGAACTCTAGGTGAGCACCACCATGCTCAGTTTAGAATGTTTCTTCTCAATCATTAGATGCACCCCATACAAACTCACTTTGGGTTTTACAGTGTTCTAGGAGATAAAGCATTTCCATTTTGCAAAAGAGTAAACTGAGGCTCAGAAAGAAAAATTTAAGGTGGGCATGGTGGTGCACAACTATAATCCCAACCTACAGGCAAGAGGACTGGAAGTTCAGGACAATCCTCAGCTACATACTGAACTGGAGGCCAGCCTGGGCTACTTGAGATCTTATCAAAAAGGGAATAGAAGGAGAGAAAAAAGGAGGGAGGGAGGGAGGGAGGGAGGGAGGGAGGGAGGGAGGGAGGGAGAGACAGAGAAAAAGAGAAAGGAAGAAGAGAAGAAAGAGGAAGAAAGGGGAGGGAAGAACACAAAGCAAGGAAAACCAGGTCAATGACTGTTCACTGACCTATGCACTGCCTTAAAAACAAACCAGGCTGAATTACCCAACGCTGTGAGGCTCATGCTTGATCAGACAGTCCAGGATTGGACTTAAGATCAGGGAAATGCAGTCCATACTACATATACATAAACCAACATAGTAACGTGGAAAGTAGCCAGCACCCAAGAAGCTGAGGCAGCAGGATCTGAAGTTTGAGATTAGTCTGGATTACACAGCAAGTCAAGGCCACCTTAGGCTACACAGATATACCCCAAACTTGAAAAATCAACTGACAATCTGCAAAGTTCTCTTTGACACTGTCACATACTACCTAAGTTCAAACACATATTACAGACAATGATGTTAAAAACAAACTTCAACCCCATTCTTAATAGCATTTGAATACTCACTTGCATAATTAGGCTCATCACAGACCAAAAGTAGTAAGGGTTTTTGGGAACAATCTTATATAGAGCCATGCCAGCCTGAAAGACAGAAAGCTTAATTTAAAAATCATCAGATAGAGAACAATAAATAAACTAGAAACTAAAAGAAACATTAATCTGCGTACATGACAAGCATCTAGGAGACCAGTAACACATTTACATATCTTGGCTAGTGTGTCTGATAGCTTCATCACTATGACAACACAAGCAATCATAAATGTGGTTTCACTTTTTCAAACATCTTTCTAAAAGAAAGTCCAATATGACCCAGTATGGTTCTAGTAGACTAACAAAACCCCCAAAATCTGACAAGTGCCTACCAATAAGCAACCATCAAGGGACTGGAGAGATGGCTCAGCAATTTGTTTTTCTAAAAGAAAGTCCAAAATACATGTGACCTAGTATGGTTACAGTAGACTACAAAAGACCTCCAAATCTGACTACAAGTGTCTATCAATAAGCAACCTTCAAGGGACTGGAGACATGGCTCAGCAGTTAAGGACACTTGCTTTTCTTACAAAGGAACCAAGTTCAGTTCCCAGCACCCATTTCACAACTAGTTCCAGGAGATCCCATGTCTTCTGTTCTCACTGGCATCTGCAACACATGTGATGCACATAAACTTACTCAAGCGCACACATACACATAAATAAAAATAAATATTTATTTTTATAAAACCAATCTTCAGGCTGGAGATGAAGCTTAGTCAGTACAGTGCTTGCCCACTGTGCACAAATCCGAAGATTTAATCCCAATACTGCACAAACTGGGCACTGTGATGCACTTATAATCATTAACAGAAGTTTAAGGTCATCCTCAGCTACAGAGAGTTTCAGGCCAACCTGGGCTACATGAGACCCAGTATCAAAACAAGAAAACAACAACAATTTAACTAAAGACAACATAAATAATCAATTACACCAAAGCAGATAAAGAAAACCAGATAGCAACTAGGCATAGTGGAAAATTATTAGGTTCTTCCAAGCCATCAATTAGAACTAACACTATCAGCTAGGAACAATGTGGCATGCCTATAATCCTAAAACTTGGGAAGTAGGGGAAAATGACCAAGGGCTCAAAATCATCCTAAGCTATGTGAAGGAGATACTTAAGGCTCCATTGAGCCAGGCATGGTGGCACACACCTTGAGCCTGACACTTGGGAGGCAGAAGCAAGCACTGAAGATGAAGCCAGCCTAGTCTCCATAGCAAGATGAAGGTCAGCTGTGGCTACATAGAGACCCTGTCTCAAAAAAAAGATTCTGTCAAAAAACAAAAAGAACAAAAAAAGAACTAACACTTTCATCATGTATATGCAATGTACATACCTACAATATGACAATTCAAGGCAGGAGCAAACAAAATGGAATTAAATAGACTTTATTTAGACATAAGTCAGAACTGCCTATATAATAAGCCAAACCAAGAAGAGACTGAAGTTAAGGACTCTATCTGCTAACATCATAGTTACTGTTCTGTCTCTTTTAATCTTTGCCAATGTCAGTCTACTTACAAAATTACATGGCGGTTCTGTGAAACAGAAGGGACCATCTATTCCTAATAATGATAGAAAGACATGAATCTTTGTTCTAAAAGTCACTTAAAACCTAAGGAAAAAAACATTTGCCTAGCAAAAACAAAAACAAACACAACAAAACACCTAGGACTGATCTCTAGCAAGGTAGGGAAAGAGATGAGGTTAAAAAATAAACAAATTATCTTCATTTGTGTGAGGGGGCTTTGTGTGTGTGCATGTTCACTTCAGTGAATGCACCTGGGTGCAAGTGTGCATGTGGAGGTAACAAGTCAACCTTGAGTCTCTTAACCAGCTTGCCAATTAGTCTATGCCAGCTGGCCAGAAAGCCCCAGGCATCTTCCTGTCTCCACCTTCTCAGGGCTGGGATTACAGGCATACCACCAAGCCTTTTAAATGGGTGTTAGAGATCAAACTCAGGTTCTCATGCTTATAAACCAACTAAGTTATCTCCCCAACCATTTATTTTTTTGAGACAGTGTCATGTAGCCTAGACTTGAATTTGATATGTTGCTCGAAATAATTCTGAATTCCTGATCTCTGGGACCACCTCTCAAAAGGTACTATTACTTAGCAATAAAAATGTATATGAAAACATCGAACATTCATGCAAGGGCTGGGTGTGGTGGCACACATCTTTAATCCCAGCACTTGGGAGGCAGATCTCTGTATGAAGCCAGCCTGGTCTACAAACAAGTTCCAGGCCAGCCAGTATTACATTGTGAGACCCTGTCTCAAAACAAAAAGAAAAGCAAGGTTATACTTATTTCCTTTCCTCTTTATTAGAAAATGGAGAAGTATATTACTAAGCTCCTGCAAAACAGCAGTCTCGCAGACAGACCTCAAAGGACAAAGTGAAATCTCTAAGCTAAGATTGAAGTGAGGCTATTGATATAAGCACAAGTACTTGAGGTGAACAGGTAAGTAAGCCAGTCCATTCTAAAAGGGAGGAAATCAATCTGAACAAAAACATTTTTAAAAGTGAGTAAAGAGGGCTGGGGTAGAGCTTGGTGGGACAGCACTTGTCTAGCACGCACAAGGCTCTGGGTTGAACCTCCAGTACTGCCAAAGACAGAAAAAAATAAATCAAAGTCTGGGTTATGGCTCAGCAGTAGAGTACATGTTCAGCATATGCAAGGCCCTAGGTCCAATGTCCAGCATCAACAAAAGAAAACAAGTCCAAGAAACACACAAGTACCTTCTCTGTAAGGTCTTCAAAAAGAAGTCTACAGGGACTGGGGAAACATCTATAAATCTATACTCTCCAAGGTATTGCATGTTAGCAGTACTGTGCAGCGGCAAAATGGAAAGAAAGAAGAAGTCCAGGATGAGGTATAGAAAGAGGAAGGACCCCCAAAGCAGGAAGTAGGATCAAGACAGTCAGGGCACAGAGTAGATACTCAGTGAAATGGAAGAGTACAAGGTCTGCAGTTCCCTGTGCCTAACACTAGGGCACACATATTCTGGGGGAATGTAGTAAAAAGTTAGAAGGAAATTTTACCCACAATTTGAGGAAAAAACATTTTTATAATGACACACAAGATTTTTTTAAAGGTACTCAGAATATTAGAAATCAACATAAAATATAAGACAAATATTTCTTGTCAGCATCATACCACCTGGTAGACTGAGATAATCCTACCAATATGAAAAACTGATGACATGGCTCTAGGCTGCTACTCGGAGCATGTGAACATCATTACAGAAAAGGTAAAGCGAACTCACTCCAAGAGTAACTACTCATATTTCAATATGTTGGTTTTAAATATCACCTTGCAAGATGTCATCTGGGGCAGTACATCCTCATTTCCTGACCTCCCCGGCAGCTTCCCTCCCTCAAACTCCAGAGCTCGTACAGGTCCACCATGCATTTAACAAAAATTTACTGTGTAGATGCTATTCCATGCACTGAAGGCTCAGCAATGAAGGAACTTACATGAAATCTTACATTTGTGAAATGCCTGTTACTGTATACTGATACAGCTCATTCAAAATAAACACACATATAAGCTAAGGAACTGCAGCTTTCTTAAGCAACAAACTAAGATCATGTAACAAATAGACATTTCAGGCTTGCACTGTAACTCAGTAGCAGAGTACTCACCTATCACCCAGGAAGACCTAAATTCTATCCCCAGCACCACAAAAAATTTGAAAAATTAAATGAAAAATTTAAAACATTAGACATAGCATTCTAAAACATTTAGCACTAGGCCACATCATTCTTCCAATGCATTAGAATAGAAATCATGTTTGAAGGACCTGAGGAACTAAAATAATAAACCACATCAAAGGACTCTCCCCCAAAACAAGATGCATTTGTAAAAGTAAACCACAGAAAAAATGAAAACTGGCTCTACATTCAAATGGTATGGAGGTTTTATTCCCCTTTTTATTTTTTTAATATTTATTTTTGGGACTGGAGAAATGGCTCAGCATTTAGGAATATTGGCTGCTCTTGCAGAGGACCTGAATTCAGTTCCCACAACCCACGTGGTAGCTAACAACCATTCATAACTTGAGTTCCAGAGTTGGGCATTGCACACATATGGTGTGCTTATATAAAAGCAGAACACTAATATACATAAGAATAAATATTTATTTATGTGTGTATGTGTAGGATATGTGCACTTGAGTATGAGTACCTATGGAAGCTGGAGATCCCCGTGCAGCTGGAGTTACAGGTACTTGTAAGCTGCCCAATGTGGGTGCTGGGAACTGAATTTAGGTTCTCTGAAATAGTACTCTCTCTTGACCACTAAGACACCTCTCCAGCTCCAAGTTTTTTCCTTTTGTCAAAACATAGTATGTCTATTGCGTGAACTGTTTCCTGTTTATAAGCAATTTGTACAATATTTATGCATATTTATTTCTGATATATTTTGTTGGGTCATAAAGTCAGCATATGCTTTTTTAAAAAATAAGTACCATTTTGGTTCGTGGTCTCAGAATTACAGCCTTTACTGAGAAAGACATGAGAGGAGTTTAAGGAGAAGGCTGTTTACAACCAGCTTCTCACTGAACATATATTCAGAACATGAATATATTTGGAACACCTTTCTATAGCAACAAATAAAATACAAAATATCATTTGGGAGATGGAGTACTACACTTTATTCTACCACACTGATGAACCTTAACTTCTTTTAATGCTATCCTTATAAACAGGTACCCAATATACTTAGCTTCAAAAATATTCCTAAAAGTAGAAATGGTATTAAGAATTTATGTGCATAAATGGATGCAGTGCTGCGTATATAATCCCAGCACCTGGCAAGTAGAGGCAAGGAGATCAGGAGCACAAGGCTATTCTCAACCACACAATGAGTTAGAGCCCAGCCTGGGCTACATGAGATCCTGTCTCAAAAAGCTAAGGGGAGCTGGATGTGGCAGCACACACCTTTGATCCCAGCACCCAAGAGGATCCCACACAGGTGGAACTCTGTGAGTTTGGGGCCAACCTGGTTTACATATAGAGCTCCAGGCCAGCCAAGGCTATATACCTATCTCAAACAAACAAACAAGGAGGAAAAGGAAAAAAAAAAAAAAACAGTAGAGCTTCCAATTAAAAAGAATACTTAGGGACTGGAGAGATGGCTCAGAGGTTAACCAGACTCCTCTTGCAGATTATCCAGGTTGTTCCCAGCATCCACTTGGCAGCTAACAACCATTCATAACTCCAGTTTCAGGGGATCTGATGCCCTCTTCTGATCTCCCGGGGCACTGCACAACAGAAGTGCACTTACATACATGCAGGCAATACATTCATATATTTAATAATTTTTTTTTAAATAATAATAAAAAGAATATTTAACTCTAGAACTCGGGAGGCAGAGTCAGGGGGTTCTCTGTGAAACTGAAGAAGACAGACTGGTCTATACAGTGAGTTTCAGGCCAGCTGAGGCTAGAAAGAAAGGCTATCTCAAAAAAAAAAAAAATTATATATATATTTATATATATATATATATAAAATGTTAAAGAGGCCCAGGTAGAGTAGCACACACCTTTAATCCTAATACTTGGGAGTAAAAATAGTAATAACAATAATAATATTTCTGTAAAGTTTTTTTTGGTCTTTTTTTGAGACAGGGTCTCCCTGTAGCCTTAGCTGTCCTGGAACTCACTATGTAGACCAGGCTGGCCTTGAACTCACAGAGATCCACCTGCCTCCGCCTCTGCCTCTGGAGGGGTGGGATTAAAGGAGTGCGCTACTGTAGCGGGACAACACCTTTTTCAATTTTTATGTAATTACATTTGGGTAAAAAAGAAATTCTACTTTGAAAATTTGTGTAAGGGAATATAAGTGATTTAAAGAAGAAAGACTGCATCAATACAGTATCGTTTACCCTGCTTGATTTTCTATTGTTATAATTTAACATTACAGATGAAGAATAAGAAAATAAAAACTCAAAAACATCTATGTGTCACATCCGTAATTCCAGTACTCAGGAGATAGAAACAGGATTGAGAGTTCAAGGTCAGCCTGGTTACACAGTGAGTTCAAAACCAGCAGGGCTACATAAGACCTTGTCTCAAGCTTTGTATCAGAAGGCATTCTGTCTACAAAGTAGTTTTTTTTTCTTCTTTTGGAGATAGTCTCCTATATTCCAAATTAGCCTCAAACACACTATGCAGCTAAGGATGACTTCGAATTCCTGATCCTAATGCCTTTAACTCACAAGTGCTAGAATTATAGGCATGTATCCTATGTCTGCTTTATCCTACAGAGCAATTTTTTAAAAATTAAATACTAAGGAACTGGAGAGATGGTTCAGCAGTTAAGAGCGAATACTGCTCTTCCACAGGACTCAAGTTCTGTTCCTAGTATGATATCAGGTGACTCAGAACCACCTGTAACTTGATCTAACACCTGTAGATCAAGCTTCAGCATGATCTGACATCTCTGGCCATCTTGGGTATCTGCATTCATGTGTACACATGCACATACACACATGTAATTAAAAGTTAAAAAATTTAAATAGTAGAACCTGAGCTGGGTGTAGTACTGTACACCTATAATCCCAGTTACTCAGGAAGGAGAAGCCATTCTGGGCAAGACAAGGGGTCCAGTTGCCCAGCCTGAACTCAAATTCAACACATAACTAAGAATGGCTTTGAACTTCTAGTTCTCCTCCTCTCCTTCCTGAGCACTAAGATGACATGCATATGCCACCATGCCTAGCTTATATGTTGCCAGACATCAAACCCAAGATTTCATGCATGCTAGCCAAGCACACTATCCAACTGAGCTACATCTCCCCAGTCCCCTAATAAAATTTCCTAGAAGGGCTAGAAGTTTAGCTCAGTGGGAATGTCGGCCTAGGGTACACAGGCTCTGGGTAATCCCCAGCACCACAAAACAATTACAATTAAATAAATAGCTTATCTGTTGTTGCACTTAAGAAGGCAGATTTCATTTCCCTGGAATGTCAGCTTCATTTATACATCAGTTTATTTGGGTCCAAATGAGGCTGCTTCAAATGCACACAAAGAGCACCTAAATGTGGCCATTGGTAATACCTGCCTCAGGCAAGCAAGAATTTAAAAAGCTCAGACAACAGGGATTTCTCCTCTGGTGGATTTTTTTAAATCTCAGAAGGCTGAAACAATCAATTGACTAGAAATAAACTTCAAATTTGTTCTTTCTATGTCCGTTCAATTTCTGCTCTGGGATGTCTGTTCTTTTTTCTGAAAATTTAATAGCACTCTCAAGAAAGGGAACAATTTGAAGTGGATTTACTAGAACCAAACAAAACACACCAGCAAGCAACAGAAGAAAAAGCAACCTTCCCAAGTAAAATATTTTAAAAACTTGAATAGTAAATAATTAGCTGATCGCCACACAAAACATACAAATTCAATTCAATTCTATACACACAGACACACACATTAAATCACAGTAAAAAGACTATTTACCCCACAGCTCAGAGGATTTGGCGACACATTTACCTGCTGCATTTTCTTGTACTCGCCTACTCTGGCATAGGCCATGAAGAGATGGGAGTGATATTCCTCACTGTTGGGAACCTTCTTCACAGCCGCTTCATAAAGTTTTGTAACTAACTCCGCTAAGAAGAAAAATAAGATTTGAGCACACTTCAGTAATTAAAGTAATTAAAATAAATCCCAATAGCATGTAATTTTTAAGTATTTGGTGAAGAGTTGTCGCCTATCATTCAAGAAATAGGTAGTGTTCATCCTGTCTCATCTGAACACTACTCTTCTGCTCAGGTGTTGCTTCAAGGACATGTGGATTAAGTCCTCAACCTCATCGCATTTACGACAGTCACTTCTGACCCTGACTGCTTCCTCTTTCCTCCAGGACTTAGAGCAGAAACCCTGTGTGTCCCACTTTCCTGCTCCGGCTGCCCAGAGTCACCTTTCCTCTTTTCTACAGTGACTTTCACATGAGAACACAGTTCCTGTGTACTCCTTCTGCAAACCCCTCCCTGAATAGTCTCTACTTCTCAACCCCAATTTAATCATTGTCTCCTCTGCCATATTAGACTCTTAATAAAAAAGAAAAGAGCAATTAAAGCACTTATCTGGATGTGGTGGCACAGGCCTGTAATCCTAACACTTGGGAGGCTAAGGCAGGAAGATTGAGAGTTTCAGACCTGCCTAGGTTACAGAGTGAGTTCATCCTGAGCAACTTGGTGAGACCCTGTCTTGAAATAAATACAGTAAGGACTAGGAATGCGGCTTAGGGGTATTGTGCTTGCCTATCATGAGTAAGGCCCTGTCTTCAATCCCCAGTATCACAAGAAAATAACAAGCTGACATTATCTTTCTTCATCTTTAAGCAAAACAAACACCCTCTGATATAACAATTCTATCCAGAAACAGTGGAGTCACTCAAGGAGTATCTGGCAATGAACCCAGATGAACTATAGCCACATGGATACCATGTAGATATCAGGTGGACACCCAGTGGAAGAAGCAAATTGCAGAATTAAGTACAACTGAGATCCAGTGACACAAAATCCAAGATGAAGCAAGACCAATGAGGCATCAGAAGGAAATGAGACAAAGAGTGAAAGAGAAGACAAGTTACAGGTGCAATTCAGAGGTAGCTCAGTAGTGGAGGGTTTGCCCAGCACGGGCCAGAACCTTGGCCTGCTCCTCCAATACAATAAAAAAAAAAAAGGGGGAAAAAGGGAAGAGGAACAAAAGGAGGGATGGCGGCAGGCAGGCAATCAACGTAAACCATTGAGAGTAGCAGATACCTCTTGGGAGGCAAAAGGGAAACAGATCCATGAGGAACACACACTGGAAAGTTTCCTAACATGAGCAATGTTCTAGTCTGTCCTTCCTTCCTCCTTTCCCTCCCTCTCTCCTTCCTTTCTATTTATTTATCATGTAGACATGCTTACATGTGTATACCACAGTGTACAAATGGAGATCAGAGGAAACTTTCAGATATCAGTTGTCTCCTTCCACGGTGGGTTCAGGGAACTCTGATTGTCAGGGTCACACAGCAAGTGCTTTTACCTCCTAAGGAACCGCACCAGTCCAACAATGCTCTTTTTCTTAACTAAAGGTAAGTTCATGAGTGTTTATTATGATGCATCAAACTTACTACATATGTTCTTTAATAATAATACATGTTCTTTAATAATAAATAACTTGAAAAACTACTAAAAAATTTTTTTTTAAGAAATCAAAATAAGGACCAGACATGGCAGTGCACATCTTTAATCCCAGCATTCAGGAGACAGAGGCTGGTGAATCTCTGTGAGACTGAAGCCAGCCTGGTCTACCTAGTGAGTTGCACATCAGCGGAGGCTAAAGAAGACCCTGTCTCAAAAAAAAAGAAAAAAAAAAATGAAAACCTTTATTTAAGGCAACATACTTATAGATAAAATTATATGCTTTGGAATAATGTGGCAGAGAGAGAGACAAAATTAAATGAGCCATGTGTTAATAACCACTGAGGTAGGGACTGGGTAGAAGGGGATGACTATGGTACTCTACTTCTGTCTGTGTCGAATATCTGCGGTAGAGAAAACAGGCAGAAGGACTTCATTTAGCAAAACACACTGCTATCAGAAGTGAATTCATCTTTACTGGTTTTCCAAGTGAAAGGTACTAAAGCATCTAAGCTACTCTGGCAGAAGTCTTCACAAGCCATGGTTAATGTATTCACTCCACCCCCAAGTCAGTGACATGGGAATCCCACAAAGCAAGACTAAGAACTCAGTGAAAGATGTGATGACACACACTCAAGTTTAGCAAGAGAGAGACATACGGCGGTGCATCTCTCGGTAAAGGATGGTCAATGCCTGTAGCGAGTTGTCATCTGTGGGCTCAAGGGCAGCCACCTCCTGAGCCAAGGTAAAAGCTTCTTCCTGTTTTCCAGTTCTCTGTAAACCAATTGCCTTCAGAACCTGACAGCAAAGAGAGAAAAATGAGTTTTTAAAAGGACAGCTGAGGATGTCCTAAGTTTGCAGCTGGAATACATAATAAGATTCTGCCTCAGAAGAAAAAAGGGGGGAGCATGGGAAGACAGCGAGCAATAGCTGAGGTGGTGAATACAGTACTTGCCTTACCAGCACAGGGAACTGGGTTCAATTCCCGGGACCCATATTTTTAAAAGAGCCAGGTATACGCTGGGAATGGTGATATACACATTTAATCCCAGCACTGCTGAGGCAGAGGCAGGTGGATCTCGCTGAGTTCAAGGCCAGCCTAGTCCACACAGTGAATTCTAGGCAAACTGGGACTACAGAGAGACTCTGTCTCAACAACAACAAAAAAAAGCTAGATGTGGTGGCATGTAATTCCAGCACTAAGAAGGCAGGCAGGTAGATTTTTTTTTTGGAGCTTGTTTTTTTTTTGTATTTTTTTTGGAGCTTGGCAGCAAGCTAACCAAACTACTCTAGCCTACATTGCAAGATCCAGTAAAGTAAGACTCTGTGTCAAAAAAAAAAAACCCCAGCTGCAGACGCATGGTGGCACATGCCTTTAATCCCTGCATTCTGGAGGCATGTCTGTGACAGCCTGCTCTACACACATAGTTCCAGGACAATGTCCTGGGGCTACAGGGAGACCTCGTCTCAAGAAAGACCAAAAAAAAAAAAAAGAAAGAAAGGTGGGTGCTAAAGAGATGGATCAGCACTTGGTGGTCCATCATGAGGACCACAACACTCACATCAGGTGATTTATAAACACGTGTAACTCCAGTTCTAGGGGATTTAATGCCTCTCTGGCATTCACAGGTACCCAATAAAAACAAATATTAAAAAAAAGGTGGACAGTATCTCAAAAATGCCTGTGGATGTTCTCTGGCCTCCACATAATCACCCCAAAACATGAACAGACACATTTATGTGCATATGCACACACAAGAAAAGGATTTGTGAAGCAACAGCTGATCTGAAAGCAGATGTTGTAAAGTATGACAAGCTGCTGATCAACTAAAAATATAAAGTAACCAAGTCAAGGTTCATTCCCATTTCAATTACATCATTCCAATTCCTATTTCAATCACATTAAAAGTACGTATCATTTAAAAGACTGAAAAATAAAGTGCTATTCCAAAATATAAAGTTATCTTTCAATTAAATATTATCTATGGTATATAAAGTGCTCAGGAAAAATATATCTTATAGAGGAAGGGAGGGAGGAAAGGAGGAAGGGAGGGAGGGAAGGAGGGAGGGGTGGAGGACAGGCAGGCCTGGGAAGTAGATGCAGGAGAACAAACTCAAGCTCTTTCTCAGTTGAAAGGCAAGTTTGAAGCTACAAAAGCCTCTGTCTCAAAAAGTTAAAACAAACAAAAAAGGGAAATAAAGAATTACAAATATTACCCACAGCCAAGCATGGAGGCACACACCTTTAATCCCAGGAGAGGCAGGCAGATCTCAAGACCAGCATTGTCTACACAGGGAATTTTAGGCTAGCTCGGGAGACCCTGTCTTAAATACATATTAAACCCATAAATACAATTAACTGCTGAAGGAAAAATGAAGTTACCTTAGCACAGTGAAGATCCTTGTGTTTTTTCAACAGTTTATCAGCTTGCTGAATTGCCATTTTATTATTCCCGTTATCAAGATAATCTGGGAAAAAGAGAAATTATGAGTTATTATATTCCTTTAGCAACAAACAAGAGAAATACAGGTTTCTTTGAGATGTTTCAGAAAGAATCTTAATTTGTCAATATATCATGGAAGAGGCTGCTGCTGATTCTTCTGTAACTGTTCAGCAACTGCCCCTTGAACTGTACTAAGCAAATTTTTGTTTAAAAAAAAAAAAAGCAAAAACAAGGAGCTGGGTATGGTGGCACTCACCTTTAATCCAAGCACTTGGTAAGAAGAGGCAGGCAGATCTCTGTGAGACCAAGGCTGGCCTGATCTATACAGCAAGTGCTAGGCCAGCTGTGGCTAAAGGGAGACCCTGTCTTAAAATAAACACGGGCTGGAGAGATGCACTTCCTGCTGCTCTTATACAGGACCCTAGTATGGTTTCCAGTATCCATGTAGGGTGACTCAGCCCCCAAAACCTCAGCTTCAAGGGGGATCTAACGTCTCTGACCTCCACAGGCACCTACATTCATGTACATATAACTACACTCACATATATAATTACAATTAAAAAACAAAACTTTTTTTTTTTTTTTTTTTTTTTTGGTGTTTTTGAAACAGGGTATCTCTGTAGCCCCAGCTGGCCTGGAACTCACTATGTAGACAAAGTTGGCCTTGAACTCACAAAGATCCACCTGCCTCTGCCTCCCGAGTGTTGAGATTAATAAACCATGTCCAGTTTATTATTTTTATTTTATGCGTATGAGTTTATTGCCTGCATGTAGTTAAGTGCACTCATGTCATGCAATGCCCATGAAGGTCAGAAGAGGGTGCTGGATTCCTCTGGAAGTGGTGTTACACATAGTTGTTAGCTGCCATGCAGGTGCTGGGAATTGAACGCAAGTCCTCTGCAAGAGCAGTCAGTGCTCTAACCACTGAGCCATCTCTCTAGCCCCATGTTTATTTATTTTTTAATGCATTATGTGTGTGGATTTGTAAACATGAATAAGTACCTGTGGAGGCCATAAGGCGGCATAAGATCCTCTGGACTTAGGAGTTCCATGCAATTGTGAGATGCCTGACATTAGAGTGCTGGGAATAAATTCAAACCCTCTAGAAGAACAGTACATGGTCTTAACTGCTGAGCCATCTCTCCAGTCCTTGTTAATTACTTGTATACAGGGCAGGGAGGGCATGCGAACATTTGAAATAAAATTTTTAACAATGAATCCTTGGGCCTGGCAAGATAGTTCAACAAGTAAAGGTGCTTGCAGTCAAGTCTAATGACCTCAGTTAGATCCTGGAGAGCACCAACTCCCACAAGCTGTCCTCTGACTTCTAGGTGCCGGGAACCAAGTGACCTCTGTCTGACCCTCCTGCAAATGTAACATCCTGAGACCTGTTGATGCCAATGGTTTCAACCTAGAGTTTCTTAATGTCTTTACGAACAAGTTCCCCCACCTGTATCTGCCCTTTACATGACCTTATCTGCTGGAACATCTTGCCAACACGCCCCACCTAGCCCCTTGCAGCAGCAGTATTTAAGAGCTCTGTAAAAAATAAAGATTTGCCAATCTGATCAGAGAAACTGTCTTGTCGGCCCTCCCGTGTGCCTCTTGTCCCTTTCATTCCAGGTTTCTGAGGACTCGTGCCCTGTTGATGCCCTGCCGGCCGGGGGAACTGGCACCACAACGTGGGGCTTGACCACCCTTCAATTCCTGCGAACACCATCCATCACTTTGTTCAAGGTACCTTCATTCACTAAGGCACAGCGGCCAAAGAGGTAACGCACCGGCTTGCACTAGAGGTGGTCGCGGGCTGCCCCTGCCCGAAAGAACGACCAGGGTCACTAAATTGTGGACGACGACTGGTGAGTTTTGCCATGGACAAGAAATAAGTAAGCATGACTTATTTGTTACGGGCCTCAAAGAGGCCCTCAAGGTACGAGGAGCTAAAGTAAGAAAAAAAGACTTGCTTCATTTTTTAAATTCTTAACTGATGTCTGTCCATCAGTTTCCTCAGGAGGGTGCTATTAATGAAAAACGATGGGCCAGGGTGGGTGATTGCCTTAAAGATTATTACAAAACCTTCGGGCCCGAAAAAGGTTGTTCCAGTCTCAGCCTTTTCCTGCTGGAACCTCATAGACGATGTTCTTACAGCTTATGGTACTTGCCCAAATATTCAAGATCTCGTTAAGGAAGGGGAAGAGACTTTAAAAAGGCTTTCCAGGCCACCCTCTGAGATGCCTTTCCCATGTTCCTCTGTTATAATTAATGTTGATTTGGCCACGGATCCAAAACCAATTGCCTTTTGCCCGGGATCCTCCACCTTTCCGGAATCACCCAAACAATTCTATCCCTCCCTGGCAGAAATTCAGGGCCCCTCCTGATTGGAGCAACAAGGCCCATCCCTGCAACAGTTAAATGTATCCTACCTTCTTTCTGTTGCACGCCCTCAATTGCTCCCTCCTCTCCTGCCATCTTATCGTACCTCCGCCCCCCCCTTGAGTCAGGGCCTCTTAGAAACTCCCGTTGCATCTGCGATACCAGGCACTAGTTCAAAGATCACTGCCCTTCTCAAGGCCCTAGAAGAAAAAGAGACTCAATTACAACTCCTCAAAAAATTAACTGCTGTTACGGAGGAGCTGTCTGCCCTCCAAACCCCTTCTAAAGCCTCTTCAAATAAAAAACTGAAAACATAACCTGTGCTAGCATTCCCCGTTACCACACATAGTCGAGCTGCTGCCGCTGCCTCTAATCCTGCTGACTCAGACAACTCTGAGTTGGAAAAAGAAGAAGACTGCCCTCTGCCATCGTCCTCTCTCCCTGGTCCATCCCCTTATCCTCGCCTCTCCTTGCGCCTTGGCGGTGCCTCAGATTCTGATTCAGAACAGAATGAAGAGCTTCCTCAACCTGCCCTCCAAAAGTATAAACCTTTAAATGTAAAATTCCTTGAGAGACTTAAATTAGCTGTTACCAGTTATGGACCAATGGCCCCATATACATTGACACTTTTGGAGAGCTATAGTAAGAAATGGTTAACAACTAATGACTGGCAACGTGTTGCTCTATCAGGCGGGGGACTTTGTTCTTTGGAAAACTGAACTTGTAGAAGTTTGTAAAAACCTTGCTCACCAATACTTGCAAAAACCCAGTCTTTTAAGAAGCTCATGGGGGAGAGCCCTCATAATACTGACGAGGTTCAAGCTGCATTCCAGCCTGGGATCCTTACTCAAATTCAGACAGCCTGTTTAAATGCCTGGAGGCGCTTTGCCCCTAAGGGCCCAGTAACTACTTCCATAGCCAAAATTCGCCAGGGCCCCGAGGAACCCTACAGTGATTTCATCAGCTGCATTATTGAAGCAGCTGAACGCCTCCTTGGAGAAGGAGAGACTGATAGTCCCTCCATTAAACATCTGGCCTTTGAAAATGCTAACCCTGCCTGCCAAGCTGCAATTCGCCCACACAAAAATAATAGTCCTTTTGAGTATATCAGACTCTGCTCAGGTATTGGATCCTCACAGGCGCTGGGACTAACAATTGGGATGGCCTTACGTGACGTTCCCTTTGCCCAGCCTCAAAAAACTTGCTTTAATTGCAAACAACCAGGCCATTTTTCTGGGGAGTGCACTGGCCCTCGGGCCCAAGCTCTCCCCCGGCCTCCACCTGCTACGCCATGCCCTCGATGTAAGACAGGCAAGCATTGGGCCTCGGCATGTAGCTCTAAAGCTGACTTACAGGGTCAGCCTATACCTCCCTGGTAGTCGGGAAACTCCCTTCAGGGCCAGCTCTAGGGTCCTCTTCTGAGACAAGCCCCTGGAGCTGTCAGGTTTGTCCCTCTGTGAGCAATCCAGCCTGCTCCCCGCAGTTCGTTTGCTACCTCTGGCGAGCCGCAGCAGGCAGCGCAGGATTAAACCTCTGTGCCTCCTCCAGCACAATATTAACTGCTTCTGAAGGTCCCCAAGCCATAAAGATAGGAGTTTTTGGCCCCCTGCCCCCCAACATGTTTGACATTATTCTCAGTACAGCCAGCACCACCTTACAAGGTATCCAAATCACCCCTGGAGTGGTTGATAATGATTATACAGGGGAGATTCAGGTTATGGCCTCTGCCTTGGCCGGCTCACAAGCTATTTCCCCAGGGGACCGTATAGCTCAACTTATTCTTCTTCCTCTTTCCAAAATAAACAATAACTGTTATAAAGAACATAAAGATTCTGACCCCCCCAGGATCTTCAGATATATATTGGATACAACAACTCTCCCCTAATCGCCCCTCCCTCAAATTATTCTTAAATGGAAAATCTTTTGTGGGCATATTAGACACGGGGGCGGATGCCACGGTAATTTCCAAAAAAGATTGGCCCTCCTCTTGGCCTCTTACAGCTTCCTATACCCAGTTAAGCGGCATTGGACAGTCTACCAATCCTCAAATTAGCTCCCAAATTCTAAATTGGACTGATGAGGAAGGAAATTCGGGCACAGTCACCCCTTTTGTTGTCCCTGGGTTGCCTATTAATTTATGGGGACATGATATTCTTTCCCAAATGAGTGTCATTATGTGTAGCCCTGACGAAACTGTTACGAAACAAATGCTCCAACGGGGATATGTCCCTGGAAAAGGGCTTGGAAAAAATGTACAGAGAATCAAACAACCGCTCCCTATTGTTCATAAGGCAGACAAATTGGACATTGGCGCATCGCCTTTTTCCTAATGGCCATTGACACTCCTGCACCCCATACACTATATGCTGAAAAAAATCTCCTGGGTAACTGAAATCCTGTATGGGTTGATCAATGGCCTTTATCAATAGAAAAGACACAAGCAGCTATTGCGCTAGTGTAGGAGCAACTTGCTGCTGGTCACTTAGAACCTACTAACTCTCCATGGAATTCACCCATCTCTGTTATAAAGAAAAAATCTGGCAAATGGCGATTGCTACAAGACCTGCGGGCAATCAATAAAGTTATGCTTCCCATGGGGGGCCCTTCAACCAGGGCTCCCTTCACCTGTGGCCAATCCCTCAGGTTATTTTAAAGTAATTACAGACTTAAAGAACTGCTTTTTTACCATCCCCCTCCATCTGGATGATAAGCCTCATTTTGCCTTTAGTGTGCCTCAAATTAATTTTCAAGGGCCTATGCCACGCTACCAATGGAAAGTGTTGCCAAAGGGCATGACTAATAGTCCAACCTTGTGTCAAAAATTTGTTGCCCTTGCCATAGATCCTATTAGAATATGTTGGCCCGCTGTACATATTCTTCATTATATGGATGACATTTTTTTAGCTGCTGCCTCTAAGGACATGCTTTTTTCCTGTTTGAGAAGTTTAATATTAAAACTAGCCCAAAGAGGCCTTCAGGTCACCCCAGATAAAATACAACTCTCGGATCCTTATTTTTATCTGGGGTACAAACTTTGCCAAGAAAAGGTTTTAACCACACGCATTCGGTTGCGCACCTCTCACTTAAAAACACTCAATGATTTTCAAAGGCTATTGGGAGATATAAAATGGATTCGGCCTTACTTACGTCTGGCCCCAGAAGTTCTGGCCCCCCTTATTGATATTCTTAATGGAGATCGTAAGCCACTTTCACCAAGACAGCTTACATCACAAGCCCAAAAGACTTTAGACATAATCAGTGATGCTATAAACACCCAGTCTGTATATCAGGTTGATTACACTCGTCCCTTATCCTTTATAGTTTGCTCCACCAGTCATGCACCTTGTGGAGTATTTTGGCAGAACTCCCCTAAAAGCAGGCAAGGACACCCCATCCTTTGGGTTTATTTGTCTGCCTCTCCTCATAAAGTTCTTGCTACATACCCGTTTTTGGTAGCCCAACTAATTATAAAAGGCAGAAAGCTTAGTTGCCAATATTTTGGCAAGGACCCTGACTCCTTAATTATTCTTGATGGCCCAGATCAACTTAACTGGCTCCTTCAAACCACTGATGATTAGGCGATAGCCCTCTCTGCCTTTACAGGAACAATAGATAACCATTACCCACCTAATCACTTAGTTCAGTTTGCTATTACTCATCCCTGTTTTTTCAAAAAATACCTCCTTAGTGCCTTTACAGGATGCTATTACTGTATTTACAGATGGCTCAGCAAATGGTACTGCCTCCTATGTTATGAATAATTACCCTACTGCCTTTCCAACCCCATATACCTCAGTACAGTTGGTAGAGCTGTTTGTCACTTTTGTAGTTTTTAAAAAATTTTCCGACCAGCCTTTTAATCTTTATACTGATAGCGCCTATGTCGCCCGCTCTGTTCCCCTATTAGAAACAGTTCCCCTTATAAAACCCTGTTCTAATGCTTCCTCTCTCTTTCTTAAAATTCGCTCACTCATTTGCTCCAGGAATTTTCCTTTTTATACAGGCCATTTGCGAGCCCATACAGGGCTTCCAGGGCCACTGTCAGGGAAATGCAATTGCAGATTCTTGCCTACACAACAACTGATAGCCTCAGTGTCCCTTGACCCTATCTCTCAAGCACAGCAGGCCCATGCATTACATCACTTTAACTCTCAAACGCTACGCCTAGCTTTCAAAATTACATGTGAACAAGCCAGAAACATTCTAAAAGATTGCCCCGGCTGTGCTACTTTTCTCCCAGTCCCCCATCTGGGGGTAAACCCACGAGGCTTAATTCCCAATGAAATATGGCAAATGGACGTCACACATCTTAATGACTTTGGAAAATTTAAATATGTCCAATATCACCATTGATACCTTTAATGGCTTCATATTTGCTTCCCTTCACGCTGCAGAGGCCTCCAGAACTTTTATTGCACACACCCTTCAGTGCCTCTCCATCATGGGCCTCCCCAAAACAGTAAAAACTGATAATGGTCCGGGATATACAGGGCAAAAATTCCAATCCTTTTGCCACCAACTCAATATTCGACATGTTACTGGCATTCCTTACAACCCTCAGGGACAGGGCATTATCGAAACAGCTCATCAAACCTTAAAGGCAACAATTCACAATATAAAACACGAACCTTTTTATGAAACTTGCAGGTCTCCCCGTAATATTCTTAACCATGCCCTTTTTATTATTAATTTTCTATCTTTGGATAATCAGGAACGCTCAGTTGCCGACCGCCTCTGGCACCTCAAACCAAGAGTCATCATGCCATGGCAAAATGGTAAGACCCATTGACTTCACAATGGAAGGGGCCAGACCCTGTTTTGATTTGGAGCCGAGGCGCAGCTTGCATTTATGATCAACAAGAAGGGAGTGCTAGATGGCTCCCTGAAAGGTTACTTAGGCAAGTCAATATAAGTCTGTCCAGGGACGAGGGCTCCCCCTCTCCTTGAGACTCTCTCTCTCTCTCTTTTATTCTAGGACCCTCTAAATGCCTGGCCTTCTGCTGATAACCAGGACCTTCACCTGTTTGCATGCCCACATGCCCTGGAGCTACACCTGGATGAAATGACTGAATCGGGATCGGGGTGGGTTTTAGCCCATCCCTGGCTGAGCTCCTTCAAACTGCAGGTAAGGGAGTGAGCTCCGTCAGAGCTTGTTGCCTCAGTACAGGTTAAAGTTGTAAATACCTTGCTTCTAGAGTTAAGAAAAAAAATCGTTTAAAAGACATTCCATTCCTTCGGCTTTTCACCACCATGGTTCCCCTATATGTAAAGATGGCTAGCCTGTTTTCATGTCTCTTTCGTTCCTGTCTCTTATGATTTGGCAACAATCCGGATTATGTTATTTGTCTGTGTCTGTTTTGTCTTAAATGTTGTGATTGTTTCGTTGTGGCTGGAATGAGTCCGAAAATGTCAAAATGTCGCTACTTTAAATGTAAAATCAGTTATTCAAGAGTCTTTAGATCCCAAAGAAAAAGAGAAAAGGAAACTGTTAGATATCTGAAAGGGGAAGATTTTCCACCATTATTTGCCTGGCAAAGCCGGAGGCTGCACTAAAGGAAAAATATTTAGAAAAAATATGGCATATACAAGGTTGTGGGTTCGATTCTTGCCTACATTTTCTATGCTTGCATTTAAACAATACAAGCACAACTAATCTTTTCCCAGTCAAACTGTTGTGCACCTGGTGATTTCTGTACTATGGTATTTTGCTACACAGCAAAAGTGATAACAACAAAATTAAAACGGGTGTTTTCATCCCTGCTAGTAATTGCTAAACTCAACAGCGATTCTGTCCCATGTAAACCACTGAGTTTAAAAGAAATAAATCTTTGTATGTAAATCATTGATAATGCTGAGAAATTGACTCTGGAGCTGGATTGGCCATCTCGCTTCATACTCAATCCTGTCTCAAGACGTTCTTCAAGACGGGGTAAGGCTGGCCACCTAACCTTGTAACAAGTAAAAAGAAGAACAAAACAGTCTCAGTATAAAGACATTGTGCTGTTGAGGATAACTAAGGGATAAACTAATTTCAACAGGTTATTATTCATCTTCCTTGTATACTCAAGGTGTAGCGCTGGCTGCCGCTTTAAATATTACATCTCATGGTCCCAAGACAACTGCTCTTCTAACTAAAGCTAAGCATTTTAAGTTTCTGTGAACAGGAGAGTTATATACCATACAGCATAGAACACTACACTCCTGAGTCGAATAACTGCCATCCTCATGACTTTAACTAAGTCTATTTACAAGAGTTCATCAACTATATGTAATTTTGCCCTAATCACAAATGATCTCCTACATTTAGGGAAAAAATTAACTACAGGTCACCTATATATCTGTAAACTTTAATATAAAAATAAAAAAAGTCTAAGCAAGTTAATTAAAGGTTTGAGTCAATGTACTGTTATATAAAAAAGTAAAAAGAAAAACTTATGTATGTTAATCTTAAAATTTCTAAGGTAATAGTTTAGATGGTCTAAAAAACAAATATGTTTGGTTTTTATATTAAAAGTATTAATTGCTGGCAATCCCACCTTTTCCAATACTTTGCCACATTGGGCTTGCCCCAAGGAGTTGAAACCTCGCAACCCACAAGGACAAGCTATCATGGAGCACAATTATAAAAACAAAAAGGGGGAATAGAGAGCCTGTGACCCACGTTGAGCTCCAACTAGCATTGTTTAAAATTTTCAAAAATCCAAAATCGAACCTAAGTTTGTCAGACATTAAACAAAAACAGCAACCAGTGGTACATGGCTCTATGTTCCCTATGGATGAGCCACAGCCTTTTTTGGATCCTGGCAAAAAATGTAAGATATTACAAAACCAGAGACCAAATAGAACTAGGGAAAGAAAAGAAAGAAATTTAACCCCTTAGCCCAGGAGGTAAAACCCCCTGAGGCCCATGTCTTCTTTCACAGGTTGCCATGACTGCCAAAGACCTACTATGGATGATGGAGTTCAACTTGGAATTGGACAGGACAAACCTCCAACACCCACCAACAGGCTACGGTCCAACAGAGAGTCAAGTCTGGCACCACCTCACAGATAGCCAACCCGACTACCGTCTTCACAACACCGGACACTTGATGGCCTGACCTACTTGGCCAGAGGGAACTGGGACATTAATGGCTGGACAGATATGGGGAGGTGGGGACAGAATGTCTATACCCCCGGAAGGCTAAAGCAGTGTGCAAAAACAGGCCTAACACCATGTATTAATGCAAACCTTTTTCAGAGAAAAAAATGATTCGTATGTGTTAGTAATAGTACTGTACAGGAAATGGCAATCAGTTATGTCTAACAAACTTATGGGGTTTAACAAGGCCCTTTTATTGGATTATTGCTTATCAGTTTTGGACTCTGGGCATTTAACAGAGTCATGACCTTTGTACGAGAGCAGCTTGACTCCATGGCATCAAAACCCATTCAGGTACATTATCATAGACTGGATTTAGAGGATTGGGGTCTTGGGGAGCCCTGTAACAGACTAGCACACCAGCTGCCCCGTAACTCATGAGCTTAAAGGGTACCATTACTGGAGAGTGTCAGATAAAGTACTGCAAAGAGAATATCCAAAATTAGATATGTCGGGGTCTCTTAAAGGCATGCCTAACTGCATAGAGGTTCATGTCAAAAAACAACTCAAAATCTCTCCCCAGCAAAAGACATGATTGCCTACAACAGGCTATGGGGGTTAGGTCTCTACCTTTCTCTCCATTTGTAGCCATTACCACCGCTCAGGGACCAAGCCTCGATCTTTTAAATTTTCTAGTAAAAGGGAGGAGATGCCGGGAACCAAGTGACCTCTGTCTGACCCTCCTGCAAATGTAACATCCTGAGACCTGTTGACGCCCGCCAATGGTTTCAACTTAGTTTCTTAATGTCTTTACAAACAAGTTCCCCCACCTGTATCTGCCCTTTACATGACCTTATCTGCTGGAACATCCTGCCACCATGCTCCACCTAGCCCCTTGCAGCAGCAGTATATAAGAGCTCTGTAAAAAAATAAAGATTTGCCGATTTGATCAGAGAAACTGTCTTGTCGGTCCTCCGTGTGCCTCTTGTCCCTTTCATTCCAGGTTTCTGAGGACTCGTGCCCTGTTGATGCCCTGCCAGCCGGGGCATCTAGGTATGCTATATGTGCCCACAAGCATATGCCAAATAAACAAATGTAAAAGAAAATGCTTAAGGAATCGTTTTTAATGTTCAATCATCAAATCTTCTAGATGGACCATGCTTCCTCAATAAAATATTTACTAAGGACCAGAGAGATAGCTAAGTAGTTAAGAGCCCTTGCTCCTCTTGCAGAAGACCTAGTTTGATTCCCTGTACCCACATGGTAGTTAACAACCATCTGTAATTCCAACTCCAGGAGATCTGATGCCCTCTTCTGGCCTCCATGAGCACTGCATATACATGGTACATTTATATATAGGTAGGCAAAACACTCATAAGCATAAAAGTAAATAAACAAAAATAGAAAAAAAATTAAGCATTTACTTTGCCACAGAACTAACTATAATATGGTGAAAAAAATTAGAGGTAGTTTGACCCAAGAGCCTATGGGATGGGATGAAGCAGGCTAGAATGTAGGATAAAGAGCAATTTTCAGACAGCAGTCAAAAACAAAAGGAGGCTCCACTTTGAAAACCTAACTTCTAGATCCCCAAGCTATTTAAGCACTCAAAGCCAATTGCTATTATATTTGTGAGACATAGGACATGATGTTTTGATATACATACACACAATCAAATGATCACCACATTCAAATGTACCCACCACCTCACAAAGTTCATCATTTTGTGTAGAACATTGTATATCTTGACAATTTTTCAGTGTGCAGCACGGTACTAAGTGCAGTTTTCACACTGTACATTGGAACTCTAGACATATTCATCCTACATGGCTGCCAAGTCTGTGCCTTTTGACCCCCATCTCCCGTTTCTCTCCCCACTCCACACCCATATAATCACTGTTCTACTCTCTGTGTACACCTATATATAAGCTCAGTCAGGCAGTACTTTTCCTTCCATGTCAGCTTACCTCGCTTAGTACAATTGTAGAGAGCTGCGGATTGCCGCGTCTTAAAGATGGCGCCTGCTTCCGCCTTCCACCATCCCGAAGGTGAGTGCTCTCTCTGGAGCAAACAGCTCCATAATTGGCTGTGGCTGAGATCTGGCCCTGCTTCCGCCTGTGTGCGCCTATCTGCTTTCACCACGTGGTAGTTTGGGGTTGGTTGGCAGGAGGGGATTTAACTCTCTGGCGGGCTTTCCCCGGGAGAAGTAAGTCAGGAGGAGAAGTAAGGAAAAGTGAGGAGAAGGAGGAGAAGTAAGTTAGGAAGAGAAGTTAGAAAGTAAAAAGGCCAAAAGGTTGTTCAAGGTTCCTGAATAAACTGCTTTAAGAAGAGTCCGGGGTTGCGTCTTCCTTGCTGGACAAGACAGACGCGACATACAATGACTTCCAGATTGTCACAATGCCTTCATCTCCTTTTTTAAAGACTCAATGATATTTCTGTGTGTGTGGATATATACCATAAGTTCTTCATCCATGTACTCATCAATGGAAACATGTTATTTCTACACTTCGGCTATTGTAACAAACACAGAAGCACAGACATCCAGAAGGGGCCAAAGTGATTTCTCCTGAATATATAACCAACAAAGATGGCTGGGGTACTTGGAAGCTCCCTAGTGCTGGAGTTACATGTGTGAGCATCACACCCAGCTACTTTTAATCTTCTGAGGGTCCTCCATACTGTTTTCTATCATGGTTGTACCGACTTCCATTCTCACTGATGGCACTCAGGCTTCCCTTTCTCCACACTCCACAAAACACCTGCTTCACCTACCTTTTGGATCGCAGTCATCCTAACAAGTATGAGGTGTATCTCACTAAGATTTTGATTTGCAATTCCCTGATGGTTAATCATACGAATCACCTTTTCATATACCTGTTGGCCATCCTGCTGCCTTCTTTGCCTATTTTTAACTAGGTTATTTGACCTTTTTTTTTTTTTTTTTTTTGAGTAGTTTATTTCTTAAGTAATATAGAGACCCACAATAACATTCTGTTAAGGGGGGGAAGCAATCAACCATTATTCTGAATGTTAACAAAAGAAAAGCTGTTTTAAATGGGAAGGTGGCAGCTGTAGGTCCTAAAAACATGAAGGTGACTGACACAAGAGGTGCATCATGCCACCAGGTTCCTCTTTACTCTCAAAATTCCACATCAGCATGGAAAACTTAAAAATTACATGGCCCAGAGATTGACCTCAGACCCAAATAATAGAAATAGACTATTCTTTTACTGTATGACTTTTTTCTAAAACTTTTTAATGACCTTTGTGTGTGTGCGTGTGCATGTGTGTGTGTGTGTGTGTGTGTGTGTGTGTGTGTGTGTGGTGTCTTTGAAACAGAGGATCTCCCTGTAGCCCCAGCTGACCTGGGACTTGCTATGTACACCAGGTTGGCCTTGAACTCACAGATTCGCCCGCCTCTGCCAACCAAGTGCTGGGACTAAAGGCGTGTACCACTACACCTGGCTTATTTACTAAACTTTTAACAGTCACATGGGCCCAAGCGGTTTATTTCTATAGTCTTTCTTCAGTGCACTTAATATTGATGAGTAGCAATAATGCAAAGTAAAAAGGTAAGAAGTCTCACTCTCTGAGAATCAAAACCCAAAGAGAAATGCTGAAGAACTGAAAGCTGCTGTTATTAGCCTGAATACTCAGTATCTAAGTCCACTTTCTTTAAGCCTCCAGTTCAGGTGACAGGCCATCATTCATCCTTATAAACTATTCAACAGAGACAAACCCAACAAGAGATGACCCCTCTCAGTATTGATCTCTGTCCTAGTTTGCTTTCTATTGCTACAATAAAACAGTCATGAAAATCAACTTGGGTGGGGGGCAAGGGACGGTTCCATCAAGAGAAACCAAGGCAGGAACTGAAGCAGAGACCATGCAGAAATGTTGCTTACCGACTGGCTCCCTAGCTTCTGCTTAGCTATCTTTCTTATACAGCCCAGGCCCATCTGTCTAATGATGGCACTATCCACAGTGGACTGTATCCTTCTACATCAGCTATCAATTAAGAAAATGTCTCACCAGGGCTAGAGAGGCAGCTCAGAGGTTAAGAGCACTGGTTGCTCTTGTAGCAGATCTGGGTTCAGTTGCCAGCACCCACACGGCAGCCAGCAACCATTTATAACTCCACTTCTAGGAGATCCAGCACCCTCTTCTGGCCTCGGCAGGCACTGAGCAACATTTGTGCACTTGCACACATGCATACAAAACATCCATACACATAAAGCAAATAAAACAAAAAAAAATTTTTTTAAGAAGATAAGAAAGAAAATCCCTCACAGACATAGTGGCATCAAGTTAATCTGTGATCTGGGAAAGTCTTCAGTTGAGGTTCCCTCTTCCCAGGAAGAAGTACTGCTGTTACCTTTTAACTTGTCTTCACACAGCATTTATAAGAAAATTTCCCTTTATCCAAAAACCTGGTTAGAAGGCGCCATCCTGATGAAGTCTGTGAGAAGTTAAAGGACCCTCGTTTCTCTGTCACAACTTAGTATGGCCAGAAATGGCCACAAAGCCAACACCTTTTGCCTGAGGAACACAAGGAGTAAGCACAAGAAAACTAGTCTGAAGAACCAAGCAGAGAGAAAACAAGACATTCAGAGAAAAGCAGAGAGGGCAACTGAGAACTAGACTCCAGACCCCTTGACAGTTTCCCAGTTTCCCTAGGGACCTGGGGCACTCCTGTGCTCTCCTCTCACAAGGGATCCTGGAAACCCTCTTAACTTGGGCTGGTGTTGGGGGTTTCTGTTCTTAGGGTTCAAGACTTTGAACTCTGACACTATTACAGTCAACCTGATGTCAAGCCCTCCTCCAATGCATAGGTGACTTCTGAGTAATTGGTCACCAATTGCTTTGGTAAAAGTTGGTTTTTATTTTACATTACTGACTTGCTAATATGAACTATAGAGCTCTTAGAGAAAACAGGCCACTAGACATGACATCCCTAGTTTTTTGTTTTTTTTTTAAATGTGTATGAGTGTATTACCTACACGTATGTGAGTGCACTGGTGTTGTACATTGCCTGCGGAAGTCAGAAAGGGATGTTGAATTCCCTTGGAACTGGAGTTAGGGACGGCTGTCAGCCACAATGTGGGTGCTGGGAATCGAACCCAGGTCCTCTGCAAGAGTAGCCAAGGGCTCTTAACTGCTGACCCATCCCTCCAGCCCCATCTTGTCTTTTTAGCAAATCTTTATAAAACTATTCAAGAGTAATTGTGGTTTGGCTGAGGATAGCTGTTGTTCCCTTAGAAAAAGGAATCAATCAAATTAGCCTCCCAGAAATCTGGCAAAGGAAACAAACAGTAAGAGTTGTGGTTATAGTGATAATTCACAAAACACCCCAGGTAAACAACATTCAAAGGAACTGTCTCCAGGTAGTCCTCATTGATAGTGCTGGAAACACACAGTGGTCTCTTCTAGTTCTTGCACATGAAAGAGAAGGCATCCTTATCCCCATCCCTCCACCCCTTTCAGGCTCTAACTGTATCTTTTAAACAGGGAAGGAGGTCTCAGCTTCAGACATATAAGAATGTAGATGAGAATTTAACAACGTTGGTTTTCATTTTACTTCATAGTTTTGTGTTACAGTGAATGTATTAAATTTCCATTAATGGTAATAATATATATTATAAAACTGGGGGTGGAGGTTGGGGATTTGTTTTTGAGACAGGGTCTAATGTAGCCCAGGGCAGCCTCAAACTTACATAGACCCACCTGCCTCTGCCTCCTGATTGCTAAGATTTAAGGTATGCATCTTAAATTTTAAGATTTGTCTTGTTTTTAATGGGGGGGGTGTATGTGCGCATCTGTTCTCAGGTGCTTTACAGAGACCAAAATAGAACATTGGGTCTCCTGCAGCTGGAGTTACCAGGAGTTATGAGACACCAGATCTGGATACTGGGAACCAAACTCAGGTCCTCTGGAACAGCAGCATGCACTAATTACTGAGCCATCTCTCTAGCCCCAACCTTCAACTTCTGATTCTCCTGCCTCTACCTCCAGAGTCCTGGGATTACAAGTGTGCATCACCATGCCAATTTACAATGTTCTAGAGATAGAACCCAGGGCTTTGTGCATATTAGGCAAGCACTCTAAAACTAAGCTACATCCTCACCCCTCCAAAATAAAATTAAAAAGTCAACTCAATGCCAAATTTAATGGCACAGACCCACGATATTAGTTAGAGGCAAGAGGTTCAGGAGTTCAAGGCCAGCCTGGGTCACACAGTGTATTCCAGGTAAACCTTGGGCTATATAACAACATCAAAGGTAAAGCCAGGAGGGGTGGTACAGGCCTAAAAGGCTTGTAATACCAACACCATGGAGACAGAAGCAGAAGTTTGAAGTCAGCCTGGCCTACATGAGACCCTGTCTAAAAAAATACAAACAGGGGCTACAGAGATGGCTTAGTAAGTAACAAAGGTGCTTGCAGCAAAAGCATGAGGCCCTGAGTTCAGATCCCTGAGACCCATGGAAAAAGCGCAAGGTGGCAGAAACTCCTCGATTCCCACCTCTGTGGGGAGGAAACAGGCAGAGACAAGTAGAGCCCTGTGGCCCCTGGCCAGCCACCCTAAGCTGAAACAGTAACTCCAAGCTAAGGAGAGATCCTATCAAAAGGTAGACCACTGAAACAGTTCAACCAGTTATAGCACCTGCTGCCAGACCTGAGTTCCTTCCCCAGGACCAACTCCTGCAAGTTGTCTCAATCAATCAATCAATGCAAGCCTCCTAAGTGAAGCTGAAACAAGTCTCCTGACACTTGGATGGTTTACATAACTGAGTCCCTGCCGAAGCTGTGTCTCATCCCACTCCACATCTCTAGATCCCAACCACACAAGTCTTTTTAGGTTCTAAGTAGGCCATATTCCTTTTTTAAGGGTCTTCATCACTGTCTTCCATCTCTTCACCTCACTCTTCTTTCATATTCAAGTAGACCATAACTTGCAAAGGGCAAGTTTTCATTACCTGCCCCCAACAGCCCAAATGCCCATATTGCATGCTCTCGAAGCACTTTTCCTTCAAGAGTCCTTAGCACAAATGCAGTGATTATATATGCCATCGCTTAAAAAGTATGGGGTGGAGATGTGGCTCAGTAGAACACTCATCTAAAATGCATAAAACCCTGAGTTTAATCCCCAACACCTCATAAAACTGAATGAAATGACAGAACCTGTAATCCTAACACACAGGAGGTAGATCAGAAGTTCAAAGTGATCCCTGGCTACATAGCAAATTCTAGGCCAGCCTGGGAAACATAAAACCGTATCTCAAAAAGAAAAAAAAAAAAAGAAAAGAAAAGAAAAAGAAAAAAAGAACAGTAAAAATAAGACATGATTTTTTAAAAAATCCTTATTTGGATTCGTGGGCAGGTTTCTTCATGCCCAATGCTTTTAACTCTGTCCTGTGTAATCTTCCAAAAATTTATGTTTTCCTTCTGAATTTAAAAACATTTTTAAAATTTAAAAACTAAGGCACCATCTTTCTCACCCCTTTAATAGCCCCCAGTGCTAGAGAACAAACCCAGAGTACTACCCACCAAACTACACTCCCCAGCTAGATGTGCCTTTTTTAATAGTTATATTTTTAGAACAGAATAGTAATGAGTAACATTTCTTTTTTTTTTTTTTTTTTTTGAGACAGGGTCTCCCTATAGCCACAGCTGGCCTGGAACTTGCTATGTATAGCTGGTCTAGATCTCATTGAGATTTACTTGCGTCTGCCTCCCAAGTTCTGGGATTAAAGTCATGTGACACCACTCACAAAAACTTCTTTCTTTTTAAAAAAAAATTTACTACTTTATTTTATGTGTATGAGTGTTATTCCTGCCCTGGACCTGGAATGGTGGTTGTTAACCACTATGTGGGTGCTAGGAATTGAATCTGGGTCCTTTGCAGGATCAGTCAGTGCTCTTAACCACTGAGCTATCTCTCCAGCATCCCATTTCTTTCAAGATTAAGATTTTTTTTTTTAATTTATGTGTATGTGTGTATATATGAATGAGTTTATGTGTACAAGGTGCTTGTTGGATCCCCTTGAACTGGAGTTACAGGCAGTTGTGAGGCTGCCTAATGTGGGTGCTGGGAACAAAACCTGAGTCCTCTACAAGAGCAGTAAATGCACTTAACCATTGAGCCATCTCTCCAGTCCCCCCAACTCTACCAGTAAGAGTTCTACAAAAAGTTAAAAATAGGGACTGGGGAGACAGTTCAGGAGATAAAGCATTTGCCATGTAAGCGTGAGAAACTGAGTTAGAGCCCCAGAACCACGCAAAAAAAAAAAAAAAAAACCACCAGGGTGCAATAGTACATACTTGTAATCCCACAATCCCACATCTGGGGAGGCGGAAGATGGGAGGGTCCCTAGGATTTACCAGCCAGACTACTTAGCCTACCTGGCCAGTGACTCTATCTCAAAAAAAAAGTCAGAGTAAATTCCAAGTCTGGTGGCACACACCTTTAATCCCAGCAGGTGGATCTCTGTGAGTTCAAGGCCAGCCTGGCCTACATAGTTCCAGGACAGATGGGACTACAAGGAGACCCTGTCTCAAAAACAAAAACAAAAAAACAAGGAGGAAAGCTCCTGAGGAATGACACCCTCTCTGAACTCCACATGCATGTAATGGCACACACAGAATTCACAATCATCTTTACTCACCATGATACCTTGTCACTTCTAAGACTCACACAGTTTTCACTGCCCAACAAGAGGCTCAGAATAAATATATTACCTTTGAGAGAATGTTGGAGTTTTTACTCATGAACTATAGCAGAATAAATATCTGCCGTGAGAATCTGACCAGACAACAAAAGGAAATACCCTAACTCATCAAAGAAATTACTGTCATCAGTGTGACTGCTGGAAGCATGCTATGCCTGGCGCCAGCTAATACAGGACTGGAGGTAAAGCAGATTAGAACACAGGATCGTTTGTGTGTGTGTGTGTGTGTGTGTGTGTACAGGTTACTCTAAATATTCTAATATTCTACAGACTACAGAGGAATTACCTTCTTTGAAACATCTCTATGTCTATTTGGCAATCTGCTGACTTAACAATTCCCATAGTCTCTTTAAGTACCAACCTAACCATCACTTCCACTTCCAGTTATTTAAAAGTAGGAAGGAGGGAATTACTTAATGAAACAGAATCAAACACAGATCCATCTTTCCTAGGACATAATCACTAAGAATGTTTGTTTTTTGAAACATGGTCTCATTCAGTAGCCCAGACTGTCCTGGAACTATGTAGCCCAAGTTTGCCTAGGAACACACGGTGATCCACCAGCCTCATCCTCCATAGTGGTAGGATTACAGGCATGTGTCAGCTACTAAAAACATTCTAAAAATATTTGTGTGTCTGTGTGTGGGTGTGTATACATGAGTTCAGGTACACTTGGAGGCCAGAAGAGGGTTTCAGATCCACTGGAACTGGAGTTACAGGCAGCTGTAATATGCTCTTAATCATAGAACCATCTCTCTAGTCCTTAGATTTTTTTTTTACATCTATTTAAACATTTTTTTCTTGCAGGGGCGGGCTCTTGCAGGGGCGGGGGTCCACACGTTCCATAGTATACCTGTGAAAGTCATAAGACAATTTCTCTCCTTCCACCATGTGGGTCCCCAGGATGGAACCCAAGTCATCAGGCTTGGAGACAAGTACCTTTACTTAAAATCATCTTGCCCAGCCCTAACATTTCTAAGTAAATGATGGTAGAAAGAAGCACTGAGGTTCACCAACTCAAACAGAAGTAGCAAATCTGGTGTGAATTACATAACAGAAGAGAATAAACTCAAGAATCCAGGAGGGCATGGTGGCACTGGTCTATAATCACAGCACTCAGAAGACAAGAGGATTTTGAGTTCCAGGCCACCTGAACAACATAGTAGTTCAAGACCAGTCTGGGCTACATAATGAAACCCTTTAGAAATTAAATAAAAAGGAAAAGAAAAAGGCTATTCCAACTCTAAACACGAGTAGAATTTCAACCCATTACAATTTCCCAAGGAAACAATATGCAGAAAGAGCTGAAGTTCAGTCCACAGCAATGTTTCCAACTGTTGTAAAATTGTAAAGCTTTGCAGTCCCAATGGCTGGTAGAGCTTCTGAATTGAATTTAAAGGGCTGGCTCCCCAGGGAGAAGACCATGCTAAACCCCAACCCTACAAGGCTAATCCTGTTGGCCTTTGGTCTCCAACTGTAATCAAGATCCTGCCCACCACATAGCACAGCTAGTCCATAAGCAAACAGTCAGTTCAGGCACTTAGTGAACTTTTGACTGGTAAGCCAGGCTCCACCCTAGAGAAGCCTGCTCCTTTGCCAGCTCAAGGATGCCTAGATTCAAGGATTAACAATTGTTTAGGAGTACTAAAGTATTTAAACAGCAAAACTCTGGAGTTCAAGAGAACTTCCAGAGTCAAGGTCAGTCTTGCTTTTCCTATTCCTGTCACTTTATATTAATCACATTCGAAGGCCCCTCCTAATCCTCTTCCCATGTAGCTATAATAAAGCTTTGAGAACATGACTGTCACTTCTGGTTAATACAGCCTGATGCGTAGCAATGCAAAATGAACCTTATTTTAAGGTTCAAAACACTATTAATTCTAAATGAATATAAGATCAAGAGCATTCTCCATTCTCCTTGGTCTTCAAGAACAATATTAAGAATCTAATTATTTTTAAAAAGCATTGAAACTTTTTCTTTTTAGTTAAAAAAAAGTCTACAACAACAGGCAGTTGTCTATATAAAGCTATAATGAATGAGTCATAAACCATGAACCCTGAATTCAGTTCCTACATTCTATTACCCAGAAGCAGAAGGATAGCTGCAAGTTTGAGGCTAGCCTGACCTACACAGAGGCGTCTCTATATTCTGCAAAACCAGGAGAATATGCAGCAATAGAGAAATGGAATCAGAGCCCTGTCTCTGCTAGGTCACCACTTCTGTGACCTTAGACAAAACAAAGTGAGGCAATTTCTAGCACAGTGAATTAAGACAGTGTGCATGGAGTTCAAATCCCAAATCCAGAATATATTAGCTGGGTCGCTTTAAACAAATTACATAATTATCAATAAAGCTTCAGCTACATCATCTGTTAAAAATAAAGGGGGGGGGGGTAGGTGTGGTGGTATACACCTTTAGTTTCAGCACTTCCAGGCAGAAGCAGGCAGATTCCTGAATGATCAAGGCTAGCCTAGTCTACCTTGTCTTTAAAAAAGGGAGGGGAGGATGGGGATGTGAAGACTGTATGAAGATTAAATGAAACAGAGCACATAAAGGCTCCAGGACACTGAGTGACCAACACAGAAAGTGTTGTGAATACCTAGCTATTATCATTGCCTATTGCACAGGAGCTGGTAGTGCTGGACACAGGTGATCTGAAGGTATGCCACCAGACAAAAATCACACACAAGATGGTTCTGCAGGTAAGGGGCTTGCCAAGCCTGACAACCAATCTCTGGGACCCACATGATAGGAGAGAACTGACTCCTAAAAGTTTCCTCTTTCACATGCACACAGTGGCATGTGTGTGCCCACACACATACACACAAACCAATTTTTTTTTTTCAACAAATACATTAACATTTTATCAAGGGGCTAGGGAGATGGCTCAGCAGTTAAGAGCACTGGCTGTTCTTCCAGAGGACCGGAGTTCAATTCCTAGCACCCAAAGGTGGCTAATAATCATCCATAACTCAAGTTCCCTTCCCAGAGATCCATGTTCTTCAGGATTCTGGGTGCATTGTGTACAAAAGTTTTGCTTACACACATGCAGATAAACACTCAAACACATAAATAATTTTTTTAAACTTTGGGGGATGAAGAGATGGCTTCTTGCAGATTTCCAGCAACCACATGGCAGCTAACAACCATCTGTAACTCCAGTTCTTGGGAATTCAATGCCTTCTGAGCATTGCATGACACAGGTGCATTTACATACATGCAGGCAATACATTCATTTATATAAAATAAAATTCGCAAATATTAAAAAGCACTTATACACATAAGATAAGGTTTTAAAAAAAAAAAAAAAAAAACTTTATTAAGAGCACATGGCCACTAGATGTGAGGCCACGTGTAATCCCAGCATTTGGAAGGGAGAGGCAAAAGGAGAACTGCAAATTCAAGCCCAATGTGATCTACAGTCCAGGCCAGACAGGACTAGTGAACCCTATCTCAAAAGACTAAATAAAGAAATAGAAAAGGAAAAAAAAAAATCTGGACCAGGGGCACCAATTTGACAAGAACATCCACGCCTGGCGAGGGGGAAAAAAAAAAATTCAAAAAGAAGTAAAATGCAGACCCACATTGTAAATGGAAGGTCTACTTTTTGCAAAAGCCACTGACTGACCTTGAAGCTGCTTCACAATTACCTGAGACAGACCAAGGAGAAAAAAAATGCAAAAAAGACATTTCCAAGGGCAGGACGGGTCCGTTATTGCAAAGTGTTTCTCTCAGACTCAATTCTGTGAATTTTTTTTTTCCACTACCAGGGTAGCAAGACGACTTCAAAGTTTATCTTAAAACCTGCAGGCCTGAGACAACCAATGAGGTGAGGAACCCACTAAACAAGCCTAAGGCGAGCTACAGAGAAAAACCACAAACTAGGTGCAGAAATGAGCCTTCCAGTAGCCCGTCTGCCCCTCCGACACCAGCTATTACAGTCTCTCCGACGCTATTCTGGGCTCGAGACCCCCCTCCCCCCGCCTCCCACGTGTGCCCAGAGCAGCTGTTTCGGCATGGAGCAGCTCCGAGCTGGGAGCCGAGATCCCGGGCCTAGAGCTGGGTGACCTTGCGTCAGCCCCTTTCCCTCTCTGGACCTCAGTTTCTCCATGTGCACCAGAGTTCATCCAGAAGCCAACTCCTAGATCCCCATTCTCGTACGTAGAACCATTATTATCGGGGAATTGCCCTCAGGGTAGGTGGTCCCACAGTCAAAGCCGAGCCAGTTTCCATTGGAAGGAAAGACCCCGGACTCCCTCGGAGCCACCAGAATAGCGCGGCCTAGTGGCGGCGCTGGTCTCCGTGGAAGGACGCGTCCCACCCGTCCTGACAACTATGCCGACCCGTGGTTGCCCGGCCTCGCAGCTTACCGCCTCAGCGCTGGGGAAGGCCGGGTCGGCGCCTACGCGAGGCCGCAATTGCGGCCTAGTGCCCCGCGTGCCCGCCCCCTCGCCGCCCCGCACCGCGCGTGCCCTCGGCGGGCCTCAAGCGCCTTCGCTCCGGGCAGAGCAGGCCTCGACCTGTCGAGTTGGCCATCAGGCTGGTTCCGGGCACTCACCGTAAATGGGCCGGAGGCGCCTGTCGTTAGGGTCCTGCACATGGCCCCGCGTCGCCATGATGACAAGCGCAGAACATCAATGCGCACGCGCTGGGCAGGCCCCCGGGAAGGGACTGTTAAAGGGCCAGCGTCGATCTCGTTGATGTGTCGCGATAGTAGAAGGGGATGTGACCGAGCGCGCCTGCGCCAAAAGGAAAGCTCGCCTCCCCTTTGCTTGGCGCCGTTGCTTAATTTTGCCGGTGGAATAAATTGGCGAGAGAAGGTGGTTGCTGCCATTGAAAATCCCTTCCCACTACTAAAGAGTGAGTGAGGCTTGGAAAGGAGTAAGCTCTCTATCCAAGTGACGGCTGGCCTACTCCTGTTTATTCCTATTGACCTTCTATCCTGAAGAACAAGTTGGAGTTGGCTTTGATTGTTAGAGGACCAGGGATCCCTGGAGTCCTGGATGAGAGTGAGCCTGGGGAAAAACGGCTCGCCCACTGTACAAGTCTGCTAAAAAACAAGAACCTTCCACCTTCTCGGTGGACTCAGCCAACCTAAAAGGATCCTCCGTGAACAGTAAATTCAGTGCCATGCCCAGACACTGTTGAGAGCTGTTTAAGTATATTCATATCATAGAAGCACTGGATACTGTTACCTTCGTTTTTACATACATATCGATTTAGTCCTACAACACAAGGTTACTATTGAGTGCTACTTGACGTGTTCTTTTAGGCGTCAATAAATAAATTAGATAAAACCAGCCTGGGATTTACTTATAGTGACGCAATAAAATAGTATATGAGATGGTGGTAAGTGCTACATAGAGAAAAATTAAGTGAAGGGGCTGAGGAGATAGATGGCTCATAGTCAACAAAGTGTTTGCCGTGCAACCATAAAGACCTGAGTTCAGATCCCTAGCACCCGTGTGAAAAATCTAGGCACCACTTGTTTATGTGCCAATAACCCCACTGTTGGAACAGACAGGAGGATCCCTGGGATTTACAGGTGTCGCTAAAACACCTTCTCAGGAGAAGATGTAAGCAATGTCCACCGCCTATCTCCTTTGGTCCCATAGACAAACTGAACTGTGATTCCACCACAGTTCACTTTGGAGAACCAATAAGTTTGCTGGGCTTACAGAGCATAAGTGAAGAGTTATTTACTAGAGTATAGGTACTCCCCCAATAAAGGCTGCACCAAAAAGTCCCCACCCAGCGTGGATTATGGCTTTCTCATAGCCCCAAAGATGGAGGGCCCCTTTCCCAAAGTCTTTCCCAGTGTATACACTCTAGCCTTTACCCAAGGCCAAGTGCAATTATGGCAGAATTGCACACAAAAAGTAGAAAGGAGTAGCTAGATGCCCAGGTAAAGGTCCTTTGACCCCTCCCTTGCCCCTCCTTCTATGAGGGGAGGTCAGCAGTCACCAAGTCCAACTGTGATGATTTTTGGAAGTAGGCACAGTTGAATTCAGGAAAATGGCATCTGTCTGGCTCAGAGACTAGTCCTGTATAACAGTTAGCTAGCTAGGCAGTATAGCCAGTAGGCAGGCTCTAGGTTCAGTTCAGACCCTGTCTTAAAAAATAAGGTGGAGAGCAAGTGAGATTGAAGAAGATACTCGTCATTGACCTCTGGCCTTCAATTGCATGCACACATGTGCCTGCTCACCCTCAAATGTGTGTGTCCACAAAAATGAAAAAGTAGAGACTGAGAGATTAGAAGAGAAGTTTTAATTTGTTGGCCAGGGAAATGAAAACTCATTAGAGAAAGCAACAGCTGTCAAGACAGAAGTGGTAGAGAGGGACAAAGGTGTGCAAGGTTAACCGGGTCATGACCTGAGGCCGCACTAGTTCAGATTTCTGAAAATCATACCTAGGACTTTCTGAGTGCAGTCAACGCTTTTAACTACCTTGTCTCAGGCCTAACACAGTTCCCCAGTGTTGACTTCAACTACTTAGGTTTGATTCATTTTTCTGATGGTTTCCTCCTTTTTCTGGACACTTTGCTCTCCAAATAATAGGGGTTGAGGGTACTAAAGAGACAGTTCAATCAGTAAATGAAGACCTGATACAGATCTCCAGCACCCTCATAAAAACTGAGCTCTCCAGTGCTTGGGACTATGAAGACAGGCAGATCTTTGGAACTCACTCACCAGCAAATCTCACCAAATCAATGAACTCTCAGATCAGTGAGAGACCGCACCTCAAAAATTTAGGTGGAGAGTAGTTGAGGATAGCAGTCAGTGTTAAGCTCTGGCCTCCACATGCACACAGTGCACCTACATGCACATATGCACACACACATATGAACATACCCATAACAACGCATACACACAAATACAATGATACTGCAACTTTAGGTGATATCGGAATCCTGGGAAGAACTTGAGTTTTCTGGACTTCTACCTCGGGAGATTCTGACTCACTCCTTGAACCACTTTATTTTTTAATATTTTATAATTTTTATTCTTTTCATGTGTGTGTATTGCCTGCATGTGTGTAAGTGTACCCATGTCATGCAGTGCCCACGGAGGTCAGAAGAGGGCATTGGATCCCCTGGAACTGGAGTTACAGACAGTTGTTACGCACCATGTGAGTCCCAGAAATTGAACCAGGATCCTCTGCAAGAGCAGCCAGTAATCTAAATCAATGAGCCATCTCTTCACTCCCAAACCACTTTATTTATGTAATTATTTATTTATTTATTTATTTATTATTGACAGAGTTTTTTGAGACAAGGTCTTTTTAAAAAAAAAAAATTTTATGTGTATGAGTGTTTTGCCTGCATGTATGTAAGGGCGCCATGTACGTGCGATGCGCACAGAGACCAGAAGAGTGTGTTGGATCCCCTGGAACTGGAGATACAGATGATTGTTAGCCACCATGTGGGTGCTAGGAATTGAACGTGGATCCTCTGGAAGAACAGCAAGTGTTCTTAAGCACTAAGCCATCTCTCCAGCCCCAACATCTTTTTTATTATTTGAGAAAAGGTTCCCAGGCTAGCCTGGAACTCTGTTGTATAGTTAAGGATGACCTTAAATATCTGATCCTCCTGCCTTTACCCCCTAAGTGCTGAGATTATAGGTGTGTGGCCCCATACCCAACCCACTTTATTTTTTTCCATGTGTATGTACATTTTGTGGGTTTTTTGGACAGTATCCTGAGTGAAATAGATAGGTCATAAAGGAAATCTATGTTTACAATTTTAAGAAACTTTCAAGGGAGGGGCTGGAAAGATGACTCAGTGGTTAAAAACATTGGCTGCTCTGCTCTTGCAAAGGAACTGGGTTTAGTTCCAAGCACTCGCATGGTCCCGAGCAACCATCTAGAACCCCAGTTACAGGGGATCCAATGCCATCTGACTTCTGTGGACATTGCATGACATGGATGCACTTACATACATGCAGATAATACACACACACACACACATGATAAAACTAAAAATAATAAAATAATTTTTAAAAGAAACTTTCAAGGCCAGCAAGATGGCTCAGTAGGTAAATAGTTAGTGATTAAGAGCTGCACTTGCAGAGGACTAGAGTTCAGAGCCTAGCACCCACTTCAGTCAGCTCTCCTACCTGCCTGTGAGCTCAAGCTCCAGAGTATCTAATGCCCTCTCATGTGCATATACCTTCACACAGACACACACACATACATATAATTAAAAATAAGGGCTAAAGAGATGTTCAGTTGTTAAGGCCACTGGCTGCTTTTGCAGAAGACCTGGGTTCAGTTCCCAGCAGGGTTACAACCATTTGTAACTCCAGTTCCAGGGGATCCAATGTCCTGTTCTGGCCTCCATGGGCATTGAACACAGGTGGGCGCACTTACATACATGCAGGCAAAACACCCATGTACATAAATTATTAATTAATTTTAAAATGTAATCAGTCTTGCCTGGTAAGGTGGCACACACTTTACTCCCACCACTGGAGAGGCAGAGGCAGGTGAATCTCTGTGAGTCTGAGGCTAGCCTGTTCTACATTTTGACTCCGGGGCCAGTCAGGGCTCCATAGTGAGACAGTAAGTAAAGAGGGGCTGGAGAGACGACTGAGCAGTTAAGACCAGGAACCTAATCCTTGGCGAGGCCTCAGGCTCAGTTTCCAGCACCCACAGGGCAGCTAACAACTTTCCCTAACTCCAGTTCCAGGGGATCTGATGCCCTCTTCTGGCCTCTGTGGTGCACTTATAAGTGAATGAAATAAATAAATAAAATCTTTCTTTTGTCTTTTTGAGTCAGAGTCTCCCTGTAGCCCCAGATACCTGGAACTCCCTATGTAGATAAGGCTGACCTGGAATTCACAGAGATCCACCTGCCCTTGCCACCACACTTGGCAAATAAATCTTTTTTTAAAAGTGTGCATGCTAGGCAAGGTGACACACACCTTTAATCTCAGTACTTGGCGGGTAGAGATAGGCAGATCTCTGTGAGATCAAGGCCAGCCTGGACTACACATCGAGTTCCAGGTCCACTGTAGCTATGGGGAAACCCTGTCTCAAAAAAAGGGGGTGGGGGGAGTGAATGACTAAAATAAAGTGTAATGGGATGGGAGGTCACCTCTCTGCCTCCATATTATGTCTGTCTCCTTTGCTCTTTGGGATAGATCTCTGCTCAACTCTAAACACAGATACATTAGTTTTGTAGGGAACTGGTGGTCTAAGACTGATTTGTCCTAAACTTACCTAATTCCTATCCCCTTCAAAGCCAAAGACATCAAGATAACAGTAGCTGATATATTTTCAAGTTTTAAGAGACACCATGACATTGTGATTACATATGAACCAAAGACTAGATTTCAGAACAACCTCTTCTGAACCAAGGGAAAATGCCTAGAAGGGTCTAGCCATTAATCTTATCCTAATCTAAGCCTGTGTCTCTCCCACTTACCTAAGGTTAAAAGGATCTTGAACAACGACCTTGTTAGCACAAACCTTTAATCCCAGCACTCAGAAGGCCAAGGCACACAGATCTCTGTGAGATCGAGGCCAACCCAGTCTACATAGTGAGTTCCTGGTCAGCTAGGGCCACAGGAAGACCCTGTCACAAAAGAAAAAAAAAAAGAGTGGAACATGGGCTACATACCTGTAATCCCAGCACTGAGCACTGAGGAGGCTGAGTTGGAGGCTAGTGTGGGCTAGGTACATAGTGAAAGCCTGTCTCAGAGATAGACAGACAGAGGACATGATACATGTTTGAGCTGATATATTTAACCAAATTTAAACATTATACAGTATATCAAAACATTATATAGTACCCTATTAGTACAGATAAATTTATGTTTTATGTGTCCATTTTTAATTTGTTTACTTCTTTGTGTGTTTTAGGGTGGCACTCCTTCTACCATGTGGGGTTCTGGATATGTCATCAGACTTGACTGCAAGCCCTTTACTTCATAAGTTATCTTGCCAGCTCATTCATATATATATATATATGTGTGTGTGTATGTATGTATATGCTGAAGAGATGGCTCAGTGGTTAAGAGCACGTGGCTGCTCTTGCAGAGGACTCAGGTTTGGTTCCCAGAACATGGTGGCTAACAACCATCCATAACTCCAGTACCAGGGGATCTGACACCCTCTTCTGATTTCCCACAGGCATTGCATGCCACAGGTGAACTTACATACATGCAAGCAAAACACTTACCCACATGAAGTAAAAGTAAATAATTTTCTTAAAAGCTGTGGGCTGGCAAGATGATTCAACTTCAAAAGGCACTTGATATGCAATGCAAGCCTGGAAACTTGAGTTTGAAGCCCAAAGCCTACATAAAAGTAGATGAAGAAAACAGAGTTCACAAAGCTGCCCTCTGACTTCCACATACATGCTGTGGCTTGTGTGTGTGTGTGTGTGTGTGTGTGTGTGTGTGTGTGTGTGTGTATACAATGATAATTTGAATTTCATCTTTTCATTTTGTTTTGTTTGAGACAAGGTCTCCTTGTAGCCCCATCTGGCCTGGGACTTACTATGTAGACCAGGCTGCCTTGCATGACCTAGGTGCACTTACATACATGCAGGCAATACACTCATATACATAAAATAAAAATTATAAATACAACATTTTAATGTATTTATTTTTTGTTTCTATGTGCATGAGTATTTTGCCTGCATATATGTAAATGCATCATGTGCATGCATTGCTCAGTAGAGGCCAGAAAAGGGTGTCAGAGCCCCTGGAACTGGACTTATGGATGGTTGTTAGACTCCATGTGGGTGGTGAGAATTGAATTCTGGGCCTCTGTAAGAGCAGCCAGTGCTCTTGACCACTGAGCCATTTCTCCAATTCTTCCTGAACTTAAAAAAAAGAAAGATTTATTCTTATTTATGTGTTTATGTGCACATGTGTGTGACTGTGTATCTGTATGCCACATATGTTTGGGTGCTCTTAGAGGCTAGAAGCAATTGGATCCCCTGGAGTTGAAATTACTGGCAGTTTGTGAGCCACCAATGTGAATGTTGGGCATCAAACTCAGATCTCCTGGAAGAGCAGGAAACACTTCTTTTCATTACTATTTTTTTAATTATTTTATTTTTAAAATATAATTTTTTATTACCTGTATTTTATGTGAATGAGTATGTATTGTCTGCATGTGTGTAAGTGTACCTGTGTCCTGCAATGCCTGCGGAGGTCAGAAGAGGGTGTCAGATCCCCTGGAACTGGAGTTACGGACAGTTGGTAACTATCATATGAGTGCTGGGAGTCGAACCTGGGTCCTCTGCAAGAGCAGTGTTGTTAACCAGTTAGCCAACTCTCCAGCCCCAATTATTTGATTTTTTAAAAGACATTTTAATTTCATGTGTATGAGTATTTGCCTGAATGTATTATGTGCACCTGGTGCCCTCAGAAACCAGAAGGCACTCAACCCACCTTCCCCTGAACTCGAGTTTCAGGCAATTGTGAGCTGCCCAATGTGGGTGCTGGGACCTAAACTGGGATCCTCTGCAAGAAAAGCCAGTGCTCTTAATTGCTGAGTCATCTCTACAGCCCTGTTTCCTGCATTTTGACAGTAGGATGAATAGTCCGGCTCTAAAGCTAAACAGTTTCACCTTCAGATCCAGGCTCTGATGTTGCTGAAACTCACTGTGAGTGAATCACTAGGCAGCTTTGAGTCCTGATTTCTTTCTCTTTTTTTTTTCCCTTTTTCTTCCTCTTAATTTATTTCATTTATTCCTGAGACAGGGTCTCACCACGTACCCTACGTAGGCCAGGCTGGCCTTGAATTCACAGAGATCCACCTACTTCTGCCTCCTGAGTGCTGGAATTGACGATATATGCCACCACACAAGACTCTTCTTTCATTTCAGTTATTATTTTTTCAGTGCTGGGGGTTGAACTGAGGGCCTTGCACAGCAAGGCAAGTATCCTATCACCAAGATGCCCCCTAGCAATTGCTCTTTATTTTGAGACAGGGTCTTGCTAAATTGTCCAGATTGGTCTTCAATTTGATCCTCCTGCCTCAGTCTTCTGCTTAGATGTGATTCCATTGCTCCCAGTTAATGAGAGGCAGTTTATTTTTTTTCAAGATTTATTTTATTTTATCTCTGTGTGTGCAAATGGAAGCCAGTAGAGGATGTTAGATCCCTTGGAGCTGGAGTTACAGGATTGTAGGTCACCCACTGTGGGTGCTGGGATCTGAATTCAGGTCCTCATGATTGAGCAGCGAGTGTTGTTAACCGCTGACCCATCTCTCCAGTTCCATCAGCTTCTTCATTTGAAAAAGACCAAGATAGAGGGGGCAAGATAGCTCAGAAGGGAAAAGTGCTGACCTTGCAATCTTAACCACCGTGTTCAATCCCAAGAACTCATGTACAAAAATGAAATTGTGCACATCTGTAATCTCAGCCCAGCACTCCTAAACTCTGCCTCAAAAACAATGGAAGGAGAGAGTTGTCCTCTAACCTCCACATATGTGCTGTTGCATGTGAGTACACACACACACACACACACACACACATACACACACACACACACACACACACACAAAATAAATAAATAAAGGTAAATCTTAAGGACTGGAGAGATGGCTCAGCAGTTAAGAGTACTTCTTGTTCTTCAGGAGATGAAGAGTTCAGTTCCCAGCACCCACTTCAGGTCCTGTAATTCTAGTTCCAGGGAGTCTGTTGCCTTCTTCTGGTCTCCTCAAACACCTGCATACATGGTACACACACACACTTAAAAATTAAGATAATAATTAAATCTTTAAAAAAACATGATTGGAGGTGGGAGAGATGGCTCAGAGCTTAAGAATACTTCCTACTGGACATGGTGGCACATGCCTTTAATCCCAGCACTCTAGAAGCAAAGATAAGTGGATCTCTGTGAGATCAAGGACAACCTGGTCTACATTGGGAGTTCCAGGCCAGCTGAGACTACAAGGAGACCTGTCTCAAAAAGATTTAAAAAATAAAAAATAAAAAGAGTACTTCTTGCTCTCCTAGAAGAGCCAAGTTTGGTTCCTAGCACCCACATTGGGCAGCTCACAACTGCCTACAACTACAGCTCTAGGAGATCCAGTGCCCTCTTCTGGCCTCCATAGGCACCCATACAAATGTGGCATGCACACATACACATAAATAAAAATAAATCCTAAAAAATGACATGAGGGGCTGGAAAGATGGTTCAGAGGTTAAGAACACTGCTGTTCTTACAAAGGACCGGGAATGGATTCCTAGCCTGGCAACTAACAAGAATCCTTAACTGCAGTTCCAGAGGATTGGTTGTCCTCTGCTAGTCTTCCTAAGTATTTCACGACATGGATGCACTTACATACAAGAAGGCAAAACATTCATACACATAAAATAAACAAGAATAAATAAGCTGGGCATGGTGATGCACATCATTAATCCCAGCCCTCAGTAGGCTGAGGTAGGTGGAATTCTGTGAGCATCAAGGCTAGTCTGTTCTACATAGTGAGTTCCAGGCTAGCTGGGGCGACAGAGAGACCTTGTCTCAAAAAGACAAAAATAAATAAGTAAAATATAATAAGACTGATAGGTCTAGAGAGATGGTTCAGCAGTTAAGAGCACTTGTAGCTTCTATAGAGGTCCAGAGTTCAGATCCAGCACCCACATCAGGTAGCTCACAACTGTGTATAACTCCAATGCCATGGGATCCGATGCCCTATTCTGATCTCTGAGAGTACCTGCATACCTCATAGTGCTGATGAGAAGAACAAAGTGGCCCTATGTGTAAAGAAATAGGCAAGGACTCAATACGAGGTGGAAGCAGGAGAATTGCCTGTGAGTTTTCAGCCAGTCTAGGTAAACAGCAAGAACCTGTCCAAAGAAGGAAGGGAGAGAAGGGAAGGGGAGGGGAGGGGCGGGGAGGGGAAGAAAAGGGTGAGATGACCAATAGACACTGCCATTATCTTTAATACTTCCTTGAGGGATCCTTTCTCTGAAAATGCAGAAATACCCTCTTGTTACTTCAGGACACAAAGGAAAGAATACCTAAGAAGACACCCTCTAGTCATCTCCCTCAACACTCAGCACTATGTCTGAAGTACAAAGTACACAATTAAAGATGAAGGTTAATAAATATAGTAGTACATGCCTTTTATCTAAGAGCTGGAGTGGTAGAGGCAGGCAGATCTTTGTGAGTTCTACATAGTGCGTTCCAGGCCAACCAGGACTACATAGTTAGACTCTGGATTTATTGTTGTTTTTTAAACAGGTGGAGGCGGGGGCTGGAGAGATGATGCAGCAGTTAAGACTACCAGCAGTTAAGACTACTAAGAATCTGGATTAGATTCTTAGAACACACATGGCAGCTAACAACAGTCCAGAACTCCAGTCCTAGGAGATCTAACATCGTCTTCTGACCTCTGCAGGCATTGCATGACACAGGTGCACTTACATACATGCAGGCAATACACTCAGACACATAAAATTGTAAAAATAATAATCAAACATACATTTTTAAGAGGGAGTCAAGGCAGGGAAACAGTGTCTGGAACTAGGAACTGTATAAATGTTTATGGTCTTGGTCTGACCAATAGTTCAAGGAGTGGATTTCTCTCCACCAAAAGAAGACAGAACTGCATTCCCTTTCTAGTTTAATCCAGTCAGAGCAGTGGTTGTCCGCAGCAATTTCAATTCTGTCCACCAGGTGGCACATGGCCCAGATGTCCAGATCAGAAAGAATTGCTCATTTTGTTTTTTATTGTTTAAGAAAACATAGCAAATGTGATATTTTCTGTCAGATGTATATTATTTTTGTCTTGGTGTGTGAAGTTTTGGGCTGTGTGGGTGCATGTTCTTGTGGGTCCACGAGTGTGTGCACGTGTGTGGAGGCCAGAGGTCAAACTCTAGCTTCATTCAGCAGGCACTATCCACCTTGATTTTTGAGACAAGGCCTTTCACTGGGACCGGGGGCTGGCTGCTTAGCCTCGGCGGGCTGACCAGTGAGCCTCAGGGATTGCTTGCCTCTTCCTCTCCAGCACTGGTATTACAAGAGTGCAGCTAACACACAGCTTTTTATTACATGGGTTCTGGGATTCAAACTCAGGTCTTCCTGATTTGCTAGCACTTTACCCACTAAGCTGTCTCCCCAGACCTGTTTTGTAAGTTTTTTTAGACATTACCCCTCTATGTAGCCCAGGCAATTGCTCCTGCCTCAGTCTCCCATATGGCTGTGACTACAGGTATGAGCCACCACACCTAGCTTTGTCAATATTTTTTGGGTTTTGATTTTGTTGTTGTTTTGAGACAGGGTCTTACTGTGTAGCCCTGTCTGGCCTGGAACTTGAGGCAGGCCGGCTTGGGGCACACAGAGGTGCAGGTGCCTGTGGAGGCCAGAAGAGGGTAGCAGACTCCCTGGATCTGGAGTTACAGGCAATTGTGAGCCTGCCTAGTCTGGGTGCTGGGAATTACAGGGCCAGCTCATGCTCCTCACTGCTGAGTCATCTCTCTAGTCCCTAGTTCATGTTTCTGAAGTTATGAATGATAATTGGTATATTTTCATGTGTTTGTAATAAATTTTGTATTTACTTTCATTTGATCAATTAATTGTGTCCTTTGGTGATTAGTCTTTTCCCACTGCAATTTACGCTTTACTTTCTGTGTACTGAGCTCAGCTTTACATAAGTAGGCATTTCAATTTTTATTTTTACTTTTTAGATTTTTTTTGAGACAGGGTCTCCCGGCTGGGCTGTAACTTCCTAGGTAGAATAGGCTGACACCAGTCTCACAGAGATCCACCTGCCTCTGCCTCCTGAGTGCTAGTATTAATGGTATGCGCCACCACGCCCAGCTTTTGTTGTTTATTTTTGATAAAAGTTCTTCCTACAGAGTCTAGTCTGGTCTCAAACTTTCAGTTCTCTGGCCTGTGCTCCAGAATACTGAGATTTACAGGTGTGAATCATCACACCTAGCTGCATTATCAGTTATTACTTTAAAAGTTTATTTATTCTCCTATTTTTATGATTTCTTTTGTTGTTGTTTCTGGGGTTGTTTTTTTTAATTTTTATTATATTTTTTTTACATGTATGACATGTAGGGTGTACCAGTGTTGTGCAATGCCCACAGAGGTCAGAAGAGGATGTCAGATCACCTGGAACTGGAGTTACAGATGGTTGTTAGCTGCCATGTAGGTACTGGGAATCAAATGTGGATTCTCTGCAAGAGCAGCCAGTGCTCTTATCCACTACAACAACTCTTCAGACCCCTGAGGTTTTTTTTGATTGTTTGTTTTGTTTTGTTTGAGACAAGTTCCTGTGTAACTCATCTTGGCCTTGAACTTACTATGTCCAAGTGCTGGAATTACAGGTGGGCTCATTATACCCAGCTTGTAGTTTCTTTTTTAAATTAATTAATTAGTTAATTTTCTGTGTGTAAAAATTTCCACATACTTTTCTTTTTTTGTTGTTTTTTTGTCTTTTTGAAACAGAATCTCTTTGTATCCCCAGCTGGCTTGGAATTCGCTAGGTAGACCAGGCTGGCTGTGATCTGAGATCAGCCTCTTCCTCCAGAGGACTGGGACCAAAGGTCTGTGCCACAATACACACACGTGGCTCACATGCATTTCTGTATTGTTACGGAATAGCTTTCAGGCTCCATTCAAGGGCAAATAAAAACTGGGGCCACAAAGAGACTAAAGAACTGACTGGAGTCTCTGTGCTGAATTAAGCGGTGCTCAGTACAATCTGACCTACAGCAGCTTTGGGCTAGCCTCTTCAGCCACACGTGACTGCCAGAGGCTAAGAAGCAGGCCATGGCCTTGAGATGAAGGAGCCCTGGATTACAGTGCTGCCGCGTGCTCGATTCTTTGACAAGATAAGGCCTTAGAGACTGGAGATTAAAACAAGCCAGAGAGTACACAACTGATTCCAAACTTTACATAGAAACACAAATGACCTAGAAGAACCAAGGTCATGGTGAAAAGGGGTAGAGCAGAACAGTTTACATCGCCAGACAAGATTTACCATCAATGGGCTGGAGAGATGGCTCTGCAGTGAAGAGCACTGGCTGCTTTTACAGAGAACCCGGGTTCAGTTCCCAGCACTCACATGTTGGCTATAATTCCAGTTCCAGAGGATCCAATGCCCTCTTCTTGCCTCTGAGAGTGTTGCACGCATAGGTACAGTTGCATACATGCAAGCAAAACATTCATACACATAAAAATAAAATTAAAGAGGCTAGAGAGATGGCTCAGTGGTTAAGAGCACTCGTTGCTCCTCCAAAGGGCCTGGGTTCAGTTCCCAACACCCATATGGCAACTAACCATAATCTATACCTCCAGTTTCAGGGAACCTGAAGCACTCCTCTGGCCACCAAGGGCGTTGCACACATGTAGTACATGTACATACATGCAAACAAAATACTCATACACATAAAATAAAAATAAAATACATTTTAAAATTAAATTAAACTTAAAAAGATTTATTATCAAGTTGCAGTCATTCAAATTGTGTAGCATAAGGATAAATAAATTAATGGAAATGGGCTGGAGCTGGGGCTCAGTTGGTAGAGTACTTGTCTAGTGTGTTAGAAATAAAATCCAAGATACAAGATCCTATCAATATGCACAAAAAACATTCAGACAAAGCAAAAGTAACTTGTCAAGGCAGATTTTACTTTTGGTCAGTAAGATTCAGGAAGTACACAAAGGGTCCAGAAACTTGGGGAGTTTTTATCTGTAGTGCAAGAGAACCGTGTCTTTTCCCGCTTGGCTGGGGTTCAACCTCATAATCTTCCTGGATTGGCTAGTTTAAAAGAGTCAGTGTGAAAGGAGACGAGCGCACTATTCTAGGCCCTCAGGCTCAGCAATGCATCAGGACCTTTCCTTCAACAAAAGGCTTACAGGGTACAGTCCTTGTCATGGGACTGGAGAGAGGACTCAGCAGTTAAGAGCCCTGACTGCTCTTGCAGAGGACCCGACTTTGGTTTCCAGCACCCGAATGGCAGCTAACAACCATCTGTAACTCCAGTTCCAGGGGTTCTGATGCCCCTGAGGGCACTGTACGACATGGGTGCAGTGACACATGCAGACAACACCCTCATACACATAAAATAAAATAGAATAGAATAAAATAAAATTTTTTGTCTTTTTTGATTGATTGGTTGATTTTGTTGTTTTTGTTGTTGTTTTGTTTGTTTGTTTGCTTGAGGCAGGGTTTCCCTATAGCCCCAGCTGGCCTGGAATTAACTATGCAGTTCAGACTTGCCTCAAACTCACAGAGATCCATTTGCCTCTGTCTCCCAAATGCTGGGATTAAAGGTGTGCACCACTAAGCCCAACTGAATAAAATACTTAAAAAAAATTCCTTGTCATAAACTAAGTTTCAAGTTTTACAGAGTTTGAGAGAAAAAGACTAATATGTAATGTTTCTTACATAGCCCGAGGGAAGCCCTAGCTTGGACCCTTAGCGCCCTGTAAACTGGATGCAGTGGCTCACCCCCGTAATCCCAGCACTCAGAGGGTAGAGGCAGGAAGAGCGGGAATTCAAGGTCATCCTCTGCTACACAGGGCCATCCACTTCCTTAACATTTTCTTAAAGATTTATTCATGTGTGTATGTGCAAGTGTGGGGGGTATGCACACCTGTGTACACACATAGAGGCCAGAAGTAGCCATGGGGTGGCCTTGTCTCTCACTCTCTACCCAGTCCTCTGAGGCAGGGTCTCTCCTTCAACATGGGACTCCCGCCCTCTTGACTAGATTGGAAGCCAGCTAGCCCCAAGGACCCTCCAACTCTGTTCTCCCTTCTAGCTGGGGTTGCACATGTTTGCTTCATGGGACTTGCTCTTGTTACGAGGGTGCTGGAATCAGAACTCTGGTCCTCATGATTGTGCAGTAAGTACTCTCAACAGCTGAGCTATCCCTCCAGCCCCAGGATATCTCTTTACAAATAAAACAGAGAGTGCTGGAGTGCAGTTAACTGGCAGAGTGTCTGGTGTACACAAAGTCCTGGGTTTGACCCTCAGCATAGCCAAAAGGGGGTAGGGAGTATTAGAGACCCATATGTAAACAACTTTTGGAAGAAAGCAGGCTATCTTTAAAAAAAAACTTTAAAAAAATTTTATGTGTATGAGTGTTGCACCTGCATGTGTGTAAGTGCAGCTGCCTCGGGAGAACAGAAGAGGGCGACAGAGTCCTCGGAACTGGAGTTAGGGATGGCGATTAGTCACCATGCAGGTGCTAGGATTTGAACCAGGTTCTTCTGTAAGAACAGCCAGTGCTCTTAACCACTGAGCCATCTCTCCAGTCCTCTAAAATGTTTTATTATCTTTATTTTATATGTATCAGTGTATTGCCTGCATGTGTATAAGTGCATTCATGTTATGCAATGCCGGAAGAAGTCAGAAGATGGTGTTGAATTCCCCTGGAACTGGAGTTAAAAACAGTCATTAGCTCCTATGTGGGTGCTGGTAATCAAATTTGGGTCTTTTACAAGAGCAACCAGTGCTCTTAACCGCTAAACCATCTCTCCAGCCCTCAAAGCAGGCTGTCTTTGTAACCTGGGTGTCAGCAATGATTTCACAAGAGAGCATAAGAAAGCATTCATCATAGCAGAATTTTTTTTTAATTGAAAATTTATTATGTGCCCACAGGGTGCACACAATATCCTTGGTATTCATGACATACCTGTGAAAAAGAAGCCAGGCCAGCCTTCTAGGCACTTCCATAGTCTAAAGTCCCAGTTGGGCAATGGTGTTTCTCCTCCCCAAGGGCTCAGGAGGCAAAAAGGTCTAGAGGAGGAACATGTGATCTTGGGTTCAGGGAAGGCTTCTAAAAATACATGAAGTCAAGCCAAGTGTGGGTGGGAAGCCAAACAGGTTGTAGCTCAAAGAAACTGTGTGTTTAGGGAGACCCAGCAGAAAGATGGCTGCATTAGACCTGTAAGTTTTTCAGTCTGGTAGGACTTAAGGTCTCAAGATATTTGCCCTACTCATTTTCCTTTGTAAAATTTTTATTTATTTATTTATTTTATGTGTATGAATGTATTGCTTGCCTGTGTGTATATACACCCATGTACTACAATGCCCATGGAGGTCAGAAGAGGCCATTGGATTTCCCTGGAATTGGAGTTACAGATGGTTGTTAGCCACCATGTGGGCACAGAGAATCAACCCCAGATCCTCTGCAAGAACAACCAGTGCACTTAACCACTCAGCCATCTCTCCAGCTCCTACTCATTACTGTTTGGTTGATCATTGAAGTCAGAGTGTGCTTCACCTTCAATGAGCACAATAATGAAACTCGGTGGGGCAGGGTGCCCCAGAAATCTGTAGTACTTGTAGAGTGAGCCTATTTTACTCAGCCCATGTTACCCATCCTGCCACACCTCTGAGATCACTGATTTTTAAAAACTGTGTGTGGGGCTGGAAAGATGGCTCAGCAGTTAAGATCACTGGCTGATTTTATAGAAGGCCCAGGTTCAGTTCCCATCACCCACACAGTGACCAACAACTGTGTATAACTCCAGTTCCAGATCTGATGCCCTTTTCTAGCCTCCAAGGGCATTATACACATGTGATACCTCTACATATGTGCAAACAAAACATTCACACATACAAAAAAAATAAATTAAAAACAAATAAATTAGTTGGGCATGGTGGCATACATCTTTAATCTTGGCCCTCGGGAGGCAGAGGCAGGTGGATATCTACGAGCTGGAGGCCAGTCTGGTCCACATAGTGAGTTCCAAGCCAGCTGGGGCTACAGGAGGACCCTATTTAAAAAAATAAAAATAAAGAAATAGTAAATAAAATTTAAAAAAGAACAAACTGTGTATGTGCAAGTGCAAGTGCACGAGTGTAGGGGAGGTGCTGGTAGACAACCTTGGGTGTCATCCTCAGGAGTTCTGTTCACTTCCTTTGAGACAGGATCTCTCCTTGGCTGGTAGACAACCTTGGGTGTCATCCTCAGGAGTTCTGTTCACTTCCTTTGAGACAGGATCTCTCCTTGGCTGGTAGACAACCTTGGGTGTCATCCTCAGGAGTTCTGTTCACTTCCTTTGAGACAGGATCTCTCCTTGGCCTGGAGCTACCAGTTAGGCTAGGCTGTTTGGTCAATGAGCCCCAAGAACCCTCCTATCTCTGGGATCATAAGTACATGCTACCAAACCTGAAATTTTCAAATTGGGTTCTGGGAATCAAACTCAGGCCCTTGTGTTTACAAGGAGCTTACATATACATATACACAGCTTTTTACCAACTGAGCCATGGCCCCAGCCTCTGAAAATACTGATTTAACATGAAGGGTCTCCTCCTGGAAAATGTGGACATATTTGTTTTGTTTTGTTTCAGGCAGGATCTCATGTAGTCCAGGCTGGCCTTGAATTCTTGATCCTTCTGTTTCCACCTCCTAAGTGGGCTGAGAATATAGATGTGTGCCATCATGCTGGGCAGGGATATGCTTAGGCAGAGCCGGGGGAGAAAATGGAGAGTTTGTCTAGAATATCAGATTAAGATGCAGATGATTCTGAGCCATATTCTGCTCTAGACACTAGAAGGAGCTGTGCCAGTGCTAAGCATGAAGCTGTCCAGGATCAGGAGGGAGCCTCAGCTCCTGGGAACTCTGCCTAGTAACCAGACAGCCTGGAAAGGATCCCAGCATGCTCTAAGGACTGTGGTCCAATCCCTGTCCTCCTCATGAATATGCATGAATCCCCAGATGTCAGCTGAACCCCCCTGCTTCCTGCTACTTAGACATCACACACACACACACACACACACACACACACACACACACACACACGTCTTTCCTCTTCTCCACAGTAGCTGGCATCATCTTCAGTTTTCTGCCTCAGAACTGGAAAAATAACGTGAACATTGCATTTTCAGGGCCTGAGGGCCTGAGGATACACCCACAGAATGTTCCAGGGCCTGGCACCTCAATTAGGAAACTGGCTTCTAGCAATGACTTCTCAAGTATGACTCCAGTAATAGATAAATATTTCTGTGACTATGGAAAAAAAAAGGACGGGGGATGTAGCTCAGCGGTAGAGTTTTTACTCAGCGTGTGCACCTAGCACCATAAAGAAAAGAAAAGATGAAAAGAAGGAAGGAAAAGAAAGAAAAGAGTGAGTCTGCAGATGTGACTCAGCTGATAAAGTGTTTGCTTACCTAGCATGCATGAAGCCCTAGGTCCTACCCCTAGCACTGCACATACCCATAATGCCAGAGACAGGAGGATTTCTACAAGTTCGAGGTCAGCCTGGTCTATATAGTGAGTGGCAAGCAAACCAAAGGGAAACTTATCTCAGAATGATTGGAGAGAAAAAGAGAGGAAGAGAGAGAGAGAGACAAGAGAGAGACAGAGAGACAGAGAGACAGAGAAAGAGAAAGAACAAAATCAAGCGATATTTTAATTATGTGTACAACTGTTTGCTTACATGCATGTAATTCCACCTGTGTGCAATGCCCATGGAGGCCAGAAGGAGGAATCAGATCCCTTAGAACTGGAATTACAGACAATTGTTAGCTGCCATGTGGGTGCTGGGAATGGAACCTGGGTCTTCTGCAAGAGCAGCCATCTCTCCAGCCCCTAAGTGAATGTTTTTAAGCAGGACTTCACAGGAATTTGAAGGAATATGACTCAGCCCACAGCTCACCCAAAGGCCACCACTTGATTAACAAGCAAAATCTGATAGATCCACATAATAAAATATTCAGGTGGTAACTCACACCTGAAATCTCAGTGTTTAGGAGACTGAAGCAGGACTGCTATGAGTTTGAGGCCAGCCTGGGCTACATTTTGAGACCATGTTTCAAAAAAAAACAAAAGAGACTGAAGAGATGGCTTCTCAGTTAAGAGCACTTGCTGGCCTTTCAGAAGACCCATGGTCAGTTCTCAGCACCCAAGGGTGGTTCACAATAGTCTGTAATTCCAGCTCCAGGGAACCCAATTCCGTCTTCTTGTCTCGGGAAGTGGGGGCACACACATGCACACATAAAATGAATAAATAAAAGAAAATAAGTAAATAAATAAACATTCAGGTGTACAAGGAAATGATGCATAGTCAGACCCATACCATATAATATTCAATATTTTATTTTTTTAAATTTTGTTTACTTTATTTATTTTATTATTTTATTTTACTTTAGACAGGGTCTCACTATGTGGCCCTGGCTGTTTTGGAACTTGCTACGTAGGCCAGGCTGACTTTGAATTCACTGATATCCGCACTGGAATTAAAGCCATGCACCACTATACCCAGCAGTTCAGCTAGACTAGCTGGCCAATAAGCTCCAGAGATCTCCTCCTTTCTGTCTTCTCAGCACTGGGATTACAAGTGCACACTGCCATACTCAGCTTTTGACATGGTTGCTAGGGACCCAGACTCAGATGCTTGTGCTTGTGTGGCAAGTATTTTACTGGCTGGTTATCTCCCCAACCTTGGCTGTGTCATTTTACATAAAGGACTTAAGTGTTCTCAGGTCTTGATGTCTGTGAGCAGTCCTGGACTAATCCACATGGGTGTAGAGGAACATCTGTACTGATGAGTGCCCCAGCACAAATGAACTTTAAAGAACATCTGGCTCCTGAGATGGCTCAGCTGGTAAAAGTGCTTGTTGCATAAGCCTGACAACCCAAGTTCGATTCCTGGAACCCACACAGTGGAAGGAGAAAAGCTATTTCTGCAGTTGTCTACCTATTGTATGATTCTGTTTGTAGGAAATGTCTAGAACAAGTAAATTCATGGAGACAGAAAGTAGATGGTAGTCCAGTCTGGTAAGGAAAAAAAGCGGGGCTGGGGAAGTAGAGTGACTGCTGACAGGTGCAATTTCTTTGGGGGACAATGCAAATGTTCTAGAATTAGATGCAGTGATAGTTGCAAAATCCTTTGTAGGGTATACTTTAGATGGGTGAAATTGTATGGTGTGTGAATTATACCTCAGAAAAGCTGTTATTTGCATTTTTCATTGGACAATACACTAAAGATTCATGCACTTTAGGAGGCCAGAGAGATGTTCAGTGGGTGCAGGTGCTTGCTGGCTTCCATCCCGGGAACCCACATGGTAGAAGGAGAGAACTCACACCTTACCTTCAAGTTGTCCTCTGACCCCCTCCCACACGCCATGGTAAGTGTGCATGTCTGCACTCACATCATACACATATGCACACCAATAACAATAGTGAATAAAAGAAAACATTTGAAAATATTTTATTTATTATTTTTATTTTATGTGTATGAGTGTATTGCCTACATGCATGTAAGTGCACCATCATTGTGTAATGCCCACAGAGATCAGAAGAGGGTGTTAGATTCCCTGGAACTGAATTATAGACAGTTATTAGCTGCCATGTGGATGCTGGGTCTCAAACATAGGTCCTCTGCAAGAGCAGTCAGTGCTCTTAACTGCTGAGCCATCTCTCCAGCCCCTAAAAATAGTTTTTTTTAAAGAGTCCAGTTCCATAAAAACAAATTTGGCATCAGCTCATGCATATGAAAGTACTTTTAAGGTCCACCATGAAGCAGCACAAACAAAATCATCAAGTAGAAGAAAACACAGTTAAAACCCATGAACACCTTGGTATAATTCTGCAAATATGGAGACTTCCATCAGTCTGAGTCCGAGCTGGGCCTTAGGCCAGGAATCTGTGACTGCACAGCTGCTGGGAAGTAGCAGTGGGAGGAAGGGAGGAGGTTGTTAGCTAGAACCACCGGGAGAAGCTCCCGGTCGGGAAGAAGCTGCATGTCGATCAGGGAGATGCCCCAGTCTTGAGTTGGGCTAAGGCTCGGGGTAGGGTGGGGAGTCCATACTGCCTTCTGAGACTCCACGGTGACAGGCTTGGCTAGAGGGTTGGGTTCCCTCCCCCAGCCTGGCAGAGTCTTGGATCTGGCCGGGCTGGGAAGGGCAGGGCAGCACCTCCCTGGGGCTTTACCAAAATTCCAGCAGTCAAAGCTGAACCTGTCTGAGCCCAGAGAACATGTTTAGACTATGACACCAGAAATTCAAATTGAGTTCATCTGGTACTTTGTGGGGATACAGTGTTATCCAAGACCAGGAACGGTTGATTTTAGGTGTTTTTAATTAGCATATAGTAAGCATACATATGCACTTCATCATGCCATCTCTGTATACAGCTATAATGAACCCTGCTCATATTCCTGCCTGCATTCCCTCTTCTCCCACCCCCACCGACTCTCCTTTCATGTCTTCTTTTCATTTGAGAATTTCATACATGTATCCAAAGGTTATTTTGGTTTTAGATTTATGTGTGCGCATGCACGTGTGTGTGTGTGTGTGTGTGTGTGTGTGTGTGTCTGTCTGTCTAACTCTCTCTGACTATGAGAGTGAATGTCATGTTTGTGTTTCCCTGTGGAGGCCTGACGATATTACAGATCCCTTGGAGCTGGAGTTACAGGTTATTGTGAGGCGCCTGATGTGGGTGCTGGGAACAAACTCTGGTCCTCTGGAAGAGTAGCAAACACTCCTAACCTCTGAGCTATTTCTCCAGCCCTACAATGAGTTTTGACCAAATCTGCCCCCAGGTCCCTCCCCTCCAACTCCTTCCGTATCTGCCCTAGCAGCTATGCCTCCCAACTCCCAACTTCATTTGTTTGTTTGTTTATGATTCAGCAAGTGTCATTAAGATTGGTTACAGGAACATGCTGAGAATCGGGGAGGGATTGTTTACAGGAGCTCGGGACTTTACCAGTGGTTATTCTGTGGAAGAAAATACATTTCCCTTCAGTCATTAACTGTCTATGTGTATAAGTTCTCTAAAGATGGATGGGGCTCATAAGGCCCACGCCCTGCCCCCCCTTTTATTTTAAGTAATAAAGTTTCACTATATTGTCTAACCTGGACCCAAACTCCTGGGCTCAATTGATCCTTCCTGTCTTCGTCTCAGAGTGCTGGGATTAAGGGTAGGTACCACCATACCCAGTTTAAAATGTGTGTGTGTGTGTGTGTGTGTGTGTGTGTGTGTGTGAGAGAGAGAGAGAGAGAGAGAGAGAGAGAGAGAGAGCATGTATGGGGCCGGGGGAGTTTATGTGTTCTGCTCTATCACTCTGCGTTATTCCCTTGAGCTAGGCCTGTGGCCAATAAACCCCACGGATCTTCCCGTCTCAGGCCTCCACAATTCCGTGGTCACCCTTGGCCAGCCCTTTTACTTAGGTGCTAGAGTCTAAACTCAGGTCTTCATGTCTACACAGTAAGACCTCTTATCCATTAAGCTATATTTCTAGCTCCATGGCTGAAAATTAAAAAAAAAAAAACCCGCAAAAAAAACTTTTTTTATTCCAGCACTTGGGAAGCAGAGGTAGGCAGATCTCTGTAAATTGGAAGCCAGCCTGGTATATATAGCAAATTCCTGGCCAGTCGGGGCCACATATTGAGACCTTGTCTCAAAAGCCTTTTTTTAAGCCTTTTTTTTTTTTTTTTTACTTATTAAAAAACGTTTTTTAATGTTTATGAGTATTTTGCCTGAGTGAATGTAAATGTTGCAATGCCTGTAGAGACCAGAAGAGGGCACTGGACCTAGAATTACAGGTGGTTGTTCATCACCATGTGGGTGCTGGAATCTGAACGCAGGTCCTCTGCAAGAGCAACAAGTGCTTTTAACTGCTAAGCCATTTCTCCGGGCTCTCAGAGAAAATTTAAAAACTGCATTATTGTGTGTGGGTAGGTCAGGAGACAACTTTGTGGAATGAATTCTTTCCTTCTGCCTTTACATGGCTTCCAGGAATCAGATTCAAGTCACCAGGTTGGCCACCTAGTGCCTTTATCTTCTCAACCATCTTGCTGGCCACAAAATTTTTAATTAAAAACATTTTTAAAAATTTATTATTTTTTATGTGTCTGAGTGCTTTGCCTGAATGTAAGCGCACCCGTGTCATGCAGCACCATGGAGGTCAGAAGAGACTGGAGTTACATATGGTTATTAGCCACCATGTGGGTGCTGGAAATTGAACCCAGGTCCTCTGCATGAACAGTCAGTGCTCTTCACCACTGAGTCATATCTTCAGCTCCAATTAACTTTTTTTTTGGGGGGGGTCATCTCACTGTGTAGACCAGGCTCAGCCCAATTTCACAGAGATCCACTTGCTTCTGCCTCCTGAGTGCTAGGACTAAAGTCATGCTCTACCATTCCCAGCTCTAAAGTTTTTCATTTTTAACACATCCACATGGTTAAGCCAAGTCTAAGATTGTCACAGTTTCCACTCTAACCTTTGTTATTCTGGACTATGTTGTTCTCTTCCCTTGTAAACTTGGAATTGAAAGGAGCCTCTGAGTCACTCACACAGGGAAGAAGTGAGTTGTTTCCAGGAGACAGGACTGCCATTCTCTTGTTTATTTGTTCAAGTGTATTTATATTAAGTTGGAAACACATGGAGCATCTGGAACTCTCCTTCATTCCTGGTGGGAATGTCAAATGGTACAGTCACTTTGGAAAACAATTTGGCAGTTTCTTAAAAAAGTGAAACATAGATAGTTAGAGCAACTGCTGTGACAATGATCCTACAGTTCTCATTTCAAAAATTTATTTGAGAGAAGTAAAAAAATATGCCAATTATCTGGGTGCGGTGGCACACGCCTGGAAAGCCAGCACTTGAGAGATGGAGGCAGGAGGATCTGGAGTTTCAGGTCATTCTTGGTCATAGAAAGTCATGTAGCCTGTGCTACATGAGACTCAGTCTCAAAATACAACACAACACAATACAGTACAAAATAGTTTCTTGAAAGTCTGAACAAGAATGTTCTTTGGAATTTTATCCATAATTAAAAGCTGGGCTCAGTTTTAATGTTTGCCAATATAATTCTTTTTTTTTTTTTTTTAAGACAGGGTCTCACTATTGAAGGTCTAACTGGCCTGGAACTCACTATGAAGAGCAAGCAGACCTTGAACTCACAGAGATCCACTGCCTTTGACTCCCAAAAGCTGGAGTCAGGCCACCATGCCAATTCTCAATATCAATTTTGTTGTATCTATAGGATAGAATGCTATGTGGAAATAAAAAGATCATGCTGATTTATTTTTATTTATTTATTTATTTTTTGTCTTTTTAATCTGGAACTTGCTATGTTGGCCTTGATCTTATAGAGATCCACCTGCCTCTGCCACCACACCTGGCCTTAACTTTACTTATTTTTTAGAGATTTATTTATTTTTATTTAATTAAAGATACTTTTTTAAAAAGTGCCATTCTTCAGTGATAGTGGTCACGGGTTCCTGCTTCTACAGTGCTTCACCAAACTGGTGCTGGACCCTTCCAACCCCAGCCAGCTGCTCTGAGCCACAGCCTTCTGACATCTCCTCACACTTGCCCTCCAGTGCTGCTGCTGCCATGTCTGCCACGTCCCCCTCACAGATGTGCCAGAACTACCACCAGGACTCTGAGGCTGCTACCAGTTGACGTGCTGCTTCAGCTGTGATGATGTGGCTCTGCAGAACTTTGACAAATACTTTCCTCACTAATCTAATGAGGAGAGGGGACATATTGGGAAACTGAGGAAGCTGCAGAGCAGGCCAGGTGACCAAATCTACCTGCAGGATGTCAAGAAACGAGACTGGGATAACAGGGAGACTGAGCTGAGCACAATGGAGTGTGCACTGAGCTTGGAAGAGATTGTGAATCAGCCGGAACTGCACGAACCGGCTGCTGACAAAAATGAACCCCACCTGTATACCTCACTAACTGAACGAGCAGGTGAAATCCATCAATGAACTGGATGCCTATGTAACCAACATTCGAAAGATGTGAGCCCCCAAGTCTAGCATGGGCCTGGGCCACAGTGATAAGGTGAGCTAAGCTGACTTCCCCAAAGTCACAGAGTAACCTCACCTCACTGGTCACCAAGGCAGTACACACGTTGGGGATTCCTTCTCTCTCTCTCTCTCTCTCTCTCTCTCTCTCTCTCTCTCTCTTTTTCTTTTTTTTTTGAGGCACGGACTCTCTGTAGCCCCAGGTGACCTGGAACTCACTATTGACACCAGGCTGGCCTTGATCTCAGAGAGATCTGCCTGCCTCTGCCTCCTGCCTGCTGGGATCAAAGGTGTGCACCAACATACCTGGACTTACTTACCTTTCCCTTTTCTATAAGTCACACCCAAAATATTTGCTATGTTCTTTAATTTGTATCATTACTTCAAATAAAGAAACTTGGTAAACCTGCCCCCCCATTTTTTTTTATTATGGTGATGCTTGAATAAAAATAGCCTGACTCTTAGCATCCATTTTAGTCAAGAGGGGACTGAAACTGCTCTGAGCACCTACTTCTTCAGATCACTCTCATAATTTTGCTCCTGAACAAGCCTTCCTCTCTCTTTATTGAAACTGTATATTCAGCATGAAATAGGAAGGAAAGAAGGAGATGTATTATCAGAGGATTAGTGTTAAATGATCTCAAAATGTGTTTGGTTACAAGATTAGGTGAAAATTTTATTTATTTTTATTTTATGAGTGTTTTGCATGTGTGTAAGCATACCATGTGTGTGAAATGCTTGTGGAGGCCAGAAGAGTGTGTTGGATCCTCTGGAACTAGAGTTACAGACAGCTGTTAGCTGCTATGTAGGTGCTGGGAACAGAACTTGGGTTCTTTGCAAGAGTAGCCAAGTGCTCTTAGTCACTGAGCCATCTCTCAGCCTATTCTTTGTTTATATTTATTTTTAAAAGATATATTAGCTTATTTTGCCTGTATATCTGTTCCTGAGTATATGTTTGCATACTACATGTATATAAGCAGTTGTGGGCCACCACGTGGTCCTGGGAACAGAGCCTGGGTCCTCTGGAAGAACATCAAATACTCTTAACCACTGAACCATTTCTCCCATCTTCTATGTATTATTTTTTATTTTATGCATATGACTGTATTACCTGCATGTGTGTAAGAGCATCTGTGCTGTGCAATGCACACAGAGGTTAGAAGAGGATGTTGGATATCCCTGGAACTGGAGTTATAGACAGTTGTTGGCTGCTGTGTGGGTGCTGGGAATTGAAACTGGGTCATCTGTAAGAACATTCAGTGCTCTTAATCACTGAGCCATCTCTCTGGTCCCTTATTTATTAATTTTTTAATCACATGTATGTGTTTGTGTCTGTGTTTCAGTATGTGCACATGAATGCAGGTGCCCCTGGAAGCCAGAAGAGGGCATTAGATCTCTTGGATCTGAATTTACAGGGGGTTAGTTGTTAAGTACCTGATGTGGGGAACTGGGAACTTAACTCAGGTCCTCTGCGAGAAGAGTGCTCACGCTTAACTGCTGAGCTTCTCTCCAGTGCCTATTTATCTACTTTTGAGGCAGGGTTTCACTTTATAATTCAGACTACCTTGGCGCTCATTGTCTAGCTCAAGCTATCCCCGACTCACGATGTGGCCATTCTGCTGCTTCAGTCTCTCTCTTTTTGAAAAGAGATTTATTATTGCTGGGCACAGTGGCACAGTCCTTTAATCCCAGCACTCTGGAGGCAAAGGCAGGTGGATCTCTATGAGTTCGAGGCCAGCCTGGTCTACATAGCGAGTTCTAGACTAGCTGGGGCTCCAGGGAGACCCTGTCTCAAAAATTATCACCATTATTACTTTAAATTATATGTATGTGTATGTGGTCTTTGTGTGGGTATGTATGGCTATATACATGTGAGTGCAGGTGTCTGCACAGGCCAGAGGCATTGGATATCCCTGGAGTTGGAGTTACAGGCAGTTTGTGGGACTTCTGACATAAGTTCTGGGAACCAAACTGAGATCCTCAGTAAGAACAGTATATGCTCTTACCCTCTGAGCCATCTCTCCAGCTCCATGCCTCAGCCTCTTAAATGCTGGGATTACAGGTATTCACCACCACACCCCACAGTAGGATGAATCTCAAAAACTTTATACTGAAGCCTGGTCTGGTGTCACACACTTTAATCCCAGCACTTGGGAGGCAGAGGCAGGCAGATCTCTGTGAGTTCAATACCAGCCTGGCCTACATAGTGAGTTCTAGGCCAGCTGGGACTACAAGGAGACCCTTTCTCAAAAAAGCCAAAAAAAAAAAAAAAAACAAACCCAAACACAACTCAAACCATCATGCTGAGCAAAAGATACTTTATACACAGAATGCTTTCATTAACTGTGTGAACTACAAAAAAAACTAAAGAGGCTGAGGAGACAGCCCAGGTGGTAAAGCTGGTATTCCCAGCACTACATAAAATGCTGGCCATAGTGGCACACATCTGTAAGCCTAGCACTGTGGGAACACAGACAAGCAGATCACTGAGCTCAGTGGCCAGCCCATTTAGCCAGTTAGTGATGTCTGGGATCAGTGAGACCCCTGTCTCAAAGAATAAGATGGACAGTAACAGAGAAAAACACTGATGGTGACTTCTGGTCTTCACACACATGCACACACAAGCATGCACTCACACATATAGTATATACACAGACGCACTGAGAGACACACAAAAAATAAACTTAAGAAAGACAACCCTCTACTTCTATAATAGTAGATTAGGGCAGTCCGGCTCTGGTGAAGGACTAGAGGCTGAAAAAATAAGAGTGAAGAAAATAATCTACATCTGGATTACAGTGATGTTCATCGATTCCAAGATACATTGCATTATGTACTTAATGTGCTTGCATTTACTACATGTAAAGTATGCCTCTGCATTAAGAAAAATAAAAGTAAAATGTATGCCAAATATTGTCTAATGTCTAAGGCATAGGGCGAGGGTGTCACTCAGTGAGAGAGTAAATCCTTGGTATGTGAGAATCCCCAAATTCAATCCCTAGCACCAAACCAAAACCAAACCAAACCAGACAAACAAACAACAAAAACTGTGTAACAATGACAAGTCATTAAACAAGTGTGGGACTGCATGGTGTGAGAACAGCCTATCTTTGGGTGGCGCTTTTCCCAAACAGTCCTTTTGACAGTGATATCTCTTTCTGGAAGTTAAGAAGAGAGAGAATTATTCTTTTCTTCTCTATTTTGTCGAAGTCTTTTTAAAAACATTTGTAATTCAAACATATAGAAGATATAAATTTTTCCTGGTGTTGCAGTTCTCTCTCTTTCTTCTCTGTCTCTGTCTCTGTCTGTGTTCTTGTTGCCTTTTGTCCTCCCGTCTCTGCTACCTCAGGGCTGGGGTTATAAGTATGTGTGGGACACCCAGCTTGCCACCTGGGTGCTGTAATCTGAACTCTGGTCGTCATGATTGAGTAGCAACTGCTCCTAACTGTGAGTCATCCCTTAAGCTCCCTCCTCCCCTTTCTCTCTCCCCACAGGGTCTCACTATGTTGCCCTTGCTGACCTGGAACTCTATGTAGACCAGGCTGGCCTTGAACTCACAGAGATCAGCCTGCCTCTGCCTCCTGAATGCTGGGATTAAAGGTATGTACTTCTCCCCCAATCTTTCTTATAAACTGCTTACTATATTCTTTTGACCATTTTGCACATGTAAACTTTGCTTCTAGGGCTTGGAAATCTCTCTCCTATCTCCTTGAAGTTTATATACTTCAATTTTATTCTTGTTGTTTTTGTATTTTTTAGAATGTGTTTTGCTTTGTAGCCAGTGCTGGCCCTGAGCTCACCATGTAGCTCATCCTGGCTTCAAACTCTCAACTATTGGCCTTTCCTCGCCTCCTAAGCGGTGGGATTACAGGTGTAAAGAGTCACATCCTGTTTAAACTAAGTCTTCTACCCTATTATAAACAATCCCTTCAGAACGACCGTTTTCTACTTAGTACTATTTCGTGAACACTTTGCAATTATACTCTACTATAAAGCCATAATTTTGAAGTGTTTTGGCAGTACATGCTTATTTATACTCATTTATACTTTTCCCCTTTACATTCATGAAGTAGGAGGGGCTCAGAGAATCCATTTAGGCCTCAAGAGGAGAAACTGGAACTTAAACCTAAGTCTCAGGCGCTCATTCTTTCACTGTTCATATATGGTCGCAGCTTTGCAGAAGTCAGCTCAAGGGCATTATGAATGACAAGGATGACTAATAAGTATTAACGGCCCATGATAAAGGACACAAACACCATCCATTATCATATTATTAGGTACATTAGTAATGTTTTCGCAGTATTATTCACGCAAATAATACTCGCCTGTGCTCAAAGAGGCTGCAAAATGTAACATCAGGCTCCAGGCTTGGCTGGGCCTCTCCATCCAGATGTGTGGAGGCTGGGACTTCCAGGGACACGCCCCCTAGGGCGCCGAGGAACCAATGGGGACTGAGAGGCGGGCTCTCGGGAGCGGCAGCGATGCTGTCCAATGGGCTCCCGCCTTGCCACGCGCTTGGCCAATGAGCGCGCTCTTCTATGGCGGTGGGTGGCGGCCGGGCTGCGGCGGGGGCCGTTGTTGGCGCTGGGCGACCGAGGCAGCTGTGGTGGCGGCGGCAGCGGCAGCGGCAGTGGAGGCGAGGAGTTCCCGCTTCGGTCTGAGGTGAACGCTGGCGGCGGGATCCCCGGCGGGTACCCGGTGAGGCTCCAGGCGGCGGGGCGGGGCAGAGTCGGGTGGGTCGGGCGGCCGCGCCGTGCGCGCCCGAGGCTCGCGGGAGGCGGCTGAGGACCCGGGCTCATCTCCAACGGCCCCTCTGAGGCCCCGGCAGCCGGCCCGACAGTCACCGCGCGGACGGCGACTCCCACCAGGGCCACGGACGTCGGCCGGCCAGCGCCCCCGCGAGCGCGCCCCTTCCCCTGCCCGGGCCTCCCGAGAGGTCAGGCGACAGGTGGCAGAGCCGGAGCGGCACCGGGTCCGCACACCCAGCGCCCGCTGACGCTGGCCGGGCTCAGGACGCGGGCACCTGAGTGGTCTGGCGGCCGGAGCCAGCTGCTCCCGCAGGCACCGTGATGCGCTTCGTTGCTGCTGCTCTCCGGTGCTGGCTGACCCTTCCCTCGAGGGGGCTGGCCCTGTCTGGAAACGCTCCAGTATAGATCACGGGCTCCAATCCTTTCTGTCCAGTATTCTAAGGCGTTCTCAAGCCATTTTCCTGTTTTCATCACGCTCTTCCCGATCTAATTTTACTTTCTCTTTCATTTCCTCAGGACTTTTGCTCTTCCTAGTGACTAGATGGGTTTTCCCCACTAAGGTCATTGTTTGTCTTTGCCATGGTTGGCCCTTTGTGCGTCAGGTCTTACTTTAAATGCCACCTCCCTGGAAAGTTCTTCCCTGATCACCCTTATCTCCGGTTCTCTCTGTCCCATCATCCTTTTTGTCTGTGTGCTTTTCCTTAAAGTAGTCACCTTAGGTTATTTTATTTGCTTTTTTTTTCCTACTAAATAGCACTGCTTCATTGGACAATTGCACACTGTATTTTTATTTTTTGTAAAATAATAGTCTTAATGTTGGAGCATTAAGAATGGCATTTGGTTTGATAATGCTGGAACCATTGTGGAGCCTTCTTAGGAGTCAGTACTTAAGTCTATTTCTGTGTCATAGAAAGGAATAAGCTAAAGTAAATATTGGTAGTACACTTGCCTGCCTTTGCTTTCTATACATCCTGTTTAAAAAGGAAGAAAATGGACTTGGGGCAACAGCTCCGTGAGAGAGCACTTGCATAGCATGCACTGGCCGGTTCAAACTTTACAGTGATAAAACCTGACAGGCCCCATCTCAACTAAGTGGTCAGCATTAACATCACTAGTAATATTAAGACTGTTGACATCATGTGCCTTTTGATAGAATGTACTGAGATGAGCTCTCTCTCTCTCTCTCTTTTTTTTTCCTGAGATCGGGGTCTCCTGTTGCAGATTGGCCTTGAACTTACTTTCTAACCAAGATGGCCATGAACAACTTTTAAAAAATACTTATTTTTTCTTTTTAAGATTTATTTCATGTGTATGCCTGAGTGTATATGTGTGCAACACGTGCATGCAGGGGGTTGTGAGCTGCCAGGTAGGTGCTGGGAATCGAACTCGAGTCCTCTGGAAGAGTAGCAAGTGCTCTTAACTGCTGAGCCACTTCTTCATCCCTTATTTGCTTATTTTTGAGCCAGGGTCTCCCTTTAGCCCCAGCTGCCTGGAATTCCCTATGTAGACCAGGCTGGCCTCAATCTCATAGAGATCCACCTGCCTCTGCTTCCTTAGTGTTGAGATTGAAGGTGTGTCCCACCATGCCTGGCTATTTATTTTAATTATGTATGAATGTATGTGTCTGTGTGTATGTGTATATGCCCATGAAGGCCAGAGGAGTCAGATTACCCAAGAACTGAAGTTACAAGTGATTGCAAACTCCCTGATGTGGGTGCTGGGAACTGAGCTAAGGCCCACTAAGAGAGAAGTATGCTTTTTTATCCCTGGAGCTATTTCTGTCTCTCAACTTTGAGCTTCTGATCCTCCTTCCTCTTACTTCCCTAGAGGTAGGATTACAGGCATGTGACAGCACACCCAGTTTTCTGGCTGGTGTTCAAACCCAGGGCCTCATGCATGCTAAGCAAGCACTCTATCAGCTGAGTCACATCCCCAGCATGAGCACATCAATTTGATGGTACCTTTGCCAGAAGTATATAACCTGAATTGCCTCCTGAGAAAACATCAGGCAAACCCAGATGGAAGGAGTTTCTACAAAATAACTATCTACTAGCTAGAAACTATTAGTAATTGCTAGTAACTGGTAGCCTCTGGTTAAGCTACTAAGTGATTAGTTGAATAAAGCCATGAAAGATGAAAACTAGAAATATTCTAGATCAGAGTGAGAAAGTGAAATAAGACCTAGGTGCTTTATATGATTCATGATACAAAAAAGGGGATTTGTGATGTGGTCACTGAAATTGGAATAAGGTCTCTGATAGTTACTAGTTTTAAAAAAATTAGTATTCTATATGAACACTTAACAGTGTTAGTGTTAGTGTATTGTATGAAGGGCATAAGGGAGTTCTTTTTATTTTGAGGAGGAGAATGTAAGTCAAATTATTGTTTTATTTTTTTGGTCTTTTTTTGAGACAGGGTCTTCCTGTAGCCCAACTGGCCTGGGATTCACTGTGTAGACCAAACTGGCCTTGAATTCAAAGAGATCCAGTTGACTCTGCCTCCCTAGTGCTGGGATTAAAGGCGTGTGCCACCATACCTGGTTCAAATCACTTTTTAAATGGAAAGTTTAAGAGCAATGAAAAGGAAAGCCCTAAGGGTTTATTTATTTTCTTTTTGTATGTCATCCTTGATGCAGAAATGAAAGTTCATACTTCTTCCTTTGTAGTTTTCAGGAAGAGCTAAAGATGGCTGAATGTTTGGATGACCAGGATACGCGGCTATGTGACAACTGGTAAGACATTAAATCAAATGTTATTGAAATTCAGAAAAGCCAATTTCTATAAAGAGTTGGTTGAAATTGGAGTGATATACTATACCAAACTATACAAGTCAATGAAATTAGAGCTTTTTAACAATGTTGGATACATTATTTGTTTAATAATTGACAAGGTGTTTGGTTTAGTGTAGCATAGTGATTTGAATGGTTAAAGCTGAGACTCAGGACTTTGTTCCTGCTTTTAATTAATGATTTAGCAAGATATTGGACTGCTCTGGAGCCCCACGTTTTGGGGGACAATGCTAAGAATTGGACCCAGGGCCTTGTGTATGCTAGGCAAGCACTGAACCATACCCGAGCCCATAGAGCCTCACCTTACTTATGTATAAGTGGCTTTTTTTTTTTTTTTTTTTTAAGTGTGTATGAGTATTGTACCTGCATGTGTGTAAGTGCACCCTTGTCATGAAGTGGCTGTGAAGGACAGAGAGGACATCGAATCCCCTAGAACTGGAGTTACAGGTGGTTGTTAGCCACCATGTAGGTACTGAGATTCAAACCTGGGTCTTCTGCAAGAACAGTCATGCTCTTAACCATCTCTCCAGCCCCTATAGGGGGCTTTAAAAAAAAAAAAAAATATATATATATATATGTCTCAAAAAGTATCATGTTTTTTAAAAGATAGGAGTATATGGACTGTTTTTCTAAGTGTAATAGAAGGATTTCCCTGAGTGGCCCCAGTGACTGTCTTGGGGTGATTGGGAGCAAGGTTTTTGGGGATAGGCTCTACAGATAGTGTTTAGCTAGAACAGCCCAGTATGAGCTTCTTTTTCTTTCCTTTTTTTTTTTTAGGTAGGCTTAGAACTGGGTGTGTAGACCAGGCTAACCTACTGCCTCTGCTTCTCAGGATGACAGGTATGGTCCATGTACTGGACTTTTATATTTTGGAGACAGGGTCTCATATAGCTCAGGCTAGCCTTAAACTCAGCACATAGACAATGATAACTTAAATTGCTGATCCTCCTGCTTTACCTTTCAAGTGCTGTGGTTACAGGTCTGAGCCACCATGCCTAGCTTTATTATTAGCTAACTCTAATTTTTCAGCCTTGGGGATTGAACCCAGGACCTTGTGAATGTGAGGCAAATTGTCTACCACTGAACTCCAGTATTATCTCTTTATAAAGGATTTTGCTGCTGTGAAAAAAAAAAAGGAAAGGGGAGGGATATAACTGAACTCTTGTTACTGGCTCGCTTTCTTTTTCTTCTGTGTTGGAGATTTGTTTTTGTTGTTGTTGTTGTTTTCATTTTTTTGAGGCAAGATCTCCCTGTAGCCGCAGCTGGCCTGGAACTCGATTTGGAGACCAGTCTGGCCTTGATCTTACAGAGATCCGTCTTGCTCTGCTCCTGAGTGCTAGCAGTAAAGCGTGTTCTACCATGCCGGCTCTATGCTGGAGAGCAAAGATGGGGCTTGCAAGCATGCTAGCAGTGACTGAACTCTTAAGACAGTCACATTTAATCATTGTCATTTCATGGTTCTAAGACTATTAGTGAAGTCTGGATTTTTATTTATTTATTTTGTCTTTTTGAGATAGGGTCTCCCTGTAGCCTTGGAATTCCCTCTAGAGACCAGGCTGGCCTTGATTACAGAGATACACCTGTCTATGCCTCCCAAATGCAGGGATTAAAGGAGTGTGCTACCATGCTGGTCTATGGTCTAGCCTTGAATATTAAGCTTATTAGTTAAAAAAATTTTTTTTAATTTTTATTTTTATGGGTATGAGTGTACTGCCTGATGTACATAAGTGCACCCGTACTGTGCATTGCCTTTGGAGGTCATAAGAAGGTGTCAGATCTCCTAGAACTGAAGTTAAGGTTGGTTGGATGTTAGCCACTGTGTAGGTGCTAGGAATGGAACCCAGGTCCTCTGTAAGTGCTCTTAACCTCTAAGCCATCTCTCCTTCCACCAGGTGGATTCCAGGGATTAAACTCAAGTCTTCAGGCTTGGTGGCAGGTACTTTTATCTGCTGAGTCATCTTACCAGCCTGAAAGAGAAACTGTTTCCTGTTGGAATGTAGGCATGTAGGTAATAGACAGCTGCTTCCTGTGAATTTCTTAAGAACCTATCTTGGTATTTTGGTGGTGGTACATGTTACAGTTTTTTCCCTCTTCTTTTGAGACAAGATTTTGCTATATAGCCCCAGGCTAGCTTTGAACTTGGTTTATAGCTTAGGCTAACCCCTACTTCATGATCTACCCTCCCAGGCCTCCTGAGTGTTGGGATTATAGGCATGCATCACCATTACTGGCTCCACAAGTACCCTTACTGAAAGCTAAAGAAGAAAGCAAAGACATGTCTGTGTGTGTGTGTGTGTGTGTGCGCGCGTATGTGTGTATGCATGTGGAGGACAGAGTTTGACTTCAGATACCTTCTGTCATCACTTTCCACCTTCATTTATTTATTTAAAAATTTAAAAAGATTTTGCCAGGTGTGGTGGCACATGCATTTAGTCCCAGCACAATGGAGGTAGTGAGTTCAAGGCCAGCCTGGTCTACATAGCAAGTGCCAGGCCAGCTGGGGGCTACAGGAAGATCCTTTCTCAAAAAGCCAAAAAAAGATTTTAAGATTTCATTGTTAATTATGTCTGTGTTGGGGTTGGGGGTAGTATGTGCAAGTGACTATAGGTGCTCATGGAGGCCAAAACAGATACCCAATTGTAGGTGCTGGGAACTGAACATGGTCCAATGGAAGAGCATTATTAGCTCCTGACCACTGAGCCATCTCTCTAGCCCTTCCGCATAATTTTTTGAGATGGTCTTCTCACTGAACCTGGAACTTGTGTCTTAGTAAAACTGACTGGCTGCAGACTCCCAGGGTCCATCTGTCTACGCCACCCCAGGATTGGGATTACAGGCTTGTGCACCATACCCAGCTTTTACATGGGTCTTGAGAATGTGGACTTGAGTCCTTGCTGCTTGTACAGCAAGCATTTTACTCACTGACCTATATTCCCAGCCCCTAAACTCTTTACTCTGGGTTTAACTTACAAATTGTGGTAGGAGAGATGTGTTCAGTAAGGAAGCAGTTTGTTACAGATTGGTGAAAAGTTTGAGTGGATGACTTTTGTTTTTTTGTTGCTTTTCTCTTTTTACTCAGTCTTTCAGCAGAATTGGATCCACTGTTGAAAAGCAGTGCTGGTCACAGTATTCCTTCCCTCTGTGGAGTGGAGATTGTTTTTCAGTGAGAGCCTCTTGCTTTAATAGAGTGTTTCTTTGAACTAGTCATTCATGTTCTGCCATTTCATAAACTGTTTTAGCATTGTTTGAGTTTATGTGTAAGTTAGTGACTCAGTAATGAGTGAAGTAGATAATGAAGAAAACATTGTGAATTGAGAAGAACGCTGACATACTGGTTAAGGTATCTTTATTTTCAGTCTGTTCCAGTTTGAAGGAATTCTCAGTCCTAGAACAGTATATAAATAACTATGCTAAGGGAGTTAAAAAAAAGTGTGAGTTAATAGAAAGCGATTGAAAACAAGGTTATCCAGAATCAGAGCAATTTAAAGAACAAAAGCAGCTTAGCTTGGAGGACTGACTAAGCCCATTTGAGCACCTGTCTGGGCAAATCTTTTTATTTTAATTAATTAATTTTGGTCTTTGAGATAGGTTCTCCCTGTAGTCCCAGTTGACCTGGAACTCACTATGTAGACCAGGCTGGCCTCGAGCTTACAGAGATCCTGAGATCTGCCTGCCTCTGCTGAGATTAAAGGCATGCACTGCCATGCTGGTGATTCTTTATATTTCAGGTTTTTAAAAGTTAGTCTTTAGAACCATATTTCTATTGTTCCAGAAGAAAAGTTAAGGTCCTCTTCAGTATTTCAGCTGAAATTGAACCGAGTTACGTAGTTATGAGGAAAGAAAAGTTTGTTGTAATTGAGACATTTTTTAAAAACAAATGTTTATGATGGGGCTGGAAAGATGGCTCAGTGGTTAAGAGCACTTGCTGCCCTTCCAGAAGATACAGGTTCAGGCCAGCACCCACATCAGGTGGCTAATAACTGCCTGCAATTTGAGTTTCAGGAGATCTGTTGTCCTCTTCTGGCTTCTTCAGGTATTGCATGCATTTGGTGCACATAATATAAATTATGTGCATACACATAGAATAAATTAAACAGCATTTATTGCATTTTATTTATTGTTGGGAGTATGTGTGTGCCTGTGTGTATGTGAGCATGCAAGTGGAGGCCAGAGGACAACCTATGTAGGAGTAGGTTTCCTCCTACCATGTAGGTCTTAGGAATTGAACTCAGGTTGTGAGGCTTGGCAGCAAGTGCCTGTACTCTCTGAGCCATCTTCACCACTCCCTGAAATGTTTTTTAGTTACTTATTTTCTTATGGTAGCACACATTCCAGGGCACGGACTTTCAGGGTTAGAAGGCTCTCAGCACATGGGAGGCTAGGGATGGCGATCCAGGCCAGCCTGGGATATGCGGCAAGAACTTGCTTCAAAAATAAAACAATAGCAAGCAAACAAAAATAATATTATTAATTATGTGTGTATGGAAGTTCATACTTCTAATCCAACTCTTAGAAGGCTAAGACAGGAGAATTACTATGAATTCAAGGCCAGTCTGGGTTACAGTATGAGATCCTGTCTCAACATAAAACAAGCTGAGCATGGTAGCCTGTGCTTATAGTTCCAGTTTTGGGAGATAGAGAAAGGATCAAAGTCTCTGCTGCATAGTGATTTGAGGCAGTCTGGACTTCATGAGACCCATTCTGAAAAACAAACCCCAAATGATAATGAAAGTCAAAAGAGTGGTAAGGACAAGTATCCATGTGATACAACTGTGCATGAAAAGGAACCAGTCAGTAATGCTTGCCTTTTCCTTTGGTTATTTCTGTAGCAAAAAAGAAATTCCTGTGTTTAATTTTACCATCCATGAAATCCACTGTCAAAGGAACATTGGTGTGTGCCCTGTCTGCAAAGAACCATTCCCAAAATCGGACATGGACATTCATGTGGCCACAGAGCATTGTCAGGTGAACCACTCATTACCCAGATGTAAAACAAAAGAGCCTATTGTCACAATGCCACACAATTGATTCTTACTTTTTATCCTAGGTGACCTGCAAATGTAATAAGAAGTTGGAGAAGAGGCATTTAAAGAATCATGAGGTTTGTCTTGCGTTTGTAAAAGGAAGGAGTCCTTGTGGGGCTAGACTTACTGAGTACAGAGCCACATGCAGAGTGAAAATGTGTCAGCTGAGTCTGTTTGCCACCAGCTCACATGCAGACCCCTTCTCAAAGCCAATTTGAAGCTTTGACTGACTCTTGCCAGATGTGACTGCCTGACTCTTATACTTTCTCCTTAGACCTCAGTTTTTCCCTTTGGAACCAAGTCTGTCAATCAGTAATCTTTCTGAGAAGTTGTGAAGCCAACCCTGTGCCTGCTAGTTTGAAGCAACCTTTTGAGCACATGCCCTGCTTTGCATGTTGTAATTTGTTTTTCCCTCTTTCAAAACATGTAGTTCATTCATTCATTCATTCATTCATTCTGTCTGTCTGTCTGTGGTGCATGTAGTGTATGTGTGTGCACATGCAGGGACCAGAGGACAACTGTGGGAGTCTCCTTCCACTATGTGGGTCCTGGGAATTGAACTTAGGTTGTCAGGCTTGGCAGCAAGTGCCTCGGCTTGCTCAGCTATCTCACTGACCCTCTGGCTCATAAATCTTAAAAAAAACATAGCAGGTAAGGTGACTGAAGTATTTTTTGTTTTCCTTGCCCTGTACTGAACTCCAGGCTCTCTTGGATATGCACAAGAACTGCCTCATTCTTTTGTCTTGTAGGAGACTGAGTGCCCTCTGCGGCTTGCTCTCTGCCAGCACTGTGATTTGGAGCTTTCTGTTCTCAAACTGAAGGAACATGAAGATTACTGTGGTGCTCGTACAGAGCTGTGTGGCAACTGTGGGCGCAATGTGCTTGTGAAAGATCTGAAAACTCACCCTGAAGTTTGTGGGAGAGTGGAGGAGGAAAAGAGAAATGAGGCTGCTGTTTCTCCTAATGCATATGATGAGTCTTGGAGTCAGGATGGAATCTGGATTGCATCTCAACTCCTCAGACAAATTGAGGCTCTGGATCCACCTCTGAGGCTCCCCGGAAGGCCCCTGAGAGCTGCTGAATCAGACCATTTCCATAGCAGGACTTCTAGCCAGAGGAACATAGCAGCCCATTTTCCAATTCAGAATAATCTGTGTGAGTTGTGTTTGGGATTAGAAAACTGGGGTGATGCCACAATCTTAGAGCAAAAGGGGAACAGGACTTTGGGGCCAAATAGATCTTGATTCTGGAAACCTGACAGTAGCTGGGTAACACCAGGAGGATATGAACTTTTCTATGTCCTGGGAATATTGGATTGCTGTTAGGATTTATGATGATGGAATTGACAGTGCTGTATGTCCCTGAGGCATCTGCAATGTCTTCTGTGGACGGTCAGCTCATGCAGTGCTCACAATGGTCATGAATGTGAAGGAAGGGTCAGCTTAGATTGGAGTTCAGGTGGCCTGATCCTGTGCTTTCAATCATTCTGCCAGAGTGCAGAAAAGATGTGTGAAATATTTAGCCCAGTGCCCATCTCATAGAGCTCAGTAATATTACTTATTAACAATTCATTTATGATCATAATGGAGTATTGTTTCATGGCAGGCTTCATGTTTAGATGCCCCTGAAAAGGGAGGGCTCATATTCTAGTAGTGCTGGCAGGTTTATGTGAGCCTTGACAGCTTGTTAGGCATGGATATGAGTTGAAAGATGGCAGTGTGTCTAATGTGTCTTGAGCACTCATTGATTTTCTTTTCCTAGTTGAAGAACAAGAAAGGCAGGAAAGAAATAGAAGCCAACAGCCCCTGAAAGAGAGTGGAGAAGATACTGCAAACTTGGACTTCATGTTGGCCCTGAGTCTGCAGAATGAGGGCCAGGCTTCTAGCATGGCAGAGCAGAGCTTTTGGAGGGCTGTGTGTGAGGCAGAATCGGCTCATGGTGAGCCCTCTTCTCTGAGTGAGATAAAGGGTAGGTTTGTTTATTTTGTACTAATCCCTATAATTTTTGTTAGTCTTACATTATATAATTCATGTAAAATTGAATAGTGGGATAGCAATATGTCTCAGTGGGTAAAGCACTTGTACCCAGTCCTGACCTGAGTTCTCTGGGATCCACGTGACTGCCACAGTTACAAGCCTATAAACAAACACATGTAATTTAAATAAATAAATAGCTAGCAAGTATGTACATATGTACCTTTAATCCCAGCACTCAGGTGGCACTCTCAGGATTTGAGGCCAGCCTCATCTACATAGTGAGTTCTAGGTCATCCAGGGCCACATAATGAGACATTGTCTCAAAAAATAAATATGTAAATAAATTAAATTGAAATATTTAGTAGAATTTACCTTACACTTACTCTTTTCTTAAAAATATTTTATTTTTATTTTATGTGTATGAGTATATTGCCTGCACTGTGTGTCATACAGTGCTCATGGAGAGCAGAAGAGGGTGTCAAACCCCCCAGAACTGGCATTATGGATGGTTGTTAGCCACCACATGGGTGCTGGGAACTGAACCTGGGTCCTCTGTAGAGCAGCCATAGCTCTTAACTGCTGAGCCATCTCTCTAGCCCCTTTTACTCTTTATTTTAAAATATTTTATTTATATTTTATGTGTTTTCCCTGCATGTATGTAAGTACACCACATATGTGCAGTGCTGCCAGACACCAGAAGAGGGCATCAGATACATTGGAACTGGAGTTAGGGACCGTTGTCAGCTGCCATGTTGGTACTGAGAACTGAATGTAGGTCCTCTGCAAAGAGCAGCTAGTGCTTTTAAGCTGAACCATCTCTTCAGTCCCAAGATTTGTTTATGTGTTTTGAGTTTTGTCTGCATGTATGTATGTGCACCACTTGTAGCAGTGCCTGTGGAGGCCAGAAGAGGGCATTGGGTCCCCTGGAACTGGAGTTACAGACAGTTGTAAGTTGCCATGTGGGTGCTGGGAACTGAACCCAGGTCCTCTGCAAGAGCACCCAGTGCTTTTAATTACTGAGCCCTCTCTCTAGCCCCTTATTTTATTCTCTTTTGTTTGCTGTACCCAATTAATTTAAAAAAATTATCATGATACAGTGAATCTCCATACTCATCTGTGTTCATCAGTTTAATATTTCTCCACACTTAGGGAAACTGAAGTTCCTCACTTTGCACATAATGTTTTATAGAGCATTTTGTTGTTGCTGTTTAAACCTTTTGCACATTGGCTCTTTTGAAAGGTCAAGTCAGTTTTAGAGAGTGTTTCTCTTCAGTTTGTCTGGTTGTTGTCCATATTTAGAGTTTGGTTACAGTTCTGTCAGGAGTGCTTTGTTGGTGTTTCTACATCATTTTATTGCTTTCTTTTTAAAGATATTTTTATTAATTTTTTTTGAGACAAGACATCTGGCCTTGAATTCACTATCTTCCGGCTTTATCTTAATGGGGCTGAGGTTATAGGTGTCATCACACCAGCACTTCTATTCTTTCTGTTTTATGCTTGTGATGCTTGTGACCCTTTACGATGTGCTAATATTCAAGTTCTCCCTTTGTTACTTTTACTTCGTTCTGTCTTTACCTAATTACTTCTTTTCTTTTAAAAATTGTCCTATTTCCAAGCAAAGTCTTTGCCAAAATTCAGAGAACTTTGTTTTCTTTAGGGGTGGGGATGAGATTTCCCCTTAACTACTTTGGAATTTATATTCTATGTCTGTTCTTTTCATGGTGGTCCTACATCCCCAGGTCCCAAATTCACTTTTATGTAAAGCACTCTGAAGGGACTAAAAGGTTGAAATGCAGTTGCGTTCATGTTGAGTCTAACCATGTGGCCCAATCCTCAGGAGCAGCTGATGAGACTATGCTGCCTTGTGAGTTCTGTGAGGAGCTGTACCCAGAAGAACTGCTCATTGACCATCAGGTATGTTGAGGATATTTGAGGGCTTCAGATAAGAATGTAGTAGGCCATGGTTCATGTTGCAAGCCACACGAGGTCTTGAGCAGATGTTCGATACAGTGTCTGTGGTAGGAATGCACCTGTTTTTTTACCATGGTGTGGCTGGCAAGTGGGTGTGGAACTGAGCTTCATTTTCTCTTCCTCAAACTCTTAGATTCAAAGCCTTAGCTTTCCAAGTAGTTGGGATAACTGGCACACCCTCTCTCTTGTAACAAGGGAACCATCTTTCCCTTCCATACTCCCTTAGTCTGTCTGATTTCCTGTGCCTGGCCCAGCATTTCTAAAACTGCTAAATAGTCTCTGCTATAGTGACAGAACATACCTTGCTCTTATGAATCGGGTAATACTTCTGTTAACAAGGATAATAAAGTTTGCCCTTTTATTGTATGGTTGTGGGAAGAACCTTAAAATTTTCAAACTGATTTAAAAAGAGAAATCACGTGAGCACAGTAAAAACATAGAAATGTGTAAAAGTAAATGTTTTAACTGCATTCTCTGGTTCTTTAAAAAATTTTTTTTAATTGAATTTTTGTGTATTTCATACAGAACATCTCAGTCAGTTTTAATCATCTTTATACCCTCTTCCCCATCGGCACCTTCCCATAGCTCCCAAACTGAGATCCATACGTTCTGTCATCTGTGTTAAGACCTATCGTATCAAGTTTGTATCCCCAGATGTTCTTCAGTGCAAGTTCATCTACTGAGGGCTAGTCAGCCGTGAGGAAGATCGGCTCTTCACCCAGCAGTAATCAGTTGCCAGTATTTCTTCATCTAAGATTGGGTCCTGCTGTCCATTTCCCTAGTTCTATGATGGATGTTTGTCTGCTTGAGTTTGCATGGGTCTTGTGCATGCAGTCACCATTGCTGTAGGTTATATGAGCAGGGCCACAGGAGCATGTAGGACCCTATTTCCATGTGGTCATGCACCTCCTCCCTGGCTCTTACAGTCTTTTGGCTCCCTCTTCCACAATGGTCCTGAACCCTGGGTGGGTGAAGTTTAATGCAGAAGTCCTGCCTGTGGACTCTTAATCTCTATGTTTTGGCCATTTGTGACCTTTTGTGTTCCAGGCCTTCTGTTGCATGAGGGAGCTTCATTGATGAGAATTGAGATTCATTAGTGTCCTCTTTACCCCTTGTTCTATGTTCTGTGAGCCTTGGGTGTAGAGGTTGCATTGTAGATGTGCCACTTAGGCTTGGGCAATTCACAGACAATGTGTGTGACCAATTGTGGCACTCTGTAATAGTCTCCGTCAGGTGCAAAAGAAACTTCTTTGATTTATCTGGTCCTTTTTCAATATTTCTCAATATTAAATGAAATTAAAAAGATTTTGACTTCTTGTGGAAAATGTTTTAAGAATATAGTTTTTCCTTAACCTGATTTTTTTCTTTTTAAACCCATGTTATTTTGATGACAGACAAGCTGTAACCCCTCACGTGCCTTACCGTCACTCAATACTGGCAGCTCTTCCATCAGGGGGGTGGAGGATCCTGGTGTCATCTTCCAGAACTTTCTACAGCAGGCTACAAGTAACCAGTTAGAGTCTTTAATGGGCCTGAACAATTCACCATCTGTGGAAGACAGCATCATCATCCCATGTGAATTCTGTGGGGTTCAGCTGGAAGAAGAGGTGCTGTTTCATCATCAGGTGAGAATCCCTGAGGACCTGTCCACTTGTCTTCATGCTGATAGTCTGGGAGTGAACTTGAGGCTTCTTTGCTGCTCAGTCTCTGGACCATATTCATCCTTACCAGAATATCACATGTGACTTCTGGCCGTGCTTTTTGGAGCTATATGGCAGTGCCTCAGTTCCCTGCTTTCTAGCAGCTGAGACCTCATGTCATAGATTCCATTTGAGTAGGCGTGGAACCTTCCTGAGGTCACTTATTTGCCCACCTGAGCATGTAGATTCTTTTCTTGGGCTATCTGAGAGTATTTCCATGAGACCTGGGCTGAAGGTCTAGTTTTGCCCTGTGATTGACTGTGGCTCTATGCCCTTCTCTGGGGACATCTGTAAAGAGTGGAGCTGGACTAGACAATCTGAAGTCCTGTTTTTTTCTTTTTCTTTTCTTTTTTTAGGTCTTTTGAGAGAGGGTCTCCTTGTAGCCCCAGCTGGCCTGAACTCACTATGTAGACAGGCTGGCCTTGAACTCAGTCCCGAGTGCTGGGATTAAAGGCGTGCACCACCACCCCTGGTTAAAGTCAGTGTAGAATCACAGTTTATTAGTGGAAACACTCCACCCCCCCTCAACTGTTATGAGGAGCCAGCACTGCAGGCATTTCTTTTGTTGTACATTTCTGAAGGAAGATTTCTGCTTTTGGATCAAGAAGTACATAAGTCACTGCTGTTTGTCACCAGGAGAGACTGGAATGAATCAGCACACAAACACTCCAAAGTATAATTTGACTTTTCCAAGACCAGCTCTTGTTTCATCTCTGTTTGAGCAGAATATATTTCTGTCAGTGCCTCAGGAGACCATGATGGCCACCCCATCCCAGAAGCTGGCTTCCTCTTAAGAGTTTAATGGTTGTCAAAGTCCCTTCCAGGTGGGGTGATCACCCAACTGTTTCCTTTCTTCCCACTGTACCTAGGTACTAAATTTTTTTTTTTCTTGTTTAGGACCAGTGTGACCAACGCCCAGCCACAGCAAACAACCATGGGATGGAGAGCATTCCTAGAGAAGATACCCAGCCTCAAGAGACTTCACCAGAGCTGCTCAGGAGGCGTGTCAAACACCAGGGTATCAGCTGGAGCTGAGCTAGGCAGCAGGCCACTGCTGACTTGGACCTGCTCTTCCCAGTTCACATCTGCTGCTCTCTCCAGGGGATTTACCTGCACCTTATGTTAACATGCACGAGGGAACTCTGCTGAGGCTAGCTGTTGTCCCACATTAAACTGAGCTGTAGATTTATAGGGTAATGGCTTTGGGAACAGCCATAAGACACATTTAGTACTATAGTGAATTGTGGGTCTCCATGTCTATACTGTATTATTGCCTGTGAGCCTATGACTAGGCAAGTGAACTATTGAAAACTTAGTGGTGCGAAGCCAGTTAAAAATTGGTTTTTAGTTTGCTTACATACTTACTGAATAATTAGGAGGCTGTATGTGAGAGTCAGAAAATCAACATGTAGAGTGGACTAAGTTTTCTCCTTGGACTATAGGTTCCAGAAGCCATCAGTGGGGAACACTTGTCTTCAGGTTTTTTTTTTTTTCTTAAAGAAATTTATTTTTTTCAGGGGCAGAGGCTGGAAAGATGGCTCAGCAAGGGCAGCAACTGTTTTTAACTACTGAGCCATCTCTCCAGCCCCAGAATCTTTTTGTCCCTGCCTCAAATCCAACATTTAACAGCAAGAGTAACCTTTCCCCTAAGGCCATTACTATTTTCTCTTCCCAGGGGATCTGTCTTCTGACTACATGGATGATATCAAGCAGGAAACAGCAAAAGGATCTACTTACTCACTGCCTCCCAACAGAACTGTGAACAATATGACTACCTGTAACCGACTATTCAAATCATCATCAGGCCCAAGATCAGAGGACCAGCCCAGCCCTCCTCATGTGCTGAAACTCAACAGCTCCGACAACCAGGACACTCGGGGGCGGAGTAGGGGTGGCCAGAACGGGCCTATGGCTGCTGGGCGTGTCCCAGTGATCCACTCTGTTCGAAATCTCTATCCAGAAAACCTTGTGCCCTCTTTTCCCCATGGGCCCACAGGGAGATACGGAGCCAGGTAAGCAGCAGCCAGGAAATGAATGGAATTGATGGTAGACTGAAGGGGACAGGGGTGGAAGGTCTGGGGCCAGCAAGGTGGCTCAGCAGGTAAAAGCACTTGCTGTAAAAGCCTGACAACTTGAGTTTGATCTCTGGAACCTACCTAAAGGGGGAAAGAGAGAACTGACTCTTAAGTTGTCCTCTAACCGCCACACACGTGCCATGGCACATGTGTACCATATATATCATACATAATGTGTGTATAATCTCAGTAATAAAATGAACTTTTGAAACAAACTCACCAGTGGGTCTATGAAAAGAAGAAGGACCCCTGTTTTTTTCCCGTGGTGCTAGGTAGAGAACCCAGGACCTCATGCATCCTCAGCATATTCTTTACCAGCCCTGTATTGTCCCCTCATTCCCAAAAGGTTCTTCAGCTGTCCAGAGGGCTTTGCTGGTATACTTGTTATGCTGCTGCAGGGCTGAATTCATTTCCTCTTGAGTCTTGGGACATCTCAGGATGCCAGTTTCTGATCCTTTTCTTTCAGTGGCAGGAGCGAAGGTGGCAGGAGCTCCCGAGTCACCCCTGCAGCTGCCAGCTATCGCAGTAGAGCTGCAAAGGTAATTGGGATCTAGCCTGTTATGTTGAGGTGGATGCAGACATGGGTGGGGCTTGTGAAATCAGAGAACTTGCTGCGTCAGACACCTCGGCTGAGGGACTAGGCCAGTCCTTGGCTTGTCCTGAGGAATGCTTTCTGGGAGCCAGGTATCTTCTAGCATCTGAGTTCTCATTTACCACCTTCATTGTGTTCAACAGGCAAAGCCTCCAAAGCAGCAGGAAGCCGGGGATGCAGAGGAGGAAGAGGAGGAGTAGTGGTGTGTGGAGGCCCCTCAGTGGTCCCTGCCCTCTGTACACAGCAGCCCCTCAGTGGTCCCTGCCCTCTGTACACAGCAGCCCCTCAGTGGTCCCTGCCCTCTGTACACAGCAGCCCCTCAGTGGTCCCTGCCCTCTGTACACAGCAGCCCCTCAGTGGTCCCTGCCCTCTGTACACAGCAGCACTTGCTGGTGCAGGGCCTACCTGTCTCTCATGCTCTTTAGACAGGGGAGACTTCGATTTTAATTTTTTCTAGGTTATGGCCATTTTGTGTCTTTGAGATTGTGCTGTGGGCATTTGGGTTTGAGGGAGGTCTAGGAGGGAGGCTGGTGGGAAATGTTTCAGCCCTCACTGCCAGTGTTGGCCAGCAGTGAGACCTAGTACAGTAGTGGCCCTCTCAGCCCACTAAGGTTCCATCCTTAGATTCTGACAGCACTGCTTCTTGGTGCTTTGTAGTCCTGGTGGAAGGAAAGGGTTCTGGAAAACTGGTAGCTCCAGTGAAGCAATTTTCTTCCCTGTGGGAGCCTCAGCTTGGATTTTGGGGACCCCCTGCACTCCTGTCCACCTCTGGGCTTCCAGTGAGTGGAGCAGCTCTAGGTAAAGCTCTCCTGGTTTCAATGTGTTGGGAACATGTCCAGTTGGAGGTACATGGACTAGAGGTCTCCTCAGTGTTTGGTATTACTTACTGCCCTCATATGAAGGCTTAGGTAGGCTGTCTCCACCAGGGCCATACTGGGCCCATCCCTATTAGGACTGAGGCTCCAGCCCCTTTTTATTTTACTGTTCTAATTATTAACTTCCTTGTAATAGAAATAAAAAATTTGTACTTGGGAGCTCAGCTGAGTCTTGTGGTCTTTCTGCACTCCCTTGTAGAAAATATAGGAGGCCAGGATGCATGTGGGGAAATGAAGACTGGGCTTTTTGTTTAAATGTTGCTACTTATTTTGAGACAGGGTCTCACTGTGTAGTCTAGACTGGCCTCTAACTTGCAGTTCTCCTCCCTCAGCCTCTCAACTGTTGGGATTTTAGGCATGTGCTACCATGCATGGTGAGGTCTGGACTTTGTCTAGGATGCTCCAGTCATTCAAGGGGGAAGCATCTTTTTTTTTTTCCTTTTTCCTTTTCTGAGATCCTCATCCCTGCACCCACCTCACAAGTGCTGGTAGTGCCCTTCAAATTGCACTTTTGAGGACACAGACTCAGAAACAGACTCACTGAAGCTGCAGTGGTGGTTAGGGACCCAGGTGATTGCCTCAGCATAGAGAAAGGCCACAGTGTGTGCAGCAGTATCTTTAGAAGGAAGACTGCTTCGGTCTTGTCTCAGTATAAAAAAGCCTGAATCCCAAAAGTAGTAGCACCTTACATGATCCATCCTACTTCCGCACTCCTGGTCTGCACAGGATCATCTACTCCTGTCAGTTATTTTGAGCTCCTTTGTTATAATACCCTACAAGGGTTAGGGAAGATGGGAAGAACTGCCACATCTCATAGATGGAACATGAGACACAGGTGGCAGTGGCAGTTTACAGAAGGCCATGTTGCTAATTCTCAGTAGAGCCAGGCCTGAACATTGTTTTGTTCTGAAGAGGGGCATACGGTAGTGCTAGCTAGTTCATTCAGTTACACCTCAGGAAACCAGAATCACTTAAGAGGCAGCTCAGAAGAGAAAAGCCTTCCTTGGATGAAAGGAACCAGAGAGCATGCTTATGATGTCATGACATTCCCTGGAACTTCCAGAGCAACTGGGGCCTCTCCCCAGCTAGACTGGAGCACAGTCCTGTGAGAAAGTAAAAATCTTATCCTACTGACACCACTTAGGTTAGGCATGATAAAATGACTGGACTGGTCTGTAAGTGATCTGATGTTCCTAAACGGCTTGTAATGGCTTATACTTTTTATTTTAAGTGAAATAAGCCAAGTATAGCTAAAAGTTAAAAAAGTAATTCCTTGTGTTCTCTTACGGGCCCACTGCTACGGTTCTCTTATTCCTTTGATTCTGTTCTGTTTTTCAGATGTTTCCCTGTAGCCCCAGCTGGCCTGAAACTATGTAGATCAGGCTGGCCTCAATCTCACAGAGATCTGCCTGCTTCTGCCTCTTTTGTGCTGGGAATAAAACTGTGCCTGTCATGTGCATGTGTACTGTCATGTGCTTTAGTCTTCTAGAATTTTCCCTCAATTTCCAGAACTACACGTATTATATTACTACATACCCATTTTTCCACCCCCTTTTTGAGACAGGGTCTTCCTGGATCCCCAGCTAATCTGGAATTGACAGACCAGGCTGGCCTTTAATTCACAAAGATCTGCTTGCCTTTGCCTCTTGAGTGCAGGGATTAAAGGCGTGCACCACCATACCTAGCTTTTTTTAGTTTGTTAAACTAGTGTATATAAGTTGTTTAAACTAGTGTATATAAGTTGTAGGAAATGGTTTTCATTATGACATTTTCAGATGTATAATGTATATTTGAGGGCGGGGTTGAGGGAAGGACTCACTATATAGTCCTCACTGACCTAGAATTCACTATGTTGATAGACCAGGCTGGCTTTGGACTTGGGGCAAGCCTCATTCCCTTGAGTGTTGGAATTATAGGTACATGCCACAATGGCATGTATAATGAACGTTAGTCATATTCTCCCCCAACCCTGTTTTTTTTTTTTTTTTGGAGGGGTGAGAGAGCATCTCATGTAGCCCAAAATGGCCCTAAGCTTACTATGTAGCCGAGCATAACTTTGAACTCCTTTCTTTGCCTCCCCAGTGCACAACCATGCCTGGCCCCATCTCAGATCTCCAACTCCTTTGCTGGTGGATGCTGACTCTCCAGGGACCATGCATTGCGTTTTAGTGGTTTTGGGTTGTGGGGAACCTGGCTTTTGTAATCTGGCTTGGCTGGTGTTAAGAAAACATTTTTTACTTTTTGGGTTACAAAGTCTGAAGCCATTCTGACTGGTACAAAGCTAATTTCTCCTTGAGGCATCCACTCTCCTGGGATTTTGAAATCTCCCATATTGTGTGATGTGTGCTGCTTCCATTTAAAGGACTAGAATTTAGTGAACACTGTCTGGCAACTGGTGTCCTCTTAGCATTTTCAGTTTTCTTGGATCATGTCAGCAGTGTCTTTGTTCTTTGCAGGGCCCTGATCTAGCTGCATGCTGACACTGCTGGACTGACCCTTTTATTACTGTCCTCGTGTCTTTTTGTTTCGTTCCACTGATTATAACCTCATTCTTTCATCTTTAAATTATTTTGATACTAATCTTCGCAACCTCTTCGATCTTCTGTTTTTGTGTGTTTTCCCAATTTAATGAAATGAGCACATTTTCTTGGTTTCTGTGTTTTGGTTGTCTTTTATTTTCTCCCGACTTTGGAACTCACCATGTGAGGCTGGGCATTAAGGCAGCTTCCTTCTGCTTCCCCTGTAAGGCAACCGGCTGGAACTTTCCCTGGAGACCCAAGCTGCTTGTTCCTCTGTCAGTGCAGAGAAAGGGTTCGGGTCCACCCATCTTAAAATCTAACCACCTCTCACACCAACGTCTGTTCTGTCTTTTAGCACACAGGTCTTCCAATTCATCCCTTCTTGTATCTCTTTAAAATTTTAGATAGGAAACAGCCTGCCTTCTATTAAGAAATCCTTCAACTCAGTCATTGTTTTTCCATGAGCTGACCTCTTTCAGAAATTGTCATTTAAAAAAAACCTTACAGATTTCTCTTGATCCCCTTGTTTTGCTGTACTTGCTAGACACCTTTACAGTGGAACACCCCTACAAGAAAAGCACGTAGATATGCATAGCTCAGTGGGTAGAAGCAGAACATTGCAGAGCCACATGACCCCTCCCACCCCAGGCCACTCTCCTGCAGTCATTATCATGCTGGAGTCACACCACTGTCCTAGCTTCTTTCTTTGACCACTGTGCTCAAGAAATTCTGTGCAGTGTTCCATTGTCACCATAATTGGTTTATTCTGCTCTTGGTGGACCCTCACCTTGTTGGCTGGGCTGTCTCTACCCTTTCTGTGGTATGGACAGTCTCCTTGCAAGTTTAATCATCTTCCTGCTGACAATGGGGCATCTCCCATCACTGGGTGACATGTCTTTTAAATGTACTTTTCTAGGGGATGGCAATGTGCTGGAGAGCAGGGATCCTTTCTGTGCCTCATGTTTGAACGGAGGTCTTCCTTTTCTCTGCTGTGAGTGGCAGCTGTGCTCTGTTTCCAGCACCCCGAGCAATAGATAAGGAAGGACAACTGCTGGATCTACACTTATGAGGGTCCTTGCTCTTCCCATGATAAAGATGTATATGGGAGAATTGTCCTAAAAGTAGCATTAATAAAGCACAAAGAGGGGTGTTCAGGATGGACATCAAATGGTTTGGGTGAGGATTATTGTGGAGCCGTAGAGGACAAGCAGGTCACAGAATGGAGTTGGTGGCCTCCTGAGTGCAGACCACAGAGGCTCCTTAAAGGAAGAAGGTCAGTGTGCACAGAGAGGCTAAGTCGCTCTTTTTCTGCACTGGCACACAGCAGGTCTAACTGCGCTGCCACCCCAAGGAGGACTGTTGAGGAAAAGGCAGATTCTTCCAGAGTAACAATCCACCAAAGAAAACCCCACACCAGGCTCCAGAGCAGACTGGCTGCCAGGACAGAGTGGGCAGCACATGCAGGGTTAGGGTTAGCTCGGACCATGGCTTTCCACCCTTCTAGATGAAAAGCACAAACTAAGGGGTTGCATGGAGGGAGGGGGATGGGCAGTTCACAAGCTTATGGAGTAAGAATCACTGCAAGTGCAGAGAAACCGTGACAACTGCAAACACTTTAAATTCCTAGCTGCTTAGTGGCACTTAAGTGTCAGAGTTACCAAACAATGCTAGCCAGAGTGCTTGCTTCCAAGAGTAGATGGCCACATGTAGGGTAAGTCAGGATTAGATGAAGGTTATTTATTGTGAGACTTTCCTGTAGTGAGCTCCCTTTACACAGCATGGTGTAAATAGCATCAGATCGAAAAGTCTGTTAATGCAACCATAAATAATTATAATAAATATACATCAAGTAACTTTACAGCACACATTGTTTAGGGCCAAAGTTTAGATCTGCCTGGACCTCAGTGTGCTCTCTAGGAGAAGCAGCTGAGTTAGCAGCAGATATCTCACTCACAGCTGTCATTTCATCAAGGGATGGGCCAACAGAAGCTTCCAGAACCCCTCTTGGGGAGGTAGCTGACAGAATCCCAAGTCCATTCCAGGGAGGAAGATTGGAGGGAACCAAGAATTTGAAGATACAAGGAAGAAAACCTAGTTTAGTAAATTCAGAGGCTCCTTCATTCTGCAGAAATGGAGTTAAGAGGATCCTTGTTGTCAGGAAATGCGTTCCTGTTATAACCCCAGCATGGAGCTGCCCCAGATCAGAGGCCGCACTTCTTTCAGAGCAGGGGCTTATCTCATCCTCAAGTCAGGTCAGGGATCTTTTCTGTAATGGTCCTTAATGCATTTCCTAAGTATAACAGGGAGGAGACTGGTGCAGGCTCTAAGGCTTCTATACCTTCCAGCAGGCCCTCGGACAGTGCTTTCAGACAGCACTCACTCAGGACTTCCCTATGCACAATCCCATCAACAGCCACAGTACTGCTGTTCTGTGACAACTGGCAAGGCCCAAAATGACGGTGTCCAACAAGGTGGCATATGCTGCTCTTGAACAAAGTACCATTGGCCAAAGACTTGTTTGGGGGCACAAATGCATTGGGGCAGTGGGTGAGCCTGCAGGCAGCTCAGCTCTGGCACACACAGTTACTTGGGATGTAAAGGATGTTGGGTAGGCCAGCCAGGGGATAGAGGAACCCCCTGGAGTTTCCATCTGAACTTGAACGTCTGAGTCACTGATGTAGCCCTGGATTAGGCAGAGCACCTCAGACAGTCTTTTTAAAATGGGCTGTTCCTCACGGCATCATGGTAGAGAAGTGCCATTTCTGAGCACAGAAGTGGGGTAGGTTTGAATCATGTGCTTTCCTGTGCAGTTGGTTGTGGGAAAAGACCCCATAAGTACCATCCCTTCAGTTCCAGTGTCTTCTCAACTCTTGAAACCAGGATGAGCCCAGCCCGTCTCTATGAAAGAAGGCCTGGGGCAGCTCCTGGGTCTCTGTTCCTGAGGACTCCTCAGGGGACACTCAGCCTAGGGGCCCAGAAGAGACAGGTGGCAGATAGGGCTGCCTGGATAGGAGGGGACAAAGGAACCACTGTGGGCTTTTCCTTGGAAAAACCAAGGTCAGGAACACACTGTAAAGCAGGAAGATTAACACATGAGCTCCCTGTGTGTCTCTTGCATGTTTGGGCACCAGCACAACCATTTTAAGATGGAAGGAGGGAGGGCTGTAGGAGCTGCCTCTGGGAGATATGCCAGCTCAGGCAGGAGGGCAGGGCTGGCCACACAGATGTTTATGGTGATGCTCTGAAGAGAACAGGATGCTTTGTGTGGCTGAGGTCATCTCACCCCAAGCTTCCTATTGGGTGGCTCTGTGAGAAGGAGCCAGCTGGGGCCTTGACAGAATCTGGTAGCCACAAAGGACAGTGTCCAGGAAGATCAAATGAGACACAAACTGTCTGGGAAGTAAACTATCCTACAAATATACCACAAACAGGCAGCAAAAGAACCAGTCCATCACAAAACGAACAGATACAGAAGGTTATCTTCCAGGAGGCCCTGGAACACAGACAAAAGTTCAGAAAAGCAAAGTGTTGCCACTCCTCACGCAGGGCCCTGGAGGAGCATGCCTGCAGTGGCAAGCTTCCCAAGCTAGAATTGTGCCTTGGTGACAGCCTAATCCTTGGACTTGCTCCCATCAGCCACTTAGGGGATCTTCACGGTAATGAATGGCACAGCGCAGTTTCTCCAGCATGATCTCCAGGGAGGAGTACTGCGGAAGTTTGATCATGAACATGCAGGTCTCCACTCGGATGTAGCGTGAGTCAGGGGAACCTACAGAACACAGAACACCCACTTTAAAGGCCTGTTTCTGCCTCTTGGGCAGCTGTGAGCCCATCACAGGGCCTGACCGGAGGGGTCTGAAGGCCTGTGAACCCAGCTGCAGACTTGTTTGCAAATGTTTGAGCAGGTGCAGTATGTGTGTGTGGCATGTATGCCTATGTTTTTCCCCAGGGGCTGTGTCTCTTGAGTTTTTCCTCCTTTTGGGAATCGCCAACCCCTGGCCATTGAGCCCCAGGAATCTACCTTGCCTGTCTCTGTCTCTCCAATCCTCTTTTGGGACTACAAACCTGAACCACCAAGCCTGGCTTTTTTATTTTTAGTCTATTGTATGAGTATTTTGCCTGTGGGTGATTGCAAGTGCACCCATGCGAACAATGTCCATGAAGGCCAGAAGAGGATGTCGGATTCCCTAGAACTGGAGTTCTGGACAGCTGTGAGCTGCTATTTGGATGCTGGGAACTGAAATCGGGTCTTCTGGAAGAACAGCAGTGCTCTTAACCACTGAGGTATTTCTCCAGCCTCCTAAACCTGACTTAAAAGATTCTTTTAATGTTTATTTAGTATGAGGCAGTATACCACAGTACATATGTGGGGTCAGGAGGATAACTTGAAAGAGTATGTTGTCTTCTTCCACCATATGGGACTCAAGAATTGAATTCAGGTTGTCAGGCTTTACCCACTAAGCTATCTCTTCAGTCCCTGGCTGGCTTGTTGTGTCAGCCTGTCTCTGTCCCGTGCCGTCTGCCCTCTCCCCCTGCTGAATCAAACTCAGGTCCTTGTCCAGCAAATACTTTACTGACTATCTTCCTTAACTCAGTAAATGCTTTCTACAAAAAAAAAAATTACACCATTTCATAGTATTAGTGGTGTGTATTCTGGCCTGTACACCAGGGTTTGATTCTCCAACAGGGAGCCAAGTCTTCCTTTTGATCAGGCATGGTGGTGCACACCTATAATTCTAGCACTTTGGGGGCACGAAGGCAGGAGAATCAGAAGTTCAAGGTTATCCTCAACTACATAGTTTGAGGCTAGTATGGGATACATAACACCCTATCAAAAACTAACAAAAATTATTTTTCTGCATTTAAAAGGAGATTAGGAAGCAGGGTGTGTCTCAGTAGTAGAGCACTTCCCCAGCATGTGGAAGTCCCTGGATTTAAATCCTATTACAGTGAGAAAAAAACAAACACAAACACAAACAAAAGCCTAAGAAATAAACAAAGGGTAGGAGATTTTAAAAGTTCTGCATTGGTACTAGAGAGATGGCACAATAGTTAAAAGCAAGTACTATTCTTCTAGTGGACCCAAGTTCAATTCCCAGCAACCACTTTGGGTGACTTACAATCACCTATAACTAGCTCCTGGATGATGTGACACTTCTGGTTTCTGTGGGCAATTGTACTCACATGCAGATATTCCCACACAGACACACACATAATTAAAAATTAAATCTTTTAAAAAGTTCTTCATCTTCAGTGACTAGAGATGGCCCAGTAGTTAGTTAAAAGCACATGCTGCTCAGAGGATCATGGTTCAGTTCCCATTACCCACAGGGCAACTATCAACAGCCTATTAACTCTAGTTCCGGGGGTGAGACACCCTCTTCTGACCTCCATGGGTACTGCATACACATGGCGCACTTACATGGATGCAGTCAAAGCATTCATACACATAAAAAGAAAATTAAAGCCAGGTGTGGTGGCACACATCTTTAATCCTAGCACTTGGGAGGCTGAGGCAGAGGGCTCTCTGAGACTGAGACCAGCCTGGTCTCCACAGTGCGTTTTAGGCAATCTGTGACTACAGGGAGACCCTTCTCAAAAACACACTCCCCACCAAAAAAAACAAAAACAAAAACAAAAACAAAAAACCTGCATCTTCAGTTTCTTTTGAAATATTAAAATATACACAACATCAGATTTATATGACCACTGTTCTTGCCAAGCCTTTTTCTTGTTTAGACTTGGGTTCTGTGTGTGGGATCCTGGCCACTGTTCTCCACAAAGACGGAGGGTTCCATTTGCAACAGGAGTTGGGAAGGGCAGTACCTGCTGTGCCATCTGGAGGGGCAATCTTCATGGGGTATGGTGGCACATGGGCCGTGTCGGGGCCCCCATCCTTGCAGGGGCAGGTGAAGGGGATGCGCTCCTGGTTGCAGGCAAACTTGATGAACTTGCACAGCTCCTCTTGGGTGAACATCTCCAGAGCCCCCCAGAATAGCTCAATGTGCTGGTCTGTCTCCATCAGCCCCACCTGGTACATGGTATGGGCCTAGGGAAGAGAGGCCTAGGTGTGAGAAGCCTGGCCCAATCCCAGCTGGGGTGCAACAGGAGCTGCATGTGGGCCATAGCCCAGGTTAAAGGTGGCAAGGACAGAGTGCTGAGATAGGTCTGGCCTGGCTGCCTACCTTCAGGAACTCAAGGTTGATGTATGGAAGACCACAGGTGCGCAGCTCCATCTCTAATGGGCTGAGTGTGGTGAGCAGCTGCAGGGGGATGATGGAGCCCAGGCCAGCTCTGACAGCTGTCACACACTCCATGTTCTGTAGCTCCCGTAGCCGAAGGCTCCGGATGGCTGCTGCGTAGATATCCTTGTTCTCCCACCTGATGGGCCGAGAGCACCAGTGAGGGAGAACAGTGATGGTTAGTTCCTGGGTCCACGTGGTCCCAGCCCTGGATGCTCAGCTCATTCTTCTCCCTCACAGCTGCTGCTGCCCTCACAAAGTCATCAGCTAAAGAATGTTTTCTTTTTGTTTTATATGAGTGAATGTTTTGTCTGCATGTATGTAGGGCACCATGAGCATGCAATGCTTACAGAAGACGGAAGAGAGCATCAGATTTCTGGAACTGGAGTTACAGACAATTGTTAGCCACCAGGTGGGTGCTGGACACTGAACCTGGGTTGTCTGCAAGGGCAGCCAGTGCTCCTAACCACTGAACCATCACTCCAGCCTTGATCATCTTTCTTACTGCCCAGTGTCCTACATTAGATCCCTCCTCTGGGGACATGCCCATGTCACTGCTGTCACCCTCTGGCTGACCAGCTGTCAGCTCCTTCCCTGCCACACACTCACGCCACAGGGATGTGTCGGCCACGACTGCACAACTCCACCTCCTCGCCGGTCATTGTCAGGTAGGTGAACCGGCAACAGGGCTTGTTGGGACCTTCGGGGCTCTCGGTGGCCAGGTGTTGGGAGGCGATCTCGGCACACAAGGCCTCCAGTTCAGTCTCATCATTGATCTGCAGGACAGAGGGAGAGGGAGGTGGAATTCTACCCTCTAGCTGGGTGAACACTGGCATATTGATGGGCCCACTATAGGCCTGCCACCAGTTTAGATTTTATATGCGTCCCACATTCACGAGACCCAAAGCCCACGGTTGTTCTTGTTATTTTGGAAGTGGCAGCCCTTTCCCTAGTGTGGATCTGAGGATCCCATGCTGTACCTGTGTGGCTGAGGCCATGCTTTCCAGCCCACTTCCACAGACGGCCTGCCTGATACTCTTTTAAAGATGTGAGACAGGGTCTTCCTAAGTTGTCCAGGTTGGTCTTGAACTCACAATGTAGCCTAGATAGACTGTGAACTCATATTCTGCCTGCCTCCATCTGCCAAGTAACTGGGATTAAAGGTCTGCACCAGACACCTGGCCTGAGACTAATTTAGTTTTATTTATTTTGGGGGCTTTTTTTTTGTTTCTGTTTTTTTTTTTTTTTTGAGACAGGGTCTCCCCTGTAGCCCCAGCTGGCTTGGAACACACAATGTAGATCAGGCTGGCCCTGAACTCACAAAGATCCGCCTCCCTCAGCCTCCTGAGTGCTGGGACTAAAAGGTGTGCACCACCACTCCCGGCTTTTCCTTTTTTTTTTTTTGAGACAAAGTCTCACTATGTTGTCCTGGTATAGCTCTAGCTGGCCTGGAACTCATAAAGATCTATCTGTCTCTGCCTTCCAAGTGCTGTGATTATAGGTGTGAACCATCACCACCTGGTTGACACTAATTTTTTCACCTGTTCTTTGAGACATAATCTCTATAGACCAGAGATTCTGGTCTTGAACTGATTATGAAACTGAAGATGACCCTGAACTCCTGATTATCCTGCCTCTACTTCCTGAGTTCTGGAATTACAGATGTGCTACCACACCTGGGCTTTAGAGACTGATTTAGAAAAAAATTATATTTACTTGTGTGTGTGTGTGTGTGTGTGTGTGTGTGTGTGTGTAAGAGAGAAAGAAAATGTGGGCATGCATGTACATGTGGGTCTAGAGGGATTCAACTCTGGTTGTCAAACTTGGTGGCCAGTGCCTTGATCTGCTGAGTCACATCATGGCCCTGAAACTGATTTTTTATTTTTAAGACAGTCTTGCTATGTAGCCTAGGCTGGTCTAGAATTCATACATTCACCTACCTCTCCCTCCTGAATGCTGAGAGTAAAGGTGTGTGCCAGCACACCTGGCATAAGACTGATTTTAAAAATTATTCATTTTTAATTTTTTACAAGTGCTTTGCCTGCATGTATGTAAATGTACCCATGTCATACAATGCCCACAGAGGCTAGAAAGTGTCAAATATCCCATGAAACTGGAGATAAGCAGCTATTAGCTGCTATGTGGATGCTGGGAACTAAACGTGGGTCCTCTGCAAGTGCAGTCAGTGCTCCTAACTGCTGAGCCATCTCTCCAGTCCTCTTGAGACTGATTTTGACATCATTTACCTCCTTGATTCAGTCCTGCCTGAAATCAAACCTATACTCATGCACTAACTTTTTTACCATAATTATTAAAAAATATTTTATTATTTTTCAAAAAGTGTATCTGCCTGTGTGTGTGTGTGTGTGTGTGTGTGTGTGTGTGTGTGTGTGTATCACAGCACATGTTTTAGGGATCAAACTCAGGCTGTCAGGTTTGGTGGGAAGCACTTTTACCCATTGAGCTATCTTGCCAACCCATAGATTCATGATTTAAAAAATTTTTTTTTGATTTTTTAATTTTATGTGTATGAGTGTTATGCCTGCATGTGTGTAAGTGCACCTGTGTTGTGCAGCCCATGGAGGACAGAAGAGGGCGCCATATCCCTTGGAACTGGAGTTACAGATGGTCGTTAGCCATCACATGGGTGCTGAGAACATCCAGTGCTCTTAACCACTAAGCCATCTCTCTAGCCCCAGATTCATGATTTTTAAACTATTTTTATTTTATGTGTATGAGTGTTCTGCATACATGTTTAAGTGCATTCATATGTGCAATGCCTATGGAAGTGAGAAGAGAGCATCAGTCCCCTAGAATTGGTGTCATGGAGGGTTGTTAGCCTCATGTGGGTGCTGGACACCAAACCTGGGTCCTCCTAAAGAGCAGCTAATGAACCATCCTTTAGTCCCAATATATCCATGATTTTAAAGAGTAAATAGTTTTGCTTTTGTAATGTTCTTTAGTTCGTTGGAGCTGGGCTTTATGTCAAAAAGTTTTGACTTAATTCTGTCTGTGGAAGATATACATGCTGGGCTATGAGGGAGATGACAAGATCTGACTCCAACGGAGAGCAGGCCTACAGTTTAAGGCAGTGACAGTGGAGTTAGTCTCAGAACCCATCCTGTCCTCCACAGCAACCTTGAGGGACCACAACCACCAACAGAAACTGAGGGCACTTTGAAAAAAATACTTATTTGTCAGAGAGTAATTCATGGAAGTTGGGTTCTCTCTTTCCCCCATGTGGATTTCTGGGATCAAGTTGTCAGAGTTGGTGGCATGGACTTTGTTCACTTAGCCATCTTGCCAGCCTAAAAGAGAGACTTCTTCACAGAAGACACTCAGCATCCCTGTGGTCTTGCCCATCCCCTTCAGGTAGCCTTGCCTGGTCTTTCTGCCAGGACACTAGCTTGCACCTCCTGCTTGCCCCAACCCCTTGCTCCCATTTGTAATATCAGGAGGACTTCTGGGAGCAATGCCTGCCAACACACATACTCTCCACCGAAGGTGGGTGCATTCTTCAGGCTCTTTAAATAATTCTTCACCCCCCTTTTACAGTGAGACTGAGAGCAGAACTTTGCTCTCTTGTTCCGGCTGCCCTCCAGTGGTGGCTAAGGAGAACAACAAGAGGCCCTGGCCTTGAGGGACCTCAGTAGCTGGCCATCAAGGGGGCAGAGGTAGAATCACAATCAGCTAAAATCCTTCATATCCTTGATATCCTGTGAAACATAGCCTTGTCAGGCCTCAGACGCAAGCTTCCTCTTGTGAGAGCAAGGCAGGTGGCCTCAAAGGGGAGGGCGGGCTTGAAGCCACCTCAGGTCTCTGAGCTGAGAGAGCATGGGTTACTTGGCTCTGTTCCTAATTTTATCACCACTCTAACTCACTCTTCCTTTGGGGTAGCTGGAAGAATGAAGGAAAACCCTCAGCATGGAGTGCACATGAGAAGGGCAGCCTGGAGCTCCTGAGGATGGGCTTAGAGCCCAGAGCCTGGCTTGCATAGGGACACAGTAGTTCTGCAGAACCAATAGTCTCCAGTAGTTCCATAGGGCTAGCCACAGATGAGCACTAGTCACCTCCTTCAGGAGGGGGCTGTGGCCTGATGCATCTCTAAATGTGTCCCAAATGAGCACAGGAAAGGGAGGAAGAATGCCATCTCAAACACCTTCCTGGTGATCTTAGAATGTTCCCATGCTCATCTCTTGTTGCCTTCTTGAGGCTCTCATACAGCTCAGCAGGGAGACAGTACCTGGTGTAGTTTCCCTCCCCCCACTGCTCTTGAAGGCTGCCTGGAACTCTCCACCATGTCCTTGGACAGACACAGTGTAGTCAAATCATCCCAGTCTGCTTGTGTCAACTGCAAGGAATGCCAAAGGCTCTTTTCCCCAAGACAAGCCTTCTGGGACAATGCTACTCTTCTGTGATGTATACCAGTCCCTCCTCCCTGAGGATTAGAGTGTGCCTTCACTCACACTCTCAAACTTCTTGACATAATTGTAAGTGAGGATGTCTGCTTCCTGCAGGTCCTGGTCAGGGTCAAGGGGCTCGCCCACCAGTGTCTTCCAGAAGGAGGGCAGTAAGTCCAGGGGGAGAGGCACATCTGCACGAATGGCGATCCCCAGCAGCTGGCCCAGAAAGTGCAGCAGCTGCTCCTCCCCATAGGTGATGGGACTCGGAGTCAGGATGTACTTGCCCTGTAAAAGGAGGCAGCCAGGTCAACTTGAGCACATGTCCCAGGCAACTGAGCACCAGGTCAGGCAGGAGGGAAGCACAACCCTGTTCCCATGCTTTATCAGCAGGGCAGCAAAGGCCTGCTCACCCAGGCCAGGAAGATATGTGGAGAGGGTGCAGAGCCACAAGGTATAGCTGAGCCCAGCCCCTGCCTCACCTTGTTCTTGTTGACAGCAGAGCTGGGGCACAGCAGGAGCAGTGACAGCGAGGAGCTCTGTAGCTCCTTACATACCTGCCACAGGAAATGGCGGAAAGAGCCACCTGTAGGGCAGACAGACCATCAGCACCCAGGATTGTTCCTGGAGAGATCCCTGGGTAGCACCACTTCCTCCATATAACCATTTACTGGGACCTCAAGGTCAACTCATTTGCCAACCTGACTGCTCCTATGATGGGTGGAAAGAAACCTTGCTTGTCTGAGCACTGGGGATGAGCCTGGATGAGCCTGCTGGGCAGCTGACAAGCCTGGACCCAGCATTTCCCAAGGATACCCGTGTCCCAGACTCATTCACCCTTCTATCACATGTAGAACAAGAAATGATGTCTGAAGTCCAAGCAGTAAATGAGGTCACTCCCAGTCCTGGCTCGTGTCCCTGGTGATGCTGAGGGCCTCTGTTTTGCCCTGTACTGCTGCCTGTTATCTCCCCGAGAGTTTGTGCTGGTTCAGTGAGCACAGAGGAGGAGGGACAGATGCATGAGGTCAGGGAGAGGGCAATGGCAGCTCTGCTCTCTCTCAGCTGCTGCCTTTAAAAATGTCTCTGATTGCTTTGCAAAGACAGCTGGGACCCCCATCTCCCTTCCCCAAGGTGCCCCTTTTAGCACCCAAAGGTCAGGAGGCTCTCTGGGTACTGCAGGACAATGTGTAGACTGAGTCCTAACCTTAGGGAGACACAGCTGAGGGGAAGGAGGCTCCTGAGTGCCAGAGCTTGGGGTCAGCAGGAACCTCAGCTCTGAATTCCATCTGCCTGGCTGACTTTGGAGAAGCTCCTGAGCTTTCTATGCCCCAGTTTCCCTGTTGGTGCAGTGATAAAATCTTGGTCTTGGTACTCTTGAGGACAATGAAGTGTAGAGACTATGCCTAACATAAATCCGAGCACTTGGTGACTCAACTGCTCACAGAAGTCTCTATGGTGTGGAAAGCCATGTTTCCTGCCTATGAGGTTACTTGTGTCCCCACCAGGCAGACTAGAAGGAAGTGGGGGACAGAGTGGGTTCTTCTGTTCATAACAGTAGATAGTTCCTGAATGTCTGGGGCCAAACATGAATGGAAAGGCCAAGATCCATCTTCATAGATGTTCCTCCTCATCTCTTAGTGTGATAATGCTGGATGCCACTTTAATGGAGGGACCTGCCAAAGTCTGTTTCATGGGCACACTTGAGCTTTTAGCTCAACCAGCTGCTTAGCTGTGGCTCCTGCTGGGAAAGGAGGGTGGGCAGTTGTGCAAGGCCACCAGCAAGACAGAGCTAGCAGGCTGAGGAAGGTACGGTTCTCACATGTGGAGGGGTTAACCAAGGTTCTCACCAGTAGAAACCAGTTTCCACATGGTTGGTGAGTGACAAGTCAACGGGTCTTGCCTGACTATTGTAGCCATGGTGAGGAGGACATGGCATTTACTCTTGTTTTTGGTACTGAGGATTGAATCTAAGGCCTCAACATAAAGAGTTCTACCAGTCCCCTTTTTCCTAAATATTTTTACGTTTTTGATACAAAGTTTCACTAAATTTCCCAGGTTGGCCTTCAACTTGTGATGCTCCTGTCTTGGCCTCCAAGTACCTAAGATAACAGGACTGTACCAACAGGTCTGGTTGTGGAATTTCTTCTTGGCAACAGCAGAGCTCCTAGACAACCCAGGATAGCAGCTACCCGGATGTCTATAAATCTGCACCCAGCTGGAGAGCCACTTACTTGTGCCATGAACCTCCTCCCCAGTGAAGCGGATGTTGAAGGCATAGGTGGGGTCACCACCACTAGCTAGCTTGACACAGAGCTGAGAGGATGGCACAGAGGCCAGCTGCCGGGCAGCCTGGCAGAAGTAGGAGTTTTCAGAGGCTCTGATTTCCCCTGGAAAGTGAGAAAGGAGTGGGTCATAAGTTCTGGTGGCCATGTTCCAATAGGCTCAAGTGAGACATGCTTGGGCCATTTCCCTGCCTTCCCTCCATTCTCAGAACATCTTGCAGACCTCTTGGCCTAAGCATAAGTGGTGCCTTCTGCCTGGAACCTCCACCAGATCTCTAAGGGCCTGGCGGCTTACCTCCAGAGGCTTCCAATTGCCTTTCAGAAGGTCTTTCCCAACATCTGCACCTGGCTCCTCCCTTGCATCTTCTGTTTATGGGCTGCATATCGACCCTACTCTTGACAACAGAACTGGGAAATGTTGCCAGTCAGAACAGCATCTATACCCCTCCTAAAGGCAGATCTGGCCAGTGGGGAGAGGAAAGGCTGCTCGTAACAGGGAGGGCCAAGCAACTCTGCTTTTCCCTCTTCTTGTTAATATGTGCAGGGCAGCTCCTGCTGAGCCCAGAGCTGGAAGCCCCACACTAGGATCCTAGAGCACAAAGACAGAAGCAGCCAGAGGAACAAGGACGAGAATGGGCAGAGTGGCCTGCCATTCCTCTGGGGCTTCAGGGGTGACTTGTCTAGGTACTGATATCCTGCAGTTTCTAGTCTGAAGCCAGCCCTACCTCCCACAATCTCCAGTGGATCCAAGGTGATCTCAGGTGCTGCATGATCAGCTGTCCTCTGCACGGTGGCATTTAGCACCCGATTCATCACCGTCACCTTTGTATCATAGAAGATCAGTCCTGAAGAGTGAAATGTGGGAGAGATGTGGGGATGTAGCAGCTTCTCCTTCCCAGTCACCTCTGGGGCCTGGCAGAGGCCATGTTCATCCCTGGACCCCTAGGGGACTCCTCTAGTCAGGTCCCTTGGGTGTTGAGGAAACAACGCAGACAAGTGAAAGACATAAAACACACTGTATAAAATGCTACTTACTTTATGTGGGTGCATGTGTGTATACAGGTGCATATGCATGCATGTATAGACAGAGGTCAACTCCAGGTGTCTTTACCACTGTTCACATTATTATGTGTGTGTGTGTGTGCGCACGCGCATGCATGTGTAGGTGTGTACACATGCACAGGCCAGAGCAGGTTGGGTGTCTTTGTCAGCCTCTGCCTTATTCTTTTAAGACAGGGCCTCTCACTAAACCTAAAGCTTAATGTTTCAGCTAGGCTAACTGGCCAATGAGCTCTGTGGTTCCGCCTATCTATGCCCCCTGTACCCTACCCCAACCCCAGCATTACTGGGGTTACAGATGTGAGCTGTTGTGCCTGGCTTTTATTTTTTTTTAAATGGTTTATTTTATTTTTAAAATTTTATGTGTTATGAGTGTATTATTTGCATGTAGGTAGGTGGACCTGTGTCCTCCAATGCCCACAGAGGTCAGGAAAGGACAAAGAATTCCCTGAAGTTATAGATGGTTGTTAGCCACCATGTGGGTGCTGGGAATTGAACCCAGGTCCTCTGGAAGAGCAGTCAGTGATCTTAACCACCGAGCCATCTCTCTAACCCTGCACCTGGCTTTTCCATGGGTGTTGGAGATCTAAATTCAGGCTCTCATGCTTACATGGCAGACATGTTACCATCTCACCAGCCTGCCACCTATTTTTTTGTTTCGTTTTGTTTCCCCCTGGAGCCCCGGTTGGCCTAGAACTTGCTCTGTTGACCTAGCTGGCCTCAATCTCAGAGATCTGCCTGCCTGGGCCTCGCAAGTGCTGGGATTAAAGGTGTGCATCACGATGCCTGACTCCTGCCACCTATTTTTGATCTCAAAAAATTTAAAAAGAGCAAACCACTGTCCATATGAATTTGCTGTGTATGAATGAAGGGATAGAAGGACAGATATGCACTGGTTAATAATGGTATCTCTGGGGCCAATGACATTAGTTTTCAATTTTATATATTTCTAAATGCTTTTTTTTTTTTTTTTTAAACAGCTTCATTTTTTTTTTTTTCTGAGCACAGGCTACTTTTGTAATTAGCTTCCCTTGAGATCCGGCTGCTTCACAGGAGGCCTGCCTACCTGATGTGAGGGAGTAGGGGTCTTCTTAGCACCAATGGTCTGATCACTGCCCATGGGTTCTGGACTTCCTGCCTGGCTAGAGTAGGTTCAGGTACTGACCTTTTGCCTCCTTCAGCAGGGCAGCAATGCTGTGGGTATACATCGGCGTCTGCCGCAGCTCCACCAGGGGAAGGAAGAAGGTTTCCAATGTGGTGTTGAGTGACTGGAGCAGTGCGAAGCGTAGGCGTAGGCTCTCGATGGGCACATCTACAAGGAGAGGGTGGTCCAACTGGGTGTCAACCAAGCCAGACTGAGACTCATTTGCAGGTACACTCAGAAGGTTCTTGATCCCAAAAGGGACAACTAGAATAGGACCAGGAGTTACCCACAGTGAATTTTATCCCTGGGGGCCTAGAGATGCTATAAGTATCAGGCTCCCAAGCAACACAAGCCAGTGCCCAGGCAAATATGAGGGGTGAGGACCTGGGAATTCAAGCTCCACCTCTATACCTTCCCATAGGTCACCCCAGGCTGCAACTATATTAGTATTTTTGTAGTGCTAGATGGAACCCCCAGCACTGTGAGCTATATACCTCAGTCCTACATAATTTTATTATCTTAAGTGTATGAATGTATTGCCTGGATAAATATAAGTACACCCATGTGCAATGCCCAAGAAAGTCAGAAGAAGGTGTCAGATCCCCTGGATCTGGAGTTAGGATAATTGTTAGCGACCATGTAGGTGTTGGGAATTGAACTGGGGTCCTTTTAAGAGAAGCCAGTGATCTTAACTGCTGAGCCACATATCCAGCTCCTACCCTATTTTATTTAAGACAGAGTGTTACTATGTAGCTCCAGCTGGCCTAGAACTTGTTATGTAGACCAGGCTTGTCTCGAACTCACAGAAATCTGCCTGCCTCTGCCTTCTGAGTGCCTGGGATTGAAGATGTGTGTCACCATGCCGAGCCCTACGTGATTATTTTTTTTTTTGTTTACTCATATTCTCTCTCTGTATCTATGAGTATTTTGCCTCCAAATATGTAAAGTAAATGCACCACATGCAAGCAATACCCAAAGAGGCCAGAAAAGGGAATTAGATCCCTTTGAACTAGAGTTACAGATGGTTGTTAACTACCATGTGGGTACTGGGGATGGAACCCAGGCCCTCTGGAAGAGCAGCCAGTGCTCTCCAGTCCCCCACTTCTATATTAAAGAAAAATTTTCTAGCCCCACATGATTTTTTTAAATTTTGAAATAACTACAGGTAAGAAGTTGTAAAAATAGTGCAGAATCCTGTGTGCTTCTCCCCCTGCTACACTCCACAGAGAGAATATTGAAGCCAGGAAATCATACCATTGGCACGCTGCATTTTAACTAGTCACTCTCAAAGCTGTTCTCTTTTCCTCTGTAAGACACTGACACCAGGGATAGCTTGTCCACCTTTGTCTCTTGGACATCTAAAAGGGTGTCAGGTGAGAGAGCAACTCTGGTACCTGAGCACAGCCTGTGGTGGGCTCTATCAGAGTGACTCTCTGACTGGAGTAATGTACTAGTGTACATCTTGTTATTTCTAGCTTCTAGTGCTACCTTCCCTGAAGGATAATCCCTTTACTGCTGCAGGTCAGTGGGGATCCTCAAAACCTCACAGCAGCCTAGTCTTAATGGGCATGGTGGCAGGTATCTCTGTTCACTCTCTGCTCTGTACTGGGTAGTGGCTTTGTTGTAAGGAGCATCAAAAAGTCTAGAGACTAATTTGGCCACAGTGAGCCAAATTATCTTTCTCTTCTCACCAGCTCCCTCTCTTTCTCTTACATAGTTGATGTACAGTGGGGGTTCACAAGTATTTCTGAAGATGGAGGGCCACATACTCGAGAGACAGGCTACCCTGGGGTCGGTGACATCAGCTGGGTCCAGATACACCTCGTGGGGGTGGAGCCGTGCTGGTGTGATAGCAAGGTGTCGGCACAGCCGGTTGATGTACTGCACAAGCGCCACATCCATCTCCAGTGTCCACTTCCTGGAGGCCTTCTGTGCATGTCGGACATCAATGCAGGCACACCTGGGTCAGAGTGGGGGAGAAGAGCCAGTTGGGGCAGTGCACAGAGCCATACCTAGTGCCTGGAACACACCTGCAAGATGGCCTTTTCTTCCAGGGCTTTTTATTTTTGGTGAACAGATTGCTCTTCATGAGGGAAACCTTTTATAGTAAGTGTGAGTGTACAGGGGTATGAGCATGGAGGACTCTTCTGGATGTATCTGTGTTCTCTCTTGTGTTAGGGTGAATGAGGGCTGTGGAGTCCTCAGGTGACATTGAGACCAGACTACACTGTGACCTGGGGTAAAAGTACACCACCTTCTGAGTCCTGGTTTATTTTTTCATAAAATGAGCTCAGAATGGCATTGGTGTCTGCAGTGCCACAAGAATTCAACAAGGGGATACTTGTGAAGTACGTGGCATGGTGTCCACCTCACCCATGTGCACAGGTCCACTAGTGCTGTTACCAATATGGACTCCTTGGCTCAGCAACCCCATTCTACCATTTACCTGCAGAGCTGTTGGGAAAGATAGCCAAGGTCTGCTTGCAAGGGCTTTGCTGCAAGGTTATATTATTATAGTATTACAGGTGCAAACCAAATGTCTCACTAGAATTTGATGACTAATTCACACTATGCCTAGCAATGGAACTCTGGGCAGCCATAGAAATAACTGCAGGACACCCTGTCACAATATTAATGATATGGAAAAATGAAAAAAAAATATGACTGTAGGCAACGTTTCATCTGATCCCTCTTCAATAGGGTTAAAAACATCTCCTTCTAAAACATGCTGACAGCCAGGGACAATACCGTATGCCTTTAGTCCCAACACTTGAGAGACAGAGGCCAGCCTGATCTACACAGGTGAATTCCAGGTCAGCCAGGAAACCATGGCACACAGAAGGAATACTCACTTCAGAATCCACTGATGGCCCCATTTGTCCCTCCCACTTAGACTGCAGTTCCTAGTCCAAAATAGACAATGTTATCTTTCAACAAGACCCCTCCCAAGGCTATTCCTCTTACTAATGTCTACAATAGTAAGCAGTTTCTCAAATCAGGGGAGAGTACAAACTCAGTTCCCCCAGGATCACAAATGATGAGGAAGCTACCTCCATAATCTCAGTACCTTCCTTGCCAAGGCTCCGAAATTTGATTCCTAAGCAAGTGTGTACCAAGCAGGCCCTCCTTTTGTGGCCCAGCATGTCTGGCTGTGGACAAGGCTGAGGGAACCTGAGTGTTGAGAGAGATTCAGTGGTGATTTCCTTAGTTCTGCAAACATTTTGCTTACTTGGGACTCAAGTGTAGATAGGAAGGAGTCCTAGAGATTGGTAAGAAGTGCCTTACTGGGGACTGCCTGAGAAGAACAATGGACACTCCAAGAAAGTTTGAGGAAGACTTTGGAATAAGCAAGAAACGTTATAGACTAAACTGTATGTCTTCAAATGCATAGACCAAAGCCTCCTCTCCCTGTATCATTGTATTTGGAGAGATAATTAAGATGATTACAGAAGTAATTAAATCTAAATAAAATCATAGAGGTGGCACCCAATCCAATAGGTCTGATGACCTTATAAGGAAAAAAGGGTTATGTCACAGGCTCACCCACAGAGAAAAGGCTGAGTGAGACACAGTGAGAGGGTTACCACATGTAGGCCAAGGGGAGGCTTCAGGTGAAACCAGCCTTAACCTTTAGGCTTCTAGCCTCCAGAATTGTTTAAGCCACCATGCCTAATAGAATTCTGTTACAGCAGCCTGAGCTGAAAGTCAAGATTTGGAGGGAGAGAACAGGGTTTGTTTTCAAATGGGTTAGAAAAACAACTTGAACAGTTATGCAAACTCAGGAAACAGCTTAGTAAGCACAGGCCAGATGGACTAGCTTCCTAGCAGTGCTGTCTGGTAATATATCTAGTTGCTAAAAACAATCTCTATACATGGTATGAACTAGGAGGAAGGACAATTCTTTTACCTCTCAAAATGAAGATCATAACCACAGGATAGGATCGCCCTCCAAACACTGCGGATGTCTTGTTTGGCTCGGTCGATAACAAATTTGTGAAATCCTTCTAAGGTCAGGTACTTTTCTTCGGGGACTGGTGGAAGAGTGTACACAGTTAAGGGTTTAGAAACCCTGTACCCAGTGTGGCCTTCCAACACCTTATTATGTTCTCTTGTTTACAAACTGATGTGTCTCCAACGGTGTAATTTGGCTATCTTCACCCATTGCCTCCACACATCCAGCCTCCCACCTAACAAGCTCTGCCATGGGTTTCCATCTCCCTTCTTTTTTACGTTAGAAGAATGTGATTGACAACTGACAGAGCAATTCCTTTTTTAAAAAAATATTTTATTATTTTTATTTTATGTGTGTGAGTATATTGTCTGCATGAGTGTAAGTATACCTGTGTCATGCAATGCTCATGGGGGTCAGAAGAAGGTGTCAGATCCCCTGGAACTGGAGTTAGGACGGTGGTTAGCTGCCATGTGGGTACTGGGATTCGAACCTGGGTCCAGCCCAACAGAGCAATTCTTACGAGAACAGTTTTCTCTGACTCTGTTTAAGTTTTTAGGAAACTGATGTTCTACAGGCCCTGAGTGGATCACTGGCTTAGGAAAGTACTTTCTAGAAGTCTCAAACATATTTACAAATCTTTCATTTTCAGTCATAATCATCCTTTCTTCACCTTATTTTAACATCTTAAATTGATGACCAAAGATGGTAGCCATGAATATTTCCCAGCATCTAGGGAAAAACTGTCCTGTTCAAACTAAGACTCAAAGTCTTGTCAGGAGCAGAGAGTTGGGCCATCCCAGTAGAGCCATCAAGGTAGGATATGCTCAAGAAGCTCATCCTGGAGTAAGCTGCCTATCTCCAGGATAGTAGCAGGCTCTTAAGCCTGTACCACCCCTACACTGTTCATTTACCTTCTTGTTTTTTGGTTGGTGACTTTTCTGGGTCTTTTTCATCTGGTTTGCTCTTCTCAGGTGATTTGGGCTTCACTGTTGGCTTCTTCTCACTTAAGGCAGTCCTGCTGCAAACCAAAGCATTATAATTAGGATTCTGCTTGTCCACGTCTCCTTCCAATAGTTAATGCAGAACTGTACACACACTCTCCTCATACACCCCAACTATTGGCTCACTCAGGACTGAGTGTGACACTTTAGCCTGAGCAAGAAAAGTTTACTGAGCAAATTACAAAGACAAACCAATGCTTTAAGACATATTAAAAAAACGATTTGCTAACTCTTCTCAAACATTCTTTCTATATGCTTGAGTATCAAGGCCCAATAAAGTAGTCAGTAGCCAGATTAGCTCCTTAAGGTTACTCAAAACTGAGTAAAATCATAAGTTCATGTCTCAGCTTCATTTTAAGTACTCCAGAAAGATATGGCAGGGCAGTGGTACCAAGCAACACAGAGTGCCATCACCATAGCAAGTTCTGCTGACAGTGCTATGTCTACATAATGAGTCAAAGAAGGGTACGGTGTTACTCTGGTCACTTACACAATTCCTCCAGAGACACTTGCAAGGAAAGTGCTGTAAAAACTGAGAGGTTATGAGTCATAAAAGTGGAACTGACATAGTGATGAATGGCTGTAATTCCTGAGCTGACAGGGGAGGTTCACTAGTTTGAGGCCAACCTGGGCTACCCAATGAGAATCTATCTTTTGTTTGTTTTTTGAGACAGGGTCTCATGTAGTCTAGATTGGTTTGAAACTCACTATGTAGCTAAGGCTGACCTTGTACTCTTACCTGTCTCCACTTCCCAAGTATGCACAATCACACCTGGCCTTGAGACACTGTCTTAAGAAAATTACACTAAACCTATGTGAGGAATATTATATAGCTACCAATACAAAGAATAGAGAGGTTCTTTTATGTGTGTGAGTGTATTGTCTGCACGAATATAAGTACACCCATGTCATGCAATGCTCATGGAGGCCAGAAGGTGTCAGGTCCCCTGGAACTGGAGTTAGGGTGGTGGTTAGCTGCCATGTGGGTACTGGGATTCGAACCTGGGTCCAGCCCAAGAGAGCAATTCTTACGAGAACAGTTTTCTCTGACTCTGTTTAAGTTTTTAGGAAACTGATGTTCTACAGGCCCTGAGTGGATCACTGGCTTAGGAAAGTACTTTCTAGAAGTCTCAAACACATCTACAAATCTTTCATTTTCAGTCATAATCATCCTTTCTTCACCTTATTTTAACATCTTAAAATATTAGATGTCAGAGACCCCAATGGGCTTTGCTGGCGTCAGGCTCAACATCTGCTCTGAATGGGCGCAGCTCACTATTCTGAAAAGACCTCCAAGAATAGTGTTAAGTAGGAACAATAGGATGCAGACACTGTGTATAGCACCCCACATCTGCAGATGGTTATATTCACTTGTGTAGCCATAGATAGTTCTGGAAGGCTTCTCAGGAACACAGCAATCTCAGGGAGGAAACTTTGAGGAAAAGGTAGAGACAAAATGCTTTTATTTTTCAGCAGTGCTGACAACTGAACCCAGGGCTTTGTGTATATTAGCAAGTACACTACTACTGAGCTATGTCCCCAGCCCTCATTATATCCATAGTTCTCTTTTTACTTTTTATTATTTTGAGGCATGTTTACACTAAGTTACCCAGATAATTCAGGCCTTGAGATTCAGCATCTCAAGTAGCTGTAAATGCTTTTGAATTTTATTCCACTAAATAATACATGTGCATAAATAAAAGGTTATACTATTAAGTGTCCAAAGTATCCCAACTTGGGATTAGTATTTTTTTGTATTGATAGGTATGAATCTCATACATGCTAAACATACACTCTAATACTGAGCTATATCTCCAGCCCAAATTAATTTTTCCCTGTTTGTATTTTCATAGCTTTCTGAAACGATTGCATTATTTGTGTGGGTGAAATTTGATTTCTTTAAATGTATACATTTGTGATATTTTCTTAATGCACACTGGTCTACTTCCCAGCCCACATGGCCCAGGCTTTAACTACACTTGCGGGTGAAGTGAAATGTTAACTTGCAGTGGACGAGGCAGAGGACTGAAGGGACCTTGGCTGCAGAGCAGAAGACAACCAGCATGTCTGGCTGCCCCAGGAGTGCTGCAGTCTTTCAGGCACCTGCTGGGAGGCCACCCCGAATCCGCCCGCCAGTTGGCCCCATCTTCCCGAGCTCCTTGGGGCGTGCACCTGACGCTGTTGAGCACGGCTTTGTCCTTGGCAGGCGGCTTGGTGATGGGCCGCTTGGTGCTCACCACCTTGACAGGGTGCTGCTCCTTCCCAGCTTTGCAGTACTTGCTCTTGTCAAATTTGGGTTTTGGCACACCATATTTCCTCAGGATCTGCAGAGCACAGAGGTGGGGACTGGGATTCTTAGGATAACCCAAAGGGCACCTGAGTCCCAGCACAGGCATGGTGGGAACAGTGTGGCTACCTGTGTGAGCTGGTCCTCCAGCACCTTCTTTGGAGGCCGGACGTTGGTGAAGAAGAGGTGTAGGAGGTTGCCTGGGGTTTGGGAGTTTATCTGCTCTTTGCTAAGATAGATGTCAGAGACCCTAATGGGCTTTGCTGGCGTCAGGCTCAACGTCTGCTCTGAATGGGCGCAGCTCTTAAATATTTCTGTCAGTACCTCTCTGGCCCCAGGCACCAGTTTCTCACCTGTTAAAAAATAGGGGGAGGCCAAACAATTCTGCCATGAACATATTGTACCAGGACATACCCCACAAACATCTTATTTTTTAATTTAAAAAAATTTAAAAATTATTCATGTATATGTCTGTGTGAGAATCTGCCATATGAGTGTGGGTGCCTATGGAAACCAGAAGAGGGCATTAGATTCTCCAGAGCTAGAGTTACAGGAGGTTGTGAGCCTCTTGATGTGCGTACTGGAAACTGAACTCAAGTCCTCTGGAAAAGCAGTATGTACTCAACTGCTGAATTTGAGTCATCTCTCTGGGGCCATCTTATTTATTTTCTAGCAACTGTGATTTTTTTCTTTTTTGGAGACAAGGTCTCATGGAGTTGAAGCTGATCTTGAATTTCTGACCCTCATTCCTGGATAGCAACCACACAATTTTTACATTAACTAATTAATTATAGTGTGTGTGTGTGTGTGTGTGTGTATGTGTGCATATGATGAAGTCAAGTGTGTGTGTGAGTGTGTGCACCACAGTATGTGTGTTATAATGAGAAGACAACTTTGTAAAGTCAGTTCTCTTCTTTCACCTTTATGTAAGTTCAGGGGAATTGAACTTAGATTGCCAAGCTTTCACAGCAAGTGTCTTTACTCACTGAGCCATCTCACTGTTCCCAACCACTCATTTTTATAGGTGAATGATGGACATTAATTGAGTGGTAAATGTGGTTAGCTGAATATTAAAGACTGGGTGTTCTTTCTGGGTACTCATTTTAGTTACAACCCTAGCCTTCCATGTGGTGAGGTGTAGCCTCTGACCATGTCCTCTGGCCAGGCTTCTATCCTTTGCATCTGTCCTCTCCACTAGCTGCTTGGAAATCACAGGCCTTAGTGCTCACTCTGAACTCTCAAGTACACAAGAAATAAATTCCCCCTGGGAATCAGTTGTTGCACTCCTGGGTCTACTTGTTACAGCCATTTGGCTTATCTTAATTTCAACAGCATGAATGTACAGGACAATCCCAAAGGAGCGAAAGAACACAATGGAGGGAGTATTTGTGCTGCAATACATCCCAAACAAACAAGTCACTGCACTATTAGAAATCGTGTCGAAACTGGCAGGATGCAAAACAACAAAAAAAAAGATTTATTTTTTATTTCTTTGATCCTTTGAGACAGGGTCTTCCTGTTGCTCCAGCTGGCCTGAATCTCACTATATAGAACAGGCTGGCCTTGAACTCATAGACATCAGCTTCCTTCTGCCTCCCAAGTGCTGGGACTAAAGGCATGCGCCACCATGTCCGGTGGAAAAAAAAGTTTCTAACACTGAGTGTAATTTCATCACTTTGGAGGGGAAGGCAGAAGGATCCAGAATTCAAGAACACTGGCTACTTAGTTCAAAGCAACCCCAAAAGGATGAGGGGATGGAGGAGATAGGCTGCATGCAGAATATATATGGCAAAAATGAAGCCAAAATCCAAATTAAATAAATCATGAACATCCTACAAGGAGAGTTGACTCTAATAGAATCAGGAACTAAAAGTACATTCATATTCAAAGTGGGGAAAGACTAAGAAGGCAGTAATTATGGCAAAACCCATCAGGCTTCCTGTAAATAGATCTTATGCTGTTCATCTACTAAGCAGGCAGTTGAGGTAAGAACAAAACACCTCCTTCCAAGGGAATAGGGCTAGGCCTTGGGGATAGAGAGGCAGCTGCTTAAGCATAAAATTTAAGGAACTTCATCCCCCAAATCTTATGATGGGGAGCTGGAGAGGCAGCAGCGCAGTTAAGAGGACATCCTTGGCTGGGTGTAGTGGCACATACTGTTAATACCAGCATTCAGGGAAAGGCAGGTAGATGTCTGTGAGTTTGAGGTCAGCCTGGTCTACATAGGAGTTCCAAGTCAGCTGGGACTATTGGGAGACCCTGTCTCAGGAAGTTTAAAAAAAAAAAAAAAGCACTTCTTGCTTCTCTTGACCTGGATTTGGTTCCCAGCACCTATAAAGTGGCTCACAGCTATTTGTAATTTTAGTTCCATAGGATGACACGCTCTTCTGGCCTCTGAAGGCACTGTACACATATGATGCAGGCAACACACACACATAAGTTAAAAATAAATAAATCTTTTTTAAAAGTATGATGAATATATATATATATATATATATATATATATATATATATATATTACTTGACAGGGTCTCATTTTGTAGGCTTGGCGGACCTGAAACTCATTATACTATGTAGACCAAGCTGGCCTGGAACTCACAGAGATCATCTGCTTGCCTCTGCCTCCACAGTACTAGTATAAAAGGTATGCACCATCATGCTTGGCCAGGTCATCAGTCTTTACCTTTACACACTGAGTCATCCTACTGGCCCTCCTCATTTTTTTTAAAAAAAGATGAAGCATTATTATATTTGCCCAGGTTGGTATTAAACTCTTGAACTCAGGGGATGTGCCCTAGCCTCCTAATTTGCTGGGGTTACATGTTGTACTATTTCTTCCCAGTCAGTTTAAAGGTGAGGCAAGAGTTTCCTCAAACAACATGACTAGATTATCAGCAGTCTCACATAACGCTTCACAGAGGAAAATAAATACAATGAAACAAGAGAAGCCTGACAGAAGGCACGCCTCCTGTCTCTCAAGCCAGAGCTCTCCCCATATGATAAAAAGAAGCACACAATGAACTGGCCACCATCAGTCAGTACCTACTCTTTCTCCCACCTCCCCACATCTAGTCTTTTTCAAGTCATGTTCAAAGCTTGCAGCTACTAGACATGCTGTGAGTCCCTCTTCAGTGTATGATGCCCATAACAGTGCAAACTGCTGGGCAACAGAGTTGTGTGTGCAGATGTTTTTTAACTTTTAAAAATTTTATGTGTATGAGTGTATTGCCTGCATGCATGTAAGTGCACCTGTGTTGTGCAATGCCCGAGGAGGTGAGAAGAGGGTATTGGATCCACTGGAACTGGAATTGCAGGTGGTTGTTAGCCACCATGTGGGTGCTGGGAATAGAAGCTAGGTCTTCTACAAGAGTATTCAGTGTACTTAACTGCTAAGCCATCTCTCTAGCCCTATGTGTACAGGGCTGAGTGTGATGGCTTATATCTAAAATCCCAGCACTTGGGAAGTAGAAGTGGGAGGAATTCAAGGCCAGCGTAGGCTACATTGGGAATTCAAGGCCAACCTTGACATTGAGACTCTACCTGAAAAAAAACAAAACTGGGCTAGCAAGATGAGTCACTAGGTAAAGCTGCTTGCCTGCAAGCTGGTTACTTGAGTTCCCTTCCCTGAAGAAGAACTGACTCCTATAAGTTGTCCTCTGACCTCCACATGTGAGGTGTGATGTGCATGTGCATATACAAATAAGTAAATGAAATAATATTAAAACAAAACCCACAACAAACAAATACCCCACAGCCCACCTTTAATCGACTTGTCATTGAAGTAATCCTCTAGTCCTGGGCTCCCCTGAGTGTCAAACAGACTCTGATTCACCACAGACACTGTCAGAATCTCCTCTGTTGACATCTCCATCAATTCATCTTCACCATCCAAACTTGATAAACCAATCAAATCATTATTATTAAATAAACTGGCTCGAATTTTCTCAATTTTGGCTCGGGACCTTATCTGTGTGAACAAACAGAAGGGTGAAGATTTGGATGGGGTAACCACCCTGCCCTGGAGGAAGTGGGCACTGCTGACCTGGCTTGTTGAGCAGCTCTCTCCCAATGACAACAGTGACTACAGGAACAACTCACCTGGCAACCTCTGAAGCTTAAAGCCTGGCTAGGCCTGTGTTTTACTTTGATGTGCAGGGAATTAAAGCTCATGTGGGGTTCAGCAGTCCCCAGGAAGGTGGCCGGCCTGGGAGAGAGCAATTCGATGCAAGTTCCTGCCCTGAAGCTTAATGAAGCCAAAGGAGAGGGCACTTATTCTTACTGTGGTGCTGGGAGCAAGCTCAGGGCCTTGTACGTGCTAAGCATGTGCTTTACCCTGAGCTGCATCCCAGTCTTGGATTTTAACTTTTGAGTCTAATTCCTGCTATGCAAAGATGCAGGAAGTCATTAGATGCAGGGTTTCTAGACAAGGTGGACCAATCAACACGTGGCAACTGAAGTAGTGATCACAGGGTCACAGAAGCATCATCTGCACTCAGTATTCTCAGTGCACAGTGTAATTCTCACACTGCTCAGCACAAACCCCTCCTGCCAACATAGTGCCTCTCAAAACACACAGCCAGGATTCTGAGCTGGAACCTGCTAGAGAGCCCCACTCACAATAATGAGCTGCTGCTGCCTCTTAACACCAGACTGGCTGTCCCTCCTAGGGATATGTCACCAAGAAAAAGACCACTGCTTCTGGGAGCTGTCTAAGAGCCTCCCAGTGTCCCATGTTGCCTATTGGCTAACCCCAGGAAGTAACATAGTGTTTATAGAAACTTGGGGGAGCCATGCTAGCCAGGTCAGGATTGGGTGATGGCCAAGGCTGAGAGCTATTACCTCTACCACTGCAAAGCCTTTAATAGGGCGCGATGTGAGGGGCTGGGTGTCCAGGGACGTGACTGTGTACATGGAGCCCACGTCTGATACTGATGTTGTCTCTGCATTGTCTAGGGGCTCTCCAAGGCTGCCCAGACTGCCCAGGCTGCCGGTGCTGCACAGAGAAATGTCAAGACTCTCCTGGCTGGATACCACATGTGGCTCCAGCAGGACAGAAGGGACAGGCAGCTCTAGGCCCGAGGGTAGGGTGTCCACTGAGAGGTCACTAAGGGTCTGTGAAATGCCCTGGGAGCTGCAGACAGAAGCCTGGCTGGTGGAGGCTGAGGCGCTGACACTTGCAGCAGGGGCCAAGCTGCTAGATGTGCTTCCCTCTAAGCTGTCTGCACTGGGAAAGCCGGGAGACTTCAGTTCAGCCTTGCCATCGCCACCCTCGGCCTTGTCTTTTGGCTTCTTAGGGTCTTCCTCCTGAAGTGGGATATAGATCTCATCTTTGAAGACCCCACCATGGGCATTGCAGGCCTTTCGGATAGCGCCTCTGACAACAGCCTCATCTAGGTGGGTAGGAATGCCAGATATCACAAGCAGGCGGCTGTGGGCAGTGGGGCCCACCAGGGCTTGGCAGGCATCGGCGATGGCATCGCTCGTCACACTTAGGCCCTGTGGGTCCTTTCTGGTAAGGTGCCGGAGAATGATGAGCAGGGTGAGGGCACGGTGGAACCACAGCATGTCCTCTGGTTTGCTGCCCCCAATGCTGAGCACTGCGGAGTCCGAGTCCACAGCACGGGAGGACTGGCGCTTGCTGGAGGAGGAGGCCTTCTCTCGCTTCATCTTGACTTTCTTCCTCTTGGACAAAAGGCTGGGGCTCTGTGGTGTCTGTCCTGGGGAGGATGATGAGGATGAGGATGAGTCACTGAGGTTTGGGGTGGTTGTTGAGGCCATACCGCTGGCTGTGACACTCATATTGGTAGGCAGGGTCACTTCAGCCACTGCCAGGCACCCTTCCATGAGAGCATGGAAGTAGGTAGAGAACCTGCCCTGGTCAACCACGGCTGCTGTCCCAGAACCTCCACAGGTACTGCCTGAGACCCAGCCCTGTGTCTCCTCATCATATAGCTTGTGCAGTTCTGACTGCAAGGCCATCAGCATGGCCAGGCAGGGGTTGAGCTGGAGAGCAATGGAAGAAGACAGGCCAGCAGGGTGCTTCCGCTGTTCCAAGGTATGTACTGTTCTCAGAAGCTCAGCCAAAAGGTGAAAGACCAGCTCCTTCACACAGGCTGCCATGTCTGTGGTCCACAGAAAGTTTCCTAATGCAGACAGAAAACAGAACAGCATTCATAACTTCCCAGGCACAATTCTAAGCACTGTGACTGATATGGTCTCTTGACAACCCTGTGAGTAGGAATGCACTCCAGTTTACAGATGGAGAAACAGGCTCAGGGTGGTAGGTTGGCCACATCCTTCACACTGAGCCTGTGACAACATGCTACCTGCTCCTGAAGCTGAAGCCAAACATCACTGTTGTATTCAAGGGCTCTGCAGGCCATAGATGAGAAGTCACTAGGACACTTCCTAAGGTATGGGATACCTGTGGCTAGGGATCAACAATCTAGTTCTGCTCTAAAACACACTGAAAAAATGATTCCTTTTAACCTTGCTCTTTTATTTCTAACTTAATAAGAAAGTCTTACTCTGAGCTGGAGTGTAGCTTGGTGGCAATGTGCTTGCCTAGCATAAGGTCCTAGGTTCCACCCCTATTACTGTTAAAAGCAGGAAAGAAGGACGGATGGAGGGAGGAAGGAATAGAGGGACTGAAGGTGGGAGGGAAAAAAAGGGAGGAAAGAAGGAAAGGGAGGGAGAACTTACATTCAGCCAATATATTTATTTATATACATATACATATGTATATTAAATAAATACATAAACATAAATATATACTTATATTTATTATTTTCTATTTTTAAAAGATTAAAAAATTATTTTTTAAAGATTTGTTTTTATTTGTTTGTGTGTGTGTGTGTGCCACATATGTATAGGTGCCTGAGGAAGCCAGGAGATCAGATATTAGAGATTTATTTATTTTTTTAAATATTTTGTTCTTTTGGTCTTTTTGAGACAGGGTCTCCTTGTAGCCCCAGCTGATCTGGAACTCACTATGTAGACCAGGCTGGCCTTGAACTCACAGAGATCTGCTAGCCTCCACCTCCTGAGAGCTGGGATTAAAGGTGAGTGCCACCATGCCCAGCTAAAGATTTACTTTTACTTATGTATTTATGAGTGTAAGCTATGTGTGGGGGAGTATGCATAAAGGACAAAAAGGACAATTCCCTAGAACTGGAGTTACAGAAGGTTATGAATTGTCCAATATCGGTGCTGTGAACTGAATCCCAGTCCTCTGCAAGAATGGTGAAGTGTTCTTAATTGCTAAACCATCTCTCCAGCCCCTGATATATTTGTTTTTAACAGAGTAGGCCATAAACTCAGAGCCTTTGATAGACAACAATATTTAGCTAAAAATTTACAATAGCATTTGTTTTCCTTGTATTTGTCTTATACTTATATTCCATAGTTATGGCAAAGGATATTCGTTTTCCATTTACAGAATTGATCAAAAATTTTCTTGAAAATGAAGTTTAGAAAACACAGAAGGGAGAGGATGAGGAGATGGTTCAGTTGGTAAAGTGCTTTGCTACACATGTATGAGGACCTGAGTTCAATCCATAGCAGCCATGTAAGAGTTGAATACAGTGTAACCTCAGCACTAGGGTGGCAGGGACAGATGCATCCCTGGAGCTCACTGGCCAACTGGAGAGCACCAGGTTCAGTGAGAGACTGTCTCAAAAAATAAGGTAGAGAACAACTTAGGAAGATGCTCAACACTGACCTCTGGTCTATACACACACAGGTACAAATACACACCTGCATGTGCACAAGAACACATATACAAATATGCATGCATATACAAACACACACACACACACACACACCCCAGAAAGGAGTCAAGTGTGGTTGTGCATACAGTAATTCCAGCATTCAGGGGTATAGGCAGTAGGATCAGAAGTTTAAGGTCATCCTTGGTTACATAGAAAGTTCAAGATCTATCTCAAAAAACCAACCATCAAAGAAAACAAAACAAAACCCCCAAATCAGGAAGGAATAAGTACATGCAGGCAATGCACTGACACATAAAATAAAAATAATAAATAAAATATTTTTAAAAAGAATAAAAATGTTAATCAGTTCAAAAGTTGTCTCGATATCTCTTCATAGTAGATGTACACTTGGTTTATGCAGTGTTGGGATTGATTCAGGGTTTTTTGCATGTTAGGCAAATACTTCATTAACTGATCCACATATCCAGTTCTCAAACATCTATGTTTTATTCCTCTATTTATGTTGCCTGAAACTGAAGAGACATGGAGAAAGCTCATGTACATAAACAGTTGTGAGGGATGGTAAATGTCTAAGTCCCATGGTCCTATGGAGGCAGCTGGAAGAACTTCTGCTTAAGTGAGGTACATTCTAAGCTCAGAGGACTGAGCTTTCTGCTTTCTTTCTCAGGTGGGAGGCTGTTTGAGAATTCTTTTGTTTGTTTGAGACAGGGTCTCACCATGTAGTTCTTGTTACCCTGGTACTTGATACATAGACCAGGCCTGCATCTGCCTCTTGAATGCTGGGCTTGAAGGCATACACTACCATGCTGGGCTTGGTTAGTGTTTTATCAGAGCAACAGAAAGCAAACTAGAATACCATCTTTATTATAACTAACAATGTATATGGCAAATATTTACATTTTAAAGTATGATAAAGTTAATCTTTCATGTTGGCTGCCACCGCTCAATATAATGGTGATACCCTGAAGACCATGTTGAGTGTGGGCCGCACACTATTTCTAAGTCCACTTCCAGTGGCAGTGCTCCGACATGAGGTTGCAGTTGCTTGGGCTATCTGTGACCCCTCTCCTCTCCCTGCCACTGGTTCCAAAGAATGGCACCTCACCCAGAAGTTCCACCACATGCAGGAGGACTGCCGTGGGAATGGCATCAGGCTCATCCTCCGACTTTCCTTCACTGTCCTCTGATTTCCAGGACAGCAGCTGTTCTGCAAAGGCCATAGCCAGGGGAAACTCCAGGGGCAGAGAATGCAATACCAGCACAGCTCCCGGAGGTGGAGACACTCCTAAGAGAAGGGTCCAGAAAGAAAATGTGTGATTGGCAGCACCAGACCCAAGTACATTTGAACAAAGTACCTGCTTGGTTTGTGGAGCCTAAGACTCAAGTTCGACACTTCATCTGCTCCAGGCAAGAGAAAGTGTGTGTCCTGAACACTCCAGACAGAGTCACCTGTAGATGGAGACATCAGAGACCAGCCCTAGACTGCACCTGATGGTGTGGCAATGGGAAAAAGAATAGCAACAAGAACTAAGGTGAACAAACAGTTCATTCTGTCAGATGCCAACTGCTGGGCCAGACATGATGGCTCATGCCTGTAATCCTAGCATTTTGGACACTGAAGCAGGAAGATTTTGAATTTGAAGCCAGTATGGAATACATAGAAAAAAAAAAAATCAAAGGAAGGAAAAGAAGCCAGGTATGGTGGTACTAACTAGCCCTCAGGAGGCAGGGGCAGGTGGATCTCTGTAAGTTCAAGGCCAGTCTGTTCTACATAGCAAGTTCTAGGCCAGCTCGAACTACAGGAAGACCCTGTCTCCAAAAAAAAAAAAAAAGAAAGGGAAAGATACCAACTGCCTTATGACCCAGAAATGGAAAATAGGACTTAAATCCCTACTTTTAAAGGTGCTTTCCTGGAACCTTACCAAATTGGTAAACAAATAGTCCTTTTGTGTGGCTATAATCCCATTGAGACCATTAAACCTGCACAGTGGAGCAGCAGGAATCTGTCCCTAAGACTGGGGTACCTACTGCCTGTACCTATACCACTAGCCCTCTGACCATGGGTTTTAATTGTCTTATTACCTTCTGTCATTGCCATAGTCCAAGTCTAAACAAAGTTGAATCTTGTGAGAAGGAAAAGCCCCAAACCTCCTATCCTGTACTGCATCCCTACCCCCACTATGTAAATCAAGAGTCTCAGGGGCTTTGGCAAAGTGGAAGGAGGCATCCTCCCTTCTCTGCACTCTTGGGTAGATATCCATGTGCTAAAAGCTATGGGTGATAGGTAAGACAGAGATCCTTATAATGCTGAGTGTGGAACCTAGGTCCTGGCAAATGCCAAGTACTTGCTCCACCACTGAGTCACACTCCCAGCAAGGTCCTGTTTTTTAATATAAAGCTTAAATAATGGTGGGTGTAGGCAAAGACCAGAGGGAAAAAAAGGTTAAGAAGAGACTATAAACTTGTTTAGTAGTGACCAGATTGCTTAAGGAAATATCCATTCATTTTGTTCCCTAAAGATGAAAAGGACTGGGGCTGAGGAAAAAAAAAAAAAAAGGTCTGTCATTCTGGCTGAAAGTTCAGCTAGTGTTGACGACTCTCTCTGGCAAATGCACACTAGTCTTTTCTTGTCAAATATGTTAAGAGAAGAAGCCTGGAACTAAAGTTTCCTTCCTTTCTGTTGACTCCAGTCTTGGAAAAAAAATAGGCAGTGACAGTTTCAGAGTTCAGAGGCAGCGCCCTCATCAAGATCACCAAACCTAGAGGTATCTAAGGATACTAGGGAGCAAGGGCATCAGGTAGTCACCACGTCAACTTATACAATGGAAAATTCGGTTATAGCAAGAACTCTAGAAATGGCAACTAAGATTACTATAGTCTGAGATGGTTCCTAAGATGCTCCGTTCAGATGGTTTCCTGCATGCTTAAGAAAGAGGGGAAGTCCCACCCACCCAGGTAGCCACTACTGAGCCTTTAACCTACTGTCCTCAAACACACTGCCTTGACCATCCAGATCCCTCGGGGCTTCCAAAAGAAGGCCAGCAGCACATAACTGCCCACCATTCACATTACTGTGAGCTGAAGAAGACTTACCTAGTTTGATGTGAACCTTGTCCGTAGAAAGAACCACAGAGGGGTACTGGTCAGCTGTGGGTGGAGGCGCGAGCCCAGTGTTGGCTGGGGAGGCATCTCGCGGGTAGCAGGCTGCTTCTATGAGGTTCAGCTGGCCAGTTCGCTTCACTTTGTGGCCAAGCCCATACACAAGCACACGCGCCCATGGCGCCTTGTACAGAGAGGAGCTGAGAGGAAGTGGAGGTTAAGACAGGCCATGCATGACAGAAAAAGAACTGGGGGAAAGCATCCCACTACTTTTAGAAGGTCATTCTTTATAAAGGCTAGTTCCTCACATAAGGAAGTACAGGAAGAACTGCACTATCTTTAAAGATAGTATGCATTCAAGGACAAAGACAAATGGAGATATTTTCCTCTGGCACTGTTGCCAGAATGAATCCATTTAGCTTTTCTCTCCCCATCACCATCATCAGAAGAAAGGATAACTTACTCTTTTCGGAATCCAGACTGACTTTCTTTGCAAGACACAACAACAAAAGCTGCTCCAGGGAAATTAACATCCATATTGACTTTGGACTCGAAAATTGGGAACTCTTCGGAAGGGAACTGCTCTGGTGCTGTCTGAAGAAGACATTTATTAAGGAAAGCTGTGGGCTAAATACAAGGGAGAGCATTCCATTTTCTCATCTCATGAGGTGAAAGGAATCAACCAAGACACATGCTATAATAGATTCCAAAGGACAAAAGGCCCCCTGGGAGGAAGAAAGCCACCACTGAGACATAGTAGAACTTCTATAAAAAGGCAAAGGGGATGGTGACTTGTGGGAGAAAGGAGAACAATTTTTCATAAGCTAATGAAACTTCTAATTAAAATGGTAATCATAGTTGGAGGCTATGAGCTTAAAACCCACCTGCAGGAAAGAGCAGATCTGTTTTGTCAGCTCCAGGAGGCTCTCTTCACCCTGGTGTAGGGTGCGGGTGATGGCCACATTAAGCCACTCTCTCACTGTCTGGGAGCTGCCCTGGTAAAAAAGGTCTGTGGCAGAGCAGTTCTGCGAGTGAATGCAATGCTGTAAAGACTGTGCCAGGAGAATGGAGCTGGAGCTGATGGTACCATCTGTGGAAAGGAAATGGACATTTAGAGGAACCACAGTAGCCAGTGAACAGGAGAGCTTTGAGAAAGTTGTCAAACCAAGGAATAACCTGCCAGAAAGACTGTACAGGAAATGATGTATAGTATGTCCCGGGCCATAGAACACCAATTAGATTATCAGGGCAGTGTAGGGTACTCAGGAGCTTGGTAACCCTTAAACTTTTGCCTTCTTTTTAGTAGCAACAAGTTGCCTAAGGTGGTCACACATTAAGTGGAGGCCCAAGTCTCTTGTGTGTGTGTGGGTGTGTGTGGTATATGTGTGTGTATATGCTTGTATACGTACGTGTATATGCATACATATGGAAGACAGAAGTTGATATTGGGTGTCTTCCTCAATTGTTCTCCACCTTATTTTTTTTCCATCTTATATTTTGAGAAAAGATCTCTCAGTGAAGCTGGAGCTCACTGATATGGCTAGACCTGAGTGGCCAGTGAGCTCCAGGGATTCTCCTTAGCATTGAGATTACAGATGCACACTACTGTATCCAGCTTTTTATGAAGATCTAAATTCAGATCCTCATGCTTACATTGACAGACATCTTTCCAGTCCCCAAGTCTCTTAAAGAGACCTAAGTGGTGTGGCCTGGATTGAAGGGCTCCAGAAACTGGTCTATCTAGCTGTTTTGAGCCTGCTTAGTTTCCACCAAAGTTTAGTGATGTGGCTGGTATGTTTAGTTGGTCTTCATGACAAAGGTTCTCCTACAGATTTGTTTTGTGGCCTTCAATTCTTTGAATAGGATGGCAAACACTAGTGTTCTACTAGGCTAGTGCAGATGTGTTATACATATGCTGGCTGGGATTCCTGCAGCTGTCCAAGATGCCATGGCCTCACAGTGCTGCCTTCAACTGTGCTTGGTTAGGTATCTGTATCTCCTCCACCAGTGGCTCCTATCTAAGCTATTCAGAGATCAAAGGGAGCTGTCTGGAGGCTGAGGTATCAGAGGCAGACAACTCTCAGTCTTAGGCTAATCCAATGGTTGATTCCTCACTAAGCACTGTTCAGAGGAGCACAGGGAGCCATACCCCAAGCTTAGCAGACTCATATTAGCTGGCCATTAGAGCAGCTCCATCTGAAACCATGGTAAAGCTATAAGGCCTGATTTGCAGAGTTTGGTATTAGACAGAGCCTGTCTTTCCTGGTCCAGGGCCAACCAGAACCCATCCGTGACAGCAGTGCAATTAGCGATGATGTTCACGTTCCTGTGCTCACAGTTTGGGAAGCTCAACCAATACCAGATTACTAAATGACTAAAGTGAGAATGTACTTCAGTTGTCTTAAGAGCAGAAAGCATGGCCACAATAAGCCCAATCCTTTGACGTAGTCATGTTCACTGTTGCCCACTCCCTCCCAACTCTCCCCACCCCATGCCCCATGGAGTGCACTAGGCATATTCCTATGTGACCAGGCTCAGCCTTGGGATTCTTCTCCTCTGGTGTTGGCTTCCAGGACAAGAGCAGCAGACCCAAGTTTTACCTGGGAGGGGAGGAGCAAGGAGCTGATTGGATAGGAGCTGCAGGTGCTCCAATGTAATGTCTCGGATCGCAGGGATATGGAAGAGGCGAGTGAACAAGTGAGGCAGCTTGGGGGCAAAGATGTTGAGCAGGGCCATGCGACAATACAGCCTGGCCAGTGCAGCTTCACACCGCAGCAACTCTCTGCAAGGGAAAAGATAGGTGAGATATGCTGAGTGTTGATGTTCTGGCCCTCATACCTGAGCAGGGTTCTGAGGGGGAAGCACCACACCTTAGGCTTCTCTTCTGGTCCTATGCTCTGTACTCCAAGTACACTCCAAGTCACTGGTGTTTTTAATAAAAACCACAACAGTTTTGCTTTTTGCCCCTAACTCAAAAAACACTCTGGACAAAAAAATGAAAATGCACTATCCACACAAAAATTTGTGACCATAAGTTCAAATCAACACTATTTGTAAGGGCCAAATAACAGAAACAACCTAAGTGTTTATTAACTTAGTGCTATGTCTACAAAATGGATTATTACTAGGCAAGATAAAGAGAAGTATCAATGTAAGGCAGAGAAACCTTTTGAAGAGATGATAGTTCACTGAGATCTGCCTGGCTAGAGTGGGATGGCCATGCATATACCAGAGGCAGAAACAAGTCCAGTGGGTAATGAACAGAAAGGCCATCATGGTGCAATGAGGGAAGATATTGCAGAGGTTCATGGGAGGTTATGAGTCAGGTATGTGTCTGAAACATTCCATGGCAAATGGGAAGTCATAGGAAGGTTTGATCAGAGGAGCTCTGATCTGCTTCTGATGTCATCCTTTCAGAATGGTCACCTCGGCTGCCAGTTCAAAGATGTTAGAGATGAGGCCTAGACTGGTGTGGCTGGAAATGGAAGCTGTGGATGACTGTGATGTGGCTGTTACAGCTGAGAAAAGAAGATGGCTTTTATTGTCTCTTCTAGATATGAGAAGATTAGAAGAGGAAGTTTAGGGGGAAAAATCTAGATTCTACTTCACATACCACATTAAGGCCAATGAAACCTTTTCCTGAGCTACATCAAAACTACCTTGGTTAACCTCTCATTTCAGTTCTTCTGCAAACTATGAGGCACTGCAGATCGTGAGAATGACCCTACTGAGGTGGTATCTGGACGGGGAGGAGGAATATTCTTGGAAAGAAGTCTAGCTGCCCAGACACAGACATGTGTCCTCCAGCAGTCCTGAAGTTCCACAGCCTGTGGAACTGTCTGCAGAGATACTGGTTCTAATTTAGGATGTGGGGCTGTGCATTCAGCAAGCATTCATACCTGAGTTGTCACTTAGCCCTGACCTTCCGTATGGATGACAGGGAGGATTCCTATTGAAGTGATGGTGCCATATGGCATGCCAGTCTTACTGCCCTGTGTCTTGAAAAAAATGTCACTAACTTTGATCTGTTTTGGTGAATTTGACTGTTTGACTGAACTTAAGACATCCTCATGGGGCAAGGACATATTCAAGTGGAACATCAAGATGGAAGCTGGATTTATGTACCTGGAGCTGCAAGGAGATATCAAAGCTGGAGTCAAGCTGGGCAGGGTGGCTCACTCCTGTAATCTCAGCACTTGGGAGGCAGAGGCAGGAGAACCATATAAGTTTCAGAACAGTCAGAGCTATATAGTATTAAAAAAAAGAAATAAAAAGGGGGGGGGGGCCAGAGACAGACTCGACTTTATTCCAACTTGATACTTTATCTTTTTGTTGTTATTTATTTTTGAAATATGGTCTTGCTGTGTTACCAAGGCTGGGCACAAGCTCAAGGGCTCAGGTGATCCTCCCACCTCAGCTTCCCAAATGCTCTGACCATATAGGCATATAACACAGTGGCTCACCTAAGGAGGAACAATGATGGCTAAAGGATGGCTAGCATGAACCAAGGTTTATGAAAACTTTTATCAGAGAACTCTATTTATTATTATGCTTTCCTCTGAATTGTTGCAAGAATGTTTATTATGGAAAGGAACAATTCATAGGGGAATCTTTAACAGTGCATGGTAAAGACCTCTGCCTGATCTTTAGGCTTTAATCTGTAGAGGGTAGGCACCACTGTAGCTTTGTACCTTCCAGAATCCTGCACAAGGCTATATACATAGCCAGCATTCAGGGAACATCTAGTTAGCTAAGAAAGAGCCAGGCTGGCTGGCTGCTTCCACTCTCCTGGATATTGTTTGACAAGATAGCTCATCTTTCTTCCTGACTAGTTTTCCTCTGCATAACTTTTCTTTACTTCAAGTTTCTACCTGGCTCCAGCACCAAGACTATAGTCATGTGCATACTGCATAGGCCAGGTAGTTCTAGACCTCATTTTTCTTCCTGACTCCTGTAACATTGCTGATATCTTTTCCAGCTGCCTTCTTTCTTTCCAACCCTTAGATTTGGTTTCTAATCAAGCATAAATGCTACATATAGGCAAGCACAGTAAATAGAGATCTCTATGACTCACAAGAGGAAGGGTACAATTTTACCTGTGAATTTGAAGGTTGGTATTGTCCAGTGTGACCAGCCCATTAGTGGCAGTCCTCCGGTAGCCTGCAGGAGGCCTTTCCAACATATCAATGGGGTACCAATACCGAACCAGCACCCCTTCACTCCGGAGGTACGTTTCAACCTGTACCAGTTCATTTATCTACAATAGAGAGCAAACATCTACCTGTTTTTCTGAGAATTGACTTTGTTTTTGATGTTCATGAAAATAAATGTATATATTAAATCTTGGCTTTTAGATATTGTGTTTATAACTTGCATCGAGATGCAATTTCATGAGCAAAGTTGGTGAACTGAGACGATTCACAATACACACACTGTAATTTTTATTTTTAATGTATACTTTTATGTACATTTCACATAACAGATCTTAATCAAATTTAGACTCCTTCCCCATTGTTACTTCCCCATAGTCCCCCCCTCCACCAGATTTCATATGTTCTGTCATGTACATTAAGGCCTATTCAGTAAAGCATTTGTACCCAGCTGTCCCTTGGTGTAAGTTCATTCACTAGAGTCTAGTCAGCCTACATAAAGTTACTCAAAAACCTACCATAGAACTGGGGAAATGGGCAGCAGGCCCCAATCTTAGCCAAGGAACTATTGGCAATTTGATTACCACAGGGTGAGGGAGAGTAGATCTTCTTTAAGGGAGTAACCCTTAATGTTTTAAAAAATTTGTTTATTTGAGACAGTCTCACTGTGTAGCTGGCTGGCCTGGAACTTGCTATACAGACCAAGATGGATGTAACTCAAAGAGATCCACCTGCCTATGCCTGCTGAGTGCTGAGATTAAAGGCATGTGTCACCACACCCAGGAAGATTTGTTGATAATTATTAGTTTAAAGTACTTTATGTGTGTGAGTATATTGCCTGAATGTATGTAAGTGCACCTATGTCCCACAATGTCACCGGAGGTCAGAAGAGGACACTGGATCCCCTGGAACTAGAATTAAAGAGAGTTGTTAGGCAGGAATGTGGGTGCCAGGAATCAAACCTGGGTCCTCTATAGGAGGAGCCAGCGCTCTTAACCACTCCAGCCCCACGAAGATTTATTTTGTGTGTGTGTGTTTGTGTATGTGTATGTGTGCACACGTTTATGAGTGCTAGTACCCTTGGAGGCATTGGGTCTCCTGGACCTGGAGTGACAGGTGGTTGTAAGCCACCTGACATGGATTCTGGGAACCAAACTCAAGTCTTCTGTATGAGTAATACTCAGTCTTAACCACTGTACCATCTCTTCAGTCCCCAAATTAAATATTTTGTGTGCTGTGGCTCAAACCTAGAACTTCAAATGTACATGTTAGGAATCTATTCTACTACTGAGTTCCATGATTCCTTTTTCATTGTTGTTTATTGTTTTTGTTACGATAAGGTCTTGCTATGTACCTCTAGTTAGTTTTGAATTCTCAATCCTTCTGCCTCAGTCTCCTGACCACTGAGATTATTGGTCTGTACCACCACTCCAACTTCTTTTTTTTTCCTGGGTGAATGAGTGTGTATGAGTGCATGTGGGTACATGTACAGACGTGTATACATGCATGTGGAGACCAGAGAGCGATGCTGGGTGTCTTCCTAGTTGCTTTCTATGTTATTTTTTGAGACAGGGTTTTTCACTGAAGCCATTGTTCCTTGATTCAGATACAGTGGCTGGCCAACAAGATCCAGGGATTCTTCTGTTTTCTTCCTTCCCTCAACACTGGGGTTATAAATGCACTCCTGAGGGTCTGAATCAGGTTCTCATGCTTGGGCTGCAAGTACTTTATTGATTGAGCCATCTCCCCACCCCAATAAATTGTCAATTACAAATTAATACATATAGAAAGGTTAAAAAGCTAGTTACTAAAAACCCTTTAGAAACCCCCCCAAGTAAAAACTCTATTGGTATTTGAATCCATAATGGGTATGTATGAGCTTACATTTTATTTTCCTAGTAATAAAATAAAGCTATTAGATAGATCCTGGGTTTTTGTTTTGGTTTTTTTGTTGTTGTTGCTGGGTTTTTGGTTTTTTTGGGGGGTATTTTTGAGTTAGGGTCTCCCTAACTCCAGCTGGCCTGGAACTCAGTATGGAGACCAGAAGGGCTTCAATCTCATAGATCTTCCTGCCTCTGTCTCCCAAATGCTAGGATTAAAGGCCTGTGCCACCATGCCTGGCTTAGAGTCTCTGTTTTTAAAACATTATTACCATAGATATTAGGAGTGTAGTTCAAAGCTTTGGCCTCATCCTATGTCACTTCCTTTTGTCTTTCCTCTGTTCCTGCCCCGTCAATTCCTTATGCACTCTGGGAGAATTTTGCAGAATGGAGACAAATACTGACTGAGCTTAAGATACTAACTTGATGAAGGGGAAATACAGGCTGCGAGAATCAGTGAGATATGTGATCAAAACAATAATCCCTTCTCCCCTTGGACTCAAATAGCCACAGCTCAAGTTTTCAACTCCTATCTGAATAACAGTCTTGATACTGGGGCCCAGCCACTCCTCAAGGACAGTGGCACCATTTCATTTGGTACTGAAGAGATGCAGTGCAGGATCAGTTTGGACATGACAGTACATAAAGGCAGAGGTGTTGTAGTTGGAAGGAGCTCAGAACACTGACAATTAAGGGTTTCCCATATGTCTTCAACTCTGATCTAAGGCATGAAGAGAATCTCAGAAGTCATTTGACACAACTGCACTTCTACTTGGTTTTCTCCCTTTTTTTTTTTTTTCTTTTTTTGAAACAGGATCTCCCTGTAGCCCCAGTTGGCCTAGAACTCGCTATGTAGACCAGGCTGGCCTTGAACTCTGAGTGCTGGGATTAAAGGTGTGTGCCACCATGCCCTAATTCTTTTCTTTAAAAAAAAAAAAATTTTTTTTTCTATTTATTTGTGTGTGTGTGTGTGTGTGTGTATGTGTATGTGTGAGAGAGAGTGCACTTGTATATGTGGGTGCCCATGGATGCCAGAAGACACATTTATTTCCTTGGAATTCGAGTTAAGCCAGTTGTGAGCTGCCCGACAAGGGCACTGGGATCCAAACTCCATTCCTCAAGATAAAGGAGCAATTGCTCTTAACTGCTGAGCCATTGCTCCAGCCCAGTTTCCTTGTTTCTAATTTAAAGAGAAATTCAACTGTACAATCATTTTTTTGTGTGCATGTGTGTAGATGGGATGGAACCCGGGCCTTACATATGTGCACATGTTTAAGCAGCTCAGTCTATAATCCCTTACTAAGGTACCTGGGAGTATGAGCCTCACTCTAAATAAGTTTTTCTTTTCACCTGAATGGCAGTTCACTTACTGAATCAACATCTAAGACGACTCCATGGAGACCAAAGGTTTTCAGCATTCCTCGGATGGCAAATTTTGGCAGGGCAGTTCCAACAGTACTGCTCGCTACATTATTGCTGTCTGGAGAGCGGGTTACTACTGTGAGACCTAAGGAAACGAAGGAAGAAATCTTTTTATAAAGTACCATGTCACTTTGGGAGTGTGTACCATAACTCTGCCATATGTGACAATATCCTCACTTTCAAGAAAACAAAATACAGCTCAGTCTGTAAAATAGTACAAAGTAATTTTTTTAATGTGGTCAACTGTTATAATGCATGAATTAAAAGACTAGTAAGTCATTTACAAATGGGCAAGGATTTGAATAAAGCATTTCTTCAAAGAGAAATGATAAGATAACATGTAAAAAGATGCTTAAAATTAATCATTAATTGTTAGAGAAATACATGTCAGAGTCAAAATAAGATACCTGGCACCCACTGACTGCTGTATATTATAATACATACATATTTCTCCAGGAGAAAGAAATATGTATATCAATACAAAAACGGGCAGTTAACACTGATAGCAACATTATTCCTAATAGCCAGAAAGTAGAATCATCTCATATGTCCATCAATGGATTAATGGAAATAATTAAAGGGCATATCTACATAACTACTGATATATGCTACAACATGGATGAACTTGGAAAAAGAAGGCAGACCTGGAAGACCACATGTTAAATGATTTCATTTCTAAGAAATGTCCAGGACAGGTAAATCCATAGGGAGAGAAAGCACAATAATTAACAGAGTCTGGGAAGAGAGAAGAATAGGAAGATAGGAGGGCATAAAAAAATTCTAAAAAATTGATAGAGGAAATGGTTTGATGGTTGTACAACTTTGTGACTATATTAAAGTTAGGTATTTTAAAAAGGCGAAATTTTAAAAAAATATTCTATTATTTTATGTGTTTGAGTTTAATGCCTGCATGTACGAAGGTGCATCCTTGCTGTGCAATGCCCTCAGAAGTCATAAGAGGGCATCAGATCCCTTGGAACTGGAGTTATAGATGACTGTTAGCCACCATGTGGGTGTTGGAAATTGAACTGGGGTCCTCTGTAAGAACAGTCAGTGCGCTTAACTGCTGAGCCATCTCTCCAGGTCCCCAAAAAGGCAAAAATTTTTTAGTGGTGGTGATGGGGATTGAACCCAAGACCCTGGACATGCTGAGTGTTCATTCTATCACTAAGTCACATTCCCTCAGTCATATGACATAGGTGCTGGAGACTAAACTCAGGTATTCTGGAAGAGCAGAAAGGACTCTTCACCACTGAGCCATTTCTCCAGCCTCTGCTGTGATATATTTTTGTGGAAGTTATTTGGCAATTCTAAAAATTAGTGGTTTAAGACTTTTTCTAACTTTATGTTCCTATAAGCAGTGGAAAAATTGGATTATAATATATCCACATAATTACTATATATGTACAGATGTATAAAATTAGTGGTTTAAGACTTTTTCTAACTTTATGTTCCTATAAGCAGTGGAAAAATTGGATTATAATATATCCACATAATTACTATATATGTACAGATGTATAAAATACTGTTCCCGTTGGTATTATAGTTTGTTAATATGTTAAAATGTAGCCATGAGTAAAGTAAAGGAACTACTTGTGATAGTAAAAAAAAAAATGAGTGGTTTAAAAATTCTGTGTTTATGCTTTTTTTGTTCCTTTAAAAATATGAAAAATATTTTTTAAAAATTACATGAAAAATATGTAAATCCAAAAAAGTAGTATAAACTATGAATGTCTGGTTTGTGTTTTATGATTTTGTTTTTTTGAGACAGGGTTTCAGATAGCCTAAGCTGTCCTCAAACTACCACTGTAGCCAAGACCCACCTTGAACTGATCCTCCTGCCTCCATCTTCCAAGTACTGGGATGACAGGAGTATACCACCACACCCAACTTATTAGCTCAGAATCCAGAGCTAAGTAGGAGGCCTGCATGGGGCACTCAGGACAGCTCCTGCTTCTTTCCTCTACTCTCATCCCTGCATTAGCCGCTTATGCCAGTGATCTCTGGGAATGTGGGAGAAACCACCAGAGGCCAGACCCCTTCTTCTGGCCCACCAGGATGCTTTCAGACTTTCCATGAGAGCCTGGAAGAGGTCAAGTGACTCAAAGAGAGAAGTTCACCCCATGAGAGGCACCAGCTGCTTAGTTCATGCTTGGGAAAATGAACACCTGTTCATTTCAGGATAAATTTCATAAATGAAGCAAGGAGGAAGCAAAAGCAAAACCTTTTCGAACTTTGTCAATTGTGAACTTGTTTGCTTCATCTTTAATGTCCTCAATGGTAGGAAGATAAAGATCTCTTGGGATGCCGCCATTCTCCTCATAAAGAAATTCAACTGTCTGCCGGGCGATATCCACCATGCCTGAAAATATAGCACACTGAGTAACTCCCCAGGAAGCACAACCTTCAGACCAACACAACACTGACTTGTGTCCGGAATAAAACAATGGTGAATTCCTGTGCCCCTGATGGAAGGATGGAGCTTTGGGGATAATTATGCAATTTGTACTAAGTTTAAAATTAAATGCATCAATTCCAGGAATCTCAAATCTGCCCTACAGGAAGAAGAGCACAAATGTGCCAGGGTATGAGCACTCACTACAGCACTCTCAGTGTCCAACAGCAAAATGGAAATAGAGTTCATTAATACAGAACAGTTAAAAATCATGGTACATTATTATGCATGCATTTAACTTCAGTTAACTTAAAAGAATAAACAACAGAGCAAATGGAAGCAAAAGAACATGAGGGCAGCATTTATTTCCTACTTTACAGACCTTCGTACTGTGTTCAATTTTGACTACAATAAATACATACTACCTATTTAAGAGAAGCAGAGAGTTACACTGTACTACCTTCTATTCATGATTACTGAGACATCCTGTGTTTTTATAGTTTGTTTTTGAGACACTGTCACACTATGTAGCTCAGGATGGTCTTGAACGTGCTACCTTCTTGCCTCAGCTTCCTAAGTGCTGAGATCACAGGCCTGAACTACCATCCCAGCTTTGTTTTTCCTTCCCATAGGGAGAGGATATAATACCTGACAGCAAAATGGAGTATGTTACCTATATTAATTACAGTTATATTAATAAACCAAGCAAAAGATGTTGAAACACTTGGAAAAACAAAAATGAAAGCACTGTGGGAGTACAGTGAGGTGGGGCCCAAAGTCCCTATTTGCTATGGTTGCCTCAGACACCATAGTGGTTAGAAATTATAGACAAAAGAATGTGAGTTGATAACAGGCTGATTTTAAACAGGGCTTAGCCCATCACATAAATCTACAATTTCCTTATTTGTTGGCCTTGCTATAATGAAAAGTTATAGCAACCTTTAAAAGGAAGATGCAATTACAGAAGGATGCTACAGCCAGAGTAAACAAGAAACTGTGACTTGACATTAGATTATGGAACAATAATCTGTGCAACCTTTCAAAAGGAATGTATGGGGGAAGAAAAAAACATACTGTCTAACAAACAAGTTAAGAAACACCCGGAGAAATGTCACATTACGCTTTGTAAGAACACATGGGTGTGGGATCTGATGACAGAAGGCTGACCACTGGTGCAAGGAGGTCCTCTGGGGCACTAGCAGTCCTCCCCCATACTCCTCTGGCCTTTGCAGTTGCTCTAATGAAGGAGAAAGGGCACTATCATCATCACTGCTGTGACACTGAGCACTGTATTAAGAGTGCTTACTACACACTGGTCCCTGCTCTTAGGACCTCCACCTGCATATACAGATGAAATGGGTACCACTACTTATTCCATGTGAAGATGAGAAAACCCTAGCTTCTACATCTGATAACACATCTGTGACTTCCAATGTGACTAATCTCTGTGGAGCCTACAGCTTCTTTCATGATAACTTCTATTCTAGCTGCACTTAATACAATCCACATTTACAAGTAACATGGACAAGTAAGTTGAGGCATAGCAATCAAGGCAAAAGGCCTTTAGTTCACTTGAACACACAAAAAGACACCATCAAACCAGGCATGCCTTTCAAGGAGAGGCTCTCCTGAATTGCATTTACACTGTCCCTTCCTCCAAGTGACTACATAAGAGAACAAAACATAGCAGACCTAGCTGTAAAGCACCCTTGATCTGGTCCAGGCCTGACTTCCGCTCAGCTTCATTTCGAAAGCGTCTTCGGATGGTAGGGAAGACCTTGGTCTCCCATGCTTTTACCAGCAGGGCATAGTGGTCCTCCTGTAGGAAGAAGAAACGCATAAGCTGAGGAGGACTCCTTTGGGCAGTGCTCCTTCTCTTGTAAGTCTGAGCCAAGGACCTGTCCTGCTTAAACCATACTCCTCAGGCACCACCACAGCAAGTCCTTCCTTTCTCTCTAAAACTCACAGAAACACTTTCAATACACTCTGGACTTCATACTAAGCTCCTGTCATGGTCCTTCATTTCTTAACACCTGGACTCCCAACCCAGCAGACATGGCTACTTATGGATACCTTATAGAGATGAACATGCCAGGGTGACTGTTCACATACAAGGATATAGTTCAAAGTTAACAGCATGGGCCTTGCCCCCATATTTCAGAACAGTTCCTCAAGGCCTGTCCTAGCCAACAAGGAGGTAAGCAATGCTGTCCAGTGCTAATTCAGGCTTGGGGCTCTTACCTGTGGGATGTCATCATCGTCATCATCATCACTTTCATCATCTGCAATGGGAGGTGGATGGGGGTCTGGGCCAGAGGTGATAAAATTCTCATAGCTGAGCTCAACTTTATAATGGCAGGAGGTATCACTATCATATTCTGCAACAAAACATGACCACAGTGAATTCTCAACAAGTGCTCTCACCTTGGGAAAAGGAGCATTCTCTAAACATGCATGAGAAAAGGCTCCTGTAAAATGAGGAATTTTATAGCAAAGTCAAGGGCTAAGTAAGCACCTCTGGTGACACTGAATTCAGAAATTGTTTTTTGATTCATTTAACACAGAAGGATCTAGAAAGTTCTTCACCATGAGGAAGAATTAGACTCTTTTTAACAGTTTGCAAGCCAGTATCCCATGGCCCAAATATGACAAGCAAACAGATTTAGTTTTGTGAGCCCAATTTCACTGTAAGACTCTTTTTCACCCTTTCTTCCAACTCTGTCTGTCTACCTGTCTGTCTTTCTCTCTCTGTCCCATTACAGTTCTAAAAATAGAACCCAGAGCTTTCCTGATTCTTTGTACAGGTTGTACTACTGAGAAATATTTCCTACTCTTATTTATTGATTTACTTATCTGTCTGTCTGTCTGTGATCTGTTGAGATAGGGTCTTGTTAAGTTGCCTAGGTTGGCCTTGAATATTGTATAGCCCATGTAGGCCTTGAATTTAGGATTCTCCTACATCAGTCTTCTGAGTACTTATAGGTCTGAACCATTGGGCTTGGCTAATTTTGAAAAGTTTCAAATACTCAGGAAAAATTTTAGTGTACAGCTTTCTATCCATTTTGAAAATTCTATAACTATCATAGTATTGTTTGATAAAAAGTTTAAAAATATTTATTAGTATTTCTTTTAAATTTTATGTATAGAAGTGTATTGCCTGCATGTAGTAAGTGCATTGTGTTGTACAATTCCTGAGGTCAGAAGAGAGTGCTGGATTTCCCTGGAACTGGAGTTACAGACAGTTGTTAACTGCCATGTGGGTGCTAGGAATCAAACCCAAGTCCTCTGCAAGAGCAGACAGTGCTCTTAACTCCTGAGCCATCTCTCTAGCCCTGTTTGATAACAAATTTTAAAACCCTTCTCAGTTTTAAAATCCCTTTTTAAAAAATGAGCAACACTATAAAATGAAATGATTTCACATAAATTTCTGGGCTTTTAGCTGCCCCACATCATTCTGCTGGCACTATATAGTGGGGACACACCTTCCAGTCTCTTACCTTCTGCACCTGTGGTGATTGAGTGACTAGTGACTGAGTTAGCAGCCTCTCACTACACTGGGGATGCCCAAGTTAAGTGGACATGTGGAATTCACAGCACTCCAATTCCCAATAGCAGTGGGGCCAAAGGATGATGTCACTTACGTTGCTGGGCAGTGGCCACAGCAGCAATCCGGCATGGTGGCCCATGAGTGCCTGGGTCTGACGCAATACTGGTACCAGCATCATTATCACTGTCAGATGCCATGGCAAATGGCAGGGCCTCAAAGTTAGCACTGATCTCCTCTGCCAGGTCAGTGCACAGGTCAGCAGCGTTGCGGTGGGCTTGCCCTTCGGCATAGGCAAAGGGGCGGGAGCCAAAGTTAGCTCGAGTTTTGGTATTCTAGAAAAAGGATCAAATGAAAAATTTAGGTTTATTTAGATTTTCTTTCTTTTTTTTTTTTTAAAAAAATCAAGGAACATATCACTGACTATTAAATCAAAACAGCCAAAAACTGGGCAATCAGGAGAAAAAGGTCACAGGTAGACATGAGTATGCTGTGCCTAGAACACTGCACAAGCCATTGTGGTCTGTCTCCTTCCTTCCCTCCACTGTACATGCTCAGGTTCTTTGCTATTCAAATATTGTTTCCAGAACTGTTCCTCCTTTTCCCTGGTAACAGGGTCTTACTATGTAGCCCAGGCTGGCTCTCAACCTTCTTGCCTCAGCTTCCCAAATAAGCGCTAGGCTTACAAGTGTATGCCACCACAACAGGATTCCATTCTCTACAACCTCACTGCAGGTGCTGCTCTTCTTTCTACCTGGAACATTCTTCCCACCAACTGTGCCAAGACTAGTAAATATACTGGGCTTGGCTTAAACATCATTTGTTTAGAGAGTCAGGGATATGTCTGCTACTTACTTCAATAAAGACAAATATTCTTATTCAGAGCATTTATTAGTTTGTGATTCTACATATACACATACATTTCTGTGGTTACTTGACCAATGTCCATTCCTGCAATGGATTATAACTGCACTGAAGATATGTCCAGCTCATTGCTTCATATTCAAATGTTGACACAGTGCTTGACACACAGATGCTCATTAATATTTGTTGAATAAATAAAAGCATGGAACAGGTTGAGAAATGTTGCCTTTCCTGAGATAGGAAGATTTGGGAAGTAGAGGCTTGGCTAGGGAAGCTTGGCTCAGTCTTGAACATGCTATCTTGGACATCTCTTTTGCTATGTTGCCCAGGCTACTGGGTATATGATAATGGGCATCTGAATGCAGCCAGGGATGGAGATATGGAAGTAGGCTAGCCGCAGTGATAATGTCCCATAGAACATTAGGTGTTGCTAACTGTTCCTTCAAAATCAAATAGAAGCCCTTGGGATTGGGGGAGAGGGGGAATTCTGATCTTTTCAATCTTTACCAAAGGATTACTTCAAGCTTCTGACATACTAAGTGACTCAAGTGGCTCACTTTCAGGATCATTTCACCAATATTTGAAAGGACACCAGAGTTCCTTTCTTATTAAAGAATAATGGTTAAGAGGAGGTCAGAGCAGGTATGCATTAAATTCTAGATGGAGCATTACTCAATCAAAGACTGTAGGGTCAACAAGAGGAAGAAAAGTATTTGTAAGGGCTCACTGTGCCCCTCTATCATTGTGTGGCGTGGGGAGTGTTTATAAAATGGCCTTTCATTTTCTCATTCTGGTCAAGAACACATTACTAAAAAGAATTTGCTCTTTTTTTCCTATCAAAGTAACTTGCCTTTTTTTGAATGTGAACCACAGGCCACATCCCACCAGAGACATCTTCCAGGTATGGTGTGAGGCGTTGCCCGCAGTATGTGAAGTACACTCGACCCTTGGCTGGCTGCCCTGGAGGAGGTGGAGTTCCCTCAGTCCTCTCCCAGCCGATTCCTGCCACATCTCCTGCAGCAGAGAGCAGAAGGGGCATCACATATTTCCCCTTTTACTATCAAGTAAACTTCTAATTTGTAGCCATGTGACTGAGGGACAAATGTCGTTGTGCCTCCCAAATCACCAGATGGAGGCTCTAATGATAACAGTTTTCGAGAACTATGGTATAAAGTAGAGCACAGGAAGGACAAATACTTGGTTTTCACTCAAAGACAAACACACCATTTCCAATTGCTAAATTCATTTAACTTGAATCATTTTGATCCAAGGCTGGTACCCACACAAGCATGCAGAGTAAGAAAGCCCTGCTACACTCACCAGGAGAGAGAGTGACATCTAAGCGGACACTCTTCCACTGCAGCAGACTGGAGCCATTGTAGTGCACTGCACGGCCGTTACTGGTTGGAGAACAAGGGAGTCAAGGCTGAGACTCACCAGCCATGTGAGTGAGGGAAGGAAGGACCAGGCAAAGAAGGCTATAACAATCGATGAGTCATCAGAAATCCTAAGAGCAATCCTTTCCCTAAACATGACACCTGGCGTTGTTCACACAACTTCACCAATCCTTTAATATTATAGCGGTCATGGCAGCATCCCTCGTACCCACTTCACAGAATCTTGGTATATGAAATAAAATACATTGGGAAACGAAGAGAAACAAGTTTCTTATTATAGGAGAACTAGGAAGGAACCAGGTTGAAGAGGACCATAAGCATCAAAAAAGGAAAATAATATGCTCCTGTCCCCAGACTTCCTGAAAGACAGAACTAGATTTTGGCTTCCCAAATACTTATAAACACCTAGTAGGATGCTACTATCTCTGGATACTGTCATAGTTGACTTCGGTTGTCAACTTAACACACCTGGGAAGAGTGAGTCTTAGTTGGGAAACTGCCTCTATGAACTGGCCTATGGATATGTCTGTGAGGCATTTTCTTGACTGTTGAATGACATGGAAGGACCCAGTCCATCGTGGGTGGTGCCACTCCTGGGCAGGGAGACCTGGGTTGCATAAGAAAGCAAGTTGATCATGGGCCAGAGAAGCAAGCCAGTAAACAGTGTTCCTCCATGGTCTCTGCTTTAGTTCCTGCCTCTAGTTTCTGCCCTGGCTTCCCTTAATGAATGGGATGCATAAGACAAAGAAATCCTTTACTCCCTAGTTGGTTTTGGATAGGATATTTGATCACAGTAATAGAAAGCAAACTAAGACAGATACTGACCCACTTTTTTTGTTGTTAAGCTTTTTTTGAGACAAGGTTTCACTATGTAGCCCTGGCTGACCTGGAACTTGCTATGTAGATCAGGCTGACCTTGAATTCACAGAGATCTGCCTGCCTCTGCCTCCTGAGCACTGGAATTTAAAATGTGTACCGCCACGCCTAATAACACTTTTCTTTTCAACTGAAGCAGTAGCAGCCACTCACTTGTGAAAAAGGCAAGTGCCCACTGGATTTGTCCATGCCCCATCTCGCTTCTCAGCTTCAGTAGCAAAGCCAAAGGAGACGATTGGGCCGGTGTCATCATCAGTGTCTCCATAGGAAACAATTTCAATTTCCCAGTAAAAAGATGGGGCCTGAAAGGACACCAGGAGGTGGCAACAGTCAGAGGGCAATAACTGGTCAGGGCCTACCACCTGCTGCTTCTTTCCAGTTTGAAGGATGGACAAAAGACAGGGTTGCCACGTGCTTTCTCACCTGAATTGGCAGAGGGGAGGTGGCATAGATGAAAGTGCCCCGGGGTAGACCTCCTCCGGCACTGGGGTCAGCCAGGAAAGTGACAGAGGTAAGGTGGGATGAGAACATGCAGGCACGCACTGGAGGGAACACTCGAGATGGACTCCAGGTAATCTCTTTAGGCTACAGGGGAAGAGAGATCTCATTCAACAGAACTGCAGACAGAAAACCCATTACTTTCTCAAAGAAGAAAGTAATTTTGATCTGATAAGATTAAGATACTGGTATAGGATGTTGGAGAGATGACTTAGCATCAGTTAACAGGACATACTGCTTTGCAGAGTACAAAAATTTGGTTCCAGGCACCCACATGAACAGCTCACAAGTTTGTAATACCTGTTCTCAAGTGCTCATACCCACACATAGATATGCACATTTACACTTACATAAAATTAAAAATAATAAAAATAAATTGAATACATATTGACACATATACACATTTGTTTGTTTTTTTGTAGTGATGGGGACAGACCTGAGAGTGTCATCTTGTTTGGTAAGGACTCCCATGAGTAACATCCCACACCCATTTGGTGTGGTGGTGCATGTCTTTAAACCTAGCACTTGGGAGGCAGAGGAAGGCAGATCTCTGTGAATGTGAGACCAGGCTACTCTACAGTATAAATTCCAGTCCAGCTGGGAATACATAGTGAGAACCTGTCTCAAAAAGCCAAAAACCCAAACAAACAACAAACCAACCAAACAAATATACGTGCATTCTTTTCCCCATCAAAAGGAATTTCAATTGTTTTAAAAGAGAAAAGGCAATCACCTTGGCTATGACCAATCCTATTTCCTTGAAATAAATACTCTTAAGCCCAACTGCTAATTCAAACACTTAGCTTACATTTCTCCTTATAACTGTTATACTACAACCGGTTGAGCTCCCTTAAGCAACATTACTCTTCTAGTACCTTCATCCTCACATAGTCCCCTGTGCTTACAGGACAGTCTTGGTTCAGTCCATAGAAGTTACAATCCAATGATACAATGTTCAACACAGAGCCAAGCAAGGACACAATGGTGATAATTTTATTTTAGGTTAGTAGCCTTACACTTTCACTTTCATAATAATCAATTTAGGCACTCATATTTAGGCTTCCCCGTCAGATAAAGATTCTCAATCGATCAGTTCTGATGCAATCTACAGAAAGAACTGAAAGGTGCATGGAAAGATTTGGCTGCAAGGATGTGTGTCAGATCACAGGTCTGACAATGACTGCCTAAGACTGTAGAAGAGGCACAATGTAGCAGATGCTATTGCTGCTGGGTGGCATGGAAAAAGACACATTCTCCTGAGGAGGAACAGCTGGCTACAAACACTATGAACAGCAGAAACCCATTTTCATTTAAAAAATTACACCTCAATTTGTTGACAATGGTAACTGGAGATGTTGAGACTTCATGTAACTTTTTCTTTTATATATTTTAAACATTTTGGGGAAATGAATTTGATAAAACAAAAAAAAACCCTGAAAGAATACAAAGTTTTATATCGTTTTACCTAGATGCACCAGTTTATTTATATAATCCACATAATACATGATTTGTTCATTTGAAGTATAAAAATCCGTTGTACAATCATTATCATGATCTTGTCTTAACATTTGTTTTCCCATTGAAAGAAATCCTGTACCCAGTAGAAGGCCCCAGTCTGTCACTCTCTTCCCTTTTCCTCCCAGCCTCCGGAAATCACTAATCTTTTGCTTCATCTATAGGTTTTCTATAGATGTAAATAGTAAACAAAATTATGTGTTATTATGGGTGGCTATTTTTTTTCACTCACAGTGTTTAACAAATATCAGTTCTTCATTCCTTTCTATGGCTACATAATATCTCATTGCTTGGATATATCATAGTTAATTCACTCAGCATTTGATAGACATTCCAGTTTTTTGTTTTCACTCTTTTTATTATTTTATGTGTATGAGTGAACTGTTTGAATGTATCTAAGTGTACCCATGTTGTGCAATGCCCTCAGGGGTCAGAAGAGAGTGTTAAGAATGTCCTGGAACTGGAGTTCCAGATGGTTGTTAGACACCCTGTTGGTGCTGGGAATTGAACCTGGGTACTCTGCAAGAGCAGCTAATGCTTTTAACTGAAGAGCTATCTCTCCAGCCCCATGATTTCACTTTGACTACTGTGAATTATGCTCCTATAAACATCAAAGATGGAAAATTTTTTTGTAGTTTGACACTTTTAAAAATTAATCTCAATCACTATTAAGTATATACCAGAGTTTTTTTCATGTGCGTGTTTGTATGCACAGAGAAGCCAGAGGTCCACATTGGATGCCTTCCTCAATTGTTCTTGACCTTATTGTTTGGCAGGGTATCTCACTGGTTTGGCGAGACTGGATGGCCAGCAAGTCCCAGAGATCCTTCTGTCTCTGAATCCTCAGCACTGGGATTACAGGCACACCCTGCCATACCTGGCTTTTGTGTGGATGCTGGAGATCCAAATGCAGGATGCTGCATGGCAAATTCTTTATCAGTTGAAACACCTTTCTAGGTCCCCCATTTAAAATTTTTTGAAATTTTGTTTTTATTTTATGTATATGAGTATATTGCCTAAATGTATTTAAGCATACCCATGTTGGGTGGCGCCCATGGAGATCAGAAGAGGCATCAGATCCCCTGAGAACTGGAGTTACAAATGGTTGTTAGCTACCACATGGGTGCTGGGAACTGAACCTGGGTCCTTTGTAAGAGCAGCCAATGCTCTTAATGGCTGAGCCATCTCTCCAGCCCCCTCCCCCAAATTGTTTTAAGCTGTTTTTCTCTCTTACTTATAATATAAAGGAATTAAAAAATTCTGCTCCTTGCTGTAATTTTCCAGTATTCAGAATGTCAGCTCAGTATGCTTTCATGTGGAAAGGGTTCTGCATATACTCATTCTAGGCAAGTGCTCTATCTCTGACCTAAATCCTCAGCCTCACATGCTTATTCTAAATGCTGTATCATGCTGCCTGTCACTCTTAGTGCTGTAGTACAGCCTACATGTTTGAGGCACCAGGGCTCACCTGTCTCCGGTCAGCCTGCAGGGGAGGTGGTGGGGGTCGAGCACAGTCCCGGTAGAGCATCCTGAGCCGTTCACACTGTACCTCTACAACCTCAAGTCGTTCTCCTGCAGAAGAACATAGCAAACCTGTGAAACAACGCCTACAACCACAAGTGGGCATGGACTCTTGAAGTAGCACAAAAACAATAAAACTTAATTGGAGAGATCATTTAAATCCTAACAAAAAATACTTGGAGCCATTTACTACACATAGCTCGGCAGTAAGGCACAGTGGGGTAAAGGCCTGGCAATGGAGCTGAGCTGTGTGGACTTGGAGCATGGGTATATCACTCGATATTTCTCAACTTGCTTCCAATTCCAGGCACAAAACCTATGTCCAGCAGGGTTTTGTGAAGATAAGATGATATAATTCAAACAGAACTCTTAGACAAGCCCCTGGCATAGGGTTAACCCTCAACAAATAAGAATTATTGTTCTTATCTGAAAAACGGAAATTCCTTCTCCATTCCCTTTCTTTTGTCTTGGTATATAGCTAAGGCAGGCTTAAAACTCACTAGGTATACCTGGATGGTCTGGAAGTTGTTGTTGTTATTATTATTATTAATAATATTTTATGTGTACGGTGCCTGTATGTATGTAAGTGCACCATGTATATTCAAAGCCTGAGGAGGCCAGAAGAAGTCAGATCCCCTGCAACTGGGGATCCCCTAATAAATGAATGTTTGTTAGCAGCCATAAGGATGCTGGGACTGAACCTGGGTCTTCTGCAAGAACAGCCAGTCCTCTTAATAGCTAAGCCATCTATCTCTCTAGCCCCATGGCCTAGAAGTTCTGATCCTACTGCCTCAGCCTCCCCAGTGCTGAAACTGTTGGCATGTACCACTATGCACAGCTGAAGGCCACTACATTTGACATCTAAATTGATTTTAAAAATTAATGTTTACTGAATACCTCCTGTGCAGTAGGCATACTGTTAGACATTGATTGGTGAACACAAAGATATAGGGATGATGGGATATGCACATTCATACTAAGGAAAAGAAGGCTATAGAATGGGATCAGATGATATAAGATATAAGGCAAGACACAGATGAGGGCAATGTCTGTATTCTAGGATTGGGAAAGGCTTAATAGGGACAGCATAACCATAAAAGTTCAAGAAAGAGAATTTTAATAAACAGAGAAGAGAATTCACTTAATAGTCTACTGGCCACATCTTTATCTATACCGGACGAAGTAAAATAATAGAATTCATTGGAACATTTAAAAAATTTGAATGTCAATAGATTATTATTTACAAAGTTTGTGATATTCAAATACATGAAATAAATAAATTTAATACACTGAGAAACAAAAATTCCAAGATAGATGTGGTAGTACATGCTTACAGTCCTAGTTACTGGAAAGCTGAGGGAGGAGGATCACCTGAGACCAGAAGTTCAAGGCTGTGTGGTTTGAATGTCCTCCATAGGCTCTAAGTATTTGGACATTTTATCCCCAATTGGCAGTACTGCTTTGGGAGGTCTTAGGCTATACTGGAGGAAACACGTCACTGCAGGCAGGCTTAGAGCTTTTTAAGCCTTGCTGGATTTCCAGTTGCTCTCTGCTTCCTGTGCTTGCTTTAAGCTGTGAATGTTTAGCTTCTGCATTTCCTCTAGCCACCTCTGCCATGATGAACTCTTGCCCCTTTGGAACTGTAAGCTAAATAAACTCTTTTTTTTTAAGGCAGGGTCTCCCTGTAGCCCCAGCTTGCTTGAAACTCATTATGTAGACCAGGCTGGCCTTGAACTCACAGAGATCTGCTTGCCTTTGTCTCCCAAGTGCTAGGATTAAAGTTGTATGTGAATATGGACAGCAAATTCTTCTTTTATGAGTTCCCTTGGTCAGTGTTTCTATCACAGCAACAGAGAAATAACTAATACAGTAATTGGTACCTGAGAGTGGGCTGTTGGCTGTGAAGAACCTGACCATGTGGGTTTTTGGAGGAATGTGGAAGACTGTGGAAGTTTGGGCTAGAAAAGGGGTTGACTGCTGTGAGTAGAGATGGCCATTCTAGTAGGTGCCTGGCAGAAAGTAGTGGTGAGGACAATGTATTTCCAGAAGAAAATAAGGACTTGAGCAGTAATTGGGATATTTTAGCAGAGTCTGGCTGGAGTCTGTCCACAGCCAAAGAGTTTGCCTGAAACTAAGTTGAAAAGCAATGGACTAATTTCTTTGGTGAAGGATATTTCAAGGCAGCCTAATGTAGAAATGGTTCTGTGGCTATTAATGAGGAATATTATTCAGATCTACAGTGAAAAGAGCAAATGGGGAAGAAAGAAATGCAGAATGTACAGTTTGGATTGAAAAGGAGCACTAGGAGATTAATTTTAGAGGAATGGCATATGCTGAAGGAGAGGATCCCTTTGATAAAGAGATTAAAGTGATTAAGGAGATGCCTAAAGATTTGCTCTTAAACAATGGAGAGAGTACTTCCAGGGCAAAATTACACCTAGTTAAGCCTCCAGCTTGTGAAAGGAAAATGCTGCAAGGGTTTTCTTCTAGAAAACTACTGAAGAGAAAAGCTCTGAAAGTGGATGAAGTAGGCTGGGGTCCATTCCAAACCTGCAGCCAAACTTGGCAGATATCGTTCGCCTGGTGTTGGCTCTACAGGCACGAAAGATATAAGAAATAAAGGGGTCATCAGTTCTTCATCCCCTGTGGTTTCAGAAAGCCACCGAGGCCAGGCAGCGTGCAGCAGTGGCATCCCTGCATTAAGAAGGCCCTGACAGACTAAGAAGTCCTGATAGGCCATTTTATGAAGCTGTGAAGGTGAGGCCTGGTTGGCAGTAGAGACCCCAAGATGATCATGATGCCAGAGCTGAGAGACATCTACCAAGGAGAACTACATACAAGGAGTGGTATGCGCCCAAAAGAGATATGTATGTTGCACACAGCAAAGCTGGAGAGTCAAGTCATCTAAGCCCTTGGGAAGTAAGGTCCTAGAATTTGGACATGTGAACTGTTGGATTTGGTGTTTGCCTTGCTGGATTTTTATCTTGTTTTGGTCCAGTATTTCCTTACTGTGCCTCTATTCCCCCATTTTCACATGTAAATGTGTACTCAGTTCCACTGTATGCTGGGAATATGTAATTTGTCTTTTGATTTTATTGGGGCTTAAAGTTAAGAGATTGCACTGAGTCCCAGAGACTTTGGACTGTGAACTTTTAAACAGTATTGAGACTGATAAAGACTATGGGGACTTTAAAGTTGGACTAAAATGCATTTTGTATTTTATATGGGGGTCAAGGAGTAGGATGTGATAATTTGAATGAGAACGTCCCCCATGGGCTCTAAGTATTTGGACATTTTGTCTCCAGTTGGTGGCACTGTTGTGGAAGGTCTTAGGGGTGTAGCACTTCTTTTAAAATACAGGTCACCCCCTAAAAAGGATACCAGTGTAAACTCCTGACTTTGAATTTGAATACAGTTAAAATAACATTCTGAATGCATAGCTATCCCTTCAGCTCATAACAGTTCTAAGAGGAAAATAAAAGCAATGAATTAGTATGAATGTAGAAAAAAAAAACCACTCTGGCACAGGCCTGGTACTAACTCAAGAGTACTGCTTGGCTCTGTGAAGAGCAATATTGATATCTCAAAGCTGTCCCGTGAATGGGACATAGTCAGCATCCTATAAGGTGCTGATCAAGTTCTACAAACCAGGGCAAAGGCAGGAACAGGGACTCACCAGCGCTACACTCCTGGGCTACAAGGTTAAGAACTTCCACAGCTGCTGGACATTGCTGTATGAATTCTTCACAAAACAGGCTGTCTTCTAAAAGCTGGGCCATGACCAGGCATGCTCTTAATGTTAAAAAATTTACAATATTTCAAAGTCATCAATGTTCATTCTCTGAGAAGTCAATTGTGCAAACATTTCAATCAATCTTGGTCCCCATCCCCTAACTCCCATTTATACTTCCTATTTTGTTAAGGTGGACTGGCTTACATATACACAGCTGACTCTCCATATCCATGGGTCTGGACTATGGATTCCACCAACCATAAATTTAAAAACTTCACCTGTACGGAATATGTATATCCCCTAAACAACACTACTAGTACAATTACTTATCCAGCATTTACGCTGTATTAGGTAATGGAAGAAATCCAGGGCTAACTTATAGTCTATGGAAACATGTGTACATTCCAGGCCATTTTATATAAGGACCTAAGTATCTGCAGGTTTTGGTATCTGAGGATGGTTCTATACTAGTTCCTCTAGAGGCATCACAAAATGACTGTATAAGTAACCCTTCTCCCATAACAAGAGGGACCCCTAGGCTGGAAAATCTATATACTGATTTCTCTTACTTAATTCACCATATATTTGAAAAATTTCTGAGATGTCCCATTGTCTGAGACGTACCATTACTCTTATTTAATGGTAAATGTTTTTATTTTCAGGAAGAGATGTCTCCTTTCTAACACGAACACTGTGAGCATTCCCTGATTTTTCTGTCATCAGATTTGAAAGTGACAGACCAGATGCAATGGTCAGAGTGATTTAAGAAGTGGCCAAGTGATTCCTATGGTAAACAAAGTTCTTTTACCAAGGCAGCACCAGTGTGAGTTCTGCACATCATATTTCAACAGTTCATTCTCTCAGGTGAGTGGCTTGTGTTTATTTTGATGCACAGAAACTGGGGAACATAACAAACTTGTTAAAAGACAATGATTTCTGTTACTCTACTGGCATGGGCTGTGGACCCTCTAAGCCTGGGCCAGTCCTCTACCTCTGTTTGTCCTACCTCAACAGGTCAGTGATCTAGGGAAAGGGCTCACCTTGTTCTTATTTCAGCCAGAAGTCGAACAACTGCCATTACAGGTGCTGATCCATCTCCTGTTGCAGGAAGTGAGGTGTGAATAGACAGACTTCCCTCCTGAGGGAGTAGCATGGACTGTACTGCCTGTACTACCTTCTCAGTAATGGACAGCTTGTGAAGAGGCAGTGCCTGATGGCAGGAGTGAGGGGCAGGGCAAAAGTGAAAGTTGTTAGTTTACAGGAAATGAAAGTATTATCAATATGTGGCTAATTCTTACATTTCAGTAAAATAAAATCACCACAGAAAATTGCAAACCAAATCAAAGCAATGAAAAATAAAATCTATAGAATATTTCTACTTAATGACTGAATTCTACCATCCTGATGAAAACTTTCACACAAATGTTACTATTAAATATACTGTTACAACCAATACACAAATACATATTATAAGTGAAGTTTCAAATTCATGCTTCTTTTTTCTGTGTGATTTCATTCCTCCATTGCAATGAAGTTACCACTGCAGTGGTGCTTTCTGAAGCACTTAAACATTGTCTTACCTCTGACCTTGGAACACAAAGTCTAGACAATGGAACAGTCAATGTATCTGATGCTTGTGAAGTCTTTCGGCAGTCTATGGGTGGGAATCTGACTGTAGCTATACCTTCCTGTTCATTGATAGAAGCCACAACTCCAACGCTTCCTGATATTCCTTTACCTAAAACCTGGAGACAGAGCTATATCAGCACTACTTGCTAATGAGATAAATAAGCAGTCACCTAACATGACAAGAGCAAAGAGTCCATTTGCAGCTGTCATTATCACTCATTCTAATGTGGATTCCAAACCCAAGACATGAATTAAAATAAAATAACAGGTTCTCAACCTTGTAAAAGAACAACAAACTATCATCTCACACATTCAGTTCTGAAATACACACAGGACACGAATGATGCAATTAACAGTATATAGTAAGCATTGACTTAGCATGTGAATAACACACTGCACAGTGTAGATTAGAACTCATGAATTTCTCAGATTCATTCTTTAGAATGAATGAATGAGGTCCACCTGGGTGAATGACAGTTGTCTTAAGATAATCAGTTCATTAACAGGTAGTAACACTGACTCGAGGAAAATATTGGTAGTATACCTGGACCTCAGATCCTATCTTGATTGTCTCTTTAAAGCCTCCAAGTGCACACAGAGCGGCCACAGCCTGACGTGCGATCCTCTGAAGTTTGGCAAGTTTCCTGCCACTGCTGCTGCCATTTTCCAGAATGCTTTCTGCATATTTTCCCAATTGTGGAATGTACATCAATGCACGAGACAGAACCTATGTATAAGAAGGAGCCCACACACTAGGACAAAGTGCATTGTTTGTTGTGACCAAAAATGATGAATTGTCTAACAATGCCTTGGAGGAATTCTGGATATAGGAGACACACAAAAAAACTACCAAGTTGTGACCAGTCATAGTCTAGCAATAGCCATCTTATATAATCAGATAGAAATGGAAATATACATTTTAAAATATGGGAGAATCTAACACTGTATTAGAAAAGTCACTAAAATCAAACAGTCATTTATCTGAGGAATCACCATCACATACTGTCTGCATCCCAATGTTCAATTACCTTTAGGACATGTTATAAGGCATTCACTTGAAGAATAAAACAGTGCAAAGGGGAGTTGGTTATAGAGATCTGGTCTCAGGCAACTAGACTACTGTTGAAGTGATAAATTATTTATAAGACAGAATACTTGGGCAGTATAATCACACAGAAGCCTCCCTAGAACGATTCTGTGAGTACACTGACCATGTCCGATAAATCAAGCATATGTGACTTTTCAAGGTCAGTACCATTCTGATGCAAGCAAGAAGAGAAAAAGATAATACTCCCTGGCTCCCTGACAATACTGCCCTAACTTCTGTAAAGTCAGAACCAGCAGTGATAGGAGATACAGATTAACAGAATGGAAACTACTGAACCAAAGCAAATTCCAGGGGAAAACAGTCAACAGGTATATCCAACTAATTTGGTAAAGCTTTCTTTACTAAACTATCTCTGTGTGCATAATGTTGGTTCCTTCTTTCTCAGATAAACAGCAACCCCATGCTCACCTTTTCTGCTGTTGTGGTCCATATTTGAGCAGCATTTGATTCAGGTGCCATCAGCAGGCTATGAAGCAAAGCAATCACTTCTGCAGCCATACTGTTTGCTACGTGCCCACTGATGAAAGGTCGGACTGGATCAGTTCTTTATCAACATGGAAAACAGTCAATGAGCAGTGATGCTTAAAGGTACAGAAAATTAGACTGCAGGGTTAGTGTCAGAGGTTTCCATTTATACAAGAAAAAGGGATTTTGTTGACTGAGAAATGACAATGAAAATCAAGTCTAGAAAGAAACTGCTTCCCACATTATCTTTTTGTGGTATATTTAGAACACTCTGTGCTATGGTTTGATTATCTTTTTGTGTTTCCAAAGAGTCCACTGTGATTATAGCTGTGGCCCCAGGGTGGTGCTAATGGGAGGTAGTGAAACCTTTGGGAGGTTTGAGGACTTGCCTTCGACAGGTTCTCCTGAGAGGACTCTTGTAAGCCTGAATTTGGCTCTGCCCACTTTCCCTTTGCTCTGTCATGATATGTGATATAGCCAAGAACTGGGGCAGTGCCAATACTCTGCCCCTGAACCTCCAAACCAGAGCTAAACAAATCTCTTCTTTTATTAAGTTAGGAAACGCTAACACACACTTAAACAATGGACCTCAAACTTCTTAACACATAAGCCTTGAGAACCAAAGAAAGATAACGAGTTGCTGCTATGCCTAATTTCCAGGTGCAAACACTATGCACAAGTTTCTCTGAGGCAATACTCACTATGACCCTACTCCCAGAAAGAAAGATCTGTGTTTAGTTGGGGTGGTAGTGAGTTCTCTTTGCAAGACAGGAGATTACTAACACTCACAATACTTCTCTAGTTGTCAATGTTCACTTGGCTGAAGTATCTTTCTAGGTTTCCATGACAACCTCAAGAAATACTTGGATGGCCCTCCCCTTGGAAGAGTCCCAGGCAGTGCTGTGGCAGCAACTTGTACAACAGATAAATATTTTTTGTCCCTATTCCTTATTTTCAGCAGGTTATAGGGATGGTAGATTAATTAAAATCCTAAAAAGTGAACCCACTTTGCAGTGACTCTGAAAGAGTACGAACAGGTGGTACTTTCTTGTAGGAGGTTTACCTGGCAAGTTCAGAGTTTCTCTCTCGGCAGATGGAGGTTTGGGCAGTTTTCTTTTTGTCACCTGTGGACAGCCCACTCACAGTCTCTGGGTTAATGGATTCTACTGGTGGCCCAACACTGACGATGAGGCCTGACTGTGCCCACTTGGTCGCTTTCCGGAGGGCAGCTGCAGCCTCTTCTGTGATCACTTCACAACAACCACCCTGCGGGGCAGGTTGAAGACATCTGGATTACTCATTCCATTCTTCCCAGTATGGGCTCTTTCAAATCTCTTCTCCATCACCAAAGCAATTCAAAACATCAACAACATATATACAGGATACAAATTTCCATAAACTCAATCCAAGGCAATTCAGAATACTCTAGTTTCTTCTAAGACTAGTGTAATGTGGGATGCTACTCTACAAACACCTTTACAATCTTCGTGATCAGTTATGAACTTATCACATGTTTTCTTTATAGATATGTGGCATTTCATTATTCAAATGTAGTAATGTCTTTAGCCAATGCCCTATTTACAGATACAGAGTCTATTGTTTGAAGAACATGCTGTATGTTTTATCTCTAGATACTGAGAAGTCTATTTACCTTCACTTTGGCAAAAATGAGGATTCCAATATTTCATCACATTACTTGACTGACAGGTTTTTTAAAATTGTTTATTACCACTGCTTTTATTTCTTTACTGTTTTTTAAGACAGGGTGCAGTAACAACCCAGGCTAGCCTTAAACTTGCTATGTAGCTAAAGATGACCTGAAACTTCTGATCCTTTCTGCCTTCTTACTTTTATTTTATTTATTTAGTATTTTTACTTTATGTGTATGAATGTATGGCCTGCATATATATAAGTGCATCTGTGTCATGCAGTGTCCACAGAGGACATAAGAGAGTGTCAAACTGGAATTCAAATCTGGGTCTTCTACAAGAGCAGCCAGCACTCTTGATCGCTGAGCCATCTCTCCAGCCCTTGCCTCCACTTCTTTAGTGCTAGGATTACATTTGTATATCATCACTCGTGGTTTACATAGTACTAGGAATCAAACCCTAGTTCTTGGAGTGGGGATGTAGCTAGTTGGTAAAGTACTTACTAAGCATTCATGGGGCTCTGATTTTGAACCCTGGCACTGCATAAACTGGGCATGTGGCATACATTTGTAATCCCGGTACTTGGGAAGTGGAAGCAGGAGGACTGGAAGTTGAAAGTTATCCTTGGGTGACCCAGTAAGTTGAAGACCTTCTTTCCCTTCCTTTCCTTTCCTTTCCTTCCTTCCTTCCTTCCTTCCTTCCTTCCTTCCTTCCTTCCTTCCTTCCTTCCTTCCTTCCTTCCTTCCTCCCTCCCTCCCTCCCTCCCTCCCTCCCTCTTCCTTTCCTTTCCTTTCCTTTCCTTCCTTCCCTTCTTTCCCTCCCTTCCTTCCAGCTGAGGTCTAGTCTGTCTCATTTATGTTGCTCAGGCTAGCTGGATGACAGGCTCATACCACACCCAAGAGAACTTTTTTTTAAGAGATAAGGTCTCACTATGGAGTTCTGGCTTGCCTTGAACTCAGGTTGGCCTTGAACTCAGCGTGCTGGGATTAAAGGTGTGGGCCACCACACCCAGCCTGAACTAACTTTAGTATTCTTTAAATTTTGTGTGTGTGTGTTGCCCGCATGTATGTAAGTGCACCACTGTGTGAAAACCTGCGGAGGCTGAACAGAGAAGGTTGGATACCCTGGAACCTGAGTTATGGACAGTTGTTTGCTGCCCTGTAGGTATACCATGTGGGTGTTAGGAACTGAACCTGGGTCTTCTGCAAGATCAGGCATTGCTCTTAACCACTGAGCCATCTCTCCAGCCCTTGAACTAATTCTAAAAAATATTTCTTCTGAAAGACTAAAGTATGACAAATGCTTTTCAATCACAGTTTTCTCCATGTGGGTTACCTTGGTCATGTCCCGATCCATCTTCACAACTTTCTCCATGTTGGCACCAGTACCAAGTCGAAAGGGACGTCCTTCTGAGCTACTGCAAAAGGGAAGAAAGAAAAAGCGGGTGAGAGAAAGAGTCTCAAAGAGAGAGAGAGATCGATCTTAAGAGAACAGTTAGAAGAGGGAATGTGTTACCCAGCAACCAAATCATGTTTAGGCTATCCTTAGATGCTAAAACTGGTTTTTATTTTATTGCTTATATATCTCTGTGTGTGTGTGTGTGTGTGTGTGTGTGTGTGTGTGTGTGTGTGTGTGTGCGTGCGTGTACCATGGTGTGCATATGGAAATCAGAAGACAACTTGTGGCAATCAGTTCTCTCCTTCTACCAGGTGGCTTCTAGGATTCAAACTCAGGCCATCAGGCTTAGTGGCAATCACTTTTACCCACTGATCCATCTCGCCAGCCCTAACACTTGCTTTTAAAATTCATAGACTCTGCCAGGCATGGTGGCACATGTCTTTAATCTCAGCACACCTGGGGTGGGAGCAGGCAGATCTCTCTGAGTTCAAGAGCAGCCTGATCTATATGGTGAGTTCCAGCCAGAATAACATGGTAATATCCTTTCTAAAAAATAAATCCATAGACTCTCCATTTTTCAAAAGGAAACAGTTTATTATTTCATAATTATGGAACTTTTAGGGCACATAACAATGGCTGTTTTTAGAGTTCTGATATTAAAAATCCACATGAAAATGAAGTACAAACAAAAGTGTCGAACAAAAATGACTCCCTGAAGCCAGCTATGGAGAGGGCCTGGCACAGAGGTACTCTAAATACCACTTCAGTCCCACAAGGAGGTTCAACAGCAGCATGGATATGGTGCCCTAGGGAGAAGGACCAGATCTTTCTTCCTAATAACTCAACTTTCCTTTTCTCCTAGAACAGGCCTTTTACTACATCTATACCATGATGTTTTTCAAAGCCAAGATGTTTCTTGGAGATTTCTTCACCTAATCACTGACTGTGACTCTGCATAAGGCCACTTGTTTTTTACCTGCCATTCTGACAAACAAGGGACCCAATCATAAAGATGACTTGTGTGAGAGACAAATGCCTGGTCTAAATTCCCTATGGTACAAAGCAGGCCTTCGCACTACCATGCATATTTGTAATAGTCAGACAATAACTGCAATTTTATTTCCTTGTTAAGTCATTGTATTATTCATACTTCAGTCAATTAAAACTTTAAAAAGTTTCTCACTTCTCTGCCTTGGCCTGAATTTGCTGATGTCTAAAGAATGCCAACAACTGAAAGCCATCTGCATTGTTCACAAAGCAGCAGTCACTGCAGACCTCACAGGACAGAGAGGCCACTCACTAGTCACATGCTTGAGTCTTCTGCTGTTGATTATACAAGAAGCACTGAGTCACAGCTCACACTTGGGTTCTATGACTAGAGAGGCCTCAGCCTGCCTTTCAGAGGTGACAGCAACATTAAGTATCACTTGGGTTATCAAGAGGGTTGGGGCAGTTACCATATGCACAAAGCTAGGCACAATGCCTGTGACATGGGTGGTCCCCAATGGCATGTAGCTAGTACAGTCATTACAGTCACCTCAGTAGTGGCTGGAGGACTTCATGGGAAGACTGGTCTTCCCGCTTGTGGATAAATATGGAGAGCTTGCCATCCACTGCTTCACTCTCCTCTCCAGGATCTTTATCTCCTTTTAAGGAATTCTTGGGGCTGGTTTTTGTCAATGTGGTGTCAGGCTCAGAAGCAGTTGGAGAAAGAACCGTCTGACATCCTTAAAGTAAAAATCAAGGCCCATTCAGAAAAATTTCAGTGCTGTTTGTGCAGTTTACTGATATACAAAAACCTCTGGTTTTGGACTCTCTTGTCCCTCCCCCTCCCCATTTTTCTCCTTCATCATGGGAAATACAGAATCCAGAGCCCTAGTCATGCACTAGAAGTAAACTCTTAGTACCATCTTCTTGTCTAGGCACTCCTCACCTGGAACCACATAATCTGCCAGTTTGGCTAAGAGCAGGGAGGCGATCTTGGAGGCTGGGTCACTGGGATCCTCCTGCTCACTGTTCAGGGAGGGGACAGAGTAGCTCCAAGGTGGAAGCTCAACATTCCCACAGTCCTCTACACTCATGAGCGGCAGAGCTGCCCGGCACAACTGAAGAATGATGAGCACTAGCTTTGGGGAAGGACGCTGGTCAAGCAACAGAGAGAGAAGTTTGGACACGCAGGCTGGCTGGCTCAAGATGGCTTTCCCTATGTGGCTCCTGAAAGAGGAGGAAGAAAGGTTGCCATGCTGGAAAGGTTGCCTGTAGACATCAGAAGCAAGCATTTTCTAGGTGAGGTTGGACAAACAAGTGAGTTCAGACTTCAGGATAAAGTCATAGAGTTGGCACTATGTTTGGATGCAAGAGAATGAAGGTTTTTGGGTAAAGTGTCTATAACTGATGGACATGCTTTGAAAGATTTCCTAATTTTTCTGATCTCTGATGCCTCAAATTCATAGATTCAGAGTGTTTCAAGGAATGCCAAGACTAGAAACTCAAACTAGGACCTTTGCAGTTACTCATTCATCCTTTCATAATGCATGCCTCAAGAGCAAAGGTGTCATACAGTGCTACAGCCCCAATTTGGATGGCTTGCCATGGGTCAAACCTGTTATATTCTATGAGGAAAACATACTGAGCTCAGCAGCAGCCAAAAAACACACTGTCATATACAGGTTAACTTGTGAGTCTCATGCCCACACATGGGGGTAACTAAACCCACACAGAAGTAATCATATTTAAAGACAGTGTAAAAAAGCAAGTTAATTACAGGCCCTAAATTATTATTATTATTTTTTAGGGTATGCAGGTGGTAGGGATGGAACCTAGGATCTTGTGCATGCTAGGCAGTACTCTACCACTGAGCTGCATTTTCAATCCTGATTGATTTTTTTAGTGTTACTCTGAAGAGGTTAAGATATTCGGCAATGGAATACAAGTTCATATACTCATTAGGTCAGCAGCTGGTGCTAACAAGAAGTAAAGCAAATGATAACACATTGTTCCCTTAGACAATCCTCACATTTAGAGATTAAATACTGTGTTTCAATGATCTCAATCTTGAGGCAGGAGTATGTCAAAAAAAGCCTACAAAGGTGGACATTCCAAAAGACAACACAAGCAAAAGGCAATCCAACCACTTGAAGGAAAGTGGACTGGTCCTTAGGGTAGGCCCGTCCATACCTGGAGAGGTCATTGAGAAGACTCAGGACATCCTGCAGGGCGTCATTCCCAGCAGCCTGGTTGCCGCAGCACTCAGTGGCTCGGGCAAGGTGATTGGTGAGAAGGCTAGACACCTGACGAGCTAGCCCTGAGTGCACAGCCTCTGTGGAGCCACCTTCAGATTGAAGAAGAGAAAGTATGGTGACCACCCAAGGAAGAAATGCCAGCCTGTGGGAAGAACAAGTCCTCCCCCTTCTCTCCCTGTATTAATTGTTTCCTTGGACTCATTTTCTTTCACATTGTTCAATGTTTCACTAACCAGTGTCTCATTAGACAGTATCTATACATAAAGAAATTAATGCCCTAGGTGTAGCACCTGGGAGGTAGAGCCAGATGGATCTCTGTGAGTTGGAGACAATCCTCATCTACATGAGTTCCCAGCCAGCCAGAGCTACATAGAGAAAGGGAAAAAAAAAAAAAAAGCTGGGGGTGGGGGAGGATGATACATGCCTTTAATCCCAGAAGGCAGAGGAAGGTGGATCTCAGTGAAATGGAGGGCAGCCAGGTTCTACATAGTGAGTTCTACGTCAGCTGTGGCTACAGGGAGATCCTCAAAAAGACAAAAAAGAGCTGGACAGAGGGCTCAGAGGTTAAGAGCACTGGCTACTCTTGCAGAGGACCCAAGTTCAATTCCCAACACCCACATGGCAGCTAACAACCATCTGTAACTTCAATTTCAGGGGATCTGACACCCTCTTCTGACCTCCCTAGACACTGCACAACACAGGTGCACCTAACTACATGTAAGCAATACATTCATACACAAAAAAATATGCTTTTAAAAAGATAAAAAAAGTTAATGGTTACTCTAAAAATGGAAACTCACTTCCAATGCTGAGGGGAGACTTTATTCTAAGAAATAAACACAATGCATATAGCAGAAAATACATTGATTTACATGTTTACTATAAAGTCTACCCCTAAATAACCTTTGCAAAATCTCTAACTGCATTCATGAATTTCCTTTGTGCTTCTGGATCCCCAAGCCTACAGGTGCTATTTGCTCAGCTCTGCAGTCCTCTTGCTCATGTCACTTCCTCCGAGAAGCTTTGCTAGATCCCTGGACAACCTATCTTAGGAGCCAATATGCTTTCATAGGACATTATAACCACCTCAGTTATGGCACTTTTACACATAATTATTTATTCACTGGTCTATTTCCTTTGCCAGACCATAGTTCTTATAGGCAGGAACAATGGTTTACTCATCTTAGAATATAAGAGGATCTCAAGACATTCTAGTACATAGCAAGTGCAGGAAAGATTACTCTGTGGGTAAAGCACTTGCCACCAAGTCTGACCACCCAAATTTGATTCCTAGAACCCACATGGTAGAAAAACAGAACTGATTTCACAAGTTGTTTTTTGACATTCTCATCCATGCTGTGGTTCATGAGTACATGTGCACATGTACACACACATACACAAATAGATATAATATTAAAAAATTTAAATGCATAGTGAATGAATAAGCAGATAAACAAAGATCTATATACATAGATATGTACATATATATACATATATATAAACAAAGCAGATAAACAAGATCTATATGCATAGATCTTGGACACTGTGGGGGAATATGTCCTTTGAGTTTACTTTTCAAATTATAGATTGGTCACTGGAAGTACAATTTGGAAATATCCCCCTTGAAAATGCAATGGCACAATCATTTCATAAAGATATTTATGTAGAGACTTTTATCTCCAAGTAAATATTTATGTGGAAACCATCTTCTTGATTTTAGAGCTAGCATCCTCCTTTAGAGGGTAAGACATTGTCTGGTGCCACAAGGTTCCTGTTCTCATAGAGCTACGCTGATGCCTAAGTCATGAACTGATGAGCTAGTAAAACTCACCTAATTACATAGTTTAATGGAGCTCCTCCCTGACCCACCTAGCACTATCACATCAACAGAGGCGATGGGAAATAGAAAGTCCAAGTCCCACGACTCACCTTCCTCTTTCTCCCACTCCACACAACGGTTGGCTAGCACCTGGAAGGCAGCCCAGGCCATGGTGGCCACTTTCTGCTTCTTGGTTTGCTTCTCACTAGAGCTGGACTCAGTTTGACTGCTCAAGCTGCAGAGTCGGTCCATGAGCTGCACAAGGCCACTGCGGACCAAGCACTTCTCCTCACTCCTGGTGAAGGAACAAAGGAGGAATTAAAGAACACAACTGACCAGTCTTTGTGAAAGTTTCAGGAAGGTTGATTATTTTGTGGAATACATCAGTATTCTTTTGTTGAAAGCAGTGCCATGTACAATTAACATAAAACCTTTTTTTTTTTTTTTTTGACAGGGTCCCTGTAGCCCCCGTTGGCCTGGAAGTATCAATGTAGACCAGGCTGGCCTTGATCTGATAGAGATCTGCCTACATCTGCCTTCTGAATGCTGGGATTAAAGATGTGTACCACCACACCTGGCTCGGAATTCTTTTCTTTAAAAGATGACTTCTTTCATAAAGAAGGAACTTTAAATTCAGATTTGTTTACATAGGACAACAAAGTTATAACTGATGGGGTCAACTTAGTGATAGACAAATAAAATCTTAGCAAAAGGACATTCAAAGAATGACTCCATGAACACTTGACATCTTCAACAATTAAGTGACCCAAGAAAGAAAAGAAATGTGTTAATACAAAAGATTTTTATCAAATACGTACTTTTTGAACCTCCCTATCTCCACAATGCAATATAATCCTAACGACAATATTTGGTCACACAGAACTCAACACTAAGTAATTTATATTGGAACTTTAGATAGGAAATTTCAGTAGACAGAATCTTTAGGAGGTACTTTCTGCTTACTTGAATACACTGGAGTATAACTCACACATGGTAAAGGGTGTGTCCATACTCACCTGGTATAAGGTATGGTACACAGGAGTCCGATGCTATTTGCACAAGCGATAGGGTAACGAGCACACAGAGACACAACAGAGGTCATGGTCTCACCAAAAGCTTCCTGGACCTGCTCGACCATCCCGCCACAAGTGAGTTCTTCAATTCTATGAGACAAAAATTAAGTCAACAATAGTGACTGAGACTAGAGAAGCATAATAGCTTTTGTGAGAAGACCAGTGCCCGGGTGATTCACAACTAAAGCGATGTGGAAATCACTAAGCTCATTGCCTTAAGCTACAGGACCACAGAAGACTATTGGGTAGGATTTCTAGGAATCCTTCAAACAATGGTCCACACTCAAGAAAACCTTGGAAAGTCTTGGCTTAGGGAAAGCTAAACAGGGCTTTAATAAGCTAAGGCACATTGCACCTTTAAGAGCAAGAGAATACATTTCTCAAACCTGTTTGATAATGAAACCAATTATTTGAGGAATATCTTTAACATACTATGAAGCACTGAGTACTGTAAATGTAGTTATAACTGATAAAAAAAGACATTGCCTAAATAGAGGATTTAAGTGCCTTTTTTTTCAAGTTCATGTTCTAATAATTAACAGAGTATGAGAGCCCAGCTGACGTTTTTACATTATTTCCCAATGTAAAAACACAACATGGGACTGATTCAATAGCAAATGACATTAATTGAGACCTGAAACCATCAGAATTTACCAACAAAAATTTGGAACATAGTACTTTTATAACAGCAAAAATAAGTTTAACTAATGTAGGGGTTTAAAAATAAGAAACAGGGGATGGGGCTGAAAGATGGCTTAGCTGGACAAGTCTCATGACTCAAGTTTGAACCCCAGAACTCAAGTAAAAAAGCTAGATTCAGGGGCAGGTATCATTAGTCCCCAGTGAGATGGAAGGCAGAAGCAGGAGAACTGGCCTGAAGTGCATAGGCCAACAAATCTGGAGTATGCAGTTCAGCAACAGAAATAAGACCCTATCTCAACAAGGTAAAAGGAAGAACCTATTCCCCAAAAGCTGTTCTCTGACTTCCACATGTGCGTTAAGGCAATGGCATGTCTACACACACACACTAAATATGACAAAATGTTTAATTAATTAATTTTTATTTTACGTGTATGAGTGTTACGCCTGGATATATGTAAGTGCACCCACGTTGGGTGATGTCTATGGAAGCTAAAAGAAGGTATTAGATTCCCCTTGAACTGGAGTTACAAATGGTTGTTAGATGCCATGTGGGTGCTAGGATTTGAACCCAGGTCCTCTGTAAGAAGAGCCAGTGCTCTTAAATGCTGAGCCATTTCTCCAGCCTTATGATAAATTTTTTAAATGGGAACTGGGAGACTGGAGAGATGGTTCAGTAGTTAAGAGCACTGGCTGCTCTTGCAGAAGATCAGGGTTTAATTCCCAGTACTCATATGGCGACTAACAACCGTCCTTAACTCCAGTTCCAAGGAAATCCAACACTCTCTTCTGACCTCTGAGTGTACTGCTTGACATGGATGCACTTAGACAAATGTAAGCAATACACCCATATACACACACACAAAAAAAAATTTTTAAATAAATAGAGCTGGGTGTGCTGGTGCATACCTTTAATCCTAGCACTAAGGAGGCAGAGGAAGGCAGATCTCTGTGAGTTCAAGGTCAGCCTGGTCTACAAAGCCAGTTCAGGCCAGCTGAGATTACAGGGAGACACTACCTAAAAAAAGACCAACAAACAAACAAACAAATAAACAAAATGGGAATTGGTTGAAGAGTATGATGCAGTACTACCCGACTGCTTAAATTCCACAGTGGATATCCACAGTAAGAACAAGGGGAACATATGCTAAAATGTTAGATGATATTTTAGGATGGTGGGTTTACAAGCAGTTTTTATTCCATTCTTTAGAATTTTCTTTCTACTTTCAAATTTTTAACAAATGAAAGACATACATAATACAATCTGATGTATGTAATTATACATGTATGCACATGTATCAAGAGAATTAGACAGTTATTAATGTATGTATGGTATATATGACAAACTCAGACTCAACAGAGAGGAATTAAGAAGGGGGAGGTGTCTAAAGACATTTTTACATTTTACTAGAGATGCTGAAAATTTTTTCAAAATCATGTACCACTATAAAAATAAAACATTTGGGAGCTGGAGGGATGGCTCAGTGGTTAGGAACACGGGCTACACTTGCAGAGGACCTGGGTTTAGTTTCCAGCATCCACTTGGTGTCTCATAATCACTATAACTCCAGTTCCAGGGGATCTAATGCCCTCTTTTGGCGTCCTCTGGCACTGCATACACATACACACATATAAGCGAAACACTTATACACATAAAATAAAACAAAATATTAAAAAATAATTAATTTAAATTAAATAATAAAATTAAATATTTGAGGAAAAACATTAGCAAATGTCACTGCCAATATTCTGAGCCTGAATATAATTAAAATGGCTTCTACCAACAGTGGATGAATATTATGAACTAACAGAAACCACTGACCTGGGTCCTCCCTGAAGGACCATTGTCACTGGCCCCACCAGGTGTGTCACTCCCCCAACTCTCACAGCAGCTGTCAGCAACTCCCTCATGTGCACCAGGGCCTGCTTACGAGTGTTTCCCCGTCGCCACCTTGTCTGTGCAGCCAAAAGAAAGCTGCTGCTGGACACCTGAAATGCACAAGAGGAAGGACACTGACTCCCAATGATAGTCACAGATGCTCTAACTGCCAGGCACTGTTCATCTCAGGACTGCAAAATGTGACCTACCGCTTGGTCAGGGTTAGTGCCAATGAAAGCAAACAGCTGTCCCAACAGGACACTGTAAGTGGGCTTGTCCCTGCTGTCCTCAATGGCCAGTGACTGCAGGAGTGTAAAGGAGCTGCTGCGATGGCTGGTCACATGCCGTCGCCTACATGAAAAAGGAAACAGCAGTAGATGGGTGAAGGAAGAAATATGCTCAAGGAACTCCAGTTGAGCAATGCATTTTGCTATACAAGGGAGCCCTGGCTAAACAGGACTTACCTCTGATTTGCTCTAGTAAATTCCAAGTCTTCATTACCAATCATTTCCAGGTCAGAAGGAGCAGACATGCTTCGAAGGAAAACAGGCTGCCTGATGGCATGAGATATTACTTTTGTTTCAGAAGCTGATTTGCAAGCTGGAAGAAAATGAAATAAAGGGTTAACATTTTTGCTATCCAATTTGTAAGGAGTATGACAATAGTTAAATATAACAGAAATACCAAGCAGAGTGTATATTTGCTTTACATCAGGGTTTAGCTACCAATCCAACTGGGACAGCATACTGAAGAGAATAAGCAGTAATTTAAAAATTTTTTTATGAAATTGATTTTCCAAAGAAAGATTAATTTAATTTCAAAACTATTCTAACAGGGTTCATTTCAATATAAACATTCTACCCTTTTCCTTTTCTTTATACAGGGTTTCACTGTGTATGACTGGCCTGGAACTCTCTATGTAGATAAGGTTGGCCTTGAACTCACAGAGAACTCCTCTGTCTCCTGAGTGTACACACCACCATGCCTGGCTCATTATACACATTCTAAAAAACAAGAAAGAGCTGGGTATATAGCTCAGTGATACATCACTTGCTTAGCATGCATAAGGTCTTAGGTTCAGTGCCCAATATTGAAGATAATGAATAAAAAGGGAGGACAGGACATAACATGGAAGCACAAGGGCTAGAAAGATGACTCTGAGAAGAGAATACTTGCTGCTCTTGGCAAAGGACCCAAGTCCAGTTCCTAGCACCCATATTGCAATTCACAATTGTCTATAACTTCAGTTCCAGGGGATTTGGAACTACCCTCTTCTGGTTGCTGTGGGCACTGCACATATGGTGAGCACACACATACATGCAAGGAAAACTCATATATATTAAAAATACATTAATCTTTAAAAGTGGAAGCACAACTTTCTTTTCTCTTTTTTGAGATACTAGGAATTGAACCCAGGCCTGGGTACACATTGTATAGACAGGCACTCTACCACTGAGATATACCCCTAGCACTTTTGAAACAAAGCCTTACTAAGTTATCCAGACTGGCCTTGAACTCATTTAATAGCCCAGACAGGCTGCCAACTGGCAATTTTGCAATCTTCCTGTCTCAGCTTCCAAATATTTCTGTTTGGGGGGGGAAGGAGGGCATGTATATGCATATACACATATATGGGTGCACATGTACGAGGAAGCTCAAGGTGGATAGGAGAAATCATCCTCTATTGTTCTTCTACCTTATTCATTAAAGCCAGGTCTCTTAATCAAGCCCAGAGCTCATAGATACAGCTAGTCTGCTAGATAGCTTGCTCTGGGGATCTCCTGTCTCTGCCTTCTGAGTCAAACTGCCACACCCACCTGGCATTTATGTGGTTTTCTGGGAATCTGAACTCCAGTCCTCACACTTGTATAGCAAGTTCTTAACTGCTGAGCCATCTTGCCAGACCGAGCCTTCAAATTTCTTAATGCAAAAAGATCCAAGTTGTTTTTCTGCTTTTTGTTTTTGACTACTCCACTCTGTCTATCAGGCAGAGATGGGGTTTGAGAACATGGTCCCTGAGATTAAAGACACATTATTCAATTTTCTCAGGCTAAAAATGACCACTTGTGTATAATGGATCATGTCTTAAGTAAGAAAACTGATTCATTTCCTTGGGAGACACATTTTCAGGCTAACAAAATGTGACCTGGAGATTTCTAGAAATAAGCACTTCCAAGAAAGTCTTGTCAGAAGGTTCTACATAATAAGTAAAGATGAAATGCAAACCCAGTTTTGAGAAAAGAATGATGCATTATGAAACTCATAATGTGGTTATATAAATACATGTTACTCTGAAATATAACTTTACATGTTACTACAAACACCTTCCACTTAAAACAGAGGTCAGGGTTACATAAACACATGCCACTAGGCTCTTCAGATGGCCCAGAAGAAACCTTCTTGCAGAAGGCAAAGAGGTTCCACTCAGCCTGGATGAGGCCACAGGATTAAAGTACTCCTTGGCTAGAGAAAGACAAAAAAGAAAAATTTCTCCCTCCTTCCCCTTTTTGTTGTCTTCCCCCTTTTGTTGCCCAGGAACAAATTATTTAAGAGTATCTTAATTGATACTATTTTATGATAATAATAATTGATATCTATTTTATAAACATATGACTAAGCCAGAAGCCTGAGAAGCCTCTTGGAGCAGTACCAGGTGTCTCTGCAGGTGTCCCGGAGATGCTCCTGGTGAGGCCTGACTGGGCTGCAATGGTGACATGCAGCAGCAGCTCAGCTCGGTTCATCAGACTCTTCACCAGCGTCTTTGTTTTGGCCAGTGGGTGCAAGGGTTTCTGAACAAGAGAATTTACTTCTTGTAGGAACTTCTCCCTATAAAGAAAGACTGAAGTATATTTAGTTGTCCTTAAGTTTATCCGAAGTAGCTGTTTTATTCTGTTTTGGCAACAAACGAACAGGAGAGGGCAGAGAGGAATCTAGGTGTGAGTAACCTATAAACACTGCTCATCTGCCCCTTCTCCACTCAAAGGAACAGGTCATTTTTAGTTCTTTTTTTCTGCTTCAAATGCCTATACTACCTTTTGGAAGTTCAAATCAAAGTTTCTGACTTACCAAATAAGTTCTAACTCTTAAGTATCTGATGAATGCACATTTAAAAAAACCTGTCCAGACACTGGACCTTCACAATTTGTTCTGAGCATCAAGGTGATAAGTCAGCCTTAATAGTTATTAACATCACTAACCTCAGTGATAGGACCATGTTTTCAAGATCATTTCCATCAAAGGAGACTTCCTTCATTGAACACAAAAGTTCTAGTTCTTTCATTTTGTTCTAAAGAAGGAAAAATCAAGAAAAGATGGTATACAGGATCTGTAAAAATCAAGTTTCACTGTACATTTTAAAAAAGAAACAGATGTTGGAGAACCATCACCACCACTGGTCCATGTTTCTACACTAAAGGAAAATTAGGAGTGATGACTTTTTTGTTTTTATTCCTGCCATTTTTGGGATTGAATCCAGTGCCTTGAACAGGCCAAGTAAGTGCTCTATCACAGAGTTACATACTCAGTCCTAATTTTGTTGTTGTTTTGAGACAGGGTCTACATAGTGACCCTGGAACTATGGTTGCTGGCAAGTCTGGAACTCACTATATAGACCAGGATGGTTTTGAACTCACAGAGGTCTACTTGCTTCTGCCTCCTGAGTGCTGGATAAAAGGTGTACACCACCATACTCAGCTCAGCCCTAACTTATTTCACATAGGGTCTCACTTTATAGCACAGACTAGCCTCAAACTCACAATCTTTCTGCCTATACTGCCTGAGTGCTGGAATGATATGCTATTATTTGCTATTATAAAGATTAAAATTGCATGATCCATTTTCTGGGGATTTACAATTCAAACTGCTTTTTATTTTGTTTTGTTTTTTTAAGGTTTGAAAACAAAAGTTGATAGTGGTAATTTCTTTTTTCCCTGTTTACTTATTATTATGTGTATTTGTGTGTATGTCTGTGCATACAAGTGTGCATACATATGTGGAGGTCAGAGGACAACTTCAAGGAGTACATTCTCTCCTCCCAAAGATTGAACTCAGGTCATCAGGCTTGGTGGCAAATGTCTTTACCTCCTAAGCCTTCTCACTGGCTCAATAAGGATAATTTCTTTAGACTTTTTATAAAACTATTTATCAGTTAAAAACAATTATTTGTATATTGACAAGTTGATCTAGTCAACATTTGGCCCTTTTAAAGAAAGGGAACATCTCAGGAAGTGATACTCCCCATACACTTATGGGTACATGATATATGGCATCTTTGCTCTATAAATGGCATGTCCCAGTGGCAAATCTTGCATTTGGCTCACCTCATTAAAATGGTAATCATAAAAGAAAGGCATATTGTTTTCCAGTTTCCCCTGCATGGCATCCTCAACTTCACTTTGCCACTTCTGCTCCAGTTCAGCAACACTCTAGGAGAGTTGAAAACGAAACAATGTATAACAGATGCAAAATGAAAACAAGGTTAATCTATAAATTTGGAACTTTTTGTAGCAGTAATTTAAAACAACTTTAGCTTGCCAGGAAAGAAACCATTTCCAACAGTTAAGGAATGCCTTAGTTTTTACATACCTGCAGCTGTCTCTCCATGGCATTGAGTTTCTTGAAGGTCTCACCCATAATTTTACACAATAAATCATATTCTTCAGCATGTTCTTCTTGATATTGGAAATTTATTAGGGACTGCAGTGCATCAACCAAGTTCAAATGCTTAATAACACATGATACCACCATTTCCTCCATTACATCTGGCTGAATCACTTCTCTATGATAATAATGGAAACCAGTCAGGTGTATGTTAAGCTCTCACTTTAGTAACACTATCTGTATTATTTTGAAGAACATAGGTTTTGATATAAATGCTAGACATTCTCCACAACTTTTAAATTATGACAGAATAAGAGGTGTGAATATTATGGTGGCCCTACAGATGGTGTATGTTAGCAATTAAGTTAGTACATTAGCTGAAAAAACTGACACAGGCTGATGAAGCTGAAAATTAAAATTAAAAATACTTCACTCAGGATGATTTGTATATTTTGAGCTATAGTCATATGAGAGATAGAATAGGTATAAAGCTAAAAGTCCTATCTTCAGGAAACTACAGTGATGGCTCAGTGGGTAAGAGTGCTTACTGCACAAGCATGAAGACCCAAGCTGGAATCTCTGGCAATCGCTTAAAAGCCAGGCATGATTGTATATAACTATAATCTCAGCACTGGGGCCTGAGACAGGAGGATCTAGGAGCTTACTGGCAAGCCACAATAGCCTGAATGGTGAGTTTCAGGTTTAGTAAGATATTCTGTCTCAAGGTCACAAGGCAAAGAGTGACAGAGTAGAACACTGGACGTACTATTTGTGGCCTACTCACATACCTAGGCATGACTGCATGTACTTGCACATACATGTGCACACATGCATTATACTATATATCACACCCATGGACACACACACACAATAAAAATAACTAAATAAACAATAGATCTTTAGCACTACTAATCTATTAATTATTGATTTTACATAGCATTGAGACTGTTATTTAGTGCATATGGATATTGGGTTAAAAAGAATGCTCTTTATGGGCCAGTGAGATGGCACTTGTTGCAAAGTCATAATAAAACCTTAGGATCCACCTGAGTTTGATCCTCAGGATCCACTTGGTAGAAGGAGAGAACTGACTCTGACAAGTTGTCCTCTGACCTCCATATGTGTACATGGCATGTATATCCCACTCCCCAACTAAACAGTCAAATGCAATGAAAAATAAAAACTGCTGCTTGCCGTATTTGTTTCATTTTAAATTTCATCTACTTTTCCAAATTTTCTCTCTGAAATGGCCAACAAGGAAGAGGCCTACAAAACAGACTTTATGGAAGAATTGTACAAACACATCTGTAGCTGTAAACCTCACATTTTCCTTTTCCCTAGGAATCAAAAATAAAGATCTGTCTTTAGATCACATAGAAATCAAAAGCAGAGGGTTAATACAAGTAGATCAAACTTCCAGAGAAAAATCTGGAACTTGTCAAACTTTACCATGCTTCAGAATCTCATGGGAAATTTTGAGGACATGGTTAATGGGCCCCACCCTCAGAGTTTCAGGCTAAATAGGTGTGAAATGGGCCTGGGTCCTAACAAGTTCCCAGGTATTGCTTGGATGTGACTAGAGTATCACACAGTGAGAACCTCTGACTGAAATGCTACCTGGGGGCTCAAAAAAGTACTCAGGCTCAGTAAGGAAACACAAAACTTCCATATAATTGAATTCTTGACTTTTATGGTGCTAAGGATTACACCCAGGGCCTTGAATGTGATAGGCAAGCATTCTACCACTGAGCTATACCCCAGCTGCAAGTAAACATAAAATTTAAGGTTCACTTGCTAGACTATAAAACAAAATATACCTTCATTCATTATCTAAGCATTTGTTTTTACTTGGAAAATTAAAATGCAACATACTTTATACTTGGCCTAAATTGAGGCCTAGCACGCCCAGAAATTTCTCTGAGTTTTGTCATGATTCCTGGAGGCAGCCTGATCCGCGGTAGGTCAAAGTAATTCCCAACAGGAGGCACAAGGGCATCTGAGGGATAGGTGAATTCTCTGTCTTCCTCTATGGTCAGAGGCAGTGGAGAAGGACTCGGAGTTAGGGCAGGGGAAATCACACCATTGGCCTCCACCTGCCACTGGCACCTGGGAAGAGAGAAAAGAGACTCTTTACTGCCTCTGAGACCAAGAGTACTTGATGTTTGCAGATAGACTGAGCACATAAAAGAACACATGATATGTTCAATATTAACTCATCAAACCTTCTCAAGAAGTTAAAGAAAAGTGAGCATTATGTGAGAACACACCCTTGGGTATCTACCTCCTTTCCAATACTTTATTATGAAAGCTTGAGACCTTCATAATAAAAGTTGAAAAAAGACATGGCTACTACTTGTACATACCTGCCTAGAAAACATTTTGCTGCATTTGCTTGTCATATACCTACTCACCCTTTGAGGACCCTTTAACTGTATGATATTTGGGAGGGAGAAAAGCTTATGTAGTTCCAAGATGTAAATTTAAACTCAGTAAAGTGAGGGTGTGAAAGCAGGATGATGTATTTTTTACCTCATTTCTCAGACACAAAGTCACCAATGAGTGTTGGGCCTTAAGAAATCCTAACTGACCGGCTGGCACCTCGTGGCCGGGGCAAGATGGCGCTGAGGGGAGCTAAAACAAAGACTAGCCAGAGAAGATTGGCACATACCACACATACCATGGTAATCAGGTGAAGCAGGGACTTAAGTGCCATTGGAGGTGAATTACTTCCTCCCTCGTGAACAATGTGTGGACAGTAGTAGCCTCTATGTAAAGTGAAGACATGATCAGAGTGACCAGTAAAGTGACTGACTGGTAGAAACTTCCCGCTGTATGCTAATACCTGAGCCTTTATAATGTGCCTGTTAAGTTCAGTAAACGGCTTCCTGCGGTACCATTGAAGAAGTTACATCATTAAAGCTGTATCATCAAAAGAGCTGGCTAGCTGCACACTTCTTTGGTCAGACAGGAAGCCCCAGTCATGTCTGAGTGTTTCCTGGGGTGAGCCTGGAAGCTGGGAATGGGCAGCCTGTCGCACCTGACATCCCTTTGCTTCCCTGTAAAGGCCCTCTCCTACCCCGGGGAGGGGGCTGGGACAATCCAAGAGAAGTGGAACACAAGCTGTGTGCCTAATCCCCCTCGCTGTTCTCTCCTGCTGGCCGGGAGACAGGGAATTTGGAGAGGGGGTACACCAGCTGGTGTCTGTTGCTCCACCACGAGAGAGAGCAACAAATGAGAACATCAGGCAGTAGGCACAATTAACTGGGAAATGGACTAATGCTAGTTTTCCACATAAAGTTTCTGGTCAAAACTAACTCAATAAGAACCTTTAATTACCTTTGTAAAAGTTTGGACCGCAATAGCTCCTGGCAGGTTTCCTCTTCTTTGGTTATTTCTGGTCCATTGTACAGGATTCGTAACATGGAACAAGCTAACACAGACAGACCTAAAGCCAGGTCTACCAGGAAGGGCAAGCCTCCTGAGACATCTTCCGAAGACTCCTACAATGTAGACGGGGTAAACCACACTGATCAGTGGACACTGGCAGAGCACTATAACTGTGCTGCACCACACTGCACTGTCCCCACCAGGCTTCACAGAGCAGCATTGAGTGCCACTGCCATGGGACAAACAGGTACAGCACTTAACGTCATGAGTAGATGGCAGCACTGGAATGACCACTGAGTGAGGTCTCAACACAGTTCTGGAGAGAAAACATCTGATCAGTCTCCACATTATCAACAGCAAAAAATCACATGCAAAAGGTCCAGATTCTTGGAGTTGTTTCCTCTCTCTTCTGCCTATTCAAGTACACGTTATTATATAGTCTGTCACCTTTATCCTGTGCTCAGAACATTATGCTGTCAATGACTACACTGAAGTCATTAAGAAATATTTGTGGGCCTTCTGTGTACAAGCTATTGTTGCCTAAGATACATCAGAGGACCAAAGATCCCTGCCCTCATAGAGCATACATTCTAGTTGACAGCTCTACTTCAGAGAGTCTGTACTTGGTTAAGCTCAAGCATCCTCTAAGTCACACTGGCAAAATCTGGCAACCCAAGGGGTGAGTTGGGTTCCTAAAAACCCAGAATCCAGATGTTTATGCCTACTGAGTGTTAGAGCTGCCTTGCCTTTGCTTTATGGAAACATTCTGGAGTCAGATAACCTCTCTAGGCCTCAAAGAATCCTAGCCACAGATTATTTCTGTGTTTCTGAACTTATTTAGGTTCCAGCTCATTCATTTCATGAAAATACCATTAACTCTTGCTAGGTTCCTCCTGGTAGATGGAAGAGAAAGATGAAAGAGTGGCTCATATTTTGCCCTGTTTCCAAGACAAATATGACTTATGTCACCAAGGCACATAGAAGAAAGTTCACTCTGCCCACAGCAGTGTTAGATTCAAGTACCTGAGCGCGGACTGTGCAAGCAAAGCCCCACATAGCTTTGTCAGGAGTGTTGTGTTCACGGCCACTTCTCATTTCAAAGGAGAAGGTGACTGTATCGCCTTCCACCTTAAGATTTAAGGGGGGGGGAAAATGAACTTTTTAAAAAAACACAAACAATTTCTAAAAGAACAATGTATTTCAGAGATTGGGTTTTTATTTTATTTTTGGATAAGCTCTAGGCAGCCGAGGCTGATTCTGAACTCATGATCCTCCTGCCTCAGCTTACAGGGTACTGGAATTACAGAATTATAAGAGTTTATCACCACACCTGACTCAAAGACTTACTTTCAAAAGAGCCATAGCAATGTCTCACTCCTTTTTTATTTTAATTCTGATTCAATTTTTATCCCTTCTGTTTTACATACCAATCTTTCAGGTATCCTTTCTGACTGGGTAGCCTTTGGATCAAGGCATCTGTGAAATGGGCCACAACTGCCCAACAGTCAGAGTAAAGATTAATCACTCTTGAGCTTTTTTTTTCCCTAATAAACTTCTCCTACTCTTAGTCTTTCCACTTTCCGCTTGTTACTTCCTAATCCCTCTTATGTCAATAAGGTATGCAAGAGACCAGCAGTAAAATGCTGACTCCACATTGTACAACCATCTCCATTCATGAGGCTCAGAAGGCAGTGAATTAAGGACAATGAGAAAGTAAGATCTGGACTTAGCTGCAGCCAGACTACATCCTGGGCAGCCTACACTGTCACTGACTAACAAAAGAAGGTATATCAGACATTTAACACACAGGTTCAGGGAACAGACACAGGACATATTGGGGAAACGGGGAGGGCTAGGCCTTTGATTCCTATTTATAGTCTAGATACACACTAGTGAGTAGTTCATGAACCCATAGTATACAGCATAACCATAATCCAATCACTTTGATAATGGGTCATTATTTTTTTCCAAAGGCCTAATTCATTTGAAAACATTAACTCAACACTCTTAAACTGCAGTGGCCCTGTGATGCTAGCCTACTCATCATAAGAGAGTATAGAGCAGAAGAATGCTGAAGAACTAGCAATACTCCCCCAGAGAAGAAAATGCTATGACAACCCCTGGCCATGAAGAGCCCTTGGAAGAATCCAGACTCTGGCATGGATAGGGTCTGATGTCCTAGAAGTAAAAAGAGGGTCATTCTGAATAGAAAAGATAAGGTAGGTCTGGCAAAATAGCTCCACTTTAACCAAAGCTCCCATGGCAAATGCTTTATGGATTACAGTTAGTCCTTGGGCCCATCAGGAACCTATGGTCATTTTTCTTTTCTAGAAAGAGATTGTGACTTGATACCATACCTTCACCAAGTCCTTCGGCCAACCAGTTCCTAAGACACTACGGCTGCCATATCCCAGAGTGTTGCCTCCATACTCAGCAACCTTCCTACTGTTTGTGTTAGGCCCCGCGTATATCACCAACTTCAAAACAGAAAATAGACTGTTAGACTGTAAAAGAAAAACAAAAACAACGTCTACAAATAAAGAGGCTGCAAAAAATATTTGTTAAAAAATACATTTATAGCCAGGAACTGTTATCATTACTATATGACTAATAGTTCCTCATATTTTAGATCTAACTGATATGAATTTTAAGGCAATCAGCTGTATGGTATTCACAGGACAGCCACAGGAAAATAATAATTTAAATAAAAAGAAGGCATTTCATATTGTCAAACTTTTATTGGCATGGGGTCCTGGACTTAAAATAGTTACACTCAGTTATTATATGTGTACATTTTAAAAATAGCTATATTCATCCTAATTAGTTACATAACTTATTAACAACAGGTACAAGTTGGCCCCTTAAGTCCTTCCCAATATTAACAAAGTGAAAACATACAGAAAGAAATATTATCATATAGAACATAACAAAAGCATCAAAAAATTCAATGAATAAATAAGGATTTTTAAAAATGCAATGCAACAAATTGAAAATAAGCTACACATTCCTAGAATGCTGCTTAAAGAACAGCATAAAAAGCGAGGACACAAATACAGGTCAGAAAGGAGGCTGCTTTTTCTTGGGCCAGTTTTCATGTATCAATACTTCCCTTCCATTATACATTTATATCCAATTGGCTAATTTAAAATTATTTTTAACACTGTATGTGCCTGTATGGTGTGTGTACATGAGAGCACACATGCCACAGCGCATGTATGAAGGTCAGAGGATAACGTCTATCTTCCTGTGGGTTTGGGGAATCAAACTCAAGTCACTGAGCTTGTGCTGCAAGCATTTTCCTGCTGAGCCATCTTGCTGTTTTTCTAACCTCAATGCTGTTTTACTAACATGGACGAAAGTGATAACTCACTTGGCATTTAAATATGTCTAGAAAAAACAAAGCTCTGGCTTCTGTAAAGACCAAGCACTGTCTCCTACAGTGTACTCTGACTGCCTCACATGACATCTAAGCTTGGATCTAAAAACTACATCTTCAGTCCTAGATGCTTGTAAATTTGTCATTTCTTACCCTTTTGGACCTTTTGCTGACACCAGCCAGGGATCACTGGAAAAACAAATAATACTATTTCCATGTGGTGAGCCTCTTTGTGCTTCATCATTTAATTCTAATATCTATTACAGGTGTAAGACAGCACATGAGAAGATAGAAATTACTGTTTTTAAAGGAAAAACAAAATGATACCAACTAAAATGGCAAGTTCTTTTGTTTCCACTTTAGTCACTAAATTTGAACTGAGGAGACAGGAGAAACCAGGAACAGACTCCTGAAGCCCCTTAGCTGCCAGCTAAGATGAGTCTGGGGGAGAAATTTTTAAATCCTCCAAATACCTGGGACTCTCAACTCCTAAAAACCAAAGAAGGGAATTCTATTACTGGTCATATGCCTCACCATCTCAAGGTAGGTGCATTTAGAAAGTTCTTTTAACGTAAAAGTCACCCCCATGGGATGAAAACCATTTGCCCTCACTCTGTTCACAAGGGCTAGAGAAGACCTGTGACATGCAATTACGTGAGGTAGCATGTATAGTGCTATTCCCATACAAGAGGCTACTAGAGAATCCTATGGATGTTCTTTCAGATAGTATATCTCCCAATTTCATTAGCCTTTCCTCATGAACTCAATATGGTGGCTTATAATTCAATACTTGTCAACAGAAGAAAATATGTCAGCTTCTAAGACCGTTCTTTTTCTAGATAACGGTTAAGTCATCAGATTGGAAATTATTCTTCCTCAAAAATCTATGTTGGTTTCCTGAGATAATGACAAAGAAGAACAAATATATAAGAACACATAACCCAGACTCCACCACACCTGAAACCCTTTTAAAAGGCATTTTTCCAGAAGATACATGAGAAGCCACAAGAACTGGACACCAAGACCTTTCGAGAATGGCCATCACACATCTACAGGGATCTTAAGAGGATAGGCAAGAAGGCAGCAAAGTCAAGGGAAGTTTTTCTCTGACTAAGATCCATGCCATGAAAGCTTACAAAGGAGCAGTTTCAGCATGCCATGTTTTCCAGCTGCAGAGAATGACTCTCTAACTCCCTCAGCCATTACCCTCCAAACCACTATCTGAAGGAAGGTCCCTTAGAGGCATCTGTAGGCAGAAATAAGTCAGGAATGGTGACCAGCAGCAAAGAAAAATAAGAAGCATCTAAGAAACCAGCTAAGAGACAGCAGCAACAATAACCCATTCATTCCTGCTTACTTTGTCATAGTCGTACTGTGATGAGCATCTGCTATCAAATCTCAGATACAGGCAGCGAGCTCCTGGGATGTGGACAGTTTCTTTAAACTTATAGTTATCTCTGACAGGATGTACTGTTTCCACAGTCTTCCCAGCAGCCCATGGGGCAGGAATCTTTAAGCCGGTGAGAAAGCCTGGCTCTTCCTTCTCTTCTAGCATCCTAAAACAAGAGAACAAGAAAGTGGTACAGCTTGACAACAAGGAAAAGAAAAATAAAATGGAAACGCAGTACAAGTTAAGAAATTATTCTTAAGTTTTCCACAGCATGTAGAGTAACACATCCCATCATCTAAATACTGAGTAGCAATGAAAAACATTTTAAACTCTTTTTTGGATTTATTTATTCTTATTTTATGTATATGAGTGCTATGCCTACATGTATGTAAGTTCACTCTGTCCAAGGAGGTCAGAAGAGAGTGTCAGATCTCTAGGAACTGGAGTTACAGATGGTTGTTAGCTGCCACGTGGGTGCTGAGATTCGAGCCTGGGGCTTCTGGAAGGGCAGCCAGTGCTCTTAACCACTGAGTATCTCTCCAGCCCATTTTAAACTTTTTGTACTTGAAGGTTTTTTCATTTTTATTGGTAGGTACTACATTATTTATAATATATAAACTTTAAGAGTACTGCATATGCATTTTCTCCTCTTTTGTCAAGGAAGAAATGCAATCAATATCCAGAAAACCTCATCAACTCTCAGTAAAAGTTACCGAGGGAGTAGAGAGGGCACTAAAGGACCTTGACGGTGGGCCACTTTCCCAAACCCCAGTGTCCTGTGAAATTTTCTTTTCATTTCTCCATGCCAACTGCTAAAAAATTCCATGAGTCTACAAAACTGCTTTTCACTGCAACTTTTACTCAAGAAAGGTGCCTTTTAAAAACCCTCTTCCCCATCCTCATTGAACTTGCCATGAAACTGTCCCTCTTCTTCAGGTCTGCAGTGATAACATCACAGTTGCTAGTTACTTACAGCTAAATAAAAGAGGCTGGCACGATAGTATATGCCTATAGTCCCAGCACTCAGGAGTTCAAGGCCAGACTTAGTTACACAGTGAGTTTGTACACAGCCAGCCTGGGCTCCATGAACAAAACAAACAAAAAGAAAACTAAAAGAAGGAAGGAAGGAAGAAAAGAGGAAGGGAGGGAGGGAGGGAAGAAACTGAGGAAGACAAGAAGGAAGGACATAAATAAAAATGCCAGCCAGTCACAGAGGCCTTGTAGTCCCACCTACTTCAGAGGTTGAGAGGATCACTTGATTAGCTTGGGAAACAAAGTGAGAACTTGATTCCTTAAAAGGAAATAAGCAAGCCGGGTGTGGTAGTTCACACCTTTAATCCCAGCACTCATGAGGCAGATGCAGGAGAATCTCTGTGAATATAAGGCCAGCCTGGTCTATAAAACAAGTTTTAGGCTTGCTAGGGATACATATTGAGACCCCGTCTCAAAAACAACATAAAAACAAAACACCCTGTTCCCCAACATCTTCCAAACTATTTGGCAAACTCATAATGTGTTATATGTCCACTATTAATATATGAGAATTTCAGGTTGGTTTTGAACAAATCCCTTCATTCATGTTTCTATAAATTATAAAGCAATTCTATAGTTACTTGTAAACTCTGACCCTGAAGTATTTTCTTTTTCCAGTTAGACAATCCTTCCAAAAAGTCACTGTCATAAGATGAATATGAGGCGTTCAACCAGAAGAAAACAAGGGAGCTGAAAATGTTACCTCTCATCAGGGAACAGCCTGCACTTCTGGTCTGAGGTGCCACATGGTGAACAGCCCATCTCAGCAAAAACTGGACACTGGGTTTTAAGCAGCAAAGCAGTCTGAAATACAAAACCATCTATGAATCTTAAGCTGAATGGTTCTAGAGACCAACTTAGAATTTGCACTTGAATCACCTATTTATAAACCTAACCTGCTTTCTTTCACCAAGAAATGCTTTGCTAGTGAGGTCACTCACCACTACTTAATACTGAGAAGAAACATATGATCCATATGAGAGTTACTACTCTTAGCTGGTGAGGACTCAGGAGACTAAAAGTAATGGTAGGTTTCAGAACATTATATATTAGCATTTTTACAACTGATCAGCATTAAATACTTCCCAGATTACAGTCAGTCACTAAGCCAAACAAATAAACAAAATGTATTCCCTTAACATTATAGTTCATAGTAATTTTCTTGGTTTCCATAAAGAATGGTTCTGTTCATAGTGCCCTCCCATGGTGAAGAGGGCTGGCCAGAGAACAGGTTAGCAGGGTACATGGGACCCACCTGACTGGTGTAGAGCACCAACTGAACGAGCTGAGGCATCAGGGCGTCAGCCATGGTTAGGGTCTGTAGATTAGGGTGCATCAAGGAGGTCAGTAACACTGGAAGAAGGTGACCAAGCATAGTAGCTTTGGTAACTTGTTCCAAGCCTTTCAACCTACAAGTTCAGGAAAGTACACAGTCTAAGCAAGTTCACTCATGGAGAGAAGCAACTATCATCATTCACATTTGATCAATTCTGTTAAATATTAACTCTTAAGCTAGTCAATGTCCTTAAGTTTCCCACCTTCTACTACTGAGGGAGAGGAGAAGTACGGAGAGCTTTTCAGCTCAGGTAATGCATTTCAGATTACCTCAAAGCACTTTATAAATGTGTCCTGAAATGCTGTAACTATTCTAAGCAGGTGTTACTTTTTCAGGTCTCAGGCCTCTGCTGGCTCTGTGCTGTGCTGAGACTCTGAAAGGAAACTGAATGCTACAAAGTGGATTCACCCACTCATAGCCTGTGAACTCCACTCTTGGAGTAGAGCAATTAAAGCTCATGTGGGTCACAGAAGCAAGCAGATTTGTTTTTCTGAAAAAAAAATGTATTGTGCTAAATAAAATATACCTAGCATAACAAATAATCATCTTAAAGCATGTATTTCATGGTCATAAAATACTCTATCTCTATAACTCTATTCGTCTTGTAAAACCCAAGCTCTACACCTGTTGAGCAATAGCTCCCCTCTTCTAGCTCCTAGTAACAACCATTCAACTTTCTTCATCTATGACTTTGACTACTTCAAGTAGGCAGATTTTTACTTTATCTTTAAAATCATACTCCTAATATCATATTCATCTGTTAGGTCTTCCTAAGAAAGAAATGCACCATATAAGTTCTCCAAAGTTACTAAGGATACTAATTCTGGAACCAGAAGTGGAGGTCCCACTTCTAGGTTCCCCCATTATACTCTTCCTACTCCCACGTGTTAGCAGTGGAGACTACATGTCATAATAAGCCTTAGTGCAATGTTGTTCTCAGCCCAATTCCCCATCTACATTCTGAAAATGGGCAAGAACCACAGACATGGAGACAGACAAGCTTCCTGAAACAAAAACTGCTATAGGATCATAATTATGTCAATATGTCTTAATGTCCAAATCATCAACACACAGTTTGCAACTCATCTAAAAGCAAATCATGGCAGGGATTTTAATGTGAAAACTTAAGAAAAGGCTGTCACTGTGAAAGAGAAGTTCAGCTTTCCATAGGTCACTCTTATATCTGTTGAAGAGAAAGTATAGTAAAATCTTGGGATTGTATCAATGCCATCTTTCATGTAGCAACTGGTTATCTGTACCACTAGGTAACTTTCTCCCAATAGTAACTGGGCCTGGCACTCAGGCAGTTAAAAGAAAGACCAATCTGAGAGCGATAACAGTAGAAACCCTAATGTCAGAGACCAGGCTGTTCAACAGAAACATAAACCAGTCTGCTACCCCCGATCATGGCTGCTGGCCCAATCTCACCTAAAAGCACCTTAAACAGTTTGATTGCACTTGTCATTTCAGCCAATTCTTACAAAAATGCCTTTATATTAAATGATTATTTGATGTTCCACTCTAAAAAGATTTCACTTGAATAAGCAAAATTTTCATCCTAAAGGGGATCAGGCTATAGTCGGCTATCCATAGCTCACCTCTGCTCCCGGTCTGCTATGTCACTGTTTATGAGTGCAGTGGTGATCTGCTGTAGCATTTCCAATACTTCATCACATCCAGTCAGGATTTGGGTGGCAAGAGCCAAAATACTGACCTTTAACTCCTAGGTAGAAAATATGATCATATGAGTTTTCAGCTTTGTGATGAATATACACTCACAATGATAACATGACACGATGTATTTAATGACGCATTTCCAAATGAAAGGATGAGGTGGCCAGAAGAAGCCCAAAGCAGTGAGCTCCTCTCAGATGGCAGGTAGCAATTTGATTTGGGAGACCAAGGTCTGGAGTGCGGCCAGAAATACGCAATATTTCACAGGGAGCGCACTGTGTGCCTTGGTGGCAAGGCCTAGCTCCCATCCCATCCAACACAAGAGAGCTCCTGGTGGCCCAGAAACTGTTGAGGTGGAAGATTGCCGTGGGTGGTATGAGGATAGCTAAAGAGAAAAACAGAACAATAAAAGGCGCATGTATAGGCGGTGAATAAAATGAGACAAACACAACATTCAGAAACAGTACAGGAGACCTGTCCTTAGTGTCTTAACCCATTACATTTAAAACCCAGAAGTCTAAAACTTCAATTAAAGTAGCACACAATTATGGGCTATTAAACATTAAATAACTATTAGAGACTTCATGGAATATATATACTGTGTTAAGAAAGACTAATTAATATTCTAGGAAAATTTATCATTATTTTTTGCTAAAAAATACTAGCAAACTAACATTTTGTGTGACAGCTATGTATCTTAAATGTTTTCCATGGAAAGGCTAAAAAATTCTAGCCTATTCTGTCTTTACGGTCTTTCTATGCCTCTATACAGTTTAACTAAGACTATAAAATTTAGCCTTTTGAGTAGAAAAAAAAAAGCAGTTTTTTTTTTTCCTTTCTTTGTTGTTGTTTTGTCATCAGAACTTCTTGGGGGTCTGTTTTACAGAATTTAAATAATTTAATCATTAAAAAAAGGGAACTCCGAGCTGACAAACAAAGTAGCCCATGACTTCTGTCAGACTAAAGACATCAGTGAGGATTACAGACTGCAAAGCACATGGTAGCCAAGTGCCAGGAATGGCTAAGGCCTGTCTCTAACCCTCACATCACATTACAAAGGAAATGGTATTGTCCCTTGTTACTAATTAGGAGACTAGAGTCAGAGAAATTAAATAAGCACTGGGCAATTTCACAACTCAGGCATACCTGCCAGTTTAAAAATTGGTCATGTATTGAGATAAACTCATGAATACCAATCAGTGAATGTGTGACCTACATGGCATAGGTGCATGGAGAGGTAAGGAAGAGGAGAGTGCAGTTTTATGGTTTCTTTGGTGAAATTTTCAGTGTGGTCAAGTCAACATGTTAAGGAAGAATAAAGTTCTTACTGATTTCTCTAATTTCCCCACAAAAACGATTAATTTTCATTTGGTTTGTTTTGAGACAATGTGTCAGGTAGTCCAGGCTGGCTTTGAACTCACTATATACCAGACTGTAACCTTGAATTCCTGATTTTCCAGTCTCCTTCTCCCAAGTGAAGGGATTCTAGGTATACATGACCACACCAGGCTTTGGGTTTGTTTGTTGACTTCTTCTCTCTTGTTTCTTTGTTTTATTTGAGGCAGGATCTCACATAATAGCCTACTGGCCTTAAACTCACTATCCTACCTTAGACTCCCAAGTGCTGAAACTACAGATGTTCCACAATACACTCAGCTCACAAGAATGAAATGTTAGCAACAATGCAGATAATGGCCTTGAGCATTTGTTGAAATCACAACAATCAGTACTATTTTTTAAAAAATCTGAACTGCTATAAATTATCATATGGGAACAAATGACTGATTTTACACAGAAGCTAATTCAAAAATAATGGCAGAAAACTAAATGAACTATAGTTTAGAAATTATTCAATACAAAGACAGAGTGATTTCAGTAAAGAGAATATAATTATCAAAACTGTTTATAATGTTATGCTCTCACATATATATATAAATATATATATATGAAACATTCAGATATGATGAGATCACTTGTTAGTGCCAAGTTTTACAGCTCTTGTTAAACAATGAAAAAGAAACAAAAACACAGAGACTGACAGGAGCTTACAGATAACACATTATGAGCGTGTCACACACATGGTAATAACTAATAACCACTGGGTAGTGACATAGAGACCTATAAAATGAGTGGCCTAATACTGCTCACAAGAATATAAGTCACATGGCAAACTCTGACATAATGCACAGAAATTTAGGCAACAGAGTTGTGCGTTACATACTGGGTAGAAAGCATCTTTAAAATAAAGCTTGGTGTTTACCTGTACCTTCAATGTCTCTCCCTGCAAGGAGTTGTCACTGTCATCGTTCTCATCAGGCTTAATCAAAATAGTGTTACTGAGAAGGTGGTTCTGAACTGCCATCAGATAACGCAGGCAAGAAGATGCAGCCTTTAACACAAACAAGGGCATTAAATGATCTATATCCTACTGAAAGAAGGGCTCATGTAATCCTCGCATGTTTTTAAAAGATTTTCACAAAAGAAATGAAAAAAGTATAGAAAGCAGAGCAAGTTAGTTTCTCAGATGACCTGTATACACATGTCTGACACTTATTAAATATCCTGCCTTCTGTGTATGACCCTCACTGATCACTCAGAAGACCTAACTTTTGCTCTTTAATACTCCTTTCCTGCTTCCTCTCAGTCACATCTTCAAACAGATGCCACCCAAATCCTTCAGAAATTTGTACCAGCCTCTGTAACACAGTTTAGAAAACAGTGCTAAATTATTGGAGATTAAAAACTCTCACTAGATAAAATAAAAACCCCAAATTCAGTTAAACAAATTTCAAGAAAATGAAACAGGCAGATACCATCAAACTATGTCTGAAAATGGCAAAAATTCAATTTAAAAAAATGCAAAAAAATAAAAATAAAAATAAAAGAGAGAGAAAGAAATTGAAACAGGAAAGAGAATACTAGGATAAAGTATTTCTTTCTTTCTTTTCTCTTTTTCTTAGAAAAATGTGTTTCAAGTGGGTTTGCTTAGTTGCACAGTTCTGGGATAAGTTTAGTCATCCACTGACTTTCATAAAAGTTCTTTTAAGTCTATCATTGTACAACAAGTACATATATATACACACACCTCTCAATACTGTAACATAAAACAGGACCCTTGCTATAACTTCACTTTTAGTAAATACAGTTTTAACTTACAGGTACAGTTGAAAGGAGCTTTTGGAAATCATCTTTAGAGACAGTTTGGCACTTGGTGATTAAGATACAGGACTCTCTCACAACAATCTTCAGAATATAGTGTAAAAGCTCATCATTGAGTCTTTAAAAGAAAAAGAATATGCAAAGTATCGATGGCTTGTTAGTAAAGGAATAAATTTTATGCAATTGGTAAGAGATGACACAAGATACAAAATTAATTCTTTTTACAAATCATCTAACAACTGGAAAAATTATAGAAAACAGACTTATTCCAACAAAATAGTGTCCTACGACCTAATGCAAGTAAAATAGAACAGAACAAAGACTACCTCCCATTGCCAGCTCTAACACACATAGATCAGCAATATGGCTTGTCCCCTCCAAGATCTCTGTTTCATCTATAATTTCTGCTAAGTTCCTTACTCCAGGCCCAAGATACTTTACTGAGAATACTAAAATGTGTTCTTAGGGCAAATATAGAATTTATTATGTTTTAGTGAGTCCAGGCTCAACATGTTAATGACTGTACTAGCTATAATGAGAGACTAATGATCAAAAACACATTTAAATGTAAATCACTTAGCAGAAAAGTCTAGTAGTGACCAACAGAGAGGGCATCACCTGTAATGATCGTCCTCATCACTGCCGAATCGGTTGTTCTGAAGCTGCTCAGCTAAGTTGGTTAGGATCACGTCTCGGAGCTGGGAGAGTCCACTGTTTCTCTCTCCTGTAACAAAACAAAGCTCCATGAATGACTCTGACAACAGTATTTAGAAAACTGGTAATAAACTGGGCATGGTGGCTCACCCCTGTCATCCCAACACTAGAGAGACTAAAGCAGGAGGATTATAAGTTGGACAGCCTATGCTATAAACGCTAGTCTCAACAAATTCCAACCTTCCCCCCAAAAGAAAACTGATTCTATTTTTAAAAAAGGTTTTAAAAAAGTAGATTGTAGACAATCTAGGGACATAAGCATCTAGATTTACACAAACAACAGCAAAACAGAATCATAACCAGTAGATTGTTTTTAGCCAGGACACCTAATTTAACTGTGATTACCTTCCTGGTATATCATAAAAATATGATTTTTTTTTTGGCTTCCTTTAGATAAATGCTGTTTTTAAATGCAGAGTGCTTTTAATATGGTACCTTCTGTTGTTATTATTTAGTCTAAATTAAAAGTTAGGTTCAAATTCATGAAAAAATGGATTCAAAATGAAGAAACTGTTTTTGTTAGGATTGTTTTCTTTTGTTTTTCTTTTTTTTCAGTCATGGTCTCATATATCCCAGGCTAGCCTCGAATTATGTATGTAATCAAGGATGACCTTGAACTCCCAACCCTCTTGCATCTGGTAAGTGCTGCAATTACAAGCATGTGCCATAACACCATGCTAAGAAGTCATTTATTTTTAAATGTGTTAAACATCTACAGTCAAGTACATAGGTTATGTCTCGGATATAGGAAGAGGTTTATAAAGCTTGAAGATATCATAATACATGGCTTCTGCTTTCACTCTGAAGTGTTACCATCTATATATTTTTTTTAAATATGCTGATAGGAAGAAAATAAGAGTCTCTTATATCAATACCCAGTTATTTCTTTAGGAACAAAAAAAAAGAATAGTATAATCCCAGCTACTCAGGAAGCTGAAGCAGGAAGACAGGAAGTTCAAGGGTTACCTGGGTTACATAGCAAATTCAAGGCCAGTTTGGACAACTTAGTGAGATATTGTCTCAAAATGAAGAGTAAAAAGGGGGCTGGAATATAGTCAGTGATAATGTGTTTGCCTAGCATATTCTAGGTCATAGGTTCAATCCTTAGTAACAGTTTTACACATAAACATATACCCTCACTCACACATGGTTATCTGAGGTTAATAACAGGATAATACCTTCTGTTAAGACCAGCTTAAGTAAGTTATTGATTTCAGTTTCACTTGGGTACAAAATATTTAAGCCAGAGCTGAAACGACAGAAAAATAAAAAAGTTTTTAAACAAATGTCCTAGAAAATTCAAACTCTAAATATTTATATTTGTATTAAAGATGCTAGTCTTGCTATATATGGTGACACATGCCTACAATCCCAGTATTTGGGTGGCTGAGATAGGAGAATCTCAAATTCAAGACTATCCTGGCCTATACACAGGGGGACTCTGACCATTACTGCCCTCTGCCCCAAAAGATGCTGGAACCTTAGTCCTGTCATTTCTCTGATCAAAGAATCTCTTGTCAACCTTTTGTCTATGAATTAACAAAATGATAAAATATTTTAGACCCCACATAGAACTTGTTAAAGAGAATTTGAAAGCTATGAAAAGTCACTGTCATCAAGCCAATTATACATTCAGATTGGGTCCCTTAAAAAAAAAAAAATCACTTGACAAAGGGAATTTCTGTTTCTTAACTTTTCAAAAAGGGCTTGGCAGAATGGGATGGCAAATGACATCAGAACTTTTTTGCTTTTCCTTTTCTATTGAGATATGACATTCACTAAAGTATACATACTTCAACTGTACAATTTGAACATGTCTTATGTTGCAAGCATTCATAAAGCCATTACTACCATTAAGACACGACTATACCTACCACTTCCAGAAGTTTCTGCATTGTACCAATTTATTTATTGCTTTAATGATCAACAGAAAGCAATTCAAAGCATAATATATTGTGAAAAGGAAAAAACATACTAAATTCCCTGTTTTTTATGCTTACTCACTCCTGCCAGGTGATTTCTTTCAGACCAACCATTCAAGTTTCTCTTGGTCACTAAAACTGTGTTTGGTCACATTAAGTCTATATTCCTATAAAAGACAAGTGAACTAAAATTAATGAATAAAAAACAATACTGAGTCCATCCTGGGCTACAGAGTAAGTTCTAGGCCAGCCTGGACTAATGAGATCCTTTATCAAAAAAATAAAAAATAAATAAATTAGTTGATTAAATAATGACTAGGCATGTGATACACACCTGTAATTCCAGTACTTGGGAGGCAAAGATAGGAGGATCTCAAGTTCAACGACAGCCAGGGCTATAAAATAAGACCCAGTCTCCAAAAAAAAAAAAAAAAAGGTAAATAAAATAAAATAGCAAAATTCCAACAGAATGTGGTCCATAAACTCACTAGCGCGGAGGCTAAGGAGATGGCTAAATGGATAAAGTGCTAAGGTGCTTGCTGAGAAAGTCTGAGATCTGAGTTCAGTCTCCAGCACTCAGGTAAAAAATGCTGGGCATGGCAACACACACACATGAACCTATGGCTTCTACATGCACATACATGGGTAAATGAACCCCCCCATACATAAATATACACAAATAAAAAATTTTTAAAGGAGATAAAATTTAAAAATTCACTTATGAGTCCAAGAAGATACTTTAAATTTTAAGTTATTATTGTTACGATTATTACTATCACTACTATTACTATTATTGTGTGTGTGTGTGTGTGTGTGTGTGATTGTATACATGTGTGCCATAGTATCCATGTGCAGGCCAGAGGAAAACTTTCAGAAGGAGTTATTTCTCTCCTTCTATTGTGGGTTCTGGGGATCAAATTCATGTTGTTAGGCTTGTCTAACAAGTATTTTACCCACTGAGTCACCTCCTCATTTTACCAGCCTCAAACAAGATTTTGAGCAGGTTATAAGGAACAGCACAACTATGCACTATGTTAAATCAAACTGTGGTGACAATCATATAAACCTATGTGGTAAGTGTCATTTTGAATCCCATCTAACAGTTGAAGAGATGGAAGCCTCCAACCATGGCCATGGCCAGCAAGCACCACAGCAAAGACTAGGAGCTCAGGCTGCTGGGTACTAAAGCCTGCTCTAAGCCACCCTGCAACACTTCTAAATGAGAAAAAGTAGATGCTTGCAAACACACTGTCCACTTACAGGAGTTTTGTTTTTGTTTTCTTTTCATAATCCAAAAAGTGGTCTGAGAAAATATAGGCATGTAGTTGACTTTGGGTTGTGCTTGAGGGTTGGTTGAGCCCTCTCTAGGAAATTATCTCCAGTTGTGAGGCTCAAACTTGGGGATAGGCTGAGTTATCTATACTACCTGCCTACAGGGAGGAGTATGGTGCTTTACTTTTTTTGCAGGAAGCACTAAGAAAATCATTAGCTGTTTACCTTATAGCAAGACAGACCTCCTTCTGAATTTCAGGGCAGATTTGATCTTTTGGTGCCATCAACAACTGCCAAAGAAGCAATCCTGAGCGCCGAATGATGTCTCGGTTCCTTTCAGTTTGTGGGCTGAAGAAAAATTTAAACACCACCTACAGAAAGACAGGGTAGATCTAAAAATGTTTTACCAGGGATAAAATTATCCCTCTGAAAAAAACACATGGTAGATGCTTTTATGAATAGATAACCAGGTGGATCTTTCCCTACAATTTCTTCTATTATACAAAAGCATATAGTAAATGTTTCACATATATTAACAGCAATGCTAGACAGCATTACTCCATTAACTGCAGTGCAAAGAACATGATGATAGTCCCTTGATTAGAGAACTAGAAGGTGGTAAGATGCACAAGGATGTTGCTCAATGTATTTTTTTCTGGAAGAAATCAGCCACTAAACCAAAGTTTTGGGGGGTTTGTTATCATTTCTCTATCATCTTATGTCACCAGAGTGTAGTTACCTGAAAGACAACAAGTATGCAGCGTATTATGCAGGTATCTCCATTAACCATGGCTTTCTCCATAATGTCACAAATGCTGCTTAGATGGTGCGCCTCAATTGGGTGCTGCTTGCCCAGGACACTCGTAATGGGAAGGTTGGGGTTAGTGGCCAGAAGATTGAGCTGGTGAATGCACATCGCACCAACATGGTGCAATAACTGGTTTATAACCTCATTCGTGCTGATGGCCTCTTCTAGAAGATGAAAAGGAAGTACGGTGAGGAAAGACATTGCAGGCAACTCACAGGAGCAGATCCCAGTGTGTAGAAGCTGCATGCACACAAGGACTGACTCCTGGTTCCTAACACTTCCACTGTTACCCGGTCACACAGTATGTGATGAAAACACATGGGGACTTTTTTTCTTCTAGAACATAGGTAGCTACCACTTACTAAGCTGGTTCTATAAGCTTGACAATAGACTAAAGTTTGACAGAAGTTTGACTTAGACTCTTTCAGTTCCACTTTATAGACCAATAAACAAAGAGTGAGCTAAGTTACGCCACTGTAGATTACGCAACTACAAAGTGATAGAGCTAGGGTTTGAATTCAGACCCACTCAGCTCATGTTGGTAAGCCATTATAGAAAACTCAGAGCCATCTTCCATGACTTCCCTATCGAAGAACCTCCTGTCTACAAATAACTTCTACAGTCCTCAACGTTTTCATCCCACAAACTGAAGAGAAAGTGAAGATGGTGAAAAGGAAACTTCCTGACTGTCTATCAACCAGCAGGCCACACTGGGTCCCAATCTTTTCTATGCCTTAAGGGTCTTTAGTCTTAGCAGAATAATTCAGGTGAGGATTCTTCATCTTTACCAAAGACTTTTTGAAAGCTAAGTTTGGGACCTACAGAAATAAATGAGACCTTTATATTTTTATTTTAAATTAGATAGTAGCCAGTACAGACGTTTAGGTAGAAGAGTCAGTTCCCACTCTATAGTGTGTAAAACTTGTGGGTTGATTCTTTTTCCAAGATGGTTCTTGATGCAGGTTTTTAAATTGGCTTTCTTGGAGCTCAGTGGTTAAGAGCACTGGCTGCTCTTGCAGAGGACCCAGGTTCAATTCCCAGTACCACATGGCAGCTAACAACCATCTACATAACTCTAGTTCTAGGGAATCCAACACCCTCTTCTGACCTCCAAGGGTACTACACAACACAGGTGCACTTATACACATACAGGTAATACACTCATACACATAAATAAAAAATAATAAAAATATATTAAAATGAGTTTCTCAAGACATAACTTAAATACCATATAACTCATTCACTCTTAAACTGGTGATGTACCTCAGTTGGTAGAGTATTTGCCTTACAATCAGGAGGTCCTGGGTTCAATTCCCAGCACCACAAAAAAAGAATCCACTCACTCTAAAGGAATAATTCAATAATACTTAGAAAATTTATACAAATAGAAAAATTAGGGGCACTGGAAAGATGGTTTGGCAGTTAAGAGTACTTGCTGGTCTTGCAGAAGACTTGGGTTGGGTTAGGTTCCCAGAACCCACACAACAGCAAACAACCATTTGAAACTCCAGGGGAATCCGACACCCTCTTCTTGCCTCCTCAGATACCAGGTATGCACACAGTACATTTACATGCAGGCAAAATACTCATACATGTAAAACAATAAATAAATCTTTAAAAAAATTAGAAATGAAAGAAGAGAAATTACTACTGACCCTCTATATATTATAATAAAAGCAGGGGGCTAGTGAGATGGCTCATCAGGTAAAGGTGCTTGCTGTCAAGCCTAACAACCTCAGTTCAGTTCCCAAAACCTACATGGTAGAAGAAACTGACCCCCACAAGTATTCCCTGACCCCACAATAATTTATTGGAGCTGGAGATGTAGTAGAGTTAGGAGAGAGTTTGTCTAGCACACGTGAAGTCCTGAGTTCAATTCCCAGCATAATATAAACTGGGCATTTGAGAAGGCAGGAGGATCCAAAGTTGAAGGTCATCTAGTCTGGGTTACAAGAGATTCTGTCTCAAAAATAAACAAAAAAACAAACAAAATTCTTTATTAGGTTCTCCTATTCATTTAGTCATAGTCATCATACTTTAACCATTTTTTATCTTGGGTTTTTGAGACAAGGTCTCCCTGTAGCCCCAGCTGGCCTACAACTCACTACACAAACCAAGCTAGCCGCAACCTCACAGAGATCCACATGCTTTTACCTCTGGAATGCTGAGACTAAAGGTATACACTGCCATACTCCGCTCCTTTAATTTCTTAAACATGGTTTCCTTTAGTAAACATATTTATAATGGCTAACATCTGAGTTTCTCTACAGTGTATAGTTACTAATAACCTCTCTGCTGCAGATTTTAAATCTTTATTTCTTTCTTCATTATTGTTATTCTTCTATTTAGTTGTTTATTTTTGGTGTTTGAGATGGAATTCAGAGCTTTGAACCTACTAAGTTTCTACCATACCACTCATCTACACCCCCAGTTCTCGGTTTCATTTTAAGATGAGCTTCCTAACAGTCAGTCTGTCAACCAGTAATTAGTCACAGGTTGTTTCCCAACATTTTAAGCTAGTAACATTTACATCCTGTGTGGATCTATGCATTTTGCAAGGAGGCATCCCAATTCAGGCAGTTTTAAAGTCTGCCCTTGTTTTTTAATTTCTGTCTGGCCTCTTCGTATCTTTGCATATTCAACCAAATGAACAAACAACCTAGGCTCTTTCAAGTTTCTTCAGCGAGTTGTGGACTGTAACAAGGTAGTGTACTCACTATTAAATCTCTAGTTAATCTACTAGTTGGCTGCTTGTTAACCAGGATCAAAATTTAAGGAGAGCTGAGCCACTGAACTTCTCTCTTTGATACCAGGAGTGACGGTGGTGACGGTGGTGACGGTGGTGGTGGTGCTGCTGCTGCTGCGAAAATGGCTCTGCCCCAAATGAAGTGAGCCCTCAGGAAGCAAAGCTGCTGATTTCTTAAGTTGCCCTACTTGGGAGAAGGCTGTGCTCACCAGGCTTGAACAGAGACTGGAACAGCCTCAGCTAAAACACCATAAGCTTCTATTGTTCTTACCCAGTTTTGTTTTGTTTTAATATGGTGTATGCTTTGACCAACTTTCAGAACCTGGATATAAATGGTTTTGTTGTTGTTGATAATGTCTCTTTTAACAATATTTTATAAGGAGAGAATTGCTGAGGTATTCACTCCTTCATACCAAGATAGCTGACTTTAATAATATCAATATCAAGAAAGATAAAAGGTCCATCATTGGTAATTCTAACTATAAATTTGGGTATAAATAAGCTATAAATAATAGCATTGAATTCTAACCCAAGCACCAATAAACAATATTTGTTTTTTGGTTTTATGAGATGGGCTCAATTTGACCTGAAACTCACTCCATAGTCCAGGCTAGCCTAGACACCCAGTGGTCATTCTACCCCAGGCTCTCAAAGGCTAAGATTATAGGAATGAGGCCCTCCCCAGCACCAATAATCAATTTTTACATCTAAGTTTTGTTATTTCAGGAGAGGTGTAGAAATTTTCCACTTAAAAGTCTCTGAATACCTCAAAACCTCTATTAATTTACACGTTTCACTTAGTCATAGCCACCTTCCCAGGTTACAGATAACAAAGGATTTTAGGTATCAAAGTTCCAACAAGCAAGGCTGCTGATACATTCTGTTGCTGACTTTAAGTTCCCACCTCCTGATGCTACTCTAGTCTGCCATATTTGGGTCTGAAAATACTCCTCACCTTTGGGATCAGTGATGATGTGGCTGACCCCCAGTCTCTGGCACACATAATGGAAGGCTTGGTTCCCAGGATTACACCATTGATCGATGTAGTCATTCGAGCAGGTCCACAACATGTTGTTCACCGTATCATAACAGGCACCTGCAAAGAGCATACCTCATTTAGTTGTTGTGCCAACATGTGTCTGTACGCACATTCCTCACAGCACTGCCAAAGAACAGAGGGCAAGGGTGTTTCTTAATGCTGATAACCACAGATCTACTTGAAAATTTACTTAGCAAAGTACTATACCGGGACTGAGCAAGAAGCTAGGATTTAATTTTCAATTTTGCTTAGTTCCTATGTGAAAAGGAACAAGCCATCAAACACATGGTTTGCAAGAACAAATTTGCATGTGACCTACTTCTAAAAAGGATTCAAGTGGCTTACATGAAAAATCTAAGGAACAATAAAATCAACTAATACCTCCTCACAATAAAGAAGCTCTAGTTAACACAGTCCAAAACTTCCATATGAGCTTCAGGGCAAAAAGAAAACCCAACATATTACATCAGGTTTATTTTCTAAGAACCATTCAGAAGAATAAACCTTTTTTGGCATTAACTTTTTGTGAATGTATAATAGGGATCAACATATACCCCAATAGACTGTAATCTCCAATTTACATTACAAATTTTATTATTTTTATTTTATGTGTATGAGTTTACTAGCTGCATGTATGTAAGTGCACCTGTGTAATGCAATGCCTGCAGAGGCCAGAAGAGGGCATTACATCCCCTGGAACTGGAGTCACAGATGGTAACTCACCATGTGGGTGAGTTTAGTCATCTTGTGGGTGCTGGGAATTGAACTCTGGTTCTCTGCAAAAGCAGTTAGTACTCTTAACTGCTGAGCCATCTCTTCAGTCCCTACAGATTTTAAACATAGCAATTTCCTATACTGATTCCCTAAATTAAAGAGTACTATTAAGAAATTCTTTCTTTTAAGGAAACTGGAATTCAATGGGGAATTGGAAGATTTTTCAAGAGCAACTGCTAAAACTTAACTGTTCAAAGAAACATGTGCATTTTATGTCTTACCCAATCCTGGTACAAGAGCACCACGGCCCAGTGAGCTTCCAGCAGCATCTATGAGATCTGCACGACTTGTGAATTGACCATCCGAAATATTATACACCAAGCTGGAGGCTAGGACTTTGGAAACAAAGAGTCATCTGTTTAATGAGCCTGAAGACTATTCTCTAACGATTCAATTTTAAGACCCTAACAAAGCTTTTTTTTGGTTGTCTGTTGATGGCAACAATAGACAGGCAATAAACACAGAAAAACCAGAAAACCAGTGGTTACCAAAATATCTTCATAAACTTTATATTGACCCATATTTTTAAAAGTGAATTTATTAGTTCTTTTGTTTGGTTTTGGTTTTTGTGACAAGGTCTCTCCTATAGCCCCAGTAGGCTTGGAAACTGCTATGCAAACCAGGCTGGCCTCAATCACACAAAGAATCCACCTGCTTCTGTCTCTCGAGTGCTGGGATTACAGGTGTGCACCACCATGCCCAGCTTTGAAAGGAGACTCTGACATGAACATGTCTTTACTATAGATGATCAAAAGAGAAACTGCAAAGCTGGGCAGGGAGGCAGAAGCAGGCAGATCTCTGTGAGATTGAGGCCAGCCCAGTTTATGTGTGGTGTTCCAGGCCAGCTGAGCCTATAGAGAGACCCTGTCTCAAAAAAAGACGAGAGAGAGAGAGAAAGGGGGGGGAGCAACATGTACAAGAAAACATTTTGGCTGGACCTGACATGCGTTGGCATATAGCTGCTATCTGTCCAAGCTCTCACTGTGACATTTATTTACACTTTGGACCTTCCCCTTAACACAGCAGAATGCAGCAGTGAAGACAACAAGCTTTAAGATTTCTGGGTCTGAATTCCATCTCTACCACTTCTGAATGACCCTGGGAAAGTTACTAATTTCTCAGGTTCCTCATTTGCAAAGTGGAGATAATATAAGGAACCTACTGTACAGTCACTGTGAAGATTAAAATGTCAACTACATGTGTTAGCTGCCATTGCCGACATCTTCTGCCCCGCTTTGTGACACAGGGTTTCCCTATGTAGTCCATGTTAGACTCAAATTTCTGAGTACTCAAATTACAGGAGTGAGCCACCATACCTGGTTTTCTTTTCTCTACTTTCTTTCCTCTGATTTTCTCTATCTGTTTTCTTTCCAGGCTGGCCTTAAACTCTGTGACCATGACTGATTCTCCTGCCTCCATTTCCCAAGTTCTAGGGTTACAGTATGTACTACCATAAATGAATTCCTTCTCTGCTTTTTAACATAAAATTTTAGTACTGCATCTCTGAAGCTTGTTTCTTTTTCTTACTATCAGCACCTTAGTGGAGGAAACTATATTATTTCTAGACGAAACTATACAGTCTACTTCTTTGTGTGTGTGTGTGTGTGTGTGTGCGTGTGTGTGTGTATACACTGGGGATGAAACTTAGGACCTTGAGCATGTTGGGCAAATATTACACTGAGCTATGCCTCAGCCCTCTTTTACTTATTTTTTTGTTGCTTCATCCTAAATACCAACATGACCTTCCCCAAATCCTTCCATCGGTCTTAATGTACATATACGCCAGTATTTCACTTGGTCACATAGATGAATAATACCCATTTTTTACAATTTAAACTTGAGACCCAGCCAGGAGTAGTGGCACACACCTTTGATCCTAGCACTCAGAAGGCAAAAGCAGGTGGACCTCAATGAGATCATGGACAGCCTGGTCTACATACTGAATTCTAAGTAAGCTGGGGCTTACTTAGACACCCTGTCTCAAAAAAAAATAAAATAAAATAAAAAATAAATTAAAAAATAAACAAGATCCACAAAGTTCCTCTTTTCTGCCCATTCCACAATGATTCTTTCTTTCTCCTGCAGTGTATATACCTGCTCCCCATCCTTCCAGCAATGAGATAGCAGCACTGGCACTTCTACTTGTTGCACACATCGGCACTTCTCCCAGCTGGACTCAGAGCACTTAAAGGCAACATGGGTACGTCTTGTAGCTGGCAGCCACTGCAGTCTAAAGGTAAGCCTGGGGTTTGTGCTAAGCAGCTAGCTCCATAGTGACCAATGTGGAGCAGGACACAGAAGGAGCTGAAGCTTTTCTTGGCTTTCTGGGCTGAAGTAGAATCAAAGTGTCAACCAGATCCTCACAGAAAAATGGTGTTTTGCTTTAATCAAAGCCCAAATTTATTAAGTGGAAAAAATCACGTTAAGGAAACTAAAAGAGTTCAGGGCCAGGCATGGTGGTGCATGCCTTTTAATCCCAGCACTCAAGAGGCAGAGGCAGGATGATCTACAGCCCACTCTACAAAGCAAGTTCCAGGCCTGCCAGGGCTGTACGAGTCTTGTCTCAAAAAAAAACAACAACAACAAAAAAAAAAAAACCAGAAAAAGAATTATCACTCCATACCTATTACAAAGGCTATAATAAGAAAATAAGTAACAAGTGCTGGTAAGAAAAACTGAAACATTTCATATGCTGAAGAGAATGAAAAACAGTATTGTTATTTTGGGAAGGATTTTGGCAATTCCTTCCAAAAATAAATATACAGTTACAATAGGATCCTATAATCCTACTCCAACACATACCACAAAGAGAAATGAAAACCTACACAAAACTTTACACACCTGTTCACAGCAGTATTATTTAAAAATCACTAAAAACTAGAAACAATTCAAATGCCTATCAACTGATGAATGGACAAAAAAAAATATGGGGTATTGACTATATAATGAAATATAATTAAGGATAAACAGAAATGAAGCATTGATTCATACTATAACATAAAAGAAACTTGGAAATATTTTTTAAAGCTAGTCATAAAAAAACTACATATTGTACAATTCCACTTTCATGAAAAGTCCCAAATAAACAAATCTAGAGAGAAGACAGGTGGAGGCTGAGGATTTGAATGTAGGAAGAATGACTGCTTAAGGATCTGGAGTTTCCTTTGGAAGCAATGGACAGTCAGTGATGATGACTGCAGAGTTATGTGAACAGACTGAAAACTATTAGACTGTATACATCAAAAAAGTTAATTTTATAATTTATATAGCTCAATCAATTTTTTTAGAGGCTAACAGTAAATTTGTATGATTTATTCTCCCCTACCAGCTTAAGGGAAAATCCTAGTCACATGTACTTTCAGAGCCATTGAGCAGTTAAGAAAAATTTAAGAAATATTGGCATCAGATTTCTGTTGGGTAAGAAGAGCTGATCTGCTTAAAGTGAGATGCTCTGGATAGGTCAACTAGACCTCAGTAGATAATTTGCACTGAGAATTGTCCTGGAACACCAACTTGACAAAATAGGCCCTAAGCACAAATGACTGGGTGTATGAATTCCAGAGGTGAGGGCTGTGGAAGGGTGCCAAGGAGGAAGGGGATATAAAAGTTGAGATGTTCTGTATGAAATACACAAAAATTTAATATATTAAAAAAATCCAATAAAAGAAAAAGGAATGCTCCTGAAAAAAAAAAAAAAAGGAAAAAAGGAAAAATGAAAAAAAGAAAAAGCTCACCAATGTGGCTCTAAAGTCAAAGAGAGTTTGGAGTAGTTACAAAGAGCTAAGCTCCAAGCACACGCAACCACTTGACAGGCCCTAAGGCTAACTGACATTGAACAAATGATTTGGAGATTAATTTAATATTTGTAGATCTTGGTTAGAGTAAGAAATACTTCTCTGAAATCTAGAAGTGAAATAAAGTCCTTTAATGGAATTACTGGAAGAAAATTATTTTAAAAGGGCAAAATATGAAATCCTGGGAAATGAAAACAAACTGCTTTTAAAACATTTTAATTTTATATACTGAAATTCAAAATTTCAAAAACACTGGGTTGGGAGTTGTAATGCATTTCTTTAATCTCAGCACTTGGGAGATAAAAACAGGTATATCTCTGTGAGATCCAGGCCAGCCTGGTCTACATGGTGAATTTTAGGTAAGCTGGGCTACAAGCAGACCCTGTCTCAAAAAACAAAACAAACAAAAAGATGAATTTTTGCAGTTAATAGTTTTACAATATTTTCTGTTCTAAATTTTTAACATTTTGTACATGTACCCTGAAATAAAGGTGTTTTACATTCTTATTTTGAAATTCTATTAGAGTGAGTGAGCAGAGCTCTGGCTATGCCACTTGGTAAACAAATTATTTCTTAGAAGTTTCTAACCTAATTACTATTTCTAGTAATATTACAGGATGACAGCATACAAAAGTATATTATTGTTGTTGTTGTTGTTATTATTATTATTATTTGGGTCTCCCTTATCATTATTATTATTATTATTATTATTATTTTGGTCTCCCTGTATCCCTGGAGGGCCTGGAACTTGCTATATAGACCAGGTTGGCCTTGAACTCACAGAGATCTGCCAGCATCTGCTGAGATTAAAGGAGTACGCCACCATACCCAGCACAAAAATATACTATTAAGCCAGCTATAAAAACTACATTTTAGGAGGGTGTGTTGGCACATGACTTTAATCCCAGCATTCAGGAGGAAGAGGCTGGCAGATCCCTGTGAGCACAAGACCAGTTTGGTCTACTCAGTTTACTCTACATAACAAGTTTCAGGCTAGCTGGGGCTATGTGGGGAAACTCTGTCTCCAAAAAAAAAAAATGGAAGGAAGGAAGGAAGAATTGCATATAACTTAGGAATGGGAATGTCGCTCAGTGCTAACAGCACTTGTGTAGCATACCAAGACCCTAGGTTCTATCTCCCAAACCAGAAAAATTAATAAATGCTTAGCCTATAACTGCACTGTTAATTATTATTTTGTGTTAACAGAAATCTACTACAAATAATGGTTTACAGAGTAAATTTTAAACAATAAATAGGAGTCCCTTATATTTCAGAGGTTAAGATAAATCAGGAAAAGTGCCCCAAATAAAATTTACTTACTTTTTAAAGATGACAAACCACTTGTTCCACCAAAGAGAGAGCGGGTGGCAGAGCTGCCTGATCCCCCTGGAGGTGGGACCAGCATAACCAAGTATGTGCCACAGGTATAGATGGGTGTCTTCCGTAGCATTTTCAGAGGTAGGCCACAGCTAGTATTTGCTGGAGAAGGTGGGGGTTGGGGGAGAAAATGCTAAGTAAAAATATTTGGTACAATTAATTCAATTACCCAAAGAGAATGGATATGAGGGAGTCCAAACTGAAACAAAGATATGTCAAGATTAGGAAGAAAGAACAAGAATTATCTTCTGGGGCTGGAGAGATTGCTCAAACTTAAGAGCACACACTGTGATTCCAGAAGTCAGGAGGCTAAGGCAGAAGGATGGCCTGAGCCAAAGGGTTAGAGACCATTTTGGAAACATACTATGACCTTTTCTTGAAAATAAATAACATAGGTAGAAAATAAGAATATAAGATATATCTTTAATTGTATTTGGGTAAAGAAACCCAGAAAGGATAAGTGAAATCTAATAAATGGAGTTAAGAAGCAGAGAAGGAACAGAATACAGATGAACAGATGAGAACAGGACTTGTCTATGTACACCTTTTTACATCTTTTTGACTGTGAAGCTTTATAAATGCTGTGATGGATAGCTTTAGCTATATCAACTTGACACACCTGGGTAGCGGGAACCTCAGTTGAAAATTTGCCTCCATTGTATTGGCCTGTGGCTGTATCAGTGGGACATTGTCTTGATTACTGAGTGCTGTGGCCCAGCTCATTGTGGGTGGTGGCACCCTTAGGCAGGTGGTCATGTGTATAAGAAAGCAGGATGACTACAGGCCAGGAGAGAAAGCCAGTAAGCTTCCTCCATGACTTGTGCCCAAGGTTCCTATCCTGAGTTCCTACCTGGGCTTCCCTGGATGATGAACTGTACTTGAGCCAAAAAAACCCTTTCTCCCCAAGTTGGTTTTGGTCAGTGTTTTTATCACAGCAACTGTGATAAAGCAAACCAAGACAAATGTACCCTTTCAAAAAAGCATTAAATTACAAAAATCAAAAGATAAGTTCTAAATAACAAAATCTTATTGTGCAAAAACATTGTCTTTTGCTTGCTGAAGATTGTATTTAATGCCAAGCATGGTGGCTCACACATATGATTCACAGCATTCTGGAAAGTGAAGCAGAATTAATTAATAAATCAGGCCAGCCTGGACTACACAGTGAGCCCCTATCTCAAGAAACTAGTAAAAAGGATAGGTATAATGGCACACTCCTTTAATCCCAGCACTTTGGAGGCAAAAGCAGCAGGGTCTCCGTGAGTTGGAGGCCAAGAAGGCTGGTCTACACAGTAAGTTCAAGCTAGCCAGGGTTACACAATGAGACCCTGTCACCACAAAAAAAAAAAAAAAAAAAAGTCAAGGCATACTGACAATAATGATAAGATGAATAGTTAAAGGTAAAAGGTAAAGAGGTAAAGGTTCCAATATTACCAATTAATATTTATAGCCCAGAACAGCTGTTAACTTGGGGAGAAAAAATGGCCAATAAATATTAGTTCAAATAAGGTATGCTGTGCAAAGTAAAGCACTCTGTACAACACAGGGTAGGTGTCCAGTTAAAGGCAGCTGAACATATCTATGCAAGGAAGCACAGGGTAACCCACCTGCTTGATCCTCCTTCAATGTATTGGAGATGGTGGAGCCGGTCAGGGCTGCGAGTGTAGCTGATGGGGAGGCTCTGTACCGAGAAAGTCTACTTAGAAGCATCTCATTAATGCTTTTGGCAGACTCTCCCTCTTTTCTCATTAGAATTGTGCGTTCCTGAAGTGGGTTGGCTACAAACATTCCATTTTCAACCTGACAGTTAAAGAAAAAAGAGGTTCTGGAAATTGTATGTTTTCATTTAGTTAGCAGAGTTCTACTTCAGAAAATTACTGTGACCTAGTTGCTTAAAAAAACATTTCCCAACTACCTGAGCAGATGCCTCCTTCTATGGAGATCACCTACATGTTCTAGAGACTACTTCAGACAAAAGGAAGGCTAGGCTAAGCTTGAGAGATGCTGTTTTTTCACAGTAGCCCATGCTCACAATGAACTCAGACAAGCTTAATAGGTTCTCCAAAAAGTTGATTAAAATTCCATACACTGAATTCCATAGGTAGTAGTAACTCACTAATTATGAGCCTTCTGGCAAGTACAAATGAAAAAGGAAACCAAATCAATCAGTCTTTGATTTACTGTTAAGGACAACTATGAGGTTAATATCTTCTGGAAATACAATTAGTGGCTAAGATCCAAACTCTACTGACAGTAGTTAACATTAGCTCCAGCTGCTTGGGTATGGCAGAGCATCCCTGGAGCAAGCTGACTTGGCTATAAATACAAGTCAACTTCAACAGCACCTTGGCAGGCCTGGCAGTTCTCTCATTCATCACTAACTATCCCCTAGCAAAATTCCTGCAATAACGTGGAGTTAGACCTTCAGACTACCTGCCTTCCCCTCCATTCTTTTTTTGAGACAGAGGCTCCTGTAGTCCAGGCTGACCTTGAATTTACTTTATAGCTAAGGCTAGCCTTGAAATTTTGATCCTTCTGCGTCTGCTCCTCAAATGCTGGGAATACAGACATGACAATCACATCTCTGCTTGCTTTCTCTTTCCTTCTTTCCCTTTCCTTATTTCTCTCTCTTTCTCTCTCTCTCTCTCTCTCTCTCTCTCTCTCTCTCGTTTTTCCCTCAGGAATTTTCTTATTGCTATAGACTCCTTCCCACAAGTTTCTCCCTCTCATTTCTCTTCCAACTCAAGAATCTTTTTAAAAATTGGATATATATGAGTGTTTTGCTTACATGTTAAGTGCACTCATGTGTACAATGAGTAAAGAGGTCACAAGAGGGTGTTGGATCCCCCTGGATCTGGATTTATGGATAGTTGTTAACCATCATGTGGGTTCTGGGAACTGAACCCTGGTGCTATGTAAGAATAGCCAGTGCTCTTAACTTCTGAGACAGCTCTCCAGTCCCCCAAGTTTAGACCTTGATGCTATATTCTTCCCTCACTCATCTGAGTTTGCAAGAAGCATTTCACTCAAGATCAACTTTCTACTTCTGCCCCAAGTCCTGGGCTTCTCTCTGCCCTCTTCCTTCTCAGTGTCTATTTACAGAGTACCTTCCCTGTTTTCAAATACAGTGTTCTGTGATCTTAAGTAAAATCCTACCCTTTTCCCTACTTTTTTTTGGCAGGGGGGTTCTTTTTGAGACAGAGTCTCCCTGCAGTCTCAGCTGGCCTGGAACCCATTATGTAGACCACGCTGGCCTCTATCTCACAGAGACACACCTGCCTCTGCCTCCTGAGTTCTGGAATTAAAGGTGTGCACCACCATACCTGGCCTCCTTTCCCACTTTCATTTGCTGTCAAATTACTCAAATATGGGTCACCAAATGGCCAGGGTTTAAGGTGCTTGCTGCCACACCTGACAACCTGAGGTCCATCCCTAGAACCCATATAGTGGAAAGAGAGAATCTACTTCCTCAAGTTGTCCTCTGACCTCTACATATGCACTGTGACATGAGTTTGTGCATGCACATGCATTACTAAGTGAAGACAACACTGATACCACCCTCTTTACTCACCTGTTTCCTGGCTCCACATTTCTATTCACTGAAGTAGGGGTTAGCCCAGCTAGCAATTGCCTTTTCTGCCTAAGCCTGCCCTCCCCTCCATTTGGAACACTACCCAACTCCTCCCATCATCAAGATCTCAGGTAGAATGTCAAGCACTCAAAGGACCCTTCACTGATTACCAATCAAGAGTCTCCCCACCATCCCCAACCCAAGCACATCACACTTTTTGCTTCTACATGGCACTCAGCTCTCTGAAATGACCACCTAGTAACTCATACATGGCTTATCCTTTCACTGCCCACTGCTCCAATGAATGCGAACTGCCCAAGAGAAAAGATTCTGCCTATCGTCTCCATAAACCCAAACCTAGGCACTCTCTCACATCCTCTCTCCAGCCTCTGTGGCAATACCCCCATTTTCTTCACTGCCCCTCCCTTTGCTGAGACGTGTTCCACTTGTCTCACTGATCCCATCCCTGCCTCTGGCTCCTAAAAGCTAACACATGCACTTCTTACTGCATTGCTTTATTCCTGCCCTCCTACTAGACTAACCTTTAGGCAGTCACCGCTCTATTTATGTTGCCCAACTCTAAATATAACCCTGCAAATGCATGCGAGACAAAAATCAATCTCTTTAAGCTTCGCATTCAAAAGCATTACCTATCTAGGCCTATGAGAAAATCAATGGATAATGTAAAAAATAAACTCTGTGCTCGAGTACTCTGCAAAACTGAGATGACAAAGCACTGGTGAGCAGTGAAGAGGAACGGGTTTGGGACATGAGTGGTAAAGCTACTGAACTACCCAGGAATATAGTTCAAAGAGATAAAAAGCTACTGACTAGGAAGGAGGGACACAGCAGGGAGAAGTGCAAAGCAACAGTTAGTAATGATATGGCTTCCCTTCTGGTCCAAGCCACTATTATCTCAAGCTGGCCACTGGGCCAGCTCTAGCTGGTCTCCATTGTACCTGGTGACCTCTCCACATACCAGCCAACAATCATTTTAAAACAAAAGCAAGTCTTGCAGCTGGAAGAGATGGCTCAGCAGTTAAGAGTGCTTCCTGCTTTTCCAGAAGACTTAAGTTTGCTTCCCTGAACCCATGTTGAGCAGTTCACAACTTCCTGTAACTCCAGCTCCAGGGGCTCCAAATGCCTCTGGCCTTCATGGGCACTCTCACTTACACATGTACACACACATAATTAAAAGTAAAATCTTGGGCTAAAGAGATAGCTCAGTGGTTTAGGGCACTTGTTGCTCTTTCAGAGGACCTGAGTTCAATTCCCAGCAACCACATCAGGTAGTACACAAATGCCTGTCACTCCAGATCCTGGGAGATCTGATATTTCTGGACTCTGTGGGAATCAGCATTTATGTGTACATACCCCCTTGACATACACACAGACATATACATACATACATAACTAAAAATAAAAATAAATTTTTAATTAAAAAAATAAAGTCCTAAACACACGCATATTAACACATACACATCCTACCTAGTTTAGACTATTCTCAGACTTCCCTGCACTACACTAAGATCTATGATATTGTGAAGGCCCATGACGACTGGCATCTGCTGACCTCCTCAGCTTCAGCTACCTCAACTTGACCCTCTCTGTTTTCAGTTAAAATGGCCTCTGTTTCCTCCAGAATGCCACATGACCTCCAACTGCAGGTCCTGTTACTTGCTTCATATCCTCTGCTCATTTCCATTTTCTAGGACTATTCTAGTTTTTTTCACTGAAAGTACCATATCCCAAGAAATCCCTTGATCCCAAGCAAACTGGTCACTCTGTCAGGATGGGTGACAGCTCCTTGTTGATGTCTCAGCTTAAATTTCCCCCTGGAAAGCCCTCACTGGTCACCCAAAATAGAGGAGCCCCAGCCTCACTCTCCAACACACTGCTCTATTTTCTTTTCCCCACAGCATTTCTCTCTAGCTGGAATTACATTACTTGTCTGACTCCCACATTCTTATATAAGAACCAAGGTTTACTAACCAGCTACCTAGACAAAGCAATACAGTAGTTACTCATTTAAAACTGAATGAAAAGGCCAGGAGTGGTGGTGGTGCCTCATGAGTCAGAAGTGGGCAGATCTCTCTGAGTTCAAGGCCAGCCTGATCTACATAGTGAGCCTGGGCTAGCCAGGGATAGTAAGACTTGTCTCAAAAAAAAAAAAAAACCAAAAAAATTAAAGCTGAATGAAAGAGAAGCAGCTTAGTTATTCAATCATAATTGGTAGGAAAATAAACTCTTAGGGAAAAAGGGGAAGAAACATAATGTGTCTGTTACTGAATAGACCATAACTTTAGGAAAAAACACAAAGTCGGTAAGATTGCTACTGAGCCAGGAGTGATGATAGATGCCTTAAATTCAGTGCCTGGGAGTCAGAGCAGGTAGATCACTGTGAGATCAAGGTCAGCCTGGTCTACGTAGTGAGTTCCAGGCCAGCTGTGGCTACAGGGAGACCCTGTCCTCAAAATAAATAAATAAATTTTTTAAAGATTGCTACTGAATCTAACCAGATTAAAACAGCATTTAAAGAAAGTATTTACAGGGGTAGATGGCCTTTTAAAACAAAACAGAATGTAAGAAAAGTGCTGTGAGTTAGGCAGATCTCTGTAAGTTAGAATCCAGCTTGATCTACATAGCAAATTCCAGGTCAGCCAGTGGTACATAGTGAGACCCTATCTCCAAAAATAAATAAATAAATAAATAAATAAATAACGTTTGTGAGAGTGTAAAGAAGAGTTACAGAACATTCCCAAGCAGGGAATTCCAGATAGGGTTCCAAGCTTCGCTAGTTTACAGTTTTAAAGGCCAGGGCTACGACCACATGGAACAGAACAATTCATCCTGTATTCAAGACCAGTTTAGTCCCTCCTATTCTGAACTTAGAATTGTGACTTTTCTTCTGCTGGAGAGAGCAAGAGGCTCACAGGACCATCATGTGTGCTCACCTTCAAAAGCTCCTTACTGCAAGCCAGACTCATGCTTCAGCCTAGATTACAGAATAATGGGAGCCAAGTGGAGGGAGGCCCTGGAGGATGAAAGGCCATTTTCCACATTACAGTTCAGCCAGCTCCCAGCTGAGCAAAGCTACAGATGTGATACCATGGACAGCAGAAATGCCCAGATGACCAAGCCTGTCAGACTAAACCTTCCTGCTGTATTTGGGGCTGTTAGGTAGGTAGTATATTCTCCATATTCCATTTCTTTTAAAAATTTATTTAGTGCATGTGCACGTTTGTGTGTGTGTATTCATGAGTCATGGTGCTCAGGCGGAAGTAAGAGAATAACATGTGGCAGTTATAAATGCTGAAAAAGTATAATCTCTAGAAAACTTATTCAAAGATTCATTCTGGCAGGGACTAGGCAGAAAAAGAAGAGAAGGGACTGGTATTGTCTATTTACTATTTTCTACTTGCCCAATAGTCAGGAGGGCAGGACAAATGACTGGTTTCTTAGAACAAAATTTAATCCCATTAAAACTTACTAGAAAATGGCTAACATTTTTTCCTAGGCATGCTAAATTATTCCCAGGTAAAGTTATAAATACCTTTAGGAAAAAATGATTTTGTCATAAGCCTAGCATACAGTTCAAGAGGACTTTCTTCAAAACTGGAAATGCTGTCAATCTTTTTTATTCAATATAGCAGCCACTAGCCACAGTGAGTACTTAAAGTATGGCTAATGGGACTGACAAACTGAAGTTTTAAGCTATATTTGATTCTGACTAACTGAAATACTGAAATTTAAACAGCCTCATGTGGCTAGTGGGTTTTGTTGGGACAGTGAGCTGACAGCACAGGACTAGACCTCCCAGCTCTCTGTACCACTCACTTTGGCCTTCCTTTATACCTCACTGCCTTAGCATATACTCATGCTCTTTCCTGCCATAGGTCTTTGTATTTGTGGTCCCCTCATCTTGGAATGTTCTTCCTTCCTCTATTGTCTTTTTTGTTTTCTTTTGAGTTTTTTGTTTTGTTTTGTTTTGTTTTTAGGTCTTTTTGAGACAGATTTCCTCGTAGCCTCAACTGGCCTGGAACTCGCTAAATAGACCAGGCTGGGCTCAAACGCACAGAGATTTACCTGCCTTTGCCTCCCGAAGGCTGATAGTAAAGCAGTATGCCACCATGCCCAGCTGTCCTTTTTCTTTCCTTTTTTTCAGAAAGGGTCATGCTATGTAGCCCTTTGAACTCACCTATGTAGCACAGGCTGGCCTCAAGCACATGACCCTCCTGTCCTAGTCTTCCCAGTCTTGTACACAATCACATCTGGCTTTTCCAAGCTCTTTATCTGATGAATTATACTGGTTCCCTCACTCTTTAGAACTATTTACTAACTAGTTTAGTTATCTACGGGTAATCTTTTATTTTTTTATTTTTAAAAAATAGTTTATGTGTATGAACTATTTGCCTGCATGTGTGTAAGTGCACCTGTGTCTTTCAGTGCCTGTGGAGATCAGAAGGTATCTGAACCCCTGGAACTGGAATTATGGACAGTTGTTAGCTGCCATGTGGGTGCTAGGAATTGAACCTGGGTCCTCTCCAAGAGTAATTAGTGCTCTTAACAGCTGAGTAATCTTTCCAGCCCCCAATGAGTAATCTTTTATTTCTTCACTACTATTACCCAATGAACCTGGGTCCTGTGCAAGAGCAATCAATGCTCTTAATCACTGAACCATCTGTCTAGTCCTCAATGGGTAATCTTTTATTTCTTAACTATTAATACCCAATCTACTCAACCTTGGGGCCACAATTAAGGTTCCACTTGATCCAGAACCCTGCATACCCTGACATCACTGTATTCTCACTTCCATATTCCTACCACATGGGTAGACAGAATACTATTTAGTCCTTAGTGAGTGAGCATTTAACTAATACCTGATGTCCTCTCATAATTTCAATTGAGGCTTCTCTTGGATACTCAATTTCTACCTAAAGAGTTATTCTTGCTATTTCAATCAACTCCCTCATTTCTAACACCCCCACAAGCATTTCCAATAAGACAGTCTGTGGTAATGCATGCAACCATGTTACCTCCTCTCTTGCCAGATTAACCTTCAGAAAGCTAGGCTCCATTTACTCCATATAACCCTGAACAAAAGGCCTTCAAAGGCACACATGAGGAAACCAATGTTAAGGAAACAGTGAATACTACAAGAGTCTTAGATAGTTTGCATGTTAATCAGAAAAGAAAGCAAATAGAAATGTTCCTGCAAAGACTCAAAATGAGAAAACTAAACTTACCACAAGTTCAAAAATGTCCATGAAGACAGAATGTCCCTTTGGGGTTTTCTCATTTAGACTAGCGGGAGACCAGATCCAATAGAAGTAAGTCCCATCTGAAGAGAGGTGCACAGTGCTCATAGTGCTGCCAGCAGGAAGGGGACTGGCTGGCATGGGCACTGTCTGGCACACCTGGACAGAAAGGAGGAGTGTTCGTTAGAGGAGTATGGAAATTCCATCTTCATGTGTCAGCTCTTTGATGCGTTCAAATCCAAAAGAAAATTCATTAGGCTTCTTAGTCAGAATAAAACTGTCATTTATCTCCAAGAATAACACATGACAATTATATGGAAAAAGCATAATAACTCATAAAATGGGCAGTAAAATAAATATGAACAGCCATACAACAAATGAAAACACTGACATTAATTCAAGCTACATTTCAACAGGAAAAATATTTACAAAATACTTTGAATATGCTATGCACGTATGTTCTAACATTTAAAACAAAATTTTAAAACCAGGATGGTGGTATATATTTGTCACCCCAGCACTCAGGAGGTAGAGGCCAGAGGATCAGGAGTTCAAGGTCATTCTTGGCTATAATAGCAAAATCAAGGCCAGCCTGGGTTACATGAGACTGTTAAAAAAATTTAAACAAATTTAAATTTTAAAAAATTTAAGCATTCTTATAATCTCAGCAATCCAGTCGCTGATGCAGGAGTACACAACCTTGAGAGAGAGAGAGAGAGAGAGAGAGAGAGAGAGAGAGAGAGAGAGAGAGAGAGAGAGAGAGAAAGGTTCAGAGAAAGAGTACCTTCAAAAATACTCCTAGTGTATAAATTTAAGACTATGAACTTTATGTCCCCAGCACCTAATTCAGAGCCTAACAAAACAAAAATCTACCAGGGTTTCTTTTTTTTTGATATTAATACTATATTAGGTTTCAGAGGTTTGTTTTGTTTTTCTGAGATAGGGTTTCACTATCTAACACTGGATGGCTCAAATTCCTGATCCTCCCGAGTGCTAATGATTCCAGGTATGCTTCCTAGCAAACTTTTTGAAAATTTGTATTTATTTATTTTTATTTTATGTATATAAATGTATGCCTGCATGTACATAAGTATACCTGTGATATGCAGTACCTGCAGAAGACAGAAGAGGGCATTGGATCCCCTGGAACAGGAGTTACGGACAGTTGTTAGCTGCCACGTGGGTGGTGGAATTTGAACCCAGGTCATCTGCAAGAACAGTCAGTGCTCTTAACCACTAAGCTATCTCTCCAGCCCCCGATTTTTTAATATATTTTATTTATTATTTTATTTTATGTGTGTGAGTGTATTGCCTGCATTAATGTAGCTGTTGTGTAACACCTGTGGAAGTCAGAAGACAGAATCAGATTCCTTAGAGTTACAGATGTTGTTAACAGCTATGTGGGTACTGGGAACCGAACCCAGGTCTTCTGCAAGAGCAGCCAGTGCTCTTAATCACTAAGTCATCTCTCCAATTTGTTATTTGGGGCTGAGAACGTAGCCCAGTGGCAGAGCATGTATGATAGAATGTGTGCAAAGTATGTGAAAGGTCCTGGACAAAGAGCCAACAGAAAAGAAAAAAAAAGTTTGGGCTGGTGCGGTGGTGCGTGCCTGAAATCTTAACAATAGGAAAGCAGAGGCAGGAGAACCACTGAAAGATCAATGCCAGTCAGGGATACATAGCAAGGCCCTGTCTCAAAGAAACCAACAACAAAGTGTGCTGACTGGGTATGGCTGTACATGTTTGTGATCCCAGCAGAGGGCTCAGGAATTCAAATTCATCCTCAGTCACATAGCAAGTTTAAGGTCAGCTGGAACTACAAGAGAGAGACCTTGCCTCAAAAAAATTAAATAAATAAAATTAAGTTTGGGTGACAGATGGCTCAGTGAGTAAAAGCACAAGTCTGACCACCTGAGTTTGATTCCCGGGTCTCAAGGTAGGAGAGAGCTGACTCCTGAGAGTTGTCCTCTGACCTCCACATGTACTATGGCATTTTCTTTTTCTTTCTTCTTTCTTTCTTTTCTTTCTTTCTTTCTTTCTTTCTTTCTTTCTTTCTTTCTTTCTTTCTTTCTTTCTTTCTTTCTCTCTCTCTCTCTCTCCTCTCTCTCTCTTCTCTCTCTCTCTTTCTTTCTTCTTCTTTCTTCTTCTTTCTTTCTTTCTTCTTCTTTCTTCTTCTCTTCCTTTCTTCCTTCCTTTTTTTCTTCCTTCCTTCTTTCTTTCCTTCCTTCCTTCTATCAATCTATCTAAATTAAATCTGTCTCACATAATGAATGAAGTTTTTAAGTATTTTTTTAAAAAACATGTTTGTTGTTGCAACATGAAGAACACATACACAGGTGCTGAAGAAATAGCTCAGCTTCCTGCTCTTCTGACCAGAGTTCAGTTCCTAGCAACCATGTTATGTTGGGCAGCTATAACTCCAGCTCCAGAGGATTTGACTCTCTCTTCTGGTCTCCTTATATATGGCATACATTGACACAGACACATACCCATAAACATAAGAACACACAGGCAAGATGGATCAGTGGGTAAAGGAACTTGAGTTCAAGCCTGATGACCTGAGTTCAGTCTCTAGGATTTATATGGTGGACAGAGAGAGCAAACTTGCACAAATCTTATGTTCCCACCTCACTTCCCCAAAATAAATATATGTAATAATAATAAACGTAATAATAATAATAAAAGTTAAAAAATTAAGGAACACATTTACTCAAATAAAAATAAAAGCAAAAACAAAATAAACAAACCAAAAACACATTCACTCAAATCTGGGAAATTTTCAAGACATTAAAAAAATAAACTATAACAACTAATAGAGGGCCATGATAGAAAGAAAATATATCAATTATTATGATGATGATTTCTGCCTCCCAACTACAAAGGTATTATTGGGCATTTCTACTCACCTGAAGGGTGTTCTGGTCTATGATCTGGAAAAGGGAGTGAGGTTTATTGTCAAAAGACACAGGCCGATGGAGGAGATGGCCACTGCCATAAGCCACCCATCCTGGCTCCAGCTCCTCATTGCGGCAGTACACAAACCCTCTGGAAGAGACACAAGTGGAATCTGAGGCTGGGTTTGTAGCTCTACACAGGACTGCAATGGACACATTTCTTGTCTAATTCTTTCAAATTAGTAGGCAAAATAGCTGAAGACGAGGAACCATGTATAGCTTTGGAACTGACAAAACTATAGCCAATATTAATATTCCACAGTGAAGGAAGAAAAGTCAGGGAAATGGTCTGACTAACTAAATATATATAAGATTCTCACACTGTGGTTTCTTTTACCAAAATTCATAGATTTCAATTGAAAGTTACTCCTAATCTAATGTCAAATCCAAGTACAAAAAAGATTTAACTAGGGAAATGTTCATTTGTAAACATGAAGTCATGTTATTATTTTATAAAAATCCTTAAACCAAGCTGTAATCAGGGGGTAGAGGAGGGAGGATCAGGAGTTCAAGGTTATCCTTGGCTATACCGTCAGTTTGAGGCCAACCTGTGCTATATTGAGGCCCTATCTCAAAAAAAGAAAAAGGACTGGAGAAATGGTTCAGTGATTAAGAGCACTTCCTGCTCTTTCAGAAGACTGGAGTTCAGTTCACAGTGCATAATCGGGTAGCTCACAAACACCTATAACTGCAGCTCCAGAGGACCCAATTCCCTCCTGGCCTCATGAGCACTGCATTCACATGGACATACACACATACACATATAATTAAAACTAAAATTCTTAGCCAGGCATAGTGGTGCTCACCTTTAATCCCAGAATTCAGGAGGCAGAGGCAGAGGCAGGTGGATCTCTGTGAGATCAAAGCCAGCCTAGTCTACATATCAAGTTCCAGGCCATCTGATGCTACAGAGAAACCCTGTCTCAAAAAAAGAAAAAAGAAAAAGCCAATAAAATAAATAAAAAATCTTTTAAAAAGATCCTGATACTCAAAAAGCATTTCCAGCTAGACAACCAAACACCTCAGACAAAACAAAGCAAACATGTTCTTCTTATCGAACAAGAAGGGTAAGTGACAATAAAAGCTCATGTATATTTCAGACTTGCTGCTTCATTTATAAAGTATGAAGAATCAGAACACAGAACAGTGTCTTCTTCACAGACATATGTTAAGAGGAAAACATCCCAGTCACATTCAATAAGTTCTTAAAACTGACCTGAGAGTACCATGTAATCCAGAACCCAATTTGCTTACTCCTCTTCCAACTGAGTTGGTAGTGTACAGGTAAAGCCCATCTGCGGTAAGACAGCGTCCCAAGTCACCATCTGAAATCAGTTTCAAAGGTTTTCATACATAGGCTTTGTCTAATGTGGTTATAAACATGGTTTTTCAATAATAACAACAATGGAAAATAAGCAAAAGATAAACCCCCAATTAAAAGAAAAATGTCAACAATATGACTTTCGGGGTAGCTGGTTTGAACCTCCAAAATTAAATAAAAAAGAACTTGTGGGGAGAGGGACCAATTTCAGGGAAAGAGGACAGACAGTTATTAGCATAAAACTTTGCCCTACCTGTCAATTTTTTTTCTCTTTTGAATAGAAAAAGGACTAAGTCAGATTTAACATTCCCAATGCTGATTTGAATAACTAAGAATCATATACTTTCACAAACTAGTGCCTAGTAAAAAGGGAAAGTGCTCTTAAGAATCCTAACAGTATTAGGTGACCTTGGGCCTCTTTAAATTGCAGTTTCTTCATCTATAGTATAAGGATCATAGCATGTCCTTGGGTATTACTGTGATGGTTAACTGAGCTAACACAGGTAATGCACCTACAGTGTTCTCTAATGCTAAGGTAAATGGAATTCTATACTAACAGAATATGTAGAACCAAACAAAAACAGCTTCTATGGACTTTCCATTTGGATATCCCAATCTTGATTCTGGAAAAAAGATCAGAAAAGTATAACTTCCTTTCTCTCTTTTTTTTATTGTTTTTTAATTTTTTAAAATTATGTTTATTAGTAATTAGTGCGCATATATGCGTCTATGTCCACACACATACATACCATGCGTTTGTATGTGGAATCCAAAGGACAACTTATAGGAGTTGGTTCTTTCCTTTCACCTTGTGAGTTGTGAGCATTGAACTCTGGTCATCAGGCATGACAGCAAGGGCTCTTACCCACAAAACCATCTTGATGGCCCAACTTATCTTCTTTTAAAAAACAACAGGTATATTTACTATTTGGCCTCTGTCTTTCCTAATCTAAAAGACAGCTTCTCTATCATGACAGTAAATGACTTACTAATTTATATTTCCAAGAATTTACTTTAAAATAAGGCTTACAGGTAAAGTTTGCAGTGTTTACTTTCATAATCTTTCTATTCACTGTATTTCTGGGGAGTTTGTCTGAAGTGAGTAACATTAGAGGAAATTCAATTTACACCACTCAAATTAGCACTGAGTCTGCTGTTACAAAAATTTAGTCTATTTATCTGAGACAAATGGGACCTGTACCTATTAGTTCCTTAAAAAGCAAAATTTAAAAAAACAGTAAAGTACATAATTGCTTAAAAAATATTAATTTTGGAGAGGCAGAAGCAGGTGGATCTCTGTGAGTTCAAGGTCAGCCTGGTCTACATAGTGAGTTCTAGGCTGGCTGGAGCTACAGGGAGACCCTGTCTCAAAAAAGATAAAAAAACAATAACAACCATATATATATATATATATATATATATTTTACACCTTAAACATTTCATTGTTATGTTTTTGGTTGTTGTTGTTTCTGAGAAAGAGTATCATTAAGTCACACTGGTTAGCCTGGAACTCTCTCTTTAGGCTCACAGAGATTCATTTGCCTCTGCTTCAAGTGCTTGGATTAAATGCATAAGCCACCACACCTAGCCCATAGCCCATCTTAAACATTTTAACTTAAAACTTGTAAATTATACTTATTTGCTAAATCTTTTTTATGTGAGTCTATCAAAAGGTAGGAGTGAAGGGAACCAAACAAAACTGGTCAGGAATTGACATTACTAAAGTTAAGTGTGAATTTAAGCTTTCTCTCAAATTCTGCCTAATGTTTCAATATTAAAAATTACAACAAATTATTCTAACTACGAAGGGTAAGGCAAAGAAACTCCTTGAATCCTAGTGTTCAAGGACAGCCTGGGTAATACAATAAGGACCTGTCTCAAAAGTAAGAGACAGACAGACAGACAGAGAGCGAGGAGAAAAGGAAGAGAGGCACAGAGAGAAAAGAAGAGGAAGAAGAAAAGGAGGATAGGGAAGTGAGGAGGAAAGAGAGGGAAAGAAAGAAATATTCTAAAAGTATTAGAAAAGCACTTTCTACCTGAACAAAAAAGCAACGGTACAAGTGGATGGAAAGCAAACACATCGGCTGAATCCAACATCCCTTGAAAGCCTCCCCCTAGGGAGACAGTAGATAAGGTGAAGAGAATATAGAGAGTGCTTCAGTTCTATGAAAAAGCTGTAGCTTCTTGTCTAAGCACTGTCTAAGCACAGACAAATGGTCTGTTTCTCCCACTAATTCTGGGTCATGGAAGGTCATAAATCCTCTGCAGAAGCCTTTCTTGCCTTTATTCCAGCCCTCTCCAGAAGGAACAGTGAATTGTGACGGGCATGGGCGTTGAGCTGTAAGGAGCTAGGCAGCCCGATGCTCAGACTGCATTTCACGCTTCAGACTTACTCAGGGAGAAGCCCCACGGAGGATGGGAAAAGGAGGGGTGAGCTGGACAGACTCTCAACTCCATATATACCTATGCAACAGAAACTTCTCTGAGGCTTTAAAACAGTTACTGCTCAAAGAACTCTTCTGAGATTTCTCTTTTCTTAGTCCTATGTTATCAGTTACATAATAGTTAATGACATAGTTTGATATGATGTTACAGTAATGCCACTATAATAACTGATAGTATCAAAACAAGCACCAATTACAATAGCAAACTGGTATGGAAGAAAGACTGACTTTTGGCATTCTGTGCTCCACCAGTAGGAGGGTAGTACACAGCATGTTGAGCAAAGCCAAAGAGCCTGGGCGTGGAACCTGAATGTTGGCTGGCCCACACATTTATCAAACCAACACAAAGGCCAAATTCATCGGGAAAGTCTGTTAAATAGGTCACTTAACATAGCTTCTGCCACAGCAATGATGGCAGCATATACAAGTCCCATGCAACTTCAAACCAGTAAAAATCCCAGCATAGACATGAGGAAGTAGATAAGAAACCTCAACCCCACCTAACGAAAGTGTGGCAGCTTATGGGTGCTGGGAGAGTCAGAGACAGTCTCTTTGAAGCATGAGACCCTTGGTAGGTTAACTAGGCTCTAGTGGATAGACACACAATGAAGGACATACGCAGACACAAATTAGACTCTATTGGCCTTATTATATATACAATAGAACACACTAAATTGGGTCGAGGAGGCAATAAGGGGAGGTGCAGATAGGGGAGGGGATCTAAATACCATCAAATTATATTGTATGAAAATCACAAAAATTCAATTTAAAAAATGAACCAAAAATTTTTTTAAATGGGGAGTTTGGGGATGGAGAGACGATTTGGATATTAGGAGCACTGACTGCTCTTATTTGAGTCTCAGCACCGCATGGCGGCTAACAACCATCCTTAACTTCAGTTCTAGGGGAATTCGACATTCTCTTTTGATCTCCATGGTACATTTACAAACATGCAGACAATACACTCACACACATAAAAATAAAATAAAATACTTTAAAACACAAAAATAAAAAGGAAGCTTCTGCCATTTTTGCTGAGGTCACGTAATAAGCAAGCATATAATCCTGCAAAATTGTGAAAACATCTCAACACAGCCTAATCTGTCTAAAGGAATTAACAATCCATATGCCTTTGAAACTTCTCACTTTTTGCTGTAAGGACAAGAAGGGTCATTAACACACACACAACAACTATTAAAAGAAATAGTATCCCATAGCAATATCTGATACTCTTATACTGGACCAAAATTCTAACTACAGGCCTAAACTCAAATACCCAGGAATCAATTTAAGTAATCCATGAGAACTGACAGGATTAGAGGAAGCCCCTTGCCTATGATAGTAAAACCTATCCATTTTCTTACCTCATTGATCATCAGCTTTTATACTTTTACTGATGAAGCAAACAATGAACACATCATATAGGAATACTGAGCTCTGAAAATGTTTGTCACAATGATCTAAAAGCCAGTCTTCTCACATCTTAATATCAATCACAGGACACTAAACCCCTATGTTACCTTTATTTTCAGAACTGGAGCCAGTGTTGCTATCTGGTGCAGGCAACATGTCTTCATACCCCCATGATACTATGTGTTTGCCCCCAAGCAAACAGGAGGGGGATCCAGGTCCCCCTTCCAAAAGCAGCAGCCTGTAAGAGGGTGGAGGAGAATTGCAAAGACCTGAGATTGTCCATTCCAGCAAAATATATTTACCAGCTCAAAGAGCAAATTCAAATAGTTTTATATAAATTTATATCTGAAAAGATATTCACAGCATATTTTAATGAAAAAAATTATAAAGCAGAGCTTATAGAAATGTTACAATAAAATTTTGGACTTGGAAGATAGCACGTCAGGAAAAAGTGCTAGCAGCATAAATCTGATAACCTGTCTGTGTTTGATCCCTGGAACCCATGAGAAAAGCAGGCAGCTGTGATATACACCTGTAATTCCAGCACTACTACAGTGAGATAAAAGTGGAGGTAGGAGAACTGCCAGCTCGCAGGCCAGCTAGCCAGGAGTATGCAGTGCAGAAACAAGAGACAGTGCTTCAACCAGGTGAAGGCAAGAGCTGACTCCCAAAAGTTGCCCTCTGACTTCCACATATATGCCATGACATTCATGCCTACACACACACACATACACACACACTAAGAAAAAAAGAAATTATTCAGGCCAGCAAGATGACTTAGCAGGTAAAGAAGCCTGCTGCCAAGCCTGACAACCTGAGTCAAATTCCTAGAACCCACATCGGGGAAGGAAAGAACTCTTATAAGTTGTCCTCTGACCTCCACAAGCATTTCACTCTGTGACAGGCACTTACCCCCACCACCTCCCCATACACAAAGAAATGTAATTTTTAAAATGAAGAAATACATAAAAAATAAAAATAAACTGGGCATGGTAGTACACACCTTTAATTCCAGCACTCAGGAGGCACAGTCAGGAGGATCTCTGAGCTCCAGGCCTCCCAGGGCTACACAGTGAGATTATGTCTTTTAAAAAATTTTAGCATATTCTTTTTTTCTTTGTTTTTTTAAGACAAGGTCTCTCTGTAGTCCCAGCTGGACTGAACTTGCTATGTAAACCAGGCTGGCCTTGATCTCACAGAGATCTGCCTGCCTCTGCCTCCCAAGTGCTGGAATTACAGGCATGCACTACCACATCTGGTTATTTATTTTTATTTTGTGTGTATGAGTATTTGCCTGTATGTAGGTAAGTGCACTCCATGCATGCAATGCCCATGAAGGACAGAGGAGGGCATTGGATCCCCTGGAATTGGTGTTACAAGTGATTGTCAGCTACCATGGGAGTGCTGGGAACCTCAGTCCTCTGGAAGATCAGTCAGTGCTCTTAACCACTGAGCCATCTTTCTGGCCCCTGAAATATATTCTTGAAAAAATATTTTTCAAATGTATCCATATGTATAATATATATATATCCATATGTACTGTTTATTTTTATTTAATTTGGGTTTTTTAAATTTTTAGATTTTTAGAAATAGTATCTCCTGTAGTCTAGTCTTGCCTTTAATTTCCTAATCCTCCTTCCTTTATTCCCCCAAGTGCTGGGATTAATAGGCAGGCACCCTTATATCTGCTTTTATGTAGTACTGGGGTTCAAACCCAGAGCCTCAAGTTTGCTAAACACTCTACCAACTGAACTACATCCTGATCCTAAATGTATGTATTTTAAATAGACAAATATGTATGTGAGTGAGAGAAAGAAAGAGAAAGGGACAGAAGCAAGAGGCACATGAATTAGGAAAGTGCATATACTAAAACATTACAAGTGGTTCTTATTGTATAATGGGATTATGAGTGATTTTAATTTCTTCTTTATACCTTAACATGGTGTCATCTCAAATTTACAACAGGAATTTATCACAGATTATTACATAATTTAAAATACAACAATAAAAAGAATATACTCTAGGAATATTTTCAAAGAAGGAAATATAAGAAACAAATTCTTAAGCAGTTTACTGTATTTATTCAAAACTATGAATTATTAATTCATAAGATTTAGCAATTTTACTTGTTGTAAGAACCTCTATGTACAAACCACCTCCCTTGTTTGGAAGAAGAATGAAGGTGCAAAGTGACAACTTACCTATATAGCACATCAGCAACAGGCAGGGAGCCCAAGTCAGTCTGTTTCTGTAATAGATGGACTGTGTGGACAAAAGTTTTCAAAGATCCCCTAAAAATAAGGACGGAATGGAAAATCACCAAAATTGAAAACCAAATTAACAACTCCTATTATTTTCACTAACCACATGGCAAAGTTCCAGAATGCATCTATCCACTTCTCCCAATGAGAAAATGTACAAAATACACTGGATCTTCCCCATCAGCAATGACTCATGCAGAACGTGACTATGGGAGCAGAAATATTCCAGTGACAGAGATGCTCTCTTTTTGCATCTGGAAAGAAAACACCCTCCCCTGTGCCACCCACAAAATTAAAGGCATAAGGCACCAAACTCCTGGGGATCACGTGTGGATCGTTTCCATTACCATATTACCTACTCTACAGAAATGATTTCAAAGGACGAAGCTAAGTCTAACAGTATTTCCAGGCTTGGTCTATCAAGCCTTTGTTAAGTTCATTCATTTCACTTAACATCTCACTTACAGGATTCACTATGAGCTGACTTCCTTGTGGTTCCCAAAGCTGGAGGCTCTGAGAAGACTGTAATACAGTCAGCAGGATTGAAAAGAAGGTGCTTTTAAGATGCACACGATCTCCCTGGCCATATTTCAGGTATAAATCACAAGAACACTTCCCAAACTAAATGATCCTCTATATCAGATGAGCTGATTAAGCTTGTTGTCTTCTTCTCTTAGCCAAGGCTTTAATTGCCAGGTATCATTTGCCTAAACCTCAACAGAAATGGAATACTTAACACTGGACCAAGCAGACCTTGAGCCTCCTCTTAATTGCTCCTTTCACTAGCTCTTATGTTCAAAGAACAAAAATCAAAGCACAGTATAGGGCACAGAAGTAGCATAGTATAAAAGCACCACCTGGAAGCCTGGGCACATGGGTGCTGCCGCTCACAGCTACACAATCTGTCCTGTCACCTAAGTCCTATGGATTCTTCTTCCATCTGTCCAACAGGGGCACCTCCCTGAAGAACAGTGAGGTTCATATTATAGGACAAAAGTATCAACACTTGGAAAATTTAGAGCCATTAGTCAATGCTAGAAGTGAGCCTGCTAGTCTCAATCAGATTTTAAGAGGAAATTTAAACTCCTTTCATGATTCACAGTCCCTACACGGCATGATCCAAGCCAGACCAACCATACCTCCTGCCCCTTCCCTCCTTCTTTCCACTCCAAAGACCCTGTCTTCTCTGCCACTTGCTGTCTCTCTTTTATGGAATGCTCTACTGCTGACTCTTTGGTATGACTAGCTCCTTCTCATCACCCAGGCCTCAGTTCAAATGCTACCTCTCTAGGAAGGTCTTCACTGGTAGCCGCCAATCCTGCCCCAACCCCACTCTATCAAAATGACCTATTTTCTTTTCCTGTGGTGGTATCACTCTAAAATTACCTGCTTACATATATGTGGCTGCCCTCCTCAGTCTTATATAAATTCTGAAATACTAGGAACCATGTGCCTAAACACCACTGTTTCTTAACCACCGAGAAGAGTATCTTGTCCGTGATAAGCGAGCATGAAGATTTTGCAGAATTAATCACCCTGAGTCCATTCAACTGTCAGCTCTGCCAAGTTAGATACCTTGAATTTCTGTATCCCTAAAATTTAGCAAGGCTCCTATATGCCAGAGATGTTAAATAAATATTACTTTTTTAAAAGATTTTTTTTTTAATTATGTGTTTCTATGGATAAAAACCAGAGGTACTGGATCCCCCTGTAACAGCTATTACCTGCCTGATGTGGGTAACTGGGAACCAAACTCAGGTCGTCTAGAAAAGAAGACAGTACTCTTAACTGCTGAGCCATTTCACCAGCCTAACAAATATTACTTGTAAATCAGGTGTGCTGGTGAATGCCTGTGATCACAGCACTTGGGAAGCTAAAAAGGGAGAACCTCAAATTCCCAGAGAACCTCAGCTATATAGCAAGACCTATCTCAAAAAAGTTGAAAAGCAAAATAAAACTAAAGGAAAATATTAGTTAGCTAAATGAATAAACAGCTTCATAATAGTTTTCGGAAAAGTTATTTGTTTTCTTGGTTTTTGTTAATACTTTGGTTTTGCTGGGTTGTTTTGTTTTGGGGGACAGGGTCTCACTAAATAGCCCTGGGATGGCCTGAAACTTGTTATATAGACCAGGTTGGCCTTGAACTCACAGAGATCTGCCTGCCTCTGTTTCCCAAGGGCTGGGATTAAAGATGTGCATGACCACACTCAGTCCAGAAAAGTTGTTTTATCTTTCAAAGTATCAACCTCAAAGAATCAATACTATGCCCCTAATGACTTCATTAAAGGGGATGATCTAACCCTGAAAAATACATGAGTTCTGAGGCAAGTAAAGTCTATGATACAGTGATAATGTTAGCAACAAAATGTGGAAAGCATTTTTTTTTTTAACGAAGAAGAAACTAGAACTGAGCAGGAAGCTTCCTCTCTGCTGGCTAGCTTTCATAGTGCTGGAAGGTGCCATGCGGGCTGCTGGAAGAGGAAAGCCATCAACAGACTTATTCAGTTATGTACCCTGAGTGCTATACTACTGACCTGCCAGGCAAGATGGTGCCACTAGTACAATACTGGAACAACTGCTATGAGTGTATGTCGGGGGTATAATTCACCACTGTCTAACTGGGTTTCAGATTCATGCCTGGTACCATAAACCTGGACAAAAGCCCTAAGTGGGTAAGCTACTATTCCTGTTATGCCCAGCAAACTGCCTTCCAAAAATATTCATGTCTATGTCCATAGCTTAGTGCTGCTGTCAGCTTTAGTTAGAGAAGCTTTATTCTGTAGTGTATGTCAGTCAGAGACTCATAAGTGGTTACAGTGCTAAGAATAAGTGACTGTTGAGTGCTCGTCTTAAATGGGACATCTGAATCACCCTCTGTACCTCAGGAAATATTATGGCATAGGGGACACAAAAAATTTAAGAGCAAGAAGAAGGGATGGAATGCTGTAGAATGATGTTTTCTGCATATGACATGACTGTTTCACTAAAAAAATTTACAGCAGCTGTGAACACCTGCACAAGATTGGGCTTATCAATACTGCATCATGGAGGGAGGGTGTTCCTGAGGACTCACCATCCCTCGGGATCTATAGGCAACTAATGATTGCTGGAAGAGGGAGAGCATTGTCTTTGGTGATGTAGCCATTGGTAAGTTGCTCATGCTCCTGTAAGTAACCCTAATTAAACTCACTGGATCACAAAAAAATTTAAAAAGAGAAGCAGAAGCAGAAACAAAAGAAGAGGAAGAGGAAAAGGAGTAAGAAAAGGAGGGGGAGGAGGGAGGAAGAAAAGGAGAAGCAGAAGGAAAAAGAAAAATGAAAACCATTTCACATTTGTGCCTAATGGAATTTGTAATCTCAAATACACAAAGCAATTTTAATAAGTATATGTGGTTAGACTGAATTTTGGTACAAATTAAAAAGTGAGTTTTATGATCCAATGTTTAATAACAAATGCTCAAAATAAAAGAATTGATTAGTCTCAACATCCTGTCTGAAGATAGTACTGTCTAAAAGGCAGTTTTCTCAAAATGGAACTTTTACATGATAATAAATTTAAGGCTCAAAATTGCCTGTTACACATGCAGAAAATAATCAATCTAACATAAAGTCTTTACAAAGAAAATTATTTCTGTATCACCCAATGTCTCCAGAATGCAGTTCACATTAGACTTTCCACTATCTACCATAGTCTTCAAAAACTAACCTATGACAGTTTGCTCTAGGCAAAGAAGCTAACAATAGAGAATGGTGTTATTTTACTTTAAAAATAGAAATTCAGTCAACTGAAGGTCAATTTTGAAACCATAAAGAGAAAAATAGAGGGGGAAGCCATATATACTTAAGAATTTGGTGACTGGAGAGATGGTTCAGCAGTTAAGAGAACTTGCAGCTCTTGCAGAGGACCCGGGTTCAATTCCCAGCAGCCACATAGTGGTTAACAACCTTTCTAACTCCAGTTCCAAGGGATCTAAAGCCCTCTAACCTCTACTGGCACTGCATGACATGGATGCACTTATGTATATGCAGGCAATACACTAATATACATAAAATAATAAATAAATAAATAAAATATTTGCTAAAAGAAAAAAAAAAGAATTTTAAAATCCTTCTCCAGGAAGAATTTCCCTACATGCCTGGGATAAAATTTTCAAAAACGGTAGAACTCTCCCACCTCCCTGAAAAAAGATTCTGAGGACAAAAGACAAATAAGTGACACTAATCTGTCAGACCATGAATTTATTGGTCTTGAGATAACTCAGAGAAAAACAAGGAGGAAGCATTACATGTGCTGCCAAGGCAAGGACATTCAACACTGAAAACAGAGAGGCACAACTGAATGCTAAGACTTCCATTAATACAACTGTAGAAGTCACGGGGTCACCAAGTGGCACACTGTCATTTACCTTACCTTGCACACGCCAAAGCCACCAGGGCAGCAGCAGCATTTTCCTTTTGTTTGTGTGGGATATGTTGGCCTGTGTCAGCAGTCTCCTCTAGCCAAGAACAGAGCAAAGTTTCTATTCCATTGAGACAGTCAGCAGGCTCCTTGGTCAAGCTCAAAGGCTGACAGTCACGCAGGCAGTTCAATAGCACCTCAGCAGTTATGTTACAGAGAGAGGGGTCTGTTCTACTCTGGGACTGAATAAGAGGGAAGACCAGCAGGAGGCCCATCCGTGAGGTGAAGGGCGCTTGCTCAGGTTGCTGAAGCAAGCCCTGGCGCTTGAGCAGGGCCAAAGTCTCTTCATCACCCGAGCTTTCCCTTTCGTGCTGTTCTTCCAAGGCTAGCTGGCGCTGGGCATTCCACAGTCCTCGCAAGGCATTCAGGCGATATTCCAGGAGGCGAGCATAGGCATTGCTCTGATTCCCACAAACAGAGCGTAAACGGTCTGCTAACTCAGATGGGTTCTTGGTCTCAAATGTTAAAATCTAAAGAAAAATACAATAGAGAAGTGGTTATGTGTTGGCTTCACCAAAGTCATTATGAAAGCAGTATGTTCAATGCTATCTACAAGTGGTCCACACTGCCAGGCATGGTGGCTCACACCTGTAATTCCAGCTCTCAGAAGCCTGAGGCTTGAAGATCATCACAAGTTCCAGGCCAGCCTGAGCTACAGAGTGACACCTGTAAAAAGGTAAAACAAGAGGCCAGAGAAGTGACTAAGTGAATAAAATGCTTGCTCTAGGAACATGAGGATTCACTGGAGTTTGTGCTCCACAGGTGTAGCCACCCACCTATAATCCCAGCACTTGAGAGGCAGATATAGGAGATCCCCAGAGCACGTTGGCTAGCTAGACTAGTCCAATCAATAAGCTCTGGGTTCAACTAAGAGACCCTGCCTTAATGATTAAGGAGGAAAGCAATCAAGGAAGACACCTGATGTCAACCTCTGGCAACCTCTGGTCTCTACTCACACACATGCAAACACACATATACACACATGCACACCCACACAGATACATGCAAGGAGAGCAAAACAAACAAAAAATTTTAAGTAAAAATAGTCCATATCAAAAATTATTCCCACTGCAATCATACAGAAACATGGACTGTAAAGTCAGGTCTTTCCTGATAGAAATCCCTGAACCGGGCTTTTCCATTAATTCTCTCTTTAAAATCCAGAATAGAGCACCTGGGAATATAGCTCAATAGAACAGATGCTTAACATGCTTTGATGCAATCCTCAATACCAAAAATACATACATACATGCATGCTGCATGCATGCATAAATTGAAATTAGAGCCAATTAAAAGAATCCAAGACAGTCATAGTGGAGCAAGATAATAATCCCAGCACCCAGGAGGCTGGGGCATGAGATGAAAAGATCAAAGTCAGTCAAAAAGAAGGAAGTGAATGGAAGATAGGAAGGACCCAAATCATAAAAGCATGATATAGAAATTTAAAATACAGATTTTTCTTTACTTTTCTCAAAAGTATCTTCCCCTCTGACTTTCAGGTATACCAAGAAATGGACCTTTCCCAGTCTGTATGCTCTAACTTGAATTGATGTATGTACATTCTGCATCCTAAATTTCCTTTGATTCTTTATCTTGAGAGTATTGGCTCTTACCTAGTTGAAAACCTAAGTTCCTGAAAATCTAGAGGATGCCTCCTGAGAACTATATGGTTTAGCAAGAAAATATAGGGATTATAAGCATGTAACACCATGCCCGGTTCCAGAGCCTCTATTCTTGAACTAATGAATATTGAATGACTCACCGCAGGTCCTTTTATAAAACCACTGCTTTCAGTAACTGCTTCTGACCAAACTGTCATTAGAAAATTAATGCTTTTCTCTTTAAAACAGGGAAAGTTACTTAAAGAAAAGGGAAGATACCTGTCAGGCTTTATCAGAATGGTCACTAACTACACTCTAGAGTGGTAAATACTGAAGTTACTACCTCAGTTAAGGAACTGACTCCCAAAGAAATTCACAACCTTAATGTAACTTTATTATATATGTGTTTTTAGCTCAGACAACAACAGTCATTCTGAAAAGTCTAACAGAAGGTAGACAAAATATTCCTTGCAGGCCAAATGTAATTTTGACCAAGATTCAAATAGTTAACATAAGAAAAATTACATTGCCGGTGTGGCAATAAACAAGTGTGACTCCAGCACTTAGGAAGTCGGTGCAGGAGAATTAAGAGTTCAAGGTCATTCCCAGCTACACTGCGAGTTTGTGGCCATCCTGAGCTATATGAGACCTTGTCTCAAAAAAAAAAAAAAAAAAAACATAAAGAGCTTTCCTGGAAAATGGTTCAGCAATTAAGAGCATGTACCACTCTTGCAGAGGACCAGGATCTGGTTCCTAGCACCCACATCAGGCGTCTCACATCAGCTTTATACCTCCAGTTCCAGGGGATCTAGCTCCCTCTGGCTTCCAAAGGCATCTGCACACATGGAGCACATAAACTCATGAAGGCAAACATACACATAAATAAATGAATCTGAAGAGGAAGGGGAAGGAGGGAGGGAGGGAGGAAAGGAAGAAGGGAAGAAGGATAGATTAGAAGGATGATGGTTCAGTGGTTAAGAGAACTTGCTGCTCCTGTAGAGGATCTGTTTGGTTCCCAGCACCCCCATCAGGTAGCTCATAACTGCTTAGAACTCTAGCTCCAGAGAATACCAGCACATACACATGATGCACATACATATATGCTGTCACATACACATTTTTAAAAATCCTTTAAAAATGAGGGTAAAGCTAAATCACTTTTTTGAAAAAGAAAGAAAAGAAGTCATGATTAGAGCTGATTTTTTGCTTTCTGTTTTTTAGGGATAGGGTCTCATCATGTAGCCCTGGCCAGTCTGGAACTCCCTATGTAAACCAGGCTGACCTCAGACTCACAAAGATTCCCCCTGCCTTTGCTTCCTGAATGCTGGGATTCAAGGATGTATCACCATGCCTGGACTTGATTTAAAAACAAAGAAAGAAACAAACAAAATTGATATCTTGAAATAATTGTCAAACAAATGGTGACACAAAAAAAGTTAGGGAAGGGGCTAGAGAGATGGCTCAGTGGTTAAGGACACTTGCTGTTCTTCCAGAGGACCTGGGCTCAATTCCCAGCACCCACATGGTGGCTAACAACCATCCACAACTCCAGTTCCAGGGGATCTGACATCCTCTTCTGGCCTCTGCCAGGCATTGCACACATGTGATACTTATGTACATGCAGGCAAAACACTCATAGACATAAAATAATACATAAGATAAAATTTTTAACAAAAGAAAATGTATTTTATTGCCAGGATTCAGGAAATAAAGTACCTTTAATCGCAATACTTGGCAGGCAGATCTCTGTTAAGTTTGAGGCCAGTCTAGTCTACATAGCAAGTTCCAGGTCATTCAAGATCACATAGTGAGACCCTGTCTCAAAAGAAAAAAACAAAACAACAACAAAAACCTTACTCATTTCTTGTAGTTGCTCTGATGTAAAACAACAGACATAACTGGGCATGGTGGCACAAGCTTCCAGTCCCAGCATTCTGGAGGCAGAGGCAGGCAGATCTCAGTTAGTTCAAGGCCAGCCTGGTCTACATTGTGAGCTCCAGGCCAGCTGGGGCTACAGGGAGACCATGTCTAAAATAAGACCAAAAATAAATAATTACATAAAAATAAAACAACAGACATTTACTCCTGTCCAATTCCAAGGTCAGGATCCCAAATTACCATCACAAGACTGAAGATCTAGGCACAAGCCTCCCAAAGTGGCTCCAGCAGAGAGCCCGTTTCTTGCCTCTTATAGTTCTTGGTGGCAGCTGGCATTCCTGAACTGGTGGCTACGCTCTTTCCATCTCTGTCTTACCTTCTCTTCTTCAAGTACTCTTTCTCTGTCTCTCTTGTAGGACAGCTCTGAACCTTTAATGCATTTAGAGTCTACCACATCTACCAGATTTTCCTTATAAAGTAATAGCCCCAGGTCCCAAGGACCAGGATCTTTTTGTTTTCTTTCCAATACTCACAAATTCCGGATTGAACTTAGGGCCTCACACAAGCCAGATGAGCAGCCTACTGTTAAGCTGTACCTCTAGCCCTTTTTATAGGTTTTTTAAAAAACATTATTTTATGTGTATCCATGTTTTGACTCCATGTATGTATGTGTACCATGTGCCTGATACCCTTGAGGGCCAGAAGAGGGCATTGGATCTCCTGGAACTGGAGTTTCAGGCAGTTTTCAGGTACTGAGAACTGAACTCACGGCTTCTAGAAGAGCTCTTAACTCCTGAACCATCTCTCCAGTCCCATTGTTATGTTTTTATTTGAGACATGGCCTCAGACCCAGGCATAATAATATATACCTATAATCTTAGTATTTGGGAGGTAGAGGCAAGAGAATGAGGAGTTTAAGATCAATCTTGATTATATAGGTTCAATATCAGCCTAAGCTACATGAGACCCTTTTAACAGTTAGGGGGAGCTCACCAAGTTGTCTAGGCTAGACTTGAATTCATTCTGCAATCCTTGTATTTGTAATGTTCTGCCTCAGCCTCCCAAGTAGCTAATTATAGTGCCACCAGACCTGGTTAGACCTGATATCTGGAGAGGTCATTGTTCATCCTGCAATACCCAGCCAGCCAGCCTACAAACCCACAATCTACTTCTAGATAATTCCCCACAGAAATTATTTATTTATTTTTATTTTATGTGTATGAGTATTATGTCTGCATGTATGTAAGTATACCACCTGCATGCAATGCCCAGGGGTGCTACAGGGTGTCAGAGTCCCTAGAATTGGAGTTATGAACGGTTGTTAGCCAACTGTGGTGGTTTGAATGAGCATGTCCCCGATAGGTTCCAAGTATTTGGACATTTTGTCCCCAGTTGGTGATGCTGTTTTGGGAAGTCGTACAAGGTGTGGTCATGCCGGAGGAGGCACGTCACTGGGCACAGGTTTAGAGAGTTCTTAAGCCTTGCTGGATCTCTAGTCCCTCTCTTCTTCCTGTGCCTGGCTAAAGATGTGAGTGCTTAGCTGCTGTGTCTATTCTACCTACCTCTGCCACCATGCCTCCCCATATGATGGACTCTTGCTCCCTTGAAACCATATGCTAAATAAACTCTTTCTTTTATAAGTTCCCTTGGTCAATGGTTCTATCACAGCAACAGAAAAGTGACTTAATACAACAACCCACAACGTAGGTACTGGGAACTGAACCTAGGTCCTCTGCAAGAGCAGCAAAAGTGCTCTTAACCACTGAGCCATCTCTCCAAGCCCCTACAGACACTCTTAAAAACATGAAGCCAAGTAACAAGTACAAGAACAGTCACAGCACAATTGTTTAAAATCTCTACCAACAGGAGAATGGACACACTGTGACAATCAAAAAATACAAAGTCATGCAGCAATGGAAACAACAGAAGTGCAGCTCTGATCCATATGGAAGCATCATATAAAACATGCAAGCCAAAAACCATATTGCATACTAGTTATACAATGAAATCTTTAAAATATACAAACCGCCAGGCGTGGTGATGCATGCCTTTAATCCCAGCACTTGGGAGGCAGAGGCAGGTGGATATCTGTGAGTTCAAGGCCAGTCTGGTCTACATAGCAAGTTCCAGGACAGCTGGGGCTACAGGGAGACCCTGTCTCAAAAGAAGACCAAAACACACACACACACACACACACACACACACACACACACACACACACCTAAGCCCCATGCTATTTGGGGTTTTGTGCATAACATGATGAAATAATAAAAAGAAGAAATAGGAAATTGAAGAGTGTTTATGAGGAAGGAGAAGGGTTGGATTGCAGAGTACAGAGAGAGCTCTGAAGGTACCAGTAAGGACCTACCTATTGAAAACAAAGCAATTTATTTTCAAAAGGATAACCCCAAAATATATATGTATATGCACACATACACCATGTATACACAATATATCTCTATATATGTACCATATACACATACCGTTTTTAATACATGATAAGAAATACTACAGTTTATGTCAGCTTTTATTCTAGCCCTGGAAAGCAGATGTGGTCACTGAGCTCAATGCTAAGAAGAATGTAATGGTTTCTCTAGAGCTGTAGATCTATCCTGCATAGTGAGAATATTCCCAGTTATAAGGTGTGAAAAATCCAAGTGCTTCACACATTGGATCAGCATGAGCTGCTGCACAAGCAAGGCTTGGGGGCTTGCTGTGATTGTCTCTGCCTCTGGAAGGAGCTACTGGCTGTTTGATCTGGCAAGGCCTAGAGATAGCTATTTTAGACTGTCTCAAGTCTAAAGGTGCTACCAGCACAGTGGATAAAAACTAGCAATTCTGATAAACATCTTACAATGTATAGTATAGGCTAACCCATACCACAAAGAGCTATCTGGCCCAAATGCAGGAGTGCTGATTGAGAACTGTGGACTCACAGTTCTCTGTAGTAACCATCTGACAGAGTGCATGCAAGGCCAGTAACTGCCACTTCACACTACATATAAAGATGCAGTCTCTCCACAAGAGATACAGGACATTCCAGTTTGCAAAACTTTTTACTCCTCAGGATCTCACACAAGAGAGATACTAATTACATACTAAATTTTCATGTAAGATGCAGAGATAACTGTTAGGTATCAGACTGTTAGTTCCTTAAGGGTGAGGTCCTAGACTCAATCATATTTACATCACCTGCACTAAAAGCTCACTATTTTGAACTGTTTGTCCTGAAATTAATCCTAGCATATAGCATCTGGCATGCAGCAGTTACTAATCAGCATTAACTAATATTATTGCAAAACAATTATTCAAAATTATTTCAAATTCTGTCAAATAGCTTGTATGTAATTTTGTCTACTTTGTTCACTAATACATTTCTAAGCACCAGAGAATCTGGCACATGCTAGGTGCCAATATTCAACAGATACTAAATGATCCAAGGACTCAGCAGTGTACATATCTTTTCTCTCAAACAAGGCAAAGTGAATAAACACTCTTCCAAGTGTAGCCCAAACTGGCAACTGGCCTTTGTCCCATCCTTCCTGCCAGGTCGTTGGCTTCTGTCTTGAGCCTGGGTCCGAAAACAGGTGCAATCCACAACTGATTATCGAATAGGAGATGTTAAGTCTGGACCTGTGGCTAATGATTTGGCTGTATTAAGAACACAACTCAATAAAAATCCCTAATGATCACATCTCACCACTAAGAACCTCTAAGAAACTCAAGAAATGCTGCCTGATTCATGCCATGAGACTTTGCCCTTCTCAATTCCTGCTCACAACTGTGCTTAATGAAAATTGCCTGGAAACCCTGTCTATCACTTCACTGGTTATTTCTTCTAAATCAAAAGACTCCATTTTAAAATTCAATCCGTCTGTCGCCTCAATCTGCAAAGAACAAATGTTCAGAAAAACAAACTATCTAAAATTAAATGTGCCTTTCCTAGCAGAAACTTAATATATTGTTGGGGGGCAGAAACAAGGAGTTTAAGGAGAAGCCACTAAAATAACACAATACATATTCCTTAGACAAATCCCTCTTGAAAAAACGGGAAAAATCAGAAACTTCTAGTGAAATTGACATCAGACAATGCTCATTCAAAACAACAGGGACTACAGCCTCAAAGCTGTGCTCCTCATCTTGTAGTCCTTTGGACACAGGAAAGGAATACTCCTACACCTTGATGTCTTTTGGACATGGGAAGCCCACATTGCCTCACGCCCTGTAGTGTGATGGCATATGCCTTTATTTTTCCTAAGGTTTTTCTTTTCTTTTTTATTCTATATGTATGTGTGTATTGTGTGCATGTATGCAAGCGCACCCATGTTATGCAGCGCCAATGGAGGACAGAAGAGGGCATCAGATCCCCTGGAACTAGAGATAAAGATGGTTGTTAGCCACCATGTTGGTGCTGGGATTCAAATCTGGGTCTTCTGCAAGAACAGCCAGTGCTCTTAACTGCTGAGCCATCTCTCCAGCTTTTAATCTTTTAATCTCAGCACTCTGGAGGCAGAAGCAAGCAGATCTCTGTGAGTTTGAGGCCAGCTTAGCCTACATAGCAAGCTCTAGGACAGCCAAGGTTACATAGTAAAATCCTGTCCCCCAAATAAAAAGTATTATTAAGATTTAACTGTATTTATTTATATGTGTGTATTTGGGACAGGGAAGATTCATGCCATGATGCACATGTGGAAGTCAGAGGACAACTTGCAGGATTGGGTTCTTTATTTCCACCAGGTAAGTCCTGAGGATCAAAATAAGGTTGGCAGACAATGGCAAGTACTTTACCTGCTGAACAATCTTTGGGGCCATGTAACATTTTTATAAGATAATATTTCAGAAAGAACACAAAACAAACAGCACTCTTTCCTGAACAGTCTCAAAGGAATGTTTCAAGAGTTCATAGGAAAGCTAAACATGGTGATACATGCTTGTAATTCTAGCACTTAGGAGGATGGCCACAAGTTTAAGACCTGTCTAGGCCATATAAAATATCAGGTCAGCCAGAATTACAAACCAAGACCCTGTCTCCAAAAAAAAGGGATGAGAAATAGCTCAGTGTGTAAAGCATTTGCTATGAAGGTACAGGGAACTGAGTTCAGATCCCTAAAACTTGGTAAAGCTAGATACGGTAGTAAACACCTGTAATCTCAGTGCTTCTACAACTAGATAAGAGGTAAAATCAGGAAACTCCCCAGAAGCTTGCAGGCCAGCTAGTTTGGTATGTATAGTGTGAAACAGAGACCCTGATTCAAACAAGGTAGAAGACAGGGCTGGAGAGATGGCTCAGTGAGTTAAGAGCACTAGCTGCTCTTACAGAGGACCTGGGATTTGGTTCCCGGCAGTCACAGACAGTGAACTACACTTAACTCTAGTTCTAGGAGCTCCAACACTCCTCTTCTGGCTTCTGCAGGTATTGCATGACTCAGGTCTTCTTACATTCATGCAGGCAACACACTCTTACAGATAAAATAAAAATAATAAAAAATATATTTTTTTATAAAGCATTTTAGGGCATCATGGACTATATAGGAAGACTCTGCAGAACTTAAGAAGAATAAAAAAACAAGAGTGAGAAACACCAGGATTGAGAATAAAATAGTGACTGAAATACAAAGTCAGTCAAACTTAAAGCATTCACTTGCATTTCAATTACCTACCATAAATCATCAATAGGCATATAGCATGTACTGGACTCCTAGTATAAAGATCCAGGAGCTATGGCTTACAAGCTCTCTCATCTTCAAACAGAGGAGGGAGAGAGACATCACACTCTGTGGTTCCCTAAAGCAATGATACTCAGAGCAGGGGGCTCCGTAGTAGGTGGTAACTGTTGATTTAGAACATAAAGACAATATCTTGTCCCAAGCTGTGTTTGCTTGCATGCCAACTTACCAGATGAACTTACAAACACATTCCATTTATATGAATGACCTGTGACAGGACAATATACAGAATTCTGTACTTAAATCCCCCAGAAATAGCTCTCAGTTTGACAGGCCATGGAGATTAAAGACTATAAAAGAATGGGATATGGAGAATTTTTATTATAAGTTCAACATTTTAAAAGCAAAGATTCTAAGTCCAAGTGGAAAAACTCTAAATTTCATGGTTACTCAAATCACTACAGCACAGGGAAAAGTGAATATTTTGATATTAACAAATAAACAAGATTAACACATGAGTTATTCTAAAAGGGGATGCATTATGATGGCACTGTACTTTACTGGGAGTGATCCTAGCATCTTTGTTATTTGTTTAAGTGAGTCTAGAGCCAGAATTAAGTCACTGATCAATTTTATAGTTTAGAGAAACAAGTCTCATCAGGCCCTGTAAATAGGCTATGTGATATTCCTTACTTAACTCTAGTTCTAGGAGCTCCAACACTCCTCTTCTGGCTTCTGCAGGCATCACATGACTCAGGTTATGTCCAGCAGAACTACAAGTCAAAAACTTAGATTCACTTAAACAATACGTGGAACATAAGTCTGTTTTTACTAAAAATGTGCACATATGAGCTGGAGAGATGGTTCCAGTGGTTAAGAGTATATACTGCTCTTCCAGGGGACCCAAGTTCAATTCCTAGAAGCAACTGTCAGGTTGTTCACAATTACCTGTAACTCCAGTTCCTGGGGGATCTAATGCCTCTTGACTTCTCTAGGCACATGTACGTGCGCGCGCACACACACACACACACACACACACACACAATTAAAAATAAACCTATGGATGTCTGGTAGAATTCTGTTGTGAATTCATCTGGGCCTGGGCTCTTGTTTTTAGTCAGGAGGTTTTATATACTGTTTCAATTTCCCTATCTGTTATGGGTCTGTTTAAGCTGTTGATCTTTTCTTGGTTTAGTTCTGGTGATTCCCATGATTTTAGATATACATCCATTTCTTTAAGGTTTTCAAATTTAAGAGCATATAGGTTTTTACAGTATTCCCTTATAATGTTCTGGATCTTTTTTTATCTGTTGTGATATTTCCCCTTTCACCTCTGATTTTGTTGATCTGGAGTTGCTCTTTCTTTCTTTTGGTTAACTGGGCCAGGGGTCTCTCTATTTTGTTCATCCTTTCTAAGAACACGCTCTTGGATTCATTGATTCATTGTGTTGTTTTCTTTGTTCCTATTTCATTAATTTCTGTTGACTTTTGTTATTTCTTCTTGTCTGCTGGGTTTGGGTTTCATTTGTTGTTGCCTTTCAAGATTCCTGAATTGCAATGTTAAATCATTTATTTGTGTTTCTTCTGATTTTTTTAATGTAAGTACTTACAGCGATAAACTTTCTCTTAGGACTTCTTTTTAAAGTGTCCCAGAGGTTTTGTTGTGTTATATTGTCCTTTTTGTTTAATTCCAGGAATACGTTTATTTCTTTCTTAATTTCTCCTCTGACTCATTCATCATTCAGGAATGCTGTTTAGTTTCTATGAGTTTGTGAAGTTACTAGGGCTTCTTCCAGTATTGATTTTAAGCTTTAATGACTTGTAGTCTGATGGAATGCATGGAATTATTTCAATTATTTTTGTATTTGATGAGGTTTGTTTTGTGCCCCAGTGTGGTAGATTTTGGAGAAAGTACAATGGGGTGCTGAATAGAATGTGTATTCTTTGGCGCTTGAAACCTATATCCAATACTACTTAAATTATTTAAAAAGATAGAAACTCCCAAATTCCTTCTATGAAGCCAGCATCACTCTAATACCAGAACCAGGTAAAGATACAACCAAAAAATAAAACTATAGACCCATATCCTTAATGAACACAGATGCAAAAATTCTCAACAAAATACTTGCAAACCACACACAGACACACATCAAAAAGATTATCCACCCTGAAAAAGTCAGCTTTATTCCAGAGATGCAGGGGTGGTTCAATATACATAAGTTAATCAATGTCATAAAGCATATAAATGAACTCAAAGACAAAAATCACATGGCCATCTCAATAGATGCAGAAAAGGCCTTTAACAAAATTCATCATGCATTTATGTTAAAAGTTCTAGAGGGAATTGGACTGGAGGGAACATACCCCAACATAATTAATTAGCTATATACAAAAACCCCACAGCTAACATCATTCTACATGGAAAAAAACCGGAAGCATTCTCCTTAAAATCAGGAAGCAGACAAAGCAGTCCACTCTCTCCACTACTTTTTAATATAGTGCATGAAACTCTTGCTAGAGCAATAAAACATGAGAAGAAAGTTAAAGGAGTACTCATTGGAAAAGAAGAGGTCAAATTATCTCTTTTGGCAGATGACATGATTATTATACCTAAGAGGTCCCCAAAACTCTACCAGAAAACTCCAAGAAATGATTATCACTTTCAGCAGGTTACAAAATTAAACCTACAAAAATCAGTAACCTTTCTATACACCAATAACAAGCAACTGAGAAAGGAGACCCTCCCATTCACAATAGCCTCAAAATTATATATATATATATATATATATATATATATATATATATATATGGGGTAAACCTGATAAAAGACATTAAATATCTCTCTAAATGAAAATTTTAGATCTTTAAAGAAAAAGATAGATGAGGACACCAGAAGATGCTCATGGAATGGAAGAATTAATATTGTGAAAATGACCATCCTACCAAAGGCAATATATAGATTAAATGCAATCTCAATCAAAATCCCCATGACATTCTTCACAGAATTAGAAAAAAAAATCCTAAAATTCATATGGTAGACAAAAAACCCCAGATAGCAAAAGCAACCTTAAACACAAAGAGCAATGCAGAAGGATTACTATTCCAGACTTCAAACTATATTGCAGAGCTATAGTCTTGAAAACAGCATGGTACTGGCACAAAAATAGATCTGCAGACCAATGGAATATAACTGAAGACTCAAACATGAGTACATGCAATTTCAACCACCTGATATTTGACAAAGAGGCCAAGAACACTCACTGGAAGACAGCATCTTCAGCAAGTGGTACTGGCCAAACTGGATCTCCACCTGTAGAAGAATGAAACTAACCCTTATCTTTCACCTTGTACAAAAGTCAACTCCAAATGCATCAAAGACCTCAATATGACACCTGAAACTCTGAAACTGTTAGAAGATAACACTGGCAGTAACCTACAAGATATAGGTGTAGGAAAGGACTTTCTAAATCAGACATCAGTTGCTTTGGAATTAGGGTCAGTAATCAACAAGTGGGACCTCATTAAACTAAAAAGCTATACAGCAAAAGAAACAACCAAGAAAGTGAAGAGAAAACTCACAGAGTGGGAGAAAACCTTTACCAGTGACACATCTGACAGAGGTTTAACATCCAGAATATATAAAGAACTCAAAAAACAAAGAATCAAGAAAACAAGTGACCCAACTGAAAAATGGGCTAATGATCTGAGCAGAGGATTCTCAAAAGAAATAAAGATTGCTAAGAAACATCTCAAAAGTGCTCAACATCATTAATAATTAGAGAAATGCAAATTAAAACCACTTTAAGATTTCATCTTACCCTAGTCAGACTAAGATCAAGAGAATAAATGATACCAAATGCTGGAGAGGATATGGGAAAAGAGGAACACTCATTCACTACTGGTGAGATTGTAAACTCATGCAACCCCTATGGAAAGCAATGCGGAGAAGTCTTTAAAAACTGAAAGTGAATTGTGCTGAATAGCCTTAGTGTCAACTTGGCACACCTGGGTTGAGGGAGCCTCAATTGGGGAATTGCCTCCATTGGACTAGTCTGTGGCCTTGTCTGTGGGGTATTTTCTTGATTGTTGAGTGCTGCGGGAGGGCCTAGCCCACTGTGGGTGGTGCCATCCCTGGGCAAGTTGTCTATTGTATACGAAAGCAGGCTGAAGATGGGCCAGGGGAGCAAGCCAGTAAGCAGTGCTCCTCCATGGCCTGTGCTCCAGCTCCTGCCTCCAGGTTCCTGCCTTGAGTTCTGACCTTGGACTCACTGATGAACTGTGTGACCCTTGAAATGTAAGCAAAATAAACCCTTTTCTCCGCAAGTTGGTATTGGTCAGAGTGTTTTGTCACAGCAATTGAAGCAAACTAAGACATGAAATTACCATTTGACCCAGTTATACCACTCCTTGGCATATACCCAAAAGACTCATCCTATTGCAGAGATACTTGTACATCTATGTTTGTTGCTACTCTTTACAATAGCTAAGGGATGGAAGCAACCTAAGTGTCCCTCAAATGACGAGTGGATAATGAAAATGTAGTTCATTTACACAATGAGTTCTACTCGGTGGTAAAGAAAGATGAAATAATGACATTCGCAGCTAAATGGAACTAGAAACTGTTAGGCTAAGAGAAGTAACACAGACTCAGAAAAACAAATGACCTATGTTCTCCCTCATAGGTGGGTCCTAGCACCAAATCCTTCCATGTGATTATATACCCTGATGTAACTGCAGGAACCAGGAAAATGGAAAGGAACCAGGAAGGTAAAGCAAAAGAAGGAACCTAAGAGAGACGACTAATAGGAGATAGGTGTTACTACAGGACAAATAGACAAAAGAGGGGTATTTAAATGGGAACGGGAAGGGAAAGATTATACAAGGAAATATGGGGATAAAGGAAAAGGAGCTCAAGAGAGGTGGGGCCATAGGAGACTGGAAAATGGGGACACTTTAAATGGGGAAGGCATGGATGGAGGGTTGACGGGGCGGGAGTGGTAAATAACGCCTAGTGTAAAACACCAAAGAGAACCATATTAGTCTAATGACCCAATGATGAATTCCACATATAATAACTCTACAAGAGCCCATGTGCATAGCTGAGGCTACATAATAGGAAGCAGTGCCAAACAGGAGAAACCTTCCTTTGAGTTGCTGACCAGGGTGATCCAAGAGACTCCCAAAATTACACAGGCTATTGCCACAGCCCTTGATTGCCTCCCAGAACCTGAAAACAGGACATACTTCACAGACTGGAATTGGAGCAATGGAGCGGGAACTGACCTGGAAGCTACTTCCTCTGAAGGTTAGCTCTCATAGCTCTGCAGAACACTATGCAAGCAGCCAAAAGAGAATATCAATCGATGGCCCAACACCAGCTTCATGAGCAAATAACCACATTAATGACTGGCACAGCACTCAATACTGATCCAGTAGTAGCACTTTTATCTAGGGACCAATCAATCAATCAATGGCTACCTAACTGGTCTTAGAGTCCACTTAATGAGAGGAAACTCACATATAGTACTGTATGTAATCATAGCCAAATACACATGGCCAAAGAAGTCACAGATCTTAGAGAAATTCCCAAGGCTAATGTAATTTCTTACTAGATGAAAAATATGTATCCTTACATATACAGTCAAATATCCCAGTCACCACTCATCAAAGAAGCTTCTGTTGCACCAGACAGAGACTACTGCAAAGTACCACACTGGTCACACACAGACATTGTCCATGCCCATGCCTAAGTGGCACATCTACAATGCAATCTCTATACCCAAGACTCAGGCAACAAGGAACAAGGGGTAAAGAGAACACTAATGAATCTCTCAACTCTCATTAATGAGACTCCCTCATGCAACGGGAGGGCCAGTAATACAAAAGGTCACAAATGGCCAAAGAATGGAAATTAGGAATCTGTAGAGTATGAGTCCATAGACAAGATTCTTATATTAAGTTTTACTCACCCAAGGTTCAGGGTCCATTTCAGGAGTGGAGGGAGGAGATTGTAAGAATAAGTGAGGAAGTGCATGACCATATGGAAATAGAATCCTACAAGCTCCTGGGACCCTGCCCATATGAACCTACAGCAATGATGACAGCATGCACAAGACCCATGCAAACTCAAGCAGACAAAAACCCATCATGGAACTGGAGAAATGGGTAGCAGATCCCAATCTTTGCTGAAGAAATATTGATAACTGGTTATTGTTGGCTGAGGATGAGCTAATCTTCCTTAAGCGAGGGACTCCATCCAGTTCCTAGCATCCACATGGCAGCTAACAACCATCTGTAACTCAGTTCCAGGGGAATCTAACGCCTTCTTCTAACCTCTGCAGGCATGCACAACATGGGTACGATACATACATGCAGGCATTAAACGCATACACATAAAATAAAAACAAATTTAAAAATTTTTAACAATGGAGAAATTATGGTTGTTTTTTTTAATCTTTACTGTCCAATGCATGCAATAAGTACAAATTGCCTTTGTTTGGGAATGAAGAATACATTATCATAGGAAAACTATTAAAATATATCAGGTGAGAGGGCTAGACAGATGGTTCAGCAGTTAAGAATATATACTGTTCTTACGGAGGACCTGAGTTTGATTCCTAGTACCCATCATCAAACAGCTCACAACCAACTGCCTGTCAAAAACCTCTGACCTCTATGGGCACTGGCACTCACATGTACATACCCCACACAAACACATACACATAATTTAAAATAAATCATTAGAAAATACATGTTTGAATAAAGTATGTTATGAAATAAAAAATTTTCTATTTCTTTTTAAATTATACACAAAGAAGCCTAGAAGTAGTGCAAACATCTTTTTAAATATGTTTCTGACATTTTCATGTCAAGTATTCTCCAGTGAAGAATCCAACTAGCAAATAAGAGCCTACCTCTGGGGAAGAAGTCAGATGAAAAGATGGAGCTTTGATTTGCTTGTTGATTTATGAGTCTCAACTTATCCATGCTGAGAACAGAAAGAAAAAGAAACTAGCCTAGAGTATAGCTATGGCAGTACAAATATGGTAGTCAGCAGGACATACATTCTTCTTAATTTTAACCTTTTCCTAGAAACTGCCTGGAATGTTATAGAGTGAAAACGGGTGAGAAGGTATGGGAGGATTTTATTTCTGGCAAGAGCTGATAGCAAAAGAGAAAGGTGAGTGAATGTGATTAGAATTCCAGAAAAAGCAATAACAAAGGTTGGAAATACTTTGAGGAATTTTATGTTTCTAAAAATTTCACATTTGGTCCAGCATTTGGGAGGCAGAGACAGGCAAATCCCTCTGAGTTTGAGGCCAGCCTAGTCTACATAGGGAGTTCGAGGCCAGCTGGAGCTTTAGGGAGACCCTCTTGCAAAAAGACAAAAAAGAAAAACAATTTACATTTGGAAAGGTTTCTGTTAGTTAGAATATAGTACTTTAAATTTCTATATAAATATGTTCTTAAAACTTAAATCCTAAAACTAACATGACATTCTTTTTTAATATTTTATTTTTATTTTATATGCATGACTGTATTGCCTGCATGTGTGTAAGTGCACTTGGGTCAGACAATGCCCTTGAAGGTCAAAAAAAGACATTGGACTCCCCTGGAACTGATGTTACCGATAGTTGTTATCTGCCACGTGGGTGCTGGGAATCAAACCTAGGTCCTCTGCAACAGCAGTCAGTGATCTGCACTGCTGAGCCATCTCTCCGGCCCCATTAACATAATATTCCTATGATATACCCAAACAATGAAGACAATTTCTGGGGAAATATGTTATTAGAAAAACATTACTTCAAGGCTGGTGAGATATCTCAACAGATAAAGGTGCTTGCTGCCAAGCTAGATGACTAGAGTCTGATCCCCTGAACCCACATAATAGAAGGAGAGAAATGCCTCCTATAAGTTGTCTTCAGGCCTCAACACACACACATACACCCCCAAATAAGTACAGTCATATATGTAAAACAAAGACATTATTTCATACAATTTCTCCTCCTTTGGCTTCCCTGAGTTTCACAGCAACACTGTCTTGTTCTCTCAAGTGTCTACACAGTCTAAAGCAAACTCAGAGACTTGCTTTAGAGCGCTTCAAACCTTCTATTTTGTTTTTCTTTCTCAAAGGTATGTGTAAACACTACCATGATGCCAGTTCAGTAAAAGAGGGCTGCTTTAATCTTTCAGTATATTCTTATTGGCTTTATGTTTTAGGGGTCTCAGGTGAATTCATTCTTTTAAGCCTCAAGGAATGAAAAACCTTAACAGGGCCCCTCAAGTGAGGAGACTTTATTTCAACAAAACGAAAAAAAATCTGGTAAAAAAGCTTAAGGCAGGCTGCAGAGACAAGTCAGTGATTAAGAGCTTGTTGTTCTTGCAGAAAACCTGAGTTCGAGTCCTGACACCCATGCTTGCACCCACCTTTAACTCCAACTTCAGGGAATCTGACACTCTCCTAACACATACATGTGGCATATACTCACAGACACACACAGACATTAAAAAAAATTAACAAAATTAAAAAAAAAAAAACTAAGGCTGCCACAGGACACAACCTTGATGTTCACTGTGCATGGACAGCCTGTTCTAATCTATGACACCAATCCTTTTGGCCACATATCACACTGCCTTTTGTTCTCCTGGTCATTGGATCTTTTGGTGAGAGATTGGGTCCGCTTTTCTAGTTCACATGTCTAGTTCAGTAAGTTAGAACCAAATAATAGGTAGGGGTCAACAGGCATTAAGGACCTGATGGTCTCCCTAAGGAAGAGTGTGCTTCCATGTTGGAAGTGCTCGAAATTGGAAATAATGGCTTGTCACCCTCTCCATCCATTATATGTAACCTGATCACTGACTATCTTGTTTCATAGTCTAGAGAGAGAATTATCAGTTTGGCTTATGTAAGAGCTTGTTTTCTTTGATATTGATAAACTATATTAACATAATAATTTGCTTTTTATTTATTGAGACAGGTCTTCATATTGCCCAGGCTGGCCTCCGACTCACTATGTAGCTGAGGTTAGCCTTGAACTTCTGATCCTACTGCCTTCATCACCCCAGTACACAATATCACACTTTATATTTTAATGATTTATTAATTCTTATTTGTACAAGTCTTTTGATCATTAGTATGTATATTTGTATGTGTGCAGTGCCCAAGAAGGCCAGAAGGCAACAAAGCTGACATGTAGGTGCTGGGAATGGATCCTAGGTCCTTGGGAAGAACAGCAAATGCTCTTAACCTCTGAGCTGTCTCTCCAGTCCCCAGTATCTCATTTTAGAACAAGAGTTTTCTACAAAGGCGTGCATTGGGAGAACCTATAGCTTATTAGGATGATCCTAACATCTTTTCATTTGTATGACCAACTCTAAAACCAGAGTAAAGGAAAAAGGTCAATTTCATGGATAAGGTAATAAACCTGATAAGCAAATCTGAAGGTAGGCACCTAGCTTTCTGTGTAGATGCATCAAATAGCCAGCCCTCCCATGTCCTTCCTGACCTGCTTTATCAGTTTCACAAATAATTCAGATCTTCTTTCCAAAGTAATATAAGCTTACTGCAAGAAGAAAAGTCCCAGTACATGAAGGGGAAAGGGCTTGTTATCAGGTCAGAAGTGTGGACACTAGATCTTTTCCCCAAACAGGCAGGGTGGAGCAAGCTTAGTGTTGGCTGTCTGCTGTCTGCAGGGATGCAGATAAGAAAAGGCACAGCTGGTCTTCCTGCTGCCTTACAACATGGTTCACATCAACATGGAGAGATTCTTTAACCAACTTAAATAACCTTCTAATAGTAAAAACCAGATGAATAGTTTAGGAAGACTACTTAATTGGGTAACCTCCAAATTTTTTTATTTTTATTTTTTATTTTATGTATTATGAATATTTTACCTGTGTGTATATAAGTTCATCATGTCTGCACATAAAGTAAAAATAAATCAATAAATTAATTTTTTTTTAGATAAAGTGAACAGAACTAGGCATGGAGGCAGGGGCAGGCAGATTTGTAAGTTTGAGGCTATCCTAGATTACATAACAAGTTCCAGACCAACCACGACTACATAGTAAGAACATATCTCATAAAAAGAAAAAAAAAGTGAACAGATATCAAAGATAGGAAGATACCAAGTAGCAACCTAGCAACTTCCACACCCACATGCACATAGATGCACTAATGTGCACACACATACTCACATGAACACATACACACACACACACACACACACACACACACACAGAAACTGAAGCCAGACATAATGGCCCACACCTAGAATCCCATCATTCAGAAGGCTGAAGCAGGAGGACCACCAGGCATTTAAAGCCAGCTTAGGCTACACAGTGAGTCTCAAGTGAGCCGACGCTATAAAATGAGACCTTGTCTCAAAAAACAACAAGACAAAACAAGGAACTGGAAAGACGGTTTGGCAGTTAAGAGCACTTATAGCTTTTGCAGAGGAACCAAGTTTGGTTCCCAGAATCTAGGTCAAGCAGTTCACAATTGCCTGTAACTCCTGCTCCAGGGGATCTGATGCCTTTGACTTCCTCAGGTACCTACACTCAAATGCACATACTCAAACACAGATACATACACATAATTTTTTTAAAAAGAATTTGAGCACTGCACAATTAAGAACTTGTTCAAACAAAGCTGAATAGAGAGAAATGTTTGTCCACATTTAAATAAAGGGGCTTGCCTAATAACTTTTTAAAAACTGTGTCATTCTATTTCATTATATGACAGATTTATCCAATCATATTATAAAGCACACAGATATGGGTGCTATTGGTATTACCAAGCAAAAATACAATTCTTTTGGGTTTCTTTTTCTTCTTGAGACAGGTCTCATTATGTAGCCCTGAGCCTGGAACTGATTACATAGACCAAGCTGGCTTCAAACTCAGTGATCCATCTGCCTCTGCCTCCCAAGTGCTACCTTTCAGGTTACTTAATATTCAAATAATTTTTGTTGTTTTGAGACAAGGTCTTTTCTGTTGGTTTGTTTCTTTGTTTTTGAGACAGGGTCTCCCTGGAGCCCCAGATGGCCTGGAATTCACTATATAGACCACACTGGCCTTGAAATCATAGAGATCCTCCTGCCTCTGTCTCCCAAGTGCTGGGAGTAAAGGCATGCGCCATAACGTCCAGCTGAGACACCGTTTCATGAAGCCTAGTCTTGGCCTCTAACTTAATGTGCAGTCCAGGATCCTTGAACTCCTGATACCCACTGCCTTCACCTTTCCAAGTGCCAGCATTACAGGTCTGGGCTGCCATGCCCAATTTATGTGCTGCTGGGGATTACCTAGGGCCCTGTGAACCTAGGCAAGCACTCTAACAACAAAGCTATATTCCTAGTCCTCAAATGTAATTTATTTTTAATTTGCCAAAATGAAATGTAGTAAGTGAAAGGAATCTTATTTCTAAGTATTCTTAGATTATAAAAGGACTTTTCAAAGAGCTAAGAAGAATGACTTGGCTCCCTTTCTGATACCTCTGTCCTTAAATAGGAAATGGAAGTGCTATGATTTTGAGTAGAATGAAAAGTCTGTCCTTCTGACTTATAAACACCACAGTCAGTTAACAGGCATCCATATTTATTGTCATGGATAAGATCAACTATAATTTGATTTGACTAAAGTATAAAGACAAGGCTACTCCAATGCCAAAATATGAAAGGACTGCTAAAACCAAAAGGGGCATTGCAACTATCCGAGAAATTTTATCAAAACAAGAAAGAGCACTAACCAATACTAACGATCAGCTTTCTAAAAGCTGAATGACAACAATAAAAGGTCCAGTAACTCATTCAATCTTTTCCCCTCTTATTCAAGAAGGTAGCAATAAATATTGGCATGATATACACAATATTTATGAATATAGCTAGTGCTGCCAACCTTACTGAGCTGGGGATATAATAGCACATTAAATGCTATTAATTACTTCCAAGAATCAGAATAAATATATATTATGCTTCTTTTTTACAAGTTTATTGTTATTTTGTAAGATTTATTTTATTCTTTATTTTAATTTTATGTGTATGAGTATTATGCCTACATGTATATAAGTACACCCATGTCATGCAATGCTCATGGAGGACAGACATTGGATCCCCTGGAACTGGAGTTACAAATGGTTGTTAGCTGCCATGTGGGTGCTGAGATTTGAACCCAGGTCTTCTGCAAAAGCAGCCAGTGCTCTTAACCAATGAGCCATCTCTGTAGCCCCAAGATTTATTTTATTTTAAAAACATTTATTATTTTTATTTTTGTACTAGAGTATTACCTGCATTTATGTAAGTGCACCCAGTGTCATGCAATTCCTGAGGTGAGATCTTCTCATCAGATCCCCTGGAATTAGAGTTAAGGATGGTTGTAAGCCACCATATGGGTAATGGGAATCCAACCAGGGTCCTTTGCAAAAGCAGCCAATACTCTTAACCACTGAGCCATTTCTCCATCCCCTTTATTTTATTTTTAATTAAGCATCTTAATCTTAGTTCCAGGGATCAAGTCAGGTCGCCAGACTTACATGGCAAGCAACTTTACTCACTGAACTATCTTGTCAGCCTAGATTTTTTTTAAAAAAAATATTACTTTAAGGAGTTACTGTGTTCAAAAATAAACAGTTAGGCTGAGAATGTAGCTCAGTTGGTAGAATGCTTGCTCAACACATTTTATGAAGTCCCAGTTTCAGTGCTTAGAGCCACATGAACCAGGCATGTGGTACATGCCTATAATCCTAGCATTAGAAGAAGTGGCAAGAAGATCAGGAATTCAAAGACAGCTTCTGCTACAAAGGAGCGTTCATTGTCAGCCTGTGATACATGAGACTGTCTCAAAATACTACTACTACTAATAAAAGAAACACAGAGCTTTGTATGTGGCAAACACTGTACCAGCTATTCTATACCAGTACAGCCTCCAAGCTCTCAGTGAGGAAGTGAAGACAACAGGCTAAAGGACATCAGTGTCTTGGATTGGGGGGGGGGGGGGACACAGCAGGGAGAAAATTAAAGAACCTCCAAGGCCTTTTCAGCTACAGAACTCTAAAGGCTAAAAATGTGACATGTCCTTGCCTAAGGACATTCATTTTTGTCACACTGACTCCTTAATTCCAATTCCAGGGGACCTGACACCCTCTTTTGGCCTTTTCAGATACTGCATGAGATATGGGTGCACTTAAATACATGCAGACAAAACACTCATATATATAAGAAATGAATAAATAAAAATGTGGGGGAACGGAGAGATGGCTTGGCAGTTAAGAGCACTAGCTGCTCTTGCAGAGGACCTGGGTTTGATGATCAGCACCCACATGGCAGCTGACAACCATCCATTAACTCCAGCTCCAGAGGATTCAACGCCCTCTTCTGACCTCCGGGGGCACTGCATGACACTGGTGTACTTATACACATAAAGGCAATATACTCCTACACATAAAGTAAAATAAATAAGATATTTTTTAAAACTGTGGTGGCACAAGCCTGTGATTCCATGTGATTCTTTCCACTAAGGAAGAATTCTAGCCCCCGTGGAAAAAGAAGAAAGAAAAGAAAGAAGGAACACAGAATGCAAGATGGCTCAGTGATTAAGAACACTTACTGCTCTTGCAGAGGACCTGAGTTCAGTTCCTAGCACCCACAGTTGTGAGCTCTAAGAAACCTGGTAGTCTCTTCTGGCCTCCCAGGCCACTTGGACACAAACACACACATAAAAAAATAAAAATAAAATCTTTAAGACAAAAAAAAAAGAACAATAATAGCATCAGCAACATTGTTAAGCAAAGCAGAGAAGTATATAAGAAGAGAGTGCTGCTATCAAAAAGATCATTAAATAGGGCCAGCAAGATGACTCAGCAGATAAAAGCACCACCACAAAGTCTGCCAACCTAAGTTTGATCCCCAGGATTCACACGGGAGAAAGAGAGAATTAAATTCCCCCAAATTGCCCTCTAGCTCTACACACATACCACAAGCACATGAACACACCCAAACACACACATACACTCACAAATATGATAAAATATTTAATTAAATAGCATTCAAAAAAGGCATTTCAACATTACAGACTCCTTTTTGTGTCACTCTTAAATTACTGACAATGTTAAGCTATGATATGGATAGCATTAGCACAATTCTAGGTCTCTAGTAGTAGCTCAATAAACACTTGAAAACTATTTCCATTTTACTTTTGGAGACAGAGTACCCCTTCATACCCAAAGCTGGTCTGGAACTCACTAGGCAACCTCAAACTCCTGGCCACTTGGACATAAACACACACACACACACACACACACACACACACACACAGAAAGACAAATAAAAAATAAAAATAAAATTTTTAGAAAAAAAAGAACAACAGTTGCATCAGCAGATCTTCCTACCTTAGCCTCTTGGGAGCTGGGCATGGTACACATCCATTTCCAGTACTTGGGAGGTAATGGCAGAAATGCAAGATTATCCTCAGCTAAATAACCAGTTCTAGGTCAGTCTGGGATCCATGATTCTCTAACTCCTCTCCCCCAAAGAAAAATAAGAATAGTGAGGCTTTTGTAGTTAAAAACTAAAATACATTTTGCTGGTGGTACAAACTTATAATCCCAGAAATGAAGATAGAAGAGTATGACTTGAAGCCCAGTGTGAGATATTTAACAAGACTGTCTCAAAAAAAAAAAAAAAGAAAAGAAAAAAAAAAAGCTGGGGCTGTGGAGATGCTCAGTAGTTAAGAGCACTGGTTGCTCTTGCAGAGGTCCCAGGGTCAGTTCCCAGCATACACATAGCAGCTAACATTCACCCATAACTCCAGTTCTAGAAAATCCAACACCCTCTTCTGGCCTTCGTGGACACTGCACAAAATGGGTGCACTTACATTCATGCAAGCAAAACACTCATACACATAAAATAAAAATAAATAAAGTAGGGGCTGGAGAGATGGCTCAGCAGTTGAGAACACTGGCTGCTCTTACAGAGGACCCAGGTTTGGTTGCCAGAACAGACCTGGCAGCTAATAACTGCCTGTAACTCCAGGTCCAAGGAATCTGATGCCCTTTTCTGGCTTCTGTGGGCATTGCATGCATGTGGTGCAAAATACTCATATACATAAAATCAATTATAAAAAAATTCTTAGGGCTGGGTGTGGAAGCACATGCCTTTAATCCCAGCACTCAAGAGGCAGAGGCAAGGCATATGGCTGTGCGATTGAGGCCAGCCTAGAATGGTCTACATAGGGAGTTCCAAGTCAGTTGGGGCTACAAAGAGAGACCCTGTCTCCAAAAAATTTTTAATAAAGTAAAATTTTTTTTAAAGGCTACAGATATAGCTTAATGGTGGCACTCTTGTCTACTATGTACAAGGCCCTGTGGTCCATGCCCAGCACTGAAAAAGAAAAAAAAAAAGCTGAGCTTAATAATACATGTCTTCTACTAATACTCAAGAAGCCAGAGCAAAAGAACTTGAGAGTTCAAGGTAGCCTGATCTATATATTAAGAGTGAGTTCCAGGCTGTCCTGAGACATAAGGACCCTGTCATAAAAAGAAGAGAAGGAGCTGGTATGGTGATGCACACTTTTAGTCCCTGCACTTGTGAGGCAGAGGCAGAGAGGCAGGCGGATTTCTGTGAGTTCAAGGCCATCCTGTTCTACATAGCGAGTTCCAGGACAGCCGGTGCTACAAGGAGACCCTGCCTCAAAAAGACAAAAAGAAAAAAGAAAAAAAAGAGGGTGGGAGGAGGCATGTGTACCTGGCCTTTGCTTCAGATGGCAATAAACATGGACAAGGAGCTTTGTTGTCATTCCTGTTCTGTATCCAGGGAAGCACATTAACATATTTGAATACCTACAAGTACTTTACCATTTATAAAAGCTTCCATTATCAAAGAATGAATGTACCAGACATTGTGTTTGAAGCATCCATCATCCAAGAACAATGTTCTCCTGAGGGGCAATACTCAATAATTAAACACCTTGTATGATGTGATATGCTGACACAGAAAAAGATAAATAAAATAATACAGAGAAAGGAAAATATCAGGCTATATGAGAAAGATAAATAAATAACTAAATCCCTTTGTAGCTATCTCTTAAATTCAGCCTGTAGAAATAAAGGAGACTTTGCCCTGTGTGTCTCTAGCAGAAACAAGCAATAGTATTCTTCCTGAAGATAAGAGCAAGGCAGTATAAACTAATGACAACAATCTGATTTTTTCCAAGTTTTAAAGAAATTGAGAGATATCTGTTTATCCATGCTATCACATGATTTTAGACTGTACCATGCCAATAAAACCTTGAGGGATCCAATATTTGAATTATAATGGGTGTTTCAACAGAATCTCACAAACGGCATTATTATTAAACATCATATGTCAGTTGCTACTCCGGGTGACTTACCCCATTTATCTCATTAATTTTTCTCATTTAGTATCATCATTAATCCTCAAGGGAGAATAGTTCATAAACAAGAGTAGAAATTTTTTATTTTGTTTTTAAACCATCTCATGTAGCCCAGGCTGGCCTCAAACTTACTATGTAGCCAAGGATGATCCCCAACTTCTAATCCTCCTGCTTCTATCTCCTAAGTGCTGAATATCCAGTACTACATATCCAATTTTATGTGATGCTTAAGAATTTCAAAACCCAGGACCTCATGCAATCCACCAACTGAGCTTCATCTCCAAACCCAAGGAGAGGAAGTTTTGGTAAGTGACAGCACTGGACTAAAAGGTAGAAGATGTGTTGATGTCTACAACTAGCTCTCTCCATGCCTACATGTGTCCTGTGAAGACTCTTTCAGTTTGAAACCAGGTATTTTGTTACTAACTCCCAGAAGGCATGACATTTTGTGAAGCTTCACAAGTTAGTGTGCATCTGAAAGATGGTAGGCAGAGCTCGGAGTGTAGTTCTGTGGTACAGAACCTACCTAGCATGAGCAAGGCCCTGGGTTCCATCTCCAGTTCTACCAAGAGAAACAAAACAAAACACAAAAGAACACCTCCCCAAAATGATACTCCGGGGTTTAGAGAGATGGTTCAGCAGTTAAGAGCACTGATTACTCTTCCAGAGGACCCTGGTTTGATTCCCAGCACTCACATAGCAGTTAACAACCATTTATAACTCCAGTTCCAGGAGACACAACACCTTCTTCCAACTTCCTCAGACACTACACTACATGACATGGATGCACCTACCTACATGCAGGCAATACACTCATAAACATAAAAATTTTTTAAATAATAAACATTTTTTAAAATGATACTCAGGTTGGGTGTACTAGCACAAGCCGCCTTTGATCCCAGAACTCAGGAGGCAGAGGTAGGCAGTTCTCTGTGAGTTCGAGGCCGGCCTGGTCTATATAGCAAGTTCCAGGCCAGTTGGGGCTACAGGGAGACCCTGTCTCAAAAAACAAAGATACTCAAAGAATCATACAACATAACAATTTATAGGCATGTAAGAGCCAGTGCTATGCAGAATATATACCTGTTCATCATTTAACTCCAGAAGCAGGGGGGTGAGTTTTGGGTATTACTTATACAAACTGGACACAGTGATGCATGCCTATAATCCTAGCACTGGGAATTCAGAGTCAGGAGGATCACTACAAGTTTAAGGTCAGCCTAATCTATACAGGGACAACCAGGGCTATGTAGTAATTAACACCTTCTTTCAAACTAACTGTACTGGCTTTTTTTTTTTTTTTTTTCCCAACTTGGCACAAACGAGAGTCATCTGGGCATAGGGAACCTCAACTGAGGAATTTCCTCCAAAGGACTGGCCTGTGGTCATGTCTGTGGAGCATTTTCTTGATTACTAATTAATGTAGGGGGGCCCAGCACACTGTGAGTGATGCCATCTCTGGGCAGGAGAGTCTGGGCTGTATTAGAAAAGTAATTGAGTAGCCCAGGGAAAGCAAGCTAGTAAAGCAGCATCCCTCTGCTTCAGTTCCTGTCTGTCCTGCTTGAAGTCCTGCCCTGACTTCCCTCAGTGATGGACTGTCAATTGGAAGTGTAAGATGTTTAAATAAACTCTTTCCTCTCAAAGTTGGTTTTGGTCAGTGTTTTATCAAAGCAACAGGAAAGCAGACTAGAATACTAACTGAACTATATACCTATCCCTTAAAGGGATGATCTTTGTTGGACTTTAGTTCATAACAGAGCTGATAGTTCTGGGGCCTCAGAAGGCTCATGTCTATGGCCATGGCCTCTTCCATGGGTGGTGGGAAAGAAGGTGCATGGAGGTAATTGACTAGTGCCCCAGAGATCTATAGGATGGAATCACACCGGAATAAAATACTATTAATGAAATCTTTTACAATTTTTTTTTTTAATAAAGCCTTCAAAATATGCCCTGTGCCCTCTTTTTGGCACACTTCCAATTGTGTCTGGCCACATTTCAAGTGCTCGATAGCCAGCCACAGTGACAAATGAAAAGGTCGATTCTGGAGGGTGTTTGAGTAAAACTTACAATGCAATTATAAAACTTTTTTTTTTTTTTTTTTGAGGCAGGGTCTCCCTGTAGCCCCAGGCTGTACTTGAACTCAGAGATCAGCCTGCCTCTGCCTCCCACATGCTGGGATTAAAGGCATACACACCACGCTCCTAGTTTATAAAATAAGATTTTAAATAATGGAAGAAACCACAATTGCCTGATTGTATTCCAAAGAGAAGATGAAAGGAAGATGAACTAATTTTAAAACAGTGATTCTCTTGGGAGAGCAAACTGTTACTACTTGAGAACACTTATTCAAAAGGTTCTTCATTAGAGGTTTAAAACACCAGTATAAGACTAGGCATAGTAGCTCAGGTCTGTAATCCAAGCATTTGGAAGATAGAAGCAAAAAGTTCAGAGTTCAAGGCCAGCCTCTATTATACAGTAAATTTAAGGCCAGCTGGGTATAGGAGATCCTGCCTCAAAAAACCAAAGTAGGGGCTGGAGAGGATGGCTCAATGGTTAACAGCCCTGGCTGCTCTTAGGTTTGAGTTCCCAGCACCTACATGGCAGCTAACAATGGTCTATAACTCCAGTTCCAGGGAATCCAACGCCCTCTTTTGGCCTCGGTGAGCACTGCACGCCACATGTGCACTGATATATATGTAGGTAATACACTCATACACATATAAAAGAATAAACAAACAAATAGATAGATAGATAAAAACAAAGTGGTAGGGACAGATGATACTTATTATTTTTTATCAAATGTCTTATCTTCTTAAAAAATAGCTTCTTTAGCCAAGCATGGTAGTACAGGTCTTTAATCCCAGCACTCAAGAGGCAGAGGCACGCAGATATCTGTGAGATCAAGGTCAGCCTGGTCTACACAGAGATTTCCAGACCAGATGGGGCTACTGAGAGACCTTGTCTCAAAAAATAAATAACAAATAATAAAGCTTTTTCCTAAAAAAGCTTCTTCAATAGGGCATGGTGAGACATGACTGTAAGGCCTGCAAGCTGAGGCAGAAGAACAATAAATTCTAGAGCAGTCTGAGCTATATTATATACCCTGACTCAAAGAAACAAACAAAAATAGCTTCCTTCCTAATAGTACAATGTTTGCAAACAAGCAAAAGTCAGATCATCCAAGAAAGTCATCCATGGTCCACAAGAAACAGAAAAATTTATAGAAAGATAACATTTTCTATCACAGGAAAAAAGAGGTTTTCAAATACATGGTCATTGTTCTGAAACAACTGCACACTATGTTAGTCTTTGGCAAAATTGGACTGAAAAGAGGGAGATACTGGAAGAGTCTATTGCTCTAACTTATCATTTGCAATTTAAGAAGCCTGTAGACCTTTCTCAGGTAACACTTTTAAATGCATTAAAAATAAAATACATGGGATTAAGGACTAGGTAGTGGTAGAGAAACTGCATAGCCTGCATAAGGCCCTAGATTTGATCCTCAACACTGCAGAAATGTAAAACAAAATATGAGATTATAAGAAACCCATTACAGTATACTGAAATACAGTTACCAGAAATATCTAAAGCAACAAAAACAGGATGTTATAATACAGGAGCTTTACTCATCAGCATATTGAATAACAAGATCTAATAATTCCCACACTTTCTAAGCAATTTAATGATAGGTTCATAGATATATGAAACCATAAATTTAACAGTGCCTATGATTTCTACTGGTTACAAAGTCACAGTTCCTGCCAATACTGTTAGGTTTGTCCACTATATTCATAATTGAAAGAAATGCTGAATTTCAGCTAAAAATATGTGAAAATAAAAATATCTTTTTCCCACTCAAGTTCACAGACCACATGAATTCTATTCACAGATCCCTAAATTCTATTCATATAAAAATCTCTGGGGAAGGAGCTGAAGAAATGACTCAGTAGTTTAGAGCTCTGGCTGCTCTTACAGAAGACCCAGGTTCGAATTCCACATGGTGGCTAACAATCATCTGTAATTCCAGTTCCAGGATATCCAACACCCTCTTTTGGCTTCTGCACACACCAGGCATATACACGGTGCACAGGCAAATATATATAAAATAAAAATAAATCATTTTTAAAAAGCATTTAAGGGGGGCTGGAGAGATGGTCACCAGTTAAGAGCACTGGCTGCTCTTGCAGAGGACCCAGGTTCCATTCCTAGCAACTTCATGGCAACTAACAACTGTCCATAATTCCAGTTCAACATTGCACAACATGGGTGAACTTACATGCATACAGGTGATACGCTCATACACATAAAGTAATATATATTTTTTAAAAAAGCATTTAAGAGTCAAGCATGGTGACACATACCTTTAATCCCAGTACTTGGGAGGCAGAGGCTGGCAGATCTCTGTGAGTTCAAGGTCGGCCTGTTCTACAGAGCAAGTTTCAGGCCAGCTGGGACTACAGGGAAATGTCCCAAGCAAGCAAGCAAGCAATCATTAAGGCAAGTATAGTGCTCCATGCCCTTTAATTTTGGCACTCAGAGGGAAAAGTAGGCAGAATTATGTGAGGTCAATCCCAGTCTGGTCGACATAGCAAATTCCAGGCCAGTCAGAGCTACACAGTGAGGCTCTGGTCTCAAAACAAAACAAAAACATCATTTAAGGGCCAGCAAGATAGCTTAGTAGGTAAAAGCACTTGCCACAAAAGCCTGGGGATTGAATATTGATCCCCAGAACACATGTAAAAATGGATGAGAACTGACTCCACAAGTTGTCCTGATCTCCACACATGCTCTGTGGCATCCATGTATCCATGCACAAACACAAAGCAATCAAATTAGTTTATTTTTTCTTTTTTGTTAATAAACTTTCTTTTCAAAAATATTTTATAGATATATAAAAATATGATTAATTTTTATTTTATGTGTATGAATGTATTGCCTGCATGTATGTAACTGCACCCATGTTGCGCAGTGTTCATGGAGGTCAAAAGAGGGTGTATGATCCTTTGGAACTGGAGTTACAGACAGTTGTTAACAACCATGTAGGTGCTGGGAACCAAACCCAGGTCCTCTTCAAGAGCAACCAGTGCTCTTAACCACTGAGCCATCTCTCCAGCCCAATAAGTTTTCTTAATATTTTGTTTTTGTTGTTGTTTGGGGAGATTTTTTTGAGACAGGGTCTCCATGTAGCCCCAAACAGCCTGGAACGCACTATGTGGACGAAGCTGGGCTCAGTCTCTCAGAGCTTGGCCTGTCTGAGATTTAAGAGCATGTACCATCATGCCTGCCACTTTTAAAATCATTTAAATTCCTATAAATTGGCATTTAAAATAACAGCTTTGATGAAATTATAAAGTAATATATGGCAATTACAGAACACTCATATATTATTACACTATTAAAATTGTATTTTAAATTTAATTCAATAAAATGTATCCAATGAACTTACAGAATTGGGAGATAGAGAGGTGGCTCAGAGTTTAAGAGCACTGACTACTCTTGCAGAGGACCTGGGTTTGATTCCCAGTACCTACATGGCAGCTAACAACCATTCATAACTCCAGTTTTAGGGGATCCAATGCCTTCTTCTGACGTCTACGGGCATTGAATGACATGGGTACACCTACATACATGCAGGCAATACACTCATATACATAAAATAAAAATAATACTTTAAAAAATAAAAACAAAATAACACAGAATTGCATATAGCATATAATCCCTGTCCTCTATACATAAAAATATAAGTTGACGGGGCTGGAGAGATGGTACAGCAGTTAAGATCACTGGCTATTCTTGCAGAAGACCTGGTTTTGAATCTCAGCACCCACATGGTGGCTAACAACCATCTATAACTCCAGTTCCAGAGGATACGATGCTGTCTTCTGGCCTCTTTGGGCATTGCACGCACATAGTGCACTTACATACATGCAGGTAATACACTAATACATATAAAATAAAAATAATAAATATTAGAAAAAATATATATTAGTTGAAGGAAATAATTTTTAAAAAACTATTTTCTGATTGGTGTGATCCCAGACTACTTGTCTCTCTTACTTTTCAATATTTTCTATATTTCTACAACATCCACATATTCTTTTTTTTAATGTGTATGGGAGTTTTGCCTGCATGTATGTATATGTAACATGCATACAGTTCTGTGGACGTGAAAAGAGGGAATCAGGTCCCCTGGAACTGGAATTATAGATGGTTATGAGCAGCCATGTGGGTACTAAAAACTGAATCTAGGTCTTCTGCATAAGCAGTAAGTGCTCTTAACTACTGGGCCATCTCTCCAGCCCCCATATATTAATTCTTTAAGGCAAAAAAGGTGCATAACAGGGGCTGGAAAGATGGCTCATGGTTAAGAAAACTTGTTGCTCTTCCAAAGGGCCAGAGTTCAGTTCTCAACACCTACATAAGGCAGCTGTAATTCCAGCTCTAAGGAAACTGACACCCCTCTACTGACCTTCAAGGACACTCACATGCACATGCACATACTGAGATGCATAAATTAAAAATAAGACAAATCTTTAAAAACAAAAAAAAGGGAGTCTAGAGAGTTGGCTCAGCAGTTAAGAGCACTGGTTATTCTTACAGAAGATCCAGATTCAAATCCCAGCACTCACATGACAGCTAACAACCATCTATAACTCCAGTTCCAAGGGATCCAACACCCTCTTCTGTCCTTCATAGGCACTATACGACATGGTGCACTTACATACATGCAGGCATAACACTCATATACATACATTAAAGTTTTCTTTTAAATAAAACAAAAAGGGGCTGGAGAGATGGGCTCAGAAGTTAATTAAGAGCACTGGCTGTTCTTGCAGAAGACCTGGGTTCAAATCCCAGTACCCACCTGGCAGCTAACAACTGTCCATAACTCCAGTTCCAGGGATGTGACACCCTCTTCTGTCCTCCATGGGCATGGCACAACATGGATGCACTCACATACATGCATGCAATATACACATACACACAAAATAAAAATAAAATTAAATAAAACAAAAAGGGTACATAACATAAAATACAGTCCACTTAATATCAGCTCCTTTAACAGCCCAAAATGTGGACTTATTAATTAAATTAGCATGTAAGAGGGAAACTTAAAAAAAACCTGGGCCAGGTGTAGTGGCATATGCCTTTAATCCCAGCACTCAGGAGGCAGAGGCAGAGGCAGGCAGATCTCTGTGACACTGAGGTCAGCTAAGGCTACAGAAAGACCCTGTCTCAAAAGGACCGAAAAAATAAAATAAAAATTAGAGCCAGGCCTGGTGGCCCACACCTTTAATTCCAGTACTCAGAAAGTTGAAGTAGGCAGATCTTTTTGAGATTGAGACCAGTCTGGTTTACACAGTGAGATCCAGGCCAGCTAGGGCTACAGGAAGAGATCTTGTCTCAAAAAAAAAAAACCTTTAAAAAAAAAAAAAACCTTTTTATTACTTTTATGTATTGTATATGTATGTGTGTGGAGGTGGATGTGTGGAGATCAGAGAACAACTTGCAAGAGTCAGTTCTCTCCTTCCACCATGCAGGTTCCAAGAACTCAGTTGTTAGGCTTGGCAGCAAGCACCTTTACCTGCTGAACCATCTCACTAGTCCATAAAAGGGAATGTTTGGTATTGTATTTACATAACTTTCAACTCCTTCAATGTCCCTACCTCTCTCAATTTCATAGAAATGAATCTGAAACCAATGTCTTCAAAAGCTTCTTTGTCCCTTCCTGGTGAGTGTAATTCCTGGCACTGCTAACCTCTGGCAGCATCCCTAGCCCATCATAGATTATGAAGTCCTCATTCTCTTCCTTCCTATATAAGGGAATGGTCGTAGTAACTGGATTACTGACCAAAATAAGTCTATGCCAGAAAGCAGATGAGACCAGGCACAAGCAAGGTATCTGAACCAAAGTGATAAGAGCAGAAGGCACTCACAGGCAGCGCTGGCTTCCTGGGACTAGCCAGGCACAACACACATTTCCAGGTACCTGCCACATACCTATCTGTGGAGTAAGTCATTGGCTTAATCAAACCCAGTCTAAAATAGTCTCCACAGCTGGTTGTACACTTCACAGTGAACAAGGAAAAGAGGTCCTATCAAACTGATACTGGGAATATAAAATGGTACAGTCATTTGGGAGATCACTTTGGTAGTATCTATTGAAATTTACAACAGTCACCCTTACAACTCAGATCTACCCTAAAGAAATACTTCCTCATGTGCACCTACAGGCATGCACTAAGAGGCCCCAAAGGGCTTTTAATAGTGAGAAACAACCAAAATACCCACTGTGCTCAGCTGGAAAATGGTGCCTTCTAAAATGTCCGCATCTCAATCTCTAAAAGCTGTGAATGTGACCTTTGATGGCAAGGGGGACTTTGCAGATGAGGTTCTGGCAAGAGAGTGGAATGGAGAGATTTTGAACATATGGGTGGGCCCTAAACTGAACTGAATCACAAAGATCCTTATAAAAAGGATCAGGAGGAAATCAGTCAGAAAGGGCCATTTGATACCAGATAAGGGGCCAGGGTAAGGCCACCATTTCTTCCAAAGATGGGGGAAGGAGGCCAAAAGCCATGCAAGGCAGATGAGCTCTGGAAACTGTGAAAAAGCCAAGGGAACAGATTCTCCACGAGAGCCTGCAGAAAGACCCACCCCAGATAACCATTGACTATTAGCTTTGTGAGCCTCATGGTGTACTTCTGACCTCCCTATGTATAAAAGAGTGGATCTGTGTGGGTATTTTCTTTTTATCATTTTATTTTTATTTTATGTGCATGACTGTATTGTCGGCATGTATGTAAGTGCACCCATATTGTGTAATTCCCAAGAAGGTCAGAAGAGGGCGTCAGATTCTCCTGGAACTGGAGTCATGAATGGTTGTTAGCCACCATGTGGGTGCTGGGAATCAAACCTGGGTCTTCTTCAAGAGCAATCAGTGCTCTTAACCACTGAACCATCTCTCCAGCCCAGATCTGTGTAATTTTAAGTCACTAAATTTGTGATAATCTGTTAGCACAGCAGAAAGAAAGTAAGATCAACAGAATGGATAAAGCAATCTATGTCATTGTATCTTATGCGGCACCTAAAAATAAGGTGATGAATCTATTCATGGAGCAGTAGAATAACCAAATCATTGTATCACTGAGTTAAAAGAAAAAAATTGAGTTACAGAATCACAGAAAGATGTCTACCATGACATCTTTTATGTAAAAAGAAAAATTTAAAGACTAGTGTGGTAGTACACTTTTATAATCCCAGTATCCAGGAAGCTGAAGGAGGAGGACTGCCATAAATTTGAGGCTAGACCACAAAATGAGCTCAAGGATAACCTGGGCTAAACAGTAAGATCCTGTCTCAAACAAAGTAGAATCAAAGTAATAGTTATGTAATTTCTGCAGTCTTCTCTCCTTTGGAAATAACTATGCTTTTGTCCTATCATTGATCACCTGCTGTTATTTACATTTGTTGGTGACTAATGACTAAACATCTTGTGAAGCAGACCACACTCCTTGTGTTCCTCTTACAACCAATTTGTAAAGGAAGATGGGAAGCAGTGAGGAAGAATAATGAACCTGGTGTCTGGGGGGAAATGGTCATCGTTTCATAATTAATACCACAGGCACTATGACTTAGGAAAGAATAGTAGATGACACCTTACCCAGTAGCTGAAGACAATAGGTGGTATTTGGTGACAGTCAGTATGGAAGCCAAAAGAGAGACAATTATCAAAGCTGATGTATTTAGAAAATGTTTGAACATACAATTGGAGGAAAGCTGAGTGAAGATCAGCTATTATCTCATCTACCAGAGGGATCACTAAAATAAATTTTTTTTAAAAAACTGAATAAATAAAACATATTTCTGCTGCTAGGGGGGGAAAATCTGTGTATAAGATAGTTTGACTTTCAGTGATCTACTGACTGACATGCATGAAAGAATATTCAGCAAACAGCACCTGACAAAAAGCATCAATATAGTTTCTTGTGGAGCAGAGGGATTTAGAGTCTTCCTCTATATCCCAGTCTGTCTGGAAACTCATAGCAATCCTGCCTCAGCCTCCCAAGTGCTGCATTATAGGTATGCATCACCATGCCCACAGTTTTTGGTGTATTGAGACAATGTCTAATTATGTAGTTTAGGCTGGCCTCTGAATCATAGCAATACTCCTGCCTCAGCCTCCTGAATGCAGGTATTATAGTCATGCACCACCATGACAGACCAATATTCCTTTTTAAATTTTTTTCTTTTTTATTTAATTTTATTTATTTTTGTAGTCTAGATTAGCCTTAAAGTTGAATGCAGCCAACTTTGAACTTCTGACCCTCCTGCCTCTATCTGAGTGCTAGAATCATGAGAATATGCCATCATGCCACTTCCTGCAATGCAGGGGCAGGAAGCACTCTATTAACTACACTATATCCCTAGCTCCTACCTTTTTAAAATGATGAGAGTCTAATATGTTAACAACATGAACCCTGGGCTGGAAGCAGACAGACTTTTAGTCTCAGCTTTGTTACTATGTCTTTTATTAAGTTACTTAATTTTCTGTGTATCACAGTTTCCTCATGGGGAGGGGGAGGGGGCAGATATAATCACCAAACTCATAAGGGTTTTGTAGGGATTAAAGAGATAAGAACTATTTAAAGCCTTATGGAATCTGGTATGAACTACACTATGCTATTGTGATAGTGGTAGTAGAAGCATTGAGAATGCTAACAATACATTATGCCAGGGCTGGAGAGAACACTCTGCAGTTAAGAGCACTGGCTGCTCTTGTAGAGGACCTGAGTTCAGTTCCCAGCACCCACAAAGCAGCTCACACCTGTCTGTAACTCCAGTTCCAGGGAATCTGACATCCTCTTCTAACTTCCATGAGCACCAGGCACATATATATGGTACACTTACACACATGAAGACAAACACTCATACACATAAAATAAAAAATCTTAAAAAAAAAAAAAAAAGATAACGATATCAAACCAAGCCAAGTGTGGCAGTACACACCTGTTATCCCAATCCCAGCACTCTGGAAGCAGAGACAGGAAGACCAGGAGTTCAAGGTCCTCAGTTACCTAAGTTTTCAAAGTTAGCCTGGGCCACATAAGACTGTATCTCAAGACAACATCAATAACAACAACAAAATATCACTCTTGGCCACACTATCTCCTGAAGTCCTCAGACACAATATCCTCACTTTATAGCACCAACTTGATAAAACTACTGGTGAACAAGTATATTAATACTTCCAAATCTAGAATTTGATAGACTAGAGGAATGGCTCAGTAGTTAAGAGCACTAGCTGCTCTGGCAGAGGACCTGGGTTAAGTTCCCAACACTCACATGGTAGCTCACAACCACCTGTAACTCCAGTTTCAAGGGATCTGATGCCCTGGGGATCAGATGGGCAATGTACAGATGGGTACACTTAAATACACGCAGGCAAAAACATTCATATATTAAAAAATTAAATAGTTTTTTTTGAAAATTAGAAATTTGAATTCTGTTAGTTCAATCCTGAACTTTTTCAAAGGGCTTTGCCAAAAGGATAAACAGGCTGGAAGTACCCTCCTAGAATGGATCAAAATAAACCTAAGCATCATCCAAAAGGTTTCATGTGCATGTCAGAAGCACTCAAACCTTGGCTGCTTCACTTGAGCAGCTCCAAACCCAAATGTTCTTCTCTTACACAGCAAAACAAACTGAGTTTTTCTTTTCACTTCCTAAATAGTACTCAAAGAACATTCTGGGTATGGGTAGATTTTGTTTGTTATCTGGCATGTAATAAACTATACATATTTAACGTGTGGAATTTGTTTTGACATATATATGTGAACATGAAACTATACCACAATCAAAGGAGCTCTCCGTCACCCTAGAAATCTCCTCAAGCTCTTTTGTCAACCCCTCTCTGCCATCCTTCTCAGCCCTCCTCTTTCTCTCCAGGCAGCCATAACAGATTAGTTTGTATTTTCTAGACTTTGGTAGAAGGGGAATCTTAAAGTATGTGTTCTCTCTGTCTGGCTTCTACACTCAACATGGACCCATGCACTGAGTATTAACTGGTGACTGGTTTCAGGGGCTGTTTTGTTTTTGTTTTTTTTTTATATATTGTTGATTAGTATTCTACTGTATGGATGTTCCATGCTTGTTTATCCAATAATTCACCTGTTTACAGACATTTGACTGTTTATAATTTGAGACAGTCACAAACAAAGTTGATTTGAACCTTCATGTTCAAATCTTTGTGTAGGGGATGGAGAGGTGGCTCAGTAGTTACGAGCATGTACTGCTCTTGCAGATGACCAGAGTTCAGTTCCCAAAACACACACTCTGTTGCTCACAACCACATGTAACTCTTGCTCCAGGGTACCCAATGCCCTGCTTTGGGCTCTGAAGGCACCTGTACAAATACATAAAATTTTAATCCCAGTATTTGGGAGGCAGAGGCAAGCAGATTTCTGTGAATTCAAGGTCAGCTTGGTCTACATAGCACTAGGGATTGAACCCCAAGACCTTATCCATGTCATGCAAAAGTTCTACCACTAAGCTACATGCTGAGTCCAACAAGTTGTCACTTTTGAGCTACTGTCTTTTTTTCTTAAGTTTATATTTACTTCAATACTTAAATAATAATTTTCCAGCCAGAAAAGGAAAGGAAGATGGGGAAAGAAGATGGCTCTGGAAGGAATGAATATGGTCATGAAACACTTCAAGAAAATTTTCTTTAAGAAATCCATCATTGTGTACAATGAATATACACCAAAGAAAAAAAGAAATTAAAGACGGGAGAAAAGCTTCTAATTTGCTATTACTTTCTATTAAAAACATAAAATTAAAATAAATACAAGAACTTGGGGTTTAACTCAGTGGCAGACTACATGCTTAGCATGCAAGAGGGTCCTGAGTTCATCTTCCAGAACCTAAAAAGGAAAAAGAACAAAGAAAGAAGAAAAGAGTAAAATAAAAACAAATCAGTTAATAAAGATAACTTTTTTTCTTGCCAGGTATGGTGGCCAGGTAGCCAAGTCTATAATCCTAGCACTGAAGAGGTGGAGGCAGTCAGATCAGGAGTTCAAGGTCAGCCTCAACTATATATCAAGTTTGAAGCCAGTCTGTATGGCAAGAGATGCTATCTGTAATTAATTAAGCAGCTTGCAGCTTTTTTTTTTTTTTTTGAGACAAGCTCTCACTGTGTAGCCCAAATTGGCCTTAAATTCTCACTGTTTCAGTTTCCCAAGTGCTGGGATTACAGGTATGCACCACCATATATAGGAAGACAAGCTATTTTCAAAGGACAAGAAAAAGCCCAGGGGGAGGGAGACATGAACAAGATACAATGATGAATATGTAAAAAAAAAAATGTCATAATGAAATCTATTCCCTTGTATACTAGTATATTTCTTGTGGTCTTTGTTTTGTTTTTGATAGGGTGTCCCTAGTCTCCACCCACCTAAATCCTAAATGTCACTGTGTGAACCAAGATGCCTAGATCTCACAGAAATCCATCTACCTCTGCATTCAAGGGCTTGGATTCAAGGCACTCACCTTTAAACCAACTTAAAAAGAACAAGCCTCACTTTGCATGCCTAATTCACTCAGAGTAAGACCCAATCTTACCTACAAGGCTCTACTTGAGTTGCATTCACCTCCCCAATATCACTCTTCTCTCCTGCCATTTTCTGGATAAAGGTTCAGAGCTCCCAACATGCTAAGGATGATTTTCTCTCAGACTTAGCTTCTGATGTTCTGTCTGCACGGGATGGTCTTTGCCCAACAGCCACACGATATCCTCACTTCAAGTATCTGTTCAAAGCCATCTTGCACTTTTCTCCCAGGTTCACCAGATAGGAAACAAGGACTCTTCATCTCTTTTCCTAGCTCTATTTTCTCCATAGCACTTAGCACTTGCAATCACACACACACAGGAATGTGCGCACACAGACAGACAGACACAGACACACACACACACACACACACACACACACAAAATCTGTGGGTGCCACATCTTCAGATTCAACCAATTATGGATTGAAAAAACATTTTTTTAATTCCAAAAAGTTCCAACTTGCCTCATACCAAGCATGACTACACTGAATCCACACAAATGAAATTACATGTAAGTATTACCTGCATAAGCTCCCATCATTTCAAAGATCCTCCCCCCAGCATTCCCACTTTGAGTATTGTCATCCCTGTCCTGTTTGTAATTATGTAATTAGACCTAGAACATATATGAACTTTCTTCTAATCATTATCTCCTAAGCAACACGGTATAGCAACTATTTACCTTGTAAAATATTTTAGAAGTAATCTAACAATGATTTAGAGAATACAGGAAGCCATACAAAGTCTATATACACATACTATCCCATTTTGAAGAACAGCCTTCAGCATCTGTGAGATTTAACATCTAATAGGTCCCAAATTCAATCACCAAGGACACCAAAGGACCCATACGATATATACTTGATCATTTGTTCTTGTCTACATCTTCATATAAATATAAGCCCTTGGAGAACAAGCCTTTTATTTCATTCACTGCTATATCTTCAGCACCCACTTTTGAATTCTATAAATACTTCTTATACTAATCTGTTGATTAAACATTATTTATTGTTTTTTTTTCAAAAGCCTATCTATAATTTACTGCCAAGAAAAATTTATTGCAAATGCTCTACTTGTACTTAAATTAAAATACTAAGTAGATGTTGATCTCCTTGGAAAAGATTCTTCCTTCAGATTGCTGTTTACTTTGCATAGCACTGACAGTGACAAGAAGCCAGCAGTACAAAGCCCAGGTCTAGTCACTACCATAACCAGAGACTCTGCAGACACCACAGTAGATGCTTTCCTGCTCACCTAAAATGAGGGACACCACTGTCTCTAAAAAGCATTATCCCCAAGGTTTTTTCATGCTGTAAAATTCTGTGGCTCTACTGTAGTCTTAAGGTTGCCAGTCATAAATTATTCACCTGAGTTTCAGCCTCAATTCTCACAATCTGAAATTGTTAACTGAGGAATTCTATAATTATAGAACCCTATGAAGAATAGCTGTTATTTACTCTCATACCAACTGGAAGGAAAGGATTGGAAGACTATGCAGGGGTACCAACATCTCAAAAGATAGCTTTTAAAACACTGATAAACTTCTAATCTTCCTGAAATATGAAAAAAAAAAAAAAAAGCAGTTGCTAAAAAGGAAATAAAAAGGGGCTGGGAAAATGGTTCAGTAGATGAAGTGCTGCAAGCATGAGTATCTGAGTTTGGATCCCCAGCACTCTCATAAAATCTAGGCAAGGCTGACTGTACCTGTAATCCCAGCACCAGGAGGCAGAGACAGAAGAATCCTGAAGACTCGGACACCAGCCCGCCAGTTTGGTGGAAATGCAAACTTCACGTTCAGTGACAAACCTTGTCTCAAAAAATAGAGAGTCAGCAAGATGGCTCAGTGGGTAAAGACCTTTGCTGCCAAACTTGTCACTGGAGTTCTGTACCTGAGACCCACATGATAGCAGGAGAGAATCAGCTTTTGCAAACTGTCCTCTGACCCCCACATGTACACTGTAGTGAAGCCCCCCCCACACTAAATGTAATGAAAAACAATAAGGTGGAGAGCAATAAATAGGAAGCCTTCTGATGTTGACCTCTTACACACACACACACACCAATAATAATAAAAATTTAATAACAAAGTATTATAGTACAGAGTCATTGTATTTAAGATGAACAGAACTAGTTTAATTTCCAAGCTCTAAATATGTGATCTTGAGCAAACTACACACTTGCTCTGGGCTTTACTTGGGCATCCACACAAAGAGTACAATGTACACAATTGTTACAACAAGCAACAAGCAATGAGATTTAGTTCTTAGAGTCTTTTGAGCATTGAATAGGACAACATCTGACTCATAGGGTACATTTAATCAAATTATTATTCAACAATTGAGAGAATATATCCATACCAGCAAGTCTGATCATAACAAAATCTTCTCAGCTATCTACTCCTGACTGTGTGGCCTGAATAACTGAAAAGAAATGAACAGTTCTCCACTACTGCAGTCATAAATGCTTATCACTCACACACATGCATTTCTGACAGGTTTGATCATAAATTTTAAAAACAATCTACTGGGTCACAGAGTCTTTCAAATATTATTTGATGAATATGGCTGACAAATTCACAAAGTAAACACACAGGAAACATTTTAGGAACCTCAACTAAGTAACTTGAATATTTAAAATAATTCTACTCTTTCTAATCCTAGAAAGAAATTACATATACATAAAACCCTTTGGGCTCAATAAACTTAGATTAGTCTCCAAGGAACAAAGAATACCCACTTCCCACCTTTCATATACAGTGAGCCAATTAAATCAAACCGTAAGAGCTCTAGAATGTTCAGGTGAACAACTCAGACATTCCTTGCTTTTTATAGAACAGGCCCAAATAAGACACAATTTTAGTATGATTCCACGTTAAAAAATCTCTAACAATTTATATCTTCCGCGTTTTCGTGGCTAGACTGTAAAATAAGTTAATTAAGAGTTCAAAAATGAAAGTGCTGAAGCAACCTCATAGCATACACAAAGGCATACACAAAAATACAGTGAGCCACATTCGCATCTCAAGCACGTCCCCCAGAGTCGCTGAACGCGATCTCTGACGTTCCCAGAACACACAGTAAATGGGATTTTAATCCAGTTCTATAAACGTCTACGTACTGGAAGCCAAACTAAGTGAGGAACCGCAAAACAAATAAATGCTCCTCTCGGGCTCTCCTCTCTACGACCCTCCTTGTGACGATACGAATTTCATGACACTTCACGCTACCAGCACACTAAAATGTCACCCCACAAAGTGGAGGGGAAGCAGCGTCAGCATCCATCGAGCCTGGATGAAACCACCGACAGCCAACATTCCTACCTCTAGGCAAACACGAAACCCAGCTAAGTGGTGCGGGCAAAATTCCCATCCACCATGCACATTGGGTTTCCTTGGGGGTCTGTAACCTCAGCAGCAGCACAACCGAGACGGACTTGGTGCACCTGCCACGGATCCTGAACCTGGGCTTCTCGGCACACACACACACCACACACACACCGGGCTTCTCCGGAACCCCGGAGCGCGCGCGTGTACACACACGGGGGGAGGGGGGAAGAAAGGGAGAGAGGAAGAGAGAGAGAGACAGGGAGAGGAATAGGGAGAGGGACAGGGAGAGGGAGAGACCCTGAGGCCTAAAACGCCCTTGACCTTTGGCAGGCGGCAGTGTAGCATCCCTTGCCCGCTGTCACCAGCACCAGCCTCCCTGACAAAGGCTGCGATGTCAATATTGCCTAGGCACGATGCAGGCAGGCTGCAGTGTGGCTATGGGAGGACTGGCAGCTGTCACTACCCTCTCCCCATCACAAACACACACACACACACACACACACACACACACACAAAATCAACACAGGGCTGGGGCTGAGCAGACGGGGAGGCCCTGCAACGTTCAAATCACTAAAGGTGCACGGGGCGAAGCCACCTGGGTGTGCCCTGGCAGCCCAGGGACGCGTGGGGGAGGGGAGCAGGCCCGGAGGCGGCGGCGGCTCCACGGGGACATCCCGGCCGCCCCGCCGGGTGATGCTCCCGGGAAACGCCAGGTGTCGGCACGTTCAGAATAAAACCCCCACCAACGCGCTCCCGCGCGCGGCGGCCGGGCCGCTCTGCGGAGACGCCGGCGCCCACACACCTGCCCGCGGCCTGCGGCCCTTCGCCGCCCTGCTGCAGACGCAAGACTGACGGCGCGGGCCGCGGCGGCCTCGCTCACCTCCAGGTCGGTGTCGGCGGCCTCCGGGGCGCCGAGGATCTCGCTGGGCAGCTCGGCCAGGTCAGTGACCCGGATGAGCCCGTCGTGCAAGAAGATGGTCTCCTCCTTCACCGAGAGCCACTGTGCCGAGTCCGCGGCCGCCGCCGCCGCCGCGGCCGCCGCGGCCGCCGACGAACCCATGGTTGAGGGAAGGTGCTGAGGCCAGCGAGGGCCGCCGCCTCAGCAGCCCATGGCCGCCCGCCACGCCGCGCAGCCCGCCTCGTCCGCGCGGCAACGCCCTAGGCGTTCCGCGCCGCCATCTCCCCCAACCCCGGCCCCGGAGACCCCGGCCCCGCCGCCGCCCTGACGAGCAGGATCCGCCTCTGCCGCTCCGCAGCCAACTGTCAGTGAGACGCCATATTGGGGGCGGGACTCCCAGCATGCCCCGCGGAGCGGACAATACAGGCCCCGCCTACCATGCCCCGCCCACTGCCCGGCCGGCCCTACCTCCCAGCTAGCAATCTGTTGCAACCTGCCTGGGACTGAGCTCCCTCGGACCCGTTTTTCCCAATCCATCCTAGATCACCCCTGGTCTTCTGCACACTGGGAGAGGAGGCCACCTGCCTCCTCCTCCCTTCTTGCTCAGTGTGTGTACCCCTCGCTGAGGCCAGAGCCCCACTCTGGGCCGAGCATGGAGGGTAAACCCTGCTTTCGTTTAAATGAGTTAAGCAAAAGTCTCTCCTAGGACTGGGAGTGCAGTTTAATAGAAAAGGGTTTGCTTAGCATTTTTGAGACCTAGATTTCCATCAAAACCAAGTAAACAGAGGGCCTTGTAGTGTATGCCAGTTATTCCCGCACTTGGGAGACTGAGTCAGAAACTTAACTGTTCCAATCCAGCTTGGTTCAGGCCAGCCAGATCTAAGTAAACCCTGTCTCCAAACTATAAGTAGTTCATTGAATTTAAAGAATTAAAAGCTGTTATAGAACGGAATCTTGTTCGTGAGCACTTGGTAAAACCTCACAGTAGGTCCGAGGTATTTACTGAAAAGGTGGGTATGAAAAAGCACTTGAAACCTGCTGAAGATGAAGCACCTGTCAACAATGCTTGCTTTCCAGTGCCTGGCACTTTAATAGTACTCTGTGATAATTAACTATCATTATATTCGAAACATTCAACGCTGATTAGGTACCTTAAAAACGTGCACAATTAGGCTGGGCATGGTGGCTCATGCCTTTAATCCCAGCACTCCAGAGGCAGAGACAGGCAGATCTCTGTGAGATCCAGGCGAGTTCTGTCTACATAGGAAGTTCCTGGCCAGCTATGGCTATAGGAAGGCCCTGTCTCAACAAAAAACAGAAAACAAACAAACAAACAAACAAAAAATAATCATTCTGGTCTGAGGATGAAACTCGCCTGATAGAGTGCTTGCCTAGCATGAGTGAAGCACTGGGCTCCATCCCCAGCACCTCATAAAACCAGGTGTAGTAGTGCACACTGGTAATCCCAACACTCAAGAAGTTGAGGCAAGAGGATCAGTTCAGGTGTGTTTGGGAGGACCTGGGTACATGAGACCTAGTCTCAAAAGAAAAAATGATGGGGCTGGAGAGGTGGATGTCTCAGCGGTTAAGAGCACTGACTGCTCCTGCATTAGCTCCAGTTCCAGGGGATTGGAAGCCCTCTTCTGACCTCCATGGGCATTGCAATACACAGGTGCATTTACATACATGCAAGCAATACACTCATACACATAAAAAATTTTAAAGCCATCCCATTTTTGTAAAAATAGTTATGAATTGTATGTATAGAGAGAAATGTGTGGGACAATGCACTTCAAGTATCTAGGAGTTACTACTGAAGAGGGGCTGACCTGGAATAGTTGAAGTGAAAGTATGCTCTTATTATTTCTATTTTTATTGCATTTTAATTTGTGTGTGGGGTGTGTGTGTGCACATGCCATGGAGTACAAGTGGAGGTCAGAGGACAACTTTCAGAAGTCAGTTCCTTCCTTCTTCCATGTGAATGTGCAGGATCTAACTCAGGTTGTTAGGCTTGGTGGCAGAAGCCTTTATTCTCTGAGCCAACTCTTTCTCTCTCTCTCTCTCTCTCTCTCTCTCTATATATATATATATATATATATATATATATATTACTATGTCTACTCCTATACTGTTGTTACAAAAAAAATAAAGCAGAAGAAAATTAAGGTGCACACCCTTATTGAGCAATTCAGTTTCAGAAAGTTGTCTGACAGAGATACACATGTCTATAGAAATGTGTATCTCAATGGTGTTTATGAGGAAATATTTTAAGCATTCTATGTCCAGCAGTGTGGGGATGGTTAGCTAAAATATGATCCATAAAGTTGAACATTACAATACAAAGTCATTCAAAATAATGTTTATGAAGAATGGTGATACAATGTTCATGATATATTACTAAATGTGAAAAATCAGGCCAGCTGTAAATTTTTTATTTATATTTTGGTATCTTAAGACTGTCTCAGTCTGTAGTTCAGTCTGACTAGAACTCAAGGCAGTCGTCTTGTCTCAAGTCTCCCAGATGCTGGGATTACAGGTGTGAGCCACTTCATTTGCCATACAATTTAAACTTAAAATGTAAAATCAGTTGTGCTAGTGCAGGGCTATAGTCTCAGCTACGTCAGATGCTGAGGCAGAAGGAGGACCTGCTTCCAGGAGGTCAGCAACTTAAGCAATATAGCAAGACACCATTTCAAAACACAAAACAAACACTTGGAATGATGGCTCACACCTACAAACACAGCACTTAGCAGGATGAAGCCAGGAAAATCACCATGTGTTTGAGAATGGCACAGGCTACATAGTGCATTCCAGAATAGCACTGGTTACAATGTAAAGCCTTGTCTCAAAAATAAAAAATAAAAACCAATAGTGGGGCTGGAGAGATAGCTCAGTAGTTAAGAGCATTGACTGCTCTTGCAGAAGACCCAGGCTTGATTCCTAGCATTCACTTGGTGGCTAACAACCATCTATAACTCCAGTTCCAGGGGAATCTGACACCCTCTTCTGACCTCCATGGGCATTGCATGACACATGTGCACTTACATACATGCAGGTAATACATTCAAACATCTAAAATTAAAATAATATTTAAAAAACCAACATGGTTGAAGAGATGACTTAGCTATTAACAGCTTAGGTTCATAATCTAAACATCAAAAAAGCCAATAAATAAACAAGGTAAATAAATAATATATAATAATTTGGGGGGCTGAGAGATGGCTCAATGGTTAACAGCACTTGCTACTCTTGCAGAGAACCTGAGTTTGGTTCCCAGCACCCATCTGGCAGCTAACAACCATGTGTAACTACAGTTCCAGTTCTTGTGGCCTCCTTGGGCACTATGCATGCACATAATACATATGCATATAGACAAACCACTTGTACACATAAAACAGAAATTAATATTAAAAGTATATATATATACATATATATGTATATATATATATATATATACATATATATATATATTTACATAGAATTTGGGGAAGAGGACTCTTTTTTGAGACAGGGTATTATTTTGCTGCCCAAGCTAGCATGAAACTCAGTATATGGTCCACACTAATCTTCAACTCCTCACTCAGCCTCCTGAGTGCTGGGATTACAGGTATGGGCTTAGTACCCAGGAATGATGTTTGGTTTTTAAATAATCACATATATGGTCTACCCAGGACCCACAGAGAAGCTAACAATTGTCCTTAACTCTAGTTCGAGGGGATCAGATTCCTTCTTCTGACCTCCTCAGGTATTACATGATATGTACTCATTTACATACATGCAGGCAATATACTCATATACATAAAACCAATAAAATATTTTAAAATCATATATATGTTAGGACTGTAATCATAGAACAGTAAGTGGTAAACACCTGTAATCCCAGCACTTGAGGGGTGGAGACAGATGGTCAAAGTCAGAGCTGGAGAGGTGGCTCAATGGTTAAGAGCACTTGCTGCTTTTGCAGAGGACCCTGTGCCAAAAAATAAAATAAGGGGGCTGGAGAGATGGCTCAGTGGGTATGTTCACTGGCTGCTCTTCCCGAGGACCCATGTTCAGTTCCCAGTACTCACACGAGGGCTAACAACAACAACAACTCCAGTTCCAGGGGCTCCAACATCCTCCTCTGGCCTCCACAGGTATTGCATGCATGTGAGCACTTACATTCAAGCAAACCACTCATACACAGAAAATAAAATAATAAAACTTTCAAAATAAAATGAAGGCAGGTGTGGTGGGTTACATCTTGTAATCCCAAGTATGGGTTATGCAGTGAATTCCATGCTGGCTTGAGTTACAGTGTGAGACCCTGTGTTAAAAAAAAAAAGTGAGGCTGGAGAGATGACTTGGTAGTTAAGAGCATTTGCTGCTCTTCAAGAGGCCTGGAGTTTGGTTCCCAGTACCCACATCAAGCAGCTCATAGCTGTCTATAACTCCAGCTACATAGGATCCAAAGCCCTCTCTGGCCTTCTTGGGCACTGAACACACACACACACACACACACACACACACACACACACACACACACACACACATATGTATATAAATAAATAAAAAGTAAAATACATCTTTTTTAAATTGTGCCATAATTATCATAGAATTATCACAATTATGTCTAGAATGTAGATCAGATCTAAGTACCTAAAATAATATCTGAGAAATTATTGCCTATTCAAAAAGATCTGGAGAGCTATTTGAACAGATGTAGGAAATGCTCCAGCCAGGTGCTGTGCAACGTGACTGTATCCCAGCACTGGAGAGGAAGAAGTGGGAGGATGATAGTTCGGAGGCCAGTCTGGACTGCATAGTGACACACTGCACAAATAAATCAAAACCATACAGGTGTTTCGTACCTGCAGTGCCACCACTATGAGATTACAGTGGTTGAGGGAGGCCTCAAGGTCTAGGTCACCCTTGATAGTGAGACCAGGTCTCAAAATAAAGAAACAAGCAGCTGGGCATCATGGCACACGACTTTAGTCCCAGTACTCACTCCAGAGGCAGAGGAAGAAAGATCTCTGTGAGAACCAGGCCAGGCTAGTCAATATAGTGATTTCCAGGCCAACAGGAGCTTCAGGGAGTCCCTCTTTCAGAACAAACAAAGCAAAACAGAACAAAAATAAAAAATGAAAAAGAATCAAAAATCCAAAAGGATGTGGCTATTTCCCTCATTCATTCAACAAATGTTTCTTGATTGCTGCAATATGACATTGTTCTTGGTGTAGGGTTTATAAGAATGAGCAAGGCAGGAAAGTTTTCTTTTATGAAACTAACAGCCTGGTAGTGGAAACAGACATAAAGCAAGGAAAGAATACATCAGGGATTGTTCAGAGCTGCTCAGTTCCATAAAAACAGTAAGAGATAAATGTGATGGAACGGGGCTGGTATGCAGCTCATTGGCAGTGTGTGTGTTTAGTTTGTACTTGGCTCCAAGTTCCACCCCCAGCACCCTCCAAAAGAGTCTTGAAGTATGCAAGGCATAGTGGTGCACCCCTGTAATCTCAGAACTCTGGAGGTAGAGGTAGAAAGATCAGGAGTTCAAGGTCATCCTCAGGGACAACCTGGGCTATATAAAACCCTGTCTTTCTTGGACTGGAGAGATGATGTAGTGGTGAAGAGCACTTCCTATTCTTTTAAAAACATTTTATTTGTACATGCATGCGTGTATTGCCTGCATGTATGTAAGTACACCCATGTCATGCAGTGTCCATGGAGGTTAGAAGAGGGAGTTGCATTCCCCTGGAACTGGAGTTACAGATAGTTGTTAGCTGCCATGTTGGTGCTGGGAACTGAACCTGGGTCCTCTGCAAGAGCAACCAGTACTTTTAACTGCTGAGCCATCTCTCCAGTTGTAGAGAACCCAAGATCAGTTCCCAACTCTTACATGGCAGCTTATACTGCCTGTAACTCCAGTTCCAGAGGGATCTAACTTCTGCCTCCCAGGGTTCCAGCATATACGTGTATATACCCACCCCGACACATACACATTATTTTTAAATTCTTTTAAATAAATATTTTTTAAATGTTTAAAACCTGTCTCAGAACAACCACAACAATAATAATAATAAAGTGATGAAGCCAGGCATAATGACTCATACCTGTAATCTCCAGTATCCAGGAGGCCAAGGCAGGAGGACTTCCATGCGTTTGAGGCCAGCTTAGGCTACATAGTGAGTTCCAGACAACCTGGGACACATAGTAGGACACTGCCTCAAAAACAAAGCTGGGAGCCAGGTGTAGGACACGTCATTAATCCCAACACTCCAGGGGCAGAAACAGATAGATCTCTGTGAGTTCAAGCAAGCCTGGATAACCAGAGCTGCATAGTGAGCTCCTATCTTTAAAAAAAATGGAGATGGCTTAGTGGATAAAGTGCTTGCTGCAGAAGCCTGAGGACCTGAGTTTGGGCCCCCAGCACCCATGTAAAAGCTGACCATGGCTATGCACAGCCCGAAGCGCTAGGGAAGCAGGGACAGGAAGATCCCTTGGGCTCATTGGCTGGCCAGTCTTGCTGAAATGGTGAGCCTCAGGTTCAATAAGAGATCCTGTCCAAAAAATAAGGTAAAGGCTCATCGGCTAAGAGTGTGTATTGCTTTGTTATTCACCCATATTGGGTGACTAACAACTGCCTATAACCCCAGCTCCAGGGAATCTGATGCTTCTGTGGCTCTGAGGGCACCTGCACTCATGTGCACATACTTATACACATATACATAATTTTAAAAACTAACAAACAAAAAGTTTAAAAAAATAAGGTGGAGGCTGGAGAGATGGCTCATCAGTTAACAGCACTGGCTGTTCTTTCAGAGAACCTGGGTTCAGTTCCCAGCACCCACATGGCAACTCACAACCATCTGCATGTATGTGCCGCACATATATACATTCAGGCATGCACATACACATACCATAAAGTAAATAAAAAAATATTAAGGTGGAGAGCAATAGAGGAAGACACTTGATCACCTGATGTCAAGTTCTGGCCTGGATCCCAGAGATCTGCCTTTGCTGGGATTAAAGCTGTAGGCTGCCATATCCAACCAGTACCTGTTCTTAACCATTAAGCCATCTCTCCAGCCAGGTATTTAATATTTTAACAGTGGTAATTAATCATCAGATGCCATAGCAGGCAATGTACCTTGATGAGGGGGTTGAAGAATTAATATTTATAGAACCCCTATGGAAATAAGACTATTTAGTGGGACTTTTTAGAATGGATCAGAATTTTTAAATCCCTGGTCAAAAGAACTTTATGCTGTATATTTCAGGCAGAGAATCTATATTTAGTTAAGACAACAGAGAGAGAGAAAGAAAGAGAGAGAGAGAGAGAGAGAGAACACATTCCTTCATATACAAGAATAATACAAACTTTTTTTTTGAGACAGGGTCTCATATAGTCCAGAATGACCTCAAACTCACTCCTACCTTCACCTCAAATACAGCGTTACAGATGTGCACCACTGCACCTAGTTACATGGTGCTGGAGATGGAACCGAGGGCTTCATGCATGTTAGGCAAGCACTTGACTAACTGAGCCACATCCCCAGCCCCAATATATTATTTATGGCTTCTTTGCTTTGAAATTGTTCCTTCTTTCTCTTTCTTTCTTTCTTTCTTTCTTTCTTTCTCTTTCTTTCTCTCTCTCTCTCTCTCTCTCTTTCTTTCTTTCTTTCCTTTCTTCCTGACAGAATCTCATAGCCCAAGATGGCCTTGAACTCCTGCTTCTCCTGCCTCTGTCTAGAGCACAAGGAGTACAGGCATGCATCACCACATTCAGCTATAATTGTCCTTTGGATCCTTTTACTGGCTAATATAAAATCAGGATGGGGAAAGGAGCATGAGAACCTGTTGACTGGGCGACCCTAAGTTAAGAGCTAAGTGGAAGATTGGGGCAAACAGAAAGAACAACTGCTAACATCTTGAACCCCAGTTGCCCCTGAAAGACACCTCCCCAAGAGGGAGTGAACTTGTTGATGAAGAGCATATCCCAACACCCCAGCTTCTGATGTGATGTTCTCTGGCCTTGGCTCAAGCTGGGGCCCCTCTGGGATTTTGTGATAGCTCTCCCTTCTGCTGACATTTCTGTTCCAGCTGATTGAAAGCAGTCTGTAATCCTTACTGGGCTATCTCGAATATGTGAGTGTGGCATGGAGATAAGTGGTCCCTAAGAAACTGAAATACAGCTTAAAGATAATTCTCACTGAAGCAGCCAGGCTAATTTTAAGGCCTTCAAAAAGGAAAAGGAAAAAAAAAAGCTATCAAATACATACATACATACACACACACACACACACACACATATGCAGAGATTATTTCCATCCCAATAATCACAGTCTCAAGGAGGAGACACACACATCCCTGTTAGAAGTCTCCTTTCTGAGGGATCTGGTAGGCCTGGTTTATTTTTGAGTTTTAAGGAAGATTATTTCCACTCCTGGGTGAATGCATGGACAGAAACAAAATCAGATGAAAGAAATATTAGAAAAATCTGCAGAGAGCTACATTGAGTTAGCAAAACTAAGGGACAGGTCTCCAGCTTGATGAAAAGCCCAAGTGAATTTGAATGAAGCTCTCTCTGCCTTTGAGAAATCAGCACCATGGAGACCCGAGGGAAGCTGTGTGCTCTTAGTGCCCCCTTGTGGAATTCCGAAGCATTTTTCCTGCTACAAAAACCTTAGATTAAACTAAAGGTGGCTCACACTTGTAATGCTAGCATTTGAGAGGACAAAGCAGGATGATTGCAGCAAGTTCAAGGCAAGTCTGGGCTACACAATGAGTATCATGTCGGAAAGGGTTACATAGCGAGACCCTATCTCAAACAAAAATCACCTTAGAAGACGGTCAGGTAAATCAGGCTTGGTGATGTATGCGTGTAATCTCATCACTTAGTGGCAGAGGCTGGAGGATCACAGGGAAGCTTGGGTGTAGTGGTACATGTTTGTGCTCCCAGTACTTGGGAGGCAGAGGTAGGCAGATCTCTGTGAGTTCAGGTCTACACAGTGAGTTCCTGGCTAGCTATATAGTAAGACCCTGTTTCAAAAAACCACAACAGTAATGATGATAATAATAATAATAAAGGAAAAAAAAAGGTCAGCTAGACACAATGAAGCAAAAGATCAGTTCGGGGCTAGGCTGGCCTGCAAAGTGGGTTTGGGCTACACAGTAGCACCCTATCTTGTTTTTGTTTCTGAGACAGGGTTTCAAAAACCTTTCTTCCTCCTTGGTTTGCAGATGACCATTTTCTCCTTCTGTCTCTCCTTCCTGCATTTCTCTGTCTGAATTTCCTCTTTCTACTTCTTTCCTCCCTGCCCCCTTTTCTGAGGCAGTCTCCCTATGTTGCCAAGGCTGGCCTTGAGCCCCTGGACTCAAGAGATCCTCCTAATCCAGGTACAATGGTGCTCACCTTGATCCTAGCACTCAGGGGGCTGAGTGAGGTATGAGGGTGGAGAATTCAAGACCTGCTTGGACTGGGATACATTGTAAGGCCTTGTCTTAAAAAAAGACTGGAGATATAGCTTAGCTCAGTGGGTAGAATGCTTGTTTAACATGCAAGAGACCCTGAATTTATCTCCAGCACCATTAGAACACAAAAAAAGGAGCCACGCCTGGTGGCTTATGCTATGTAGAGCAGAGTAGCCTCAAATTCACCAAGATCCACCTGCTTTTGCTGGGGTTAAGAGTGTGTGCCACCAGGCCCAGTTCTCAGCTCATTTTTAACTGTTATTTTCTTACTGTGTTAGTGATAGAATCAAGGACTTGCACAGGCTAAGAAGGGCTGTCTATCACTGAGCTATACCCTTAAGCCCTTTACTTTTACTAATTAGAATCCCCAGTGTACCAACACACACACGTACCACACATCCACACCCACAGAGGAATCTCCAATGTGAATTTTTATGGAAAAAAAAAAAAAATCAAAATAAGTAGGTTAGTCTGGAACTACCCTAAAACTGAATAGGAAGGAAACAACAAAACAATGATTCCTAAACACTGCTTCAGAAGGACAGGAATATTCAAGACTTGAGTGTTAAAAGCAGCCAAAGGAATTCCTTTAAAAGGAGGGGTGGTGCTGGGGAGTGCTAAGAATGTACCTTAGGTGGTAAAATGCTTGTCTAACATTCATGAAGTCTTGTGTCAAGTCTCAGCACATCAACTGGGCATGGTGGTGGTACATGGCCTGCAATCTCAGCACTCAGAAAGTGAAGCAGGAGATCAGGAGTTCAAGTTCAGCCTGAGCTACATACTGAGTTTGAAGCCAGACTGATTACATGAGAACCTGGGTTAAAAATAAATGAATAGGGGTTGGAGAGATGACCCAGCAGTTAAGATCACTGATTGCTCTTGCAGAGAACTGTGGTTCAGTTCCCATCACTCACATGGTGGCTAACAACCATCCACAACTCCTGTTCCAGGGTATCCAATGCTCTAGCGTGACCTCCAAGGACACTGCACAACACAGGTGCATTTACACACATGCAAGCAATAAAGTCATACACATAAATACAGTATTTCAAAAAGTGAATAAAGTTTAGCTGAGTATGATGGTGCAGGCCTGTAACCCCAACACTTGGAAGGCTGAGGAAGGAGAACCATGGGTTCAAACCAGCCTGGGTTACAGTGAGACTCCATTTCAAGCAATCAACTATCAAACTGACCAGATGTTCTACTTCTGAAATTTTGTGCCCATGATTAACAATCCTTCATTCTCTGCCCCTCTGCCTAGCTTCTGGTGATCATAGCTTTCTTTTCCTAGTTCACCTTTATTGGATTCCACATCTAAGTGGGATCATGCAGTATTTGTCATCCTATGCCTTAATTACTGCCCTTAACATGTTCTCACGATTCATCTGTATACTTGTGAATGACCCAGTCCAGTTAAGGCTGAACAGCACTCCACTGTATAGCTGTGTCACATTTTCTTCACCCAGTGATAAGACATGGGTTCAGTCCAGATCTTGGTTATGGTACTAAAGCTGCCATCCACCTTAGTAGTACATTTTTTTTTCCTTAAGATTTCCTAACCTATACTCCAGACAGAGTAATCGTCCCAAAATATAGCATTATTATCAAGACAGGTTTTAAAATCTTGTCCCATCTGGTTTCCTAGGGGGCCCCACAAATCCCCAAGCTCTGCTTGGGCTAGGCTAAGGTTCATGGTCTTTCCCCCAGGAATATACCAGTCTTTGTAGTTCACAGACTGTGAATCAGTATGCCCTTTCCTGGGTTTTGGCTAAAGCTCTGGGCTAGATTCTTCTTTATTTCTCCCCTTTATCAAAATTATACATCCCAAGGCTGGAAACTGCTCAGCAGTTAAATCACTGTCTGCTCTTGCAGAGGACCCAGGTTCAGTTCTCAGCATCCATTTGGTGGCTAACAACCATCTGTAACTTCAGTTCCAGGGGAATCCAACACCCTCTTCTGTCTCCTATGGGCATTGTATGACATGGGTACACTTAAATATGTGCAGGCAATACACTCGTACACATAAATGTACTTTAAAAAATTACATATCCATGCCTTTTTTCTTTAAATTTTTGGTCTGAGACAGGGTCTATTCAGCTGGCCTGAATTTGCTGTGTAGATCAGACTGGCCATGATCCCAAAGAGATTTCTATCTCTGCCTCCCATCAGCTGTTCTGACTTGTTTTTGAAGAGCAATGTTCTTTTTCATGCATTCTATGGACAATGTTTGCTGAGAAGTTACTGTTTCAGTTTGTTCCTTGCCTCCTGTCCTCCCTCAAACATGTGGCAATTTATTCCTCCCTAGAACACTGCAGGTAGCATAGCCAGCAGACAAGCAAACCTAGCCTCCTCTGCTGGTGTAGTTCCCATTCTGCTTCTCATTCCCTCTCCCACCTCTGCCTTGGGAGGCAGAGGCAGGCAAATGAGTTCAAGGCCAGTCAGGTCTACAGTAATTTAAAAAATGCATTTCCTGGCTGCGGCGGTACACACCTTTAATCCCAGCACCCAGGAGGCAGGGATCAGAGAGGGAGTCCAGCTGAGGCTACGGAGACTATTTAAAAAAAAAAAACACTAGAAGTCAGGTGCCATGGGACACACCTGCTGCTCTATCACTTGGGCTTTCTGAGGCTGGGCTACACAGTTGCAGTCTTACAAGCATACTGAATGCTGAGGACGCAACTCAGTTGGTAGTGCTCCCCTAGCATTTACTGGTCATGGTGATATGTACCTGTAATCTCGGCACTCTTGACAGGTGAAGATCCAAAGTTGCTTTGAGTTCCAGGACAGAGCAGACTACACATGACATGCTAAAAATAAAACAAACCAGGGATACAGATGGCTGAGCACTAGCTGTTCTTACAGAGGACGTGGGTTTAATTCCCAGTACCTACATGACAGCTAACAACCATTTGTAACTCCAGTTCCAGGGTATCCAATGCCCTCTTCTGACCTCCAAGGGCACTGCATGACAAGGATGCATCTATCTACATGCAGGCAATATAAACAAAATTTAGTAAAACATGAATCTGTTTTAAAAAAAAAAAGTGCATATGAATTTTGGCTCTTGGGAGACCCTTTTTCACAAACCTCAGCAACATATACAAAAGAGCAGAGGTGATAACCATGGTTAATGGCACTTTTTCCAAAACCAAACCAAAGATAGAATACTGAGCCCTGCGAAAATATGTCCATACAAACTGTATACTTATTATTCACGATCACCAATAAACTCAAATGCCTTTCATGGGTAAATTGAATGAGTTTTAAGATAGTGATACATTTAACACATTCTAGAACTTTTGAGTTCAGGTAAGAGCCTCAGGTAAGAAGCAACTGAAAACAGCAGTGTGTTTTGTGACATTCTAGAAACAAGACAGGAATTGAAATTACATCAGAGGTCTCAGAAGCTAAATAAATGCAGAAACACTATGAGGTGACCCAAATTTCCCTTACCCAACCAACCATGAATTCCAATAAACTGGTTCACCCTTCCCTAGAGGAATCTAGGACTTCTGCAGGTTAAAATTTGTAAGCCCACCAGTAAAAACCTCAAAACCTGTTCTGCACACCTGCCTGTATGCATACTCCAGGTGACTTATAGTAACACTAGAATTATGACAGGAGCCAGACATGCTGGTATATGCCTTTAATCCCATTACTCCAGAGGTAGGCAGCTGTGAGACTGAAGCCAGTCTTGGTCTACATAGCAGGTAGCTGGTGCTACAGGAAGACCCTGTCTCAAACAGAATGTTAGGAAGTCAAAGGGATATTAACACAGAACTCTTACACTGAGCAGCAATAGGTGCTTCAGATTGTCTGTCTCACTTCCAGGCTGACCTCCAACTCCCCATCAGCTGAAGATGACCCAGAATTCCTGAGTGCTGGGATTACAGGTATTCACTACCATGAAATCACCAGCAAGCATTTACTATTTAACAGCATACACAATATGCATATCTTTTGACTAAAGGGGATGGGGGGACATGACAATGATGACAGAAAATGATCTCAGCTAATATGTCCAGACTAAACACATGAAATGGATAGCAATGATACAGAAGGTGGCAGAGCTGAGCAGAAGGGGAAAGGGACATTTAGGAACTAAAGGAACCTGTACTGCAGTCAGTTCTCTTCCAGGCAATTCAGTACTGCCTTATTCAGGGTAGTTTAGAGAAGGCCACTACTTTATAATGGTGGAACGGTGAAAATGCCAAGAAGCCAGATGCTAAGAAAAAACTTGAAGCTAAGAATGTTGGTCCAAAGTTGTGAACAGAACCACAGCAGATGCCACTCCCCTGCAATTCCATGATACAGTAGAGGCAAAAATCATACCACAGGAAAGCTGGATGCAGCTACATGTGGGTGGATCCTGGAGATCACTGGCTCACCAGCCTACTTGGAATGTGAGAGTTTCAGATTCACACCCCTGCTCAAAAAATAGAGTGTAAAGGAAGAGGAAGACATCAAATTGTCCGCTGGTCTCTGAATGTGCACACACTCACCCTACAACAGCTTATATACTACAATCACAAAAAAGAGACACAGACAAATGTTACCAGTTGTTTAATTAGGTTCTTAGTATGAAATTTAGAACACCAATTTGTGAGGATACATGCCATTTGTCAGAGCAAAGAGAGATCTCAGGTAGCCCTTGAGCTGAGGAACAGCTTTGATCTTTGGCAAAATTTGTGAGTCCACAGCTTTCTGATCAACCTTGCGCTGCTCTGTAATCTCATATTTCTAAATAAAGAAAAAAAATGAAACATTTACAAAGATGCAGAAGTATCAAGCTACTGAGCCTAGGAAAGCAATAACCTTAACTCACAAGGATTGCATGTAGAGCATGAATATAGTTCAACTCTTGATACCTTCTCAGAAGGGTGAGATTCCACATGCTCTGCAACAAAGTTCTTGCCTACCTTACACAGCAAGGACAGTAAGGTCCATTTCCAAAAAATGGCAATTCCCACAACATCCTCTCCCTATGGGACTCGAGAGGAACCTCAGGTGGGTGATACCAAGGAGACAGTCGGCAAGGACCTCACCTCTTTCTCTGTGTCGAAGATCTCGCCTTCCTGGTGCCGGGGCTTCCGGAGCTTCTTCTTCTTGAAGTAAGCATCAGTGAGGTGCTGGGGGATTTTCACGTTGCTGATATCGATTTTTGTGGAGGTGGCAATAACAAATTTCTGGTGTGCTCTACGCAGAGGAACTCGGTTGAGGGCAAGAGGTCCTGAGGGAAAATTGAACTCCGTGAGATAAATGAAAGGTAATCATAAGGCTGAGCATAGGCAGCCAAATGCTCCAAGACCTGTGCCCATGACCTTTCTGCCCTCACTGGGTTCAGGTGGCCCTGTGGGAAAAAGCTAGTGGAACAGATGGGGGCCAGGTAAGTAGAAAGAGCAATTCACTTGTCTACAGAGGCTGGTTTCTTTTGTGTGTGAGGGTAGGGGTTGCTAACAAACCCCTGAAACTTCCAGACGGGTGGTGATTAATGTATACATAGGTTGTCAGTTTTGGCAGCAAGAGCCTTTACCTGAGCACTTGTGGTATGTGTATCTCACCCTCAACTCATACAAATATATCTAATACATAGATGCCTCAGCAGTTAGGAAGAACACTTGCTCTTTCAGAGGACCTGGATTCAGTTCCCAGCAACCACACCAGGCAGCTCACAATCTCCTTATGACCTACTCCAGACTCTGGCGGATTGACACATCTGACCTCCTAGGGCACCTACATTCATGAGTGCACGTGTGTGCACACACAATTCAAAATAAGTACAGTTTTAAAATATAAATTTTAAGCCAGGGTAGCTAAGGCAGACGGACTGCCATAAGTTCGAGGCCAGTCTGAGCTACAATATGAGGATGAAGATCAAGGCAAGCTTTGGCTATGTGAGGCCTGGCTCAAAACCAAACCAACCAACCAACCAACCAACCAAACAAACCCACTAAGGGTTTTCTTACCAGTCACAAGTAGCAAGCCACTTGCCAGCTGTTTTAGAAAAACCACTCTCTGGAAATTAAACAGAAAATCATTTACTACAATTAAATCAGACTTCTGAAATGCCGCTGGGTAACAGGCTGTTTTCTATCATGAACCACCTCCTCCTCACACGCTACTGCAAACAAAGAAATCCCACACCAAGTGTAAGCAAGCCTAAGAGGAGGGGCCCTCCATGCAAGGCTGCATAGCTCTCACCTTGCCCCTGTGGCGCCCGGTGAGGATGATCAGGACTGTCCCAGGGGTGATGCTGGCACGCAGCTTCCTCACATGCTGACTAAAGGGCTTTTTGCCATGGCTCAGCAGCTTCCGAGGCACATCTTCAGTAGGATAATACCTAGGCTGGAGACAGTGCATGGACCCAACTTAAGCACATCAGACCAGTGACATTTGTCACAGCCTTTAGTGTTAAGGACAAAACAAGTTCCTTTGCAATTCTGGGCATGTAAGAAACAACACAGCAAGCAACTTGTATCCACACTTTCCCCCAGAGAAAGAATTCTAATAATACACATTTCTTCAGCCAAGTGTGGGTGCTCAAACGCCAGACTATGTGAGGGGACCTTTCTCAAACATGACAAAACCAGAAATACAAGTTTTTCATTAAAATAAAACATGTACTATCTCACCAGACCTTCAGCAACAGAAGTTCAACTTAATCCCAACTGCCAACAAGAGTAAACATTAGAACCACAAATTCATTTATTATAAAAGATCCCAAAACAGACTACTAAACCATGTAGTGACTCACCCAGCCCCACTGCTTGCAGTGCTAGAGATGGAAAATCCAGAGGGGGTCATGCGTGCTAGGTAAACACACACAGTGGGCTACAATGACAGCCTAATTACCCTTTTCCAACTATCCTATATTAGTGTAGTCTCCCTTTGAGGTGTGCCTCATAGAGAAGCTCATCAAAGTGACCCCAACCTACGTAAGTATGAAGTGTACCCAGAGATTTACCTCCCAACAATTTTCTGTCAGAAACCTACACAAGCACTAAGAAAAACATCCCACATCATTCAAGTTTAATTCTGAAATCCATTCCGGCCTCCTCCAGATCTTACCATTTTTCGAAGCTTAACGATCCGGTTGCCACCATTCTTGTCCCCACCGACTGGTTTTGTGACTGTAGCCAGAACCTTTTCCTTTTTTTTCTTTTCAACCTACAGAGATAAACCCATCAACAAGTCAGAGGCAAACAGTCAAAGACTAGATCGACCAGTCACCGTGTTCCCTCCCTCCTTACCTTGGATTTAGCAGCTGAGTACTTCCTTTTGTACAGCGCCTTTCTGGAGTACATAGCAGACCGGGAATATCTCCCGATTCCTCTGACCAGAACGGGGTTTCGGCTGCAGTGAGGCTTCCCCTTCTTCAGCTTTTTAACCTTAGGATCTCCCTTCTTGGCTTTGCCTGCATCAGCACCTGCTGCGGCACCATCACCAGCCTTCTTGGCTGCAGGCTTCTTCTCCTTTACATCAGGCTTCTCAGCCTTTTCACCAGCCATCTATGGGATATTGAATAAATTACTCAACCATCCCTAACAAACCCTCCTGCCATTCAACACAGGCCCCTCCTCCCTAACTGCACATCTCTACCTCTGACAGTGTCCCTTTACTAAGTCCGAACCTGATGAACATTTAGCACCATCAGTTTTTGCCCCAACACCATTACTTTATTATCCCTGAAAACTTAAGAGCCTTTTTAGAGAAGTTTCCTCAGCAAGGAAGTTGGCAGTCTGAAATCATGTTTCCACAGCCTCTTCCATGAACTTAAACGTCTCTTTCTTCACTGTGCGACCCACTTCAGTGCCAGTGGCCCACAGGGAGAGACCAGGCAATGGTTCGGAGCCAGATTACTTTAGCATGGGACACTATGAGAGGCTCAGGGGTGACGGGCCTGCCATAAATCCAAACCCACGCATGTATTCTCAACTCCTAAGCAACTCTCAGTAAAACCGGTTTCGGGTACAGCTGCCAACGCGGCTCAGCCTGGAATAAGCACGGCCATCTGCAGCCGACTTCCGGTGCAGCAGTGGGAAGAAGGGGAAGCAGTTTTCGGGCTTCAGCCAGGGAAGCCCAACGTGGCTGAACGAGCTCGGCGGGGAGTTCTGGAACTGCTACCCCAGAGTCGGAAGCGTACGCCGTGGGTCCGGTCCCTAAACCTCATAGCTCGCTAAGCCGGACAGCAGGACCCGATCGTCCGCGTCTGAGAACCCGCGAGCATCCGAGCCTCTCCGCGGCACTCCCTCTCGCCCCTAGCAAACCCTCGCGCAAAGAAATGAAACGTCCGCGAGGCCTGTCGGGTGACCCTGTGCACGGCCGGAGCCCAAGGCTGACGACCCAACGTCCTCCGGCTTCGGATGGAGCACGATTGAGTCCTGAAGTCGCGTCTACCAAAGAGACCCGCCATTCCTACCTTGCAAGATGGGAAAGAGGACTAAGCACCCAGCTTCCGGTCTATAAGGCATGACGGGAAGTGTCTACACTCACTTCCTTCCTGTCTAATGCATCATGGGAAATGTAGTTTTTATCCCTCCATAGTGACGCGTGCATCCGGTACTGAATCAAGTTTTGTTGAGAGGTAAAGGTGAAAGGCTGGAGAGATACTTATTTTTCTTTACAGCAAAAATAACTCCTGAAAATTGTCCTCTGACTTCTGTGGGTGTACCCTCCCTTCTCCACTCTATCCCACACAAAGTAAAGAAATGTAATTTTTTGTTTTCATTTTTTTTTTTAACAGGGTCTCACTATATACTGGCTGGCCTGGAAATCACTATGTAGACCAGGTTAACCTCAAACTCACGGAGATCTGCCTGCTTTTGCCACCTAAGTGCTGGAATTAAAGGTGTATACTATCACATGGCCATAAATGTAATTAAAAAAAAATCAAACTTCAAATAGTTCTTTGCAGTAAAACTGACTCTTCGTTTTTAAGTTTATTTCAGAACCGAATGTGATGGCTCATTCCTGTAATCTTAGCACGTGGGGAAAGGCTGAAGCAGGAAAGTTGGAGGTTAGCTTGGCTACTACATAGAGTTACAAGTCAGCTGGGCACAGTGAGACATTGTCTCACATTTTAAAAAATAGGACCTAGAGGGATGACTCAGAGGTTATGGCTGCTCTTGCAGAGGACTTGGATTCAATTCCCAGCACCCACATGACAGCTAACAACCGCCCATAACTCCAGTTCTAGGGGAATCTGACAATATCTTCTGACCTCCTCCTGCATTGCATGACATGGGTGCAGCTACATTCATGTAGGCAATACAACATACACCTAAAATAAAAATAATAAATAAAATATTTTAAATAAAACAAAAAAATAGGAGCTAAAGAGATGAATCATCCGCTAAGTGTATTTCTTAATCTTCTAGAGGCCCCAAGTTCAGTTTCTAGAATCCATATCATAACAGGCTCATAACTGCCTGTAACTCTGGCTCCAGGGGATCCAATATACTCTGGTTTCCATGAACACCTGCATTACATCATGTAGTGCAGATAAACTCACACAGTCTCTCTCTCTCTCTCTCTCTCTCTCTCTCTCTCTCTCTCTCTCTCACGCACACACACACACACAATTAGTAATTACTTCAATTAAAAAAAATAAAAGTTTATTTCTCAGTTGCAACATTTTCTTTATGTTTTTCCCTTGGGTATCACAATCAGGCAGGTAGAAAGTTCTAAGGCATCTTTTTCCTTCTAGTGGAAACATTAGAATCATATAGTAACAGTTCCAGGTCTCTCAAATATATACATAGACTAGTAAAATTCTCAAAGTACTGCTGAAATTGACATATGGTTACAATAGTTTTAATGTAATTTAAATGTATTTTTTTACTAAGGACATAGGAAAATAGTTATTTTCACTATAAGAGTGGATAGATGAATGCAAGACTAAGTAGTCCTAGCCAGTGACACAGATTTATAATCCCAGCTACTCTGGGGCTGAGGCAGGAGGATATCGAGTCCAAGGCTAACCTAGGCTACAGAGTGAGATTAAGACCAAAGTATCTCAAAATTGTTTTTAAAAAGTAAAAAGAAGGAGCTGGAGAGATGGCTCAGTGGTTAAGAGTACTGGCTACACTTGCAGAGGACCCAGGTTTTATTCACAGCATCCACAAGGAGGCTAACAACAGTCTGTAACTCCAGTTCCAGGGGATCTGATGCCCTCTTCTGACCTGCACAGACACTGTATAACACAAGTGCACTTACATGCAGGCAATACACTCGTACATCAAAAAAAAATAAAATAAAATATTTTTAAAAGATGGCAATGGTAGATATGTATTATTACTTACCTGAGCCAAATATAGTGGTTCATACCTGTAAACTCAACACTCATGAGAATGGGGCAAGAAGAGTGCTATAAGTTCAAGGCACACCTGGGATACATAGTAAGTTCTAGGTCATCCTATGCTATGGAGTAAAACCTTGTCTCAAAAAAAAAAAAAAATCCAGAATGTAGTATTTACCTAATATACCTGTTGGGAAGATTAAATAAATTAGCATACATAAACTCACAAAAACCTGGTTGTGTATGTATGTGTGTGTGTGTGTTCCTGGAGATCAAACCTAAAGCCTAGTGCATAGCACTCTACTACTGAGTTATATCGTCAGCCTAAGAACTATACACCCATGTCAGGCAACTCACAACCACTTGTAGCTCCAGTTCCAGGAGATCTGATACCTCTGCTCTCCATGGGCACCTGCACTAACCCAGTACATGCTCACACATGGACATACACATAAAACAGATACATAAATGAATCTTTAAAAACAAATAAATAGTAGCTCTTGGTTGAGAATATAGCTCAGTGGTAACACTCTTGCCCAGTATGTGCAAAGCCATGCATTGATCACCAATACAGCAAGAAATAGCTCTTCTGGTCATCACCACTCCCACTACTTCTATCATCAACATCAGAGCTGTTGATAAGTTAGTACTGTGCACTAGAGATAATAACAATATGACATTTTGGGTGTAAAGAACGGCACTCTAGGTCTTGCTTTATCTCATTTTATCCTTTTAACATTCTATGAAGGAAACTGAGGCTCAAAGAGCATTTTTAGACAAGCTGTCATGTAGCCCAGGCTGGTCTTGAATTCTTGTTCTTCCTGCCTCCACCTCTCAAGTGCTGGGATTACAAGTAGATATGTACCACCATGTCTGGTTTAATGATCATATTCTACTTTCTCTCTTTTTTTGAGACAGAGTCTTACTCTGTAGCCTTGACTAGCCTGGAACTCACAATGTAGACAGGACTGGGTTTGAACTAACAGAGATCCACCTGCCTCTGCCTCTTGAGTGCTGGGATTAAAGATGTATGCCACCACTCTTGGTGATATGATATAGTTTTTTAAAAAGGATTTTATTTTTATTTTATGTGTGTATGAGTGTTTTGCTTGTATGTATTTAAGTGTACCATGTGCATGCCTTTTCCCACGGAGGCTAGAAGACAGCATTGGATACCTTGAACTAAGTTAAGGGTAGATATTAGCCACCATGTGGTTGCTGTGAATCAAACCTAGGTCCTTTGGAAAACCAGTTACTGCTCTTAACTACTGAGTCATCTCTCCAGCCCCTTGATATAATTTTAAATAGAAGAAAAAAAAAACAGAAAAATCTCAGGTTACAGAATCTCTCCCTGTAGAATAAATTTAAAGAAAAATCACTTTTTCTAGATAGGTCAGTGTAACAAATGCTTGAGTTAAAAAGAAAGCCCAACTTTCACAATCACTGCCTCAGAGCAATAACACATACCAGATCCTTTGGAATGCAAAGACAGTTCGGTTTTGTTTTGTTTTGTTTGACAGGGTCTATCTGCAACCTCAACTAGCAGGCAGATCTCTGTGAGTCTGAGGCCACCCTGGTCTACATAGTGAGTTCTGACTAGCAAGGGCTGAAACCTTGTTTCAGTAACAAAACAAATTGTAAGGTATGATGGTGCACACCTTTAGCCCTAGCACTCAGGAGGCAGAGGCAGGCAGATCTCTATGAGATCAAGGCTAGTCTACAACACAATGTATATGACAGTTTTTTAAACTGGGCTTTTATTACTAATTCTGTGTGCATGTTTGTATGGGGGTGTGAGTGTACAAATGGAGATCAGACAACAACTTGAGGGGTTCTGCTGTCTTCTTCCACCACATGAGTCTCAGGGATCAAACACAGATCATCAGGCTTAGGGTCAAGTGCCCTTGCCCACTAAACCATCTTGCTGGCCTTTCACTTGGATTTTTTTCAGCTTCAAACCACTTGCTTCATGGCTAAGCCTCTGGAAATCACTTAGCCTGTTTCTAGCTCTGGTTGATTAAGGGGGCAGAGACGGTGATCAGATGCCCATGGAGGCCTCAGAGGGGTCAAAAGGGCCCCAAGGGCCATGGTGAGTGGAGAGCTGGCATCCTGAAACCAGTGTGATTTTTGCTAGTTTAGGGTCATTCACTGTCCAGGCATGTAATAGTTTTAAGGAAGTGCTTGGTGTCTCTCTCTCTCTCTCTCTCTCTCTCTCTCTCTCTCTCTCTCTCTCTCTCTCAAATGTTATGTGTATGAGCATGTATGGCAGTGCACCCATGCATGCAATGCCCACTGAGATAAGTAGAGGTTGTCATACCCTGATTCCCCCAGAACTTGTGTTAAGGATGGGTGTGAGCTCCCATGTGTGTGCTGGGAACCGAACCTGGGTCCTCTGCAGGAGTAGCCAATGATCTTAACTGATGAGCCATCTCTCCAGTTTTTGAGAATGTCAGCACCTTTATGCTTATTTTCGTTTTTATTATTTTGTGTGTATGTTGTATACATGTGTATTCACATTTATGTTTGGGTGCAGAAGCCAGGAGAGGATGGCGGGTCTCCCATCCTAGTCTCCCATCCTACTACTCTCTGCCTTGTTCCCATGGGAGAAGGTCTCTCACTGAAGCTGGAGTTTGCTGTCCCTTCCCTTTTTAAAATTTTATTTTTGACTAGGCTAGCTGGCTAACAAATCTCAGCAATCCTTCTGTCTCAACCTTCCAATGTGTTATGTGAATGCTGGGGATCCAAACTTAGGTCCTCATGCTTGCACCACAAGATCTCTTACCCAATGAAACATCTCTCAGTCCCTCAGCACTTTTCTTTTTGAGATAGGTCTCACTACGTAGCACTGGTTGGCCTGGAGCTCGATATATAGACCAGGATGGCTTTGAACTTACAGAGATCCACTTGTCTCTGACTTTTTATCAGTTTCCTAAGACAAGTACTTCCTTTCTTAATATGTTTTAAAAGATTTTATCTTTAAAAGTACGAATGTTTGGTCTGTATGCAGTGCCCTTGGAGGCCAGAAGAAGATGATAGATCCCCTGGAACTGGAGCTACAGGTTATTATTTTAAGCCAGTGTATGTAGTAGGAACCAAACTCAGGTCCTCTGCAAGAACAGCAAATGCTCTTTTTCTTTTGGGGTGGGGTGGGGGCTTTTGGTACAGGGTCTCTCTGTAGATCAGACTGGCCTTGAACACACAGAGAGTTGTCTGACTTTGCCTCCCCAGTGCTGAGATCAAAGGTATTCACCAACCACCATGCTCAGCATGCAGCAAATGCTCTTAATTGTTGACCTATCTCTCTAGCCCAATTGAACAAACGAGCTGTTGTCACTGCAGAAAAAGTTTGACTGTGAATGAAATACAGTCCTTCCAAAATTCCTACAAAAAGGACTGGGAGGGCTTGGTTCTAGAGCACTTGCCTTCACAGGGCCTGTGGACCCATTCCCAGCATAGGGGGAAGAAAATGTCTGAAATGTACCTGGTAAATGTACAAAAATACTAAGATCTGCTACTGAAGCAAAACCACAGCTGAGCTCCCTCTTGTGTTTAGTTGTGGTATTGCAGTGCCTGAATTAAGTACCTGTTCTAAAACTTTCTACATTTGTGGGTGTTTGTGTATGCACATATGTGTATGCCACCCAGCAGGTCCTGTTGGTGTACACCTTTAATCCCAGCATTTGAGAGGCTCTGTTAGTTAAAGGCGAGCCTGATCTACATAGCAAGTTCCAGACCCTGTCTCAAAAAGACCAAGACCAAAACAAAACAAAACAACAACAACAACAAAACCATGTGTATGCCATGACACAGCTGTGGATGTGTGGAGGTCAGCTGTGAAGTTGATTCTTTCCTTCCACCACGTGGGTTCAAGCCCTTTTACTCGCTGATCCGTCTCAGTGGCCCAAGTATCTAATTTTGTCATATGAAAATGCTCTTAATTTGTGCATCACTTTTATCACAAAGCAAACATTTTTGCAGATATTAAGTCATTTAAGGCCTCAATGAAACTTCCTTGTAAGATAGAAATTTAAGATTAGAGACGGGGTTCCAGTGAAGGACTCAGTCAAGATCATACAGTAAGGTCACACATACACTTAAAAATCTGATGTGTCACCTATCCTGTGTAGTGCAAAAGGACACTTGTGCTGCAGAAGGGGCAGCTCTTATGGTCTGAGAACTACTCCCTCTGTGACAAGTCTCCAGCATGTCTGCCTTCTTGTTCATGAAATGTGGATGGGATTGGCGATATTGGTGATACCCTCTTAATTGTTAACATTAAGTTTCACACAGTGATTCAATTGCCTACTCAATAACTTCCACATCAGAAAGTTAATGGAAGCACTGTTTTGGGTGCAGAAACCACACTGAAAGTAAAAAAGGGCTGGGGCTGTGGCTCAATGGTAGAGTGCTTGGCTAGTGCTCAAGGCTCTGGGTTTGATTCCAGCACTGCAAAACAAAACAAAACAACAAAACACCCAAACAACAAACAACAAAAACCTTTCCCAAACCCCACAAAAACCTGGGATGCGAATCCTATTTATCTTTACATACTTACACATGTTGTAAATTCTCAGATATTATACATAGGAACTCATTTAAAAAATAATCTGGGGCTGGAGAGGTATCTCAGTGGTTAAGAGCAATAGTTGTTCTTGCGGAGAACCCGGGATGGGTTCCCAGCACCCATATGGTGGCTAACAGTCATCCCAGTTCCAAGGGATCCAACAGGTCTTTTGACCTCCATGGTCATGTATGACACAGCACTATATATATGTGCACGCAATATAATCATACATATATTAAAAATAATAATCTAAAATTAGTCCTGGTGGCATCATATTTCTAATTCTACTACCTAACAGACAGAAGCAGGAGAACCCTGAGTTCCAGGCCAGCCTGAGCTACACATTGAGAACATGTTTCAAATAATAATATTAAATAAGATAGAAAAAATGTTTATATGTGTTATACACTTGGGGTGTGTGTGTGGCATGCTCTTATACAGGTATAGAGAAAACCGTGAAACTTTACACAGCAAATCATTAATGTTGGTGGGGAGGTCCTGGTATGGTAGGCCTGTAATCCTAGTTATGTGGGAAGCTAAGGCTCATAAGCTCAAGACCAGTGTGGCTACCCAGTGAGTTCAAGGAAAGTGTGGGAAACTTAGTAAGTCGTGGTCTCAAAAAGTCAAAGAAAGGGGCTGGAGAGATGAGTCAGTCGTTGGGTGTTTGCAGGTCTTCTAGAGGACTGGAATTTGGTTCCCAGCACCTGCATCAGGTGGTTCACAACTGCAACTCCAACTCCAGGGAATCTGATGCCCTCTTCTGGCCTCCAAGGTATCTGCACACACAGCATATTTTCACAGACATACACGTATACACAAAAATAAAAATATATCTAAAAAAAAAGTAAAAGAAAGGGGCTAGGAATATAGCTCAACAATAGAGCATGTGCTTAGCATGCATAAACTTCTGGTTTCCATCTCCAGTAGCGCTGGTGGGGGTTGGGATAGAAGTGATATCTAACCTGCAGAAAAGAGAAAATGGCTGGCTTATTTCTTTTTGCTTTTAAAAAACTTATGTTTTTATTTATCTGTTTTGTGGAGGGGGGCACACATGTGCCATGATGCATGTGTGGAGGTGAGAGGACAACTTTGAAACAGTTGTTCTCTCCTTCCATCTTGTGGGTCCTGGGGATTAATTAAATGGGTATTAGGCTTGGCAGCACGTGACTTTACCTTCTAAGTTATTTTCCTGGTCCCTGTTTTAATTGCCTGGATGTGGTGGCATATGTGTTTAATTCTAGCACTAGAAAGGCAGGGGCAGGTGGAGCTCTGTGAGTTTGAGGCCAGCCTGGTCTACATAGTGAGTTCTAGACCAGCCAGGCTACATTGTGAGACCCTGTCTCAAAAAAAGGTTTTAAAAATATGTATGTGTGTGAGTCTACATGAATATACGTGCACCATATACAGGCAACAGCTCTTGGAGGCCAGAGGGCACTGGATCCTCTGGAGCTGGAATTTCAGGCAATTGGGAGCTACCATCTGGCTGCTGGGAGCCAAACCTAGGTGTTCTGAAGCAAGCACCACTTCTAATCCCTACGCCACCTTGCCAGCCCTGCTTTTGATTTTTTTTTTTTTTTGAGACAGGAATTTGTTATGTAGCCCTAACTGTGCTGGTGCTTCCTATGTAGCCCATGCTGTCTGAACTCTCAGCAATTGTCCCTGCTTCAGCTGCCTGAGAGTTAGGGTGGCATGCTTGTGCTTAAATGTCTGTTTTCAGAGATCCACCTGCCTCTGCTTCTTGAGTGCTGGGATTAAAGGCTTGTACCAACACGCCGGGATAATTAAATTTCTTTGAGGCAGGGAGTCATTAGGTATCTGAGGCTGATCTGGAACTTGCTATGAAGTCCAGACTCATGATCTATCTTCTTACCTCTCAAGTGCTGGGATTTTAGGCATGTGCTGTCATTCTGAGTCAGTAAAATATATTTATTTATTTATTTTTTCTGTTTGTATGTATGTGTATGGTGTGTAAGGTGTATCTATGTATGCTCGTTTGTGTTTGCTCGTGTCAGAGGTGTGGGTGCATGTGTGTTATCGCTATAGTGTGCATGTGGAGGTTAGAGGGTAACCTTATGGGATTGGCTCTTCCCTCTCTACCTTGATTGAGGCAGGATCTCTTTGCATCTGCATAAGTCAGTCTAGCTAGCCTGAGAGCTTATGGAGATTCTCCTGTCTCCGCTTCCCATTTCCCCAAAGGGGCTGGGATTACAGATTCTCATGCAACTTTGTTCTGCTTGTACATGGGTTCTGGGGATCCAAACTGAGGTCATCAAACTTGCCTGACAAGCACCTTCACCCTCTGAACCATCTTTTTATTTATTTTCTTGTTTATATTACTGGAAAAGTCTCACACAGTCTAGGCTAGAATAGAACTTGGTAAGGATGACCTTAAAACTTTTCTTTCTTTCTTTTTTTTTTTTGAGTCAGGGTCTCACTTTGTAGCCCTGGCTGATCTGAATATCAATATGTAGATCAGACTGGTTTTGAATTTGCAGAGATCTGCCTACTTCTGCCTCCTGAGTGCTGGGATTATAGGTATGAACCATCGAGCCCTACTTTTAAACTTTGAAATATTTTATTACTTTTTTATTGTGTGCACGTGTATATGTGTGTGTAGGTCAAAGGACAACTTGCAAGAGTCAGTTCTTTCTTTCCATCATGTGGGCCCCCTGGATCAAACTCAGATCATCAGTCTTGGTGGAAAGTACCTTTACCCGCTGAGCTATCTCATTGGCCCCCAATAAAGTATCCTTAAATGAATATGCTTAACTTGTTATAAGCCAGTCACTGTGCTAGACTCTGGATATATGCGGCAGAAGAAGACAATGAAATTGTCATAAAAGAGCTGGCAATCCAAGGGAAGAAACAGGTTTAGCCACCAGGGCTGTTGAAACATGTTAGGTGCTGATAGAGGCATGAACAAGCAGCTTTGAGACCACAGGAAGGGGCCTTTATTTTATTTTCAGAAAGTGGTCAAGGGGTGTGTTCTGAGTGTTGTCCTTAGAGTAACTGCTTAAATTAAAGCTAAATTTTATATGGTAATTAGTTTTTTAGGTGAACAAAAGGTTGAAGACTATTCCAGACTGAGACTGAAAATGTATACCAGTTGGTAGAATACTTGCTTAGCATGCACAAAGCTCCAGGTTTGATTCCTACAACTGTATAAATCAGGTATAATGGTGTACATCTGTAATTTTGGAACTAGGGGGTGGAGACAGGATGATCAGAAGTTCAAGATCAGTCAGACATGGTAACACACACCTTTATTCCCAACACTGGGGAGGTAGAAGCAGGTGGATCTCTATGAATCTGAGGCCAGCCTGGTCTACATAGTGAGTTCCATGCTAGCCAGGGCTACATAGTGAGATCCTGTCTCAAACAAATAAGTTCAAGATCATCTTCATCTACATAGTGAGTTGAAGACTGGCTTTGGTTATATGAGACCATGAATCAAAAGAAAAACTATTTGAAACCTAGAGAACTAAATTTTGAAAAACAGTAATGCAAGAAATGGAAAGAGGCTTTTTGGATATGGTCAGATTACATGACAGTATTGGCATCTGCCGTACTTAGAAGGGTCTTGTGTAAGTAGAAGGACTTCAGCTTTGAACCTCTTTTGTAGGATAAGAGAGTGACGTGATTCAATTTTTCGTCCTAGAATGGATAGCTCTAGGTCAGTTTAGCTGTAAAGGGTACAGGATACAGTCTAGAAAGGCAATGTTTTCTGCACTCAAAGAGCTTAAAGTTTACTTTGGAAAAGGGACTGACAAGAGCCAGCATTTACCAAGTGCTCAGTGTGGCAGGCACTGTTTTAAGCCTTACCCTATGGGAAAAAAGACGGAAACTGAAGTACATGAGGCAGTTGGCCTGCCCATGCACACCCGGGCAGGTAGATCCAGGACTTAAGTCTCCCATGATCCTTCCCCTTAGATTTATAATGGAGTGTCAGTTCTAAGCTAGAACAGCTGTCTTCTGTGAAAACAGGTAAAGCTTCTGGCCTCAGAGGAAGTGGCCTGAGGTCAGAGGCAGAAACTAGGGTCCTTGTGGAAAGTGGTCAGGAAGAACCTTTCAGGGACAGGAAACAGATTGTTTCATGGCATGTGGGGGTAGGGACTGAAAGTCACTAAGCATGGGGTGGGGACTCCAGGAGAATGAGGTGATCGGTGGGCAGGTGAGAGACTGGAGAAGTGAGCTGGGGTTAGACTATGTGTCTCGTCAAAAAAATTGGATCTTTGTTGAACACGGTGATGCATGCCTTTAGTTCTAGCACCCGGAAGGCAGAGATGGGTGAATCTCTCGGAACTCAAGGCCAGCCCTGTCTACATAGTGAGTTCTAGGTCATCCAGGGCTACCTAGTGAAACCCTGTCTCAAAACAAACAAACAGACAAAAAATAGTCATAAGGGCATTCATTAAGTAAAGTTCCATCTTTTCCCCTGAGCTGAACTGCAGCCTGGAACACTACCATATTGCACTATTCTAAATTCTTCTGTCACCACTCTTGCCCAATATTTAAAGTACCCAAAGAAATACTCTAAAAATATTAAAATGTTTGCTTAGCATGCATGAACCTTATGGATTAGTCCCTAGCACTGCACCGAACTGGGTGTGGCCATACAGGCCTATATTCCTATCACTTAAGAGGTGGAGGCAGGAAGATCAGGACATCAAAGTCATTCTCAGTTAAATAGCAAATTAGAAGTCTAGTTGGGCCACGTGAGACTTTAATCTCAAAACAAATAAACAAAAAGAACAACAATATACATTTATATCCCTCCTCTGCTCAAAATCTCCATTTTCCTAAGTAGAAGTCAAAGCTATTTAGACAACCTATGGGCTTAGTATCATATCTATCCTCTTTTCCCCCTTATTGGTTTTTTGTTTGTTTGAGACAGGTCTCACTATGTAGCCCAGGCTGGCCTGGAACTTGCCATGTAGACCAGGCTGCTCTTGAACTCAGAGATCCATTTGCCTCTGCTTCTCAACTGCTAGGATTAAAAGCATGTACCACCACATCAGGCTCCTCCTTATTTTACAGAATATTTTACTTATTATTTTATGTGTATGAGTGTACTGCCTGTGTGTGTGTAAGTGCACCTGTGTTATGCAATGCCCATAGAGGTCAGAAGAGGGTGTTGGATCACCTGAAACTGGAATTATGGATGGTTGTTAGCCGCCATGTGGGTGTTGGGAACCAAACCCAGGTCCTTTACAAGAGTGGCCAGTGCTCTTAACTGCCTAGCCATCTCTCCAGCCCCCTCTCCTTATTTTTAAGTACTGGAGACTGAAGTAGGGCCTCATGCATGTTAGGTAACTATTTTACCATTTAGTTACCTCCTCAACCCAATCTCTACCCTTCTCATCTCCTAGGCTCTCTTCACCCTCTTTCTCCTTCACCCAGAGGCCTTTCTAGTATTCTTCAAACAAAGAAACAGTCTCCTGATTGAGAGCCTTTGCAGTAGCCTCTTCCTTTTCTTGAACTGATATTCTGCCACAAATTATTCCCACAGATTGCTCCTTCAGCAGATCACTACTCAAATGTCACTTTCAGTGATGCCTTTGATAACTACTCCATTTAAAATGGTCATATAGGGGCTGGCGAGATAACTCAGTGAGTAAAGGTGCTTATTGACATGAAGTTGATCCTCAGAACCCATATGACATAAGGAGAGAACAGACTCCCACAAGCTGTCCTATGACTTCCGCACATGTGCTGTGGTACATGTGTGCCCCTCCTCCCAGAAAATACATGTGATAAAAATTAAACTCTATCATCAGTATGCATGCATAGGAAGGATCCACAGTATATATGGGATTTGGAGTGACTGAAGGTTTCAGGTTTCAGTCATCCACTAGGAGTCCTGGAACATATTCTCGAAGGATGACTGTACTATCTTCCTTTAAAATTATTTATTTAGGGTTGGAGACATGGCTTAGTAGTTAAGAGCACTGGCTGCTCTTGCAGAGGACCTGAATTTGATTCCCAGCACCCTCTCTGACCTCTGCAGGCATTGCAGAACACAATTACACTTGCATACTTGCAGGCAATATATTCATATACATAAAGTAAAAACAAAATATTAAAAGTTATTATGACTGTGTATATATGTAATGTGTGCATATAGTGTCTGTGTGCACAGGATATATGTGAGTATATGGTGGTCGGAGGACAACTTTTGGGAGTAGTTTCTCACCTTCCATGGTGGGTTCTAGAGATTGAACTAGGTCTTCAGGCTTGTACAGCAAGTGCTTTTTCCTGCTGAGCCATGTCCCAGCCCCCATTCTGTTTTTTAAACATGTTTTTACTTATTTTTATCTTATGTGTATGCATGTGTGCCTGCTTATCTGTATTTGGACTACATATGTGAAGATGCTGATGGATGCCAGAAGAGGACAGCAGAACCCCAGAAGCTGGAGTTACAAGTGGTTGCCAGCTGCCCCATGTGGCTGCTGGGAATTGAATTCTGGTTCTCTGCAAGTGCAGCAAGTGCTCTTAAACCCTGAGCCATCTCCTGCTCCCCCTTTGAGACAGGGTCTCACTATATAGCCCTGGCTGGCCTCAAAGTCACTTGATTGTTTTAAAGGCACCCCTCACCATGCCTGGCAGCTCTTTTTCTGCTTTTGAGAGTGTTTCATTATGTAGCCCGATCTGGCCTTGAATTCCAAATCCTCTTACATTAGCCTCCTCTGTGCTTGGAACTACACATTTGTGCGCGTATCTTTTCCTTATAGCCTTTCTTCTTCATCATCATCATCATCATCATCATCATCATCACCATCATCGACAGGGTGTCACATAGCTCTGGCTAAACTAACACAGGGTCACTTTGAACTTCTGATCCTCCTACATCAGTCTCCTAAGTGCTGGGATCACAGGTGTGCACCACCAGGATAGATTTAATGGCTAACAGATAGAAAGCACTAGGTAGTTCAGGCTCAGCTCCGAGTGTCTTTCATATTTAATCTAATTTACAGTAGTCCTATAAGGAAAATGCAACTACTGCTTTCAGTTTACATTAATGGGGGAACCTGAGGCTCCGAGACATTAACTTTCCCAATATTCCAGTTAATAAGCGGTGAGGTGTGGAATGAAATATATGAACCCTAATTTGGCGGCTGTGATCTAGATTACTTTTCCCCCATAGATTTATTTTTTAAAGTTATGTGTATGTGTGTATGTGCATATGTGTGCATGAGCCGGCAGAGACCAGAAGAGGGTGTTGGATCGTCTGGAGATGGAATTACAGGCGGAAGAGCAGCCAGTGCTATTAATCGCGGTCTCTCCAGCCTTGTTTATTTTCTTGTGTGTGTGCGGTATACGTGTGCCGTGCGCTGTATGCGCAGGTGTGCGATGATCCAGGTTGAAAGGACGAAGCCGCCTGGACGGAGCAGATGAAGCACCCCAGTGTTCGTGCCTGTCTCAGCTCAGGGTAGACGGGAAGCAGGAAGTGGCTGAGGGCGTCGCGCGCGATGACGTCACGCTAGCGCCGGCAGCGAGGGGCGGGGGTGGAGGCGGAGCGAGCCAGGCAGCGGGACGGCCGCGCAGTGTCCGGGATCCCCAGGCCTGGAGGGGGTTCTCTGCACAGCCGCCTGGCTCTGCACCCCTCTGTCGGGTCCCGAGCGGGGCCTCCCTCAGGCCAGCCAGATGTGACGGGGCCTCGCCGAGCCTGAGCGAGCAGCGGGTCCGTCGCGGAGCCGGAGGGCGGGAGGAACATGACATCGCGGAGGTGAGGCTCGGAGGGGCCCGGCCGCGGCCTCGGTCCCCTCCGCCTTCGCGCTGCCCCGCCTGCGCGGCAGCCCCGGCGGAACTCGGGACTCGGAGATCCGAGGCAGGGATGCCGCTCGCTCCCTCGGTTCCCGGTTCTCGGCCTCCCGGCCCAGGGCCCCGGCGCCCCCACCTGCGGGTCCCCATTCATTTCCTGCCTCCCCGAGTTCCGGCTCCCGCAGCCCGGGGATGCCCGGCGGGACACCCGCGCGGCCCGGCTCGCCGCCGCATTCCTGACCCATTGCCTCATGAGAATTGCCTCATGGGGATTCCGAAATAACCCCGCGCGCTCGGAGAGGCTCCTCGGCCTGGGACCGGGAGCTGCTCCGAGCCACCGCGGGCCCTGCGCTCAGGACCCCCCTCACCCTTTCCATCTCCTTTTCCTTCACCCTTCGTGTACCAGAAATGGAAAACCTGACAATATCTGCAACCGCTACAAGTATTTCCTTCCCCTGAGATCTTAGCTTTGCAAGTTGGGAGAAAAGGGAGCCTTATCTAGTTGTTGAATATTGATACCTTAGAAGTCAGGTAGCTGGTGGTTCCCGTTTTACACATGTGGAAGCGGAGGCTCCGAAGTAGCATCTAGTGTACATGACAGGATTTGAAGTTAAAGGTCAGGAGGATTAGTGAGTTAATTAGATACTTTGCAAGTTCAAGGTAGCAACAAGACTTATTGCTAACATTTACTTTTTCCTTCCTAAGAAGCCAGCCAAATACGTTTAATACAATAGCCCTATGAGGTCAGTAGTATCCCGTTTAAGGATGAGTAAACTGAGTTTAAGAATTAAGCAACTTGTCTTATGTCACTCGCTAATAAGTGGTGGAGACAGAATCCTGGATGTTAATTACCATGTTGCCAATTATTGTTTTATAGCCATTGCTAATTATTTGTAAGCCTTCATTTTGTTCCTAAACACTAGTGTGACCTCTGGTTTTTAAATAATGACCCTGTTATTCCATATCAGCATTCTTTATATAGCACGCCTACATATGACTCTGTTCTTTTCTATGACAGTTCAGTTCTATGACCACTAACTTAGACGTTTGAAAAATGTTTTCAAGCTGTTTTTGAATGAGAAACCTTTCAATGTCTCCTTAAAACACACCTGAATGGTATTCATTCACAGATCTGAAGCAGAAAAGAGGAGGAAAAAAAGAAAATTGAAAACTTGTAGGAAGTGAGTGACTTGGACAGGTCTCTTGGCAAGTGCATGCAGATCCAGGTAATATATAACTCCATTTAAACAGAACAGTGCATAGTCTCAACTGTTCTAATTCTTCAGGGAGCTTTTAAATAAAACAGTTGTCTATTCTTTAATCTGTCAAATAGTCATTGGGCCTTTTGTTCCTTGTGTCTGCTCTTGCAGACTAGTGAGAATCTGGTGCTTTAGGAGACAAAAAGATGGGACTGGGGAGCAGGAAGAGGGATGAGTAGTAATAGACTCTATATTGTCTCGCTTCTTGGTTTAGAAGCTGGGAAGTGGTGTGGGCATAGCCTAACAGTGAGTGGTCAATAGGACCATTTAAAGTGGAGTCATTCCTTTCTTACAGTCCTGATATTTTTTATGCACCTATTTTAGAGATGAATTATCTCCTATAAATTCAGTTATAGGAACATGACACACATAAATGACCACTATTTATTATTTTTTAGGTTGTAAGGCTGATTGAGACAGGGTTTCACTATGTAGCCCAGTTAGTCTTCAATTTACTTTCCTAAACTGAGGTTAATTCTTACTGAATCCTAAATGCTGGCATTACAGGCCTGTACCACTGTACCAGCTTGCTTTATTTTGTTTGATTTTTAATCAGCTTTATTGAGATATAAATGGCATGTGATAAATTGCATTTATTTCAGTGTACAGTTTGATAAACTTTGACTTATGTATACAGTGGGGAAACCATTTCACCTGTCAAGATAAGGAACATATGTATCATCCTGGTGAGGTTTCCTTCGTTCTTTGTAATCCCTACTTTGTTGGGTGACCATTGTTCTGCTATTACCATATGTTAGGTTGCATTCCTAGAATTTTATATAAAAGAAATGAGCAAGTCTATGTGGTTTTTTGTCTTTTTAAATTATTAAAAAATTTAAACATTTATCTATTATGTGTGTATATATGGTCACAGCCATGGTGTGTATATGTAGGCCAGAGGACAACATTGGGAATCCATTCTCTCTACCATGTGGGTTTCAGGGATTAAACTCAGGCTGTCAGTCATGATGGCAAGTACCTTACTCCCTGAACTATCTCGATAACTGCTGCTGCCTTAAGAAAAAAAAAAACCTAAACCACATTTATTTATTTATTTATTTGGGGGCGTGTGTGGAGGTTAGAGGATCTTTCCTTCTACTATGTTGGTCCTGGGGGTTGAACTTAGGCCATCAGGGTTGTCAGCTGATTTGAAACATCTTGCTGGCTCTGTCTTCTTAGATGCAGCATAATTATTCTGCAGTCATCCCTGTTGTCATGTGTCAGATAGTTTATTACTTGTTACTGCTTAGCTGTGTGGCACCCCATTGTGGGATATGCTGTTGCCTGTTTACTTATCCTCCTGTTGATGGACAGACATTGACGGTTTCCAGAGTTGTCAGTCACAAATGATGCTCTGAATACTCTGGTACAGGTAGCATCACAGTCACATTTCATTCCTCTCCAGGAAATATCTACAGGTTGAAGACTGGATCATACAGTAGATACATATATAACCTTTACAGAAACTGCCTCTTTTCAAAAGTGCTTACACTGTTTACTTTCTGACCAGCACTCTGTGAAAGTTGTGTAGTTTTTTACATTGTCACCTATACTTAGCATAGTCAAGCCTTTTTATCTGAGCCATTTTTGTGGAATGTCAGGGTTACTCATTGCAGTTCTCATTTTTATTTCCCCAGTCACTAATGTTGATTATCTTTTCATGTGCTTTTTCGGCACCTCTGTGTCTTCTTGGTTGTTAGGGCTGGGAATGGAACCCAGGTTCTTTGAAAGAACAGTAAGAGTTTTTAACCACTAAGCCATCTCTCCAGCCCCCATACTTTAAAATTTTTTAAAAAGTTACTTAGATTTGTGTATATGTATGTTTGTGAGTAAATGCACATGTACATATGTATGTGTGGAGATCAGAGGACAACTTGTAGGAGTCAGTTTTCTTTACCATGTGGGGCCTGGGGATGGAATTCAGATCAGGCTTGGTGAGTGCCTTTACCTGTTGAGCTACCTTGCTAGCCCTATGGATTATACTTTTGCAATAATTTCTGAGAAATCTTAGATTCATCCTCTCTCCCTCCCTTCCTTCCCTCCCTCCCTCCCTCCTTCTAACAGGGTCTTACTTTGTAGTCCTGGCTGGTCTGGAACTTACTGTGTAGACTAGCCTGGCCTCAGTCTCAGGGAGACTGCCGCTGCATCCTCTCAAGTTTTGAGACTAAAGGCCTGTGCTGTACCCTGCAGTTGGTTCTCTTTTTCCGTTGAACTCAGATTGAGTTCATGTCTTCAAGCTTGTGTGACAAGTACTTTTACCCACTAAACCGTCTTACTGGCCTCAATGCAATTAGTTTATATGGGGAATTCAGGGAAATGTCTTTTTGAGGAAGTGATCATAGGAGCTGACACTTGAATGACAGGCACTATATTGACTTTTATTTTGCTTAATTATCACAATATTTGATTTTTTTTTTTTTTTTTTAAATTTTTGAGACAGTTTGTCACTTTGTATCCTGGGCTGGTCTGGAACTTGCTATATAGACCACGCTGCTTCTGCCTCTGAAGTGCTGGGATTAAAGGTGTGTACCACTATGCCTGGCACTGTTTCTCAACTTTGAAGGTAGGGAAACTAAGGCATCAACAAAGGACAGGCCCTGGGTGATTCAGCTGAGGGAGAAGTGAGTTTAGACTTTGAGATTACTTACATGCCCTTCCCTGCCCTCATTCCACTGACAGAACTGCTTGTCTTCTCAAGTCTTCCTTCAGCCTGCTTTTGTTCCTCTGAAAGACATATACTGACTGGAGGCTCTTGCTGTGTCGTTGCAGGTCAAGTACATTTTATCCCAGGCTTTCTTGGGTAGCCATGTTGGTTTATCTCCTGTAGGAGTAAATAAACTTGCCTTGCTGAAAACTGTTACCATGCCTTTCCAGTGGAAATGAGCTGTCTTTATTCGTGTTGTGTCCTGACAGAAGGCCAAGTTTCTTGCTGGAGTTACTCAAGTGCACAGGCTGTGCTAAGATTGCTTTCCTTTCTTGCTCATGGTCAACGTGGACACTGTTAGGAGATGCACATGATCCTGAAAAAGCAGAGCCAACTCATGTTTGTAATCGGTACTAGCAGGCCCTGGTCGATTTTGTTAGGCAGCCACAGAACAACAGGGACACTGAGCAGATTCTTCTTTTCTTTGGGAAGCACAGGCAGCACTTGCCATCCAAGACTGATGTTTTTAGGGGAAGAGCAAGTACAGGTGTTTGGCGGGTGTCAGGGGAGTCGTAGATTGTACGACTATGGACTTGACACCCTCCAAATGCATTCAAATGTCCTAAAATACTTCCCAGTTCATTATTGTGACTTTTTGAGTGTATGTGCATTTAGAAGACATGTGCTGTGGTCTTTCGCAGTGTTGAAATGAGGATTGTGGATTGTCCATCTTTGCAAGGAGCATTCAGTTTACAGAGAAGGTGGGCTTCTGTACTAGCACCAGATGGGTTGAATAAAGCTAGTACCAAGCTGAAATCTGAAATTTATCAGTATGTGTCATGTATTGCATAGAATGCATTTAGATACACATTGCTATGTACACATGTGCACTGTGTTTATATATGCATGTCTTTGTCTACACACAGAGTCTGTTTTACTTAACTAATTAATTTAGACCCAGGGTCTCTAAGTAACACAGTAACACAAGTTGTTCTTGGGTTTTTGTTGTTGGTCGTGTTTTTGTTTGTTCGTTGTTTTGTAGACAAAGTCCCTCTGGCTGTCCTGAACTTACTATGTAGACCAGGTTGACCTTGAACTCACAGAGATCTATCTCCCTTTGCCTTCTGCCTCCCAAGTGCTGGGATTAAAGGTGTGCCCTGCCGTACTTTAGTTTCTTTGATGCTGGGACTGAATCTAGAACCTTATGCATGCCAGGCATATACTCTACAACTGAGCTACAGCTCCAAGTCTACAAAGTATTTTAAAGATAATTCTATGGGCTGGAGAGATGGCTCAGTAGTTAAGAACACTGACTACTCTTACAGAGGACCCAGGTTTCATTCCCAGCATTTATATGTGGCTGATAACTATTTGTAACTTCAGTTCCATGGGATCCAATGCTGTCTTCTGTCCTTTACCAGTATTGCATGCATGGGCTCACTTACATATAGGCGGACAAAACACTTGTACACATAAAATAAAAATAAGTAAAAAATAAAGAGAAGTCCAGGCGTAGTGGTGAATACTAATAATCCCAAGAGTCAGGAGCTGAGGCAGGAGAATTGCTGCGAATTTAAAGGCTAGCCTGGGCTGTACAGAAACATGCCCCCACCCCCCAAGAAGAAGACACTGGTCTTTAGTATCCCAATGACCCACATTAATGAAATGACTATCCACTTATCCATTCATTGAAGTTCTTCATACACACACACACACACACACACACACACACACACACACACACATTCCTTGAGACAGGCTCTCATGTAGCCTGGCTGGTCTCACACCTGCTATGTAGCTAAGGATAGTTTCAAATTCATAATCCTACTTCTTCCTCCCAGTGTGAGGATTATAGGGATGTACTTATTTAGAGATAGGATATCACTTAGGCCAGGCTTACTGGGACTTAAGATCCCCTTCTGAGTGTTGTGATCACAGGTGTGCACCACTGTTCCTGGCTCATTGGACTTAGGGTGGGTTACTATGTGCCAGGCTCTGTGCTAGGCATTGGGTATTCTAGATCTTAGGAAAAAGTGCTATGAAGTGCTGAGGTGGGAAGTTCCTGGGTGTCTGAAGAGCCGGAGGGAGTTTGTGTGGGACCCGTGAGACTGTGGAGGCAATCAGGGTAGTAATTGGACTACTCTTTTTTTCTTTTTGGTGCTGGGGATGGGACTTAGGGCCTTGTGTATGCTCAGCCTGTGTTGTGTGCCACTGAGCTGCACCTCCAGGCCTGAAGGGACTCCTAAGGTCTTCAGTGTCATGTGCACCTCAGAGAGGAGTTTGGATTGTATTTTAAGAACAGTGTAAAACTGTGGAAGGATGTGATCAGGGGAGTGGCATGAGCTGTTCTATTTAAAAATATCTTTCTGGCTGCTGGAAAGGCAGGCTCCTAGAAGGTAGGTGGGGTTCGGGGAGATGAGAGTGACGGGAGGCTTTGGAGGGGGATGGGGCAGGGGGTGGACACTTAGTACAAGAAGCTTTTGGAGGCTGTTTTCTTTATTGCCTTGTCATCAGAGTGGAGATGCTGACCAGTGAGACGCCACGAGAAGACAGTGATTTATACACATGGGGTGTCTACTACCCCAGAAAAGCTGCCCTCATTACTTTTTGGTAGCTTCTTGCTTAGATTGCTTGTCACTAATGACTACCTTTCTTCTTGATTTAGCCTTTTCCTAGCGAATACTCAAATTTCATTGGGAAAGAGGAATATTGTACAGTGTTCTCCTCCAAGATACAGATCATTTTTCTGGAGCAGCAGATGGGATGGGTGTAAGTAGGATCATGTTATTTGTCAGCAAGGAACTGAAATGAGACTGTGAAGGGCCTAGCTTACACTCCCTTCTTACTGTAGCGAAGATAAGTTCCTGAAATCACTGGCCTGTTTGCCAGTTTCCCCACATCACCAGAGGAGAGATGCATGGACAAAACAAAATGTTCAGCACCGTTGTGGTGGTATCTCGTCAATATTTTATTTTTAAAAATTTACCGTATGTGTTTTTTGTGTGTATGTATGTGTATGATGTGCATGCATTTGTACGTGCATGTCACAGTGAACATATGGAGGTCAGAACAATTTTGTGGAGTCCATTCTCTTTGTCTACTGTTACATGGGTTTTAAGGGATTGAACTTGGGTTCCCAGGATTACACGGCAGACATCTTTATCTGTTCAGCCATGTGCCTTATCAGCATATAAAAATTCTCTTGACATCAGAGCAGAGCCTTGGATTGATTGATTTATGCTGAGGGGTGAACTAAGGACCTTCTCTGTGCTACATAGGTGCTCTTCCACTGAGCTACATGTTTAACTCCTAATCAAACATTTAGATTATCTTTGATTTCCATTTTGATCTGTAAACCTTTTTTTTTTAGGTAGGAACTCATATAGTGTAGGGTGGCACCCGAGTGCCTGTGTAGTCAAGGGTGACCTTGAACCTGCTGATCATCCTGCCTCTATCTCTTGAGTGCTAGGATTACAGACTTGTACTATCATGCCTGGTTTGTTTGTTTTTTTTGTCCATACAAAGTCTCATGTATCCCAGACTGGCCTCCAGAATTTGCTATGTAGTAGAGGTTGGCCTTACATTGATCTTGAGCTCCTGAGTGCTGGACTTACACCTGTCTTGAGTTTATAAACTCCTGCAGCATTATGGCCTTTGTTTCTGCAAGCCCACCAAGCAGAGGACCCCTGTGTAGTACATCTTAAAGCTTGTTTTAGATGCTGACTTGAGGCTCTTTTTCACAGGTACTGCTGCTGGGGTTGGGAGTGGACTGTGTGCATGCATCTTTCTGTGAACTGGTTGGTATCCACCAGAACCCTATTTTGACCAGAGATCTTTGGCTTTTATTTTTATTTTATTTTTTTGAGACAAGGACTTGCTGTTTAACCATGGCTGGTCTGACTATGGAGATCAGGATGGCTTTGAACTTGTAACAGTGAACCTACCACTCCCTTCTAAGCATTGAGATCCTTATTAAATATGATTTTTAGGACCTGACATGCTTGACAGATGTTAGAATGAGGAAGAGGAAGATACTCACTTCTTTCTCCCTTAAATGTCTTTATTTTATTTTATTGGGACACTGGGCATTGAACCCAGGCTTCCCACAGGCCGAGCATAAGCTGTACCTCTGAACCACACCCCTAGCCCTCCTCATTGTCTTGGTCTCTGCAGTATCAATCACTTCATCAACAAACTCAAGTGAAGTCATCCTGCTGTGCCTTTCTCCTGCCTTCAGATAACACAGGTGCATCTTCATACAGTTTTGTTGTGGTTTGTTTGTGTTCTCATCCCCACTGTGGCAAATCCCTAAGAGGTAGCAGGCCAGGAGGAGGAGTCACTTGGAGACTTTTGCTTGTTTGCATGTTTGCTTCAGTACCTAATGTCCCAAGTCTTGAGCTAGAGATGGCTTATGCTTATAATCTTAACACTTGGGAGGTAGAGGCAGGAGGAGCAGGTGTTTGAAGCCAGCCTGGGCTGCATGAAACCTTTTCTCAGAAACAACCAAACAAACTTTCCCAAAATGAAAAAAAAAAAGTACCGGACCAGTGAGATGTCTCAACATTGGTAAAGGCACTTGCTGTACAAGCCTGTGACTTGAGTTTGATCTATGGATCCCACCATTGAAGGAGAGATCTGACTCAAATGATGTCCTCTAATCTCCACATGTATGCCACAGATTATGTTACAGTTACTCATGCACCTCTTATGCACCAATAATAATAAATAATGGGGCTGGAGAAATGGCTCAGTGGTTAGGAGCACTTTCTGTTCTTGTAGAGGACCTGAGTTCGGTTCCCAGCAATCACATGGCAGCTAACAACCACTTATAACTGCAGTTCAGGGGATCCAATACTCTCTTTTGGCCTCCAAGGGCACTGTGTGCATGTGGTGCATTTATATACATGTGAAACACTCATGCACATACAATACAAATAAATACAATTTAAAGAAAAAAAAATCCCAACATATTAAAAACAAAAAATGCTCATTAGTGTTTATAGTCTTTGAGGCCGGTCCTATAATATACATTCCCATTAATCCCACTATTTTTCTCAGTTTTCCCTAACTAAATTCTCAAGAATTGAATTAATTTAAACTGTTCCTTACCATGCTGCCAACTGTAAAATTATCATATTAGACATGTAGTTGAGAGAAAGTTTGGTAATTAGAAATGCTTTTTGAAAAAACAGCGAAGACCGGGAGTTTAAAATATCTTCAAGCTTGAGGAACTGGATTATGGCATGGAAACTTCAATTTGTCAACATCTGTTCTTTGAGAGACTGTCCCAGAGCCACAAAGAAGTCAAGTGTCTGGAAAGACAGTGTAAACTAAAATGACACATGCGTCAGTATGGCTTGTGGGGACTAATGCAGTTATGCATGAGCGCTGTCTCCCCTGCCTGACAGTCACAGTAGTAAGAACAGTGAGAACTAATGCTTATTAAGCCTTTCCTCGTCTGGCTTGTGCACTAAATACTGGTTACTAAGTTTCTCTGAAAATATCATTCTCATCTGTTAACTCTTAATAACAGGACAGGTATAATTATAAGTTACAAATGAAATAATGCAGTTTATTTAATAAAAGGGTGAGGAGATGACTGCCTGCCTTATCTCCTGTGTCTGATCTTGCTGGTGGGCAAAGGAGTGTTTCCCAGGCCTCTCCTGAGGCATGGAGCTGTTTTTCCAGTGCTTCCCACACCTCCCTCAGTGTCAGCAGCATGGAGCCTGCAGAATAGCCAGGATGAGGACCCCAGTACTGCATTAGAAATATGTGGTAGGCTGTACTGGTTGAATCTGATTTCAGGCCAGATGTGATAGCACACACTTGTAATACTGGCACTCTAGAGGCTGAAGCAGCAAGAAGATTGCCAGTTGGAGGTCAGCCTGGCTTGTACTATGAGACTGTGTCTTAAAAAAAAAAAAAAAAAAGGAAAAAAAAAAACTTTTAAAAAATAAACTTTTTTTAAAAAAATCTTTTTTGAGACAGTGTCTCTCTGTAGCCCCAGCTGGCCTGGGACTTACTATGTAGACCTGGCTGACCTTGATCTCAGAGATCCACCTGCCTCTGTTTGGAATTAAAGTTGTATGCCACTGCACCCAGCTAAAATAATGTTTAAAAAATATAAGCCTTTTAAAACATTATTTTACAATTTAGAAGTTTTTAAGACTTTAATTTGCAATTCATTTTTTAATTAAAAAATTTAAATTTATTATTTTTCAGTTTGATGTGTATGAGTATTTTACCTGCATGTAAATATACCATGTGCATGCAGTGCCTATGAAGGCTGTAAGAGGCCATCAGGCCTCCTGGAACTGGAGTTATGGATGTTGTTAGCTGCCATAGAAGTACCGAGAACCAAACCCAGATCCTCTGAAGAGCAGCAGCTGGTTTTAACTGCTGAGCCATTTCTTTAGCCCTGGAATTCTTTTTTTAAGATTCTGTTTTTAAAATTAAAAAGAAATTATGTCTATGAGTGTTTGCCTGCATGCATGTATGTTTGTATGCCAGGTGTCTTCAGAGGCCAGAAGAGAACATTGGATCTTCTGGAATTGGAGTAAAGGATGGGTGTTACCCACCATGTGGGTGCTGGGAACTGAACCCAAGTCCTCTGGAAGAGCATTTCTTTCTCTCATACTGAATGTGTATGCATATATTCATATATATAATATTTCATAATAAGTTTCTGAACATTTCGGAGTAGTTACATATGTCATAACTCTTTATTCCTAAATACTAAGCAAATATTTTCCTTTTTTCTTCATGTTTTTCTTTCCAGTGCTGAGGATCAAACCAAGGCCTTACACATGCTAGGCAAGCGTTCTACTACTCACAGCCTGCTCCTTTTAAATATTTTCAAATTTTTATTTACATATATGTTTTCTACATGTATGTATTTACATGTGTGTGCAGGTGCCCTTGGAGGCCAGAAGAGGGCATTGGATCCTCTGGAGCTGTAATTACAGGCAAATGTGAGCCACCTCATGCTCTTAACCACTGAGTCTTTGCTCTAGCTTCTAACCCAACCCCTTTAAAATAATTTTAAAAAATTATTATTTTTTTATTTTATGTGTACAGATGTATTACTTGCATGTAGATAGGTGCACCTGTGTCATGCAGTGCCCATGGAGGTCAGAAGAGGGCGTTGGATCCCCTGGAACTGGAGTTACGATGGACAGTTGTTAGCTGCTATGTGGGTGTTGGGAATCAAACCTATGTCCTCTGCAAGAGCAATCAGTGCTCTTAACCATTGAGCCATCTCTCCAGTCCCCAAAGCATTTTTTATTTACCTTTGTGTACATGGGAGTATGTGACAGCATCTATGTATCCTTGACTGGAACTCACTATGTAGCCAAGACTTTCAGGCAGTTCTTCTGAGAGCTGGGGTTACAGGCGCTCACCACCATGCTTGGTTCCAAATTTTAGTTTGATATAGGATTATAATAAATTGGCTTGGCTGACCTAGGACTTTTTATGTAACCCACACTGGCTTTGACCTTGTGATCCTCCTGCCTCAGTGTCCTAAGAGCCTGGATTACAAGAGTGTGTCACATGCTGGCTTCAGGGTACATTCCCTTTTCTTTTTTCTTTTCCTTTCCTTCTTTATTTTTTTCTTTTTTGAGATAAGGTCTTGCTGTGTAGCCCTAGCTATACTGAAATCACCCCATAACATTTTTTTTTAACAGACATTGAAATATTTATTTTCCAGTTAAATTGCACATTAAAAACCGAGAACTGTGCTTTTCCTCATCCTCTTTCCGCCTTGAATATGTAGTACTGAAAGGATAATGTAGCATTTTATGCGTCATAACTGACCTTATTTGATGTTTATAAAAATACAACTCATGGAGCTGGAGAGGGATGGCTCAGTGGTTAAGAGCACTAGTTGCTCTTACAGAGGACCTGAGTTCAGTTGCTAGCACCCACATGGCAGCTAACATGCATCTGTAACTCCAGTTCTAGGGGATCTTATGCCTTCTTATGGCATCTGAAGGTATTGCATACATGTAGTTGCATGTAGTACATTTACATACATGCAGGCAAAACACTCAAACATATAAAATAAAAATAAATTTTAAAAATGCAGCTCATGTTAATAAATTCATATATTTCTTTAAATTACATGTGTTTATTGGCCTTATTGAAAGGAATTCTAAATTTTTTTTTTTTTTTTAATTGTTCAATGCACTTAACAGAAATTTTTTTCCCCTACAAAATGGTGGTTAAACTTGAAGTTGAAGACCTGGGTTTGAATCCCAACATACACATCGTGGCTAACAACTGTCCATAACTCCAGTTCCAGAGGATCCAATGCCCTCTTCTAATCTAATCTAATCTAATCTAATCTAATCTAATCTAATCTAATCTAATCTAATCACACTAATTGCATGGGTGCACTTACCCACATGCAGGCATATACTCATACACATAAAATAAAAATAATAAATTAAGAAAAAATGTGAAGTTTATATCCTTTTACTGTACTGACCTTTGCACAGGTGTTATGATGCTTGTTATTTTCCTCTGCCGTTCAGCATAGAACTTTCCAGTTATATCAGAGTAGGTATGTGTTCTTTGACTTTGAATGGGGTCTGTTTGGTGGATGTGGTCTACCTAGCTGCTGGTTGAGTAGAAAGACCCTTAGCCCCTGTTATTTTACATTTGTATTGGGGGTGCTAGAGAGATGGCCCAGCAGTTTTTACAGAAGACCTGGGTTCAAATCCCAGCGCCCACATAACAGCTAATAACCATGTATAACTCCAGTTCCATGGGATTCTAAGCCCTCTTCTGACCTCTGTGGGCATTGTACAATACAGGTACATGCAGGCATGACACTCGTACACGTAAAATAAAAATAAAAAAATTCAATTTGTATTGGTTATTATGGTTATTAATGTAAACTCCTTTATTTTGGATATAATTGGGTGAGGCGCTTTTGGGGTGCCGTGTATCAGGCAAGAGAACTGCCAGAGAGTTCTCTCCCTGGTGCTTAACGTAGTCAAAATATGGAGATTTGGTGTTTCCAAGTGAGGGAGACTTTGGGATAGATATTTTATTTATTTATTTTTAATTTTATGTGTATGAGTGTATTGCTTGCATGTATATAAGTGCACCTGTGTTGTGTACTGCTTTTGGAGCTCAGAAGAGGGCACTGGATCTTCTGGAACTGGGATTATGGATGGTTAGCTGCTATGTGGATACTGGTAATTGAACCAAGGTCCTCTGCAAGAGCAGCCAGTGCTCTTAACCATTGAGCCATCGCTCCAGATTCTTACAAAAGATTTTATGGTAGCCTGTAAGTAGGAAAAAAATCACTTCTTTGGCTGCATAGATCCAGTAAGCAGTGGCTACTTGAATCAGTAAGCATTTTGCATTGTCAAATGGAGAACTGCTGGTACCTGGTGTACTGTTAATTCCTTTATTCCTGGTATTGTGGAGGCTGAGGCACAAAAATTGGGTGTTCAAGGCCATCTTGGGCTACACAGTAAGACCCTGACTCAAAAACAAATTGCTTTGTGTTAGTCCTTTTCTAGGGTTTTGAGGTACACTGAGAAAGAAACAAACAGATATGTCTTCTGTCCTCTGCCCTCATGAAACTGTTAGTACAGCCTTGAACCTGGCAGCTGTGGAAATCCATGTTTAGACACTGGGCTGCATGTCACCCAGGGGAAGTATGGAGCTCATTGAGAAGGTATTATGGGGACCCTGACTGTGGGGCTCCAGAGGGAAAAGCATGCACAGAGGCCACATGGGGCACACTTCCCGAACCCAGTTAAAATTAGAGCTTTACTATAGTTTCCTTTTTTTTCTTATGTAAATTTAAATTTTATTTTCTTTATGATGTGTCTGTGAGTACTTGCATTTGTGTGAATCTTTGTGTGTGTGTGTGTGTGTGTGTGTGTGTGTGTGTGTGCATGAGTTGTGTGTGCATGTGGTCAGAAAACTGTATGGTACTCAGTTCTCTCCTTCTACCATGTCAATTCCAGGGATCGAACTCATGTCATTAGGCTTGGCATCAAGTGCCTTTACCCACTGAGCTGTCTTGGTGGTCTGTTTTTTTTCTTTTTACTTAAGTCAACGTCTTGCTTCCAAAGGTGAGCTTCCAAAGCTGGTCTGTGCGAGACATTTTTCTTGTATTAAATTTCCATTGTATGACAGTGCTCCAGTTAACTTAATTTCTAAGCATGGCAGAAAACTCAGAGGCTGCAGTGGAAAAATCTGATGAATTTGCCTAGATGAACTCTGTAGGAAAAAACCTAACAGGAGAGAAGTATGAAAGCAAGACCAGTAATTTTCTGCTTATGTCAAGAACTACATACCAGTAAGGGGAAATGAAGACCCAGTACTTGGGAGGCAGGCAGGAGGATCAAGAGTTCAAGGTCTCCTTAACTACAATATCAAGTTCAAAGCTAGCCTGAGCTACTTGAGGCCCTGTTTCAAGAAAACATTAAAAAAAAGGAAAGTAGGAATTGAGTTGTAAGAAACTGAGAATTCAGAAAGGAAAACAAGTGGACTGAAAACAGGAAAAGTGAACAAAGAAATGCAAATTGAGATGTTGCCATTTTCCATTGTTCAGAGGTATGTCAAGCAGGTAAGAAGCTTGGTAATATGTGCAGTGTTGGCAAAAGTGAGGGGAAATGGGATTTCACATATAGTTTATGCTTTCTTTTGAGGGTTTGTCAATTTGTCACCTTAAAAAAAAACAGAGGCTGGGGCTCTAGCTCAGGGTTTAGCACGTGCAAGGTGTGGATTCAATCCTGGCACCATCCATGTCCACACACAGAAAAGAAGTCCTTAAGGCTGGGCCTAGTGGCACATGCCAGTGACCATAGTACTTGGAAGACTGAGGCAGGAGGATTGCTAGAGCTCAGTGTTGCCTAGCAACCAAAATACCCTGTGTCAAGCTAAAACAAAATGGAAGCACACTCTTTATTCAGATTAAACTATTATTTTTGTCTTTTTGAGACAGGGGCTTCCTGTAACCCTCACTGACCTAGAACTCACTATGTAGACCAGGCTGCCCTCTATCTCACAGAGATCCATCTGCCTCTGACTCCTGAGTGCTGGGATTAAAGGCATGTGCCACTTGTGTGTGTGCTCACGTGCGTATGCGAGCATGATGTGCTTGTGTGGGCATGTGTGCCAGGGCATACATGTGAAGGTCAGAGGGCAACTTTGTGGAGTTGGTTTTCTTCCACCTTTACATGGGTTCTGGGGATTGAACTCAAAGTTGCCAGGCTTGCATGGCAAGTATCTTTGCCATCTTGCCATCTTTTAAAAAAAAAAAAAAAGAACATTTAGTTTGTAAGAATCTTTTTACATATATGAATGTGTATTAAGAGTGCTGCGTTATTTTTTTCTCCAAGACAGGGTTGGGCTGTGTAGCCCTGGCTGACTGGAACTTTGTGTGTAGACCAGGCTAGATTCTCTTGCTGCTGCTTTCTGAGTGCTGGGGTTATAGGTACGTGCTACCACGCGTGGCTTTCTTTCTTTTTTTTTTAAGGTGCTCTTGCTATGTTGTTTAGGCTGATGTTTATCTCTCAGAGAAACTTCATCCTCCTGAGTGATATGATTACAGATGTGAGCAGCCACACAGGGATGCATAAACCTCTTGTAGTGAGGATTTGATTATGGATGGTACTTTCATACAGCAGAATATTGTGCACTCACAAAAAAGGATGTACTCAGAAAGACCTTCGAGTTGTAAGTAAAAAAGTTGTGATCCCATCTATGTTTGTATAATGTTGTATTTGGCGTGTGAATGTGGAGGAAGTCCCTGAGGCACATGCCTGCACACTTTCTCAGCATGTGTGTACATGGAGATGCACATGTATAAACTTTAGGACACCTGAGACTATAGTTATTTTTTAAAACCAAATTTATGTATGTTTGTATGTATGTATGTATGTATGCATGTGGGTGCATGTTTGCCACTGCATGTGTGTGGAAGTCAGAGGACAACCTGCAGGAATCAGTTCTCATTCCACTACATGAATCTGTCTGGTCAGCAAGCTTGTTGGCAAACTGAACCACCCTGAGTGTAGTTACTTCTAACAAGTTCAGCTGAACTAATCTAAACAGAAACTTGGACCGAGGCATGGTTGTACTCAGGAGGCAGAGCCAGGAAGATCTTTGTTTGTGATTGTGGCCAGCCTGTCTACATAGTGAGTTCCAGGCTGGCTGGGACTACAGGGAGACCCTGTCTCAACAACAACAAAACAAAAGTGAAAAAGGGAAGCTTGGGTTTAGCTTCTCTTCCTTTCATGTCCTTTTCTCTGTGGCACTAGGGATTGAGTCCAGGGCCTGTGAGTACCCGAGAAGCACTCTATCACTGAGCTACAACCATAGCCATCTTTTCACATTTTATTTATTTTTGAGTATTTTATTTTATTTTTGTGTGTATGAGTGTATCGCTTGCATGTATGTATGTAAGTGCACTGGTATTGTGCAGTGCCTGTGGAGGTCAGAAGTGGGTGTTAATCTCCTGGAACCGGAGTTGCAGGTGCTTGTTAGCCACCATATGGGTGCCAGGAATTGAACCCAGGTCTTCTGCAAGAGAAGCCAGTGCTTTTAACTGCTGAGCCATCTCTCCAGTGGTTATTTTATCTTTTATTTTAAGACTGAGTCTCACTAAATTACTCAGGCAGGCCGTGAACTCATTTGGTATCTCAACCTTGAACTTTCAAACTTCTTGCAGAGTTTAGGCTTTTTCTTTGACTTTTCCTACCGATCAGGACTGTTACAAATAAGCTAAAATAGTTTAGAAAGGACATGTTTGTCTTCTCAATAAGATCTCCAAAGAAAATGAGTTTGAAAGATCAAAAAGACCAGATCAGCAGGTAGATCGTGGAGCCCAGGCTGGATAACTGTTCATAATGAAGTGATTGCCGAGCCTGTGATGTTTCATCTGAGGACTAGTAATGGGCTCCAATGCTGGGAGAGAAGGAGGTTGCTTCATTGTGCATATGGAGGGGACACAATTTTCCCTCCTTTAGTATAACATGATAATTGAATGCTTAAGAGTAATTTTTGAAACACTGCAAGATATCCATCATAATTTAAAAATAATTAAGGGCTGGTAAGATGACTCAGTGGGTAAAGATACTTGCTGCCAAGCCTGATGACCTGAGTTAAATCCCCAGGACCCACATGATAGGAGGAAAGCACCAACTCCTACAAGTTTTCCTCTGACTTCCATGTGTGTGCGTTGGTGTGTGTATGTGTGTGTGTGTGTGTGTGTGTGTGTGTGTGTGTGTGTGTATGTATGTATGTACAAGCTGAGTGTGATGATGCATACCTTTAATCTTAGTACACAGAGGCAGACATACTCCTGAGTTCTAGGCCAGCCAGGGATATATACTGAGAATGGATAAAAAAACAAAAAAAATGTCTTCCTGTAGCCCCAGCTGGCCCAGAGCTCACTATGTAGACCAGGCTGGCCTTGAACTCACAGAGATCCATTTGCCTCTGCCTCCCAAGTGCTGGGATTGCAGGTGTGAGACACCACGTCCAGCAACAACAGATTTTAAAAATGGATGATGAGATGGTGCCACAGGTAAACATGCTTGCTGCTAAGTCTGAGCACCTAAGTTCAGTTCCTGGAACACACATGGTGGAAGGGAAACATAGAGTCCCAAAAGCTGTCCTCTGATCTCCACATGCGTGCTGTGTGCCTACACACACACACACACACACACACACACACACACACACACACACACACACACACACAAATGTAAAAAAGAAATTGCAGTCTTATTAGAAACAGGAAAATCAGCCTGCAGATCACTCAGATAGCTAACTGGCAAAGAAGCAAAGAGCCAAAGTGAAAGTCCAAAGTTGCAAGTTGAAAACATTATGCAGAGCCAGGCATGGTACTGCATGCAGTAATCCCAGTACTGGTGGAGCTGAGGCAGGAGGATCAGGAGTTGGAGGCCAGCCTGAGCTACAGAATGAAACCATGCCCCAGAGAGAGTGGGAAAAAAAAACAGCCAATAGCTGAGACCAAAGCAAACTAGGAGTAATTCCCCACTTGATGGCTAATTCAGATGGGATTTAGAAACAGCAGATTGTGCTCTGCTTAGGAAAGACAGATTGGCATGGAAAGAGCCACAATAAATCAAAGAAACAGGGGCAAAGAAGGTCTGGGCAGTTTCCAAGAAAACCAGGCTAAGTGGGATTCCAGATGAGTATTTAACAGTGTCTTACATAATACTAGAGTAATTTCATATTGATACAAAGTATCAATATATATAGAGAAAAGAATTTTTGTGTGTGTTGAATGAGGTAAAATACAAGCATATAGGCTGTCATCTGTCTAAGGGTCCTTTTCATGCTTTAACTCATTCACTCCCCTGTCCTGTGAGGTAGGCACTCTTGTTACCCACACTGCAGATGGAGGGAACCAAGACAGAAATGCTGATGAATTGGCCATGGATTCAGAACAGTGGTGTTGCTTCTCTGCTTCTGTGAGGGAAAGGAGGCCTCAAATTTGTTTTATCTATCATCTGTCTATATCTATCTATCTATCTATCTATCTATCTATCTATCTATCTATCTATCATCTATCTCAGAGACAGTGACTCACTATGTAGACCAGGCTGGCCTTAAACTCAGAGATCCACCTGCTTCTACCTTCCAAGACTAGGATTAAAGGCATGAGCCAGCACACTCAGCAAATCTGAATGTAAAATGTGGTTTTTAGAAGCATTTTCCTGATATCTTTCCCCTTCCATGGTGAGAAAAGACATGTAGAATGAAAGACATACAGAAGAGCCTGGTGTGCAGCTCAGTGGATAGCATGCTGGAGGCCCTGACTTCCATCCCCAACACCAAAATCAAAACCCCGAGCGAATGCTGGAGGAGCAAAAGCCTTTGTCTAAAGTTAATCATAGAACTTTTTTGAATGAAGGTGTAATAAGCTATGACAAGCACTGAACCAAGGAGGAGAGGCTGTGGGCTCAGGTTGGCACCATGAATGGCATGAAGCTTGTTTCATGGTTCCCAGAAATGAAGAACTTGTTGGAAGACCCTTGGGATTGTGTGGTGGTGCTTTCCTGTAATCCGAATACCTGGGAGCCTAGAAAGAAGGTTATGAGTTTGAGGTTAGCCTGGGCTACAGTGTGAGACTCTGTCTCAAAAGCAAATAAGGAAGACCCGCAGGTTAGAGATGACTTCATTATTTAAGATTTTTCCGTTCAGTATTGTTTTCCTAAAAAAAAAAAAAATTGAAGGCAGTGTTAAAGTTCAAATCTCAGATCTATCATTTTTTTTATTGCCCTTGAATTTTGAGTCATATAAAGCCTTCAAGATTAGCAAGACATTAACCTACATTTTCTTCTGTATTCTTTCTTTCTCTTTGTGCAAATTACATTTAAAAAATTGTTTCTGTGTGTGTGCAAATAGCACAGAGCAAGTGTGGAGGACCTGAGTTCTATCCTGTGACCCTGATGAATAGGGTGGAAGGAGAACCTTTACTCATGAGCATTTTGGTGATTTTTGAGACAAGTTTGCTGTGCAGCTCAGGCTGGCCTTGAACTCTTGGGAGTCAGCCTCCCAGGTGCTAGAATTACAAGTGAACACTACCATTCCTGGTGGAGGCCTCATTTTTTACATTTTGATTTCTGTTCCACTTAGAATTTATTGTTACCATTTTTGTCCTCCTACCTTCACCTCTTGATTGCTGGGATTGTAGGTATATACTATAATGTCCTCTGCCCCACGTATTGTTTTTAAGTATGTACAAAGTGAATTTAGGCAGTTACTGTCTTTGCCACTGGGAAGTCCAGGCACTGTTCTAGACATTGTAGACAATATTAACTTATGCTCTCAACAGCCCTATGCCATAGGTTTTGTTTCTATCCCTGTTCTCTAGATGACTTACCAGAGGGGTTAGTTAACTAACTTAGTCATACAACTGAGATTTATATGGAGACAATCTCATCAGGTTCTGTGTTCTTACCCTTAAGTCTGCCACATGACTTTTCATCTACTGGAGGGTATCTTTTTAAAAGTAAAACCATAAACTTGGTCTTCTAAAGAATTTAGTCACCAAACCTGTATTCTGTAATACTTAGTTTTTCCTTTTTGTTGTTGTTTTGTTTTGAGACAGGGTCTCCCTGTAGCCCCAGCTGGCCTGGAACTCCCAGTGTAGACCAGGTTGACCTTGATCTCACAGAGATCTGCCTGCCTCTGTCTTCCAAGTGCTGGGACTAAAGGCTGGTGCTACCCTTTCCCCTCCCCCCTTTTATAGAAGACATTCATGCCACTCAGCTTAAGACTATCATGTCGACATGGTGGTTTGGTGGTTTGGCAGAAAAAGCAAAAGAAGTTTGGTGTTTTAATTAGCTGGTATTAATAGCCACATTAGCTTGTGTGGGTAAGGCCAGAGTTCCATTTTATATATATTTATATTCCATATATATATTTAAAATCAGTTGTTACTGCTTTATTCCCTCAGGGTTCTGGGCACCTAGGTAGGAACCACAGATCAAAGAAACTGCAGCTAATGTGTTTTTTTTTTTTTTTTTTTTTTTAAAGCATTGGATGGCTGAAGTAACTGTTCTGAATGCAGACATATTAGATGGCTGGATTAATAGTTTTCAAGTAAATTGAGGTTCATGTTTCCCTGGGTGAAATTCTGTCTTGATCTTTTGACAAGCTCTTATAAGGAGAAATATAAAGTAAACTAATATTTTATCCTTTGATTTGAGCCTTGTGATTTTTTCTTAAGGACAGTTGGTTAAACAGAGTGCAGTTTAAATCCTTTCTAAAGCTCTGGTAAGATGCCACAGACTAAGCAATAGGAATGTTCAAATCAGACTGCTCTGGTTTGTGATTCTGTGTTGTTGGGACAAAATATATATATTAGGACTGTAATAACAGCACCTAACACTGCTTACCAGATACTTGAATGATTGGCAGCCCACATTTCATGTTTCTGCTTCACTCCTCACTCTTTCAGATTATTGATCATGTGACCTATAGGAACTGGACATGCACTCAGTAGGAGCATGTGGGACTCTAGGTTCCATCCCCAGCACTACACAAAAGTTACCATGTCACTGAAGCCTCTCTGGCCTCTTCATTGTCCCATCACCCTGCTTTAATTTTCTGTGTATCTCTCATCACCTTCTGACTTTTTAAAGTTTTGTTTTGTTTTGTTTTTGAGACAGGGTCTCATGTAACATAGACTGACCTCCAACTCCTAGTATAGCTGAAGGTGACCTTCACCTGTCAAATACTGGGATTATAAGTGTGTAGTACCTTGCCTGGTTTATTTGGTGCTGTTTATGCAGTGCTGGGGATGGAACCCAGGGCCTTGTGCTAGGCAAGCACTCTCCCATTGTTCTACAGCTGCAGGTGTCAGACTCTACATTAATATTGACTCCTTTTCCTGGGAATATTTAGAAGTATTCAGTTAGGCTTTAAAGGCACAGGGTCCATTAACCTTAGAACCTTAGAAGATGACTTACTGTGAATCTTGGTGATTTGAAATCCATGAAGGGAAACTTTAAAAAAAGATTTAATTTCATGTGTAGTGTGCCAATGTGTGTTGCATGTGTGCCCATTCCTATGGGGGCCAGAAGAGGTCATTGGATTCCATGAACCTGGAGTTATAGGTGGTTGTGAGCTGCTTGATGTAGGTGCTGGGATTCAAGCTCAGGTCCTCTGGAAGAGCAGTGCACACTCTTAAATGTTGAGTAATCTATCCAGTCTGAGTGTGTGTGTGTGTGTGTGTGTGTGTATCTCCAGCCCCTAGATATGTATTTTTAAAGATTTATTTTTAGGGGCTGGAGAGATAGCTCAGTGGTTAAGAGCACTGGCTGCTCTTCAGAGGACCTGGATTTGATTCCCAGCACCCACATGGCTGCTAACAACCGCCCGTAACTCCAGTTCTGGGGATCCAGTGCCCTCTGCAGGCATGGCATGACACAGGTGCACTTATATACGTGTAAGCTGTGCACTCATACACAGAAAATAAAAATAATAAAATATTTTTAAAAGATTTATTTTTAAATATTTTTATGTGTATGTGTGTTGGTATGAATGTATGCCACATGTGTGGGAGTACCCTGGAAAGCGACATGTGTGGGAGTACCCTGGAAAGCGAGAAGTGTCAGATCCCTTGGAGTTGGAGTTACATGTGGTTGTAAGCCATCCTACATGGGTGTTAGGGACCAAATTCGGGTCCTTTGGAAGAGGAACAAGTGCTCTTAACTCCACTAAGCCATCTCTCTAGCCTCTATGAAGGAGATCTTTATCCTTTGAAGCAAATGACATTTACCATGGACTGGTCATTTTTATGCTCTGAAGAACATTTTATTTGGAATAATTACAAATTCATAGAAAAGATGGAAAGAATCTTTGCTTTTCACTCAGATTTTTAAGTTGACATTATTTGAGTTTGCCATCTCTCTCTCTCCTCATTATATGTGCTTAATAAATATACAATTGTGGACTCTATATAATTTTTTCCTGAAGCATTTAAGAGTAAGTTATACACATCATTTTTTGTTGCTCTAAAAGGCCTTGGTGTTACCTCCTGAAAACAAAGGTATTTGTTCATATAACCACAAAACAGTAGCATTTATATTGTAATAGAAGCACACTGTTGATCCCTTAGATCCTTCTCGGATGGTTTCAGTAAAGTCCTTTTTAGCAGATGACAATACAAAATAGCTTCTTGCCTTTCACCTAGTTCTGGTCCATATTGTTTCCAGGGACTGTGCACCCTATTACATTTGGTGTTAGTGTTTCATTACTATCCTTTGATCTGGGTAGTTCTCTGCCTCTATCTACACCAACCTTTCATTGTGAAAAGCATAATATACCTATTACTTTGTAGAATGTTACCTTTTGGGGGGTTTGTCTACTAGTCTTCAAAACTAAATTTAAGTTATGCATTTAAAAACTTTTTTATTTACTTAGTTATTTTTATTTTATTGTATGAGTGTTATGCCTGCGTGTATGTAAGCACACCCATGTTATGCAGTGCTCAGGGAAGCAGAGAAGAGGGTGTTGGATCCCTTGGAACTGGAATTAGCGATGATTGTTAACTGCCACATGGGTGCTGGGAATCAAACCTGGGTCTTCTGCAAGAGCAGCAAGTGCTCTTAACCACTGAATCATCTCTCCAGACCTAAAATAGGCATTTAGGGCAGAGACATCAGAGATGATAGTGTTATTTCCTGCATACTGTGTCTGCAGGCTCCCAGTTTCAACTGAACCTGTAATTAGTGATGCTGTTATCATGTGAGTAAGATAATATCTGTTGAGCCTGGCGTAATGGTGCCTGTCTTTAGTCTTAGCACTTGGGAGGCAGAAACAGATGGATCTCTGTGAGTTTGAGGTCAGCCTGGTCTACATAGTAAGTTCCAGGCCAGCTGGAGCTATAGGAGACCCTGTCTCAAAAAGAAGAAGAAAAAAATCTGTCACTGTCATGGTGTGTACCTGTAATCTTTTTTTTTTTCTTATATTTATTTTTATTTTATGTGTATGGGTGTTTTGCCTGCATGTATGTAACCCACATGTGGGCAGTGCTTGCAAAGACCAGAAGAGGGCATCAGATCCTCTGGGACTGCAGTTACAGATGATTTTTAGCTGCCATGTAGGTGCTGGAAATCAAAATCTGGTCCTCTGCAAGAGCAGCTGGTGCTCTAAATTGCTAAGCTGTCTCTCTAGCCCCATGTACCTGTAATTTTATACAGTAAGACCTATTTAAAAATAAAAATAAAAGGAAAAAATTCTGTTATACAGTCTTTACTCTGAAGTTGATATAGCTTTTTTTTAGAAAAATCATTTTCTGGAGGAAGTTTAGATACATGGTTTCTGCATGTATCCCCCCCCCCCCCCTCTCTCTCTCTCGTGTGTGTGTGTGTGTGTGTAGTTTTAAACAAACAGAGTCTGCACTATCTTCAGTTGCAGTACAGTACCTTGGGTGAACTCTGGTCTTCTTCTTTCAGCATTTACTTCTCCCTGGCAGCAAGAACCTGGCTGCTAGATCCTCAGTATGTCTACTCATTTATAAATTAGTTTGTTTATGTATGTTTTTGTTGGGTTTCATTGTGTGCACAGTTTCCTGACCATGTGGACTGTCTACTAGTGCACTGTGTTAATACCCCCCAGTCCCACTGTGTATACTAGCAGGATGTTAGTTAGTACCCAGAAGAAGGGACTGAGGAGATGGTAAATGGAAGGGAGCCTCACTGTGTGTGCCACTTATTCTGCTCACGGACAGCCCAGCCCCCATGGCGTGGGAAGCTCTGCTGCGGAGTCCTTACTGCTCTTTCTCCTTCTTCAAGATGGTTTCACCCAAACATCACTGGTGTGGAGGCAGAAAATCTCCTGTTGACCAGAGGAGTCGATGGCAGTTTTTTGGCCAGGCCCAGTAAAAGTAACCCTGGAGACTTCACTCTGTCTGTTAGGTAAGTTGGAGGGTGAATGACACCCTACTCATTGTGTAGACTCTTTCCAGGCCACATTTGGCCACCTTGCTCCCTCCCCCAGATGTGGAAGGCCTGCCTGCTCTGCTGTGGGGCCACATAGTGCCGCTGGTCTGCTCCCAGGCTCTTTGTGACCTCCTAGAGTGACAAGTCTTAGGAACTCTACAAGGAGCCTTCCTGGTGGTGGGTGTCCTACTTGGAGAGGCAACTGAGTAATTTAGGTTGATAAACATGCCTTAGAGCCCCACAATGCTGAATCCTGGTTCCTCACTGCTTGAACTAGTTCTTGTGTTTTTTTTCTTTCCCTGATGAGGATTTCATCATGGGAAATAGGCTTGTAAAGTTTCTTCACATCACTTTCCTTTGTCAAGAAATAAAACCTTGGTGAGGAAGTTGTGGTCCCCTTTGTTCCCCTGCCCAGTCCCAATCCCCCCCCCCCCCCGCCCCCTAAAGGAAGCCACCATCCAGGGGTTGGCGTGGATCTTTCCTGAATGTGTTTTCATACTTTACTGCCTAGTAAGCTGAGTTGGCTGCTGTGTTCCCAAGCTCATTAATTGTTCTGTAAACTGTATCCTTTAAGGTATTTTTTGAGTTTCATGCTGTTAAAAAGTTAACTTTCATTTTAATGGTTACTTAGTAATCAGGTGGTGGGAACATACCATACTTAGCCATTCTCCTAGTGATAGACCTTGGAGAGTTTCAGTTTATTTTAAAATTTGAGGGACAGTATAGCATCTTCTTACATCTCTTTGAGCAGGTGTTGGGAGTTTTTAAACATGACTTTTTCTTATTATTCTCCTTATACTAGGTCATTCTAGGAACTTAACTGCATTATGAACTTGATTTGTAAATATTATATTTAAAATAAAGAAGGAAGTAAATTGTGTCCTTGAGAATTTGTTTAGAATCTTGTTGAGATTTAGGAAGTCTCTCTTTTTTTTGAGATAGGATCTCATGCAGTCCAGGCTTCCATCAAACTCACTATATAGACAGTGATGACCTTGAACTCCTGATTTCTCTTGCCTCAGTTTTCTGAGTGCTAGGATCACAGGTATGTGTACCACCACATCTAGTTAACAGATGTTAATGAGCACTGACATGCACTATGGAAGTGCTAAACAATCTACCCATTTTAGTTTTCCAGATGATCTATGAATAATATCAGTTATTTTTATTTTACAGAGGAAGAAGCTGAGACACAGAGATAAAGTTGGTAAAGTAGTTTCACAGGCTTTAGTAAGTAGCAGAGTCAGGACCACAGAACTCGCTGTTTTGTTTTCTTTCCCCTAACTTTTAATTTAGTTTAACTTTTATTTTACTTTATGTTACATTGTTTTATTTTTTAATTTCTGGAAGGGGCTTCTCCCTGTAGCTCCAGCTGGCTTGGAACTTTCTGTGTAGACCAGGCTGGCCTTGATCTCAAAGACATCCACCTGTCTCTCCCTGGATTAAAAGTGTGTACTGCCTCGCCTGGCTCTGTTTTGTTATTTTTTTGAGACAAGGTCTCATGTAGCTAAGTCTGGTCTTGAACTCTTCCTGAGCCTCCTGCTTCAGCCCACCAAGGGTTGAATTGACAGGTATGAGTCATAATGACTGTTTTTCCTCTTTTTAAATCTAGTATGTTTATGTGTACTGTGATTTTTCTCCTTGAACCTTTTGAAAGAAAGTTGCAGGTGTGGTGATACTTATCTTTCCACACTAAGTATCTCTACGAACAAGGACATTCTGTAGAACCACAGTATGACTTTGACATGTTAGAGATTTCAATATTGATTTGATAATACCCATTAGGTAGTCCATATTAAACTTTCTCTTATTTCATGGGTTTAAAATATGTTTATGTTATGTATTTTGTAGGATGCATGTGTTTCACAGTGCGCATGTCAGTTCTCTCTTTCTGCTTTCCCAAGGGTTCTGGGAATCACACTTAGGTTGTCAGACTTTGGGAGTAAACACTTTTATCTGCTGAGCCAGCTTACCAGCCTCAGTTTTTTAAACATTTATTTATTTGGGGTATGGATGTATGTGCACAAGTGTATGCAAATAGCATACATGTTGAGGTCAGAGGACAGTTGTGTGAGTCGGTTCTCTGCTTTCCCCTTGTAAGTCTTGGGGTATAGAATTCAGGTCATCAGGCTTGGTGGCAAGTGCCTTTACCTGCTGAGCCATTTCACTAGCCCGTTGATCCTAGTGATTTTTTTTGTTGTTGGTATTTATGTATTTATTTTTGAGACGGGATCTCAAGTAGCTGAGGCTGGCGTTAACTCCTGATGCTTCTGTCTCTATCTCCTGAGTGCTGAGATTGCTGGTGTACAGCACTGTACTTTGGGGCAGTATTTATATATTTAAAAGCAAGTTGGGTTTTTTTTTTTTTTTTTAATTTTTAACAGGGTGTTGTTCTATAGCCCAGTCTGACCTTGAACTCATGGCAGTCTTCATGACTTAGCCTGAAAAGTGCTGGGACCATGCCTGACTGTTTATGTATTTTTGTGGTAAATATTTGAGTTTTCATTTTTTATTTGTCTATATCTTTGCAAGTTCTTTGGTGTCTATTCAGGGATTTCTTCTCTTTTTTTTGGAAGGTAGGGGGAGATGGCGTCTCACTATATAGCCCTGGCCGGCCTCCCAGGTACTGGGATTAAAATGCCCAGCCCAATTTTATTTCTTTTGGGCAAATACTTAGGAGTAGATGTGCTGAATTACAAGGTAGGTAAGTGTTGAATTTTAACTTTGTGTGTCTTTGATTAATAAGGACAGCAATTATTGTCACTTTACTTAAACCATAAAATAGACCAGTGATTCAGAATAGAAGCTGTGCAGGGCACAGAAACTGACAAGATGAAGTCCTGTGGGTTGCGATGGTTAATTGGGTTATTTTCCCTCCACTGTTTTTGTTACAGGGATGGGGTGAATTTATTCCTTGGGTTTGTTTCAGTGTTTGGGTGAAATCTACTGTTGAATGTGAGGTCTCTTTTTATGAGTATTGCTCTTTCCCTCCCCTTTTCAATGGACTATTTTAGAAGAAATGGAGCTGTCACCCACATCAAGATTCAGAACACTGGTGACTACTATGACCTGTATGGGGGGGAAAAGTTTGCCACCTTGGCTGAGTTGGTCCAGTATTACATGGAGCATCATGGGCAATTGAAAGAGAAGAATGGAGATGTCATTGAGCTCAAATACCCACTGAACTGTGCAGATCCTACCTCTGAAAGGTCAGTGTGCTAGTTTACTTCTTATTGTGATAAAACACTTTGATTAAAACAAACTTGGGATGGGAAGGGTTATTTCATCGTATCCTTCTAAATAACACTCCATCACTGAGAGAAGTCAGTCAGAAACTCAGGACAAGGCAGGAACCTGGAGGCAAGAACTGAAGCAGGGACCATAGAGGAATGCTATTTACTGACTTGCTGCCATTGGCTTGCTTAGCTACTTTTCTTTTACAACCCAGGAGTTTTCTTCACCTGCCCAGGAGTGGCACTACCCACAGTGGCTTAGGCCCTTCCACATTACTCAACAAATCAAGAATATGCCTCACAGTCATGCCCACAGGCCAGTCCAATAGATGAAACTTTCTAATTGAGGTTCCTTCTTCCCAGGTGTGTCAAGTTGATCATGAAACTATCTAGCACAGTCTTTGACATCAGAATAACCATAAAGCCTTCATTCTTCTGGGCCATATATCATGTGAAAGTTTTGTGAGGTACATATAGTTAGTCTGTATGACTCCAAAGGCTGGTGTCTATTTCTCAGACTGCCATCTTTAAAAGGTTATGTTTTGGGATGCAGAGATGGCTCAGTGGGTAAAAGCACTAGCTACTCAGGCAGAGGATCCAGGTTCAATTCCCAGTATCCACATAGTGGCTAACAACCATCTATAACTCCAGTTCCAAGGGAATCTAACACCCTCTTCTGACTTCCACAGGCATTGCACACATAGATGCACTTATATAAATGCAGGCAGTACACTCATACACATTAAAAAAAAAAAAACCAACAAAAAACAAAAACAGGTTTTATTTGTGATAGGGTCTCATGTCACCCATACTGTCCTAGAACTTATTATGTAGTGGATGATGACTTTGTACTTCTGATCCTCCTGTCTCTGTCTTCTGAGTTCTAGGATTACTGACATGCTCCACCATACAGGGTTTATGTGATGCTGGAGATTGAACACTCAGCTTCAGGCATCCTAAGCAAAGCACTCTACCCGCTAAGTTGCATCCCCAACCTTAAGGTGTTATTAAAGCAAGGCTGATAGGGCCAGAGCCCTCTTCATGAAAAACTCAGTCAGTATTGCTTATTTGATTTTATAGGTATATCACACTTTGCCTTTGAATATTTAGTGCATATTGTGATTGTAGGATTTCTTGAACTCTGCTGATAAGTATTGGGAATCATTAGAGGAAAACATGATAGAGATCCTCAAACAGCAATTGTTCTCGTGGTGTCTCTGCCCAGTTGTTTAGCAGTGCCACCAACAGAGGTCAGATTCAGCCCAGAAATGGAAAAGCAGAGCCTGTAGAGGGTCAGCCTTTCCATCCATTCTTTTAATGTTATCTCTCAAATCTGTGAGTAATTCTTCTAGAGAATTACGATATTTTAGAGCTCTTTCCACCTGTGTTGGTATCATGAGGTGGAAGCTGCTGCTTGATTTATATACACCGACGGAATTGGCTTCTGCCTTCTCCCCTCTCATTCCTCACTCAATGTAGACTCTGGGTCTCTGAATTCCATTTGCTTTTCCAGTTTTCCTCCTTTGCATTCAATATTATATGCTGATAAGTAGGGGCTTATCTGTGTTTGCATGCTTTATCTCTACAGCAGCCTTTCAGTGGCGTGTGAATGGAAGGAAATGAGCAGGTCCTCTGCTGATGAGTTTGCTTGCTTTCTTACTGAAAGCCATGACATCAGTGTGACCATGTCAAGATGTTTTCTGTGATATCTTAGAGCTTTGTTATCTTAGAGACTGTCATTGGATGACCTCGGACAGCTACATGAAGACTCTTTCAGCACACTAGTTAAAAGTGCAAATTTCTGGGTCCCATTCAGTCATAGGTGTGTTGTTCTGTCTGGTTCTAGGGCATGGGAATTTACATTTTTAGCAAAAACCTCTGTCCCTGCTCCAAGTCTTATAGACATTAAAGTTTGACATGATAGCCCAGTCTAGTCCAAAGAAACTGACAGCGAGTTTGGAGACTATTTAAGTCTAGGTTGGAAATACAGGAAAATCTGAAATGCTTTGAAGTAATTTATAGCAAAGACTCTTTTTTATCTAATGTCAAAACAAAGGCAAAAATTTGTAATTATTTGTCTCTTTTCATACCTTTTTTTTGAGACAGGGTTTATGTAACCATGACTGAAACGATGTAACCATGGCTGACCTGGAATTGTAGACCAGGTTGGCCTCTAACTCACAGTGCTCTGCCTCTGCCTTCTAAATGCTGGGATTAAAGGCCTGCACTACCACACCCAGCAGCTTTTTTTTTTTTTTTTTTTTTTTTTTGATCAAGGTCTCATGTAGGCCAGGATGGCTTCTAAATTGCTTTGTAACTGAAGGTGACCTTAAACACCTCTTCTTCCTTTCTCCACTCCCAGGTGCTTGGATTACAGACATGTGCCACTTTGTCTGACTTACAACTTTTTCTTAAATCTTTGTTAAATGATTCAACAGTTGGTTCTTTTAGGCAATGAAAAAGTGGAAAGTTACATTTTTAAAAAATGGGTGATTTCAGAGGCAAAGGGAAACATTGACAGTATTGTTTCCAAATGACTGTGGGTTTCTTTAAGGAGATTAATGGTAGCTGGGAGAGGTGGCACATACCTACCTAATCTCAGCACTCAGGAGCTGGAGGCAGGAGGATCAAAGTTCAAGCCCAGCCTGGGTTATATAGTGAGTCCTTGTCTCAAAAAAAAAAAAGCAGAGCAACACAACACAACACATGCACACACACACACCTTTGAGAAAATTTAATAGTTATTTTAACATATCATCATCATTTTTCCTGTCTGCTTGGGATGCAAATTCTGTCTAGTAAAACGTTCAGTCCTCTGGAGGAAGGTATCTGTTTGAAAGCTTTGTTCAGGCAAGCTGACTGTGTATGGCATGTGAAAGAATATGGACACCCTGGCTCAACTTGGCTCCTTTCTCATGTAGGTGGTTCCATGGTCACCTGTCTGGAAAAGAAGCAGAGAAACTACTAACGGAGAAGGGGAAGCATGGCAGCTTTCTTGTCCGGGAGAGCCAGAGCCACCCTGGAGACTTCGTTCTCTCAGTCCGCACAGGTGACGACAAAGGGGAGAGCAATGACGGCAAGTCCAAAGTGACTCACGTGATGATCCGCTGTCAGGTAGAGCTCATGGGAACTATGGTTCTGGGGCAGTGTCAGTGGCAGTTGTCTTGGGGTTTATTGCTGGGAGAAGACAAGATGTTAATAGCTCTAGATTTGTTTACATTCAGATTTTCTTTGCTTATTTGTTCAAAGCTTTCTCTTTTAACATATTGTTCATTGTAAATATTTTGTTATTTTGAAGCACCGTTACTTTTTCTGTTATTACTTTAGTTTTTTTTTTTTTAGAAAGGGTCTCAGGTAACTCAGGCTGACCTCAAACTCAGCAGGTAGCTCAGGATAATCTTGAGCTCCTGATCCTTCTGATCTACCTCCTGAGTACTGGAACACAGGTGTGGGACACAGGTGTGGGCCACCATGCCCAGCTTTCCATTGTACGTTTTCTTTGTGGTCTGTCTGTCTGATTCCTCAACGTACTGCCTTCTGCCCCATGCAATGTGCTAGAACTCATCTTACACCTTGGCTTCTACAGAGCAGGCCTTGGTTCTTCTTGGGGATTATCAATCTTACCTGACACTGTGTACTTGGTCCTTCTTGTCTGTGGATGCTGCATCTGTGAACCCACCTAACTGTGGGTCATAGTATTTAGAAAAGTAGTCCTGTGTTACATGCAGACCTTTTCTTGTCACTAGCCCCTTAGCAGTACTGCACCACAGCTAATCACATGGTATTGATTGTGTTAGGAGCTGGAAGGAATCTGGAGTGGACTGAAAGTGTATTGCATATTGTATGTATGTGGAGGTTAGATTTCGTTTTGTTTTACTTACTTTCTTTGGTGCTGTGATGAATTCTAGGGCTTCACCCTTGCCAGGCGCCTGTTCTACCTCTGAGCTATGCTTAGCCTCTTCCCCTTGTCTCAAGTCTTTTCCCCTTTTGTCAGCTCTATTGTTTCCTTCCCTTCCTATTACTGACTACTTGAGCTTTCTATTTATGAGAAAGACTTGGTGTTAGGGTTTTGTTTGGGGAAATGGTTGTAGTTTTTACAGTCAGGTTGATTAATGCATCTGTACAGCCTCCCCTTCTTTTTATGGTAGATATAATTTAGATATACTCTCTTAGCAAATTTCAAGTGTATGATACTATTATTAACCATAGTCACTGTGCTGCATGTTAGGTCTTCTGAATTATACAGAAAGTTCTGTATGTTGACTGGTACCTCTTCTTTCCTGCTTGCAAGTCCCGGATTACCTCCATTCTGATCTCTGTCCCTGTGCATTTGACATATTTGGATTCTACATATAAATGAGATGGTGTCCTATGTCTTTCAGTGCTTGCTTCTTTGATTTAATGTAGTGCCCTCTTGACTCATCTGGGTTATTGGAAATGATAGGGTTTTCTTCATAAGACTGATTATATGTATGTGTGATATATATGTAATATGTAATATGTTTTCGTTATTCTTATAGAGGAATATGTGGGTTGTTTCAGTCTATTGGGTGACATGAATAAAAATGCAGTGGGGCCATAAGAATGTAGGAAAAATAGTAACTTAATATAAAGGGATTAAAAAGCATTGTCTGTTTTGTTTTGGAAGGAGCTGAAATACGATGTTGGTGGAGGAGAGCGATTTGACTCTTTGACAGACCTGGTAGAGCATTACAAGAAGAATCCCATGGTAGAAACACTGGGCACAGTACTGCAACTGAAGCAGGTTAGAAAACGTTCCCACATTTAAAAAATCCACTATGGAACTTCTAATATACACAGAATTTGTTAGCCTTCAGTCACTATGACAAGATAACTTGAGGGACTGTTTAATAAAGGAAAGGTTTCAGTTCATGATCACCTCATCCTGTTGCTTGGGGTCTGTGGTGGCACAGTTTATTATGGTGGGAACACTTAGGGGAAGAAGTCTGTTTACCTTGTGGCTAAGAAGCAGAGAGAGGAAGGGGTGGGGCCCTAATCTACTTCAGTGACATGCCTCTGATAGGCTGACTTCCTTTAGATATGCCCTATCTCCTAAGGATTGTGATACTTCCCCTGAGCCCTAAAGGGCCTGGGACCAAGCCTTCAACACATAAGCCCTTGGGTGACATTCAAGGACTTAGAGTATAATGCACACAGACAGAATCATGACCTATCTTCACTATGGTCAGCTTTTATACTCTTTAGATACTTTACTCACTGACCACCTCCTGTAGTATAGGAAACAGATTCTAGATACTCTGTCATTCCTGCATGTATCTTTGAAAGACCTCATAGAGGTTTTTGTTGTTTTTTTTGGAGTTGGGGTTGAACATGACCTTGTACATGTTAGCCATACCACACTCTACCACTGAGCTATACTCCCAGCCCCCTTAGAGAGGCTTTAAAAAAATCTGTCTATCTGTTTGTCTGTCTGTCTATCTAGACTTTTTGAGACAAGGTCTCCCTATAGCCCCAGCTGGCCTGGAACTGTGTAGACCAGGCTGGTCTTGGTCTTACAGAGATTCACCTGCCTCTGCCTCCTGAGTGCTCAGATTAAAGGCCTGCGCCTCCACTGGCTTAGAATGGTTTTACTATTTTTTCCATCAGAGCTGGGAAATCAAACCCAGGACTTTGTGCATGTGCAGTACCACTACTACCACTGCAGAGCTACGTCTGCAGCTCCCCTCTCCTCTTTTCCTTTTTCTTTTGTAGTAACCACTCAGGTAGACTTTATTCAGCCATTTGTTTTTTTTTTTTTTTTTTTTAATATGTGGTCTTGCTACATAGTTCTGTTAACCTCGTGATCTTCCTGTGCCAGTGTTGGGATTACAAGTGTGTACCATCATGTCTAGCTAGACTTTTAAAAAAGTTTTAAAAATTTATTTTTATGTGTACTGAGTGTTTTGCTTGTATGTATGTAAGTGTACCATGTGTGTGACTCGTGTCTGTGGAGGCCAGAAGAAGGATTAGATCCCTTGGAACTGGAGTTATAGGCAGTTGTGAGCCACTATGTTGGTATAGGGAACCAAACCCAGGTCCTCTGCAAGAGCAGCCACTGAGCCATCCCTCAGTCTCCCAGCTAGAGGGTTTTTTTTTTTTCTTTTTCTTTTTTTTTTTTTTGAGACAGAGTCTCCCTTATAACTTCAGCTGCTTGGAACTCACTATGTAGACCAGGCTGGCTTGTATCTCACAGAAATAGGCTGGCTTCTGCCTCCCAGCAGTGCTGGGATTTAAGGTGTGCAGCACCATGCCTTGACCAGTTTTCACTTTTTTGGACAGTGGTCTCATCTCTAACTCATGCTATTTGTAAAGACATCTGGGTTTGAATTTATATCAGCAGAGTAAAATATTTGAGATTAAAGGGAAACATTTCCTGACAGAACAGAAAAGAAAGTGAAAATGCATTTCAGACTTTTTGATCATGGGGCTAGGCAAGGTGGCTCAGCAGGTAAAGCACTTGCTGCACAAGCCTGATGATCTATAGTCTATCATTGGATCCCATGTAAATGTGTAAGGAGAGAATCAGTGCCACAAAGTGTCCTCTAACCTATACATGTGCACTTCTATCCTGTCTTGCACATGCACACAAAAATAAACTAGAAAATTTAATATCATTCTATCATTTTTTTGTGAATATCAACATAGAAGTCTTTCTTCCTGCATTAACACTTTAAAAAAACATATTCTCTTCCTTTTTCACCGACGCTAAACTTGGCCAGCCCCTCAACACAACTCGTATTAATGCTGCTGAAATTGAAAGCCGGGTTCGAGAGCTAAGCAAACTAGCCGAGACCACAGATAAAGTCAAACAGGGCTTTTGGGAAGAATTTGAGGTAAGTTATTTACAAATTGTTTTTATGTGAGTTATTAAATCCTATTTTTAACAGAAGAGAGCTTTATGTTTGGAATTAGCTCTAAAGACTTGAATCTGACATCCTTAGTCGGTGACACGAAGCAAGTTGCCGAGGGTTTTCTTTGAAATAGAAGGACATTGTGTTTCCTGAGAAGGGAGTTGGCAGTTAGTCTTTGATGGGCGAGCCAACAGTTCCATTTGTCTCTTGGTTTGGACCACTGGCAAGTCACCAGAAAAACAAAAGGATCGAATTCCTTTGGAGGGTTTCCAGTATTCCCTTGGGTTTTCAGACAGACGGCAATTGCATTGCTGTGAGTGAGGCCAGAAGTGGCCCAGGTTTGCTTTAGCCTGGGAGTTTGAGTTGGTAACTAGGAAATGAAGGATAGAGGTTTTACTTGAGTTGTATTCAGTTTGAGGATGTCTTGGGTGAATCCTTAGCCCTGTATGTTCACATGCCACTCACCCATTCATATCATCAGTTTTTTGTTTCTTTCCTCATGCATTTGACAGAAAGCACCTTCAAAAACAAAGATTTGGGCATACTTATTCAGTGGTTACTCTTCCTATATAGCTCCGTGCCTGGCACTTAGCAGAATCTCCACGAGTGTTTATGTTTAGCTGATGTTCACAGCATTATATTAATGCTATTCTGTTTTTAAAGGTTTATTTTTTTGTTTGTTTTGTTTTGAGTTCTTTTGAGACATGGCCCACCTGTAGCCCCAGCTGGCCTGAAACTTGCTATGTAGACCAGATTCACTCCATCTCAAAGAGGCCATCTCTCTCTCTGCCTCATGAGTGCTGGGATTAAAGGCATGTGCCTCCACACCCAACCAAAGAACATTTTAAATTTATTCTTTGACAGTTTCATACATGTATACAATGTATCTTGATTATATCTAACCCCCAATTCTCCATCCCATTCTATGCCCTTCTGTTTTATGGGAATGGTTAGTCCAGACTTTTTGTAGAACTTGAGGATTTACAGCTATCTGTGAGATTCATGAATGAAAAGGAATGATCAGTTGAAGGCTTTTCAGTACAAGTGTCAGACAGCTTGCTGAGAAACATGCTGTTTCCATCTTATAGATAAGTGTAAGATCAGAGAGCTTGGTAGTTCTCCTAGCACACATGCTAATTGAATTCTAGCCCTGGAAATGAGTTTATTTTAGATCATTCTGGTGCTTGCTCTACCATGAGGGACTGGAACTCAGGTCAGCTGTCTCATACCAGGCATTGGAGTAGACCCTGGGACACCATGGAACATATGATAGACAGGGTTCCACCCTTTAGAAGCTTTTTGTTGAGAGAAAACAGGGATGGATAGTATCAATGAAAAGAGAAACAGAATAAATCACAAATTTATTTTTATATTTATTTATTGGTGCTATGGATCAAATTCAGGGTCTCGTGCAGACAAGCATGTTCTACTGAGCTAGAACCCTGCCCATCATTTCTGTTCTTTTTTTCCCCCATAATTATTTTCGTTTGTGTGTGTGTGTGTGTGTGTGTGTGTGTCTGTATCTGTGATGGCCAAAAGAGGGCATCTAATTCCCTGAAGCTGGAATTACAGGTGATTGTGAGCTGCCTGCCTGGGTGCTGGGAACTGAACTCAGATGCCCTAGAAGAGCAGCAAGTACTCTTAAACACTAAGCCATCTCTCCAGTGTTCTCCCTCTCTTTCTCCCTCCCTTTATCCCTTTCTTTCTTCCTTCAGTGTGACTATTTCTGTAATGATAATTCTTTTGTCATCAATGTATCACCAATAAATACTTCATCAGCAATAAAATATTTATTTCTTTTTGTTCAGTTTTGAAAATATTCACCAAAGTTTTAAATTTTTTGTTTTTGTTTTTGTATCAGTATATACTCTTATCTTTTTAACACATTTGATGAGGGGTTTTGTTGTTTGTTTTGTTTGGTATTTGAGACAGGGTCTCCTTGTAGTCCCAGCCAGTCTAGAAATTGTTTAGAGGCTGGCCTCAAACTCTCAGAGATCCTCTTGCCTTTGCCTCCGGAGTGCTGGGATTAAAGGTGTGGGCCACCATGCCTGACTTCTTTCTTGACATAAAATATATTCTGAATTCAAATGTTACTTTCAACTTAAACTTAGTAGTTTGAGGCTCTCACTGACCTCCCCAGTCTTACCCCTATATTGACGTTCTGTAATGCCAACATTGCCACTTTTTGAAAGCTGTGATTATTTGCTTTATCATGGGTGGCACATATGCATAAGTCCCAGATGAATAAGACTTCACATTACTGAAAACAATTTGATATTTTTTCTAGGATTCTTTTTCTTTGCTTTCTCTAGTCTGTCTCTCCCCCCGCCCCCAGTCTGTCTGTCTCTTTTTCTTTATGTTTTTGAGACAGGGTCTCATAGTCTAGGCTGGCCTTGAACTTACTTTGAGGATGACTTTGAACTTCTGATCCCTCCTGCCTTTACCTTCTAAAGTGTGTAATTACAGGTGTGTACCACCACTTCTGCTTTTGCTTTTATTTTTCGTTTTTTTGTTTCTGGAACCCAGGGCTTAGTTAGGCAAGTAAGTGCTCACCTGGTTAAGCTACATCCCCAGCCTGTTTGTTTTTGAGACAGGTTCTCATGCAGCTCTGCTGGCCTCAAACTGTGGAAGATGATCATGATGTTGAATTCCTTCTCTTTTCTCTGTCTCCCAAGTGCAGGGATTATAGGTATGTGTGATCTGCCTGGCCCATTCTTTCTTGTGGCCATGGAAAACAATTGATTGGATGCTAACTTGATGGTTTCACTCTGTGACTTACCAAATTTAGCCCACCTTTTATATACCTTTAACAACATAAAAGGGAAAAAGTGAGTTGGCTTTAAAAGGAAATGGAAAACAGTAAAATCACAATTGTAACCCACAAATTTTCTGCAGACTTTAGGCTGCAGTGGTAAAATTGCCATACTCTAAGTCAGAGCATTGGGTGGTTCCTGACAGCTGAAACTGTGTCTGAGTAACTGGCCTGCTTCTATCCCTATCCATCTTGTGCAGTCAGTTTTTTATTAAAAAAATCACTCTTTAGGGTTGGAGCCAGGGGAATAAGCCTGAGAACAGAAAAGCCATCACAGGATAATTGGAAGCACATCTTCATGAAAATTTCAGTCTCCTGAAACTGAAGTCTGTACTACAGAAGTAGGGTGTTACTATGTCAATGATATACCTCAGTTGTTTCCCTAGGGTGATTAATGTGGGATGTTGTCCTTCTCACAGTGTGCTCTGGTGGTCTTTAAAGCAAGTCATAGTTCTAAGTTTACTGTTGGATAATTGAACTCTGACAGCCATAGTTTGTCTCTATGCCCAGCTCCTGGTTTTCTGTAAAATTCTGTCATTTCAGTTAGGTTTACCCAGAAGACATTAAAATATATTTATGATTTTTATTTTACATGTATGAGTGTATTGCCTGCACATGTGTAAGTGCACCTGTATTGTGCAATGCCTGTGGAGGTCAAAAGAGGTTGTCAGATTCCCCTAGAATTGGAGTTATGGACTATTGTTAACTGCCATGTGGGTTCTGGGACTCCAACTTGAGTCCTCTGCAAGAGAAGTCAGTGCTTTTAACCACTGACCCATTTCTCTGGCTCCCAGAGATATTCATAGATTATTATTGCTTTGAATACAGCCTCTTGTGAATCTTTATTTCGTGTCTCCTTTGCTATAGAAATAGGTCCAGATTGGTGAAATAAGTCAAGACATGGTAAGACCAGGTCTTACTATTTTTAATTTTTAATTTTTTGGTCTTTTTGAGCCAGGGTTTCCTTGTATCCGAAGCTGACCTGGAATTTGCTGTGTAGACCAGGCTGGCTTCCAACTCGCAGAGATCCAAATGACTCTGCTTCCCAAGTGCTGGGAGGTAGAATGTTTTGAGCACGGGATCACTCTGGCTGTCACCACTTGGAGCACAATCTACAGTGGGAAGGTAGAGACAGGGAACCCAGGAGAGGTTGGGGCACTGATGGACACTCCTAGACTAGAGATGCAGCAGTGCAGGTGTTGGGATTGGGGCCTGGAGCAGTTTTGACAGTAGAATTAATGGATTTGTGGTATGACAGAACCAAGGCTGGGCTGAGGTAACAATTGGCTTGCGTTGTTGCAAGGATACTGTTGATTAGTAGAAGGAAGAGGCTGGAGGGAGCAAGCTCTGGAGTCCATTAGCTTTTACCTGGGACTTTTTGTTGTTGTTGTTTACTTCTTTAGTCTTCAGGTTTCCCTGTGCTTTTTCTCAGGAAAGTCTTACGCTCCCTGATCCCTGTCCCTGCTGCTGACTGTGTACTTCCTGTCGTACAAATGCACAGGAGTTTGTTAGTAATCTATATGTTTATTGGTTTAAGTTATAGAAGCAGGTAACATTAGTAGATTTGTTGGAGGAGAGAAATTCTTTGCCTAGATGAAGCTGCTAAAGGAACAAGATTTGCATTTTGGTCCTGTGCCCGTCTGTCTGCCATGTGCGTATTATCTAGGAAAGTGATGAACACAGGTAAGGCCCCAGGACAGGTTCTGCTCGATTTATTGGAGCCTTAGAATGTAGCAGAGAGCCGTGCACACAGTAGGCATCAGATTTTTGTGTATATGTGAACCTGAGCTGTTCGTAGAAAGCTGTGTTAAATTCAAACCCTTAGAACAGAGAAGAGCTGTTAGTGTCTCAGTAATGTTCAGGGATGTTCTGGCCTTGGCTTTGACCCGCTTTGCTGCCTTTCACCTAGAGTCCCCTTTCAGACCCTGAACATAGTTTACTTTTTTAAATCCCTGAATGAATATGCTCCAGGAGTTCTGATTAAGGTTCACAGGGCCTTAGCTTTTGAACTTTTTGTTTTTGATAAAAAAGAAATCTATAACACCTGACAGAAAACAAAGCAAAAAACCCCAAACAATACACAAAACCCCTGAACAAACAAAACCATACACCTGATTTACAGGGGCTATTTTTTCTAGTGTTTTAAAACTCACTTCTCTTAGCAATTTCAGTTTTCTAGAATGTTGCCTCCCCCCAGGGCTCCAAGCCTCTCTTCTCTGAGGAGCCAGTTTGGTTTTTGTGAGCACTGCAGACATTTCTCAGTGACCACATTCCTGTCCCAGTCAGGCCTTCAGCTCTGCTACCCACATGGCTGGGAGGAGCTTGAAGACCTTCAACTCGCAGCTCTCTTTGATTTCTCTAAAGTGATTACATCTTACTTAAGGGAGCTATAAATTCTCCTTTGAGATGGTTAGGCTTTATGGAAACAAGACTCTAACTGCACCCCAGAGCTGGGTCTAGAATAATTATTCTTGTTGGTGATCTCTGGAGAATACCTTCCCCTGGTAACTAAGCAATCCACAGTGAAGGACAGCCTCCAGCTTCAAATGCTCCAGGTGGCAGGCCTGTGGCAGAACCAGAACCTTCCATGGAGGCCCTAGCTCCCATGTGCTAAAGAGGAGAGCCCTGCCTTTTTAGGGCAGAGCAGTGCCAGTGACTGAGGTTTTCTTCATAAGCTCAGTGCTTCATTCTGGGGACACTCCTTTGTTTTCTCTTCACTGTTTACTTTTCTCTCCCTATTGTCCTACTTCTTCCACTCCCTTGCCCCCACGGTTTTCTCTTTAGGGCTATTTTCATTGACTGTGGCTACTAGATGTCATTACAGATAGTTTGAGAGCTACATTTGCCCTTAGATTCTTTACCTTTTGCCTGTGGATGACCTTGCTGCTTCCCCCTTTCCAAGCATAACCCAGAGCTACAGCTTCTTGTGCTTCTCAGGGCTTTCCTTCTTGAACCTTTAATGTGGCTCTGCCTTACTGAAATGGCACTTTGGAAAGACACCACTGGTTTTGTTTGTTTGTTTGTTTTGAGGGCATTGAAATAGGATCTCTCTTTAGCCCCAATTGACTTAGTACTCACTGTATAGACCAGGCTGGCCTCAATCTCATAGAGATCCACCTGCCTCCGTCTCTCGAATGCTGGGATTAAAAGGGGTGTTCCACCATGCCTAATTTGACTTGCCCCCCCCCCCCAATCTGTGTCAATGCAAGTATATCCCACATGACTGCAGAGGCCAGAAGATGCTAGAATTAACAAGTGGATATGAACCACCTGATGTGGGTGCTGGGAATGAAACTCTGGTCCTCTGTAAGACCTCTTCACTGATGAATCCATCTCTCCAGGCTATAGCCCAAGACAGGGTTTTGTGGAGTCCAGGTTGACCCTGAACTTGCTATGTAGCTGATAATGACCTTGAACTCCCAACCTTCCTGCCTCTACCTCACAAGCATTAAGACCATAGGCATTTATTAATATACCTGGCTATCTTTTTTTGAGGCAGGGTCTCTCTCTGTATCATAGTCTTGTGGCAGTTCTCTTAGTCTCTTGAGTGCTGGAATTACAGGTGTGGCCACCATATCCAGTGTCACTGCAATTCTGGCAGCCATGTTCCTAGCCCCCACCTCATTCCCACAGTGTTCTTGACTTCTCTGACCTGCAGCATGCAGCCCTGCTTTGTTCTTATTCTTTCCCTATGATGTCCCTCTGTTACTTGCATTCTTCTCTTGCCCCCTAACTTCAGGACATGGCTGCTACATCTGGGGATACATATCCATCCTGATCCTGCCTTGACTTCATGGTTTAGCTGATTTACCCATCATCTCTTTTCAGAATCATGCCTGCCAAATAGGTCATTTTCCTTTTCAGATTCAATGTCCCTTTTACTTTGTGTCTTTGGAGGTCATGCATTTATTCTGGTGCTGAAGTCTGGGTCCTCAGTGTTTCTTAACACAGTTTCCTCCTTTTTCTGTCTGGATATTGACCAAGTCTTTGCTGACTCTTCTTCCTTGTGTCTGTGTGGTCTCGGGAGGGAAGGAGGCTGGCCTTTCCACTGTCAATGTCCTGTTGCAGGTTGGGCTGGGTGGGAATCCAATTGTATTATTGTATGCTCTGAGAGATCAATGTCCAGGATGGCCCAGGTGGACAGAGAGTGGAGACAGGATTCTAGCGTGGTGTGAGGGATTCAGGCCTTCTCTGCCTTGGGAGACTTGAGCTCCTCTTCCACTCCAAACCCTGCATTCTCCCTTTGTGCTAATCTCTGAACATTTCTCATACTTCTTTCTGCTCAAGAACTTTCATTGCCTTACTGTTTCCTACTGGAAGCATGATGTGTTCCTTTTGAAGGCTAAGAATCTGACTCATAAAAATTCAGAAAGTTGTCCCCAGAGATAAGGCTGGCAGATAGTTTGAACTTGGGGGCTTCTGGCTCCATGTCCCACTCCATACCTGCCTTGTCATCAGCCAGAGATCATTCTGCCTGGTCCTCTAGGCCCTCTGCCATTTTCCTGACTCTGCCCATATCTCCTCACTTCTTTCGCTTGCTAGTACACAGAATCCAGACTAGCTGTCCAGTCTCTTTCCTCTGCCATTCCTGTTGTAGAGTATGCAGTGTCCCCTTCATTCCTACATAACCCTTTGGGCTAGTTCAGGAAGAGCTGTCCAAAACCCAGGATAGAGGAATGAAGCATTGACTTTCTTAAAGCTTTGAAGCCTAATAGTTTGATGCTGTCTCGCTCTGGCTCTGCGTCGACTCCTACTGTCTGTGGTACTTATCCTCTCGGGTTCTTTTTGAGAGCTCATGGGTTGGTACAATCTACTGGTTGTACTTTTTGGAAAAATGGTATGTTTTATGACCTGCATCCCAGTCTTGCTTTTTGTTGCCTGTCTCTGCTTTGTCTTCTGTATTCCTGCAGGGGCCCAGTGGATTTGGTGTTGGAAACTCAGTGACATGGAAGCCTACAGGTCATTAGCAGCTTTTTTTAATCCCAGAGGCTGCTAGTGAGAGGGCACTAAAGAAGATAAACCCTGGCCAGACTTTTCTTCTTTGAGGGCAGGACTGTTGGATGTTCTCTGACTCCTGCAGCCATTAGCTTGGTGCCCAGAAGGACATGCCTCTTGGCAGAGGCTAGCTGCTGATTTCAGATACAAGTGGATTCCTTTAGGGATAGAGGATAGACAGTTCTAACTTCTGAGTTTTTTGCATTTTTAGTCTCCTACTAGATGGGTGGCTATCCTCACTGTGGAAATAAAATCGTCATGGCAGTTTCATCCTTGGGCATGCTTGGGGATGGCTGCTGGATACTGGAGTAGATGCACCATTAGGCATTTCTTATCCCTGATGACTGCCAGCCACTGGCAGTCAGAACCCAACTGTGCCTAGGACAGAGTCTGGGCTTGTTTTCCTCCTCCGTGGGGGCATCCAGGGCTCATCACAGCTTGAGCTGTGATCACAGACTGTCCAACCTCCACACCAAGTGGAAGAGGCAGTTAGGAACTTAATGCAGAGCCCCTGATGGGTGGTCCCGTGAAAAGGCATGGTGCTATGTTGACGAGGATGCCCCTGATATGGGGACTGAACCTTAGCCAGAAGATAGTCTGGCTGAGCATTTCTCTGTGTGAGCTCACTCTTGGCGGTACTCTGTTATAGCAGCTAAGATGACCAGGGAAGGGCTGGGAGGCCAACCTTTTACAGAAATGTTCTGCTGTGTGCCCTTATAGGTGAAATGTCACATGTAGTTTGGCGCATAGGTGAAGGCTGCAGTGCTTTACTGCCAAATTTGTTTGAAGTGAAGCTGCTGATTCTGATACAACACCCCTTCCCAGCTAATGCCTTTCCATTTTCTCACCTTGCTTGATTTTGAAGTGAGAGATTCATTTCAGTGCTTGAACTTCTTTTTGAATGTCACCCTCATGACCTATCTAAACTTCAAGAAGGAGCTTGCTTCTCAGCACCACCACATGCCTGCTATGGCCAGTCATGGTTCTAGGGAATGCCAGTTCCCAGAAGGCAAAGCTCCCAGAAGGCAAATGCCTTTAATTACTTAATCCAAGCTCATTAAAGAAACTTGAACAGGTGTTGCACTGTCCAAGTTCTGCGTGCATTGTGCTTTCTTTCTGCTCAGGTCTTTGCCAACCAAAGATTTTTGTTATGAATCATGTGTCAGGGCTAAGTATTGCATTTGGGAACCGAGAGTCAAAAACTCATTTAAAATCCTGACTTTTAGACCTGTCTTTGAAATTCAGATAAATGAAATGGAAGTAACATGGGACTGTTGTGTTGTAAAATATTGATTCTGTCTCTTTCTGAAATCCTCAAGGGGTAGCTATTTTGGCATTTTCTATAGAAAAACAGTTTTTCTTCTTAGCTTGCTTTTCACTTCTTGTTTTGTCCATTTGTGATTTCCTATTAAAAATTCAGCTTAGGGTTCAGTGGTAGAGCACTTACCTAGCATGGGTTCCATCCTCCGCATCACAAAACCAACAAGCAAGGCTTGCTGGGAACTAATGAAGAGACAGTTTTTGTAATTTTGGAAGTGAAACCTATTCTGTGACTGTCCTCAGGCTGACTTGCTTGTTCCATTTTGGACTGCTGTCCTTGTTACTTCTACTTGCTTCTTCCATTTGGATCAGTCTTACTGTTGCTGCTGGTTTAATCTCTTTGATAGTGTTTCCCCATCCCACTCCCACTCACTTGCCCCACAGTGTTCTCTAACATTCACTTTTGGATTCATCCTCACTCCCTAGCCCTGCCGTCCCAGGCCTGGCTCCTTGCATCTTGGCTATGTTTCAGTGCAGAGAGCACTGGGCAAGGTGCTTCTGTGTGATATGACTGCTACTGAGGTGCTGACTTGGATTTGACATAAGAGAACCCTGAAGCTGCACCAAAAGAGTTGCCTGCCTGTGTGGTACCAAACCACTTCTGTCTCTTCTAGCATTCTTAGTCCAGATACCTGGTTTGCAAACCCTGGGGATGCTCTTGTCTCTGCTTTCCCAGCACTGGAATTACAGGTATACTGCACTGTATCTGATTTTTTTTTTTTTTTAATGTCAGTTCTGGGGTTTGAACTCACAATGTGAGCCATCTCGTCCACATTCTAGAACTGCCACATGGCTTGCTTGCAATTAGCCAGTGGTGGCAGGGGGCAGATCACAAATTGCTGAAAAACACAGGTCCCACACACTACTTGCACATCCTACACCTGTGCTCACTAACATTTGTCCTTAACAATCATTTCAAAATGCCCGTTTTATATGTGTTGTAGACAATTTAGGGGAGAAACAGTGTAAGAAAACAGACAAACTGATCAAACAAAAAACTGAAAATCAAGGCAGGGATCTCAGAACTCCAACTGCTCTGAAAGATAAATCTGTGCTACCTTTCTGGTGTATATATGCTGCTGCCATTTCTCACGTACACGACTGAATGCTGTGGGAGTTTTACCTTTACTGACTCTGACCATCTTTCCAGACATTAAATAGTGTCCTAGAATGTCTTTGTAGATGGCTGCATAGCTAGAATGTTCTTGGTGTTTGTGGATGGTAGTGTTTTGTTGCTGTGTGGCCCAGGCTGGTCTTGAACTTGTGATCTTCCTGTTTAGCCTCCCAGGTATTGGGATTACAGAGATGCACCTTTGCACCTGGACGGGTGATGGTTATTTAGGGAACCCTTTTCATTGGCATGAATCACTTCCAGTGCTTTTGCCAGTGTTGTTGATGCAGTGTGGAGATGGGCATTTTGTCCCTACCACCTTGACTCCAAACATTCTGAGGATGAACCCTTAAAGCAGAGTGGCCAGGCTGGCTTGCTTTGCTTTCTCTCCTTTTCCTCTCCTTTCTGCCTCCTTCCCACTCCTCCTCCTCCTCTGTTTCCTCTTCCTCCTTCTTTTTTTCTTTTTCTTGGCATTTTTGTATTTATTTTTTTATACTTGTTTCTGGTGTGTGTGTGCATGCATACATACATGTCATGGTGTACATGTGGAGGTCAGAGGATAACTTGGTGGAGTGAGTTCTCTCCTCTACTGTGCTGGTCTTGGACTTGAACTCCAGGTTATCGGACTTAGCAACACCTTTACTTGCTGAGCCATTTCAGTGGCTCCTTTTTGGGCACTTTTTTGGAGACATGTTCTCACTATGTAACTTTGACTGGCCTGGAACTCACCATATACACCACGCTGGCCTTGAACTCACAGAGATCTGCCTGCCTCTGCCGCTGCTGGGATTAAAGGCATGTGGCTCCTTTCCAGGCTTTTAGGGTACTTCTGAAACATAATACACTTTTTTTTTCTTTCTAGACACTACAACAACAGGAATGTAAACTTCTCTACAGTAGAAAAGAAGGTCAGAGGCAAGAAAATAAAAACAAAAACAGATACAAGAACATCCTGCCCTGTAAGTATTAATCTCCTGCTTCTGTAGCAGTTATTATTCCCTGGGGGCTGCACATTCTCATTAACAGATTATAAACCATAGTCTCTTAAATTATGAACTGTCTCTAAAATAACCAATTGTAGTGGGAATGGATGCCCCCATTTACTGAGTTTCTGGGATCCTGATTGCCAAGGAAGTCTGCCAGTGGGCGGCCTCTCTGCAGTCATCTTTTTTTGTCAGTCAGTTTCTGGTCTGCCTTCCTTTAATAATCTCAAGGTTTATTGTAACTCAGTGTCAGGGCATTGTACCTCAGGGTCTGAAGGTTGTGTCTTTGCTTCTCATTTCACAGCCCTTGAGTCAGGGGTAGGCACACCTTTTGACTTGGGGAATGGAGAACCTATTGGGCTTACCTGCTCTGCTGATTGATCTGGCTGAGCTACTGGAGATAAGGATGCACAACTGCCTTTCCCTCAGAAGAAGAACTTGTGACTGTGCATAAAGCTGGCCTATTTTAACATACACACACTGGCAGACAGATCCCAAATTGAACCAAAGGGGCGTGGGGGATAAAGGTCTGGAGGGTAGAAGCCTTCAGTGAGGACTCCATCACTACCTAAGCCAGAGCTCACTTCTCTGTGGAGTTGCCTCTGTTGTTCTGAATCTTGATGTGACCTAATCCATACCTAATGTGGACACAAAGTAGGCTTTTTGTTTTGTGTTGAGCTCTAGGGACTAAACCTAAGGTCTCTGTACAGGTTAGGCAAGCACTATACCATGAGGCTTCATCCCCAGTCCTCTTTTTGCATTTATTTATTTATTTTATTTGAATGTATGCTTGTATGTACTCATGTGTGAATACACATACCTGCGTGTGTAGTCTAGAGGATGAATGCATCTGCCTTATTTTTTGAGACAGGGTCTCCCATTAACCTGGAGCTAACCTTTCAGGAAAGGAGAGCCCAAGTATCTACCTGTCTTCACTTGTCAGAGCTGGGATTACAAGCACAAGTCATAGTGCTTAGCTTTTTAAAGAGGGTTCTAGGGATCAAACTCGGGTTTTCACGCTTGCATGGCAAGCACATATTGACAGAGCTATCTCCCAAGCCCTCCTTTTACTTTTTATTTTGAGAGAGGGTCTCACTAGGTTGCCTAGGCTGGCCCTAAGCTCACTCAGTAGCTCAGGGAAATCTTAAAGTTCTGAGGTTTTTCTGCTTCAACGTTCCAAATGGCTGGGATCACAGACATGTACCACCAGTCTCAGCTGAGCAGTTGTTCTTATTGTTCTCATTTCATGAACTGAATTTACTGAACAAAGGTGTAGGTGGGAATCAGTGGGAAAAACTGGCACCTGAGCCCCTAAGGCAGTGTTCTTGGCACCCTTTGCCGACACAAGGTCTCTCCAGGGTGGGTTCTTCAGGACTCTGCATGGGGGGAAGAGAACATGGGAACATTCAGAACTTTGGTTTAAATATACCTTTTATTAAAAGGAAAAAGAAGCTGAGCATGGTAGTACACGCCTTTAATCCCAGCACTCAGGAGGCAGAGGCAGGAGGCTGTCTGTGAGATCAAGTCCAGTCTGGTCTACATAGCAAGTTCTAGGCTGGCTGGGGCCACAGGGAGACCGTGTACCCACCTCCCCACCCCCAATAAAAAAAGAGAAAGAAATAATTTAAATCTGATGATGTACAGGTTGTAGGCACTGAATTCATAATATATCCAGTTAACTTAAAAATAAGACTTAAGGCTTGTTTAGAGAGGAGGGAGATGAACTTCAGTATTCAGAGGTTTGGTTGCTGGGATGCTGGAGCAAAGTCAGAAAGTATTGCTCTTATGACTCATCTGGTCAGAACCATTTCATAAGTAATTATAAATGTGCCCTGTTGTACAGGCATCCTCTCCCCTTTCTGTTTCTCTATACATATATGTGTGTATGTCATATCCAAATGACTATCTGACTTGTGTGGGTGAGGGTGAGAGGATGTGGAAGGTGGCCTATGTGAGGATAGCAGCATGGAGTTTGCAGAGAAGCACTTGGAATTGTAGCAGGATGCTAATGACCTTGGAGAGTCTCATTCCTTCTAAGTTTTCATTTCTTCTCAGCACTCTTCTTGTCTTCACTGTGAAATGTGGGAAGTTGGAAAGGATGAGGGAAGCAATTGTTGATAGTTTCTAAAATAATTATGTCTCATGTTCTGTTAAAGATCCTAATCAGATGTTTCCTCTGATTTTTTTCTTTCTTTCCTTTTTAAATGTTGGTAATTGAACCCAAATAGGCAAATACTCTACCTCTGAGCCTCATCTGTAGCCTTTTAAAAAGATTAAAGACATGTGTATACGTGTGTGGGTTTGTACTCATTAAGTGTAGTGTCCACAGAGACCAGAAGAGTCTTTGTTGGATACCCTGCAGTTGGAGTTATAGGCAGTTGTGAGCTGCCTGATGATGAGAGAGAATCAAATGTGGGTGTTCTGGAAGAAGAGTGCATCCTTTTCATGGCTGAGCCATCTCTCCAGCCCCTTCTTTAAAATTTATTTTGAGATAATTTCCCTAAGGCTGGCCCGGGACTCACGGTGTAGCCCCAAAGCAGGCCCTCAACTTGTGATTCTCTTGTTTCAGCCTCTGAATAACTGAGATTCCAGGCCTGCTCTATTATATGTGTCTCACATCTTATTTCTTTAAAGATGAGGGTCTAGGCAGAAGAAGAGAGTCCTTTAATAAAACATACACAGCTGTATTACTAATTCCCATTGTAAAATACGTTGTTTTTGATAGAGCCCATAGATTCTTATGCCAATAATGTATTTTTGTACAGAATTTAGATAATTGATACTTTAAGAATCTTGTCTTACAGATACTGTATTTTATTCTGCTTCCTTTAAGAAACTTTTTATTATGGAAAAATTGAAGTATATTAAAAAATAGAACCTGCATGTACCTGCCCATCACTCAGCTTCAGCAATGAACAGCTCCTGTACAGGCCTGTTGTATCTGTATTCTGATCCACTTCTTTCTCCCCAAGTTATTTTGAAGGTCTTTGACATCGTTGTTGATACTTTAATCTTCTTTTCTAAATGAGCCAGCTGGGGATATAGCTCAATGATACAGTGTTTGCCTAGCATGGGCAAGGCTCTGGGGTTCAATCTCCACTACTCCCCAAACACAAAACAAACAGTAAAAGAAGAAATAGGAACTAAAACCTTTGACTTGAAATAATTTTGGACTTACAAGAAGTTATAAAATTAGTATAGAAGATTCTCATCCACTCCACATCTGCCTTCTCTTTGATGAGACCCCACATCCACAGTTTGCGTCACCCATGATGAGTTCCCACACCCACAGTGCATCACCTGTGATGAAATCACACATAGTGCATCACCCATTGTGATACCCCTACAAAGCATTACCTGTGATGAGACCCCACACCCCCCTCCAGTGCATCACCTGTAATGAGGACATAGCTCCTCCCTCCCCCCCCCGCCCCATACACAGTGCACCTATCATGAGATCAAGACATGGAATTGCAGAGAAAGCATAGTGATGCATCATGTCAGGTTCAGATTATACAAGTACTGACTGGAGGTTAAATTATTTAATGTGATTTTATTGTTAAACTTTACTGACTTGAGGATGAGCTGATTTGTGTTGAAGCTCTAAGGACTTAACGTAGCTGCGGTCTCTGTCTCCTCAGTTGATCACACCAGGGTCGTCCTACATGATGGGGATCCCAATGAACCGGTTTCTGATTACATCAATGCAAACATCATCATGGTAAACTTGATTTTCATGCTGTTTTCTGGCTATATGTTGCTAGCCTATTTCTATTATGAAATTCTCATATTCTGAAAGCATCTTTCAAATGTTTGAAGGATTTTCTTCCTAAATTTCTAGCCTGAATTTGAAACCAAGTGCAACAATTCAAAGCCCAAAAAGAGTTACATTGCTACGCAAGGCTGCCTTCAGAACACAGTGAATGACTTCTGGCGGATGGTATTCCAGGAGAACTCCCGAGTCATTGTTATGACCACAAAGGAGGTGGAAAGAGGAAAGGTATACTGTATTATCTTTTCTGATTTTTTTCCCCCTTTGACTCTGGGTTTCGTACCCAGGGCCTTGGGTGCTCGGGAAGTATTCTGCCATTGTTCCCAGATCCTGATGGGGTGGAGATATATATCTCCCAATATAGAATGCAAACCTGGGGCCTGTGACAGTGGGTCACTATTCCAGGGGAGGTACCGCTGCCACTGCCTAGCCACAAATGGAGCATCTCTGGCCTGGGGACCCTGGGGACCTTCCTGATAAAATATTTTTAAAATATTAGATATGTCAGATGGGCCTAGCTGATCCTCTGGAGAAAAAGAAGTTTGACTACATGTGCCCCAGTGTAGCTGTCTCCTCTTCTTCATCCTCTTGTCTACCTCATCCTTGTCCTTGTCCTTCTCTTTTCTGGATTGCTTTTTAAAGATAGGATCTTATGTAACCCAGGCTGGACTCTAACTCTTTGTAGAGAAATCTGAATTCCTGACTCTCCTGCTTCTGCTTTCCAAGCGTTGGGATTACAGGTGAGACTACCACACATGTTCGAGTGGAATTACGGATTTATATTCTTCTTTAAATTTTGTTATTCACTTTTGATTATTTTAACAATATGTACCCTACCTAGTCCCACTTACATATACATTAGACTGCTTGGTGTCATTCCTTGACCCACTGAGGCATTGTTCATTTAAGTTATTTCCCTCTGTGTTTTTCTTTGAACAGCTTCTTTGGTTTAATTAATCATTTCTTTTATGGTTTGTAATCTGCTGTCAGACCTGGTTGGTATGTGTTCACAGCAGACTTTGTGGACTTTATTCCTAGACATTTTGCCTGGGTCTTTTTGATACCTTCTATATGTCTTTGACATGTGTGACATTTCCTTTGTATTTTGAACATAGTGTTTATAATCACTGTTTTAATGTTTTTGTGTACTAATTCTATCATTGGTGTCACATACTTTCTTCAGTGGACTAGATTAGGTGGAAGGGTAGATCTTCCCTGGTACCCTGCTGGGTATAGCAACAAGTAGAAGAGGGAAGAAAGCAGGCCTGCTTGGGACCTGCAGATGCTGAGTGTGTGGATAACCATAGCACATGTACACTATACTGAACTAATAATGTATAAGGCATTACCAATTTGAATTATCTAAACAGTGTATTCCTACAACTGTTCAAGCACAATGTAGTGAAGTAATTAAAGTTGCCCTTGTGACCACCCTGTCCCCTCTTGCAGCATAGAAACCCTGCTGTCACATTTGTGTTATCTTGGCATAAGTATGTTTCTATTCCTATATGTGTATATTGTCCTCCCTCCTTTTTTTCTCTTCCTCCTCTTCTTTCTCTTCTTCCCTCCCCTTCCCTCTTTTTGTTCTTTCCTTTTCTTCTTTTTTCTTTTTGTCTGTTTGAGTTGTTGTGCAAGGGCTGCAACCTGAAACCTCATGTACTACAAACTGCTCTACCACTAAGCGCCACCTCCAGCTGTGCATTTGTATAGTAGCTGTATCCTGCATCTTCGTTGTGCCCCTATTAGATATGTGGTCTGTCTTCCACTGTCAGTACAAATTGGCCTGTCCTTGTATTTTGCATTGTGGATGAGCCATGATTAATCCAGCCACTGCAGTGTGGATGGACACTGGGTGCTCTGGGTTTTGCTCCTATAAGCAGTGCTCAACTGAACAATCAGCCCTGTTCTTGCTTTCATTTCTTCATAGGCTTATGGCAGATGTTTGTCTAAGTTAAGTGTCAAGAATTGTTGGGTCTCTCTCTTCATGTTGTTTTGTTACTTCTAATCACCTGCCGAGCAGCCTACTAGACTGTCGTCTCCATTATGCTCCCCCAGCAGGGCAGACTGAGCTGAACTCCCAGGCTCTTCAGGACACTCTTGGTGTTTAGAAATTGTAACATGCCACATCTCCAGGAAAGCAAACTGAGTTATCTTTGCATTATCCCAAAGGGAACCCAATTTATAGGTTTTATTTATTTTTATTTTATGTGTCTGAGTATTTTTGCCTACATATATTTTTATGAGCTATGTGTATACTTGGTACCGGAGGAAGCCAGAAGAGGGTGCCAGATTGCTAGATCCCTTAGAACTGGAGTTACAAGTGGTTGTGAGGTACCATGTGGGTGCTGGGAACCAAACCTCATCGTCTGCAAGAGTAGCAAGCATTCTTAGTCTTGGAGCCATCTCTGTAAGTTTTTAAATATGGAAATGCCTTGGTTTTGATTTGTGTTCTAGTTAGACTTCTTGTTTAGAAGTTCTTTAATTGGTATATGTAAGAGCAGTCACATCTAGAAGTTAACCTGAGACAGAGGAGACATTTGGGATTTGAGCCTGTCAGAGAAATGTGCATGTCCAGCTGTGAGGGGTGGACTGGCCCTACTCCTGGCTGGTATGTTTATGCATGCCTTTAGGCCAGAACTGGGCACTGTGGAACAGACACTCTGCTAGCAGTGACGCTCCAGCAGTGACACGGGATGTTTTTGAGTTCCTGGGCTAGTTACAGCATCCTCCCAGTTCCTGCTTCTGGCAGGTGTCACCACTCTGATGTGGCATGGAAGATCAAAGCTCTCTTCTTTGCTTCCTGCTTAATGGAAGGAGGTATAGGAGACCACCTTTCGTAGAGGATGTGGGCCTTGACAAGGGGTCTTGTGCAGCTTCAGAGAAATTAGTATCAGTCTGTTGAAAGAACTGCTCGAAACTCCCAGAGCAGGCAGGGGTTAGGCCACATGTGCTAGTCTCAGCCCTGGTTTCTCTTCTTTGGTACAGTCTCTGTGGACTTTCTCCTCTTCATACTGGGAGTGCAGATGGAATGGCACCCTGGACTTTGCTCTCTTCACAGCCACTGTGACATGCCGGTGGTGTCCCGCACTGCACAAGAGAAAACCTGTGTGTTCCTTTTAGAGACAGCACTTGGGAAACAGGGACAGGGACCACAGCAGTCCGCAGCAGAGTCCACTAACATGTTCTTTCCCAAGTCATCATTTAATTCTGTGTTCTCTTTTGAGGTCTCTGAATTGATTAGTCAGAAGTGGCACTGGATAATACAAATTGTATCAAATTGGTCAAATATTGGAGGCAAAATTGGATTTAGAGTAAGAAGAGACTGCATTCTTTATCAGACACCCATTTTCCATTTATTTTCTCCTGGTCAGTCATTTCTGGATATCAGCAGCTGCACTCTTAGTTCTAGTTTTCTGTCTAAAAATTGTTCTGTATTCCTAGCTACAAGGTAAATTTCTCTTGCTGATATTTGTATATTGGTAGTTTTAGAAAGTTGAGTGTTGTGGGTGACTGCTTCCAGAAGAAAATAAGCAAGCGATCATTCTCTACCCTGGGTACATCACTAAGTAGATACAGCCTCATCTCAATGGAGCTGTATCACTTCCCTTTTGGCGATAAGGATTTCCTTCATGTCATCCTCTTTCTCAACTGCCTACTCTTTTTGTCTTTTTCGTTTTTGGGTTTTCTTTTCTTTTTGAGACAAGGTCTTGCTCTAAATGGCCTGGAATTCACCGTGGACCATGTTGGCCTTGAACTTGCAGTAGTTCTGCTCCTGCCTCCAGGGTGCTAGAATTGCAGTTGTGCGTGCCCATACCCAGCTATTAGTCCACCTGTTTTCGAAGCCAGCAGCTGTTGCAGACTCCACTTTCCAAATTCAGGGAAGGTGGTGTGGAGTAGTTGGTATCAGATGAGTATGGATATAGAGAAAGCAGCTGTCTTAGAACCCTGACTGCCTCTCTCTGAGTGAACTGTCACGGGGTCTTCCCACATGGCACAGAAGTGATCAGGCAGTCTGGCTCATCAGCAGTCCACCCATCCCTGGAGTTACCCCTTGCCTTCTCCTTGGAGTGACTGATGGAATGCTAGAATTTGAGACTCTGGTTGTCTTTCAGGATGGCAATCTCAAGTTGGTTGATTCCTCTTACTTTGCCATTTTTATTTTCAGAACTAAATACACAGGTATTGACTCTTGTTAGGCAGGTGGTCAAGATCAAACCACTCTGCCATACCTCCTTTTCTTGCCACCTCTCCCTGCTTCTCTGAGCCCCGCTTTGCTCATCTGAACCCCTTTCCTTTTCTTTGCCACATAGGTAGGCTACCATCCATGCCAGTGGTCATGAACAGTGCTTGTGTGGTTATTCACTGCTGCTTTTGGCATTTATTCAGGGTTTGGACACTAACAGACTTTCTTCTGGTTCTTCCAGAGCAAATGTGTCAAGTACTGGCCCGATGAGTATGCGCTCAAAGAATATGGGGTTATGCGTGTTAGGAATGTCAAAGAAAGTGCTGCTCATGACTACACCTTAAGAGAACTGAAACTCTCCAAGGTCGGACAAGTAAGTATATTGTCGTATTTTAGAGACTTTTTAGCTGTTTATGGTATGCAGTCACAGTGCCCTGTTGTCCTGACTGTATGTGTCCATTCACTCATTTATTCAGTAGCCATTCATTGGGTGCCTTCTGGGTGCTGGGCCCAATGCAGGGACTGCTGGTACTTTGGTACTGTGAATAAGACAGGCACAGTCCCTGTGCTCACAGAGCCTGGAAAGACAGATTGAAAAGTAAGAACTAAATTTTCTGATGATGCTTGTCTATAACTACTGCTAGGTGATGTGTGTAAAGAGACTGGCTCCATCAGATGCTGAATTAAGAGCACCTCTCAGAAGGATGACGTGGGCTGAGATGTCACCTGGAGGAGCTGTGCATTTGGGCAAGGAGAGCAGCAAGTGCAAAGGCCTTGATGTCTGTTTGTGATCCAAGTCCATGTCACAGCTGTTTTTCATTGTGTATGGCTCATGATTGGTCCCAGAGAGGTTGGGACCCAGTTTTTTTGTTACATTTATTTATTCATGTGTGTTTATTTGTGCTTGTGCATGTGTGCTGAAGTCCAAGGACTGCTTATTAGAATTGGTTCTCTCCTTCTCCCATGTGGGCCCCAGTCTTCATAAGAAGCACCTTTCCCACTGAGCCACCTTGCTGATCCATGAGTCTTAACTATTGAGTTAAGAGCTTTGAGTTTTATTCACCAGTCCACGTGGAGCCTGTGGCAGTTCTTGTGCCTAGTGAGTAGATGCAAAGCTGTGTACAGGAAAGTCTCTGCAGCCCTTCAGGTAGCAGGAAGGGGATGTGATAAGAGACTGGGAGGCCTCCTCTCCTCATCTCCATTTAGTGAGGGGTCATTTCTCCTGTACTTACTCCTTTGGTGGGGAGTGGATGTTGTAGTCTGAGAATAGACTGGACAAGAAGTGGATGTGAGGTACCTGGGGAGGTATTTACAGGACATCGGGACAGTTTGGCTGTTGAAGGGAAAAGAGGGACTATTGACAACCTAGAACTGTGAGTCCAAGTGGACCATGGTGCTGTGGCACATGTCAGAAAAGCAAAAAGAAGAACTACTGTGTAGACAGTAATCTATGTGCGTTTGGATGTATTGAGTTGAGCCCCTGAGCAGAGGTGTCCATCAGACATTTGGACAGTCACTCAGGCATTTATTCAGACATTTGTTAATGATCACCATGCTGCTTGTTGGAGACAGCTGGGAACAACACAGGTGTCCCCATCCTCCCAAATTTACAGTCACCTGTTTAGAAAACTATGTACCCAGGAATCGTATATCCTCTGATGTCAGAAATTAGGACTGAATCAAAGGGAACAGTGTGTCAGAGGGCTGGGTCAGAAAAGGAAGTGGGGTTATTCTAGTAGTGCAGGCAGCCACAGCTGGAGCCAAGCACTGAAAAGCTCAGCCTCTTCCCTGTAGGACTGGAGAGGATGAAGTCATTGCAGGAAGAGGACACAGAGCTTAGGACTGATTGGTGAAGATGGTGGGGCAGTGACTGGATTGCTGGACAGCAGAGGGCAGTTAGAGATCATCACAGAGGAAGACTAGGTAGCAGTGAACACAAACTGACCTGCAGTTTCTAGCTTAGGAGCTGCCTTGGCTGGCAATGGGTTGTAGGAGGAAGCAGAAGGAGGAACAGCAGGAACCCTTTGGCTATGGGAAGCTGGACATGCCTTTGAGCCATGGGAGTGCAGCTGCCGGGGAAGCTGGGCAGAGGGTAGTAAGGGGGAGTTGGTTCTAGTGCATTATGGGTAGACTGGTTCCAGGCGACAGCAAGCCATTTGTCCTGAAGTGATGGGAGGGCAGGAAGAACAGAGCATAGAGTCCGGTGGTGAACAGAGGGGTATCTATTTAATATGCTGTCTGAGGTATGGTTGTGTGTGTGTGTGTGTGTGTCTGTGTGATGTGCATGCCATGGCCGATGGGAGTCAGAGGACAGTTTGTAGGAGTCGGTCCTCTGCTTCCACCATGTGGGTTCTGAGGATCAAACTCTGGTTGTCAGGCTTTGTGGCAAATGCCTTTACCCACTGAGCCTTCTTTTTGACCCTTTTCTGACATTTTCATGATGAACTACTGAGCTGCTTCTTGTCTGGTATCGCCAAGAGCAGGCAGAGTTGCTTTCCCTTGGTGTTAGTAAGAAACTATTCATCTTGCTCCCCAGTACCTTCTCTCCTTTCCTTTAAAAAATGTCCCTGAGCTTCTTGGCTTGCCTCAGGTATCTATTCTGCACAAGTCTTGCTTTATCTTGTTTATTAGGTGATTTTCAGAAGCAGTTAGTGGAGATGTTGACATGGCATGTGTTCTTAACCCTGGTGTAGAGGCTGACATGGGCTCCTCTGGTCTCCTGCCTTGCTAATGGCAGATTACCTGCTTACTATGTGACATCGCATTTTATTTTTTTCTTATGTGCCAAAACCTCCTAACCAGCTGGGAGACCCATTGACTAAGAGGGAGCAGGGCTATGCAACGAGGTGGGGGCATGTTCTCGTTCTTTCTTTTGCAATGGGTTCTCACTGTGGAGCCCTGGTTGAACTGGTACTCCCTGTGTAAAACCAAGCTGCTCTCAAACTCACTCATATCTGCCTGCCCCTGCCTCCCGAGTCCTGGGACTTACAGATGTGGGCCACCACACCTGGCATTTGTCCCCTTGCTGGACTTCCTGCCACTCGTGAAGCTGCCTGAGTTTTAGGTCATTTAGTAACATCAAGGCTATTTTTCCATGATATCAGCAAATTAAATGTGCGTAATTCAAGGAGAAATTTAATCCTGGCAAGATTCCTTGGCTATATGAAAGTTCACTGATGTTACTGTTATGGTCTCTTTCCCTTCCTCTTCCCTTTCTTCCCTCTCCTCTCCTTCTCTCCCTCTCTCCATTCCTTTTAAAAGTTTCACTGAGTTTCTTGGCTTGTCTCTGGATATTTAGGATCATAGTGGCCTGATCTCATTCGGCTGGATACATGCTGCTTTTGATCTATCATGAGTACCATGTTGATCCTTGTTGATTGTCACTCAGATTAGCCACAGTGACCTCAGTTGCTTGCTGTTTGCTGAGAGAGGTTGCGTTCAGCTCCATTAATCTCCAGTCTGATACTATGTAAGAGAGATTATCATTTCCATTTTGCAAATGGATTTGAGACTGTGAGATGGGCAAGGGCCACAAAGAGAACATGTCTGAGATATGAGCCTGAGTCTCATCATCCAATTCATAAAGCCTATCTTCTGACCTAGTTGGCAGTAAATACAAGTTTCTTCTCTAACAGTACTGTAACAGGTGCAGCTGCCTGTATGAGGCAGGAAGGGCGGGCTGAGTACCCAAGATAACAAAGAGGATCAAGTACTTACAGAGGAGGCCCGAGTTTGCCAGGCTGCCAGGTGGGAAGACAGACCACAGTGCTCAGAGAGCTCAGTGGCCTCAAGTTTAGTGCCACCTGACTGAGGTAATGGAAACATGGCCTGATTTGATGGTTCAGTTGACATTTCAGGCTGTGATTACCTGAAGAGCAGACTGCTGCACTGGATGTTTTAGATGTGACAGGCAGAAGCTGCATCTGGTGTGGCTATAAGAAGCACTCCTGGGAGCTAGAGAATCGTGAGAAAAGACTATGGGCCATTGGCCTTTGAGCTAAGAGAGCTCAAAGCCCATTCCTCAACCCTTGATTTATTTAATTCTGTTCTGGCTTTTCTTGGCTCTACTCCAGGGGAATACGGAGAGAACGGTCTGGCAGTACCACTTTCGGACCTGGCCGGACCATGGTGTGCCTAGTGACCCTGGAGGCGTGTTGGACTTCCTGGAGGAGGTTCACCACAAGCAGGAGAGCATCATGGATGCAGGCCCTGTCGTGGTTCACTGCAGGTGATGCCTAGCAACTCAGCTATGAACGTCAGCACTCGGTTCTATCCCCAAAGCCCCAAACTGCAGGACACCTTTAATAATTCTGAGAGTCACCGTCATTAAGGGACACTTGACCCCTGGGTGTGCTTGTCATGGGCCCTACAGGATTGCCAGGCCATGGTGGTAGTGGCTTGGGTGGACCTAGCCCTTCTTCTTAAAAGTCCTTTTGTCTTCTTAGTTTTGCTTTAAGGATTTTTTTTTTCTTTTTTCTTTTTTTTTAAGATGGGATCTCACTATATAGCTCTAGCTGGCCTTGAAGTCACAGAGATCCACCTGGGATTACAGACCTGCACTACCAGGGCTGGCCTATTTTCTTTTATTTTTAAAATTACCATTAATGTAGGTCTTGCAGCTAGTTGGCTATTTAGGAAGAATGATCAAACAAACAAAACCATCCTCTTCTGAGTGTCATACTGTAATGTTATAGACATGAAACTGCATGAGCCTATGATAAAGTTTCTAGATCCTAGAAGAATATTATTTAATATACCTTTTTTTTTTCCAACTTAAAATTGTATGAAATTTGGAAATAAAAACTGCTACGTGTTGCTCAGTGCCTCTGAGCTCAGCACAGTTTCACATGTTTGTTCCCTTTGAACTATGGCAAACCTGCAAGGGGTGTGCTCTTGTCCCCATTTCTCAGATGAGGAAACAAAGTCAGAGGAGTGAAGGCACATGCTTCAGGCATGATCCCAGAGAGTGCTGCCAGGGACAGGTGGGGGCAGACTTCAGAACCCTGTGCACTTGACTGACATCTGCAGATAGGAATACATCTTAGAAGATGTTCTGTGAACATTGGTTTTACATTTGAAACTTCCATACATGTGACTCTAGCCCTTGCTGTTTGTCCTTCTGCCCACAGTGCTGGAATTGGCCGGACAGGGACCTTCATTGTGATTGATATCCTGATTGACATCATCAGAGAGAAAGGTAGGTCATCTGGAGGGCAAGAAGCCACAGTTCCTATTTACAGCTTATGAAAGGAGAGTGCCAGGAAAAATAGCCTCGGGGAGAGGATTGAAAAGAGAAAAAGCATTCATGAAAATCTGGACCAAAGACTTCAGTGAGTTCGCCTGGGAACAGAGTGATACTGTTTGAGCTGTTGCCATAAAATGAAGTCCCAGAGCTCTGGCCCCATGACTGTGACCTTGTATTACCCATGTCATGATGGTCTCTGTCATGATGGCCTCTCCCCAGCCACTCAATCCCTGACTGGGGTGCGGTGGTGCTATCAGAAAGTGAGGAGCTCCTGATCCCCCAGCACTTTGTCCTAGCAGCTCCTGCTGTCATTCTGAGCATTGACAGCACAGCTCAGAAGTCTAGTGCTGTGGCCCTCAACTGTGATCAGTCTGTGCAGTGAAGACTAGCTTTGCCTTCTCTCCTGCCTGCTGAAAACTGGACCCCAGCCACCTCGCCCTCACTCTGCTGCACTCTCACGACTTCATGGTCTTTGGTTTGCAGGTGTTGATTGTGACATTGACGTTCCCAAAACCATTCAGATGGTGCGATCCCAGAGGTCAGGGATGGTCCAGACAGAGGCACAGTACCGGTTCATCTATATGGCTGTCCAGCATTACATTGAAACGCTGCAGCGCAGGATTGAGGAGGAGCAGGTACCAAATGAGGGGCTGGCAGTGCTGTCTGTGCTGCCTCTTTGCGTTGGAGCATGGCCTTTTTATTTGGAAAGGGAAAGAGATTCCTGCCTCAGTTAGCCTCACTGAGAGGCCGTATTCTGCTTCCTAGTTCCAGGTTCCAGTCAGAGAACTTAGGGAGATATTGTGTCATTATCATGGACTGACATGCAGAAGGGTGGTGATTTTTACATGCTAAGCTTAAAACTCAGAGCCTTATAGTTTCCAGCTGCTTTGTCTTTGATCTAGGCTGTGCCTATCCTGATTCCATCCCATAGAATGAATCCCTTGCTCTTAATAGAGCATGGCAGTTTGAGCCACTAATTTGGCTCCATTGAAACAGGGAATTTCAATTTTAATAAGCTGTGCATAACGAAGACTGTGGAGTTGGAGCCTTTCCATGTGTGGCTATTCATAACAGACACAAAGCTGAGTTAATTAAGGATGTGCAGAGCTGAGAGAGATGAGGAGAGCTGCTCTTTTGGAGAGCTTATCCTACTCCCTAACCCTGTTGTGCTACAGCAGTGGGTAGTGTCTGAACACAACCACATTTGTCCCTTTCACTGCTGTAGCCTTGCAGAAAGCTCTGGAGCATGGACTCAGTATATGTCATAATAGGATGGGGTGTCTCTTAATGAATGAGTTTTGAACCTGTGAGGATAGAGCCACAGCATCAACCTGGGGAGCTAGAGGAATGAGTCAGAGGAAGGATCCTGTTTCTGAACTTGGCTGCTTAGTTCAAACACTCATACCAGGTTGCGCCATGGTGTAGAAGCATCATGAGAAATAGCATGTGTTTAGAAATGTAAGACCACAAAATTGACAGGATACCTTGGACTTCAATGTTTTAAATCTGAATTCAACTTTGGTATTTTTTTTGTGGCATTAAAGAGCAAAACCAGAGACTTGAGTATGTTAGGCAAGCCCTCTACCACAGAGCTACATCCTGGGCCCTCCATATCATATAAGTGCTGTAAAATATGTAGATGGTTACTCTTTTAAGGTATAGATGTCTTGCAGTTACACTTGGTTTGGGCCAATAGTGCTTTAAAACAAAAAAGATGCTCAAAGAATGAATTAAAAGGGATGGCACTATGATTATTAAGTTTGGAAAGTGTTTGGGAATGATTCAAGGGCATTGCTCAAAAAAGCTGTTTCACTTGTATTGTATTCTTGATTACAACTAAAGGACCTGGGCTGGAGAGATGGTTCAGTGGTTAAGAGCACTGACTGTTCTTGCTGAAGACCTGGGTTTGAATCCCAGCACCCACATGGAGGCTAACAACCATTTGGAACGCCAGTTCCAATGGATCTGGTGCCCTCTTCTGACCTGTGGGCACTTTATGACACAGGTGCACTTACATATACATAAGCATAACATTCATACACAAAATAAAAGTAAATAAATATAATTTTAAAAAGAAAAAGAGCTAAAGGACTTGGTCTTCTTGACTGTGAGACAGATGCTGTAAGTTGGGTTTAGGAAGTATTTAAAAAAAAATCTTTATGGCTGACTCAATTGATTGGGAGGAGTACTTATTTGTGGGGAACACAAAGCATGTTCTTTACATTAAAGAATATAGCAAGTGAATGTCCCTGTAAAGCCCACCCCAAAGTGCTTGCATTCATTCTTTCAGCTATTCCTTTTCTGGTACTAGTATGTGCCAACACTATATAAATGTATTAACTACAATTTGGTATATAGACCTTTGGACTTTAAAAAATGTATATAGTTTTAGGGCTGGGTGTAGCATACACAAAGCACTGAGTTGGATCCCCAGCATCACATAAACCCAAGGTAGTGGCATATGCCTCTAATCCTAGCATTTGGCAGGTAAAGGCAGGCAGATCAGAAATTCTGGGTCATCCTTGTCTGTATGGCAAGTTCTAGGCCAGTGTGGGCTGTATGAAAACCTGCCTCAAAAAAAGCAAAAACCTAATTGATTTCTTTTAAAATTATGTATGTGTGGGGTACGTGCACATGAATGCAGGTGACAGTGGAGTCCAGCCCTCACATTGGATCCTCTGGAACTGGTGGTTGTAAGCTGCCTAGCATGGGTGCTGGGAACCACACTCAAGTCCTTTGCAAAAGCAGTGTGTACTCTTAGCTGTTAAGCCTTATCTCTAGCCCCAAGCCCAACTGATTTTTAAATTAAGCAAAAAGAACAAAACTTATTTAGGATAATTAATGATTTTGAAGTATAGTAATGTTCCAAATTAGGATGAGTTAAGGCACCTTTGGGAGTAAAAGAATTTGCTCAAGAGGGATAAATGAAAACAAGACAGTTGAGTAGAGTACTGTGGGAAAGGAATTAGATGGAGTGTGCCCGGAAGAACACAGAGGGAGGTCATGTGAGAGCAGAGAAATCTTAGAAGATTCCCAAGTTCTTATTAACAGATCTGCTTGGCTCTGCAGTTTTGCTAAGAGGTAGATTTTTTTTGTTGTTGTTTGTTTTGTAAGACAGGGTCTTCCTGTACCCCTAACTGGCCTACAGCTCCCTCTGCAGACCAGACCAGTTTCAGTTTGTGGGCCTGTTTCTTTATCCCCAGTCCTGGGATTAAAGATGTGTATCAGCACACCTGGCCTTATTTTGTTTTTTTTTGAATCTTTCATTTATCGTAGTCAGTATTTTATTTGCAAAAGCACTGTATGGTATTTCTTCTACCCAGTTTTTCTGAATGTTAACACTTTAAGAATTTTATTTATTTTACGTGTACGAGTGTTTTACTTTCATGTATGCAGAAGCCAGAAGACAGTGGATCTCCTTGGAACTGGGGTTATAGATTGTGGTTGGCTGTCATGTAGGTACAGAAAACTGAACCCAAGTCCTCTGCAAGAGTAGCCAATGCTCTTAACTGCTGAGCCATCTCTCCAGCCCTGAATATTACCGTTTTAATTCTCTTTTTAAACTTTAGAATATATGCTGCTTTAAAAAGTGGAATGTTTAGCCAGGTGTGGTGGTGCATGTTTTTAATCCAGCAGAAGCAAGAGGCAGGCAGATCTCTTTGAAGTTAAGGGCAGCCTGGTCTACATAGCGAGTTCCAGGCTAGCTAGAGCTATTAGGAGACTGTGTTTCAAAAAAGGCCAAAAAAAAAAAAAAAAAAAAAAAAAGTGGAACATTTTAAAGTTACAGATACTTATGCTTCTTTTAAATGGGTTGGTATTTTCAAAAAATTAAGGGCATTCTCTTACATAGTCATGACAGTTACTAAAATCAGGAAATGAACATGAATATAAACCTCTTGCCTAACCTACATATTAAGACTGGGGATATTGCTCAGTGTTAGAATACTTGCTTGGTGCTTGTAGTTCCCCAGTACTACACAAAAACCAAGTATACCAAGTGTGTCTACATATATGTGTAACTCTAGGACTTAGACAGGAACATTGGGAATTCTAATCCAGACTGGCCTAAATAGCTAGAGCTATTTAGAAAGAGAGTGCCTGAAAATACAGAGAGGGAGGCACTGGGAGCAGAGAAACCTCAGAAGATTTTTTTAAAAGTGTAGGGGGGAGGTGGGGGGAATGGCTGGAGAGATGGCTCAGCAGTTAAGAGCACTGGCTGCTATTATAGAGACCTGGGTTCAAATCCCAGCACCCAGATGGTGGCTGACAACCATCTCAGTTCCAGGGGACCCAGTGCCTTCTGCTTAGATACATGCAAGCATAAAACTCATATATTAAATAAATAAATACAAAGTTAAAAAAAACAAAGAGAAAATAACCTACATGCCACCTTACCTTACCTCTGGTCAGGATTTGTGTGTGACTGCCATGTTTCTTTGTCAGCCTTTTATCTACAGTGGTTTCTTTGTCACTCCACCCATCACAGCAGAAGCATCTCTGAAGTGTATCAATGCTGTGCCCTATGGTTGACGGACAGCTCTCCTGTTGTCCTCATGTCTAAAACATGAGCAGCACATCCCTGAGTCATTTCAGGACAGGTCAGGTTAGCTGTGGTCTGTGAGTAAGGTGATGGTGGTCAGGTCTTCACTGGGATGTTCCTGAGTTTTTCCTTTTTAACTAATATCTTGTTGGAAGATTTGTGAGATTACTGAAGTAACCTTCTCTCTGGACTTTTTGCCTACTAATTTTATATGAATTGATAATTTTTGCCTGAGAGATGAGTGTAGTATTTATTAAAGACTGCTTTTCTATTTCCATCACCCCTCAGTTGATTGAAATATAATTAACCACTAAATACTTGGAGTATACAATATATTTTGGTATATATAAGCCCTCTGAAATGATTGTCACAATCAAATGGATGAGCATCCCACCATTCCATAGCTGAGTTCTGTGTGTGGTGAGAATGAGTCTAATCTCTGCAGATTGGAAGTTTGCGGTTACACAGACTCTAGCCACTCTGCTGAACATGTGGTCTCCAGAGCTTACCACCTTACATCGGAAGATTTGTACTTGTGACCAATGTCTCCCCATTTCCCTCTTTTCAATCTCTGGCAACCACTGCTCTTACCCATGTTTCTATGACTTCAACTTTAAGATTTCTTGTATAAATGAGATCATAGAACATTTGGCTTTCTGTGTCTGACTTAATTTCACTCGATGTGCTGTCCTTAAGGTTCTTCCGTGCTGTTACGGATGGGACTCCTTCTTTTTAAGATGAATACTTTTCTGTTGTGTGTATATACTGCTCCTTTCTTTCCTCCCGCCCATTCTGAACATCAAACCCAGCATTTGGGCCATGCTAGGTAAGTATTTTGCTACAGAACTACATCCCAATCATCACCACATTTTCTTTACCTGTTTGTCCGTTGATGACCCTTAAATCATTTCCAGGTCCTTTTCTGCATGGTGTGTGTGTGTGTGTGTGTCTGTGTTCAGGGTCCCACTATGGAGGCCTGTCTGTGCTGGAACTCTCTATGTGGCTCAGGCTCACCTTAAACTTCCTGTGATTCTCTGGCCTCAGCCTCCCATGTTGTAGGCTTACAGGTGTCAGCACCAGGCCCTGCTTGTTTCCCATCTTGACTCTTGAAAATAATGCTGCACTGGGCCTGGGAGTGCAGCTCTCTCTTGAAACAATGCAGGTTCTTTTATGCCCTATAGTGGGATTGCCAGATCTTCTGATAGTTCTTGACTTTAATTTTTTAAAAAAACCTCCATAGTTTTTTCCCATAATGGTATACCAGTTTATATTCCTGCCAGCAATATGTGAGTTCCCTTTTCTCCACATCTTTGCCAACACTTGGCATCTTCAAGGCATCTTTGACTCTGTGTGTGTATGTGTGCATGTGTGTGTTACTAGGGGGCGGGGGTGGAACCAAAGGCCTTCCACATGCTACGTAAGCAGGTGCCATAAAACTGGGTTATACCCCAGTGCTTGGTGTGCATGTATGTGTGTTTGTGTATAGGGTTATGTGTGGGTACATGTGGAAGCCAGAGAAACATCTATAGGTGTTAAGATTGCAGGTCTGTGCCACCATGATGACTTCTTTTGATCTTTTATTAATAGCCATCCTAACAGGTGTGAGGTGACATCTGACTGACCTTGACATGACTTTCCTGGTGAGGAGTGATGCTGATTGCCTTTTCATGTACCTTTTGGACATTAGTATGTCTTCTTTAGCAAAGATCTATTTGAACTTTGTATGTAAATTTGTGGATGGATATATGATATATATCCAGATTCCCCTGAAATGAACATTTTGCAAAGTCATAATCCATTTGTCAAAACTAAGTAATTAGTGTTGAGATGTTGGAATTAACGAAGCTCTAGAGTCTGTTTGGGTCTGTCCTGTTTGCCTGCGTATCTTCTTTTCCTATCTAGGGTCCATTCAGAGTCCTATGCTATATTTATTGGCCTATCTCTCATCTCTGGTCTATGATGTTTCAGCTTTCATTTTCCATGATCTTGTCAGTTTTTAAAAAAATATTTTATATATTATTTTTATTTTATGTGTACAAGTGTTACAAGTGTAACACCCATGTTGTGCAATGCCCATGGAGGTCAGAGAGGGCGTCGGATCCCCTGAAAATAGAGTTATGAACAGTTGCTAGCCATCATGTGGATGCTGGGAATCAAACCTGGGGCCTCTGTAAGAACAGTCAGTGCTCTTAACTTCTGAGCCATCTCTCCAGCGCGACCATGTCAGTTTTGAAGAGCATTGGCCAGACATCTTGTAGGAGATTCCTCAGGTTAGGTTTGTCATGTTTCCCCATGATTAGACTGGGTAGGTATGCGATTTGGGGGAGACCACAGGGGGATCAGAGTTACAAGCGTGGTCTGGTGGAGGTTAACCTTGATCCTTTGGCCCAGAGAGTACCTGCCAAATGTCTCTCACTGGGCAATTGCTCTTCCTTTCTCCATCCTGTCCACACCATACAAGAGAAGGGCGATTGAACTCCATCTCCTAGAATGATACTGGCTGCATAAATCATTAAGAATCCTCATGTGAGAGAGATTTGTCCATTTTCTGTATTTATATATTCTGTGCTTTGTTTTATAACTCAGTGCTATGCTGATTATTTCATTGCTGCCATTGCTGTAGCTTTACACCTTTGTCCTTTGACCTGCTGTTGCTTTTGAGCAAGTCCTTACTTGCTCCCACTGTAGGATTCTCCAAGCAAATCCCTCCCCCTCCCCAGTCCTGGAAGCAGTTTTCTGAGGAGCCCCTTGGTCGTTTTATCAGAGACAGCTATTCAGAAACTAAGTTTCGATGTTGGGCAGGCTCATTGCTAATGTGTGTAGTTCCTTCTAGGCCCTCAGAAGACAGAGCTAGGAAAGATATGCCTGTCAGTTAATTCATGTGTTCATATATATATCTGTTTCTGTGTCTGTCTATCTGTCTATCTACCTATAACTAGCTAAATGTGAGTTCATACTTGGCATCTCTATAATCCAGTACCATAGGGTTTATTCAGGCCTTCTCTTGACTTATTTGTACCTTTTTTCCCTTACAAGGAGAACCCTCCCTCCGTTTTCTGTAGCCTGTGTGCTCATTTCTTCAGTTCTGGTGTACAGAACTGTGTAGTTTCCAGGTTGCTAACTTACGCATAAGTGGGAATACAATCTGCTAACTAGACAGCTCTTGTTTGAAAGAAACAGTCATGGCCCATAATGTCCTTTAGGCTGCCATGTGTAGAGATCTAAGAAGACTCTCAGGGCCAGTCTTACTGCAGGGCAGAAGTTAACTTTTGACAACACAGTCAGCTCAGAAATGCCATTGAGCAGACTAAATTGAAGTTGTTGTAATTTAAATAAGACTTAATCAGGCCAGGTGTGACATTTACCATTCAGCTTTCTGTATTTTATTAAACATTTAGTTTGGCATTACTCATTTTTTATGTTTTTGGCTTTTTGTTTTGTTTGATTGGTTTTTTTGTTTGCTTGTTTTTTTTTTTTTTTTTTTCTTTTTGAAACAGCGGCTCTCTGTATCCCCACTGGCCTGGAATTTACTATGTAGACCAGGCTGACCTCTAACACACAGAGCTCTGCCAGCCTCTACCTCCCAAGTGCTGGGTCTATAGGTATATGTCACCATGCCTGGTTTTTTTCTTTTTTTGTTGAGGCAGAATCTTGCCCATGCTGGCATCAAACTCTTAGTCCTCTTGCCTTAATCTCCTTTAGTGCTGTGATTACAGGCCTGCTTGACTGGGTTTAATCCTTTAAGAAGTTTGGGTGCCTTTTGTGTTGCAGGATTTAACGGGATAGGTGTGACTGCTAGATACAAAACCTGAGTTCCGCTGAGACCCTGCCCACATGTCTGAATATTTTGTTTGTTCTTTTAGGCTTATGATTTTCACATATCCTCCTTGGTTTCCTTGGTTGAATAAAAAGGCTTTGACACATAAGTTCATGCATTTCTGATTTCCTTAAAGTAGATTGAGCTGTGTGCCAGGTGCAATGCAGATACTGGGAATGTAAATGATCAAGCTTCCAGTGTTGCTGGTATGGATTGAGTCTCAGGGCTACAGTGTGAAGAGTAGATGGAAAAAAGAATCAGAGGCATAGTGTTTTACTTGGTAGGGGAAATAAAGACTTGTAGGCCTACTTTTTCTCATCATTATGACACACCTGACAGAAATAGCTTAAGGGAGGGGAGGTTTATTTTGGCTCACAGTTTAGAGGGTACAGTCCATCATGCTGGAAGCTTGTGGCATGATTTAGTCACATTTCATGAATCAGGAAATGGAAAGGATCAAGAAACAGAGCCTGTCAATTTTCCCCAAGCCCCACACCCAGTAACCCAGTTCTGCTTGCTAGGTTCCATGTCCCAAAGGTTCCACAACCTCCCTAAAACAGTGCGCCAGTTGGGGACCTTTCACATTCAGACTGGAAAAGGCCCTGTGAATGTTTTCACCTCTTATTCTGGGGGAGATAGCGTGCCATTCAGCAGCTTGATGCAGAGGAGTGGTGCAAAAAGATGTTTTAACAGAGTAGTCCGACTTGGGTGGATGGGTTGGACACTAGGCTGGAGCAGCCGCAGGGATAAGAACTGATGATGGCTTGCACAGGTTGGGTGGGGTGACAGTGAACTGGGGAGTAGCAGTAGGAAGATTTCCTTTGAGCAGTAGAAGGAGTCAAGGTGTTTTCAAGGAGTCTTGCTGCTCTGAGACTCAACCAGGAGCATCTACCCTCCCCTCCTGCTCATGACTTTGAGACAGTTTGTAATTTGAAGTTGAGGAGTAATCAGAGTTACCTCCCATGGAAAGTTATTTCATACCACATGATTTTGTTTCCCTCATTTCTACCTTGGCTGAGTATCAGTTGGCCAGGCCATAGATATATTATAAACATAGCAGGCTTGGTCACTGTGTTGTGTCATTGAATTTGAGTAGACCAATTTTAGGTGATTTTCTAGACATTCCCCTTTCCTGGAAATAATTTAGAGCAACGCCCATCTACAGAGACTTTTTCTCGATCTGTGAGAGAGCTGGTCTGTCAGAGTCTTGAGGCAGGCTCCTCTGATTTGTGAGTCAGTTTTGTGTCCAGTCCTTCCTGAGTAAGCCCTAAGGCTCCATCCACCTCCCCCTTGTGCTGCTTGGATCCATTGAAAGAGCTCCTGCCCCATTATTTCTCTCTAGAAAATGCTGATTGATTCCTGTAGAAATAATTGATTTTGGTTTTCAAGAAAGGAAATGGGTGGTGGCTGTCAGTGGGAATAGTGTCTCTAGTACAAGACTGGAAAGCCCCCACCCCAACTCCAGTGGAACTTGAGAAAGGGTTTTATGTCACATAGATTGGCCACAAACCTCAAACTGATCCTCCTGCCTCAACTTCCCAAGTCCTGAGATTCAGGGCATGAACAGCTGTGCCCAGCACATGACAATTTTTCTACTTTTCTGTTCACCCTCCTTCCCTCCTCCGACTTTGTACTCCATCCTCATCCCCCGGGTATCTATGTAAGTCCTCAGTTGACCCTTGCTGATTGATTCCCCAGAATGGTTGGTGTCTGGAGTAAAAAGAGAATGGGTGACCGAGGGCCACAGCTTTGGTTGGTTTGTTGTAACTCAGTTGCTTTGCCACCTCTGCCCTGGGAACATATCCGTGTGAGGTGTTAAGAGTCATTGGCATTCCTTACAAAGTATAGTCAACCCTAAGGATCCTAGGGGACTTAGTCTCAGACATCAGTCTGTAGATGCTCAAGTCCCTTATGTAAACTGTGTGGCTTTGCCCAAAACCAACGTACCTCCTCATCTATTCTTATGTAGCCCAGACAGGCCTTAACACGCCACCTCCCATGCACTTTAAATTGTCTGTAACTTGCAATAATTATGTGGACTGATGTAGGTGTTGTGAAAGAATTGTTTTACTGTATTGTCAGGGAACGATGAGGAAAGAAACCTGCACATGCTCAGTACAAATGCAGTTTCTTCTTAATAGTTTTGATCCATAATTGTATGAATCCTGGTAGAAGCCACAGATACGGAGGCTGATTCTAAGAGGACTGATAATGCTCCCTCTCTCACCTCCTCCACCTCAGCCCAAGGTAGGCTGGGGTATCAGGAAGGGCCCTGCAGAGTGTGGGCTTGTCTGCTGTACTACTTCCCTACGGGAAACTACACTCCTTCAGGGCCTGCACAGTCTTCCCAGGGTCAGGTCTCATCAGCTTCCTGAGACATTCTGGCCTCTCTCTCCTACATTACTGGCTTTCAGGGACTACTTTTACCCACTGCAGTTTGAATAGCATGTGCCAGGTCTCCACTTCCTCCTTATTTTGGTCTTGTAGTCTGCAAACTGTAGGGTACCATTCCCTTGTTGCATGTGTAATGAGGTTTTCTGCCTTATTACTGCTCTTGATGGGTTCCTTTCAGGTTTTTCCTCTTATAAAAGAAATGTGGAATAATGAGTGCAGCCAAGATTCTTTTTGCCCCCCCCCCCCGTCATCCTCATCTCCATCTCTGGAACCCCAGATTGCTGGAGCCCGCCAGCACAAATCAGACCATACCTCATCAGTGAGGATGAGAAAATGTAGAGATAGAGAGAGAGAGAAAACAGGACAGACTCAGGAGGGCTGTCAGTCACACTGAAGCAGCTTGTCTTTATTAAGTTCCCCCCTATTTATACTGTGAAGTGAGCAAAACAATACTAACACAGGCACACTAACTTAAGACATGATTGGCTTCCTTCAAAGATCTTCATGTGAACTCAGTCTTAGGTGAAAAATAAACTTCTCAGATATAAATTATTTTGCCTAATGAAAACTCCTGCTTCCAACAGCACTTCTGTGCACGAGATTGTTTTCTGCCTAACCCAAAACTAGGGCATAGTTCAAGGCAGGCACATGGCCCCCGACACCAGATTGACCCCAGCTTCATAGGGACTTCATCTATTGATTGTCTGATTTAGAGACAAAGTCCTGTGTAAGTTAGGCTAGCCTCAAACCCCATAGATAGTCAAGTATGACCTAGAGCTTCTGATCTTCCTGTCTCTACTTCCCAAATGCTGGGGATTATAGGTATGCACAACCATGAGTGATTTTTATGGTGCTGGTGATGGAATCCAGGACTTGGTCTGCTTGGCATGTACTGTACCAGTTGAGTAACCCTGATCCTGTAGTGATTTTTATTTGTTCCCTCAGGGTTGAGTTGTGTTTTTTTTTTTTTAAACATTCTTTGTTTTAAAAAAATGCTGAGGATTTTGTACTTACATGTGATATGTTTTGATCAAGTCTATCCCTTCCTCTCTTCTCTGTCTTCTAGTTCTTCCCCTTTACTGTTTCCTCCCAATTTCATGTGGTTTTTGGTTTTTGGTTTTTTGAAACAGGATATCCTTGTAGTCTTAACTGGCTATATAGACCAAACTGGCCTCAGTCTCACAGATACCTCCCTGCCTCTGCTTCCTGAGTGTTGGATTAGAGGTGTGCACCACTACTTCCCCACCCTCCCTTTTTTTTTTTCTTCAATATACTGAGTTTACTTAGTGCTGCCGGTATGTACCTGGTAAAGGGCATCTGCTGCAGCACGGGTAGTTTCTCACGGACCTTAAACAAAACCGACTCTCCTTCTCCTGGCATTCATCAGTTGCCAAGAGCACCTTAGCCAAAAGTGGGACTTCTGCCTGCCTCCCCTTTCATGCTGGGCTTGAGTCTGGCTTGATCTCGTGCAGGTTTTCTGCATGCCTCCCAACGACTGTGAGTTTATCTGTGTAACTGCCCTGTTGAGTCATCTCCTACTCTGCCTCTTACAGTCTTTCTGTCCCCTCCTCCCTGACAACCCCTGAGAGGGTGTAAGGTAGATGTCCACCCTGTGTTTAAAATACTGTATCTTGTAGTTTGTTTGGATGTTCACAAGGTATGTCCTACTGTTTTATTTTTATTGGGCTTGTGTTTTCCACAGTATTGTCTATGCAATCTGCCTGACTCAAGCTATTTTCTGTTTCTTTACTGTTGGATATTGTTTCAGCATGTGATTTATCACATTCTTTTGCTTTGATGGGCAGTTATCGAGAGCACCATAGACTGATGTGGTGGTGTACACTTTTAATCCCAGCACTGTTTAAAAAAAAACCAAAACAAAACCAGCAGAGGCAGGGAGGATCTCTATGAGTTAGAAACCAGCCTGGTCTATATAGTATAAACCCTGTCTCAAAACAAACAAACACAGAGTATCAAGCCTGGGCTACCTTGTACAGCTTTTAAGCTTGTGTGCAAAGATGTCCCAATGAAACATGAATGTCCTGCCATCATTTTTCCTTGTTTTGAAATTTTATTTATTATTTTTATTTTATATTATGAGTGTATTGCCTACACGTATGTAAGTACACCCATGTCATACAGTGCCCATGGAGGTTGGAAAACAGCATCAGATCCCCTGGGACTGGAGTTACAGATGGTTGTTAGCTGCCATGTGGGTGCTGGGAATTGAACCTGGGTCCTCTGGAAGAGCAGCCAGTGCTGTTAACTGTGGAGCCATCTCTCCAGCCCTCATTTTTCATTTTCACTCAGCACTAACTAGTGCTAATTTCACCTGTTGGGTACCAAAGTGATGACATCTTGTTTGTTTGGTTTTCAGTGCTAGGGATCAAACCCAGGGCTCTATCACGCCAGGCATATAAGTACTCTACTGCTGAGCTGTTTCCCTAGTCTCCCGGTCTAACCTCTCCCCAGTAGCTGATAGGTGTTCCCAGGTTTACATCAAGCTTTGATAGAGCTAGTCTTTCTGCTGAACAATGCTTTTTTGGGGTCTCCCTGTAGCCCCTGCTGTCGTGGAATGTACTATGTAGACGAGACTGGCCTCAGTCTTACAGAGATCTGCCTACTTCTGCCTCCTAAGTGCTAGGATTAAAGGCATTCATCAACATGCCCAGCAAGCAGTGCTTTTAAAAAATACTTTATTATTTTATGTTTATGAGTGTATTGCTTACATGTATGTAAGTGCACCCATGTCATGTAGTCCCCTTCAAGGTCAGAAGAGGTGGTCGAATCTCCTGGAACTAGAGCTAAGGATAGTTGTTAGTTACCATGTGGGTGCTGGGAACTGAGCCTGGGTCCTCTGCAAGAGTAGCCAGTACTCTTAATTGCTAAATAATCTCTCCAGCCCCTGTTGAGCGATCCTTAAACAAAGGCAATGTTGTATGCTGATGTTCACTTGATGGATTTGATTTGTTGAATTGGCTAGTTGCAGAGGAATATAAGAAAAAGGTGATGGACCAGAATGACTCAATGGGTAAAAGTACTTAATGTGCAAGGCTAAGGACCTGAGTTAAATCCCAGAATCCATGGTGGAAGGAGAAAAACCATCTCCTTAAGGTTGTCTACTGATCGCCACACATGTGCTGTGGCATGCTCATGCCCACAGACAAAAAAGAAGAGGGTCACCTATCGACTCCCACTCAATGCAGTTCACGTGCCATATGGGATAAGATCACATTCTGGTTGTTTTTCTTTGTCTGCCTTCCCATCTTGCTGTATTAGAGCCAAAATAAAGCTGCAAGGTGCTCTGATCTTTTCTTGTATATATGTATATAGGTTTTATAGGTTGTGGGATTAGGAGTGCATGTAGGTCAGTGGTAAAGTACTTGCCTAGTCATGTGTAAAGGGCTCCGTCCCTAGTCCTGCTAATTTGATAGATGAATAAATAAAGTACATTATTGTGTCTGGTGAGGGCAGTGCTCTCTTCCCTACCTTCTGCCCTTTCTGTTCTGTGTGTTTGTGACAGGGTCTTACAATGTAGCCCTAAATGCCTTGGAACTCGCTAGTAGACCAAGCTGGCTTTGCTCTCACAGAGATCTGCCTGCCTCTTCCTCAAGTGCTGGAATTAAAGGTGTGTCCCTCCATGCTGGCTCCATTTCTACTTGGAGTAAATTTATTTCTGGAGCTCCTTTCCTAGTCATTTACTGAAAGTTATGAAATGGGTCCCACATGTGCCCTGAAATAATCAAAACGTGGGTGGCAAAGGCAGTGTGAACTGTGAGAGCTCGGAAGCACATGTATCTGGTTCAGTTCAACAGGTGGTTCTTTCGTGGCTGTGTGGCTCTAGTTGCTTCTGGGATCTATGATCCCTACACACTATTTACCCAGGTGGTACACTGAGGAGGAGGCAAGGTCCCTGACGGTTTGGTCAGTTTGTCAGTATTCTGAAGAGGTTGACCTATTCATATGTCTCTTTTCTTTTAATGAAATGGCCTTAAAAAACAAACAACTCATAGTCCCTCTTATGTTTATTTTTTCCAACTTTCAGAAAAGCAAGAGGAAAGGGCACGAATATACCAATATTAAGTATTCCCTCACGGACCAGACAAGTGGTGATCAGAGTCCCCTGCCACCTTGCACTCCAACGCCACCCTGTGCAGAGTAAGTAGTGCTGGAGAAGTGCCACTCTGGTAAAAGGCTCAGCAGTCGCAGGTGTTTGTCTCATGCACGTGTGTGCTGCCCACTGATGGTGAGCAGGCCCCAGCAGTTTCTACAAACTGTGTTGACCCTGTCTAAACAAAGTTTCAAATTTCCTAAACTGTAGGCTGACTGTTCAGTTCTCCAGAATCCTATAGAGTCCTAAGCCTATCATGTTGGGGTTCTCTGAGAAGAATCTAATTTTTCTTTTGCAGGAATGGGCATTATTTCAGTGAAAATAGCATCCTTTATGATGTGTTATGATTTTTTGATGAATAAAATAGATTCTCTTTTAATGTGTTGGCATGATCATAATCTGCCAGTTTTTCTATCAGAAAGCTAGTGCCATAGGCTAAAATTTATTTTTATTTTTTATGTTTATGAGTGTTTTGTGTGTGTGTGCATAAGCGTGCTACACGCATGCAATGCTTGTAGAGGCTAGAAAAGGGATCTTCTGGAACTGGAGCTACCATGTGGGTGCTAGAAACTGAATCCAGGTCCTTTGCAAGAGCAGCTAGTGCTCTTAACCACTGAACCCTTGCTCCACTTTCCCAGACTTTATTTTTAAAGGAATTCTCAAACTTATTCTGCAATGACAATCATCCCAATAGAAAAATGAACGAACAGTTAGTTACAAATAGGCATGCTACAAAAGCAGCAGCAGGAATGATTTAAACACATGGAAGATGCTCACTTTCCTTAGTCAGTGTGAATTAAGGCAAAGCACGAAGCCATTTCCCCAACCAAATAGAAACAAAAAGGGCTACTTCTAATACTAATGAAAATAGTTTTGTTTAAAACAAAAACCCTTCTCCTTCTGTAGCAGTTCAAACACATTAGTTGCAGCCCTTGCAGAACCTGTCTATCTGTGGGTGCAGGTCAGAGCTTCAAGAGTACAATTAGATTTTGGACTTGCAATTTTGTTTTGAGAATTCATCCAAAGGAAACACTCACATCTCAACCAAGATTTTGCCACAGAGGTGTTGAGCATAATATCTCTGTAGTTTGAGAATTTGGAAAGTAGTTAAATTTAATAATATTAATAATTTAACAATTTTATTATAATTTAATAATACTAAACAATAACATTAGTATTTATGCAATTTATTTAATAATAAACAATTTTAATAATTTAATAATAAATTTAAATACAGTGTTTCTATGGTCAGCCTGGGAGATGAATTGGAGATGCGCTCAGAAGCAGCAGATGCCTGGACTGTGTGTAGCAGTCCAGTGAGAGAGTTAAAGTGCCAGTGCCCTGTCAGTTAAGCACCAAGTAGAACTCTACCTGAGATGACAAATGAAAGATAGTTCCTGGTTTTTTGGATTTTCTAATGAGGCCAAAGAATAGAGTACATGCCCAATACTGCGAGTACTCGTTTTCATTCCAGCCGCTGTGAGATTCGCTGTTTTCCAGATCTGACCAGCAGCACTGCTGTGCTTCCCTGAGAGGAGGGGGTGAGGGACCTTGTCTCACTCCAGCTGTACCTGTGCTGCTGAACTCACTGACAGCTTACTTTCTGTAGAAATTTCAAGGAGTCGATTTTCTCCTCTGTACCTGTTAGATAAAATACTGCCTTGAACCTAGAGCCCTGGGTTGATGCTTTTAACTTCCTTTAAAAATTTTTTATCTCATTATTATTTCTGTTTTATGTACATGTGTATATCGCCTGCATGTGTAAGTGCATCTGTGTCACGCAGTGCCCTCGGAGGTCAGAAGAGGGCGTCGGTCTCATAGAACTGGAATTCTGGACAACTGCCACGTGGGTGCTGGAAACTGAACTGGGTCCTGTGAAGAATAGCAAGTGTTCTTAACCACTGAGCCATCTCTCTAGCCCCTGATGCTTATAACTTTCTTGAGGAAAAAGTGTCTTAGGCCATTTTGGGGGTGAAGCACTTCAGTTCCCCCAGTGTTGGCCCTCTGCAGCCTGCCACTGAAGACTCCCAAGAGAGGCAGGATTCCTGCCAGAACCCACACTCACATTTCAGTTGCGCAGGCCCCAGCAACTTAAATGACAGACCCCAGTCCTTAAGGTCACCCACCACATCATCAGGGCAGAAATCTGTCTTGACTTCCATCCGAGCTGTCTTGACCTTCCCCCTCCCCCTGGGCTATGGGTTAGCTGGCTCTTGCCATGCTGGGCCCTCACTCCGCACATGCTCTCTTCCACTTACTGTAGGAAAAGAAAGATGAAAATTCCAAAGAATAGCATAAGTCATGGAGTGCCTCTGGTTCTGTCCAGAAAAACTTTGCTAACTTCTTGTTTAAACTAGAACGCAATAGGCAAATGTTTGTTATCCTGGTCATGTGCCTAGCAGTTGTAAATTCCACTTACCAAGAAGTTGTTCTAGCATAACATTTGCTTATTTCCCACCGGAATCTGGCCTCTGTTTACTTCTGCTGTGGATTTTTAAAATCAGGCTGACTTTAATATTGTATCTAAATGTTTCTGAGGACAGATAGAGGTATCTATTTACATTCACTGTGTTACACATGGAAGTGAAAATTAAGTAGTAGGAGTGTTCTCTCCTCTGAGTCCCCCTGTCTTCTGCCTGTTTTTCTCTGCCCTAGCAGGCTGGCTGGGGGATCTGGCATTTTAAACCACTAGCTGCAGTAATTTACTGGGAGCCAGACCACCAGAACACTGCCTGTCCTGCTGGGCGGCAGATTGAGCTCCCACACTCCTTTTCTACAGTGACATGCCTGTGAGCGTACTCTCTTTGCCTCTCCGTTCTCTGTGCCCCTTGTAGGATGATACCTGGATCCTAGAGCTCCTTGGAGCTGCTGTTTTTCTTGTCCACATAGAGCAGTCTGATCCCCCTTCCTACTCAAGAGTCTGGGCTCTTGGATGCTTCAGTTCTTCATCCAAAGCCCCAAAGGTAACCAGAGCCCAGACTCAGTGGAGTTCTCCTTGCAGCCCCATACTTCCCCTCTTGGAGCCTTCACCTGTTCTAATGTCTATGCTAGAAATGGCCACAGCTTCTTTCTCTGTGCACAAGCCCCATCCCTTCATAATTTAACTCAGATGTTTGCTCCCCAAGGCCCCATTCCCACAATCCACATTCCAGACAGCACAGGGACTCGAAGCCTCTGGTGCCTTTTTAACTTTGTAATAACCCTACACATATTGCGACTGTATCTCTTTTGAGAACATGGACTTCGGGGGCGAAAGGCATGTTTCAGCATAGTTGAGTCCCAGAGAGTATGTAGACGTATCAGCGTGCAGCAGCACAGGCAGCACCTAGCACGGCGGGAGCTGGGTGAATGTCTTCTTTCTGCTTTTTCTGCAGGATGAGGGAAGATAGTGCCAGAGTCTATGAGAATGTGGGCCTGATGCAGCAGCAGAAGAGCTTCAGATGAGAAACCCGCCCATCTGCAGCAAAGGGCGGGTATGTAGAGTTCTCTTTGGTAATTTGTGAATGTTACAGCAAAACATACCATGAGTGAGGTTTGGAAAACAGCTTCCTTTTCCTTGCCTCATACCCATTTCTCCAAACTGGATTTAGTTTATAGTTTATTAAGCATTTGGATCTGATCAACAATAATTGCACACTGAGTTAGAACTAACGCATCCTCTAAGGGAATGGTTGACATGGGGCAGAGAACAACTGTTACTGCCCTACAGTTAGTGTTGGAGTTGGGTGGCATGGGGCAGTAGGAGCCGGAGTGCCTCTGTGAGGGTGTGGGGTGCATAACTACCCTGGATTTGATGGGTCATTTCTCCATGAGGGTCCTTTCCTGTAGCAGCCTTTATAGACACGCGTATGTGATACATGCTTTCATGGTAGTATGCCAGTCTGATGTTAAAATTTCTGGCAGAGATGCCAGTTTCCATCTCTAGAACCCCAAAGAGCTCGCTGCTTTGTCATGCTTTTAGATGTATGTTCCCAAAATTCCAACTTGCTTCCTCCCCAGATACAAATTTTCACCCCTTCCCTAAAAAGGTCAAGAACGGACGCAAGAAAGTTTACAGGAAGAACGCATTCAGACTGGGAAGGCTTGCACTGTGGTTGACTACCTTTTGAGAAGCAAAATTTGAAACTTTTAAAGACCACTGTGTTCGAACACGGCACTTCGTTTCCTCAGATAAGAAGAAACTGCTCTACAGTATAGACAATGTTATTTTATAGAATTTGTTTTGAATTGTGGAAACAGTTAAATTGTGCTCTGTATTTTACACATCATGGGATTCAAATTCTAGCTATGGGTAGGGTTTTTTTTTTTAATACAACCTTAACTGTTTTTTGTTTTTTTTTTTTTTTTCCTTTTCCTCTTTGGGGAATCATGGGCCCCTTGTGAGAAGAAATGATTCAGGAAAATTAAGCAGTGGCATCCCTGAAGTCTGCAGTCTGTCAGCACTGCCTGTCTGTGCTGTGCTGCTCACAATGTGTCGCACACAGGGTCGCTTCTTTTCACAGGCACTGTTTAGCTCCGGGGACTGGGAATCCGGGCTGGAGGGGCTGCCTGGTGAGGACCTGCGCCTGGTGAGGGCTTCTGGCTGTGCCATCACTGGTTGAGAGAGCAGGAGGGCTGGCCTTACTTGTACAGCAAACCTTTGACAGCATCGTGAGTCCGTGTCCTCAAGATTTAATCAAGATTTAACTACCCTTAGAGGTCTCACCTCTCAACACCATGGTATTAGGAAGTATTCTATCATACATGTGTTGGGGACATTTCAACACAAACTTAATCCAGTAAAGAACAAGCTTTCTGCCTTTTTTTTTTTTTTTTTTTTTGCTAAATGTTCATTCAACCAGTATTTGAGACCGTCAGAACTTGACTGTCTTTGCTTTGTCTTTCAAAAGTCATGGTGAATAAGCCATGAGAATATACAGATGAGAAGCACTTTCCTCTTACAGATGACCCCTCCATTCAGGTGTGGACAGAGAAGCCTGTGTTGTCTTTGTATAGGAGTCACCATCTTGTGTTTAGAAAGGTACCTGGGTGAGCATCGTTCAGCTCTCACGCATGGTTGACCTCCCCCTCAATTCTTCAGTCTGAGCTGGCCCTGCATGAACTCTTGTTGTATGTGGGTCATTTGAGAGGTCGGAAGGGTGGCTTCTGTCTCTGTGTAATGTCTCCCAGGTTTTTCCCACTGGGGCTGTGTGTGTGGCCTCACCAGCAGGGTGGCCAGGCCCCTTCTGTGACACCCAAGGGCTCAAAGGCAGAAGTGGTCGCGCTTCCTTCAGACTCAGGCCTGGGCTGCCTGCAGGGTACAGTGGAGGTGCCGTCCCAGGGCTGCTGGTCTGACAGGCAGTTCCAGCCACTGTCATGGTAGGCATGAAAGCAAGTGGCTCTAGTTAGCAAGGGTTGATGCAGCTTATGGAAACTGCTGTAAGCTGTGAGTCAGATGAGAAATGCACAGAAGACATTCTAGAAGCTTCTGAGCCAATTTTGCCAGAACCACAAGTTTGCTGCACTGGTCTTCACCTGGGGAACTTGTGTGGTGAGGGTGGATGTGTTGGGGGACAGAGCGTTTGAAAACTCCTTCCGGAAGTGCCACAGATGGGTGAAGAGGATGCTTCTGTTGGGCCTTGGTCACATGTGAGGAGCAGCAGTTCTGACCAGGCCTCCTGTCAGGTCCAGTCAACCACTTCTGTTCTCACCAAGCAGCAGGATTTGCTAATGTTCTGCCGTAAGTGCCTTCTCCAGAGATGCCCCTCCGTCTCACATGCTGATCACTGAGAGAGTGTTTCTATGACAGCATCCCAGGTGGACATATGACATAATAAAGTGGCATGGTCTCCTTTCTCACCTTGCTTTGGCTCCTGAAAGGAAGCACTGGGCCCCACCCTAGTAGTCATTCCATTCTGAGGCCTTCACTCCCTAAACCCTAAGACAGTTGGGAGAGCACAGTGGCTGCCATTTTCATGGAGAGAATGCCTGTTGATCCTTCCTCCTTCTCCACTGAACTTAGAATTGCTTCAGAGCACAGGGGGTCCTGGTGGTGTTACCTTTTTAGAGGAAAGTAATGACTACTGTATATTCAGCAAGCCTGCGAGGAGAGAGATTCCAGTTCAGTGTTCACATGAGGATTCTACATCCTGTTCTGTATACCGCAGTGAATCAGTTGGGGTTTGTGGTAATGTTTGGACTCTGGATTTTGGGGACAAAGTCTTTCACCAGCATACAGAGATTTGATTATTCAGATGAAGCTGCTACATTAACATCTCTGACTGTGGTTTAAGGTCCTTGGCCAGCTCTGTCCATATAGCATGTTGATTGCTTTTGGATCCCCTCCTGGAAGCCAGGTGTCATGCTGATAGGGGAACTTATGCCAAGACCAGATTCCCAAGTCCCTCGGCCACCCAGGTGAGGTGGAAGGTGATTCCAGGGTCTCAGGTGAGGGCATTGCACCTGTGGTAGAGGCAGATGCAGGGACTGGGAAGATGGGTACTGGAGATCTGAAACAGTGGAAATGAAAGTTCTAGAGGTGGTTCATGAAGAAGGGGGCCTAGGGCCAGAGTGCTTGGTGTGGGTGAGTCAGGTTACCTGAAAAGGGGGCACACCACAAGTGATGCAGGCTATTTTTGTTGCAGGATATTTAGTATGCACACAGTCTCCTTGCTGGCTGAGACTTTTAAAATGAGAAACTGAGGGCTTTATATTTAGGGGAGACATCATCCATGCATGCATGGTATTGGGGTTTTTTAAAAAGCCAAATTTCAGTCTTAATAGCTTTTTAAAAAAACAAAAAACAAGAAGGCCCCTCATTCCTAGTGTGTGGCCTCCTGAAAGATCATCTCTCCCATTGGAGTTGGTGACTTTCTAAACATGGCTAAAATAGATGAAAAAAAACGCATGTAGGGCTTGCTTGTGTTCTTTTCAGAGCTCAGTGGCTTTGGAACAGCTAAGAAAATGGTCAAGATCATTTTAGGAAATATTTTACTGGGATTTTAAGTTTTAGGTTTTTTTTCCCCCCCTTTATCAGGGGACTGTGGAAAGGTGTACACGTGTGAAGTGTTTTGTTGTAGATTAGTGATCCTTAAGGGAAACTTAGACTATAGGCAAAAGTACAAGCCCAGTGCGGTTTTTTTTTTGTCCATTGTCAGGGGAATAAAGTTTTTCGCAGCAAGCACACAGCCTCCCAGATTTTAAGATGCCTTTCTTAGGGTCGTAATTAGCCCTTAATTTTGTTGAAATCTTTTTTTCTCTTTCCCTTTGAAAAATAAGTTTCCAAATATAGTTTATGTATTTTCCATCACTAAAAACTTTGTTCCTTTTTCACTGTGGGTGGTTCACACAAGGGAAAATCATGAAACAGTTGGTTTTAGTGTGTTATTAACTTTGCTGTATATCAAACTAATTTTTACAAGCTTTCATCCTAAACCTTAAATCATGTGATTAATAATTTGTCTGTTTATTTATGACTTAATTGTGATTCTTTTATTAATAAAAGCTAATGGGAAAGGATTCTTCATGAAGCTGGTGACTACACATACATTTAATTTCCCTACAGTGTATGAAGTATTGTAGCAGAGTATTAAAGATATGTAACATTTTCTTGATAAGTCTATGCTCTAAAAGGAGTACATTTTTAGGTGTCATCATTTTGATGTGAACCCTATAAATGTTAGTAATACACTGTTTATTATACTTCAGTGTTCGGGAGACCAGCCCAGCTGCCTTTCTGCCCATGCATATTGTGTAGTCTGTTTGCAATTTTTTAAATGACATTAAAAGAATAGTCCATGTAGAGAAACCTTAGTGGACATTGTCTGCCCACCTGTACTGATGGGTGTTAGCTCAACTGCTTTGCTAGGTGCAAAGCCACATTATCAGTCAGTGTATTTGTAAACTGTCTGGAACTAAAAATTAGGAATAAAACCATTTTCTTATATTATGGAATTTGTCATTTGCTTCATCAGTAATTTCCAGGGGGAAGAAGTGGGATCAGGGATCAGTCAGCCTCTCATGCCACCCAGGTGCTGACACTGAGTTCCTGGCTAGAAGGTACCTACAGTACAGGGTAAGCCACTCAGAACCTCAAGGTCTTGACATAGGCCTGCTCAGTGTGGTTCAGGAGACAGGATAGAATCCTGATCAGAAGAACATGGGAGTAAATAGAGGCCCCAAAGTGTGTCATTACCATTCTGTGTAATGATTAACAAACCCAGAGTTAAGTATGAATGGTATTGGGGTGTGTATGTCAAGGGACGGCAAGGGAAGTGTCCCTAGCCCCTCACTAGGGGATTCTAGGCAGATTCCTTATTGTTGAGCCACACCCCCAGCTCCTCACTGGGGGATTCGATTCTAGGTACCTACTCTTAGCATTAAACCACACTTCTAGCCCCTCACTAGGGGACTTTAGGCAAATGTCTTATTGCTGAGTCACATCCCTGTCCTCTCACTGAGGGATCCTAGGTACACATTCTTAGCATTAAACTACACTTCCATCACCTCACTGGGGGATTCTAGGCAGGTACTCTCCTGCTGAGCCATACCTCTAACCTCTCTTTGGGAGTCTAAGCAAGCACTATACCACTGAGCCACATCCCTAGCCCCTCATTGGGGGACTCTGGACAAACCATGACTTCCAACTCTAGGCCTTGGTCCTCTGACTGCAGTATGTATGAGAGAAAGAAATCATTTCACAAAGACCAAGATAGGTGCTTCTCTGTCCTCTGTTGTAAAGAGGAGCTACTGGATCACTTATTTACACTGTAAGAATGCCATAGCCCTTTGGGTGCCAGCCCAGTTGTGCTATGAAGATAATTGAATCCATCCAGTCACCCATCTATTCAGAAAATAGAGCACTTTTGAAATGCTAGGTACCAAATAGTACCAGACATGGGTGAGCAGTAACCAGAAGCAACCCACAATGGTGCTTGTCCACCAGGGAGGAAGCCCAGCACAGGCCAGAGACAGCTTGTGGGGTGATACTACTGAAGATGCCCGACAGCCATGTCCAGATGGGGCGAAGTGGAAAGAGGCACTGCGAGACATGAGGCTGCTCGTTGCTCACCTCTTCTCCGTCACTGCTCAGCCTGGGGTTTCAGAAGGGTTGCTGTATACTATCAGTCTCTAGACACCCAGGTCCACATCGTCCTGAGATCCTGGACAGTGGTGAAGGCTTATCCTTAGATGTAGCCCGCAAGAACATTTGGTGACATTGTTTCTCACAAGAAAAGCTTCCAAGATGTGTAGATGGAAGACAAAGCAGGGGTGTTGGGAGAATTTCAATGGCTCCTTCTTCCTTTTAAGGTTCCAATGAAATCAGAGTAGGATTACACGAAGTTCATCCTTGGGGGGGTGGGGGAGAGAAGGACCAAAGAGTTTATTGGGCTTCCAAAGTGTGGGTGAAGAGTTCCTGAATGGAACCTGGGGAACCCTAAAGTAACTATGCTGGGAAGTCTATACCTTGTGTGGATGATGGCTCCCCCAAACCTGCATAGCTGGAGCCCCTCTTCAGTTAACCTCCCCTACCTAGGGGCCCCTGAGACCCTGAGGCCACCTGCAGATAGAGCAGACCTGCACAGCTGGAGTCCCTCTTCAGTTAATCTCCCCCTACCTAGGGGCCCCTGACACCCTGAGGCCACCTGCAGATAGAGCAGACCTGCATCCGAAGGGCTGGGAGGAGTGGCTAGAATCTCAGGTGAGGGTTCCAGGATCCTCCTCACTCCTTCTCTAAGGGAATGTCAGTGGTCAATGAGCCTGACCATGATGGCCTCTTACAAGTAGGCACAGCTGTGTTCAACAAGAACTCCAACCACAGATCCCTGTAGACAGTCAGGGGCTGTTAGACTAGGCCTCCTGTCCACAGAAACGCTCCTGGAGAAAGCATCTGCTGTGCAGCCCCATCCCCTGTCAGCTTTGTGTTCCTCTGAGGAGGCAAAGGAGATGGTGATCTCCACGAGTGCTTTCCTCGCGGCTACCACCACCCACTGTAAGAACAAGTTCAGTTTCCTGTTGGGGGGTCTCAGCACTCAGGGCCAGCCCGAGGGCGACCGAAGGATCGCCACTGTGGGAAGGGGTGAGTAGGCAGAGTCAAGACACTGACTCTGGAAGTCAAGCAGAAAGCCAGCAGTGGTGATCTACTGCTCATTTATTCAAGAAAGAGCACAGAGTCTTATAGGTCTTGTTAGCCAATAGCCTTATGGGGTGGGGTCCTGACCACAGCCAATTGCAGTTTGTTCCCAGGTGGATCAGGTTCCCTCCAGGTGCTGGGTAGAAACTGGCTTCACAACCAACTGGTGTGGAGCACCACACCCATGAGAGCCATTCCTCTCTGCATTCCCACCCTGCATTATGCCCAACAGTTTCCAAATGCTCAATTTTCAGAAAAATAATGAGCTAGAGATTTGTGTTAATTGGTGATAACTGTACAGTTACCAGGGCTTGACACCCATGTCACTACAGTTCCGGCTATTTAAAACCCTAACTACTGGCCAGGTATGGTGGCACACATCTTTAATTCTAGCACTCAGGAGGCCTATCTCCTCCTGAGTGCTAGAGTGAGTTTGAAGCCAGCCTCGTCTACATGGCAAGTTCCAGGCCAGCTGGGGCTATAGGGAGGTCTTGTCTCAAAAAACAAATCACAACAAAAACCCAAATACCATCATGATATTAAGTATGACTGGCCCTTGGGGAGTGTGGGGGATGGGGCAGTGAGGGTATTCATGAGTCCAGGGTGCAGTTTGATGGGAGGAATAGCTTCTCACATTCTGTAGCACAGAAGGTAATTATGATTGACAACAATCAATTGTGTATTTCAAAGTAACTAGCAGGATTTTGAGTGCTCCTGACTCAAATGATAAATGTTTAAGATGATGGATATGCCAGTTATCTTGATCCGATTATTACACAGTGTATGCTGGATTGGAATGTCACTCTATCTCCAGAAATACATAAAATTATATGTCAAAACAGTTTTTTAAATTTAAAAGTATACCTATTGAGTAAGAGTTGAAAGCAAGCAAACTGGGTGTGATGGTTCATGCCTGCAATCCTGGGAGGTGAAGGCAGGATGATCCTTGGCTACATACTGAGTTCAAGGCCAGTCTATTTCAACAAGACAAAAGAAAAAATTAAAACAGAGCAGTAGCATATATAAGCAGCATGCTATGGCAAGGCCTGTTTGCAGACATGGGCAAATGAGTTGTATCCTGAATTCGTGTTGCCCCTCCCTGTTAGAACATGGTTTTCACCTGGTGTGGCCGTGAAACTATGAGCACACAGATAACTGTCCCTTGGTTGGAGTGGGCATGAGTGAGGCTTGCGCTGAAGTTGGTGTTGTGCAGAGGAGCGAATTGTAAGGGTGGGATGCAGAGGCAGAGGCATGAGCTGCTGCTTTTTATTTTTTGATACAAGATTTCTTTGGTTCTAGGACAGAACCCACATTGCAAGCTCTAGGCAAGCACTCTACACTGAACCACAAATCAAGCCCTTTGAGCCTTTCCATTAAAATTTTATTTACTTATTTATTTTGTGTGTGTGCATGCACACATGCCCACATTTGCACATGTGCATACAAGTACGCATGGAGGCCAGAAGAGGGCATGAGATCCCTTCAAACTGGAGTTATAGGTGGTTGTGAGTGCTTGACATAGGTGCTAGGAACCAAACTCTAGTCCTCTGCAAAAGCAGCAAGCACTCTTAACTACTGAGCCACGTCTCTAGCATCTCTGCCTCCCATTTTTCATGTGTATGCGTTTGATGTATATGTATGTGTTTACATATGTGTGGGCACATGCATATGTGTGTATCCCTGTGTGTGGAGGCCTGAGACTGATGTCAGGGGTGTTCCTCCATCACTCTATTTTATTTATCGAAGCAGAGTCTCTTGATGCATTCAAGAGTTTGCCTCCAAATCTAGCCAGCCAGCTTGCCCTGTGGACTCCTATCTCTGCTTCCTGTATTCTGGGATTCCAGGTGAGCCTCCATGCCCACCTGGCTTTTACGTGGGTTCTGAGGATCTGAACTCTGGTCCTCATGTTTGTGGGCCACATGCTTTACCTGCTGAGTTATCTCCTCAGTGCCCTTTGAGTTTATTCTCGATCAGTGGGAGTGTGTGTGTGTGTGTGTGTGTGTGTGTGTGTGTAGTGGAGATGGGGTACTGATTCTGTACTGCAGGAACTATCTCTAACTTCCTAGTGGAGGTTCAGTCAAAGTCACTTTTTTCTCTAAACTTTTTTCTAGAAATGACCCTGTGAGGCAAATAGGTATTCCATCTTCAGCTCTTACTTCTCCATTCATCTCTAAGAGGAGTCTATATTCACGTAGAAGACCTTTCTCCCAGTCTTCTGGGTACATCGCACAGGAAGCAGTATGTGTGTGCTAGGTGTATTAAGTTAGCACCCTCTATGGTCAACACCCTCTGTCATCAACACCATCTTCGATAATAGTCCTGATTTTGATAGGATTCCCTCGTGTGTCCTATGGTTTGAGGTGAGCCCTTGAATTCTGAATATGATCATTACTGAACTCAAACTCACTTTCTGTGGTTTTTTTTTTTTGGGCTGGGGCTCAAATCCAGGGCTTTGTGCAGGTCAAACATTGACGTTGGTTGTACCATTGAGTTATTTATCCCCAGAGTGAGATCAGTTATTTTTCAAGAGAAAACTCAGTTGCACAAAGGGTTTTGAAATTAGGTGTTTTTATATAAATTCACAATTTGTTAAAATTTTTATATATGTGTGTTTAAAAATATTTTTATTCATTATTTTCTTGTTTTTTTTTTTTTTTTTAAACCTTTGTTTTATGTGTGTGTTATGCCTGCATGTAAGTGCACCTGCATTGTGCAGTGCTGGTGGAGGCCAGAAGAGGGCATTGGATCCCCTGGAACTGGAGTTAGCTGCTATGTGGGTTCTAGGATTTGAACTTGGGTCCCCTGCAAGAGCAGGCAGTGCTGTTAACCACTGAGCCATCTTTCCAGGCCCTTGTAAAAATTTTTAAGAGGCTAAATTACAATTTGGTTTTATGTCTAGTGAATTTTCTTTGTTAAGAAAGATAACAATAGGAGCTGGAGAGATACTCAGCAGTAAGAGCACTGGCTGTTCTTGCAGAGGACCTGGGTTCAGATCTCTATGACCACATGGCTGCTAACAACCCTGTAATTCCAGTTTCAGGAAATCAAATGCCTTCTTCTGACCTCTGCAGGCATTGCACATACAGGTGCATATACATGCATGCAAGCAAAACACTCATACATATAAAATTAAAATAAGAAAAATAAAGATAACAAGCTGGGCATGGTGGTTCACACCTTTAGTCGCAGCAGAAGCAAGCAGGTGCCTGTGAGTTTGAGGGCATCCTGGTCTGCATAGTGAGTTCTACACCAGCCAGGGCTAAATAGTGAGGCACTGTCTCAAAAAACAACAGCAACCAAAAATAAATAAATAAATAATTTAAAAAACCCAAAACGATAAGGGCTAAAGAGATGGCTCATAGTTAAGAGCAATTGCTGTTCTTACAGAGGACCTAAGTTCAGTTCCAAGTACTTACATCAGGTGGCTCACAGCTGCCTATAACTCCAGCTCCAGAGGTTCCAACACCCTCTTCTGGCCTCCTCAGTCACCTGCATATACTTACCCGTAGACACATAGACACACAATCTCTGTGAGACTGAGGCCAGCTTGGTCTACATAGTGAGGTCCATGCCAACTGGGGCTCCAAGGAGACCCTGTCTCAAGAAAACAAACAGCAGCAACAACAAAACAAAAACAAAAAAGAAAAATGACAATATTCCCCTGAGAACTCTCTAGCTGAGACCCAGATTTGGCAGCTCCACAGAGTGTGTGTTCCCAGCAGTGATGCTGGTTGGATCTCCTGACTGCATCTGTGTTCTTGTTTTTATTTAAAGTCTTTTTTTAAAAACTGTAGTTAACACAATCTTACCATCTGTGCTAACTTTCTGTTGCTATGACAGAATACCAGGAAGAAAGGTTTATTTTGGCTCACTATTTTAGAGGTTTTAGCTCAACTGTTGGCTGACTTTGTGGCTTTTAGGTCTATAGTAATGCCAAATATCAAGGCAGGGCATGCACAGGAGAGCAAAACCCACCACACAGACTCCAGGAAACAGAAATCTGTTTCTGTTTCTAGAGAGGAAAGGGCCCAAGGGCAAGTTGTCCCCCTCAAGGCCTACTTCCTCCAAGTTAACTAAGCTTCGAGCACTTCCCAGTAGCTGGTTCAGCTAATGTCTGACACCAGAGAGGACTATGACATCGGTGAAGCGAGAGTCGCCTCCCAGAGGCTTCCTAGGCCTTGCCTTCCTGGGCCCTGCCTTCCTGGGCCCTGTCCTTCTCAGGCCCAGTCTCTCAGCACTGCTGCCCTAGGAACCAAAGCTCAACACCAGAACTTTGGGAAACACTTAAATCCAATCTAGAGTTCCATCATGACTATTTTTGAGAGCATGCAGTTCAAAGACATTAGTACATCCAGGTTGCTATGCAACCATGGCCGCTGCCTCCAGAGCTGTTACACCACCCCAAGCTGCATGTCTGGACTTTTCAGTAATTTACTTTTAAAGTCCCATTCCCCCAGGCTTAAAAAAACTTTCTGATCACTGGGCATGGCAGCATATGCCTTTCATTCCAGCCCTCTGGAGGCAAAGGTGAAGAGGCAGAGGCAGAGGCAGCAATTGCTCTGCGAGATCAAGGCCAGCCTGGTTCACATAGAGACTTCTAGGCGGGTTGGGGCTAGGGAGACCCTGTCAAAAAAAAAAAAAAAAAAAAAAAGCTTTCTGGAATTTTAAGCCTTTTATATATTGAATTGGTCATATAATCAATTTAAAATATGAAGAATTGAAAACATGAAAGCTGTGGAAAATCTCTTTTACTTCTTTTCTTCAACCAACAGACTAGCCATTCATCCTGCCTAAGTCGCCCCGGTGCTGGAATGACAGGCCTGCTGGACACCTAAGCTCAGTGTTTCCTTTGACACCTATGTGCCCCAGCCATTTTGATTATATACGCATATATATGTCTCACCATAAAACCTCTGGAGGCAAGGGTTCTAAATGTGTCAGGGTTTGTTTGTTTTTTAAAATTTATTTTGCCTGTGTATATGTGTGTGGGCATGTACCACAACGCATGTGTGGTGGTCAGGGGATGACTTGTACGAGTTCATTCTCTCCTTTCACTCAGGTCAAACTCAGATTGTCAGGCTAGGTGGCAAGTGCCTTTAGCCACTAACCCATCTCACTGGCCCTATATGTGTCGCTTGGATTTAAAAAAAAAAAAAAAAAGCTAAGTTGTCACTGAGTGAGTCTGAACTTAATTTCATTTCCCCATCCATTTCCTCACACCTTTATTTCCTTCAGATACCTTCAAGCTTCCATGGGTGGAAAACAATAGTTTAGTATAATGTAATTTGCATTTATCTCAAAGTGAGGCTGAGTATCTTTTATATATATATTTTTTTTTAATTTTTATTTTTATGTGTATGAGTATACTGCCTTCACGTGTGTAAGTGCACCCACGTTGTGCGGTGCCTGTGACGAGGACGTCAGAGTCCCCTGGAACTGGAGTTACAGATGACTGTTAGCTGCCATGTGGGTGCTGGGAATCAAATCCCAGTCCTCTTCAAGAGCAGGACTTAACTGCTGAGCCATGTCTCCAGCCCCGTAATCACTTCTTAAAAATACAGTGAGCCAGATTTGGGCAACGTACTTGGGGGGCACAAAAATAAATGTTTTTCTGATCCCTTCCCTGAAGGGCTTTGTGGCACACTGAGGAAGAGAAGACACAAACTGGCCTTGGAGGAGGTGAACTAGGACTAAGGAGCTGGAAGGAAATGACACCTTCTATTTCCCAAATGACGGGTGGACACTGTCAGTCAGTTTACACCAATGTTTCCTCCCTCCCTGCCTCCCTCCCTCCCTCTCTAATTCACTTCCTCTCCCTCTTTCCTTTCTCGCCTTCCCTCCCCTTTTCTCCCTCTCTCCATCACCTGCTCCATTTAGTGCCCCTACCACTGAGGTTCACCTCTCACCGCAGATTCTATACAGGTTATTTCTAAACCTGAAGGACCCTCTCCCAACGGTTGGTTCTGCTCACTACCATGGGCCCAGATTCCACCATGGTGCCTGGAAACAGGTATAGAATGGATGCCTGAGGCACTTTACATTTCACAGATGAGAAAACTGAGGTTTAGGAGCTTTGACTCACTTATCTGGGGCTTCTAGGCCCTGCATATCTCTAGTAGAACTGCTAGGATCTGAGTCTTGGTGTGACTGTCTTGACTCTGAAGTCCACACTTCCTACACTGACTTCCAGGGGATCGTGATAGAGAGAGAAGCTGAGTGGACTTCACACTGAACCAGAGGCTTGGCTCAGAAGAACATTCCCAGAGAGTGGGCAAGCCTCATTTGGACAGAAGTTTTACAACTTGGAAAAAAAAAAAAAAAAAAAAAGGTTTGACTAGGCATGATGGCACATGCCTTTAATCCCAGCACTTGGGCAGCAGAGGCAGGTGGATCTCTGTGAGATCGAGGCCAACCTGGTCTACATAGAGTTCCAGGCGAGCTGGGGCTATAGCAAAAAACAAACAAAACAAAAAAACAAACAACCTTTATTGGCTGGGTATGTAGCTCAGTGGTAGAGTGCTTGCCTAGCATGTGGGAGACTGAGTTTTTAGTTTTTAGTTTTAGCACTGCTTAAAACACACACACACACACACACACATGCACACGCACACACACACACACACTCCTGCCCCAAGTAAAAATAAAGATATCTGTTGATTCAAAAGCACAACTCTTACCTCAAAGGGAAAAAGAGAGTTTATTTTGTAGCCAAATATGAGTGATCAAGGCCTGGGAGCACAGATTCAGGTTACCCCAAATTCCCTGTTCCAACATGGAAGCGGTTTCATAAAGTTTTTATAGTAGCAGAACAAAGAAAAGTCATAAAACAAGGCACTTTACAAATATATTGGTGGAAACATTAAGTAGGCAGTTACAGCAAAAGAGAAATCTTACCTATGGGCCTTAGATGCTGTCTGATGACCCTCAGCCTTTTGGTTGGTGGGAACTAGGGCTTTGTTAATACATTCGTGGCAATATGGTAAGTCAGAAACAGATGGGCAAGAAGTGGCTATTTAGCAGGCAAAAATTATAATTAAGCTTTCTTTTGACCTGAAACATTGCGAGAACTCCACAATCACTGAAGTTCTAATTAGTTGATCAGCCTTTGCAGAAGGTTCAGTTTCAAGATGAAGTTTTTCTGGGAACTTTTGTTGACATATCTTTGAGGCATAATTCACATTCCATGAGTCACCAAAGTGGCCAATTCAGTGGTTTTAGTACACAGGTGGTCCCCAACTTACACTGATTTGTCTGTGATTCTATTCCTCCCATGGCGGCAAATCCCACTGCCACTCTGTTGCCGCTAGAGGCACAGTTTCAATAAATAGCAGGGAGGAAGCTAACATCTGTCAATGGGTAATCTGGCCCAGGCCGGGTTGCTGTAAGTTCTCCTTGCACATTTAAGGAATCTACAACAGGAGAGATGAGTTATTTGTTTCGGAAATGTTTTGTTTTTACGTTTTTGCGTCTGGGTTTGAAGCAGGGCCTTTTCTCATGTGAAGTGACACTTCCTGAATTTTTTTTTTTTTTTTTTTTTTTTTTTTTCTGCAAGGGTCCCTGTAGCCTAAGCTGGCCTCAGACTTACTAGTTCCAAGAGGATGACTTTGAACTTCTAATCCTCCTGCCTCTACTTTCCTGGAGCAGGGTTTCCAGGCACACACAACCACACCCAGTTTATTCATGCTTTAGATGGAGCACTCTACCCACTAAGCTCCATCCCCAGACATGAACTTTTCTTATGATATCTTCAGCTTACAGTGCATTGATAGGGACATAAACCATGCCATATCCAAGGAGGAACATTCATATTTAGTTATGTGTGTCCGAACGGCAGTCAGTTTTGCAATATTGTTACCACCCCAAAAGGAACCCAGTTCTCTTTGGCTATTGTTTTCTCCCCCTCATCCTCTTGTTTTAAGTCAAGATTGCTGGAGTGGTGTCTGTGTCAGTCATAGGCCTGTCTCTAGAACTGGGGCTGTGTGAAGTGTTTTTTGAGCAGGTGATTTCGGGTGGGGTGTCAGAAGGGAGTGGGGACAAAACTCAGCCAGGACTCTGGGCCAAAGTGGCACAGAAATGCATACGTACTACTTCAGGGTCAGCCTGTCATATATGAGTACAAACCCATCTGGAGGAAGAGGATGATTTTAGTAGGTTATTAACTTTTAAAAATGTTTTATTATTTTTATTTTATGTGTATAAATGTTATACCTGCAAGTACATTGTGTCGTGCAGTTACTGTGGAAGATAGAAGAGGATGTCAGATCCCCTGGAACTGGAGTTACAGATGGTTGTTAGCTGCCACGTGAGTGCTGGGATTCGAATCTGGGTCTTCTGAAAAAACAGCCAATGCTCTTAACTCCTGAGCCATCTCTCTAGCCCTGGTTATTAATTTTTAATTTTTTTTAAAGATAAGGTCTCATATTGTCCAGGCTGGTCTCGAATTCCTGGGTTCAAGTAATCTGACTCCCTCAGCTGCAGACACAGGTGCACACCACTATGTCCTACTTTGGGTTCATGCACACTTGTATGTGTCTAATACATGTGTGTGGCATATGTTCATGTTTTTACCGAGGCCAGAGGAGGATGTTGGGTGTCCTCCTCTAGCACTCTCCACCGTATTCTCTTGAGACAGGGTCTTCCACTGTACCTGGAGCTAGATTGGCCACTAGTGACCGCTGCTGGCCCTCCTGTCTCTGCTCCCTGCAGTGCTGGGGTTATAGATGTGTGTGACCACATCTGACTTTTTATGTGGGTGCTGGGGATTTGAACTCAGGTCTTCATGATTTCACAGCAAATACTCTTACCTGCTGAGTTATCTCTCCTGCTCCTGAAACATGTTCACATTGTACCTGAGATGCCTTGTTAATATCTATTAGAATCCATTAGTGATGGCTGAGCTGATGAAAACTTGAGGCAGGGACTCCTTGTATTGATGTGAGCAGGGCTCACAGACAGCGTGGGATGGAACACCAGGGACCTGGATATATAGGAGACTGGTTTGAACCTGTATGCATTTCCTCTTGTTGCTGAACCAAAGCCACAAAAACTCAGTGGTCTTTTGCATGCTGGACAAGGGTTTACTCCCAAGCTACACCCTAGCCCAACAACACATGTATTGTCTTGCAGCACTGGGGGTCAGCCATCAGAAATGTCTCCCTGCACTGTGTTCTGAAGGCCCAAGGGAAGACCTCCTTTCTTGCCCGTCCCAGTGTCCAGGAGCCACCCTGTTCCTCGAGTTTGTGCTTCTTTTATCAACCTTAAAGCTGAGTGGTCAGTTCTTCCTCCCCTGGCACTTCTGACTTGGAACCCCCCCTTCCTCCCCTTTTTACGTGTAAAGACCCTGACCAGAACATCAGGCCACTAGATAACCCAGTCACCTCCTCTTGCATGAACTTTTCCCTGGGAACACTCAAACAAATGTCTCCTCCCTCAGATAAGATACCAACGACAGACCAAAGGGCAGTCCCACCTATGTCCAACCTGAACAACTAACGAGTTTATTGGACTCACTTATGGAGCTGGTGAGGGGTCGTTTATAGGGGTGTGGGTGACTCCAAAGAGCAGCCAGAAAGTCTCATCCTGTGATGACATCCCTATAACTGCTCAGGTGGATTCCTGCTTCAGCTAACCCCACGCTCTGTACACGTTCTCCTTTCCTGCGACCATTAAGCCATGTGCAAGGGCAGAATCAGGTTCAGGAGGGATCAGTCGGTCCAGTGATCCCACTCACTCCTCCTAAGAAGGAGTTAGCAGTCAACAGGTCCAATCTTTACATTCTTCTTTATTAATTATTACTATTGTGTGTGTATTGTAAGGGGTGTGTGTGTGTGTGTGTGTGTGTGTGTGTGTGTGTGTGTGTAGGCAGGCATTTGTATGCCATGGTGCATATGTGGACATTAGAGGGCGACTTGTGGGAGGCAGTTGCCTTTCACTGTGGGTTCTGGGGATCAAACCCAGACTGTCAGATTTGTATAGGCAAATGCTCTTAGCAGCTGTGCCTCTTAAGGGATCTTAAGGGTCTTTTTCGAGTAGTCACAGTTGTCTGATGAGGATGATAGCTGTTATCTCCTGAGTACAGTACTTTTCAGAACGCTTTAATCACTTTTCTGAAGTCCCTTTTTCCATAGAAGGTAGTGTGCTCACAGTTTCAGGGACAAGAATGGAAGGCTCCTTCTAGGCTCCTTCTTTTACAAAGTTCCATGGAAACTTTTGACTGGCCTTGAGGACAGAAACAGCGCTCCTGGATCAGGGAAGATCAGGAGCCATAGAGGAAGACCCCCTGGTTGGGGCTGCGGGCTCAGCAGGGCTCACAGGTAAGGGAGGGGCTCTTTCCTCCTCCCCAGCTCCAGCTGCTGCTTCCCTGGCCCAACCCCTAAGAAGCCAGAGGGCCAAGTTGTATAGACTGCAGTCAGACCAGATGTGATGTTCAGGGCTTGAGGTCTGTTGTGATCCACAGGGGCTATGATCTTCAGGACTTTTCTTCTGGACCCAAGCCAGGCAGAGAGTGGTCTAAGGTGGAGGCCCCCTGGACCCTCCCACCGAAGGAATGGCCAGCCTCCCCTGGACAGTTGGAAATGCAGAGAATCAGAGAATCAGGTCCCTTTAGCCCTACTCGATTACATCTACCTTTTTTTTTTTTTTTTTTGGATAACTTTTTAGACCAGGTTTTTATGTAGCCTAGAACTTCTGCCTCCTCTTCCTGAGTGCTGAGATTATAGGCGTATGATATCACACCTGGCTCAAAAGTTATTTTTGTGGTGCTGGGGATGGAACCCAGGGTCTTGAGCATGCTAGACAAGCACTTTAACCCCATATATGCATCTTTTCAAGGTTGCTGGGGCACACACAGGTCTACCTGTAGTTTGGGACCAGCCACATGAGAGGATTTCCCTGCAGGAGTTAAAGGCTATTGAAGAGGGTGACTACACCTGTGTCAGTTCATGTGGAGGTACAGATATGGGCTTTTATTTTATTGTAATTGATTAATTAGTTTATTTGAGACAGGGTCTCACTATAGAGCCCCAGCTGTCCTGGAACTTGCTATGTAGACCAATCTGGCCTTGAACTCACAGAGAACTGCCTGCTTCTGCTTCCAAAGAGCTGGAATTAAAGGTATGCACCACCACATCTAGCATTTGAAAAGATTTTTTTTTTACATTTTATTTATTTATTTGCATGTGTCTGTATGTTGGGGAGGGCACATACATATAAGTGGAGGTCAGAGAACTATCTGTGGAAGTGGGTTCTCTTCTTCCACCATGATGGTCTTGGGGATCAAACTCATCATATTTGTTTACCTGTTGAGCCATCTTGCTGGCCCCCTGGATCTGAAGTGTGCTTGATATTACAGCCTCACTGTGTGTTCAGTCTGTAAAGCAAGAAGAGTTCCAAAGACAGGATCTCAGAATCCAAGGCAAGCAACATCACAACGTCTTGGAATAGCTTCAGATATTCTAAGACATCACACCTACACCCGAGTTTGCGGAACCCCAGGCGCATGCCAGATCCTTGTAACCACGGAAGAGAAGGGAACAGAAAGGAAGCAGATGCCAAAATTAGAGCCTGTTCAGGAGGTGTAGACGTCTGAGTCCTGACAGACTCTGAGACATGTGGAAAGCCGTGTTTTGTCTTCATTCACAGATCTTCATATTGATGCTTTCTCTCCTTGTAGTGAAATGGATTTCCTTCTTTCCCTTTATATGTGATACTGTGTGAAGGTTTGAGAAAATGTCTGATTGGAATGGGGAGATGGCTCAGAGGATAAAATGTTTGCTGCACAAGCAGGAGGGCATGACTTTGGATGCCTCAGCACAGGTGGAAAAAGCTGAGCATGGACGTGTGTCTGTAACCCCAGCACCGGGAGGGTGCAGAGAAGCGGACCCCTGGGCTCACTCACCAAATAGCTTAGCCTACTTGACCAGCGACAGCTTCAGTGAGACCCTGTCTCAGAAAATAAAGCAGAGAAGTAGTTGAAGAAGACACCCAGTGTCAACTTCTGACCTTCACATGCACACACATGTACACACATATGTGAACATATATACTTATACATACATTTAATTTATTTTAATTAATTAGTTTGTTTCTTATGTGTATGAGTGTTTTGCTTACCTCTATGTAAGTGCACCCAGGTGTGGAATACTCATGGAGGCCAGAAGAGGGCATTGGATCTCTCTGGAACTGGAGCTACAGATAGTTGTTAGCAGCCATGTGGGAACTGAACCTGGTCCATCTACAAGAGCAACCAGTGCGCTTAACCACTGAGCTATCTCTCCAGCACCTACACACACATTTTTAAAAAGAAAATGTCTCACAAAGGTTTGCATTTGGGTCAGAAGAATCTCTGGGATCAGCCATGCAAATTGCCCTTGGACCATAATTTGTGTTGATTTAGTAAGTGTCTTATTTTTTCTGTGTTTGAAAATGAAATTAGATCATTGAGGGCATATAACCCTTGCCTTTGGACCTGAGAATAAGCAACGGGTGTTTGCTTAGAGAAAGGTAAAGGACACAAGTTGATTTGAGATGTGACACCCATTTGTGTCTTAGCCTGCCTATGGGGAAGAAGCACTCTGTTTCTATGTTGGTTCAGCAAGAAAATCCGTGTTCAGGGCTGACTTCTTGATTTTGCTGCTTCCCACATTTATAACTTTGGATAGGTCAATTAAGAAAGACTGGAGTGGAGGTGGAGGTAGGGCTGGAGCGATGGCACAGTGGTTGGGAGCACTGAGTGCTCTTACAGAGGAGGGCTTGGGTTCCATTTCCAGCACCCACAGCCATGGGCTTTTGACCAGGTTTACAATACTAGGCATCATTTGCCTCCTATGGAATGGGTCTTCTGTCTTTTTCTTTTGAGGCAGGATCTCATTGTATGACCCAGGCTGGCCTCAAACTTGCTATCTTCCTGTCTCCTCCTCCCAAGTACTGGGATGACTGGCTTTTACAATCATACCCAACTTCAGTTCTGTTTTTGCAGGTGGGGAACCCATGCCTGAGAGAAGAGAGATAACTGACTCCCTTCACCCCCAGGCAACCCCATCTCTTGGCTTCACTCGCCTTGCATGGCATTTGATTAAGATTGTGAGTGTGTGTGCGTGGGGGGGGGATTGTGAGTGTATGTGCGTGGGGGGGGTGTTTAGAGACCAGACGTTGCTTCTTGTAGGAATGACTTTTATTAATGGACATAATCTGGACTAATGACTTTTAATTAACCCCAGCAAAACCATGCACTCTCTTGGGTCTGATGATGGGATGTCTCCTTGGCAACCTGAATTTGGTACTCACCCTAAAAGATAATGAATGAATGAATGAATGAATGAACATGGGTATGCCTGAGAATTAGCATATCAAAATGCTTAAGCAACAAGCCACCCACTGGACTCAGTGGAGGTTGGGAAGGATGAGTAACCTTGGATGAATGTGAATAGGGATGAAAAGATGCGATAGGTGATTAAGGGTGGAGCTGAACTTGAGCTTATACTTCCCCAATGAAGCTAGAGAAACTATTTTGAATAAATTATGGGTGTGGCATGATGGGGGACACAGTGGGAGAAACAGGGTTCCAGAGACAATTCTATCAGCACAGAGCGAAGACACAGCCAGCTCCATCTGCACAGGTTGAGGGGACAAGAGAACTTCCAAAGTTTTGGAAGATAGATGTTCTAATAGATAGCTAGGGGAACTAGTGTCCTCTGAGTTCCAACCCACTCTTAAAAAATTAACTCGGGGCTGGAGAGATGGCTCAGTGATTAAGAGCACTGACTGCTCTTGCAGAGGACCTGGCTTTGATTCCCAGCCTTGACATGGCATCTAACAACCATGCACAGCTCCAGTTCCAGGGGATCTGATGTTCTCTTCTGACCTCTGCAGGCATTTTTATGACACCAGCACATTTAGGTACACATGCGGGCAAAAATACTCATAAAACAAAAATAAGAAATAAAAGATAAAAAAGAACTTCATTTAAGGGGCTAGAGAGATGGCTCGGTAGTTAAGAACACTAGCTGCTCTTGCAGATGACCCAAATTTGATTTCCAGCACCTCCACGGCAGCTAACAGTAGTCCGTAACTCCAGTTCCAGGGGACTGCCGCCCTCTTCTGACCTCTATGGGCACTGCACAACATGGGTGCATGTACATATATGCAGGCCTGACACTCATACACACAAAATAAAAATAATAAATAAAAAAGTTTTTAAAACTTAATTTAAGTTCTGTTTGTTCAGGTGATTATGATGTTGGTGTAATACTAAACACTGCAGTTCCTCAGAAGTCATCCACCCTGAGTTTTGAGACAGGGCCTCTCACTGGCCAAGAGCTTACTCAGGAGACTAGACTGGCTGTTAGCAAGCCCCAGAGATTCTCCTCTCTCTGCCTCCCCAGAGCTGGGATTACAAGGTCCTTTGGATCTTCAGCCTCAAGCTCTGTAGGCTTTTTTTCTTGTCATTTGAATGACTCTGTTTTGATTATTGTAAGTGACAGAATGATGCCAAAGCAACATTAGGTACAAAATAAGATCCCTGCTGATCCTGGCCTTTAGGACCCTCTACCATTCCTGTCCTGGAGATTCCTCCTCTCTCCCTCCCTCCCTCCCTCTCTTCCTTCCCCCCTCCTTCCTTCTCTCCCTTCCTCTTTCACCTAGAAATCCCACCCTCCCCCCCTTATCTGAAGCAAGTTCACCCTGCTGAGGATGACATTTGCATAATCTCAGTAATAATTTTGCATAATAGCAGCTCTTATTTAAATGAGGGCATGGACTCCAGCTCTCCTTCCAGATCACAGTCAGTCAGCGCTCATGGTGGGACACAAACATTTACAAAAGGAGTGTGGAGGCTATGAGCATTCCTAACAAAAATTTTTTTGAAAGTTGCTTTTTCACTGGTGAGACGGCTCAGCAGGTGAAGGTGCTTGGCACCAAACCTAAAGACCTGGGTTTGATCCTCACCTGGTTGAAGGAAAGAATTGGAAATTGTCCTGTAACTTTTACATGTGCAACACACACACACGCGTGCATACATGGACAATTTTTTTTTTTTTTTTTTTTTGGTCATGATAGGGATGCCTGTCATCTCAGCATTTGAGAGGTAGAGGCAGGAGGAACATAAGTTCAAGGTCATCCTCAGCTACAGGGTGAGTTCAAGGCCAACCTGAGCTATATGAGAGCCTGTCTCAAAAAAAGAAAAGAAGAAAAAAAAAAAAAGTTTTGCTTATACACTTGAGGGTGGAACTATGTATAATTGTGTGTGTGTGTGTGTGTGTGTGTGTCTTATATGAGTGTATATGTGTTCATATGTGTGTGTGTGTGTGTGTCCATGTCCAGGTGGGAGGCTGATGTCAGGTGTCTTCCTCGATCTCTCTCACCGTTAGTTTTTGTGACAGAGTCTCACTGAGAATGGAACTCATCAATTCAGCTAGATTGACTGACCAGGGAGCCCCAGGGATCCCCCTGCCTCCACTCGCCCATCACCAGGATTATGGTGTTGGCTCAAATGCACAACCTTCATCTCAAAGGGGAGAAGAGATAGTTTATTCTGCAGCCAAATATGAGTGACCAAGGCCTGGGAGCACAGATTCAGGCTACCCCAAATTCCATGTTCCAGTATGGAAGAGGTTTCATGAAGTTTTTATAGTAACAGAACAAAGAAAAGTCATAACTCAAGACACTTTTCAAATACATTGGTGGAAACATTATGTAGGCGGATACAGCAAAAGCGCAATCTCAGCTCTAGGCCTCAGATGTCAGTGATGACACTCAGCCTTTTGGTTGGTGGGAGCTAGGCCTTTGTTAAGTTAATACATTAGTGACAAGATGTTAAGTCAAAAACAAGTGGGCAGGGAGTATTTAAGACCTACACATGATGCGAATAAAGTGTAAGTAAGCTCTGAATCTGCAACATTTCAAATTCCAGCAAAGTGGGAATCACTGGGTCAGCCTTGCAGGAAGTTCATTTAAGATGCAGGATTTCTCTGAAACATTTGTTTACACTGGGCACACTTTGCCATGCCCAGCTTTTTACATAAGTGCTGGAGACTGAACTCAGGGCCTCTTGATTTCATGGCAAGCACTTTACTGACTGAGCCATATTACTAGGCTCCACATATCCATCCATTTAATGTGACTTGATGAGTCTGGATGGATATGTCCTGATCACTGGTGGCAAGGGAGAAGAATTGTGGCAGGGGACTGGGTTGTATCTAGGTGTGGGAAGGGCAGCTGGGAAGCAATGTGTCCCCTTAGTCTCCTGTGTCCTAGGCTGCCCTAGCAGCCACATGTATGCTAGAGAACTTCTTGGAGGTCCAGCTAAAAATCACCAGGGATGGCTAGGCTTGACAGTCTATTTCCTATATGGTCAGTATGTGCAAAGGACCTGAGGCAGTAGTTAAGGGGGCAGTGAGGAAACTGAGAGGCAGAGAGCTGGAAGCTTTGCATGGGGAACAAGGCTGAGGATGAACTAAGGAAGGCTCCATCTCTGCCACGGCCTGCGACCCGTCCTGCTTTTACTCTTCCAGTCACCCTAGCTCCTCAGAGTTCATCTCTGATCAGACCTGAATCTCTTTAACTCTGAGAGGCTTTGTGTGGCAGTCAGCAGGACCAAAGAAGATGGATGCTGATTGGGACACAGAGGTTGGAAAAGCCTTTGACTTACCACAGCAATTAATTCCATTTCACAGGCAAATAAACAGGCTCAATGAGGGTCTGTGACAGGTTCAACAGTACAGGTATGTGGGGATTTGAACTCATTCTTGTTTGGATTATCTTACTCTGTTGTTTCTGACTATCCAGAACTGCAACCAGCTGGCCCGGCCACCATTACCTTATGCTGAACTATTGTGGTAGTTGCTTCCTGGTCTCTGTTTATGTCCATCCCACCAACTTCCATCCTGTAGTCGGTTCTCAGTCCAGCAACCTGAGGGATGCTTGATGTCTCTGTTCAGAACTCCTCTGTTACCCCGCATCCAGAGTAGAAGCCAAACTCCTCCCCTTGACTGATAAGCCATCTTTGTCCCATTTCTGTCCTCATCTTGCATTTGTCCCTTCAGTCACATGGGCCTTCTTATCGTTCTTAATTATACCAGACATGCTCCAACCTCAAGGTCTTTGCACAGGCTGTTCCCTCTGCCTAGAACACACTTCCAAATATCCATGTAGATGTGTTTCCTTTCAGGCTCAGAAGTTGCTTTGTTTACTCCCCTCTGAGAACTATTTTTAAAATAATTGTAACTCTTTTCTACCGTGCTTGGTTTTGTTTGTTTGTTTTTTCCAGGCAGGATCTTACTAGACCCAGGCTGGCCTCAAACTCACAGAAGTCCTCCTGCCTCTGCCTCTGCCTCTCCAGTGCTGGGATCAAAAGCGTGGGCCACGATGCCCAGCTTTCCTGCCATCTTGATTCCTCCTCTTTTCTTTCCTTTTTCTGACAGGGACTTCTTACATCGAATGTGTTCCATTACTTATTTAATTTCCCTGTTGTCTGTCCTTCATAACTGGAACATCAGCCCCACCCAGGCAAGGCTTCAAACGAGGCATAGCCGAGGCTCAGTCAGACTAGTTGAAAGTCTCTGAACTATCATTCCACCTAACACACATCCCTTCCGGGATGGGGCTCTTGTCTGGCAAAATTCCACAGCACTGTGAACACTTGCTCAGTTCTCCCCATCTGCTATGACTGGTATGCTCTTGTGGGATTTTTGGTTTGATTTGATTTGGTTTGGGGGTTTTTGAGACTGAATTTCATGTAGCACAGGCTAACCTGGAAGTTAGCCAAGGCTGGCCTGGAATTTCTGGTCCTCCTGCTGCCTCCTCCTCTGTCTCCCCATCCTCCCAGTGCTGGGATTATAGGTGTGCTAAGGATGGAACTCAGAGCTTTGCACACACTAGTTAAGTACTCTACCATATCTCCAGCCCTTCTCTCTGTGTGTGTTTAAAGTTTTATTTAATTTTAAATTATGTGTTTGTGTGGATATGTGTAGGTAAGTGCAGGTGTCTGTGGAGGCCACAGTTGACCACTGGGTCTCCTGTAGCTGGAGTTACAGGTAGGTTATGGGAATTGAACCTGGTCCTCTGCAAGAGCAGCATACACTTTTAATCGCTGAGCCACCTCTTCAGTCTTTCTTGTGGTTTTAATGTGTTTCTTGATATACTGAGACATGATGGTCTGTGTTCTCCGCATCTCCCACTGTGCCGGATAGATTTAGATGTCAACTTGACACACCTGGGTAGAGGGAGCCTCATCTGAGGAATTGTCTCCATTGGACTGGCCTGTGGCCATATCTGTGGAGCATTTTCTTGATTGTTGAATGATGAGGGAAGGCCCAGTTCATTTCGGGTGGGGCCACCCTTGGGCAGGTGGTCCTGTATTGTTTAAGAAAGCGGGAGCACAGGCTGGAAGAATGCTGCTACCTGGAACCATGCCAGGAAGCAGGGTTCTTCCATGGCCTCTCCTTCAGCTCCTGCCCCAGGTTAGTATTGGTCAGAATGTTTTGTCACAGTGACTGAAACCAAACTAGAACACCCACATTTCCTGGGAAAATGGGCAACAAACCTTTAAGGTGGGTTATAATCAAATAGGCCACTCCTATAGAACAGGAGCCAGCAGCTGCTTTATGCTGCAGGTTTAATGTTTGGGGCTAATTTAAAACTCAGGAAAAGGCAGGCTTATTAATAAACAGCCTGTGTGTGTGTGTGTGTGTGTGTGTGTGTGTGTGTGTATACAGAACATGAGAATCTCCAATTGCGAAGGCCATGTAGTTAGCATCCGAAATAGGACCCTGCTTAGCATTTAGCAGTGCTCATTTGCAAATTAAGGGAGGCATTGTTTTAAAAATAATTGAGTCTAATTTTGCAAGTTTGGGAGATGGCTCTCTACTGGCTTACAAAATAAAGTCTTTATTTATGGTGCTTTGAATGCAGCTCACTCCATTTATGTATTTTTCAGATGCTCAGTGAAGCACGCCAGTGTTGCAACTGGTTCTGTAGAAGAACGGCCAGCCGTGCCATCCTCCACTGGGGAGGGGAAGCAGGAGGAGCAGGGGTTCAAGGTACCTAGGGTTTGATTTGGGTACCAAGATGCCAAGTTAGATTTTGGGTCCTGTGTAAACCTTTGGAATTCTGTTTTTCAGAGCAGAGATCTTAGAAACCATCAAGCTTATTTTTTTTCATGTTACAGACGTGAGAGTGACTGCTCAGAGAGGTGGAAGAATTTGTCTAAAACCACACAGCAAGGCAGAACTCAGATTAGAACCCAGCTTTCTTCTGGCCTCAGTAGCTGTATTTTCCGTTCAACTTTTGTGTCCTATATTTGGTTGTGTGTTTGAGGGTATTTACTACATCCAATCTGTACTATAGTTTGCCTAATGTTTTATCTCCTTTAAATCAATTTATTTAAAAAAGATAAAGACATGCAGGCTGGCAAGATGGCTCAGCAGGTAAGGGTGCTTGGCATCAAGCCTGGTGACCTGAGTTGGATTCCTCAAACCCACATGGTAGAATGAGAGAACTTACTCCTGAAAGATGTCCTCTGACCTCCAGAGGACCTGTCCCTCTGCCATACATACATACACAACACACATACACACAATAAATAATATAATGAAATTTCAAATACAGGTATTTAAAGGGAAAACATATCACAAGTATAAAGAGAAAATCTTATTGCTTATCAAAATAGAAAGCAAGTAAGAATTAATGCAAGAAAAACTAAACAGCATTATTAGGCACTAGCTGGGCTAAGAGCTTGATTCATGTGTAATGAGAGCCAGGAGGTGCTTTGTGCCCTGGGTTTAATGTTCAGAGGTGGTTAGAGATGCTTAAATCTCCAGCTCTTTGTTTGGAGACCAGACTCTTCTTGTCTGGTCTTGGCCTCAGGATTGGAAAGGGATGGAGCAGACAGGTTCCGCTTGGAGTAACACCATCTCAGGGCCTTCCTCTAGTGCCTCTGGACAGTGAAGACCTTTTTCCTTCTTTTTCCTCTGGTCCCTCCCAGCGCTGTAACGTTCTGTTACAGTCTGAATTTGAAATGTCCCCACAGGCTTGTGTTTGGACACTTGGCCTTCAGCAGGTGGCATTGTTTGGGGCCTTTAGGATGTACGGCCTGGCTGGAGGAAGACAGTCACTGACTGGGTGGCAGGTCCTGCCAGCTTCCAGTCCCCACCTGCTTCTAGCTGAGCTCCGTTTCCTGGTTCACTGAGATGTGAGAATCCTCTGCCCCATGCTCCACTCCCACAAACTCTACCATGCCTTTCCCTCTATGATGGACCGTTCTCAAACTGTGAGCCAGATTAAATCTCTCCTCTCTTAACTGCTAATGGCCGTTGAGAAAAGTAACTAATAGAGGCCTATTTTGACAACCTCTCTGCCATCTTGCCTCTCACAGGCTGATGATGAGTGCCCACCCTGGGTCTGCTGTGGAGGACCTCCAGGTCTTCCATAGTGGCCAACCCAAAACTTACCCATGAGGCTCAGGGGCTCAGCAGGGTTCTGTCACCACTACCATCAAAGTTTGGGGAAAGCCAGCCTCCTCCCACTTCTGTTTTAAGGGTTCACGGAGGAGGCAGCAGGGACGGGAGGAAGTGGGCAAAGGGAGAGGACAAAGCAAGGGCGGGCAGGTGGGGTCTCGCTCTCATGGAAGAGGGTGTGACTGCGATAGCTGATTGTCTCCAATATCAGCTCTGCCATGAGTCTGCGGACTCCCAGATTTGATATCTGGCAATTAGTCCTTCAGAAGGAAGAATATGTTTCTATCCTCTTTGAGGCTGGGTGGAGCCCCATTGTGGGCATGTCACTGTCTTCCAGGGGCCTTTCTAAAAGGCAGCTGTGTGGGCCCTTTGCTTTGATTTGTCTCTTTAGTCTCTGGAACTTGGATGTGATGATTGGGAATCAGGTGTCCATACTGGATAATGAGGTGACCACGAAAAGGGAGTCTGTATACAGTGGTTGGAAAAAAAAGTAGGAGGTGCCTGATTCCCTGAGCCTCTGAGGTTTTGTTTTTTATTTATTTATTTTTTATTGGAAACAAAGTCTTCCTATGTAGCTCTGGCTGGCCTGAACTCACTATGTAGACCAGGCTGGTCTTCAGCTTGTAGTGAGCCTCCTGCCTCTGCCTCTGCCTCCTGAGTGCTTGGGATTACAGATGTGCATCTCTATACCTGACTGGTCATTTTATTAGAGTTTCAGTTTGTTGTGTTACCATGAAAGTTACTCTCACATAACGGGAGGCTAGGCCATTCCAAGCCACTGCTCAGATGGAATTCTTTCCAAGCAGCCCTGAGAGTACTGACACCTGAGATGAATCGCCTCTGCCTTGCCCCCTCCGGTGCCTGTTTTAAGCCTCCAATAGGCCAACTCTTGGTGACAGCTGAGTTCGGGAGAAAGCTGTTCTAATTCTAAGGCAATAGTTTGAGTTTACCGGTGCTACCCTATAGAGCAGGCCAGGGACACAGACAGACCCGCAGGCCAGAAAGCGCTGCGTAGAGAGGCAGCCCAGTCTGCTGGCTGCTAAATAGCATCGTGCAGAGAGTGAGTCTGTCCTTAAACCTCGTTCCCTTCTTTCTGAACTGACCAGGGACACACTCAGAGGGCAGGCAGAGCCATGCTCCTTCTCCCCTGGAGTCCTTGGCTGCAAACTTGTTACATATTTTAACTAAAACATTTAAAACCGTTCAGAACCGAGGGACTATCACCATGGAGACTCATCAGTGAAATCCTTTGTTGCCACAGCAACCTTCCACCTTTTACTCTCCTCCTTGGCCACCCCCCACCCCATCTTGACTGTTTTCCCTGAAACTGACACATTGGTTACAGTGAATGATGGAGAAATTTTAAGAGGAACTTCCAAGGGCACAGAAGCGTGAGCTATGGAGCCAGAAAACAGGTATTTTTCCATTATTGTAGCAAGTCCAGTTCCCTGTTTTATTGAGGATAGATGACTGTGATTACCAGGACAAAGAGGATGATCAGTGCTAAGTAAAGATGCAATGAACCCTTTTGTCATCCTGGAGGGGATTTAAGAAATGTTTTTTACTGCATTTTTTTGTGCATGTCATACAATACATTTTAATAATATTTAGACCCCTCCCCTATCTGAATCCCTTTTAACTGCCCCCCCCAGTCAGATTTCATACATTCTTTCATATATATTAAGGCCTATTTAGTCAAGTTTATGTCCCCAAGTGTTTCTTGGTGTGGAGTTCGTTCACTGGAGTCTAGTCAGCCTATCTAGAGTCACTCTCTTAAAGAAGATCAGCTCTCCCTCACCCAGCAGTGATCAGTTGCCAATAGTTCCTCAGCTAAGGTTGGGGCCTGCTGCTCACTTCCCCAGCTGTCTTTTATTCTCTACATTTTGGCCAGTTGTTGCTTTCTGCTTTAATAGCCTTTCTCTTAGCAGTGAAAACGCAGCTGGGGACAATCTGGAATTAACAATCCACTGATTGCACTGCTCTCCTTTTGTGGTTTTCAAAACTGGTCTGTACCCAAGGCGTTCTAGAACTGACTCTGGTTTGGGAGATTACAGAAACAGATACATGCTAGGATGGACTGAGCGAAAGGCTGGGAGTAGCTGTGGAGAGGATGAAGGGATGAGAGTTTCTAGCCTAGCAACCCTTGGTGCAACATGGCAGCATATTTATCTGTTTATAGAATTACTTTGAAGTGACTTGGGTGAGATGTAGCTGACAGCGATGACTGGCAAGAGTTGTGTTCAGGCCTGGAATGCAGGACTGGAGTGCAGTCTAGAGAATTTCTGCCTTTCCAGAGGTCATTGACCCTTCAGAGACTCAGAGAATGCCTTGGACTACAAAAATCCAGGAACCCTCAGGCTGGCCACATTTTGCATGCAAGTCTAGCTCTGTGGCTCTCCTCACCCCAGTTCAAGGTTCCCCCTTCTCCAAAGAGATCCTTCAACTCCAGGCATTAAACAGAATGTTTGTTCAGTTCAAAGCCCCCTTTTTGATACAAAGTCTCAGTATGTAGTCCCTGCTGACTTCAAACTCTACCATCCCAAATAGGGATTACAGGCCTGTGCCAGCATGTCCTGTTTTTCAATCTTGGTCTCTAGGGTGTTAGATTTCATTTAAAAATCCAAAGTCTAAGACTGAGAATGTGGCTCAGTTGGTAGAGTACTTGCCAATATGCATGAAGCTCTGGGTTCAGTTCCCAGCACTATGTAAATCCAGGTGTGGTGATGCATTGCTCTAATCTCAGCAAGTGGGGAGGCAGAAGGATAGGAAGTTCAACATCACCTTTGGCTGCACAGTGAGTGAGAAGTCAGCCGGGGCTACGTGAGACCCAGTCTCATGCAGTTAGGGATCTTCATGAGAGGCTGGGAAGGAAGGGACAGGGACGGAGTTTGGCTTCATTTCTGCTGCTGATTCAAAGCTATTCCACACCTGGGGTGTATGTATCCTGAAGACACACAGGCCCCTGTAAGGCGCAGTCTGTGCCTGGATGGCCACCGGCCACAGAAGCAACAGCTGGAGCAGTATGCCCATGCCCTCCCCAATATCCGGGGAGCCTCCTGCCTCGACTTCTGAGTACTGGGAATGAAGACACGCTTATTTGTTGAATACTTAAGTGACTTAGTTTTCCTGGAACAAATCCCAAGCATTTGCTGTCTAGTTATTTTTAGGCTCTGATTAAGAGGAAAAATCAGAACAATTTAAAAATGCTGAATTAAAAGCACATCTCCAGCAGGATGTGACCACATTGCTCAGTTTGCGCTCCCACCCCAGCCAGCTGGGGCGGATTCTGGCAGATTGGCCCCTAGGGCCTCAGGCCTGAATGCGGTTTCTAGAATCTCAGTGCCTCCTGCGCTGGGCAGGTAAGCTTGTGGTGCTTGCTGTGCTCTCTCTGTGAGGGTGAGCTGCCAGGTTGGCCTATGTGGTGTGTTATTTCCCAGAGGGGACATCTTTCAATTCATCACTGGTCCCTGACTCCAGCAGAAGCGTGGAGAATCTGGCAGGGGACAGGCCCCAAGCTGGGTGCACTCTGATCCACAGCTCATTTCCTTTAATTGATTCCCAAACAGCAGAGCGCCCTCAGGGACTGTCACCTATGCGCACCTCCTCGGAGTCAGCCCAGGAATCTGGGCCCTGCTCCTCCGCACCCGCTGCATCCAACATTACTTCCCAATGCGCCTACACCTTCCCACTTCTCTGTACCCCATGCTGCCACACTAGGCCAGCCTGGGACTCCTGATTCCTCCCTGCAGGCAGCCTGCCGGGAACTAAGCGTCCCCAGTCCTGTCCCCTGCAGTTAGTTCTCCACACAGGGACCAGAAGGAGCTTCAGATGCCGCTCTGCTTAGTTGCCCTGAGGCTCCCTGTAGCATATGTCAGTGTGCCCTCTCAGTCTCCCGGACTCCTCTCCCCGCTCTTCTTCCTTCCTTTCTGCCCTGCCCTCCCTTCCCTCTCTCCCCTACCCTCCCTCCCCTCTCTTCTCTCCCTCCCCTCTCTCCCCTGCCCTCCCTCCCCTCTCTCCCCTTTCCCCTTCCCCTCCCTCTTCTTGTCCTCGCTCCTTTTCTTTTGGATGGAACCCACAGCTTCTTACAGGCCCAGCGTGTGCTCTAGCATCTGAGCCACACCCACAGTCCTCCTGGGTACTTTTCTGGGCTGCAGACTTCCAAAGGCAGCACCTTTGACTGGCAGCTTGACCCTCTCTTTCAGAACTGGAAACTGAACTTGAGCCTTGCACATACCAGGCAAGAGTTCTCCCACTGACCTGCATCCACCATTCTCTTTTACTCTGTTATTTAAAGGCACATTCACACTGTAGCTCAGGCTGACCTGGAGCTCACTCTATAACCCAGGCAGGCTTTGAACTAGGCACCACCTGGCCCAGCTTCAGCCTGGGCCTTTATCTAGCCACTTGAAGGGCAGGCACTCATCTTCACTCCACGCCTCTACTGATGCCACCCTTGACTGGGATTTCACTGAGTGTGCCCTGCAAGGTCCCTCTTCGACCCTAGGCTGAGTTTGGATGACACATGGGTGGCGGTGGTGGCCTGCTGAGTGACCCCCCTGCCTTCCTGCCTCTACCCCCTCTCTTCTCCTGAGGTTTCCTGAGCTCCACAGGACTCCAGCTCACATCTTTGACTCAGAGTGCACCTGAGGCACTCATCCCACATTTAAGATAGTAAGAACTTGATGGTGTAGGCTAATAATTTGGGGTGGCTGAGACAAGAGGATTATGAGTCTAAGACCAGCCGGGGCGACATGGTGAAACCTCATCTCAAACAACAACAAAGCAAACTGAAAAAGACCACCCCTCCCATCACATTCCAAACAGGACAATGGACCATGTCTCTGCCTGGTTGGGGCCTCTGAGTTGGTATTATGGGTGATATCCCCAGAAGGCCCTCTCTCAGCCTTTTCCATCACTAGCTTGCTCCCTTCTGTCTCATGGTTTAACCATTTGGCCTGACAACATTGTCTTTTTGTTTGTTTGATGCCTCCATTCCTTCTCAGGCTGTCAGCCTCTATGGTGGATCAGATATGAAGTGTCCCCTCAGGCTCACAGTTTGAATACCCAGTCTCCAGATGGTGGCGCTGTTTTGGGAGCCTGAGGAGCTTTTAGAAGGTGGGACTGGGCTGGAGGAGAAGTAGGCCATGGGGCTCCATCCCTGGTAACTGCTGAGCTGTCTGCTTCCCCATATACCCTACCACTGTAAACTAAGCTGGCTGCTCTGCATTCTGCGGACTGTGAGCTCATGGTCTTGAAACCTTCTGCGGCTATGAGCTGAAACAATTTCTCCTTTAAGTCATTTCTGTGAAGTACTGTGGTCACAGAGATGCAGAAGTAAGTGGTATACCTTTGAGGAGTCCCATGTATCTGCTTTGTTCATCTCTCACTCCCCAGCGCCCTGTTCCCAAAGGTGTTCAGTAAGGGACTGTGGCTGTGGCTTAGTTGGTAGAGTGCTTGCCTAACATTCATGAGGCCCTGTGTTGAATCCCTAGTATTGGATAAACCAGGTATGGTGGTGGCTGTGTGACAATATTCCTGGGGTGATGAGAAGAAATGCCTATTCACTCCATATAGGGAACCTACACAGACCAAACTAAGGATACCACCGAAGCCCAGCTTGATGAACCAATGAGTTTTATTGGGGTTTCTTACAGGAGTGTGGGTGAGGAGTTACCTACAGGAGCAGAAGCGACTCAAAGACAGCTCATCATTAAAGCCCACTCCAGCATGGCTGACAGCTCTTGTGACAAAAGCAGGAAACCTAGAGGGCACCACACAAACTGCAGGCAACTCAGCAGGTTAGAGAGTGTCTCTTGTAGTTGGCTTGGCTGGTCTGAGAGCATCTCTCAGCAGCCTTTATTGCTTACATATGCCAGGCAAGGCAGGGGCCTAGTGAATGTAGTCCGTTTCAGGTACTTCCCTAAAGTTAGCAAGTTTCTCTCCAAGATAGTTGCTTTATCTGGGAGAAAATTACTATACAACAGCAGCTCACACTTGTAATCCTAGCACTTGGGAGACAGAAGCAGAAGGATCAGAAGTTCAAGGTCAGCCTCTACTACACTGTGAGTCTGAAGCCAGCTTGATTTACGGGAGACCATGTCTCAAAAAATCAAACAAACAAAAGGTGTTCAGTAAGTATCCAGAGGATGTGTGGGGACATCATCACACCGATTTCACAAAGGAGCAAGCTGAGGTTCCTACAGCTTGTAATGGTCGTGTGTCTGGACAATCAAAGGGTCTGAATTTGCACTCAGCACTGTCTCTAGGGTGGAACTGGTAGGGCTGATGGTGGTTGTATCATCATTTTGATAAATGTCTGCAAGCATTTCTCCTCATTCTATTTCTATTCTTAATAGCCACGCAAGCAAGTTCCAGTTGCTCCATATGCTTGCCAACACTTGATATTGTCAGCCTTACTGATTAAGACTATTCCAATGATGACTGTTATGTTGTCTCATTGTGGCTTTAATTTACACTTCCTTTAGATTAATAGTGCTGGGTATTTTTCATAGGTTTCTTGTTCATTTAGATGTTTTCTTTCCTAAAACATGTTAAAAAAAAAAGCACATGTTGGGTTCACAAGATGGTTCAGTGGGTAAAGGCGAGTGTTGCCAAGCCTGAAGATCTAATTTCATCTCCAATGCCCACATGGGGAAAGGAGAGAACCAGTTCTCACTAGACCACTGACCACACATGTGTCATGGCATGTGCATACACCCAAATAAAGAAAGAAAGAAATGGAAAAAAAGCTCTCTTCATTTGCTGGGATGAACAATCATGGAACAGAATGGAAGTTGAATATTATATGGGTTAGAAGAAATCAAGTCAACCCAAAAGGGAAGAGAGAGGATGTTGTGAAGTTACAAAATTAAAAGGCGATGGAGGGAAAAACTAAGTCGTGTTACAGCAGCGGTCCTGCCTGCCACAATGGAGGTGCCCTCTTGACTATTTGCTGAATAGTGAGCAAGCATGGTGTTTTTATTGTTTGTTTAAAGACTATCCTTCCTCCCTTCACTCAACCCTTCTTCCCTTTAGTATTGATGAGTATGTTCCAGATTCGAGGCGACAACTAGAAGCACTAGTAGAGTGGCTGGTGAGGGTCACAGGTTTAGAGTACCAATGTCAGCTGGCACAAACTTGGCCTCCAAGGATCTCAAAGCGTTGCTCATCCCCTGGAACTGAGGTAAAGGCTGTAAAAGTACCTAAAAGGAGACAACGTTTACTTACTGGTGAGTGGGGAAAAGATTCATGATACACACAACACGATACTACTCAGCCATGAAAAGGAACAAATTACCGATTTGTGCTGTAACTCAGTACAATTCCATTTACACAGAGGGTCCAATAGACCCAGGGGCAAGAAATGTTACGTCACAGTTGTTAGGGGCTTGGAGGAGAGGGCTAGAGAGGCAGAGTCGTGGGCACAGGTTTCCTTTCTGGAAGGTGCAGATGTTTTAGGTAGTAACAATCCCATCAAAGGCCACTGAAATAAACAGTTTTTAAAGAGTTAAATGGACTTTACCTGAAAAACAAAAATGCATATAAGCAGAACGATGTGCCAGGAGAGTTGTTTAAGGAGACCATCACTGCTGGTGTGACGCCTTGGGAGACGTTATGTTACTCAGTTCCCAGAGGGATCCCAAAGCCATCTTCGTGAGTGGTGCTCCCTGCAGATCAACTGTGTACATGGTGGTCTCTGTTGAGTGGCATTCCCCACAGGCTGGCTGCATTCAGGACGCAGTCTGATTTGCTGGTGCCTCCTGTACCCAGTGGCTTTCTTCCCTCTCCAGTGGGGTCAGGAGCTTCCAAGAAACTGACCCCGAAGGTCTGACTCCAATCAAGAACTCACTCCGGATGGCAAGAGTCCCCAGGCAGTCGAGGCTAACGGTGGCTGCCTTTGCGGCCTCCAGGCCCCTGGCTGTCAGGATTGGTTAAGGGCTTGGTAAGGGAGTGCACGGTAATTGCACTGAGCCAGGGCTGCTGGCTTCCCAATTACTAGGTGTTTGACATTATTTGATGTGGGAAAAACCTCTGCAGCCGCCTGGCCTCAGCTGAGGAGGGAGCAACGTGCGTGCAGCAGTTCTGCAGGCAGGACAGCCACGTGCCCAGGGCCTGGTCCGCTTTGGTCTTCTGGCCTGTGCCGAGCCGAGTCAGGACCTGGCACTTCATTTAAAAATAATCCAAGTCTGGCACGGTGGGCCAGGCCTGTTTTCCCAGCACTCAGAGCACCGAGCAGGTTTGGGAGCTTGAGGCCAGTCTGGGCTCCATGGAGAGACTTCGTCTCAAAGAAAATATCATCCTGGGCCTAGGGAGATGCTCAGTTAGTAAAGTGCCTGTTGCCGAGGCTTGAGGACCTGAGTTTGGACCCTTAGCACCCACATAAAAGCCGCGCATAAGCACATTTGTAACTCTAGTGCTGGACAGGCAGCGACAGGGACCCCCTGGGGCTCACTGGCTAGTCTAGTCAGTGAGAATCCCGGTCTCAAAAACTAAGGTGAACCTTTGGGCTTTGTGCTACATGGGTCTGTCCTAGAAAGTCTCCTCTTGCAGGGAGGCCAGGTATTCAGCCCCCGCCCTCCCCCCCACCCCCAGATTTGAACCGATTGAGCAAATGGAGAATGCTCTCCAATTTGAGAAACCAGTTTATTCCAGGTTACTTACAAAGGATTCATCCCGGTGGAGAGACGGCACACACACCCAAGCTGGAGACCCACAGCGCCCCGCCCACGTCTCCTACCCAGCCTTTTCTACTTTCCCAATGGACCCTCTCCCCTAAGTCACTGGTTGGTTGGAAAGTAGTTGGCTTCATCTGTATCAATCACATTCTTGGGCCCATGTTCCTCGAGGCAGAGAGAAACTCTGTAAATTTACCCTGACAGGTGCACTTACATACATGCAGGCAAAACACTGATACACATCCAAAAAACTAAGGTGGAGAGGTGGAAGGTATTGGGAGTCAACTACTGGACTCTACTTGCATGTACATGCACATACAGGCACACTAACACACATGTACACTATACACATCATTCTGATGAAGTGTAATTTATGTAGAGAAAGGCAAAAAATGTATTTTAGGGGGTAGAGAGATGGCTCAGCAGTTAAAGAGCACTGGCTGCTCTTGCAGAGGATCCAGGTTCCATTCCCAGCACCACATGGTGGTTAACAACCGACTGTAACTCCAGTTCTGGAGAATCTGACACCCTCTTCTGGCCTCTTCAGGCATTGCATGCATGGGCGCACTTACATACATGCAGGCAAAACACTCATATACATAAATTAAAAATAAATAAACTAATAAAAAACACATAGAATTTATAGAGTTGCAGTTTATACACAGTTAGGTGTAGCCATTTCAGGTGGAACCTTAGATGAGTGTTGACAGATGCACAGATCTGTGTAACCACCACTCCAGTAAAGATATCGATGATTTTCATGGCCCCACAAACTCACCACAGACTCTCTGGGTATCAATAGTCACACTGTCAACCCCAGGTGACCCCTTCCTGTTTCCCAGACCACAGACTCCCGCAATATCATATGGGTAGAACCACATTGTCTTGTTTTGCTCAACATAATTAATTTTTTTTCGGTTTTTTTGAGACAAGTTCTCTCTGTAGTCTCAGCTGGCCTGGAACTCACCATATAAACTAGGCTGGCCTCTGTGTCACAGAGAGCTACCTGCCTCTGCCTCCCTAGTACTGGGAGTAAAGGCAGGTACCACCACACCTGGCTATAATTTGTTTTTTCTTAAGACAGGGTCATATGTAGCTTTGAATTTACCAACTAGCTGAGGATGATCTTGAACTCCTGATCTTCCTGTCTCTGGCTCTCTGGGGCAAGGACCAGGACTGGGATGCAGCCCAGTGGTAGAGCACTTAAGTGCAAGACCCTGGATTTATCCTCAGCACTATGGGGGAAAAAGACAAAATTATTTTTAATTAGAAAATATGTGTATGAGTGTTTTGCCTTCATGTATATAAGTGCACCTATGTCATGCAATGCCCATGGAGGCCAAAGAGGTCGTCAGAGTTATGGATGGTATTAGCTGCGATGTGGGTACTAGGAACCTAACCAGAGCCCTCTGCAAGAGCAGTCAGTGCTTGTGACTGCTGAGCCATCTCTCCAGCTTCACATGGATGATTTTTTAAAAGTATGAGCAGAATAGCATTAAAATACAGTCAATAACAGAAAATTTGACTAGTGTTCCATGCTCAGAACCCACCTAAAAAAATAGGGTGTGGAGGTTTGGTGCATGGTTGTAATCTAGCCCTGGGGAAATGGACATAGAATATCTGGTGATAGCTGGCCAGCCGGCTCACTTCAACCAGCTCAGGACTAGGGAGAGACCCTGTCTCAAAGAAAAACAAGGTAAATGGTGTCTGAAGGAGGAATGATATTTGGAGTTGAACAAATATCATATACAATGTACACACACACACACACACACACGTGAGCGCAACTGACCTCTTTGAAAAGCACCGTTTAATGAACCTAATTGCCCCTTTCGTCAGAAATTTCATTTGCAACACTAGCCAAATTGGTATGGTCCTACATGCTTGAAATCTCACTTCTCCAGAGCCAAAGGCAGGAGGATCAGGAGTTCAAGGTCATCCTCAGCTACATACATACCAAGTTCAAGGCTACAAGAGACCCTGTCTAAAGAAAAAAAAAAAAGCAAAGCAAAAGAAGACAAAAGCCCCTGACTGGTTAGGAGTGAGAGCAGGCAGGCTCAGGACCTGGGCTGACTTCCTGCACAGGAACTCTTGATTTTACAAGCAGCTGCTGAGAGGGAATTTACCAAGTAAAAAGAGTAAAATAGAAATAAAGATGCGTAAAGAAAGGAAGAAGGGAAAGGAAAGAACGCCTACTGTTACCGGTAATGAGGGCTGGGTGAAACAGGAACCCGCTTTCAGTTTTACTCAAACCTTAAGACTTCTTCAAAACGCTTCCATTACAGAAAGGAGGCGGCGTGAGTGTGGGAGAGGCTGGTGCGGCCCAGGTGAAGCTGGAGATTTAAATGCGTGTGAAAGCCAACGGACTGGTGTTCAAAGTGTGCTATTAATAAAAATGTTTCTTTGCAGAAAGTGGCTTGGCGTAAGGCACTTGCCCCTGGCCAAGGCACTTGGGGTATTAGACTGAAGACGGGTCTCAACGCTCCATCCTGCTATTTCTTTCGTGGGTGACCTTGGGTAGGTGATTAGAGGTGTCTGAGCCTCAGTTTCCTGAAGTGGGGATAAGACAGCTACTTCTGGGAACTGGAGAAAACTCAGCATTACTCCTCAGATCAAACTAAAAGGCCTCTTTCTGGGGAGAGTGGAGACCATCTAAAAGAGAGAGGTGGATCGGAATGAACAAACACCTCTTTAGTATCTTTAAAATATTTTATTATTTTTTTGTGTATGAGTATTTTACCTGCATGTATGTAAATGCACTCATGTCACGAAATGCTTGAGGAAGTCAGAAGAGGGCGCTGGATCCCCTGGAGCTGGAGTTACAGATGGTTAGCCACCATGTGGGTACTGGGAACTAAACCCAGGTAATGTGCAACAGCAGCCAGTGCTCTTAATGGCTGAGCCATCTCTCCAGCCCCCTGAGCACAGATTTAAGGATGGTAGAGTGAGATGCACTCAGGAAGAAGTTAGTCACACCCAAGTGTGAGTATGAGATTCTGAAGAGAGACCCTCTCCCCCCAATTACCTTAGGACTTTGGAGGATTTTAGGGTTATGTTGCTCATAAGGTTCCTTCCACCCCCCCCCCCCCCATACTTTATCTCCTTTACTCCTGTTTTCATAAATGAGATTAGAGGGTTGTTCCAGGGGAGCCCTGGCTAGGATTACAATCTGATAAGGTAAAATCATGGGTCACAGGCTGCACAAAAGCGTTAAGATGGGCCTTTTACCTCCTAGAAAACTGCAGGTTCGCAGCTGGGAAAGGAGGGTGTCCACACTGGCATGGATAGATGCTTTGGATTTAAGCACAGTTCATTGTTATTTAAATTTTATTGCATTTATTTACTTATTTATTTATTTGTGTATGTCAAAGGACAACTTTCTGGAGTTGAATATCTTACCACATGGGTTCTGAAAATCAAACTCAGGCCATCAGACCTGGTGGCAAAGGCTTTTATCCACTGAGTCATCTATCTATCATCTTTCTTTCTTTCCTATTTATTTATTTTTTGTCTTTTTGAGACAGGGTCTCCCTGTAGCCCCAGCTGGCTTGGAACTTGCTATGTAGACCAGGCTGGCCTTGAAATCACAGAGATCGGCTTGCCTCTGCCTCCTGAGTGCTAGAATTAAAGGTGTGTGCCACCACACCTGGCGATCTTCCTTCCTTTAAATTTTTTTTTTTTTTTTTTTTTTTTTTTTTAGGTGTATGTTTAGCCTTTATGTCTGACTGTACCCCATATTTGTGCCTGGTGCCTGAGGACGCAAGAAGAGGGCATTAGCTCCCCTGGAACTGGAGTTATAGATTGTGGGGAGCTGCCATGTGGGTGCTGGGAATGGAACTCAGATCTCTACAAGAGCAAGTGCTCTTACTCCCCAAGTCATCTCTCCAGCCACCTGCTAGGCATTCTAGCAGCCCTTTTTTATTTTAAATTTATTTATTTTGAGACAGTGTCTTGTGTAGTGCAAGCTGGCCTTGAACTCCTTATTTGGGTGAGGTTGACCTTGAACTCTTGATTCTCCTGCCTCCACCTTCTGAGTGGTGGGATTACAGGCAAGCATTACCAAGCTGGGTTTATGCAGTGCTGGGGATGGAATCCTGGGCTTCATGCATGCTTGGCAAGCACAATATTCACTGAGCCACATCCCTGGCTCTTTGATGGTATTTTAACATTCTTATTAGAAACAAATCTGTAACATATAAAGGTAATGTCTTGGGGCTGGAGAGATGACTCAGTAGTTACAAGCACTGGTTGCTGTTACAGAGGACCCAGGTTTGATTCCCAGCACCCACATGCTGGCTAGCAACTGTCTGTAAATCTAGTTCCAGGGAATCTGACACCCTCTTCTGATCTCTGTGGACACTGCATGACATGGGTGCATTTACATACATGCAGGTAATACACTCACACACATAAAAATAATAAATAGAAATATTAGAAATGAAGTTTAAAAAAAGGTAATGTCTATGTTGGACAACATCTATAGCAAATGCTGTTGAAGGTTCTGGGGTTCTGGACTCAGTTGGAGCCGGTGGGGTGGGGAGCTGGGAACTTAGGGGCTTCGGGAAGCAGGTCCTCTCCTGCCTCAAGCCTTTGGAACATTTTACATCCAAGTTGGAGCAGTGTCTATCCTGGGCACAGCTTAGAATATAAGGACAGAATGCTTCCTGGAGGGGCACGCCCTTGGGTGCTACTGCAGGGGGCAAGCACCTCATCCTTACCCACTGAACCATCTTGCCAGCCCTGAAAGGTGTGTTTTGAACGGAAGATTCCAGGTCCTCCTAGAGCTCTAGTGGTTCCCAGGCCCAGGAACTAGCATTCATGGGAAGAACTGCAGGATGTTCAGTATTGCCTTTTAAATGTAAAAAGAACTGTCTCTCCCCTGCGAAGCCATCTGGGTTGTAGGATGGTTTGGGGGAGGGGCCGAGGGGGTATGATTGGTCACTTTTCTCTATGCTGTGAAGCAACCACATGAAGGAAGAGATTCTTGCGGCTCACAGTCTCAGGGCAAGTCTACGGAGGCAGGGAGGGCCTGGCACAGGCATGCAAGGCGGCTGGCTGGCTACGCCGCATCCACAACCAGGAGGCAGAGGGCAGACAAGGAACAGGACAGAGCTATGGAATCTGGAGGTCCACATCATTGCCCTACTTCCTCCAGCAAGGCTCCACCTTCTAAGGTTCCATAACTTTCCAAAGTAGCACCCCCAGCTGGGGCCCAGGTGTTGAAACACATGAGCCTGTGGGGGACATTCCACACTCAAACCACAAAGTAGCTTTGGGTGACATGGTGTGAGGGACTCAGAGCTCTGCCTCCTGAACCCTCTGCCCTGCCTTCCAGTCTTGCAATTAGAAGTTTCTATTTCTTGGGCTAGGAAGATGGCTCAATGTCTTAGTGCTTGCTGCATAAACATGAAACCTGAGTTCCAATCCCCCACTTCCCACTTAAAAAGCTGGGTGTAGCCGTGTGCATCTGTAACCCTGTAACCCTGGCCTAGTCAGGAGCAGAGACAGGAGGATGACTGGGGCTTGGTGGCCACCAGCCTAGCTCCAAGTTCAGTGAAAGACACTGTCTCAAGGGAATAAGGCAGAGCGTGATAGAACAGAACATGTGATATCCTCTTCTGGCCTCCATGGGCAGACGTGTACATACATTACACACACATAGACACACATAGACATACCATATACACATACACAAACACACAGAAAAACACTAATAAAAAATTTTAAAAGCTATTATCTATCAGTTGATAAATGTATTAGGGACAAAGAATTGAGATCCACCAGATCCAGGCCTCCTAGGCCTTTTATACTTTCAGGGGAGACAGGCAGTTAATGACTCAGCTGACAAAAACACACAGCTGTGCCTGCTGAAAGGAAAGGCCAGCCCAGGAAAGACATAGGGATGACAGAGAGGCCATGTCAGGGACAAGATTCTCAAAAAGTCATTTTAGCAAGAACCTGGATCCTGCAATGAGGGAGTAGGCCTGGTGAGGGTGAGCGGAGAACTGGCCCAGGGAGAAGCCACAGTCAGGAGGAAGGGCTGGATGCTGGCAGCTTCTGTGTCCAAAGTGTAGGATGAGACTCTTGAGCTGGGCGAGGACGGTTATACAAGTAGGTAGGGACCAGGTCGTGTGCAGCTTGGCCCATGACCTTGGCCCAGGCTGTGTTCATGGCAAAGTGTCTGTAACTCATTAGATGGAAGAGGGCTGGGTGTGGTAGCACATGCCTTTAATCCCATCACTTGGGAGGCAGAGGCAGGTGGATCATTGTGAGTTCGAGGCCAGTCTGGTCTGCATAGTGAATTCCAGGCCAGCTGGGACTACAGAGAGACGCTGTCTCAAAAATTAAAACAAACAAACAAACAAAAACACAGTAGAAACCATCTTATTCAATTCCACAGCAACCGTACAAGGGAGGTTCTATTGCTCACACGACTTTCTAGGGCAGGCTACCGGAGACCCTGGCCATAGTGTCATTTCCATCCCAATGGCTCTGAGATTGGGCAACTTTATCAACCTCTCTGAGCCTGGTACTCACCACTGAAATGGTGACTCCACAGAAGAACTGGGTGTTGTGTAAATGGACCAAGTTTGAAGTGAGGATCGAAGAGACAGGTCAGCTTCAGTAAGCCAGTGATAGTGTGTTATATTTTTAGTCCACAGACAATTTTGCTTTTTCATTGTTTTGTGTCCCCGATAGGCTCATGTGTTTGAACACTTGGTCCCCAGTTGGTGGCGCTGTTTGGGAGGTCATGGAATCTTTAGGAGGTGGAGCCCTGCTAGAGGCAGGCTCTGAGTATTCAGAGCCTCACTGGGTTCCCGGGCTCTCCACTTCCTGTGTATAGATGAGATGCGATCAGCCACCTTCCTGCTCCAGCTGCCGTGCCTTCCCTGCTGTTATAGACATCCAGCTTTCTGGAACCATGAGGCGGAAAAGACTGTCTCTCTCTCAGTCTCTCTCTTTTTTTTCTTTTGAGACAGGGATTCCCTGTAGCCCCAGTTGACCTGAAACTTGCTACATAGTCTAGCCTGGCCTTAGTCTCATACAGATCCACCTGCCTCTGCCTCCAGAGGGTTGGGATTAAAGGTGTGTGCCACCATGAACAGCAAGATTGCTCCTTTTTAAGAGGGGTTGACCAAATGGATTTTTTAGACTATAAAACCAGGATAGAAACAAACAAACTAACAAACTGTACCAGGTAGGGACGGGCAGGAAGTGGGGATAATACACACCAGTACTAAGTGTAGTGCCTGGCATATCGTAAGTGCTCAATAAAACTTACCTATGACAACAGCAGTAGCCAACAATTCCAGGGACAACTTTAAGGAAGAGTGGATTCGAAAGGTTGATGATGGAAAGGCCTTAAGACATTACCAGGAAGAAGCCTTAGTCAGGCCTGGCGAGATGGCTCAGTGATTAAGAGCACTCACTGGCTGCTCTTGTGAGGACCTGGGTTCAGTTTCCAGCACCCACACAGTGGCTTACAACAGTCTGTAACTCCATTTTCAGGGATCCAATGCCTCTTACTGGTCCCCTAGGGCACCAGAACTCACATGGTACACTGTACACACACTACACATAAATAATTTTTTAAAAGATGTCTTGGGTAAGTGAGATAGCTCAGTGATTAAGGGTGCTTACTCCAAAGCTTGATGTCTTGAGTTTGATCCCCAAAACACACCTGGTAGAAGGAGAGAACCAACCCTCGCCGCTCCCCCAAACTGTCTTCTGCCCTCAACACGCACTTGTATGTTTATGTGCATCCACACAAATTAATTAATGTAAAATTTTTTTTCCAAAGTCTCCTTGCTTAATATGGTCCCTTGTTTTGACCTTGTAATTGGGATGACAGTCACTTTTTATTAGTTGCAAAAGCTTCGATTTTTCAGGTGTGAGGTTAATTGGCAAATTTGGCGTGCTACAACTTCCCCTCATGTACCTGAGATGCGGGTAGTTAACCTTCTGGGTCTGGAGTGCCTTATGAGTCCTCTGTCTTCCTGGCTTCTGCTTGCTGTCATCATCTTTCCACACCACCTGCCCCATCGGGTTTGACACATTACCATGACTATGTGGATAGAGACAAAGCAAGCCCTGTCTGGTGCAGCAGGACAAAGCTGCCTTTCTCTTCTGACTCTGAGATAGATGTCCCCAGGAAACCAATGGGTACCATGAGGCTCAGGGCTCATGCTTCTGAACTTTAGGGGGCCGTGTGAAAGACCTGTGCCTGTGGTGGCCTGTGAAGCAGGGAAAGAAAAACAAAACCAGAATGGATACATGTTCTGTTTCTTGCCTAAATAATGTAACACTTTACTAACTAGTTAATGGCAATTAACAACTCACAATCCTATATAAATTATGCTTGATTTGTGGTTACATTTTAATGATTTTTATTTAATTTTTCTCTTACATCATTAAAAATTTATTTTTTGACAATTTCATATATATATATATATATGTCCAATGCAGCTTCTTAAAATATTATATTAAAAATTATATGTGTGTCTGTGTATGGATTTGTGCACATGAATGCGGTGCCGGAGTCACAGACAGCTCTGAGTTGCTTGGTGGGAGTGCTGGGAATCGAACTCAGGTCCTCTGGAAGAGCAACACATGCTCTTAACCACTGAGCCATCTCTCCAGCCCCTATCTAATGTATCTTGATCATATCCACCCCATTCCCCTCCTGACTCTCCTCAGCCCCATCCCCTCCCACTTTCATGTTCCTTTTTTAAATTAAAATTTTGTATTTGTTTACTTATCTATAATTATTTACTTTTATTTTATGTGTTGTGGCTGCATGTGTGTAAGTGCACCGGTTTTGTGCAAAGCCAGAAGAGGGCGTCAACTCCCTTGGAACTAGAGTTATGGATGGATGTCAGCTGCCAAGTGGGTGCTGGGAACCGAACCCAGGTTCTCTGTAAGAGTGCTCTTAACCACTGAACTATCTCTTCAGCTCATACACTCTTAAAAAATAATAACTCACTAAGTCCAGTTAGAGCTACCCATATGCACATAAAGTAAAACTAGACATTAAAATTATTTATTTATATTTTTAATAAAGGTTTTTTATTATTTTAAATTGTGTGCACAAGTGCAATTGCCTGTGGAGGCTAGGGGGAGGGTGTCAGATCCCCTGGAGCTACAGTTACAGGCAGTTGTGAGCTTCCCTATGTGGGTGCTGGGAACCAAACTCAGGGCCTCTGCAAGAGCAGCGAGCACTCTTAACTGTGTTGACATCTCATGAGCTTTCCTCCCTGCCTCTTCTTGATATGTGTGTGTGCGCGTGTGCACATGAGCGTGTGTGTTCAGGTGTGCATGTGTAGACTAGAGGCTGATGTTGGTGTCATCCACCTTGGTTTTCCAGGCGGGGTCTCTCACTGAACGGGAGCTCATCAGCCCAGTTGGCTGGCTGGCCACTGAGCCCCAGGGGGACCCTGTCTCCGCCTTCCCAGCGCTGGGGTTGCAGACTCACACCGCCACGCCCAGCTTTTGATTCCGGTTCTAAAGATGGAACTCAGGCCCTTGTGATTATGTGGCAAGCACTTTACCTCCTGAATGATCTCTCCAGGTCCCTGGGTATTTAAGAAAATTTAAAAGTGATGGTGCCTGAACTTTTCTAGGGTTGGAAAGACTTAGTCACATATCCATCTTGCTCCTGTCCCCTGCAAGGTGGTGAGCAGGTGCTTGGTGTTTGCAACTGTTTCAGCAACTCAGGTGCTGAGGACTGAGTTAACTTGCATAGAGGATTCAGCCTCCATGCAGATGCTCAAACTAGTGCTGCCGTCTCGCCCACTGTGCCTGGGGTTACAGTACAGTATTTCTGAATCTGAGAACAGTGGTTTTTCAGTGTTTGCAGATTTAGGGTGCTCCTGGTGGAGTTATTAGAAATGAATATTGGGAAAGGTGTGATCTCTTTTTCTCCTCTCGAGTTAAAAAGAAGTTATACTGCAGGCCACGAGTATGTCCCTATGGCTGAATAATTAAAACAAGTTCTGGTAGCCTAGCAGAACTCAAATATGACTCATTATGACTGATAGCAACCGTGACCATTGACTGAGGGCTCAGCCTGTGCTAGGCCCTGTTAGAGGGTCCCTTCCTCCATGAGTTAGTTAAGCAGACAGAGTAGGGAGAAAGATCGGAGTTCAAATCCTCATCTTACCTCCTAGAAGCAAGTATGTCTTCAGGTCAGCCTCACCACCTGTTACTGCTTGTCAGTGAGGCTGAGCTGGGAATGAAACGCCCCACATGTGCACAATACTCTGCCTGAGGATGGCAGGTGGTCACGTGATGATATTAACTTCTATCATTTTGCTCTGTAATCTTTCCAGAGGCCCTCTGAGGTGCATATTAAAGACTTTTGGCCCATTTCATATGGTGAACCTCTAAAATATAGATGCCTGCAACACTTAATTTCATTCCCTTTTACAGTATTGGATGCAGTGGGTTTGGGAATGGGGAGCAAGATTTGCCATTTACCCACAGGAAACTGAATGCATATATCATATTCCTCAGAAATGAATGAGCTGGGCCTGTTGGACTGGTGAGATGGCTCAAAGGGTAAAGGTTCTTGCTGCCAAGCCTGAGGACCTGAGTTCATTCCCAGGACCCACATGGTAGAAGGAGAGAATTGACTTCTGAAAGCTGACCTCTGACTTCTATACACATAGACATCACGGCATGCATGCACCCATGCACATAAACACACAATAAATGAATACAAACTTAAAAGATAAAGTTGAAAAATTTGCAGGGCAATTGTATAAAGTTAGACATGTATATTGCATAGGTAACGGAAGTTTAACTGAACTGGGAAAACACAAGAATTCACACTAGGAATTTCCTATCTGGGTGCGGTGGTACAAGTCTGTAGTACTGGTTACTTGGGAAGCTGAGGGAGGAGAATCCCAAGTTCAAGGCCAGTCTTAGCTCCACAATGATTTCAAGACCAACTTGGACAACTTATCAAGACCCTGTCTCAAACCAAAATATAAAGAAGTTAGTTCAGAGGTAGAGTGCTTGCCCAGCTTCTGTCCCTAGTACAGGAGAAACGTAGGGGTTCCCTATGCACAGACGTAAGGGAAAGTTGCTGAGGGGTGCACAAGACGTGTTGGGGATGCTGATTTCTTAGGTAGCTGCTGGGGACGTTTGCTATTCTGGGGGACTTTTAAGAAAGACAGCCAAGCAGGTAAAGTCACTTCAAACTTGCACCCTTTTTCCAGGGTAGTTGGCACAGGAGCCTCAGGGGTTCCTCCTCCCTTCTCCCTTACAGCCCTGCGCTACAGATGTCTGGCTTTACATGCTCTGGGAATCCAAACTTAGGTCCTTAACTTGAGCAATACGCACCTTACTCACTGACTGCTGCTTCCCCAGCCCTTTCCTGGGTTCTTCAATTTTCCTGGATCCATACTTTCCCTCCACCAGCTTACTAGTGGTGACCTCCTTAGGCCCTCTCTGACAAGACCGTCAGCTGATTGGCCTCATATGAAGCTTCGGGCCTTAGGTTCGGTGTCAGTTTTTTCTACCTGTTTAATCCTGGTTCACCTCCAAATACTCTGATGACTCTTGGGCATGTGAGGAGTAAGAAGCAGCGGCTGTTTTTATTGGCATCGTCACAGGAAGGGGACCAGCCTCAGACAGGTCGCCATAGGCATCGGGTCCTCCACCCCATCCCAACATATTATAAATGTGACATTTTATCAAATGTGAAAAGCGTGGAGCCAAGTAGGGTTTGGTTCCCATCTTTGGTTCATGGCTGAGGCAGGGACATTTATTTCAGTACAAGTTTTTATTTTATTTTATCATTTACATGTGTGTGAGCTTCGGCTACCTGTATATATGCAGAGGTCAGAAGAAGGCATCGGGCCCTCAGAGATGGAGTTACAAGGCATTTTGGGGACACCTGGCTTGTTACATGGGTGCTGGGATCCAAACTCTGGTCCTCGTGATTGTGCAGCAAGTGCTCTTAATCACTGAGCCAGCTATCCAGTTCCCAAAATACAAGCTTTGTGTCACCTGGCAGCCTTCAGAAAATGAAGACCCAGAGACAAGACACCTTGAGTGTTTTCTTTTTCCTTTTTTAAAAAATATTTATTTATTTTTATGTGTATGAGTATTATGCCTGCATGTGTATAAGTGCTCCCGTGTCACGCAGTGCCTGAGGAAGACAGAAGGGGCGTAGGATCCCCTGGAGCCGGAATGATGGACAGTTGTTAGGTGTCATGTGAGTGCTAGGATTTGAACCCAGGTCTTCTGCAAAAACAGTCAGTGCTCTTAACTGCTGTGCCATTTCTCCAGCTCCCCTCTTTCTTTTTTGAGGCTTGAATTTGCTTTGTAGTTGAAGAGGACTTTGAATTCCTGATCCTCTTGTTTCTATCTCCCAAGTGCTGAGATTACTGGCATGCACGTGGCCAGTTCTGTTTTTTTGCAAAAGAACACAGAAACACCTGGACTTTCCTATGGAGGCCAGGTAACTGCCAGTTCTAAAGCTAGCATCCAGAAATTATGGAAGGAACCTGATTCAGCGCCCAGTTCCACTACTGCTTGGGGTCTGGAGTCTTGAGGCATTCTTGTTTGTTTCCTGTGCTGTGTTTTCTCCCTGCTTCACAGATAGGGAAACGGTGACTCAGCATATTGTTTATCTACCACACTATACCGAATGCATCCCAGACACGTCAGCTTTCACCAGCCAACATCACCTCATGTAGCTTCTGACAGGATTTCAGTTAGGTGGCTGTGGTTGAGGGTTCATCATGACTATTGTCAGAAGGTAGAAGGGGTACCCATTGTTTGAAGAAGAACTCCTTCTGCAGGCTGGAGAAATGGCTCAGCCATCAAGAACATGAGCTGTTCTTGCAGAGGCCTTAAGTTTGGTTCCTAGTTCACAGTCCCTGTACCTCCAGTTCCAGGGTATCCGGCGCCCTCTGGTAGCTGCCACAGGCACTGCACTCATGTGTGCATACATTAGCACACACATGCACACACATGCAGTAAATCTTAAAGTAAGCTTCTGCATTGGTGCCCTCACATTGATGACTGGAGGTCTTGGTTCCTTGTCTTGTGACCTTTTCCATAGAGCTATAGTGGCCCTCACGACTGGTGTTACTAGACAGAGAGGAGCAGAGACCATGACAGATGCTGCAGCCCCTTTTATGATCCAGTCTTTGAAGGTGGCACTCTCAAACAGCAGAACTTGAACCTAACTCTTACATAAAGCTATGCCTCCATAAGAGTAGACATAAAGTGAAGTACAAATTCCAAGACCCAAAGCTCCGTGGGGCTGCCCATCACAGGAAAAGCAGAGACTGAAGGTGCCTCCTAGAAAGTTCTCCTGTGCTCTAGGATGAGGGCCAGCAGTGCCTCTTTGGACCGTGGTCTCTTCATCCACTGAGCAAAGGTAAGGACATTTTCATACATGGGAATGTAAGTGGGGAGCAGATGAGACAGGCACTCGCCTCAGGAGCTGGAGAGAGTTGATACTCAAAGGACCATTGTAGAGTGAATTTAGCTGAAATTTCTCTCTGTATTTTGCTATTTGCTCATTCAGCAGCAAGACCACCCTCCGGCCAATAGGGGCTGGAGGAGGAGGAGGGAGAAAAAGTAGGAAATGCTTGGGAAGCTCCATGAGCTGGGAGTCAGAAAGCTGAGGGAGGAAGGCAGGGACGTATGGTAGACCGATCAGAGAAGCCATGCGGGAGGCCCCCCACCCCAGGAGAAGTGCCATGGCCACCCTCCGGAGAGGTGGCATTCCAGGCTCCCGTGGCAGCAGCATACGGTGTGAGTGGACGAACTTGGGAGCAGGACTTGGTGTGGACTTGCCAAAAGCAGTTGCCATCTTGCCAGGGAGTACAGAACAGAGAGCTGGGGGTACTGGCTTCTTCTCACGATCCTAGGGCATCTTCCCGCCGCTCCACGCAACTACTCCTTTGTAAGTAAACTCAAATAAACTCCAATTCTTCTAACTAAAGGGCATTTTCTCCTTTCTGTTCAGCCGAATTGGGACCAGGGGGTGGGACCAAATCCCACCCACCTAGGCACAGGATAATTCACACTACAATCTTACACCTGGGCATACACCTGCCCCTTATGATGCCTGTTCCTGTTTTCCGTGATTCCAGATGTCTGTGTGACTTAGAAGTTGTTTGACCGGTCTGCTTTCTTTCAGATGAGTGACCTCCACTGTGTAACCTCCGTGGTCCCTTTCTGCTCTACTGGTCTACTCACACTGTCTCATTGGACACACATGAACACCAACACTGTTCACTTTAAAAATTTTTTTACTTTAAAAAAATCATATGGATGGGTTGGGGAGACAGCTCAGCAGTTTAGAGCACTGGCTGCTCTTGCAGAGGACCATAGTTCAGTTCCCAGCACCCACATGGTAGCTAATGACTGTAACTCCAGTTCCAGGGGATCCAACACCCTCTTCTGACCTCCACAGACCTTGCACACATGTGGTGCACTTACATATAAGCAGGCAAAACATCCATACACAAAAAATGAAATGAAATTAATTTAAATCATATGTATGTGGATTGGTGCCTGTGAGCTCAGTGCCTGTGGAAGCCAGAGAGGGTGTTGGATCCCCTGGACCTGGAGTTCCAGACAGTTGTGAGCCACCTGACATGGGTGCCAGGAACTGAACTTAGATCCTCTGGAAAAGCAACAAGCGCTCTTAACCACCGAGCCGTCTCTCCAGCCCCACACTAATCACGTCTGCTTGCTGCAGAATGCTTCGTAATAGTTGCAGGGCATTAACAGAAGGCAAATGACTTGTTCAAAGGCTTTCTTTTTAAAATGCAGGGACTGAGCAACATATTTATGTACATAATTACCTTTTTCCCTAAGAGAACATGTTAAAAAGCTAGTGGTGATTTCTCTTGCCTCCCGCTGGCACAGTTTTATGTTAATAAGGCAGACTAAATAGGATCACAGAAAGGAGAGGCACCTGGTTATGCAACTGCTTCTTAATCACTTACCTAACCTAAGTGTCTGAGACTCTGGCAGTTTCCGCAGCCCTGGTGGATGCTTGCCTGTACTCTCTGTGGCACTGACCAAGAAAGTACTTCCTGTGTGTGACTTTTGGTCAAATTCTTCCACAGCCACAGACTAGATTCTTTTCGCTTCTTTCTTTAGTCGCCTTCCTCCCCAGAGCCCAGCTGGTCTCTCAGACGCAGCATTGCTCTTTCTGAGCTTATTGTTGATTTTAGAGTTAATCAGAAAAGCACTTCCCTTTCAAGATACTTTCCTGATCTAAAACCCTTGGTGGCTCTCTATCGCCCGGGTATTAAGTGCAGACTCCTTATCTTTCTTGGGGAGCCGGTGTCTGGGCTTGCTGTCTCACCTCCCCACTCCCCACCCTGTGCCTGGACATTTGCTGCTCTGTGTTAATTTCCTGTTTCCCAGACTTTTCCCTCTCCCTTTTCTTTTCCTGTTTTTCAGCAGCAAAACCAAATTTTCAGGGCTCTTTTCCTACCTTTATGAGTGTGCACATGTGTGTGTGTGTTTGCCTATGTGTGTGTGCGTGTGTGTAGGTCAGGAGACAACTTGCAAGGGTCAGTTTTTTCCTACCATGTGGACTGAACTCAAGTCATCAGGTTTGTCAAGAAGCATCTTTACCTGCTGAATCATCTCATTGGTTATCAATTGGTGTTTTAAGACAAGGTCTCACTATGTAGCCCAGGCTAACCTTAAGCTTGTAATTCTCCTGCTTCAGTCTCCCAAGTGAGGCTATAAGCATGCACTACCATGACTGGCTTCCAGTCAGAGTATGAACTCCTTGTGGATTTATCTCTGTATAACCAAGTGATGAATTTTACCACTGACTTAACTTTTCTTTCCTCTCTCTGATAATTTGGCCATGTGACTTTGTACTGACCTGTTCGGTCAGTGTCTGCTACCTTCTACCAGTGTGTATGTGTGTGTGTTTTGAGACAAGGTCTCATTATGTAGCCTTGGCTGGCTCAGAATGCTCTGTGGAGACCATGCTTGTTTCAAACTCACAGATATCTCCCCCTGACTCTGCCTCCCCAGTTCTGGGATTAAAGGTGTACCACCATACCTGACTGTACTAGCAGGGTTTAAGAAAAAAATAAATAAACAAAAAACCCAAGTTAATAAAAATCTGCAACATGAAATAAGCACAGAAGTCTTCAGAACTGAGTGTGGCGCACGCGTGTGATCCTACAGAACTGAGTGTGGCGCACGCGTGTGATCCTACAGAACTGAGTGTGGCGCACGCGTGTGATCCTACAGAACTGAGTGTGGCGCACGCGTGTGATCCTACAGAACTGAGTGTAGGCACGCGTGTGATCCTACAGAACTGAGTGTGGCGCATACGTGTGATCCTACAGAACTGAGTGTGGGCACGCGCGATCCTACCACCGGGAGGTAAGGAAGGAGAGCCAGGAGTTCAAGGTTATCCTCAGCCTTATAGCAAGTTTGGAGCCAGCCTGGGCTATAGGAAACCCTATCTCAAATCTTGTTCACCAAAAATAAATAAAATAAATGAGAGAGAGAGAGAGAAAGTTATCTGAAAAGATGCATTCTGCAAGCGTCTAGCATTTTTCTGTAGAGTATACTTCAAAGTATTACAGCTTTGGGGACACTATTCTCCACCTTGCTGACTTTGATTCAAGCACAGCTCTGGCTTTGGCTTTGACAAGAGCCAGGTGGTGTGATGGTGATGCTGGTCCTAGGAGCTCAAGAGAACCTGGAGGACCTGTAAGAGAAAGCAGGCTTTATGAACTTGATCTGCATATGCACCAGTGATTGAAGATCATTGGCTGACACTACTGCCATTCAGGATGTTTGTTTCCTAGCGATAATTACAGTTAGGAATCCAGGGGCCGGTAGTGTATGCTGCCCAGAGTAGCTTCTTGGGGAATGTTTATTGAAGTGAATGAGCAAACTCACGATTGTGCCTTGGGGAGCGCTCCTGTTCTCAAGGTTAATTGTTTGTTTCATTAATTAGGAGTTCTGTTTCCAAAGGAGATGTTGACTCGTTAGGATGTGTGGGGAGCTGGCTTCTCAGATGCTGGGGCTCCAGTCTTGGGAAAGGGCCACCAGTGAGAAGCAGGTGAACGCTTTCCTTTCAACCACTGGTCAGACACAAGGCGAACAGTGACAGGAGAAAGCAATCAGGACCCTCCCTCCCTCCCTCTCTCCCTCCCTCTCTCCCTCTCTCCCTTCCTCTCTCCTCCTTTCCTTCTCTCCCTCCCTCTCTCCTCCTTTCCTTCCCTCCCTCCTTCTCTCTTCCACCTCCCCTCTTTCCTCTTCCTCCCCTCTCCTCCCCTCTCCTCCCTTCCTCTTCCTCCTCCCTCCCGTCCCTCTTTGTCTCCTTACTCTTCCCTCCTCTCTCCTCCCCTTCCTTAATTCGGACCCTGGACTGTGTAAGAGTAGAGAGCATGAGCTGAGCCCCAACACGCGTGCATTCTCTCTCTGCTCTTGACTGTGGACATGATGTGATTAGCTGTTTTAAATTCCTGTCTTCTTGACCTCCCTGCAGTGAAGGACTGTCACCTGGAATTGTGATCTAAAATCAGCCTTTCTCCCTGGGTTGCTTTTTATCTGGGTATTCTGTCATAACAACAGAAATGAAACTAGGACATAGTACATTTCAATTTGGAGGTTAAAATTTCTTTTAAAATATTTTATTATTTTTATTTTATGTGTATATTTTATTTTATGTGTATTGCTTGCATGTAGGTCGGTGTGCTCTTGTGCAGTGCTGGAGGAGGTCAGAAAAGGGTGCTGGATCCTCTGGAACTGGAGTTATGGAAGGTTGTTAGCAACCATGTGGGTGCTAGGAATCGAACCCTGGTCCTCTGCAAGAGCAGTCAGTGCTCTTAACCACTGACCCATCTCTCCAGTCCCCAGTTTCCTCTTTCTTAAATGGGCATCTGCTCACCCTATAGTTTAGATATTTCCCATGGTTCCCTAGGATGCTTGGGAACCACGAGAAGTTTCTTAACGTGACTTTTAAGGCTTTGATGGCAGCTCTCACATGCTCTCTGTTCTAACTGAGTCGTACGCTCTTCCATGCGTTCCCTCAGTGCTCTCTGGCCTTTGCATGTGATGTTCTTTTTCTCTGAACTCCCCTTCTTCTCTTCCTTTTCCTGTATATTCTCTAGCACCGATACATCCTCTGAGGAGCCTTCCCAGATTTCTCCAGTAGGTGTCAGGTGCTCCTCCCCGAGGCTCTCAGAGTCCACCTGCGCTCCTCTTTCTGTCACTGACCACAGATCCTGATGTTTGTTCACTGTGTATCCAGTCCCTAGAGCCTGGTTAGGATGTGTTGAATAAATTATAGTCCACACCCCAAGTCAGGCCTCCAGCTGGAATCTTGTTTAGAAGCATCTCAGTGGCAGGAAGCGGACCTGCGGCTTCCTGGAAAGTCGGTCTCCGTGCCAGTCTGACACAGTGCCCCATGTCCTGGTACCATGGTGACTGAGTAGTTAGCATCCTTCCAAGATGTCTGCTGACCCCTGGAAACAGTTGTTCTTTCTTTTTTTGCATCCTTGTTTGAAATTTACATGGTTTCTAGTGTGCTTAGTGTCAGCTCAGGTTGTTTCTACAGTCTATAAAGACCCCCTGCTCCGCTTCCTCCTCTCTGTTCGTTTGGCTTGCTAGACTCTAGCTCTATTAACTCCAGCTTCTCTCTGTTCCTACCGCAGGGACTTTGCACCTGCCATTCCTTCCCCCGCTCCAGTTCAAATAGTTCTTCCTCAAGAAGCTCTCTTGGAATTCTCTAAAGGGTGACCACCAGGATCTGTGGTCAGTGACAGAGAGAGGAGCGCGGGTGGACTCTGAGAGCCTCGGGGAGGAGCACCTGACACCTACTGGAGAAATCTGGGAAGGCTCCTCAGAGGATGTATCGGTGCTAGAGAATATACAGGAAAAGGAAGAGAAGAAGGGGAGTTCAGAGAAAAAGAACATCACATGCAAAGGCCAGAGAGCACTGAGGGAACGCATGGAAGAGCGTACGACTCAGTTAGAACAGAGAGCATGTGAGAGCTGCCATCAAAGCCTTAAAAGTCACGTTAAGAAACTTCTCGTGGTTCCCAAGCATCCTAGGGAACCGTGGGAAATCTCTAAAGTGCCCCTGTTTTCCACTACTGTGTGTGTGCGTGTGTGCGTGTGTGTGCGTGCGCGTGTGGGTGCATGTGCACTGGTATGTGGTAGATAACAACCTTGAGTGTTCTGGGGAGACACCACATACTCACATCTACTCATCCCAGATAAAGAACCCACAACAGACCAAAGCAGTGATTTCACCAAAGTTCTAATTGCTGAACTGAGGTTTTGCTGGCATTACTTACAGGAGCAGGAATGACGTGAATGCAGCTGCCTCACTGAAGCCCACTCCAGCGATGGTGATCAACTCATGAAGGCCGCAGTCCTGCAACTCCGCAGGACTGGCCAGCAGCTGGTCTGGGCAAAGCTTCCTCCTTCAGCAGTTGTTCCTGGCCTCCGTAACCTTGGGGAGCTCTCAGTTTTCTCAAACATCTGACGTTTGTTCACCTCCTGTCTTGGTTGATCTTGATTGTCAATTTGACACACCTAAGAAGAGGGGAGCACAGCTGAGGAAGTCCCTCCATCCGGCTGGCCCATGGCATGTCTGTGGGGCATGTTTTTAGTTGATGTAGGAGGTCTCAGCCCAATGTGGGTGGTGCCCTCCCTGGGCGCCACCTGGGCTGTATAAGAAAACAGCTGAGTCAGCCAGGGAAGCGAGTCATTTCTCCATGGTCTCTGCTTCAGCTCCTGCCTCCAGGGAGGGAGTTCCTGTCCTGACTTCCCTCGGTGACATGGAAGTGTAAGTCAACCCCCGCCCCCTGCAAACCTGCTTGTGGTTTATGGTGTTAATCACAGCAACAGAAAGCAGATTGGATCTCATGACCTCCCCCTTCTTCCTCTCTCCTGGAGGGATGTTTTGAGGAAATTGCTATGCAAAGTGTTCCTTGGGTGTTTTCCACCTTGTTTTTTGAGGCAGGGTCTCTTACTGGCCTGGAACTTGCCAAGTAGGCTGGCTGGCTGAGACCCAGGGATCCATCTGTCCTCGTCTCCCCAGCATTTGGATTACAGCCACACACCACCACACCTGGCTTCTTTTGCTGTGAGTTCTGGGGACTGAACTCAGTCCTCGTGGTTGCAAAGCACTTTACCAGCTGAGCCGTCTCCCCAGCCTGCCTTCATTGTCCCATTGCACGTCCAGCAGTGAGTCTGCGGACATCTCTAAGCATTCTTTCCCTCTTCTTAGTTTGCGGGTCAATTTTATGAATCCATTATGATGCCATATTTTCCATTTGGCAGGAGGGAGCCGAATCTTAGCTCCTTAGTTGAGTGAGTTTAGCCCTAACCCTAATTTCTAAAACCCCCACACAGTGTAGTATTCTTGATTCCCTGGTTTAGATACAAGAATTCCATTTTACAGACAGATGTCACTCCTATAGCGCTTGGATTCTTGCTCATCCTACCCAAGGTGCCTCGGATCATGGTTATGTTTTACTTTACCATGTAATTCTGACAAATAGAAAAACTGTTATGTAACTAATATTTTTTCTAGCTAGGAAGAAAAAAACCACAGAAAATATTAGAGTCCCCTTAATGAAATTAGCAAACTTTGGGCCAGTAACAGTCCCTCTGACCCCTTCATCTAAACAGATGTCCCTGTACATTGTCACATACAGGTGCATCTGCAAGAACCCTGGTTGTTTCTATCACTGTTCTCTGCTCCACAGTGTGGAATTCTTGGAACCATAATGAAGTCTATGAACTATAAAGACTCCTGTTAAAAAATAAAGCAAAGGAGGAGGCTGGAGAGATGTCTCAGTGGTTAAAAGCAGTGGCTACTCTTGCAGAGTATCTGGGTTCAGTTAGCTCCCGTATGGTGTTTAACAACCATCTATAACTCCAGTTCCAGGGGATCATAGCCCTCTTCTGACCTCCACAGGCATTACCTACAACATGGTGTAGGTGAAACACTCATACACATAAAATAAAAATAGACTAATTAAAAAAAGAAAGTGGCTATCAATCAATGGCCCAACACCAGTTTCATGACCAAATAACCACATCAGTGACCACGACATTGGTGCAGTAGTGGCACTTTTATCTTGGGGGCAATCAGCAGCTACCTAATTGGACTTAAAACCCACTCAATGGGAGGAAACTCATGTGTGTTACTGTGGTCATAGCTAAATATACATGGCTGAAGAGGTCATAGATCTTAGAGAAATCCCCAAGGTCGTCACATCTTTAGACTAATGTAACTTCTTACTAAGTGCAAAATATGTATCCTTTTATTAACAGGCAAATATCCCACTCACCATTTGTCAACGAAGCTTCTTTTACACCAGACGGAGACTACCACAGAGTACCACAACTGGTCAGACACAGACATTGTCTGTGAATTTCCCAAGCCTAAGCAGCATAACCTACAATGCAACCTCTACACCCAAGACTAACGCAACATAGAACAAGGGGTAAAGAGGACACTAATGAATCTCTCAGCTCTCACTAATGAAGCCCCCTCAGGCCACAGAGGGCCAGGAACAAAAGGTCACAAATGGCCAGAGTGGAGATTAGCAATCTGCAGAGTGTGGGTCCCAAGAGGGGCTCCTGTATTAGGTTTCACTCCCCCAGGGCTCAGGGGCCATTGCAGAAGAGAGTGTGAGTGTGGAAGGGCTATATAAAAGTGATTAAGATTGATTGAGATGTTCTGTACGAAATACACAAAAATTCAATAAAAACTATTCAATTAAAAAAAAAGAGAGAGAGTAAAGGGTTTGAGAGTGCTTGCTACTCTCGCAGAGGACCAGAGTTTGGCTCCCAGCACTCATGTTAGGCAGTTCACACTCACCTGCAACTCTAGCTCTAGGCCAGAAGAGGGCAACAGAGCTGCCATGTGGGTACCTGGAATTGAACCTGGCTCCTATGGAAGAACCCTTAACCCAGAGCCACCTTTCTAATCCCATCTACTTATGTTTTGAGACAAAGTCTTATATAGTCCAGACTGGCCTTGAACTTGCAAGATGACCTTAAACTCTTGATCTTCCTGCCTCTGTCTCTCAAGTGCTGGGATCACAGGGTTATGTCTCGATTCTTGGTCTTTTGTTTGTTTGCTTGTTTTGAGATTAGGCAGCTAGCCTGGGCTGACCTTGACAGACTTGTGATTCTCCTGCCTCAGACTCCAAGTGCTGGAGTTTTAGATGATCAACACCATACCTGGCTCCTATTTTTTTTTTTTTTAAAAGACAGAATCCTTGTAGGTCCAGGCTGGCCTGGAACTTGCAATCTTGCAATGTAAACCAGGTTGGCTTGGCTCTCATGGAGATCCGCTTGCCTCTGCCTCTTGTGTGCTGGGATTAAAAGCATGTGCTATCCTGCCCAGATTATTGGGGTTGTTATGCTGTTTTATACCAGGGAGAGAGAGAGTGATATGTGATTCTCTACAATAATATTCAGGCATCCTGGAGGATCTGGCGTATTGGAGGCATTGTCAGAAAACCCAAGCATGATTAAAAAGAGAAAATTGTGTTTCTTGTGTCTGGAGTCATGGCTCAGTGGTGGGGAGCTTGCTGAGCACACACGAGGGCCTGGGTTTGAGCTCTAATGCTGCACCAAGAAAGGAAATTTGTATTTCTCTGCAGTTAATTTTTTTCTTGGTACAGGTTCTGTCGTTTTGAAGAGCGTCTGGCAGACAGGGATCACTGGGGACGTGTGCTGTGGGGCAGGCTGGCCTCCGGCTCTGCAGCCATCTGGTGACCCTGGCGCTGCTTCTTGGCCCCCAGCGCTCACTCTTCAGCCCTACACCAGCCCTTCTCTCAGCCTCCTGCCACTTGGCCTCAGCTCTCTGCTCTGGCCACTGGAGAAGTGGTTTCCATGGTAACAGTTTGAGGGGCCAGGGCCAACTGCCAGAGGGAGGAAAGGAGGAAAGATGTCAGGCCAGTCAGTCCCTCTCAGGGACCCACTCTGCTCAGGGTGCTCCCCCCAGGTTCTGAGTAGAAAGTCTGTGCAGAGCATGGCAGTGAGGCTGGGGCTTGTCTGTCAGGACTTTTCATCCTAGGCCCTCCCTTCTTAGAGTCCTCGATCCCCAGAGGACTCTGGTGCCTTTAGAGATCTGATCTGATCTAAGAGATCTGATCTCATCAGCAAAAGCTCTGAGACTTCAAGCCACTTCTTCCATGTGCTGCTCGTAGAACTGGAATAAGTTATTTAACCTCTCTGGGTCTTGGTTTTATCACCTGTAAAGTGGGCTGTTTGGACACATGAAGGGAGACTGAGAAGCCCTGATGCAATGCAGCCCGCAGCTGCTCGGTAGAGTTTTGCCTCCATTATCTGCTGTTTGCCTGGGAAGACTGAGGCTGTGTCTTCTGGCAGTCTCCTACGAGCTTGGGCAAAAGTAGGTGGCATTTATCATTGCCTGTGGTGTGGCCAGTCTCACCCACAGAGCCTCCCCGCCTTCCCCATTCACCTGTCATTCATTTCTGCTAGCCATTTCCCCGGAGTGCCTTTTACAGGCTTACTGTCAGAGGGACAGAGGAATGCTTCCTCCCTCCTCTGCTAGAACAGTCCACTTTCTTCAGGTGGCCGGGGTGGAGAGGCAGGAGAACAAAGCTGAACTGCACCTCTGAGGCGGTTCATGTCATTGGCTTCCAAGGCTCCCTGGAGGAGGTACACATTTGAGTCTTCTCGTTTCCTTCTAAGGATGGTGCTGTGGCTCATGCACATTGTGACAAACTCAGACCTGACAGAGTGTATCGGGGTCCAGGGCACCCTTATTCCCGGAGGAGTTTCCATTTCCATGTAAATACACCGTCCAGCTTCCAGCCAGTCACATCAGGGACGCCCCCCACCTGCCCCACCTGTGAGCTGTGTGGAGGTTCTGGTGGAAGTCTTGGGGAAGATTGGATGGTGACATCAGGGGTGCACTATCCTGGAAATTTGTAGGTAAAGATGGAGAAGCCACGTAGAGAAGTCTACGTGGAAGGAGCAACAAGCATAAGTGAGAGTTGGAGGAAATGGACCAGCTAAGGGAGAAGACTGGCTGGACCCCTTCTGGGAGCCACCGGAGGCCTTAGATTGTGTGCAGGCTCGGGGGTGGGGGAGGGAGCTGGCATGATATAACTATTTTTTTTTTTATGGTATTTTTGAGACAGGGTCTCCCTGTAGTGCCAGCTGGCCTGGAACTTGCTATGTAGACCAGGCTTGCCCTAGTCTCATAGAGATCTGCCTATCTCTGCCTCCCCAGTACTGGGGTTAAAGGCATGTGCCACCATGCCCAGCTGTATTAATTTTTGAGACAGGGTCTCATTGTAACCCAGGCTGGCCTTGAACTGGCTATGAATGGTCTTGAACTCCTGATCCTTCTGCCTCCACCTCCCAAGTGCTGGGATTACAGACATAAGCTACCACACTCAGTTCTTGCAGCGCTAGGGATCAAACTCAGGACTTTTTGCATGCTGGACAGGTTCTCTGCCAACTGAGCTATGTTCCTAGCCTCTGTGAGTCACCTTCTAACAAGAGTCCCTGTGTGTGAGGAGATAGGGAAGGGCTACAAAAATGGTTCAGCAAGTAGAAGTGCCTCATGTGCAAGGCTGACAGCATGAGTTCGATTCCTGGAGCCTATGTAAAGATGGACGGAGAGAACCTAGTCTGGACAGTTGCCCTCGGGCCTCCACACACGCACACACACACGTACACACACACGCACGCACGCACACAGAGTCCCTGTTGAGGGGCATTAACAGCAGTGGGGGAAAGGACGGTGGCTTGGGTGGGTCACGGGTGAGAGCAGCGGGCTCTGTGTTCTTGACTGACCCCTGGGAGGAGAACGTCTCACCCAGCTCACACTTCTGGAACTTTCTCTGCTACTCATTCCTTGGCCTTTACTGATGGTTTGAAAACTGGGCTGAGCGGACGGATGCACATGTACTAAGCTGCACATAACGAACGCGACTGATCACAATCCAGAGGGGTCCTGGGGACTCTAATCTCTGGAATGAAAGATGTTGAGATACTTCTCAATAATGTCTCACGGGCACAGCCTAACCAAGTGCTCAGGGTGTTTATCTCAGGGAGTTGATCAAGAATTCAAGATCATCCTCAGCTACATATCAAGTTCAGGACCAGCCTGGGCTACATGAGACCCTGTCACAACCAAACCAAACCAAACCCCATATACATAATGTGTAGACTATTATCATCTCCATTTACTGCAGTGAAACCTGGTTGGGAGAAAATTTCTCCCAAGGGTACATTTGACAATGTCTGGAGATGATTTTTTGAGTCAGTGTCTCACCACGTAGTCCAGGCTGGCCTCACACTCACAGAGATCCACCTGATTCTGCCTTCTTAGTGCTGGGATTAAAGACATTGCACCACGCACTCAGCCTGGAGAACTTTTGATGGCTTCACATAATACTGGCATGTACAGGGTAGAAACCAAGACTGTTGCAAGATAGCCCACAATGCCAAAACGGCTCCCCATTCCCAGAATGACCTGGCTCTAAATGTCAGTAGCTCCTGCATTTGAGGAACCTGGGGTACAGAGAGGTTTAGTAACTTGTCCAAATGCACACAGCTCAGCAGTGTCTAAGAGGAGATTTGAACCTCTACAGCTTGGCTCCAGAGTCTGTGCACTTGGCCACAGCATTGTGCTGATTTACAGGTAAGGACTGAGAGGTTCAGGACACTGGCTCACCAGTTCCAAGTCTCTAGGCCAGGATGGAGACAGAGCTCACATATCTTTACTTCTTATTTAATGTATTACCCAGAAATCCCTAGCAGCCCCTCCATTCTCCAGATACCAGTGGAGAAATTAAATCCAGATTGGTCCACCCTCGAGTTAGCCATTTGTATGTTTGTGCATTTCGGATAGAATTCGTCCATCCATCCAGCACTTCCCAAGCACATGCCACGTGTCTGACAATGGAAACATAAGAGATGAGACATAGTTTCTGCCTCTTGGGCTTGATATCCAGCCTTGGGCTCATGTCAGTTTACATTCTGAACTAGGCTGTTTGCATCTGCACCTGACTGAGACTGGGTTTTTCCAGCAGCACGTGCTGACCTAAGGATGAGGGTTCAGAGGTTTCCTTAGGGGGTGATCACAGGTGAAGGTGTTGGGATGTAGGACAGGGACGCATAGGGGTTGGGTGAGAGCTATTCTTCTGACTAGCCTGTTGCTGCTGCTGAGGGTGATTGACACTCAGTCCTGCTGGGAAAGCACAGAGCACACAAGCCTGCTCATTACTCCACCAAAAGGATGAGGGAACTGCCATGTTTATCCACCAGTGCCCCTCGTGGGCGACATGAACTTTCTGTCATTTCTGCCCTTCCTATTAGTGGCCAAGAGGAAGCCCCCAGGCGCTTACAGGAACATCACTACCAAGTGATGAAGAGTGTAGATGAAGACCCGCAGTCCGCCACCTAGCCACAAACATTTATCCAGCATCTCATGACAGGGACTTTCAGATGTTGCCTCATTTTTTCTGAGTCTCGAATTCCACCAAAGATGCTCACATCTCCATCCTCAGTAGCTTCACCTCAGTCCTTCCTCATTGTCATCTATAGGTGAGATTGTATGTGTACATGTGTGCATGTAGAAGCCAGAGGTCCATGTTGAATATCTGCCTCAGTGATTCTCTACCTTGTTTTTAAAGACAGGATCTCTCACAAAATCCAGAACTCATCAGTTCGGCCAGACTGACTGGTCAGGGAGCCCTTGGCATGTGCCTTGTCTCTGCCTCTCCAGAGATAGGATTTTTGGTGGGACCACCACGCCCAGCTTTTTACATGGGTGCCAGGGGTCTGAACTCAGGTCCTCAGACTTGTGTGATGAATACTTTACTGATGAAGCATCTTTCGGCCCCTGTAGGTGAGTTATTCACAAGAAACTGACATGATTGCAGAAGAGGCCTGCTTTCCATTCTGAGAGCTAACTAGAAGGATAGTACCCTGAGGGGTACTGTTCCCTACAATGGAGGGAAGCAGAACGATGCCCTGGGGAGATCAAGTCATGATCCATATTGACTGGGCGCCTGGATCTAGCTCTACCTGAAACAAAAGGATTCTCCATATATGGAGGCAATAAATTCTCATTCTTATTTTTTAATTTTCAAAGCTGAGTTTCTGGCTGATACATCAGACATGCCAAGAGATGGTAAAACATAGCTTATGAGGTCTGGAGTTGGAAATGAAATTAGTAGACCAAACCATCAGGCAAAATTCATTTCAATGTCATGTATCGGCATGTGTCGGCATGTGTGAGCTCCTGACACGATTGAAGTCAAGAAGCTTGGTCTAAACCTCTGGCGGTTTTGCCCAATGATGCCCTCACCTCTATGGCCTTTTCTAGATTCTTTGCATTTAAATCACCCAGGCTCTCCATGTGTCTACTCAGTTTATTGCAGGAAGGCTTGTCCTCTGAAAAACAGGTTAAGTAGGGCAAAGAACACTTGAACTGTGTTTTAAGATGATTACAACTGGAAAACAATTCTGCAAGTGGCGCTTCAGCTAAATTAGAGTCTTGCTCTGGGGAACTGCTGGAGGGTACTTCAAAGTGGAGAGGACTCTCCTCTGAGATCCCCGTCTTTCCACTTTAGCTGGGGCTTGAGTGGCTGTCCTTGGGCATCACGTCATGTCTAGCCTGGATTTCACAGGATGTCTTTTGAGGATCTTCAGGGAATTGTTAAAAGATTGGGACCAGGGGTTGGGGAGATGGCTCACTTGGTAAAATGCTTGCTGTGCAAACGTTAAGACCTGAGTTTGGATCCCCAGAACCTATAAAAGGCTGGATATGGTGGCGCACGTGTGATCCCAGCACTAGGCGTGGCAACAGGAGGGTCCCCGGAGCTTGATGGCCAGCCGGTCAAGACAAATGCATGGGTTCCAGGCTCAGTGAGAGACTTTATCTCAAAAAAGCAGGTGGAGAGCAATTGAGGAGAATATCTGATATCAACTTCTGGTCTCTCCATGCATGTGAACACATCTGTGTATGTATTTGCACACACCATATGTGCATGCAACCGCCCCACACCACATACCACACATGCACACACAACATACCACACTCCACACTCACATACACACTACACACCACACATACACACCATACACACCATATTCTATACCACACACACATACATGCCACACACCACACATATACTACACACTACACATGCATACAGTCCACCCTCCCACATCATACCACATACCACGCACATATATACCACATCACATGCATCATATACACACATGCACATTATACAAACACACTATACACCACACACATCGCACACATCATACACACATATACACCACACACACATATACCCCCACACATATAAGATTGCACTTGCTTCTGGTAGCTACCTAATGTGGTGGACTCTCTTTGTGAATCTGAGTAGAGTCTTGGGTGGAGAGGCAGGTGGCAACTTTAGGATGGCCACTTTGTAGAAGAGTGCTGAGACACCAGGGCCTCCATCTCAGAGTCAGTCCCAGCCTTGGGACCAGGTTTTTTTTTTTTTTTTTTTTTTTTTTATTGATACCACCCATAAGGAAGCTAAAGCCAAAGTTTGCCTTGTGACTTGTTGTGAGGAATACACTTTGACAAAGGCTGGGGACATGACTCAGTCTGTAAAGTATTTTCCTTTTAGGCATGAGAACCCGAGTTCAGCACCCATGTAAAAAATGAGTGTGGTTCTGTGCTTATATAAGCCCAGTGTTGGGAGGCAGAGACAGGTGGATCTCTGGGGTTTGCTGGCCAGCCATCCCAGCCCAATAGGTGAGCTCCAGACCTGATGAGAAACCTTGTCTTCGAATGAAAAGGTGGACCACATTCCTGAGAAATGACACTTGAGGTTGTCTTCTAACTCCCACATGTGCACACACACCAGTGCACATGCCAGCACATACATAGACCACATACCCACAAAAGAATGCATGCCACTTAGCCTGAGGGCAGAGTTGGGGGTGCTATGCATCATGGGCGCACAGTAAGGGCTCAGTGAATAGTACCTGTTTGTTTCAAATGGTGGCCATTGTTTGGACACGTCCTTCCCACCCCATGAAGTGTTGGAAACTTTATCTCCAAATTCATTTACTGGTGATTGTTTTAGTTTCATTTCTGATGCTATGATAAAATACCCTGATGAAAAGCAACTTGACAGAGAAAGGGTTTCTTTCAGCTTACAATTCCAATTTAGAGTCTAGCATTGTGGGAGAGATCAAGACTGGAACTTCAAACAGCTCCATATCACATCTAGTCAAGAGCAGAGAGAAATGCATGCATGCATCCTCCTTTGGTTGCTTGCTTGTGCTTGGCTAAGTTTCTCCACTCGTGTACAGCTCAGGACCCTCTGCCTAGGGAATGGTACTGCCCACAGTGGGCTCAGTCTTCCCATGTCAGTTAACTTAGTTAAGACAATCTCCCATAGACAGGCTCACAGGCCAAGCCAGTGTAAGCAATGCCTCATTGAGATTCTCTTCCTAGGAGATTCTACATCATGCCAGTAGACAATTAAATCTAACTATTTCGGTGGTATTTAGAAGGTGATTATGGTTAGATGAGGTCACGAGAGTGTTCCCCCAGGGTGGCATTAGTGGGCTAATATGAAGAGGAAGAACATTTCAAGTTGGCACATTTCATCCTGTCCTTTGCTGTCTTTAGGATGCAGTGAGGACTCTTGTCAGATGCTGGCTCCTTGACACTAGACTTCCCATCCTTGACAGATGTGATAAATGCATTTTAAAAGGAGTTTCCCTGTCTGTGGATTGTCTGTGGTGTCCTGTCAGAGCAGCAGAAACCAGACTAAACAATCAGGCTACTTTCATTATGACATAAAATCCCGATTCAATTGGCTTAAACAACAAGAATTCATTATCACCAGCAACAGAGACTCTGGGGTTAATGTAGGGTCCTGGTTCCCTCCCTGAGGACCACCATCATTCATGTCGCCTGTCATCCCCATGTCTACAGTGTCATGGTGACAAGGTGGCTCTCTAATTCTGGATGTCATTTTCAGATACACTGCAATGTCAAGCCTCAGGAGAAGTTCAGTCTCCTCCTCCCAGAGTCTTATGCAGCTCCTGCTTCAACCGTACCAGCACTGGAATTAGACGTATATGAAAGCATGCTTGGTGACTTTGCATCTCTTTCTGTGTGTGTGTGTGTGCGTGTGTGTGTGTGTGTGTGTGTGTGTGCGCATTCATGGGTGTGCCTATGGAGGCCAGAGGTTGATGCCAAGTGTCCTCTTCCATTGATCTCCACATTATTATTATTATTATTGTTATCGCTATTGTTGTTGATGACAAGGTTACCTTATAACCCCAACTGGCCTGGAACTGGCCTTGATCTCACAGAGATCCTTCTGCCTCTGCTTCCTGAGTGCTGGGATTAAAGGTATGTGCCACTACACCTGGCCTGAGTTTTTCTCTTTTGCTAAGAGTTCCTACTGATAAATCTATTGCCTTATTAATCAATTCTTCTTTTTGAAAGATTTTAATTATGTATATCTGTATATGTCTGTGTGTGTATGTGCACATAAATGCAGGTGCCCATGGAGGCTAGAAGAGGTATTGGTTCCTCTAGACCTAGATCACAGGCAATTGTGAGCCACCTGACATGGGTTCTGGGAACAAAACTCAGGTCCTCTGCAAGAGGAGTCATCTCTCCAGCCCCTGTTAATCAGCTCTTGCCTGTTCTTTGTGTGTGTGCACCTATGCCATGATAGAGGTCAGAGAACAGCTTTGTGGAGTTGGTTCTCTCCATCTACCTTTAAGTGGGTTCTGAGGATTGACTCAGGTCATTAGGCTTGTGTGGTAAGTGTTTTACCCACCGAACCACCTCAACAGCCCACTTGTTTGTTGTTACACATGGAATTTGGGGACTTCATCCACTGGATGGTGGCTAACTCATTAATTAATTAATTAATTAATTAATTAATTAATTAATTCATGTCTGAGGCCTGTTTTTATCTGGCCCAGAATAGTGATGGGATGTCAAGAAGGAGGGTGCCCAGGTGAGTTGTAAACGAGTGAGTCAAGGCTTAAGTGAGCTAAGTCGAGTGCTTAGACTGTCGCTGGGCACACGGTAATGGCTTGATGAATGGTAACGGCCACTGCCATTACTCATTGCTATTGGTTTTCAGAATGTGAGACTTCCTCTGAGAAGGCTTAGGCTGTGTGTTTTCCTCACATCACAAAGCACATCTGAGAAATTGATGTAATTTTCTTCTGTGTTGAGAGAAATATATCTAGGATCATTGCAGATAACTTGGGGAACAGAGTTGAGGCAGATGAAGACAGTTGCTGCTAATGTTTCCCACTGCTGATTTTGTATTTGGGTTTAAAAAAAATTTATTCCAGGTGAGGCCACTGTCTAGACTGTAAACTACTCACATTCTTTCTTTTGGCTTAAGCTGATGACATACCTGTTTCCTATGAGTGTGTCATAAGCATTTGTTACAGCTGAGTAATATTTTGCTGCGTGCACAGTCCTTACTGATTCCCCCAGTTATTGGGCATTTACATTGTGGTCCACTTTTCTCTAGATGCACAGTGTACACAATGTTTTCCTTTTCCTTCTGCTGAGGTGACAGTGACATCTATTTATTCAAGATAAGGCTCTAAAGGCAGACCAAAGAAATGATTTTGTCCAAGCCTGGCTTGGTGAGCCAGTCTGTTTTCTGGGCTCATTTACAGGAGTGTGGGTGACTCCAAGGCAGCCTCATCTCTGAACAGTTCAGCCCCACATGGTGACCACTCAGGAAAGTTGCCTCCTGCCCAGCTCACAGGGGCTCCTCCAGAGAGCCTCCTCTTGCCACTGTATACAGCGTTCTAGCCCTGGGGAAGGGACTTATGAGTTATGAATCTTAGAATTTTCTGAGCCTCATAAGTTCTATAAACTTCTGGAAGCTCTAAGTTTCTTTAGTTTCCTGAGTCTTAGGAAACCCTCTTCTTTCTCTAAGAGGGGGCGTTTCAGTTTGGGGAAGATTGCTACACAACAAACGTCCCCAAGCATGGAATTTGATGACTCGGTAACTGTGATGGTTTGTTTTTTTCTAACAGAAGCTGAAAATTCATGTGTGGTCTTTGTATGTGCAATGCACAGATCTCAGTCTACACAGGCATAGACACATACATACATATAAACATACATATACATGTACATACACACCACAGATAGACACACACAAATCCATGTATACACATACATGTATACATCACACACACATAAACCATACAACACATATAACATATATACAACATATCACACCCACACCACACACATCACACACCACACCACACACACACACCACATTCACACCATAAAAAAACACACCACATTCACACCACACCACACACATGTACCACACATACCACACACACCACAAACACATTTCACATACACATGCACACCACATACACACACATCACATCACATACACAGAAAAGAAGTAGCTAGCATCTCTGCTTCAAAGGAGCGAATATGACTATTATTATGAAACAAAGTAGTAAAGAAATCATGACGTTTTAGGAAGTGGAGACTGCAGAGGGAACAGTGAAGTAAAAGCCGGACTGGTGGGCGAGATGCTTAGAGTCGGGACGCATGAAGACAGGTGGCATGTGAGTGAGGACCCGGCTTGGAGAAGAGTTGGCTGAGTGAAGAAAGGAACAGCATTTCAGGCAGAGGGAATAGGCTGCGTGGAGGCCCAGAGGCAGGAACCTCCTGCTGAGCAGGCAGGAGGGACTGTGGGAAGGGATGGGGCTGGCAAGGGAAAAGGGTCAGCTGGGCAGAGCCTTGCCAGCCACGGGGAAGCCAACAGCCACTATCCTAAGCAAAGCAGGGCATCCTTGGAAGACTTTGGCAGCAGAAAAATAAGACCTAATTTCCAAATTTTCTTTCATTTGAAGCAGTGTTGAATAGACTTCAGAGGACCAAGGGTAAAGGCAGGGAGGCCCACAAGGAAGCAGCTAGAATGATGGACAGAAAGAAGCAGGCTTAAGCCAAAGTGTTAGCTGGAGGCAGTAAGAAACTTCTGGATTCTGGGGATGCTTTGGTGAGCCAGTAAGACTTGCTGAAGGATGTGTGGCTTGTCATGACAATGGTCTGGAGAAAAGGGATGGATGCTAAGTATCTGATGAATAGTGATGGGAGGGGTCCACTGACTGACAGGATTCTTGCTGGGCCAGATTGCATCATCAGTCATTGACCCTAAGTCTCTGGGGCCTGGGGTCCCTCCACTCCAGCTCGGAGGAGGGAGGAGGGAGGAGGGAGGCGGATACCACCAGGAGCCACGTTGGCTCGGAATGTGCTGATAGCAGCCTCTGTTTGAATCTGCCACAAATCACCAAGTCCACAAATACTTTTTGTTTTATAGTTAATGCCTAAAATATTAATTAATCAATTAATTAATATGTGTGTGCACCACAGCATGTATGTGGTGGTCAAAGGACAATTTGCCGGATTTTTTTCTCTCCTTCTACCTTGTGGATTCAGGGAATCAAACTCAGGCCTTCAGGTTTGATCACAAGCAGCTTTACCCAGTGAGGCGTCTCAGCCCTATTTATATTATTTTTTGAAATTATCCCAAACTTACAGAAAAGCTGGGAGTAAGTGCTTCGGTTTTATTTAGTCTGAATCCTGGGAAAGTAATTACCACTGACTACACCTCAGCCCCACTTCCCGTAGATAGGGGCATTCTCCTGCTTAACCATGATGCCACTGTGGAAACAAGTTCCCACCACCAGCTCCCTGGTTCGGTCCTTCAGCCCTGAAGGATTTAGCCCAAAGGCCAAGATCACATTTACTAGTCATGTGTCTTTGATCTTCTTCAGGCTGGAAGGGTTTCTCAGCTGTTCTTTGACTTTCATGACCTTGCCCCTTTGAACGTCATAGGCCATCTGGGCTCCGTGTTCTGATGTTAAGATCAGGCTGTGCATCTTTCGAGGGGGCATCACAGAGAGATGCCGTTCCTGTTGCTGTCTCAGGACTTTGACTGTCTCATTACTGATGGTCCTTATTTCAGTCACGTGACAGAGCAGCATCTGCCGAGTAAGGGTGCCCCTCATTTCTATAAGGAGCTATTTGTGGGAGAGACCTTGAGGCTTTGAAACTATACTAGTCCTCCTTTAACTCTTATCGTCTACCTATCATCTATTTATCACTTATCTTCTATTTATCATGTATCTATATAAGTAGCTATTAATCATCTGTCTTTATCATCTATCTGCATATCTATGCATTTGTGTATGTATCTATCTATCATCTATCTATCCATCCATCCATCTATCATCTATCAATCAGCTATTTATCTATCTACCTCTATCTATCTATCTAATCATCATTGTCTATCTGTATATATGCATGTATGTATCTACTATCTATCATCTGTCTAGTCTTTCTCTTCCCCTTTCCTCTCTGCCTCCTTCTGGCACACACACACACACACACACACACACACACACACACACGCACACACACACACGATATTTCCTTTGCTCCAGTCCTGGTTCAGTCATTTCCCCCAAATCCCTGTTGCTCTGCAGTGGTACCTGGTGCTTTACAGCTGGGCTCTGGGTACTTGTCAGGCTCTTTGCAGCTGGGGTCTGTTGTGCACAGGCTCTCTAAGGACAGAGTAGGGGCTATGTACAGAGCACACACATGTCGTAGACACCTTTCTATCTCTGTCCATGGAAAAGCATAAAGCTGTAATTCCAAACCCATGTCACGGTCTATCCCAGTGCTCTCCTCTTGGTGTGTCACCCCACTCTAACATCCCTGGTGACTAACTTGGCTCCCAGCATGGTTTCTTATTTGATCTCTCTTCCTACCTATGGCCAGCCATCTTGGCTGCCCTGTGCTCTCCACCCACCAGATCTTCCCTGTCTTGCTCTTGGCCTCTCCCTGATAGCGAGAAGGCCTGTCTGCCAGGGAGGCAGAGGGAAGGAATCAAAGAGACGGAACCATGGAAACTCTGAGCTCCATGTTACAGACAGGGGGAGCAGGCTTGCTCAGTTAAGTAGGAGAGGCTTGAATCCTGCTAGCTCCAGCTCTGGTTCTGATTTAACCCCAAGCCTATGCTAATTCATGAACACAGAGAGGTTCTCTTGGGACCTGGTTCTGGCTAGAAGGAAGGGCGTGCTCTGATTACCTACCCATCCATTGGTGCATAAACAATAGGCTTCATATGAGATTTTCATATATATACGATCACATATTGACCATATTGACACTACCACCCTCTCTAGTCCTCCCCCAATCTCCCACTGGTCCCCCTTCTTACCCCAAATAGTCCTTTACTAGTTCCATGTCTTCTAAAAAAGATCTAGATTCTGCACCTGGAGAAAATGTGACATTTGCCTTTCTGAGTCTGAATGATTTCACTTAACATGATCATCTTCATATCCGAGATCCATCCATTTCCAGCAAGTGACATAACAGTTCTTTTTTATGACTGAATAATACTCCGTCTGTACTGAATTTTCTTTCCATTCTCCTGTTAGCAGGGATTGAGGCTGGTTCCATATTTGACCTTTGAGGATGTTGTGGCAAAGAGCATGGAGCGCTCTGGCCCTAGCTGACCTGGAATTTGCTATGTAGAAACCTCGATCCCACAGAGATCCACCTACCTCTGCCTCCTTAAAGGAATGGACTGCCACTCTAGAAACTCTGGGGAGCTTGTTTATGTTTCAGAAGGCAGTGTTTCATTCAGAAGGGGAACTAGTAATTATAAGTACAGGTGGCCACACCTATGGAAGGGATCTGACTGGTTCTGCCTCAGAGGCTGGTGCTGTCTTAGACAAAGATAGAGTGACTGGGGGCCCTAGCATTTTGTTTCCCTGTCTCCTTGGAATGTTCCATTGAAACTTGATGTGAGCCATTAATGGAGAATTACTTTGGAAGCACTTCTGTTAATTAAATGAAAATTCTTGGGTCAGTCTTGGTGGCTCACACCTGTAATCCTAACACTCAGTATGCTGGTGCTGGCAAGCTCCAAGCCTGGGCTACATGTACAGCCAGACTCTGTCTCAATGAACAAATCAAGCAACCAAAACAATAACAACAAAAAAACCACTCTTGGTTTCTGAAGCATTTTTGAACAAACCCCCCTCCTTCACAGGAGCCCAGTGCATTCTGGCCCATCAGCCTCCGAAGATAGGTCTGAAGATCATGAAGTCTTTGAGCACAAAGGCAGAGTCATTTTCTACTTCTTACACAAAGGAGGTGAAATTGGTTTTCTCTGACTGAGTTGGGCCGGCACCAGGACTTCAGTTGGGAGTAGACAGTTAACACTAAAAGCCAAAGCAGCCTCTGTGTTTACTTCTTGGTCCACAGAGTGGCTTTGGGTTTCCATTAACTTTTTATTTATTTGTTTCTTTGTTTGCCACGTTATCGAGCACTTACTGTGTTAGTAACTCTGTGTTAAGCTTTTTATTTACTGTGGAGGAGTGTTTCCCTGGCTTATCTCCCATTCAAAATACATTCTTGACTAATCATTTTCCCAATTAACTCTAACTTCTAAGAAACACAATGAGAGATGTCTTGGTATGCTGGGGTTATCCATCCATCCTGTGAAGAGAGTATTATTATTGTCATTTAGGTTATTTATGTGGATGTCTGTCCATCTGCCCTGTGTGTGGGGGTGCCCATGGAGGTCAGAAGAGGGAGTTGGATCTCCTGCAGATGGAATTATAGGTGGTCATGAGAAGCCTGATGTGGTTTCTGGGAAGTGAACTTGGGTCCTCTGGAAGAGCAGCAAGCCCTCTGAACTGTTGAGCCATTTCCCCAGTCCGAGAGAATATTATGATTTCCATCTGTAGAGAAGAAACCAAAGCTCAGAGAGGTCCTAATGTGCCTGTTTGCTCATGAAGAAATGGTGTTGGCTTCTGTATAAGCAAAAGAGAACTTCTGTCCCGCTGCTGATGGCAAGGGGCAGCACATATTTTCCAAACCAGGCCACATAGTAAATGTTTTAAGGCTACACAGCTGCTCCCACAGTTACTGAACTCCACCTTTGTAGCACTAGGGCCATAGCTAATATGTAAAAGAACAAACTCCCCTCCCTCACAGGAGCCCAGTGCATTCTGGGCCATCAGTCTCCAAAGATAGGTCTGACGATCATGAGGTCTTTGAGCAGGGTCATTTTCTACTCCTTACACAAAGGAGGTGAAATTGGCTTTCTCTGGCTGAGCTGGGCCAGCACCAGGGCTTCAGTTGGAAGTAGAGAGTTCACAGTAAAAGCCAAAAGCGCCACTGGGTTCCAAAAAGACTTTATTTTAAAAATCAGGTGGCAGGGCAGAGTTGACTCATGGTTTATGATTATCTACTTCCTTATGGTCTTGATGGCTATCAGCCATGGGGACTTGACTCCCTTGGCCTTTAGCTGCAGGGGTGTGCATGTGACATGGATGAGCCAATCAGACACTTGGATTCATAAGTTGATGATGAGAGAGATGAGGATTCTTTCCTCTGGGGTTCTAAGCTAGAAGGACGGGAGAACGGGAGGGAGAAGCCTGTCATGCAGAATGCATGGGGCAGAGACAAGGATGATCAAGATGGGGTGGCAGTAGAGAGTGGAAGGTAAGGAGAAAAGATTGGATAAGCTTCTGGAATTGAACATATGCCTATAGGTTCCCCGTACATCTGAGTATTCATTTATTTGCTTTACAAAGTTCGAATTGACTTCCTGTCATTTCAAAACAAGAGTCCAGACTTAGCACACTTCACTGTCTCAGATTCACTGTCACCTGCAGGCCCATTTTCTCCTATGTGATGAGATACATGGTTTCTGAACATGGTAGACACACATCTTTGAACTACCGAGAGAGAAAGACAGAGGAGAGGAGAGAGAGAGAGAGAGAGAGAGAGAGAGAGAGAGACCCCTTGATCCCTGCCTTAGTTACTTTCTCGTTGCTGTGATAAATTACTTGATGAAGGCAAGTTAAGGGAAAGGGGCTGATTTCAGCTCACAGTTCAAGGCGCAGTCCATCATGGAAGAGAAGTCAGGCAGCAGGAGCTGGAAGCGGCTGCTCACATTATGTCTGAAGTCACAAGAGAGCAGTGGATGGGTTCTGCTGCTCGGCTCCTCATCTCCATTTATACAGCCCAGAATCCCAGCTAGGGAATGAACACAATCAAGATGCTCCTCCACAGGCGTGCCCAGAGGCCCATCTCCCAGGTGAGTCTACATTCTACTGAGTCAGTGATCAACAGTAACCAGCACACTATTTAAAAATTATTTTTTTTCAGAGCTGGAGAGATGGTTCAGTGGTTAAGAGCACTGGCTGCTATTGTAGAGAACCTGGGTTTGAATCCCAGCACCCACATGGCAACTAACAACCATCCATAACTTCAGTTCCAGGGGATATGATGCTCTTCTCTGTTCTCCAAGGGCACTGCACAACACAAGTGCACCTACATACATGTGGGCATAACACACACAATTAAAAATAATTTATATTTTAATATGTATGAGTATTTTACCTGCATGTATGTAGACGTGCCACATGTGTGCAAACCTTTGGAGGTCAGAAGAGGGCATCAGATCCCCTGGAACTGGAGTAACAAATGGTTGTTGGTTGGCATGTGGGAGCTGGGAACCCAAGTTAGATCCTCTTCAAGAGTAGTCAGGTTTCTTAACTGCTGAGCCATCTCTTCAGCTTCCAGATGCTACTTTTAACAGAAAATCTCCTGGAAGAACTCAGATTGCTGAGTTTGGGTCACATGTTTGTCTTGCACACCCCTTTTGTTCAGACTTCTGCTGATCGAGTAGCCCCAGGTTAAAGACCTATCCCACGATTGGGAGATGAGTCGGGGAAGAAGTGTGTGCAGCATGGTTCATGAAATCTGCCCGCAGTTGGCAGAGTGAGAAATTCTTGAGCTGGGTCTTGAAGAACCTGTGTGGCGAGTTCCACAGATCCCAGTAGAGGCAGAGGTGAGGAGTGTGGAGGAAATGCTGGGGCTCATTGGGCTTAAGTGTGAATCACATGTGGAAAGATTAGGAGGAAATTAGCTTGGAGGTAAGGAAATTCAGAGAGGTGAGACCAGAAAGGAGGGAGGAAGCATGGTGCAAGGCACAGGGAGGGGCCCGGGGCCTGCTGGGAAGGCACTGAGGATGCACTGGAAAGGGAAGCAGGAAGCAGCTGATCAGATTCCCTGCCAAAAGCACATTGATGGAAGGACAAGATGGAGTACCTTGCTGGGGTGGGCAATGAGGAATTAAGGAATATTTGTTCCCGAGTAGGTGGAAGTGAGGGATGGGAACACATCTTCTGGAAGTGACCATTAAGGGGAAAAAACATCTCCTTTATGTTCTTTCTTAGAAGCCTGGAGAAATAGACAGAGTTTGGTTCTAGATAATTGCTGTCTTTACAACAAAGAAAACACGGAGAGGGGCTAGACCCTAGAGCAAGGGAAGGTGCCTTCTAGCTTGGGTTGGTGGCAGTAGATGGGCTGCACACTTGTCTCTACAGGAGACGGTGTTTTCAGCACTGTGAGGCGGAGAGCTCCATGCTCACCAACTGAGGTTTCAGCACTGTGGAGCTGACAGCACCGCACTCGCCAATGTACTAGCTCCTGTCTTCTCTGCTCTTGTGGCCCCTGGGCTCTCTTCCCGCCCAGAGCCCACACTGTTCTTGGCATGGGGAGCTGGAAGTGACCCTCTGTCTGTGGAGGAAGGCAGTTGGTGGGTAAGAACCCAGATTCCCCATGGTTCCCAGCTGTAGTTGTTTTCGGAGGCAACCAGCTTACCGCCAGACATGCTCAGTGTCTTTCCTTTCTTGCCCCAAGAGCACCTCCCCAGTTAACTGCACCCAAGTCCGCTTCTCAGGCGTGGTATGTGAGAGTCCCAAACTAAAGTGGCTCCCAATATGTAATCAGGAATGGCTTAGGTCCTGGGATCTGGCCTCATAGAATATGCATATACTAGGGATGTCAGGAAGGGGGATTAGAAACCTGGAGTGACAGGAGGATCAAGAGTTCAAGACCACCTGAGCTACCTAATGAAATCCTATCAAAATCAAACAAAGCAGCAGCAGTAATAACAAAGAAGTGAATTCTGCCAGGCGTGGTGATGCACACCTTTAATCCCAGCAAAGGCGCAGGCGGTTCCTCAGAGACTGAAGCCAGCCTGGCTCAGGTCATCTGGAGCTACAGGGAGACCCTGTCTAAAAAAAATACCAGAAACAAATTCTTATCTGGTGGTTCTTGAACCTCATATGACTCACAGCATTTGTACTTCCCAGATCTGAATCTTGGCTGCTTACTAGACATGGACAGAAGATCACTTGAGTCCTCTGTGTCTGTTTCCTATCTATAAAATAGAGATAGCTATCATCACTGTCTCTTAAACGTTATGAGGAACAAAGAGAGGCTTAGAACAGAGCTTGATGTGAGCACTGACATTCCATAGAATATTATTATTTGAAACAGGGTCAATCTCATTGTGTAGACCTAGCTGCCTGGAATTCGCTATGTAAACCAGGCTGGCCTCAAAGTCACAGAGATCCACCTGCCTCTTCCTTCAGAGTGCTGAGATTAAAGGCATATGCTACCATAATAAGTTAACATCCTATAAATTTACATCTTACTTCTCTCTCTCTCTATCCCCTCTTTCTTGTGCTCAAGGTTCTGTGTATGCTAGGCAAGAGTTCTACCTTCTGAATCACACTCTCAATCAGCCCCTACTACTGAGTGACCTTTCTTCAGTTTTCCTTTGTCCTTTGTCCAAGCTCACCTTCTCTGCTCAGAGTTTGGGGCTATAAGCAAAAATTTAATTGCACAAGGAGATTAGATTCAGTTTTGGAATCCAGTCCTGAAGTTAGTTAATGGAAGAAACATTATTGCATAATGAGCATGGCCACTGCTCACAGCTTAGCGATCAGATTTCATGAATCTACTTTGCTCCTACAATGTCTCCCTGACTCTTGTTCTTTCTTCATAGGGACTCGGGTGTCACAAAGGTAGGGAGCTATATGCTGGGCAATGAAGCTAGTGGATCAAGAGTCAAAGCATCAAGTTCCAATCTCTTCACCACATGCCAGACACACGAGTGGACATTTCCCACAATGACTCCAGCTGCTCTGAACCTTCACCTGCTCAGGGAGTTGTCTCTGCAGGTGCAGCCTTGGCTTCGATGGAAATGTAGGTCACTGATGGGAAATTATCTTGCTGCTGTTTCAGATAGAAATGGAACTTAATAGCTTCTGTGTTTTTTCTCTGCTGTGCACAGCCAGGGGTGTTTTAATGGTTGTTGGGAAGAGGGGGATGTGCCTGACAGCTTTGCCGGTTGGGTCCCTGTTTGATCTACTTGACTGGTGACTATGCTCTGAATTTTCTTATCTGAAGTTCTCAACACTGCAACCCGCCCCCCCCTCCACCAACCAGCCTGTGCTCCCTGTCTTGACACTGCTGGTTTGTGCCTCACCTGAAACCCCCTCCTGTCAGCACTACAGTCCAGTGGGTGGTTGGGGATGGATGTGAGAACTTGGCTACTTTACTGTTTCCTGTCACACCTAGGACTTGAGGGGCCAGGGGAGAAGCAGGGGCTTGCTTTTTCAGCTGCAAAATTCTTTCCGACAGAAGCAAACCCAAGGATAAATCACCACTTGAATGGCAGAGAGATGCCTGAATTAGATCTGAGTGCAGAAAGTACCCGCTCTTCATGGAAAGTTCTAGAAGGAGAATAGAGTCAGGAAGTGTCTCATTAATTTGTGTGAGTGTGCATGTATGCATGTTTGTGTGTGTGAGTGCAGGTGTATATGTACCATGATGTACATGTGGAGGTCAGAGGGCCACCTCAGGGCTCAGTCCTAGCCTTCTACCTTGTTTGAGGCAGAATCTCCTGTGGTCTTTCCACTGTACACTCCAAGTTGACTGGCCCATGAGCTTGTAGGGATTTTCCTGGTTCTGCCTCCTATCTTCCCACAGAAGCAGGGAGGTTGCATATGTATGCTACCAGGCCCAGTTCTGTATAGTTTTGGGGGATCAGAACCCAGGCTCCCATGCTTGCATGGAAAGTGCACTGAGTCATCTTCCCATCCTGTCACGGCATTTCTGTCTCACTCGACACCTGCACTCTACATACCTCCTGATACAAGGTGCTCTGTGCTTGTGGGTGGAGGCCCTGGGCTGTTTTTATTAAAATTCTTCCCACTGCACAGGTACATGGAGGTCTATAAAGGACTCTGTGGTGACCAGAGGTGCTTTTGGAAGAGGTCAAAATCCCTCTACCTAAATCTATCAAAGATAGTGCCATAGCAGATGATCAGAGAGTCTAAGTTGGTTGTTCAGGTTATTCACAGCTTAAGGGGAGAGATGAATGGAGATGAAGCCCAGTCATTCCTTTGTTTAGCATGTAGGTGGAATGAGATGCTGTAGGCATCACAAGGCCCACATGGTAATCCGATGGTGTTGTATGAGTCTGTGTCCTGTTGCTATAACCCAAAATACCTGAGGCAGAAAGCTTTATTTACTCATAGTTTTAGATGCTGAACTCTAAGATCAACTGGTCTCAGGTGAGGGGCCCCTTGGCTATATTCCAACGTGATCTCATGGTGGGAGCATGTATGAAAGGGACGCAGTAATCACATGCCTTGATAGGAAGTCCGAGAGATTCAGAAGTTAGGCTTACTACTTCTTATAAACAACTGGCTCTTGTGGGAACCAACTGGAACCCCACAAGAACTACGGGGTTCCTCCGATGGGGGAGGCCCTTGATGGCCTAACCACTTTCCACTTGGCTCAATCTCTTAAGGCCCAGTGCCTCTCAACTCTGTTACACTGGGCACCCAGCTTCCCACACACAGACCTTTGGTGGAAAACCCCATCTGAGCGACTGCAGCTGGCCACATTTTCTGGGATGGCAGCAGCTCAGGGTAGTGGTAGTTTGGGCTCAGCCACCTTTTAACTTTGTTGCTGCCTAACAGGAGTGCAGGACCTCTCCTGATGCAGCTGGAAAGGGGCTTCTTTGAAGTTCTCAGGTTATATAAAGGCCCTCGGCTGAAGGCCCTCAGCTGCCTCCTGAACATTGGGGACAAGAGAGGCTATACTTTATCTCTGCTGACCCTGTCCTGGGAACGTATTGAGATGGGGTTGAAAGTTTCACCTTGGGTTCCTGATCAGATCTCCGCGCTTTTCTTTAAGTGGGTCCTGCTGAAGGGCTGCAGGATTTCAGGACAACCTTCATCTGACAATAGTAGAAAGCTGTAAGCAGGAGGTTATTTGGAAAGAAAGAAAAAACAGAGACTCATCTCTCTTCTCTCTTAGTCCCCTTCTTGATCTGGGCTTTATTTCCTTAGTTTATTTTAAACACGACAAAACAAAGTCAGAAGTGGCTCCTCAGCTTTGTCACAGCAGAGACAGACGAAAGAGTTCTGAGCAGTGATGTCCCCAGGGGCGGCTTCCAAACCCGTGAAGTGGTATTGAGCTCTTGCTGCTCTAAAGAGATGACATCAGCAGAGCTGTCTTAGCCAAATCCCTTATCTCTCATCTCAGTTGATGCTGAAACCTCACAGGTCTTCACTTCATGTGTCCAAGGGTTTATTATTTGGTACCAGAACTTGTTATTTTTCTATTCAAGAAAATACCTTCCCCCTGCCCCCAATGAATTGCTTACCTCTAGAATTTTCTTGAGAGATACTATGTCTAGCTCCCAAAGGGCTGGGGCTTTTCTTCCAGGTTGTTTTTAAAGGTTCACAAAAGTCAAACTATAACATAGTAAGTATGGACCTGAGTTCTATCATCAGCACCCATATAAAAAGCTGCTTATGGTGGTACAAGTTTGTAGCTCAGTGCTAGGAAGGCAGAACCTGGAGGATCCCTGGGGTTACCTGGATTCTGTGAGCTCCGGGTCCCAGTGAGAGAACTTGTCGAGAAGAGTAAGGAGGATGGCTCCTGAGAAACAATACCCAAGGTTTACCTCTGGTTTCCACATGTGGGATGTGGTCCTTATGTTCCTGTGATGGCTGGTTTTAATTGTCAACCTGACACGGTCTAGAATCACCCGGGAAGGGAGTCTCCATGAGGGATTGTCTAGATCAGGGTGGCCTGTGGGCATGTCTATGGGGGACTGTCTTGATTACATTAATTAAGAGGGAAGATGAAGATGTGCCCATGTGGGTGACACCATTTCCTGGGCTCGGATCCTAGACTGCACAAATGTAAAGGAGGGCTGGGCACACACACACAATAGGCATTTGTTTTTTTTTGCTCTTGGCTGTGGATATGATGACACCAGCGGCTTCAGGTTTCTGCACAGGATGGGGAAGATAGTATCCACATTTCTCTGACACAAAATGACTTATGGAAGAAAGAATTTATTTTAGCTGACAATTCCAGATTACAATTCATCATACTGGGAAAGTCAAGGTAGCCTTGATCCCTCAGGCATCCTGCACATGAGGAGGACTGAGGACAGAGGCTTAAATGACCTGTTCAGAGTCAGAGGTGGTATTTGCATCTGGGTTGTCTTATGTAAAAAGTCTGTTTTTTACACTTCTGCTTTATTACTTCAAAGAGGGCAAAGGTTTCATTGGAGTATTTTTTTTTTTCCTGCAGGACCGTGACTCTAGGAGGTTTGATTTCCAGCTCTGTGTGTATCTGAAAGGTTGATCTCTTGGTGTGGGGATCTGTGTACTGTCTGTACACAATTGTAGTTTTTTGAGACAGAGACTCATATATCTCAGGGTGTCTTCAAACTTATTATAGCCAAGAATGATCTTCCTGCATCCACCTCCCAAGTGTTGGGATTAGACATGTGTATCACCTCACCTGGTTTATACAGTGCTGAGGATCAAATTCAGGGCTTCATGTATACTAGGCAAATGCTCTACCAACTGAGCTATATCCCAAGTCCTAAGACTACATTCCTGACAGTCTTCTCTGTGGATTATTTAATCAGAACTAACTGGGTCCTAACAAGAAAGCAGAAATGACTGTGAAGATTAAAAGTAGAGACTCAAAGGCAGGAACTGATTAAATAGGCCATGGTGGCTTAGGGTTGACTTGTCCCCCAGGCGTTCATGTGCCGGAAGCTGGATTTCCAGTGCAACCTCACTGAAGGGTGAACTTTTTTTAAAAGAAAAATTTATATGTGTGTCTGCTTATCTGCTTGTCTCTCTCTCTCTCTCTCTCTCTCTCTCTCTCTCTATATATATATATATATATATATATATATATATGTATATTAGTGTGTTCAGGGTTCTTGAGGCCAGAAAGCGTGTTGGGTCCCCTGGAATTGAAGTTGCTAGGGGTTGTGAGCTATAGGTGGTTGTGAGCTGTCCAATGGGTGCTGGGAACCGAGCCTGGGTCCATGCTCTTAACCACTGAGCTGTCTTTCCAGCTCCAGAGGTGGGCCCTTTAAGAGGCTGATGGGAGGCGATTAGCTCACTGAGACTCCATGGAAGCGATGGGATGGTTATGAATGACTAACTCATGGGAGTGGCACAGGGCTCATGCAATCTGAATTAATTTCTGCGATTGGGGAGAGGATGTTATGAAGTGAGGCCACACCCAGTGTTCTGTCCACTTTGTACAGAGCTGGCTCCCTTTCCATTCCTCTACAGTCAGATATATCTTACTAGACACTATACTCTGTGAGTTTCTAGCTAGAACTATGAACCAAACAAAACCTCTTTATTTTCCTAAAGAATATTATATGAAACCAAACATTTCCTGTGCCAACTGGGGACTTACTGATATATATAGTATATTAAAAAAATTAAATTGATAAAGCAGTCTGTCTCAGGTATTTTGTTATGGAAACACAAAACAGACCAAGATGAAGGGGGATGAAGGAACCCAGAGCTGACGGTGGCAGCAGGCTGTTCCTACCAGAGGCTGGTGTGATAGAGAAAAGAAGAGGTATTGGTAGGAAGTCAGAGCCAGGATGGCTTTCCCAGCAGGGGTGGGGCCCACAAAGGAGATGTGCTTCCCAGAGAGAGGAAGAAATATCTCAAGGATGTCCTGTTGTCTGAGCCAACGTCATCCTGGCTAGCAAGGGAGTCTGAGTGCCATAGAGCAGAGTGGGGACAGGTAGCTCTGAGAGAAAAGGGATCCTAGGCTTCCAAGAAATCCACTGAATGGTTCTGTACCAAGTCCTTCTCCACCAGCCTGCTTTGTCTTTCCTTGCTATGTGCAAGGCTAATTCCTCCTAATTGCTAACCACACAGGCGCCCAGGCTCTTGGCTGGGTCTCCTTACCAGAGCTCTCTTTCTTTTTCCTGACTCCACCCTGCCTCTTTCCTCAGCAGAGCAACACTCACAAATTCAGCTGCAATTTTGGTGTGATTTTGATTTCAAAATTGGATTCTGGCCTGCAATAATATCTTCAGATTCCTAGCCCTTCCTCTGGGACATCACTTTGTTCCCTCCTGTCGGCAGACAGATGGGAGCCCTGTGGAAGAAACCTGAAGAGGTGGGATGAAATTGCACAGGGCAGCCCTCTTTCTGCAGCCCTGAATTATTCAGGCACCTTAATGGCTTGCCTAGAGCCAGGCCTGTCTCCCGCCCAGAGAACGCTGTCCGCGGTGCTGAATATGACCTGAAATTCCCAGCTCTGCATGTGTGTTGGGAGAGAGCCTCAAGGCCCTGAGTTGTCCTTAGAGGCTGAGTGGACAAAGAGGACAGCTGGCAATCAGATGGCACTGGGAGGGAGGGAGTGAGATGGAGGAGGGAGGGGAGAAGGTACCTTGCCTGCCCTCCTGAGAGGGTATTCTCTGAGAGGCTTGAGGTTTTGATTTGTCCTGTGAGTTTTCTAGTACTTGGGCTGCAGCATGGCCTGGTGTGCTTTGATAGAACCTCACTGTAGATTCATAATGATGTGGTTCCTCTCTGTGGAAGAGCCCTGGACACCAGGCACCTGGGAAGGATGAATGACGCTTGGTAGAGTGGCTGCAGCATGAAAATGCCACCCCACAAAGCCCTCTGATAGAAAATAACTGCTTGCAGGAGTAGGATGGGTCCAAGTTCCTGTCAAAGATGATAGTGAAAACAAGCCAGGCCAGACACAAAGAGACCCAGTACTGAGAGTCAGGGCTTTAGCATTGGTAAGCCCCATGGGTGGAGCCTGACCCCAACTCCAATGACCCTGCACAGACTAGTTGATCTCGCCAGCCTCATTTTCCTCTTCTGTAAAATGGGAATGAAAATGATTTTAGGGCCATCAAGATGGGTCAGTGGGTAAGAGTACTTACTAACAAATCTGGTGACTCATATTTGATCCCTGGAACCCACAGTGGAAGGAGAAAATTGACTCTTGAGAAAGTTGTCCTCTGACCTCCACATGTATGCCCTGTCATGTGCATAAACATATACACCTAATAATAATAATAAAAAGAAAATAATTATTTATAGAGTGTCTGCTCAAACAGGGCACAATGCTTACATGACCCACAGTTAGGACCAATGAGGTGGACCCAGCAACCAGTGTTATTGTGATCAATTAGATAAACCTTAGAGTAAGTTTTCTTCTAGGAGACAGAGTCTGTACTGGGTTTCTTTGTAACTACTAGAATCCATCCTTAGACATTGAAATAAAAAGACAGTGATGGGGGCAGAAAGGAAGGATGCTTGATAGTTAACCTACCTCACATATCTTGGATCTGTGTTTGCTTTGTGTTTAACACAGAGATAACAGAACAAATTCAATCAACAATTCCAGGAGAAAAATCAATGCTCAGCGGTTTCCTGTTAGACAAAACAATTTCAGTCCTTCCTGCTTAGACTCACCTTCTGTTAAAAAACCTACAAGGTCTCAGTGTAGCCAGCTGTTTTTCCCCATTTTTGTGTGTTATATGTGTGTATACATGTTAGTATGAGTACACATGCACATGTGTATGTGTGTGTGAGTGTGGAGGCCAGAGGCTAATGACAGGTGTCTTCCTCTATCACTCTCCACCTTGTTTTTTGAGACAGGGTTTCTCACTGAACCCATAGCTCTCCAACTGGTTAGCCTAGCTGGCCAGCAAGCCCTAGAGATCCTCTGCCTCTCCAGTGCTGGGATTACAGGTGTATGTTGTTGCCCCCAGTTCTTATGTAGGTGCTAGTGATCCAAACTCAAGTCCTTATGTTTTCACAGCAAGTGCTTCACCACTGAGCTCCCTCCCCAGCCATCTCTCTGTGGAAAAGTCACCTGTATGTATTCAGGAGGCTGAATCTGGAGAGAAATGCAGGGCCTGATCATGAGGGTCTCAAAGACTATGCTAAGATCTTTGTATTTTTATTGTTTTATTATTATTATTGAGATATGATTTTGCTCTGACCCTAGGCTGGCCTCGTACTCACTATGTAGCCTAGGTTGGCCTTGAACTTAAGATCCTCCTGCTTCAACCTCCTGAATGCTGAGGTTACAAGGTGTGCACCAGCACTCCATCTAGGATTTATTCTTACTGGTTGGTTGAGTAATATGTTTGGCTTTGTTTCCTGGCAGATCATTGTCACTACCCAAATGTGACATCCTGCATTCTATCTTATTTTTGTCATTACAACGGGGATACAACTTCTAGACTAAACTTATGGGTTGTTCTTGACATCTAGTCAGACATCAACACCTATGAATGATACTAGGTGACATCAGGTTCTGTCATACATTGAATCTGGGCCAGTGTCTCTTACACATGAGCCAGAAAGACACTCCTTCCCTGGTCTGAGGCATTTCTTTGCAGATGATTGACAGTGTGAACACCCATTCCATAGGAACATTCTAGTGTGAATAGTCATGCTGCTTTCTAGTCTCAAATCCCAAGTGGACAAACAAATAGAGATGCTTAGAAATCACCAAAGTCTCCTAAGCTTCACCTTGGTTTTCTCAGAGATCAGAGCTTTGAAGGATCTAAATACATAGTGACACCCTTCAGTCATGTGCTCCCAAAACACTATGATGCTGACATGCTCTTTGAAGGACATGAAGTTCTCTGTGGGACTGAGAGATAGTCATTCCCCCTCACAGATAAGGGATTCTCAACCCAGGCCCATGCTCCATAGCATCTCCAAATGCCCCAGAATTATGTCAAAGTGTTAAGTATGTGAGGGTGTGAGGTGATTGTGTGTGTGTGTGCTGGTGTGAGTGTGACTCTGTACATGTGTGTGAGTATGTTTGTGCATGCATATGTGTGCATGTATGTATATGTGAGAATGAGTGAGAGTGTGCGAATGTGTGTGCATGTGTATGCTCATGTGTATGCAAGTGTGTACATGCATGAGAGTGAGAGTGTGTGAGTGTGTGTATGTGTGTGTTCGTATGAGTGTGTATGAGTGTGTATTCTTTTGGGGAGAAAGCCCATGTTTTCTCGCTGACTTTGAGGGACTGGCAGAGGACACGCTGTGATTGGAATCTATGTCACAGGATGATGGCTGTTAAGGCTCATCCAGTTTTCAAAGACTTTCCCATAATGCTTCTCTTTTTTTTGTCCATCTCAGAGTAATTAGTGGGAAAGCCCTGAATCTAGGGTGTTACTATTTCTGTGTGAAACGTTCCCTGCAGGCTCCTCTATCTGAACACTGGATCCCCAGCTGGTGGTGCAGTGGTTGGGAGGCTGTGGAGCCCTGGAGATAAAGGGCCTAGTTGGAGGACGTGCATCACTTGGAGGTGTGGCTTGAGAGTTAAAGCCCTCCTGTGGCCTGTTTCCCACAGGGAGCTCTCTGCTTCCTGAAGGGTGAGCTGTGCCATGCCCATGCCACTCTGCTCAGTCACCCTGACCAAGCTTTCCTACCACAGACCAGACCTCTAAACCCTGAGCCAAAATACGCCCCCACCACCATTTCTGTCAGGAATTCTGTCCTCACTGAAGAGAAAAGTAAGTTAAAACACAAAGAATGCTCAAAACATTTGTCAAATAAAAGTTGACATGGAGAAACTGACACTCAGAGAGATCTCAGTAATTAGTGTTTGATCAAGAGTCTGCAGACAGTAACACTGACAGAGACCTCACTTCAGACTTTTGTTACCTCCTCTGCATCTCTGCCACACTCCACCCAGCCTTCTTTTCCTCATGTAATTTGAAGCAGTCACAATTGTGTGTGTGTGATGTACATGTGCGTACATGAACACGTGTGTGGAGGCCAGAGGTTAGTTTTGGTGTCTTTCTCAATCTCTATCTGACATTTTGGGACAGGCTCTCAAACTGTACTTGGAGCTTACCGATTGTCCAGATGGGCTTGCTAGTGAGTCCTAGGATCCTCTTGCTTCTGCCTCTTTAGTGCTGGGACCATATGTATATCCTGCTGGGCTGAGCTTTTTATATCAGTGCTGTGGATCTGAACTCAGGTCTCAAGCTTGTGTGGTAGGCACTTTACCCACTGACCCATCTCCCTGACCTGCAGATACAGTTTTGTAGCAAATGAAGTCATGGCCCTGCATTTGCTGTGTCTGACTCAGATTAGTTCAGCAGTCTAGTTGTAAGAAGATAAATGTCCCTTGGCCACTGGGTAGGGAGACAATAGGGAGTGGTGGGAACTCTAGGGGTCAGGAAGACCCATATTCTGCTACTTAACTCCAAGCTGAGGTGGCAAATGGCTCCCTGTGCCAGAGCTGCCTTTGGATTTCCAAAGAATCCAGGAATCTGAATTATGGGATAAATTCTCTAGATTTATAATTATTGATAACAAATTCAAGTTTAAAACACTGAACATTTATATATACATATATACACATATATACAGCATTCAAATAACAAATATGTACATTTTTTAATAGTTTATATTTTGGACACTAGATAAAATAAAACTAAGGGCCAAATTCAGGCATTCATTTTGCTGATCTGTAAGCTGATTTTGGAGTGCCTAACATAGGCCTGTTTGATAACTGACAATTATTGATTATAAGATAGAAACCTGCATCGATGTGGGTCAGACATTTATCAGCTTCTCCCTGCAGTTTGAAATCACTCAGGACAAAGATACAGAAACACAGCCATGCCATAATGACAGGGAGGCCCATCTGCCTCTGGTCAATGTTGGTGTTCACCTTGGGCCTTTCAAAGGCATTCTGAGACAGGAAGAAGGACGCAGGGGGAGGAGGGGAGAGCTGCTCACAGCAGAGCCCTGAAAGCAGATAAGAAAACAAAGCCTGAGCGCAGGTCAGGGTCTTCGGCATGAAGTTGTGTTCTGTGAAGACTGAACTGCAAGAGGCCCAGCTCCTCAGGTGGAGGACTCTAGAAGGGGAGATGCCTCTTTTAAAAGGATATTTTCCTGTAGAATATTTCACTTCCAAAAGTGTGAGCTGCACAGCCGGGGGGGCGGCTGTCCTGTCTAACAGCATAGCGGGGGCGGGGGGGCTGTCCTGTCTAACAGCATAGCGGGGGGGGGCTGTCCTGTTTAACAGCATGGAGGGGGTGCTGTCCTGTCTAACAGCACAGCCATCAGCCTCGTAACAAACAGGATCTGTAGAAAGATGGAAAATACATGTTACTCAGTTTTCTGTTGCTGGACTGGGGAGATGGCTCGGCAGGCGAAGTGTTTGCCTCACAAACTTGAGGACCTGAGTCTGCATCCCCAGAATGCACAAAATGTCAGATGCAGTACATGTGTTTATCAGCTCAGTGTTCCTATGGCGATATGGGAGGCAGGGAGGAGGGGAATGGGAGAGTCTCTGGAAGCTTGTGGGCCAGCTAGCCTGGTGTACCCAGGAGTGAGCAAGATACCCTGCCTCAAACAAGATGGAAAGCAAGGACTGACACCGAGGCTGTCCTCTAACCTCTACATGTGTGTGCTTTGGCAGGCATGGAGCCACATTCTCATGCACACACACAAACACATAACACACACACACACACAGAGTTGAAAAAAGAAAGAAAATCAAGTTAAAGGAGAGAAGGTCATTTGTCTCATGGTTTCAGAAAACTCCAGCCCATTGTTGAGGCTTATAGCACATCATGGCAGAAGGATGAGGCATAGAAAGCTGCTCACTTGACTACAGCCAGGAAGCACCCCCCCGACACACACACACACACACACACACAGAGAGAGAGAGAGAGAGAGAGAGAGAGAGAGAGAGAGAGAGAGAGAGAGAAAGAGAGAGATCTCAGAAAGGGTTTGGATCCCAGTGTCCTCAAACCCATACTCTCAGTAACCTCACTTCCACCAGCCCCATGCCCTAAAGGTTCTATCACCTTCCAGAAGCACCAAAGGTTGGAACTAAGCCTTTGACACATGGGCTTTTGGGGAACATTTTAGGTCCAAACTACAATGATGATTAAGCAAAAGAGAGACGATGGAAACTCAAAACTTCACCTCTCAGAGACAGCAACTTCATCCTCCTTGCTTTTCTGTGATAGGGTCTTGCAGGCCATGTTGGCCTCAAGCTCCCTTTGTAGCCAAGCTGACCTTGAACTCCTGATCCTCCTGCCTCCTCCCCTGAGTGCTGGCATGCAGGTGTGCACTGCCACACCTAGTTTGCCAAGTTTTCTCTTGCACCATCTTTGGCCTAGACCACCATGTTGTTAACACCCAGGAATTTGGTCATCAAGTATGCTTTGTGGTCATCGAAGGATGAGTCAGTAACCCCAGTGAGCACCATTATGGCTCCATCCTGCCTTCCTGACCCCTGAGGCAGGCAAGGAATCATCTGTCTTGACACAGGATAAGTGAGATTTGGAAGGGACAAGATCCGGGCATACATGGTGCAGGCATTTGGATCTGCCCTTTGCTCACTGAGAACCTGGACAGCAGGCTGGCTTGATTCTGGCTCAGAGTTTAAAAATAAGAGCTAAATGCCGTCCTGTCAGGGCCCAGTGTTCAAATCTGCCACCCACAGCTCCCCTCCCTCCCTTCCCTCCCTCCCTCCTCATTTTTCTTTTGAGATAAGATCTCACGTATCCCAGGCTGGCGTCAAGCACACTGCGTGCTTTGAAGTCCTGATCCTCTTGCCTCTACCTCCTGTGGAGACCACAGACACATGCACCATGCTTGGTGACTTCAGCGACTTCTTAGTTTGTACTTCCGGTCTCCAGCAGTTCTGGGACCTGCCTACCAGCCTTCACCTTGGCTTTTGAGTAGTTCCGACACTGGAAGCAGAGGGTGTGAGCTTGATGCTGCTGTCACTCGGCTGGGTGACCCTGTCATGGGCTTGCACTTCTCTTGGGTCCTGCACACATCCATCTTGTCCACATGGCTGCGAGGCTCCTTTTTTTTTTTTTTTCAAAATCACTGTGACTTTGTCCAAATGCTTACCCTTGCACTTTGGATAAGTGCTCTCTGCCCTTCATCCACTCTGCTCTCTCTCCCCTCTCTCCCTTCCTTTCTTCTCTGTCTCTGTCTCTGTCTCTTTTCTCGCTCTCTCTCCCTTTCTTTATTAGCACATATTAGCTGTACACAGAGTTTTTTTGAAAGGTTTATTTATTTATCTGTTCCCGTGTGTATACGTATGTATTTGCCTGTGGATATGTGAGTGCAGGTCCCTGTGGAAGCCAGAAGAGAGCACTGAACCTCCTGTAGCTGGAGTTACATACGGTTGTCAGCCGCCTGACATGGGAGCTGGAACCAAACTCAGGTGCAAGAGCAGCAAGTGCTCTTAACTGCCGAGTCGGCTCTCTGGCCTCACAGGGGGGTTTGTACTGGCATTTCCATGTGTGCATTTCATGTATTTTCATCATGCTCCCCTCTGTGAACTTTTTTTTAACTCTCCTTCCTCCTCTTCCTCTTCATCTAGATATTGAACATATATCCACGTATTTATCAGTGTCTGTAATTCTTCCTTTGGAAAGTGTCTGTTCAGTTAATTTATGAATGAACTGATTTATTCTTTTGTGCTTTAATTACATATGCATATTCTGGATAAATTTCTTGTTCAGTGTGTGTCTGGTAAAGATTTCTCTGGTTCTGTAAACTCCCTCTCTACTTTGGTCATTTTTTTCCTTTGTTTTGCAGAGGCTTTTAAATTCCATGCAATGTCATTTGTCAATTCTTGCTCTTATTTTCCGGGCTGTTGGGGGTCCCATTCAGAATGCCCTTGCCTACGTCTACGTCTTAAAGTGTTTTTCTGTAGCAATCTTAGGCATTTGACCCATTTTGAACTGATTTTTGTACAGATTTTTCTTCTATATGTTTTCCCAGCAACACTTTTGTTTTTGTTTTAGTTAAGGTCTCATTCTGTACCCCAGGTTGTCCTGGAATTCATAGTATAGCCCAGGGTAGCCTTGAAATCATGGCAGTCTTCTCCCAGCTTCTTTGGTGGGATTAGTGTCAGTCACCAAGCCTCTCTAGCATCTCCTATTGCCTTGGCCTCATGGCCCCATTTGGCCTTTGTGCCCATGTCTGACTTCAGTCCTTTCCCCTTCCTCTGGCCCCTCTAGTCACAAGGTTCTGTTGCCCCCACTCTCTCCTCTTCTATTGCCCTTTCCTTTCCTCTTCAGAAATTGAAATATGTGTGCACTCTGTGTTCTCATTTGCTAAATTTTTGTGGCCTTCATCCATAGATAGAGCTTAGGGACATTCTTCCCATGACTGGTACTGGTATGTGTCTTCATCAAAATCTATAAGTCCAGGAGGATTGCCAAATGCCATTCCATTTTGGACTTCATTTGAAAAGGTTAACAGTTTTGAAAAAGAAAAAGAAAAATAGAATGTGTGCATTCCAGGGTAAACAAATTAATCCTTCTTTAAAGATTGGAGATATTGCCTTTCCAACAGAATGCAAGCCAGTCTCAGAGGCCCATCAATAAAGGAGCAAGTGTTGGGTAGATCGAGGGGAAATCAATTTTGAGGGGAAAAAATACACACAGATCTTTAAACTGAGTTCTGATTTCCACCTCCAGTCACAAGTCTGACTTTGTTCCTTGGCTCTGACCTTGATATTTATTCCAAGATTTCATTTCTGTGTGATCTTGGGAGGCAGGTGGATGTCTCCCCAATTTGTGAGGTGCTAGATGACACTGGTCCATGGGTGCTGTAACGGGTCCCCTTGGTGGTATGTTTAATATGCACAGACAATATATAGTATGTGTCTCACATGTCACAAGTGGCGTCTCAAAGGCCCACATTAGTAAGAATGAGTAAAGCGCAACCATCGGGGGTTCTGATTCAGAAATCACTGGTCTGTCCTCTCAGCTCATCCCTCTGACCTTGTGAGCAGTGTACCTGCCCTCCTGCATACAGAGAAGACAGCCAGCCAGAGCGTGGGGTTCAGACAATACCCCACCTCCTGGGGAAGAAGAGAGTCCCCACTCAGAAGAATGAGGCTCTGGGCAAGAGGTTACTTTTCCTTTCAAATGGTGGATTAACTTTTTTCTGTGTAAGCAGATCTTCTCTACCTCTCTTTCTTGGTTTCTATCTCTTTTGGTCTGTAAGCACTGCAGTCCTTACTCTGTGGAGGAGGCTGGTGGGATTCAGTTTGTAAGCATCACGGTCCTTACCTCTGCAGAGGAGACTGGTAAGATTAAGTCAATGACCTTTGTCATTCTGTCATGTATCTGGGTCTTGATTTTATAGTACTGTGCTTACCCTTCGTAATATTAATAGTGACAATGACATTGTGTAAGATTTTAAGAAACAACATAGAAGGGCATCTATGAATACTCTATAGCCAGCCTCATAGTTAATAATAGATACATGAATGCTTTTCCCCAAATACAAGAACAAGTCACTTGTGTTCCCTTTAGCCATGCCCAGCCAGCATCATATTTAAGGTGTTCCTTGGGGCATCAAGGTAAAGAAAAAGACCTACGGGGCCTGGAGAGTTGGCTCAGCGATTAAGAGCACTGACTGCCCTTTCAGCGGATCTGGGTTTGGTTCCCAGTACCCACATAATAGCTAACAACCAACCATAACTGCAGTTCTAGGGGTTCTAATATCCGCTTTTGGCGTCCACAGGAAACAGACATGCATGTGGTGCAGGCAAAGCACTTATATACATAAAATAAAAAGACCCACAGTTGTGAAAGAAAAAAAACAAAACAAAACAAAACCCCGACTTTTTATTTCCAGGCCATGGATGTAAAAATCCTTAAAGGGTCTATTGAAAGCCTAGAATTCATGAGATTGTAGTGAGGTTGTAGGATGTAAGGGATTGATAGAAACAATGTAACCGTCCTGGCATTTACTGACTGTAAATACTCCAGCTAGCATGTTGTCATTATAACAAAATACCTAAGACAATCAACTTACAAACAGGAAAGGATACTTCGTCTCATGGTTTCAGAGGTTTCTGTCCATGACTTTCTTCTTTTGAGATAAGGTCTCTGAACTTCTGGCCAACCAGCCTCTATTTCCCGAGTGCTGGGATTATTGGTGTGTACTGCCATGCTCAGTTTATGTGGTCCTGGCATATAAGGCTTCCTGTATGCAAAGTAAGCACTCTACCAACAGAGATATCCACTCTGTACTCTTGTTTTGAGACAGTCTCATGGAGTCCAAGCTGGCCTCAAACTCATTACATGGCTAAGGATGATCTTGAACCTCTGATCTACCTGCCTCCACTTCCTCAGGGCTGGGCTTGAAGCTACCGTCTATAGTTCCTGATGTCTAGTCTCCACTGTGAGAGCTGCATGCTCATAGCCACTTGGATGTCGCCCCCATCCCCAGTAACTCAACCTGGCCCACCCCAAGCCCATGGTTCCCCTTCTCCCTACAGAGAAGCTTCTCCATAGATGCGGTCTCCTGAGCTGCATCCTTGGGTACAAACCTTCCTTCTCCTTTTTAAAAATAGGTCCCAAGTCCATGTCAGTCACCATGGTCCAGAGAAGCAGAAGGAGGTGGAGTGGTGGACTAGGTGGAAAGGGGGTAGCATTTCATGTAGCCCAGGCTAGACTTGAACTTGCTATGTAGCCAAAGATGACCTTGAACTTCTGATCCTCCTGTCTCTGCCTCCTGAGTGCTGGTGTGTACCTCCACACAGGAAAGGAGCATGCAGGAAAGGTGAATTTTGAGCATGGAAGGGTAGTTGTGCTGTTGATACCAGTAAAGGGTCTGTGGATGGATGGGGACTGACTGAATACAGGGTGGGAAGTCAGAAAAGATCAAGCCTGGTGGCTTAAAATGTCTCAGAGAGGAGAGCGGATAGCTGCCTTCATCCTTCCAAAGGACATACACAGGACACAGGGGATGAGCTGCTCAGGGTACGGGAACCCACCTCAGTCTATCGGGGAGAGGGTGTCTCTGCTAACAGGAAGTCACGTGGCCTAGCCTATGGAAGGTGGGACATTGCCTAGCCTAATGGAGGCAGGGCTTAGCTTGTGGAAGGTGGGGATGGCTCAGCTTCTGGGAGGTGGGAGTAGCAGCCGCCTATGGAATGTAGGTCTGGCTTAGCCTATAGAAGGTAGGCGTGGCTTAGTCTATGGAAGGTGGGCTTGGCCTAGCCTAATGGGAGGTAGGTGTGGCTCACCTCTGAAGCTGGCCTTCACCAGCAGGTGCTGTCTGGAGACTTGTGATGTTCTGTCACTGGAGGAGGTTCAGCAGGGCTGGGAGAGTGTTTGCCAAGATCACAGGGAATGCTTTTAGTTCTGGACTGAGGAATGACAGACACTTCAAGATGTGGTCTAGGTGAATGCGTTCTGATGTCCTTTTCCATCCCGGAGGGCTGGCTGGCTTGTGGCTGGAGGCTACAAGCCAGAGAACAAAGATGAAACAGCTAAGGACTGTGGTGTTGAAGCCCAGAGAGGCAGGGAACCAGAGTCAGACTTAACATCTGGCATTCTGACAGTGTCTACTCAGAGCACACAGACCTGCGTCCCCATGTGGGCACTGTGATTAAAAGTCTCTCGGTGGCAACGTATGCTGATACTGTTGGCGAGAACTGGGCTTTGAGTTTTCCTTTCCCTACCACCTGTTTGGGCAGTAACAGCAAATTGGGGCCGGGGTAGTGGGCTCCACCAGGGATGAGTGCTGGAGCTTGGTCAGGCCCAGCCACTCCTTGAACAGCAACTACACTGCTTGGGTATATGGGAGACAGAAGTCCTGGTTGGCTTCAGATGAACTGGCTTCGACTTAGTGCTTTGTGCTTGGTCTCCTTTTCTTCTTCACAGACAAAAGTCAGACACTTAGATTTGAATATCTGAACCTGGCTCCATCCTGTTCCAACATGTTGTTTTGCCATGCATTTGACCGTCAGTGGTCTGACTTCAATGGTCTGACTTCAGGATGGATTATCTGCCCTGGACACCAGGGGAACTTGAGAGAGACTGAGCCGTAATAAGCTGCTTGTTATATTCCGAGATTGCCACACACATTTTGCAACAATTGCATTCTTTCAAACACTTTTCAAGTGTTATGCTAAAAATCTAGAGATAAGCACTATAAAAGAGAGAATACTTTGTATCATCTGGAGGTTGAATATAGCAGACTCAAAGTCACAACATCTTAAGTCTGGTGGTTTATTTCTCTCATCCAAGTCCTAACCTGGTCAGAACCTGTTTAGCTTTCCAGATCAGGCACGGTCAGGGTAGTATGGCTGAAGATGAGTAGATGGTTTATTTCTTGCTTAAATAAAAGCTCCAGCTAGGATGGAGTCTCTGATGAAATTGTCAGAGGCAGCTCCCCCATTATGTGTCTCTTTAAAAACCTGCATTTATTCAGTTGTGTGCATGCATGCTTGTATGTGGGTGTACATGAGTCATGGCATGTGTATGGGAGTCAGAGGACAACATGCAGAGTCGTTCTCTCCTTCCACATGTGGGTCCTGGGGAGTCAAACTCAAGTTCTCAGGCTTGGTAGTGAGTGCCTTTACCCATGGAGTTGCTGCCGACTCTCCTCCTGTGTACTCTGTCTTGAGTATTGCTCCTGATTCCAGAATCCAGCACGGTGCCTGACCACTCATGGAGGCCAGTTAAAAGGGGGAAAACAGGCAGGGTGGGGGCTTGATTCTTCTCTTTAAGGGCATGACTCAGGGATTGAAGGATCACACTGCTTGTGTCCCATTGGCTGGGATTAGCCCATATGTAGCTGCAAGGGACTCTGGGAAATGTAGTCTTCCCCCAGACCTCCATGTGTCCCCCTAAATATCTGATTCTCATGGAAAATGAGATTCCACAAAGTGGAATAGAAATCACAAGAGGAAAAGTCAAAATTTCTGCTACCTATTATGAGAGAATTCTTTCTAAAAAAGATTTATTTTTATGCATATGTGTGAGTGCATGCATATATGTATGAATGTATACCATGTGCATGCCTGGTGTGGAGGCCAGAGGTGTTGGATTTCCTGGAACTGGAGTTACAGGTGGTTGTGATCTTCCAGATGTGAGTGCTGGTAATCCAACCCAGATCCTCTGCAAGAGCAGCAATTGCTGTAACTCTGCTGCTGGGAGAGATCCTGAGGAACTTCCCAGAAAGAGTGAAACAGCTGTACTGGTTCTCAAAGTCTAATGATACAAGAAGCACAAGTCTGCTGATGGAATAAAGTTTTGTTTGTGCCACAGCAGTGATAAATATGAGGGTGATTTAGACCCATAAAAGAACCCGACTGTTGAACATATGCTTTGAAAGCCATAGGTGCTCAGGGAGAGCTTGATTCAAAGATGTGCATTTGGCTGGGCATGCACCTCGGTGAGTGGTAAAGCACTTGCTTCACAGGTGCTAAGGCCCTGGGGTCCATCCTGGTGCTGGAAAATGATGTGCTTTCTTTTTGCACTCTAATAAAAATGAAATTGGATCTTAAAACTCAAGCTTGTATTTTAGAGTAGGGGGGAACAATATGCCTTCCTTAGCCACTGTTTAAGATTTTTTTAATGTAGCAAAAGCATTTTTAGAATTTATAAAATAAGTAGTTGCACCCATCTACCCATCTATCTACCCATCCAGCCATTCATCCATCCATCCTTCCACCCACCATTATTCAATCAGTATAAACTGAGACTGTTTTATTGGGTGGATGGAAGACAGATATGGAACTTCCACTTTGGTGGGAGACACAGTCATGTGTTCGAGCGTCCTAATAGCCTAACGGTTGCTGTATTATGAAGCATTCTGTGCACTGAACGGCAGCGTGTCCTGGGAGAGTGGCAGGTGCTTCTGAGACCTCTCCCGCTTTCATTGGTGGGGTTGATGCAAAAGTACAAGTCTCATCTCAAAGGGGATAAGAGCTTATTCTGGAGCCAAATACAAGTCCAGGAACCCAAATTCAGGGTACCCCAAATGCCATGTTTTGATGTAAGAGTTTCATGAAGGTTTTATAGAACAAAGAAAAGTCATAAATCAAGACATTTTTCAAATACATTGGTGAAGACAGCAAATGAGAAATCACGGTTATAAGCCTCAGACACAGAAACAAAGGTGAGCAAAGGAGTGGCTATTTAGGGGGCTAAAGATAGCCCAAGATAAATGGTAATTAGGTTGTGGACCTACAACATTCCAAACTCCACAGTCACTGAAGTTCTAATCAGCTGATCAGCCTTGGCAGAGGCTTTGGCTTTAAGAAGCACTTTTTCTGGTAACTTTCATTCACAATGGGAACCATTTCCTTAGTACCAAAGGCATCATCCATCTTTGGAGAGCTGTCCCTTGGTTCTCATGTATGGCTCAGGGGGAAGTGCTTTGGAGTTCATGTGTTCTAGGAAGGACCCTCAACTAACAGCCATTGAGAGCCAAGGGACCGCTGTCACCTCATCACCTCTCAGGTGTGATAACGGTGTGGCGTCCCCATGCTGTGGAGTGGAGCCTTGCTAAACAGTGTCCCTCCACCGTATTCCTTCTCTTCCTCTCTTCCTCCCCACCCCCGCCCCCTTTGCGGATCACCTCCTGCTCTGACTTGGTCTGGCTTCTTTCCCCAAGGCTTCATAAGTAGAAGTCAGGGCTCTATGAAGAGACAGAGTCTAGAGGAGGAGTGCTGCCCTCAGAGGGCATTCAGGAAGGCCGCTTAGCACCTGCTTTGTTAATTCTCCTGAAAGCATTGTTATAAAAGGAGCAAGCCTGGCCCCTCCCCTGACTGGCATTCTAGCTGGTAATGAGATCTCTTGTTCTTACAAACATTTCTGTCACAGTGCCACATGTTGGCCTTCCCAAGAGCCCATCCTATTTTGGACTTTTAGCCTTTAAAACTGTGAACTAAATAAACATCTTCTTAATAAAATGACCAGGCTCCAGGTGTTGTGTTATAGTAATGGGAAATGGGCTGACCACACCTTCCAAACAAGTGGTTTATACCCACATCTTCATCTTCTGCTCTGCTTGTGAGGAAACTCCGCTTAAGGCCTCAGCTAGGCAGGTGGGACAGGTTTCAGGAAGAGATTTCCACGCAGAGCCTTGAATGCTGGGCAGAGGCTTGCTACGGGGAGAAGGGCAGTGCGTGGTCCAGAGAGCATCTCTCCAGACAGCATCCCTCCCAAGATTCTTTGCTGCATAGAGAAACTGGGTTCTCTTCGGGCCACGGGCCCTTTCTACTCCTGCTCCTTCTGCACTGAGAACAGTGGGTGGCTGTCAGAGGGGGACAGGCTCAGCTGTGTGAAGTGACTCAGGGACGGAGGTGAGGTCAGCAGGGAGGTCTGGGGCCATGGACTTGGGAGCTTCTCGGCAAGATGGGCTGGGTCCAGGCACAGTGGTACTCAGCTTGCTGCACCCCGGGGTGGAGGCCTCAGGAAGATGTGATTCAGGAGGACGAGCTGGAGAGCAGAGGGGGTCCCCTACCTTGGAGAAGCCACTGAGATATTAACAGGGAGCTAACGGCTTTGAATCCTATCTTTGCAACTCAGCTGTGCTGCTTAAGTAAGTTAATTAACTTCTTTGAGTTGCTTTCTCTTCCTCTTGTTCTTTCTTTTCTCTCCCCTTCCCTCCCCTCTCCTTCCATCCCATGGCTTCCCCTTCTCTTTCTTCCCCTCTTTTTTGAGACAGGATCTCCCCATACAGTTGTCATGTTTGAGTATGAAATATCTTCCTTATATGTTAAATGTTTGTTTCCAGCTGATGGCACTATTTTGGAAGTTTCTGGAACTTTTAGGAAGTGAGGCCTAGCTGGAGGGAATGGGTCTGAAGGTGGATCCTGGGAAATCACTTGTCTCTGACCCCTTCCTGTCTTGCTCTCTGTTTCCTGTTCCCCACAAGGTGAACAGTTACCTTCTGCTACTTGCTCCTGCTGCCCGAGCATATGAGAACAAATGACTGTGCATCGAATCCTGTGAGACGTGAGTCAGTACAGACTTTGACTGAGCTGTGGATGCCACGCCAGTCCAGGCTGGCCTTAAATTCCAGGTCCTCTGGCTGTTGCCTCCTGAGCACTGTTGAGCCCACAGGATGCACACCACACCCACCATCAGCTTTAAGACCTTAAACCCTGACAATGAAAATCAGTTTAGAGACATTCTGTTGAAGTCTCCCAATCCTTCTACAGGGACAGTATTAGGTTTGAGGCTCCAGCAGATATGGCCACACCTACCTGAAGTGGCTTTTCTTAAATCTGCTGTAGAGGAAATTGTATACCCTTATAGAGAGCCTGTCTGTGACTCTCTAACCCTCAACAGACTCCCCAGGTGCCTGGAATCCAGAATGACAGGTGACTTACTCAGGTGCCAGACGCCCAGTCAACAGAGGGCTAAAGCCGGTGCCACATTCCCCACTTTGAGGACAGGCTACACCTTAACTAAATGTGCTCACTCCCTGCTGCATCTTCCTTCCCACTCTCCTGCCACCCAGGATCACGGCCCACCAGGCTGCCTCTGTGCTGGGAACCACCATATATGGAGTTTCCCGTTCCTCTGAGTCCTACCTCCAAGAAAGGACATCTACTCTACTACATGAGCCCGAACCCTCCTCAGAGCCCTCATCATGCCGCTGTCTGTCCTTCTGTCCATGGCATCAACTCTTCTAATGAATCCCTTATATCAAAGGACAGTCTGCCTTATAGTCCCCTTGATCCCAAACCTGAGATTTTTCAGGTGTTTCTAGCTTACCTTATGGGTGAGAAAACTAGGGTCCCAGAAGATTGCATCACCTGTTCCGGGTCCTGTGACCATCCATGAGCTGGAATTGAAGCCCGGATCTGTCTGATTCAAAGCTTGTGCTTTTACCCAGCAATAGAGTGGCTGTCAGAGCAAATGAAGATGTACGGATACTGCTCAGTGCCGTCTGGCCTGTAATTGGCAGTTAATAAATTGTAGCAATTATGACATTCACCTTGGGTATTTGCATCCCAGAATGTGACCAGGTCTTTGGGGACATTTACATAGCAGGAAGAGGTTTTATATAGCCAATGTTGCCGATTTCCTCCCTGGGGGCATCGTGGTGTGAATGGCAAAGCCTTCCAGAGCTTCAAAACGGTAAGTGACCTCCCCAGACCCTGCACAGGACATTTTCCTCTTCTGGGCTGTTGGAACGAGAGTTGGGGTCAGCTCTGGGACTGGTTTCAAAGACAGAAGTTTGTCTTTAAACAAGTGAGGGTGTGTGTGTGGGGGGGTGTATAAGGAATTGATCAGAGGTGTTCATGCTGAATACATGGTTTGAGGGACCTATTGTGTGTGTGGAGGAGCTATGAGTCCATTTGCCTGTTCAAAGGCAATGCTGAGCACCTACTATGTCCCAAGCATTATGCTCTGTGCTGGTGATTTGGATGTGGAACCCTTAGGCAGCGTGTATGTAACAGGTTCACTATTCAGGCCGAACCCAGAGGACCAGAGAAACGGCAGCAGAGAGCAGAGCGCAGATGCAGGTCAACTAGGTCTTCACAGCAATGCTGGGGTGATGTTCTTCCCATTCTGCTCAAGAGGAAATGGAGGCACAGGCCTGTTTAGTGATTTGCCCAAAGCCATGTTATGAGCCCAAAGCTGGTGAGTGAAGGGGCTGGGTCCCCACTCTCCCACCTTACCCTTTCATGAGGATTATGGGTGTGGTGACTACAGAGATGACCAACTTGTCTCATGTGGCCAGGGGCTGCTGCAGTTTGAGCACTGAAAGTGTGCCAGACCTGCCACTCCTGGACAAACCTGGACTGTAGCCAGGATGGAAGGGTTTGGTTGAGCTTCATCAAAGGTGATGGAAGGACAGGTGGAATCACAAAAGGCAGGGAGTCAGGAGGCTCTTTCCTCTGTCCCCAGGAAGTCATTATGCGATCCAAGGACACAGTGCTCTGGCCTTGCCGGCTTCTTTCAGCCTCATCATATTAATGATGTTGAGATATCCCCTAAAGTCCTCAAGGACAGAAGCCAGAGTTTCCTTCTCATTAACGGCAGAAAACAAGAGAGATCGTGTCCCTCCCCCACACCCCAACTCCCCACCAAGAAGCAAAAAGGAGGACCCAGGCACAGTCAGAGACACATGAAGCCATGCTGGGGCTTGAAAACATCTTCAAGAATCCTGCCCTTCCTTTTCTTCCCTGCTCATCCTCAGACTTCTTCCCCACCCTTCCCTTCCACCTCCTCCCTCTGTAATGAGTATCTTGCGCAGGAATCTCTTTCTGTAACAGCACTGAGCACATAGTACGTTCTCAGTGTCTGTTGAGCGACTAACCAAAAGAGAAGCCACCAAAGATGGCATGTTAACTCACACAATTTCAAGTTCAAAACGATCTGTACACAGGTGGCAGCAATGAGCCTTTGTTGGTCAAGAGCCTTGTTTGTTGGGCGTTGTGCTGAGTGTAGTGGTACACACCTGTTTTCCCAGGACTCGGGAAGCTGAGGCAGGAGGAGAGTTCATTGCCAGCCTGGTCTACACAATGAGACTCTGTCTCAAACATAACTCTTCAGCTGCTGGTGAGATGACGACTTAGAGGGTAAAGGCATTTGCCACCAACCCTGATGACCTAAGTTTGATCCTTGGTGGAAGGAGAGAACTGACTCCCACAAGTTGTCCTCTGACCTCTACACACGTGCTGTGGCTGACCTGCACCCACATACATGCACATAAATATTTAAAATGTAGTGGCACATGCCTTTAATCCCAGCACTCAGGAGGTAGAGGTAGGTGGACCTTTGTGAGCTCCAGGCCAGCCTGGTGTACATAGTGAGTTCCACCTCTGCCAGGGCTACACAGTAAGGCTGTCTCAAAATACAACACAACAAAAGAATATACAAACAACCACAACCTCACAGTTCAGGCACAGGGCAGGAATATACATATGAGATTGCCCCAGGTGTTCAGGCTTACAGCTCGTCCTAGATAAGGACACCCGCTCCCTGCGATAACCCAGTTCTGATCTCACCCTCCCTACTGAAAGTTCAGCTTTTCTTTAAGTCTGGCCTAGGTCAAAAGGAGCCAGCTCTTCAGGGAGGACTCTCTCAGTTGAGGCTAGAGGATAGCAATGCAATGTCACCTTACCTCCCTCTATTCTTAGTGTGGGCTATTGATGGACAAACTGATGATCTATGACCTCAGTATAACTTTGTTCCGTGTGATAAATGTGTAAGTGTTAGCAAATGTATTTGACAAGAACTCTTTTCATTTAGACGTTTTTATTTATTGTTTTTATTTTATGTGTATGGGTATATTGTCTGCATGTGTGTAAGTGGACCCATGCTGTGCAAAGCTTGAGGAGGCTAGAAGAGGGTGTCGGGATCCCCTGGAACTGGTGTTACACACAGCTGTTAGCTGCCATGTGAGTGCTGGGAATCAAACCCAGGTCCTCTGGAAGAACAAGTGTTCTAAGCACTGGAGCCAACCACTCCAGTCCCTTCTTAATAAGTATGCTTGTTGATGTATACAGAAGTAACAGAACTTTGGAAACTTTTACTTGTATTCAATCATAGAAGCCACTCTGAGTTCAGCCTCAGGCTGAGAGAAGAGGAGGTAGACAAGCACAGAAAAGCACAGTCTGTGAGCACTTTGCAGAACTTTGCCTCTGGCAGTCGTGTTTCAGGAAGCTCCTGCTACCATGTGTCTTATCTGTTGAAATAGCTAAGATGGTACAGGCATCAGTATATTACTGGGAAGTGTCACAACCCCACACCTGCTTCTTTGTAAAATGCTGTTTAAAGTTCCTATAATAACTTAAGGGGCATGTATATATCTGTGCTGGACTTCGCAAATCCACCAATACGATCATTGCCAAGGGATGATGTGAAAAATCCCATAAAAACCTGCACATAGTTCTGGTTGGGGCTTCAGTTTCTCTGGAGCAGGTTAGTCCTGTCTGAGACCCGTGTGTAATAAAGAATAAAATCTCCTCCAAATCCTGAGCATGATTGAGTCTTCTCAATGGGCTGGATCAGTCTCAGGTTACTTCCCATAACACTATGACACTTGACGTTGATTTTTTGGGTGAGTGTGTGGGGTTTAGAAACCCTCAGATGCTACTCCAGCACTCTGAAAAAAAGTGGCTGGTTGGATCACTGTCTTAGCTTTCTATTGCTGTGATAAATTAAAAAAACAAACTTGGGGAGGAAAGGGTTTCTTTTTTCACATCTGCCTGGGGCACAGTTTGTTACTGAGAGAAGTCAGTGCTGGAACCTGGAGGCCCGAGCTGAAGCAGACCGTAGAGGAATGCTGCTTGCTGGCTTGTTCCTCTCGCTTGTACTCAGGCTCCTTCTTATACCACAAAGGAACACCTGCCTGGGGTGGCACCTCTCACAGTGGGCTGGGCCCTCCCATATCACCCAACAATCAAGAAAATGTCCCACAGAAATGGCCACAGTCCAACTCAATGGAAGAAATTCCTTGATTCAGATTCTCTCTACCCAGGTGTGACAAGTTGACAATGGAACTTATCCAACAAAATCATCCTAATAATGCCCACCTTGTGATTTTAATAGCCAAGGACTTACCTCACTGAACGCCAGGCTCTTAAGAGATGACCCATGACCCTTATTCTAGGCACTCACTGGAGTGATTGTCCCCACGGAGGCCGGAAGTGCTGCGTTCCACCAGTTTGTGCTGAAATTTCCTTTTCTATTCTATGTCTTAGATAAATTTTAGTTCTTTCCTTGAAAGGTGTTATCAATTGGAATTAAAACACACTAATGTACATGCACCAACACAAATACACACACACACACACACACACATGCACACATGTAATTTACTTAGACCCTCATTTTCTATTCTTTTTTTTTTTAAAGTTGTTTTGGGCCTCTGTGTGCTGTGTAGCAATTTCCTTAAAGATAAACCTTTTGTCTTGGAGGGGAGTTGGTAAACAACGGGATGCTCTAAAGGGAGGCGAAACACTCCATCCTGTAGGGAAGCTCTTTAAACTCAGAAAATAAATAACACAATAGCTTCAGGAAGTCCCTGAAACTGGACAGATTGACTAGACCTCTCCCTCCCTAAGCATAGATAAGCCCTAAGGTCTGCTGCGAGTGACTCTCAGATCAACTGAGATGCCTGGGAGAGGCAGAGACCAAGTAAATGGCCTCCAGAGACTCTTGAATCTGTGGAGCTGCCTGAAAGTCATGCAGTGAGTTCCAGGTTTCCTGCTGGGGTGGGCTTTGGTGATACAGCTTCTGCATCATTTCTGTTCCTGTAAGTAGCCCCTCACCCATACTCCTGTAAGTGACCCCAGTAAACTCATTAGTTTACCAAGTTGGACTTTGGTGGAATCTTTACTTTGGTCTGTTATTGGTTTCCTATCTGGGGTGAGCAGACATTTGTTCATGTCTGTGTGTGTGTGTGTGTGTATGTGTGTGTGTGTGTGTGTGTGTGTGTGTGTGTATGTGTGTGTATTGCAGGTGCCCACAGAAACCAGAAGAGGGCATTGGATCTCCAAGAGCTAGAGTCACAGATGGTTGTGAGCTGCCTCATGTGGGTGGCTGGGAACCAAAGTTGGATCTTCTTCTGCAAGAGCAGCAAGGGCTCCTAACCACTGATCCATCTCTGCAGTCTCTCATTTTCCATTTTTAATTACTCATTACTGACATCACTGAGATTGTCAGAGAAGTGGGTTTTGGGTGAATTGCTATACTATAGGTCTGTATTCTATGACAAATATATGAATTCCCCTTTAGTGGTCAGCAATGGGAAAATGTTGACAATTTCTCATGATTCAACCAAATAGAAAACACAGGCATATTTTAAAGTTGTGCTCTTAAAATGTACAACATATTCAGGCCCCCAAAGATGTAAGGAATTAGGTTACACACATACCTTTAACATCCAGTTTTAAGAAATGATACCTTCCTGGGAGCAGGGGCGTGGGGAGGGCTCTGTGGGTAAAGTGCTTGCTATGCAACCATGAGGACCTGAGTTTAGAGCCCCAGAACCCCTGTAAAAGACAAGCATGGTGCCATATACCCGTAACCCCATGCAGAGGTGGGGACTGAGGTAGGTAGATCCCAGCAAATCCCTGAAGCTCACTAGCTGGTCAGCTCAGCTGAACTGATGAGCTCCACGTTCAGTAACAGTGAGTGAGGAGACACCTGATGTTGACGTTGACGCACACACTCATAAGAACATATACATATCCTCACCCCCTGACACACAGAAAGGGAAGAAAACAAAGAAGCTACCTTCCCAAAGTAAATGGAAAGTCTCTTGCCAATAATGCAACCCTCTGGGTTCCACTGAGCCAACCCATATCCCTGTGTGGGCCTGTGGTCTCCAAGGTCTGCCTTCCTGTTTCCTCCAAGCACCCTACACCCTCCTGTCACCAGCTCTTCTCTCTCAGCAACATGACTGAGACCCACTTCAAGAGCTGTGTCTTTCTAGTTCAATGTTGTTCCAAAAAACCAAGTAGCTGAAAGGATTTGCAGTAAAAACCATCAGTGCATGGAACAGAGTGCATGTTTCTTCTTCCTAATTGTTCCCTCGTCCATCAACCCAGGCTTGTTCCAGTCCCTATTTTTGGACGATACTTGGAGAAAGATTCCCCAAGATTTGCAGAAAACACAAGACCCAGCGGAATGAGTAAACAGTGGAGGCGGAGCCATGGCACCATCCTGACAATCAAGCTTTTGCAAGACTAAAAGGACTTCAGGTACAGACTACCTCCCTCCAGTGTCAGAGCCTGGGTCTAATGGTTGCTTGATAAATATTCAGCTTATGAAGAAGTGAAAGAAGCCACTTGAAAGTCTTCGAGTGGCATACAAGGCAAATGTGAATTATAATCAGTTTTGTGCTTTTGTTTCAAGCTATGGCTGGCCTGGAACTTGCTATTGTAGCTCAGGCTGGCCTAGAGCTCACAGAGATCACCTGCCTTTTGAAAGGCCTGCACCACCATACCTGGCCCTTGCTCTTTGTTTTGAATGAAGTTTCTGCATGAACTTCTCCTGGGAGACATAACAACCATCTACCCTCCCCCAGGGCACCTATGCCAGACCAAAGTACCATTCCACCAAAGGCCAACTTGGGGGACCCAACAAGAGCATGGGCGAGCAGTTACTCATAGGAGCACGATGACCTCAAAGCAATGACCTCACCCCAGCAAGGACAACAGCGTCTCTATTGTGTGCAGGTGGCGTGCCCCCAGCTCCCCTTTATCTCACTTCCATAGCCTATAAACTCTAGCATCTCCCTAGAGCATAGGCAGATCGACCACAATCACATACAGCTGAGGGGAAGGGTCAAGAGGGAGGGTCTGGAGTCTCTTGTGAGGTGCTGATAACCCCCACTTCCTCCTATGAAGGAAGGTCCACTGGCCTGGTCTTGATTGTCTCTGTCGGGTGTCTCAGCAGCTCTTATGAGGAGGATGATCATGGCTGCTGGGCTTGGAGGACAGTGCTCTACAATAAAGCTGCTGTTTGGAGATGGAGTTGGAGGCTTGGATAGCCTTGGATCAGAGCACAAACCACACAGCAGTGGAGGTCTGGTGCTGAGACCTGGGTTCAAATCCCTGTGGAAGATTTGCTAATAGTACTGCATGCTTCATTTCCTTGTTCATAAAGTGGGGACAGTAAGAGCACTGATGTGCCGCTTAAGGGTGTCTGGTGTGTGAAGTGCTCGGCAAGGGCTCTGGGCTCTAAAAAGCCCTCAGTCAATGGCACACACATAGCTGGACAGGACACAGGCAGCTGCTAGGCACAGACAGCTCTGGAAGCAACGCTTACTCAGGAGCATGCCTGGCCCTGCAAACTGGGTCATATAGTTGCACAGAGCCCTAAATGTCAGAAGATGATTTGGAACATAAGCCCTGAGGTGAGGCAGGTGATTTACTCTTTACAGTTTCTGACTCTTGGTGTGGGCCAGGCTCCATGGTGGAGATTATCTTGTGATACTCTGTCCTTGAACTCCACATGCAGAGGCCTGTTTGTTCCCCCAGGGGTCACTTGGCAATGTCACTTTGGGTTGTCTTAGCTGGAAAGCTGCTGGGCTAGTGGGTAAGCAGAAAGAAGCTGTTAACTGTCCCAAACATGCTGTGTAACAAGCATCCCTGGACACCTCAGTGGGATTCATGGAGCACTTGCTTTAATCTCAGACTTGTAGGGTGGTCCTGTCCCATGTGTCTCTTATTTTATTTCCAGGGGAAGGGGCTCAATCAAAGCTTACTATTTATTTTTTTCTTCTTAGTGATGGCAGGACTGCAAAAGGTCAACCTCAACCACAGGAGCATATTCGAAGCACGCGCCGTGCCGTGCCTGCATACATCACAGTGGCTGAATCCAGTCCCAGAGCCAGAAGCATTCTGCCTTTGTAGGGTGAGGGTATGGGAGGACTCACCGTGCTGCAGTAGCAAGGGGCTTGGGGAGAGGACAGGTAGGACAGGTCAGAACCTGGGGTCGTTGCTCAGTCTGTTCTAGTGCACAGAGCTGGGGTTAAGGAGCCAGATGGACCTGGATGACTAATCCCAACAGAGCCACTGATTTACTGCTTCCCTAAGCTCTGGTTTTTTTGGCTGTGACCAGTGCACATCTCAGTGTCATCACAAGGATGAAACTAAACGTCCCACAGAGGCCACTCACAGCAGTGTCTGCTGCGTGACGTGCTCAGTTGCCTACATCTGAGAACAAAGGCTCCAGGGGTGGCTGTGACTGAGACTGCCCTCTGTCTTTCTCTTTTTCTCCCTCTGTGGTATACGTGTTCCTGTGTATATGCTTTTTAGGTGCGTGTGCACACACGTGTATGTGGAGGCCAGAGGTCGACATCAGATGTCTTCCTCAATCACACATCCCCTTACTTTTGAGATAAGATCTCTCACAGAACCTGGCCAGTGAGCCCCAGGGATCCTCCTGTCTCAGCTTCCCCAGAGCTGGGATTACAGACAGGCATACCTGGTTTTTTACATGGTTGCTGGGGGATTGAACTCAGGTCCTCATGCTTGCTTGGCAAGCACTTTCCTGACTGAGCCAGTCTTCCTGTCCTACTTAGGCATGTCTTGATATTGTCCACATGAGAATTCTGGCTTCATCACTCTTCCTGGGGCCTGAAGGAGTCACCAAATCCTCACTGTGCATGGGACATGGAGGCTGATCTTCAGGGATCTAAGGATCTGGCCCTTGGGATGGAAAGACATTAAGCTCTAAATGGTTAGCTAGAAGCAAATGACACCAGTTGGGCGGACAGCAATATCTCAGGGAAGCAAACAGATGGAAGCCAGATTGTCAATATACAAAACACCAAGGACTAGATGAGAAAATAGTAATGTATTTGTTATCATTAAATATTTTTAATTTGTTAGGCTGACAGTTGTAAGCAAAATAATATTCTTTCATAACAAAGAAAGTATCCTGCTCAGTGGCTTTTGTGGCACACGGAGGAATGAGACAGGGCAATTCATTCTCCTTTGCATGGTGGTCTGCCTGCTTTAGATATTTCAGTTCATCTGTAAGCACAGCTCGCCCCAGTGTGTCTATGGAGGCCTCTGTAGCAATAGTGTTTAGGTTAGAGACAGGGTCATGACCGATGCTGTAAACCTGAGTTACTCAGGACCCGATGAAACGAAGGCAATAAGGTGGCTGGAAACAGGAATCTTTGACACATTTCAGTCAGAAGTTTGCCTGATTTTCACACATTTCTAAGTTTCATTAACAAAGCGGTGGGGAGGGCTTGTATTAAGTGGAACTGAAATGGATTAAAAAAAAAAAGATTTCTTTTTGAGACAGGGTCTCCCTTTTAGCCCTGGCTGGCCCTGAACTTACTATGTAGACCTGTCTGGCCTTGAACTCAAAGAGATTCACCTGTCTCTGCCTTTGTGCTGGGATAAGGTATGTATCACCATGCCTGGCCAAAAGATATATTTTTCGTTATGTCTGTGTGTGTGTGTGTGTGTGTGTGTACCCCTGAGAGTCAGAAGATGGCTCTAGATCCTCTATAACTGGAATTACAGATGGTTGTGAGCTGCCCTAACATGGGTGCTAGGAGACAAGTTTGGATATTCTGTAAGAGCAGCAAGTATTCTTAACTGCTGAACCATCTCTCTAGCTCTAAATGAATTTGTAAAAATGTTCTTTCTTTCTCTCCTTTTAATATTAAATCTGTTAGAACCAGGGACCAGAGAGATGGTAGCTCTTGCCTTATAAGCACGGTGACCTGAGTTAAATCACCAGCACCCACAAAAAAATCTAGATGTCGTGGTGTGTACCTATAACCCCAGCATTGGTGTGGGATAGAGACAGGTGGATCCTTGGAGCTTGCTTGTCAACCAGCTTAGCCAAATGATGAGCTCCAGGTTCAGTGAGAGGCCTTGTCTCAAAAAATAAGGGGCAGAGTGATAGAGAAAGAAATTGGACATTGATCTCTGTTGTCCACAAGCATGTACACACATACTTGCATCCCCCCCAACACATTTAAAGATGTCAGGACTAGAAGTGGCTGTTCCCCCTCCTCCATGTAAGAAGACTCCTTGCCCTGGAAATGGATCTGCGTTTAGATTGAATTTGTGCAGTGAGCTCTCCCACCTCTGAGCTCTACTTACTCTGAGACTGCGTGAGGCTCAGATGCTGGAATCATCTCTTTGGGAAAGGGGCTGCTTAGGGTCTTCAGGCAGATCTGGGACACATAGTCAAATAGAAGTCTCACTCAGAAGTAAATAATAAGGGCTCTGGGAAGGCCAGATACATAAGTTATTTAATCAAGTTAAAGTCTGGCTTCTGGTATCTGTACCTTTTAAGGAACTTTGTGGAACATTCCACCAAGAGTTAACTTCTATATCCAGACTCTCTATCTTGATCAGTATTAGATCCCTATATTATTGGTAAGCACCAATACATCCAGTTGGAAAACCGAACCTCCCCACTTCACCCATGGACAAAAGTAACCATGGGAATGTAAATGAATATGCTAGATGGTACCTCTGGGAAAACTCTTTATGGCAGGCTGAGATTGGAGATAGGAGCCTTTTGGCCATTTTTTTTTTAGCTATTCTTACTATATGGCATGTGAATGCTATGGTTGGTGTTCCGGCAGCCATTTTGTGATCAGGAAGCACTGTTGAAGATGAAAGTCAAGTGCTAAAGTTGGCAGAGAAGGAGTTAACTGGTGACTCTGGCAGTCATAACTGCTTTGACTAATTTTACATTAAGTGATAACTAACTTCTGACTAGTTTAAGCCCTAGTTATTTTAGCTTCTATTCCTATGCAACTAAATCGAACCATATATATGCCCAAATTGTTGAAGTATTTCACAGAGTCAAAGAACAGTCAAGGAGTGAGATCAAAGGTTAGAGATTAGAAAAGAGTTTTGACGTGGTTTTGTTTCTAGATCAAACCTGGCCTGAAGGCCACGTGAGGTGCTTTGAATGAGAAATGTTCCCCCTTAGGCTCATGTATTTGACCGCTTGATTCTCAGTGGGGACGGTTATGGAGCCTCAGCCTTGGTGGAGGAAGTGAGTCACGGGGGGGGGGGGGGCAGACTTTGAGAGTTTATAACCTGGCCACTCTTCCAGTTCTTTCTCTCTGTTTTCGCTTGTGGTTGAAGATGTGATCGCTCAGCTTCTTGTCCCTGTCACTGGCTGCCACGCCCCTCCCCCTACTGTTATGGACTCTCTCTCTGGAGCCATAATCCGAGATAAACTCTTCCATAAGTCACTTTTAGTCATGGTGTTTTATCACAGTAACAGAAGTAACAAATGTGGAAGGTGGGACCGGAAGTGGGATGTTGCTGTGAAGAAACTGACCTTGCTGGTTTTTTGAGGAACATGAAAGACTTTGGAATTTTGGATTAGAAATGTGGCAGAATGTTGTAAGCAGAGCTTAATGGGCCATTCTAGAAGGAGCCTGGATGATGATAATGCTGAGAGTAATGAAGACAAGGAGACCTGGCTCATGAAGTTCAAGAGGGGAACAGCTTTACCAAATTGGGCTAGAGTCATTCAAGTGATATTTTGGCAAAGAACTGACTGTCTTCTGCTATGTCCTAAGAATGTCCTAATTTGCCTGAGGCTAATTTAAAAAGTAATAGGGCCGGTGTGGTAGCACACATCTTTAATCCCAGCACTCTGGAGGCAGAGGCAGGTGGATCTCTGTGAGTTTAAGTTCAGCCTGGTCTACACAGAGAGTTCCAGGCCAGCCACAGTCACACAATGAGACCTTATCTCAAAAACCAAACACATAAACAATAAACAAAACTAAACCAAACCCAACAACTAATGTGTTTAGAAGTAATGGACAAGTTTCTTTGGTGGAGGAAATTTCAAGAGAACATGACGTCGTGTCTGTGAAATGGGTGTTCCTGGTTATTCTTATGCAGGTCTACAAGGAAAAAGTGCAAGTGAGGCAGAAAGAAAGAAAACATACACTGGAGAAGAAAAGAGCACTAGGAAGCTTAGAATGACAGTCAATGCATGTGCTGAAAGAAAGACTACAATTGCTAAGGAGATTGGTGTCATTAAGGAGAGGCCCCTGCTCTGCACTAGAAGAGTGGGAAGGATCCCCCCAGGGCAAGATCCCACCCAACTAAGGTTCCAACTTGTGAAAAGAGAAAGCCCAAGGGGTTGCTTGCTCTAAGAAAGCAATTGCTTCAACATATTAAAAACTGTTGCTAAGGTTATCAAACGGTACAAAGATCCATCCCAAGGTGGCAACTGCACTTGGCAGTGTTGTTCTCATGGTCCCTGCTTTAGAGACATGAAAGATGCAAGAATGAGGGGGTCCTGGATTCTTTCTCAGTGGTTTCAGAGGGTTGCTGAGGCCATCAGTGTGTACCAGTGTTGGAGTCGCTGCAAGGAGGCTCTGAGATGCCACTGGGTGAAGCCGTGACGGTGAGGCCTGGATTGTAGTAGAGACCCCAAGATGCTGGAGACGCCAGAGCTGCAAGACGTCTGCCCAGGAGAACTGCATAGAGGGAGTGGAACAGGCCTGGAAAAGAAAGGGAGATAGTTCATTCTATATTAGGCAGACAGGGCCCAGACTAGAGTCAGCTAAGTTCCAGTTACTTTAACTTTGATCCAAGATGGCCCACTTCCAGCTTCTTGTCCCAAGTTGGCCCTTTGGTGAGCTTTATTCCCTCTGGCAGGAATTTCAAATTTCCTGCCCTTGCAGGTTCCGGCTTCCTATGAGTGAAACAACCAAGAGCATGTACCCTACCCTGTCCAGTCCACAGGGAGAAAGGGAGCCCAGCTCTGTCCCACCTCCTACCCTATAGGACATAAAAGGTCAGACTCTGCAAGGGGGTAGATGGTGCTCCATATCTTGACCCCCTCCCCATGTGGGGAGTCTGTCTCTTTGTGTGCTGTGTGGAGTGCTACTTTCACTTTAGTAAACTTTGGCTGTGTGCTGTGACTGCAAACTTCTTATAATTCTTTACCTGGCAAAGAAATGGACCTGAGAAAAGACCCTACATGTTAAGAGAGAGATGCGTGTTGCAAGCAGAAAAGCTTGGGAAAAGAAGCCATCCAAGCCCTTTGAAACTAAAGTTCTAGGCAGTGCACACGGAGCTGCCGGGTTTGGTGTTTGTCCTGCAGAATTTCATTTATACTTTGGTCAGGTATTTTCGCACCGTGTTCCCATTCCCCCCTTTTGGAATGGGAATATATATTCTGTGCCACTGTGTATTGGACGTATGCAATTTGATTTTTGATTTTACAGAGAGTTCCTTTTTAGAGACCGCCTTGAGTCTCAGAAGAGATTTTGGATTTTCGAACAGTATTGAGACGCCTCAGCTCAGTAGCCCAATAAATGAACACACTGGCTATAGAACACACCTGCTGAAGCAGGGGAGAGCCAAGTTCCTGGCAGAGTGCCATTTTGCTGTTCAGACTTGTACTCAAAGCCCCGTGGTGTGGGCTTACCATTGACTGCCAGGGCGAGCTTTTGAGGGCTGGTGTGCTGGGGGCTCCAGGCTTGTCCCAGCAATTCACTAGCTATTGTGGACTGCTACAGCCTTCATAGTGATTGCTGAGCACGGTAATGGTCAGTGTATTGACACAAAATTGTTTGAGCTTTCCTTTACAGAAACTGTGGAGCAGAGGGTCCTGGCCTCCGCAGAAGCCTGGGTTAGAGCTGGTTGTGTTTGGAGATGCCAAACCATAGGTTCGGGAAAGAAGCCCCGAGTTCTATTTCATTTTCTGGTACTGTGAATTAGAGAAAGAGACAGAGGGAGGATGGAGTAGGGGGCTGGGGCGGAGAAGGAGAGAAAGACAGAAGTGTGCCTGCGGATTGCCATCCACTGTCTTTCTGGAGATTCTGGGCCTGGCGCATTTCACAGTCAGGTAGTGACAGTCATTTTGTCTGCTCCCAATGGGTGCTGAAGGAATGCCAATCACACACAAATGCAAACAGCCCAGTCTGCCACCTCTGCACTTCCATAAATGTCCCGTTCTTTGGTCCGATTGCATTCAGAAGGGAATGGCTATCTTCTAAGTGCTTGGTCACCAGTGAGCACTCTTTGGAGGCCTTAGAAACGGGGGGTTGGGGAAAGGTTTCTTAATTTTCTGTATTACAGCCTCTGAGCCCCTGAAGGGGCCCTGGACACCCCCTGTATTTTCTCTGGTCTCTGGGTCCTGGGTCCCCCCCTCTCTTCTAATTTAACACTGGCAACCCCTAGCTAGCACCCCATCAAACCTGTATAGGACTTCTCCCTGGAAGGCTTTCTAATTAAGTCTTCTAGAAAAATGACATTTAATTATAGAGAAAGGTTGTCTTTGGGTCCCAAAGACAGCAAATATTTCAATCAAATTTGTATTTTCTCTTGCACTTGATTTCTCTTGCCCAGCAAGACAGTGAAAGATAAAAAGTAAGAAAAAAAAACAAAACAAAACCTCAGAGCGAAGCTGCCTGTCTGGTATGTTTGCTTGATTATTTTGACAGTTTGCAGCAGTCCGTGAAGAGTTTCAGGCTGGGGCTTCGATCAGATAAACAGTGTATTAAACACCCTTTTAAACTCAGGAACGGTTGCCATCACTGCACTTGTGCTTGGGGCTGGATCTCAGCACTGTGGCCTCCAGTCAGTGTTCCTGGCTCCTAGTGGGCCCGGGAGTCTCTATGAATGCCGAGTTATTAGGGGCTGGGGTGTGACGGACCCTGCTGCTTAGGAGGACTGGCCTGACTCCTGGGAGTTTTAGGTAGAGGCTGGAGGCATTCCTCTGACAAGGGTTACTCCCCCAGGTTCTGAAGCCTACCATCCTTGCCGGGCACTTTCTTGCTTCTTGGTGTTCTTTGGGAATCTCAGAGTTCCCCCTGGGGTGTGGATGAGCAGGTGCTCCCCATGAGTTCTATAAGAGTTCAGTGAGCTCACATGTGCGCTGCAGGCTAGCTTCTGGGGTGGTGGCATCGAGGACACGATGTGGGGAGTTTGTGAGGTGGAGCTCTAGGAGTCCTCAGAGAAAGAGAGAAAGAGGTTGGGGGTCAGGTGAGCTGAGAGCTTGTTTGAGCTAGGAGACAGCTAGAGGGACCCTCGGGGGTTTGAGAACTGAGCCAAGATGGCCAGGCCTGTGGACTGCACGTAGAGCTGCCACAGTGGGGGCCACCCACAGGGGTGTGTGGGGCTGCCCTGGTGCTGCAGCTCTGTGGCGCAGTCATCCTTGAGGTGACCTGGGAGCCTTGCTGCAGTGGCAAACACTGTCCTTCTTGGGCCTGGGGGTTAGGAGACTGGGCTCCTGGCAGACTTGGCTTTCCATGATGGGGACTGCTGAGTACAGAGCACAGCCAGCATCATTCTCTTAGACATGGTTTTTCTGCAGTATGCTGGGTGCTGGCCACCTATATACACCCACGTGCCCACATAACACCTTACACAACTGCACCCCACCTGTACATGCCCACATGATACCCACATGACCATACCTCACCTGTATACACTTGCAAACACACAAGGCTCCACAGAGCTGCACCCCATCTGTATACACCTGTACCCACACACGCAGCACTCCCACATGCGTCACCCCCACCTATATACACCTCTATGCACATGTAGCCTCCCCAGACAGCTGCATACCTCTACACCCGTGTCAGCTGTCCATCGGTATAACAAAATGCCTATGATAATTAAAGAGAAAAAGTTTATCTTGACTTGCAGTTTTTGAACTTTTGTTCATGAGTGATTGGCCCTGCATTAAGGTGACAGACCACAGCAGCAGGACTTAGTAGAATGGAAGAGAGAGAGAGAGAAAGAGACAGACAGACAGACAGACTAGAGTCCCATAATCTCTCTGGTGTCATTCCCAATAATCTTTGGATTTCCTACAAGGCTTTGCCCCTCCAAGATTCACCACCTTCTTCACAGTGCCCTCTGAGGATCATGCCTTCATCACACAGGACTTTAGGAGTCACTCAAGATCCAGACCTCTGGGGCTGGAGAGATGGTTCAGCAGTTAAAAATGTTCTTGCAGAAGATCCAGGTTTGATTCCCAGCACCCACACCAGGGGGCTCACAATCAGCTGCAACTCCGGTTGCAGGGGATCTGATGCCTCTGGCTTCTGAGGACACACACACTCTTAAAATGAATCTTAAAGATCCAGACTTATAGCATGTGTGTATACCTGCATACATACAGAGGCACACACTTCTGTGCATACAGGGCACTTACCCAGTGAGCACACACATCCATATATAGCAAATCCAAACCCCCTACCACATAGCTGCACACAGAGAGACACATACAGGCATACACATGTGTATACACACATGCACACACAGGCAAACTCACACAGATGTGCACACGTCCATGCACAGATACAAATGTTGCATCTGTTATGAGATGTATTAGCTGGATGCCAGGGAGGCAGCCACTGAGCAGGCTCAACCTCAGAATGACCTCAGCCTAACTTCTGCCTGCAGAGACTCCGAAAGAAGGCCTCGTTCTGAAGTTCCCAGTGGGCATGTGTTCTGGGACTCTGTGGAGGACGGGCATTTCCCAGGATACACTTGGCACAGAGTGGTTTTGTGTGGTTCTGCTCTGCCATCTGAATTGCAGAGGCGGTGTGCTGGCTTCACGTGTCAACTTGATACATCTGGAAAGAGGGGTCCTTGAATGGGGAATTGTCTCTAGTGGATTCCCCTGTGGCCACGTCTGTGAGGCGTTTTCTTGATTGTAGAGTGATGTGGGAGGCGGTGGCAGGTGGTCCTGGGTTGTAGAAGAAAGTAGGCTGAGCAAGGCCAGGGGAAAGAGCCAGTAAGCAGTGCTCCTCTGTGGTCTTTGCCTCAGCTCCTGCCTCCAGGCTTCTGCCCCATTTGTGTTCCCTCCCTGGCTTCCCTCACTCATGGACTGTGATCCAGACGCATAAGCCACATAAACCTTTTGTCTCTAAGTCATTTTGTCAGTGTTTTATCACTGTAATAGAAAGCAAACTGGCAGGGTGAAAAGGGTATCCAGGAAAGGTGAGCCATGATATTCCAGGGAGGCCGTGTCTCCTCCGTTTCCATCAGGAGCAGCAGATGTGGGTGGCTTCATGTTGAAGCAATTATGTCTCCCACAGCAGAGTGGGCCAGCCTGCTTCCCTGGGCCCACGTTATCCATTTCTGAATCCTGACTGTGCCTTGTAATTCCCCGTGCCTTCCAAGTTACTTTTCTCCTCACTGCGATGAATACTTGACGGAAGCAGTAAGGGAGAAGAGGTTAACTTGTGGCTCACGGTTTAAAGGGTACAGTTCCCCGGTGGGGAGGAAGGACGGTGGTGGACCTGCTTATTTTTGGAGGGTGAGGCGACTGGTTGCATCATGCAGGAGGGAGGAAGCAGAGAGCTGTGGTGGAAACTAGAGGTGCGTATAACCTTTAAGACATGCCCCCCTCCCACCAATGACCCCCTCCCTCCAGCTAGGCCCCAGCATGAAAGGTTTCACACCCTCCCCAATCTGTGCCACCAACTGGGGACCGAGTATTCAAACACGGCAGGCTGTGGAGAGCATCGTACATCCAAACCATCACACCTTCCAACTCACTGCTTCCTAACAGATCTGCAAGCTGGGCTTGGCTGCTTAGATGCTTGGCTTTCTCTCTTTTTCCTAATGAAGGTAAAGGAGCTCCCAGCACAAGGGATTAAGTGAGGAGGAGCAGCCAGGACCAACAGAGCCCACAGCACTTCCAGGCTCCCTCCCCTAGCAGCAGCTTGAAGCTGTTAATGAACTTGAACCAGTTTGCTTGACAGCTGAGTGGGAGGAAGGGTCGGAGAACCTGGTGGCTCTGAAGACAGAGCTGAGGATTTGCTTTCTTTTCCAGCCAGAGCTCCAGGACACATTTAAGTGACAGGATTCTTCGAGGTGAGAAGTCACGGTTACACAAGGTTGTTGATGGTGGAGGTAGGAATTCCATCTGGTTTGAGTACCTGCATGAGCTAGGTTTAAATCAACTCCCCCAGGGATGTCCCAACATCCAGTTCCCAGAGGAGGAAACCGAGGCTCAGACAGGTGAAGCCATTTGCTTAAAGTCACAGGACACGCAACTGAGCTGGGGTTGGAACTCAAGTCTCTAGGTGAGGCCCTGTGTCTGTCCTCAACTGGGGATGCTGGCACAGCATGGAAAGCCTGCCCTGTCTCCACCAGTGGTCCGTTGGCCACACTGCTCACTAGCAGTCCTGGTCCCACCTGCACCTGTCTTCTCCTGACCCTTCCTACTTGGCCGGCCGCTGGCTTCCTGCTGGGTTTGGCAGATGGAAGACAGTAGTAGATTGGAGGATGGAGGAAGAGGACCTGGAACACTCTTCTCCCCAGTCCTGCTTTTGGCAACTTGGTTGACTTTTCCAAGATCCAATTTCTGAAGAAAAATCTGGCTCTGGGGCTCCAGGAACCTTCCCTCCTCCCTCCACCTCTCCTCTCTCCTCCCTCTGTCCTCCCATCCCTCCTCTCTCCACCCCTCCTCTCTCCTCCCACTGTCCTCCCATCCCTCCTCTCTCCTCCCTCTTCCTTCTACCTTCCTCGTTTCTCATTCCCTCCTCCTCTTTCCTCCCCCATCTTTCTATCCCTCTTCCCTTCCTCTTCCTCTGTGTCCCTCTCCCCTCTGTCATCCTTAACTCCATCTGTCCCTCTTCCCCTGACACTCCAGTCTAGGGGCAGTGCTCGCTTTCTTGCTGACCTCTGTCCACATCTTCCATTGCATCAGCTCCTTCCTCATCGGGGCCACCAGTTCTCTGCATTAAGTTCTTTCTGTTGAAATTGATTTCCGATCTACTGTTTTGAAACAGTGTGCCACTATGTAACCCAGGCTGGTCTCATACCTGGGATCCCCCTGCCTCAGTCTCTCCAGTCCTGGGGTTGGCAGGTGTGTGCCACAGTGCCTAGTGTTTCTGATTTCTTGATTAGATTATATGTGTTATAAATATAAAAGAAGAGCAACAGTGGTTGGTCTGGAGAGGAAGTTGACACAATTCCCTTCATTGAAATGAAAGGGTCTCAAGGTCACGATCAGTTGAGACAGAAAGGAAAGCACTAGACAGAAACAAAATAATATATGGAAGTATGAACTTGGTGGGGCCTCAGGGAAGGCTTTTCCGTAAAGCATGGAGAGGAGCGTCATTAAAATCAAGAATGAGAGTTCTGGTGTGGGGCATGCGCCTTTAATCCCAGCACTAGGGGCCAGGTAGGTGGACCTCTGTGAGATAGAGGGCAGCCCGGTCTATAGAGTGAGTTCCAGGCCAGTTGGGACTACAGGGAAACCCTGTCTCATTTAAAAAAAAAAAAAAAGATTGAGAATGAGAGAGATGCCCTGAGCCCTGAGAGGAAGGAGAGCCCTGCAGAGAGTGTCCTTCTAAGCACCTCAGAGCAAAGCTCCCCGATGTGGCTCAGGCCACTATGCAGAACAGAGGAAGAGGTTTGACATATAACCTTTGAGGTGTGTCAGGAGGTTTCAGATCATGTGATTTAGTTCAGCATAGCTTATGTGATAAAGAGCATGGAGGAGCCGCAGTGCAGTACCGTGCATCAGGTTGTGTCTCAGACAACTGTCCGGGAGAGCTGCGGAGCTGTGGCCCTTTCTTCAGGCTGTAGGATTTGGCCTTTTAAAAGCGACCACTCTCTAACAAGATGGAAATGCTAATTAAGCGGTGTATTAGTTACTTTTCTGTTGCTGTTACAGAAACACTGACCAGAGGAACTTATAAAAGGAAGAATTTATTTAGCTGTGGTTCTTAAGGGGCAAGAGTCCATCATGGTGGGGAGGCACGGCAGCAGAGGTGGCTGGAGCAGACACAGAAGCTAAATGCTCACATCTTCAAGCAAGCACAGGAAGCAGAGAGTGAATAGAGGTCTGACTAGGCTTAAGAACTCTCTCTTCCCGTCCCCAGTGACAGGCTTCCTCCAGCATAACCACATCTTCTAAGACCTCCCCAAACAGCACCACCAACTGGGGACAACATGTCAAAATACTTGGAGCCTTTAGGGGACATGCTCATTCAAAACACCAGAAGAGCTTTCTGTCTTTGGGCCTTGACTTCCCTCTCTGTGAAGTGGGGGTGATGATTGAACTCACTGCCCAAGGTTATAGGAGTTACCTTCAGTCAAGCCACTGGCTCAGTTTCTGGCATGCAGTGATGGGTTTCCCAGTTAGACCCCAGGCATGGACTGCTCGTAGTCATTCTGTAGGCTGAGAGTACCTTTGTCCTTCTGAAAAGCATTGGTTCTGGGTATGCATGTTAATGACGGTTCTGAATCGGAACTCATTCCTCACTCTAAGGCTGGGCCTTCCGCTAGCAGCCTCTGCTCCCTTCCATTCTTCCCTCTGCATCTTCTCCATCCTCACCTCTCCCTCCTCCCATCTCCTGCCTCACAGAGCAGACGAGCCAGCACCTTCGCAATGCCATGGGTAGCCAGGTGGCCAGAGAAAATGTTGACCTTCCATAACATCCTGGGTCCACTGCAGGCCCGTGTGTCATGAAACCCCAGCTCCCCCACAAACCTGCCTTTCACACAAGCTGAGGTGACTGGTGCCAGCTGTCAATATGTCAGGTTGTTGGCTCATTTTGCCTTGCTCACAGACTGGCTGGCAGACATGCAATTAACACCCTGGTTTGGTGAAGGGTTGATCAAATCTCCACGGGGCCTTGTGCTTCTGAGAGCTTGAACTATGAGCACCGAGGGTCAGGGCCTGAGAGGGCAACTCCCTGTGCCCTAATGTCCTTGTATGCATTCAGGCCCACCTGCCCCATGAATATAAGAACGCGAACATTGCATTCCCATCCCAGAGACTCGGAGGGCCACCCCTTTCTTGGATGCCTCTGAAAATTCTCAGGAGGCTTTTGTCTCCCTGGTCATACCTGGTGTGGATTCTAGTTGGTTCTATGTCTGTCTACTGCTGCTTTGCTCTGCTCTCTACACAACCTTTTGTATGACACAGAACTACCAGGTTAGGCTGTATGAGGCAGACTGACTGGAGGTGGGGGGTGGTGCTGGGCTGGGTTAGGACCGAAGAGAACAGGAAGCAGGGGAGCCTTTCGTAGCCCATGAAGAGTTTCCTTTGTCCCTTTGGCTACCAAAATCTTCCCACCCTCCGCCTTTCTCCCTGGCTCCCGAATCTGTCATCACCCTCTTGTACCTTGGTTTGCTTCTTAGCTTTCTCTAGAGACCTGTTCACCTCAGAGGCCAAATTTTCTAATAACTGAAAAATGTTTTTCCTCTGGAATTCGCTGTGGAAATGGAGCTGCCTATGTAGCTTTGATAAGAGTTTCGGGAGAGTGAACATCCTGTCTCACTGTTGAGCTCTTTCTGCAAAGCTCCAGGGTAGCAAAACTGGGGAGAGGGATGGGAGGAGGGGATGGCAGGAAAGGCCAGAGGAAGAAGGTGACAGGACTGGGATTCAAGGCAGCTCCGGGTAGATATTTTGGGATTGGTGATGACCCTGGGGCTACACGCTGCTGCTTGTGTGGCTGTGAAGTGCAGATCTTTGTGGAGTATCTGGCTATTCATCTTCATAGTCAACTTGACTAGGTTTGGAATCACCTGGGAGACGCACCTCAGCATGTCCTTGAGGGAGTTTTCAGAGAGATTTAACTGTAGAAGGAAGACCTACCCTGATGTAGGAGGCACCATCCCACAGCCTAGGGCCCTGCACTGAATACAAAGGAGAAAGTGAGCTGAGCCCCAGCAATCACAGCTCTCTGCTTTCTGAATGTGGGTGCAGTGTAACCAGATACCTCACAGTCCTGCCACCACCTTCCCTACCATGATGGACTGTACTCCCTCAAACTGTGAGCCAAATAAGCTCTTCCTCCTCAAAGTGGCTTTTGTTGGGTATTTTGTGATAGCAATGAGAAAAGTAACTAATGCTCCAACTAAAGGCAATATTTAAGAAATCATTTTTTTTAATTTTGTTTTTTGTCTTTTTAAGACAAAGCCTTCCTGTAGCCCCAGCTGGCCTGGAACTTACTATGTAGACCAGGTTGGCCTTGATCTCACAGAGATTCACCTGCCTCTGCCTCCTGAGTGCTAGGATTAAAGGTGTGTGCCACTACTGACTTTTTCTTTACCTTTTTAATTATTTTTTTTAATTGTTTAAGTTTATGGGATCCAGTTTGATGACTCAGGGCAGATAATAAATTCTCATTGTGGGTAGATACTTTACAGAGGTTGGGAAAGTGAGGACTGGGGACATGGCTCAGTTGGTGTAGTGCTTGCCTAGTATGTGCAAAGCCCTGAGTTCCAGCCCCAGCACCTCATAAAACACCTGTAAGTCCAGCCTTCTGGAAATAGAGGCAGGAGGCTCAGAAGTTCAGGGTCATTCTCAGCTACGTAGTGAGTTTGAGACCAAGTTGGGCTACATAAGACCTTATCCGAGAGGGAGGGAGGGAAGAAAGAGAAAATATAGAGGGGACAGAGCTGCTGATGATATGAAAGATAAAAGTCAAAACCATCTATGATACCAAGAGGGACAGGAAGAAATCAGCCTTAGTACTGCTCAGAAATCTAGGAAGAAGAATATTCTGTAATGTTCTGGAATGTGTAGGCTTTCTCTGACAGTGGAATTGATAGGTCTGACAGGTGAAGTCTCAACCGGAAATAAACGGTTCTCTTAGCCTCGGTTACATGAGAATTTGAATACAAATTTCCATAGTCAGTGGAGCTGAGGGACCAGTATGAAAGGGCCATGTCCTGGGAATGTCATCCATAGTGTGTCATCTGCCCTCCAGGTCTGAAAGAGAACTCCAGGCTCTTTGTGGTAAACATTGCGCCGACACCCAGTATTGTGAGGTTCATGGGGGAGTGCAGAGTCGGTGTACTGGTTTCTCATGGCTGCCATAGTAAGTCACCGGATTCTTCATGGCTTATACAATGCAGACTCCATAGTTTATCCTGCGGCTGTGAAGGTAGGAAGTCCTGACTGGGACTCCTGAGCTAAAATCAAAGTGTTGGCAGCTGGCTCAAGGAGAGCTCTTGTTTCTTGGCTTTTTCTGGTCTGCAGTGGTTGCCCACATTCCCTGGCTAGTAGTCTCAGCCAGCAGCCCTCTTGCTCCAGTCTCTTGCCTCTGACAACAGATGTCCTGTCTCTTCTGTGGTCAGCTCTCCCTCTTACGATTACCGCAGACTCCTGGTCACTGAGGGGAATCTATATCTCCAAATCCTGTAGCCTGTGTCCTGTAAGATATCAGATAAGGCATCTCAGGTGCAGACTCTGGGATCACAATGTGGATGTCTTTCAGGGAAGGGAAGGGTAGCAATGTTCTCACTGCAACCCGGAGCACACAAGACCCCCTCCACGTACGTGGGCTCCCCAGGAAGACCAAACCGTAGCTTGCTTCCTGCAGGTCTTGCATCTCTCATGCAAATTAGTTTCAGAATGATGGAGAGGCAGCATTTCTGCATGGACCAGATTGTTTGATGATGCCAACAGTATCTTCAGGCTTGTCTGCTCCTCAGCGTGGCATAGACTGAAAACAGCTGAGGCGGCAGCTCTTCTGTCCTCCCCAAAGCCTTCCAGGAACTCAGTGACGTTCAATGCATTTTTGTGGTTTGGCATCAATCTCCCCACAGGATTGTTTTGTATAGTTGAGCTGAATGAAGGATATCTCGAGAAGGAATTGGAGTTTCTTTTCCCAAGAGTAATAGTAGGGAGCCAGTGAAGGAATTAAATGAGAGCATGACAAGACTTGTAGGAGAAACAATACTCCAAGAAGATGGAGCTTTTAGCAAAGACTTGGAGATGAGGAAGTGGAAAAGTGAAGGCTCGGGGAGGGGTGAGATTTCACAGAGGGCTGCGGGCCAGTCCTTCTAGTCTGTCTCCAGCAACACTTGGTGTAATCACAGGCACACAGACAGACACACAGATACAGACAGAGACACACACAGAGATACAGAGAGAGACACACACATAGTGAGACACAGAGAGAGAGACAGAGAGAGACACACATAAAGAGACAGAGAGAGAGACACACACAGAGAGACACAGAGACACAGATACCGAGAGAGATACACACATAGAGAGACACAGAAAGACAGAGAGAGAGAGACACAGAGACACACAGATACAGACACAGAGACACACAGAGACACACAGAGAGACACACACAGACAGAGAGAGACACACACACGTACACAGACACACACACAGACACAGAGAGAGAGACAGAAAGAGACACACACAGAGAGACAGAGAGAGACACAGAGAGACATACAGAGACAGAGAGAGACACACCCACATAGACATAAAGAGAGAGACAGAGAGATACACACATACAGACACACAGAGAGGGAGAGACACAGAGAGACACACATATAGACACACACAGAGACAGAGAGAGACACACACACTCAGAGACACACACACATACCCAACATGATCATCTCTGTAATTCCTGCAGTGCCTAGCCCCTCCTAGCTTGCAGTAGGTGTTTAGGTTTGACTGGGTCAGCCTGAACTTGGCTAGCCACTTACTCTTTAGGTTCTAGGTTTCAGTTTCCCATTGTAAAGCAATGGAAAAACCCTTAGAGGAGGCTGGATCCTCCTTCTGACTCAGGGTGATTTACAGTCTTCTTGATCTTTTCGTGGGGAGCATTTTCCAGTTGAACTGGAAGACTGAGACTCTTATTTACTTTGAGAATTCAAGAGTCACAGCTGCCAGAGTGATCCAGCCTCCAAATCCTGGGGGTGACTGTCCTGCAGCCAGCTGCTATCAATCTGTGGTAGGTGCCAGACTGCAGCAAACCAAATGAGCCTTCCTGCTGCTGGGCAGTGTTTGCTGAGACCAGTAGGAGCCCCACAGAGCAAGGATGGAACACGTGTGAACACAGTTGTCCCATAGCCAGGGTTTGTCTGGGTTTTGGTTGTCTGCAGTTGGCTCTCCTGCCTTGATACCAGGCAGCACTCTGGACTCAGGGCTGCATCAGTTCTGCTGTAGACTTAGAACCTGTGAGCACAATGGGTCAGCATGTGGGGGTGGTGATGGTGGGGACTTGGGGAAAGTGTACTTTCAAACTCAGCTTACTAATCAGTGTGACTGTGAGCACGTCAGGCTTTGGAGGGCGGTTGAATTTCACATCTTCCTGTAAACAGGGACCCACAGGTGCTTCTAACATTTGCCAAGCACCCATAGGCACCAGAGACCATTCTCAGGTAATTTCAATGAAATCTTTGCAACTGTCCTATGGAGAAAGCCCTATTTTTTATAGATGAAGAAATGGAGCTTAGAGAGTCAAGAGGCTTGCCCAGGGTCACACAGCCAGCAGGTAGCAGAAAGAGAACTGAACGTGGTTTCCAGATTCCAGAAGCCATTTCTCGCCCTCTGCTATTGGGATCCTGTTTCCAGTCTGTCTGTCTGGTTTCCTGGTTAAATTCAGTATGTGGAGGCACAGTGGCTCAGCGGGCAAAGTACTGGCTGTGCAAGCATGAGGACCTGCGTTTGATCTCTAGCACCCAGCTAAGAAGATCCCAGTGGTGGGGATGTGGGGCAGGAGAATCCCTGTGGCTCACTAGCCAGCCAGCATTGCCAAACCTGTGAGCTCTGGGTTCAGGGAGAGGACCTGTGTTAAAATATAAGGTGGAGAGTGATAAAGACTGACCTCCACAAACATGCATGCACTGACCCATGTGAGCATACCCCACACCTCCCCACACCCTCCCAAAGCCAATGTGTGTGGCTCTTGAAAACGCATTCTCTTACATAGTCACTGTTCAGGTTTGTTCATTACCTTTTATGTTTTTATGGGTGCTTGCTTATATGTATGAAAGTGCACCCATGTAATGCAGTGCCCTCGGTAGCCAAAAGAAGGCCTCAGATCCCAAGGAACTGGAGTTACAGATGGTTGTTAGCCACTATGTGGATGCTGGGAACTGAACTCAGGTCTTTTACAAGAACAGCCAGTGTTCTTAACTCCTGACCATCTCTCCAGTCCCCACTGTTCAATTTTAAAAACCAGGAAGTGTAACATCTGCATTGCAATCCCCACCTAACCCCTGGCTCATTTCAAATCGTGTTACCTCTCCCTGTCGCACCCTCCTAACCCTTGTCCAGGATCTGACAGAGAGGTCCTGTCCTCCGCTGCCCTTTTGTCTGGACTGGTTCTCGGCTCTTGTTTTCACCTTGCTATCTTTGGAGCGTTCAAGCCTGTAGTTCTGTGGGAAGCCCCTCAATTCACGTTTTCCTGATCTTCGCCATATATTGTGCATTCAAGGCAGGACTAACACAGCTGTGACCAGCATTCTCCCTAGTTCCTCATAATCTGAGGCACAGCTGGCAGCTCCTCTTAATGCCAGATGATACCGATTCTTACAGTTTCTTCACTGTAAGGTCACAGTTTTCCTCTTTGTAAAGAAGAAATGATTTGTGGGAGATACTCTCAGACTAGTCAATGACTCGCTATTCAGTAAATGCTTGTCCCTTGATTTTAGTCCCTTCCCCATTCTCCCCTCCCTCTCTTCCTCCCTCCCTTCCTCTCTCTACCCTTCTTCTCTCCCTCCCTTCTTTCTATTTTGGACAGTTTCATGCATTTACATGATGTATTATGTTCACCACTATCGTCCTGTGGTGTCACCTTCCTTTCCCTTGACCCCCTTCCTCTCTAGTCCCGCAGTGGCTACACCTTTACAGGAAACGACACCCTTTCCTCCCGCTGCCATTAACAGCATGTCAGGCAGGGGTGGGGACTCGGGGCACCTCCTCTCTCCATCATGGAGAATGGGAGCCCAGTCTTATGCATCGTGGTCACAATAGCAGAGTCCTGTCTGGGTGGCAGCACTTTGTGGCACTCAGCCCCATTTCCCAGCTCTTAAGCTCTTTCTGACCTCTCTTCTGCAATGATCCCTGGGTCTTGGGGGTGTCTGCCTTTCCTCCTTCCTTCCCTCCGTCCCTCTCTCTCCCCTCTCCCTGGCCCTCCCTCCCTCCCTCCTCCTTTCTTTTGGTGTATATGGTGTATATATATATATGCAAGCACATAGGTATATGTGTACTTTTGTGTGTGTGCATGTGTGTGTGTGCTCACGTGTATGTGCATGTGGAGGCAGAGGTTCTTCAGTTGTCTCTTATTGATCTCCCTCATTTTTTAAGTCATGGTCTTTCACTGACCCTTGAGCTTGCTGTTTTGTTAGACTGCCTGGCCATCGAGCTCCAGAGTCTTCCTGTCTCTGTCTCATCAGTGTTAGGATCATAGGTGTGCAGCTCCATGTCCACTGGGATGCTAGGGATCCAGACTCAGGCCCCCATGCTCCCGCAGAAGTGCTTTACCCACTGAGCCGTCTCCCGTCTCCCAGTCTGGGCTTTTCTAGCACCGTCGCTCCGTCCTGGTTCCTGGTGGCCTGGGCTCTTCCCCACCCAGTTATCCCTCGTACCTGCTGCACTGACCTGGCCATTTTAGCCTCCACATGTCCATCTCCCACATGCTGCTTTTGCCAGGTGAGCTGGTGCTGGCTCATCCATTCCCATCACACACCTGATTCATCTTCTCTTTGAAAGTCAAAAGACTCCCAGTGCTTAGAAATCTTCAGTTTTTGCCCCAAATTCCAGGACTTCTGTCCTGAGGGAGAAAGGATAAGAGTGAAGGTGTGGGGACTTTTAGGACTGTCACAGGATCCTGCAGGGGTGTTTCTAGTAACCCCAAGGCTCCGGCTGCTTACCAGGTCCTCTCCCCGCTCCAGCATCTGTGCGTGGCTGGGCTGTGGGGACAGACCCCTAACTCTGGTTTCCTGATGGCAGCCTTGTCTACCTGTCTGTCTCTTTTGCCTCTGTTTGTGGTTCTGGAGATATGGAGCCTCCAGAGCCTTGAGTACTGATACTCTTCTCCAGAGAAATGTAACTGGGCCACTCCAGACCCATCTTAGAACTTCTTCCTAAAGTTAATCCGGATGAAACTGAATCCTCCTTATTATAGGGTTCAGCACACAGATCTAGCATCTCCCTCCTTCCCTGTCTCCTCCCTTCTCTCCTGTCCTCTTTCCCTCCCTCCCATCATCCCTTCCTTCTCATCTTTTATCAAATCAGTGCCTCTGCACACGTAACCATGCATAAACAGACACAAGCTGCTCTCAGGCTCTTTTGTGACAAACACATCAACATCATCAGCAGAAAAGATAGAATCACATTTTGATTGATGCCACCACTGAATATCTGTGGTGGAAACCACGTGCTCACATTGCAAATGAGACTGAGACTGGGACTTCCTGTCACCAGCACAGCCAGAGAAGGTCTGGAGTCTCCAGTGCACAGCCCAGACCTGAGGGCTTGGAAGGAACGCAGTCTGAGCACCAGCTCCCCAAGCCAAGCGCTGTACCCCTGCAGGCTACCTAATCATACTCTCTTGTATAGGAGAACCACTGGGGAGCTGAGGTCCTCAAATATTTACCCTCAGTGCCAAGTGCCACACAGGGGAGGGGGTGCTATCTCTGGTGTGGACTCGGGGGCAGGTGGCTGTGAGGGGCCTTTCCGTTCTGCGATTCCTGCCGCCTTTCTCCTTTCTCTCTGTCCTCCTCCTTTGAGTCTTAGGTCTCCATGTCTGTTAGGTCTGCTCTCCTCCCTCCTCCCCTTGTACTGTTTCAGACAGACTCAGTTACTCAAAGCACCCCCAAAGTGCCTCCTTCTTCCAGTCTCTGCACCGTGTACCCCCTGACAGTGGTACGCAAGTCATTTCCTAGGTTTCTGGCTGCCTTATACTTCAACAAAGATGGGGAGTTTTGAGTCTTTGTGGCTTTCTATAGTCTTTGTGTCCCTTCTCCTTCCTGTGCTGAAAATTCGATCCCTGAGGGGGCTGCGAAGCAGGACTTGGGGAGTGAATAAGTCACAGAGACAGAGCTCTAATCAATGGGATCATCATCCTTAGAGAGACACCTGCAACAGTTAGCTTTGCTTTGCTATGACAAAACACCCAAGAAAACCAACTTAGAAAAGGTTTGTTTTTGACTCGTGGCTCCGAGGTCTCAGTGTATGGTCTCAAACTCCATAGCTATGGGACTGTGAGAAGGAAGAACATTATAGGGGAGAAGGTGTGGTGGGATAAGGGTGCTCACCTCATTGTGGCCAGGGAGCAGGGAGAGAGGGAGAAACAAGGGAAGAATAAGATGCACCCTTCAAAGGCAGAGCTCCACTGGCTAACTTCCGTTTTCTAAAAATCTGTTTCTTCAGCTCTCAACTCAACCAGTGCCTTATCACCTCCGAGTGCCCCCTAGTGCTTTCACATGAGCTTTTTTTGGGGGACACTTCATATCCACACCATAGCAAGGTCCCCAAGACCTGTTTATCCCTTCTACCCCATGAGCACACAGACAGATGGTGGTTTCATCTTAGCCTTTCTAGACTCCAGAACTGTGAGAAATAACCTTTCATTGTTCATAAGTCTCCCAACTTATGGGATTTTGTTATAACAGCTGGAATAGACTGAGACACTACTGCTGTCCCCTGTGGCTTTTAACGGGATTGTTAGGGTAATAATTGTTTTTTGTTTGCAGGAAGATCTACCATGTTAGGATTTTGGCCTCTCTTTAAAAGACGCTTGACAATGTGTGTTTCTTGCCCGTGTTCTCATGTGCTGCAGTCCCCACCCCTCCTTCATGCTCACCTCACAGCTGTTTGCATTTGATTTGCTCCATCTAAGTATCCTTTGCACAGGATCCCAGGACAGAAGAGAAAGGGAGGGAGGAGAGAGAGACAGACAGAGAGAGAGAAAGAGACAGAGAGAGAGAGAGAGAGAGAGAGAGAGAGAGAGAGAGAAGGGGGGAGGTAGGAGGAAGGAGAAAGGGATACAGAGAGGCTTCCAGGATCATCTAGCCCGGCATCTTCTCCATCTCTGCCTCTAATCCATCAGGTCCATCCCAGCCCATTATGTTTGATGGATGCCCTGGGGTTGGGTGAATGTTTGGACCTGCTCTGAACTAGGTTTCCTGCCTTTGTACCCCCTTTCTCCCTGAGTCTAAGATGACCATTCCCTTCCTGGGGTTCAGCTCTGTCCCCCATCAAAGAGGCAGCTGAGCCAGCAATCCCCTAATTACCTTTCTATAGACTTGGGACCCCAGAGTTCTTCCCCTTTGAAAAAAGCCTTTTTCAAAGCAGCAGTTTGCTTAGCGGATGGCTGGTCCCAGAGGTGAAGCTATTTGCATGACTTTTCCTAATGGAAACTATATCCTGTGGCCTGAGCTGTATGGCAATTAATTAATTATATCAGTAAATAAATGATTGCTATCCAAATCCTATTAATGGATCCCGGAGAGGTCACATCTTTTAGAGACAAACTTAAAAAATGCATGCCTGCTGTCTTTTCAGGAAGGCTTTAGTTTTCAGCTTTCAACCTGATTGATAGTCTGTTTACAGGGAGCCTTCCCAGAAAGCCATGCATTGAAGAACCTCCTGGGCACCCAGTTGGTCTTTTGAGTCCTCGCTTCTTTTTCCTGAAGGAATCTTGCCAAAGAAAACCAGATGTCCAAATCTGCAGGGCAGCCTCTTGGCGGGATGATGTTAATGCATTCTGCTCTAGATCACTATGAAGAAGGGGGGCTCCTTTCTCCTTCAGGTAAGGTAGAGATTTCAGGAGGCTTCAGCAGGGAGATTCCTTCATGACCATCTATCATTAGGACTAACAATGTGGCTCATCTCTCATTTGTAGACCATTGCCCTAGCATGCACAAAGCCCTGGGTTCAAATCCCAGCATTACATAAACCAAATGTTGTAGCACAGGTTTGTAGTCCCAGCACTTGAGTGGCAGAGACAGGAAGATCAGAGGTTCAAGGTCATTCTTGACTATGTAGGAAGTTTGAGGCTGGCCTGGTCTACATGACCTTCACAGACACGCACACACATGCACAAAACAAAAGAAAACCATACATAAGTTTTCACCAGCCTTATAGTATTGGTATCAGCACAACAGGTCCCTGTCAGATCAATGTAAATGAGAGAGTGATTTTGTAGTTGGCCAGTGTCTTAATTGAGGTTCCCTAGCAGTACACCCCCAAGTTAGAGACTCAACTGTAAGTTCTTCATGTGTGATGTGGTCCTGGGGAACTCTGGAAGGAAAGAGAGCCAGGACACAGAAAGAGACAGGAATGGTGGTACCCAAGTCTGTAATCTCAACACTCAGGAGACTGAGACAGCAGGATTAGGAATTTGAGGCCAGCCTGTGCTACATATCTCAAAACAAACAGAATATGTATATAAATAAAGAAAGGAAGAAAAGTCACCTGAAAAAGATGAGTCTGAAGGTCAGAATTAGGGAGCGGTGGGAACTGGCCAGTGAGTACTGGGGGCAGCTCTGGGGGCCACAGTTGCTCTGTGGGGGCCACAGTTTCTCTGTGGAAGGGTTGAGGGAGCCAGGACATTTTTCTGTTGGCTCTGCCTCTGAGAGATGGAGCTCTGCCGAGGGTAGAGTGACACCGGGCTGCTCCAGAGTTGGAACATGTAGATGAGTCCCCCATGGTGCTCAGATCCCGCTTTTACCTAACAGGATTCTGGTTTCCCTTTGCCTCCATCTGACATCACCTAGGAGGGGGTGAAGCTGCCCCCACTCTAGATGTAGGGATAGGAGCGCACAGCTCAGGTGGAAACACATCATCCAATCCCAGCCAGAGTCATCTGCTCACAATGGGCACCAGAAGCAGGTCAGGCTAAGGGGAAACTGGGGTGCTGGGTGAGACCTCCTTTCTGAGGACTTGCAAAGCTGGTCTTCTCTCTCTCTGACTGGATTTGGGGACTCAAGAAGAGTCAGATAGGGCAAAACCAGCCTCACAGGGAAAGAGTGGCTGTTCTCTCTGATATGCTCCTGTAGGGGACAGCCTTGTCCTTTGACCCTTCCTGGGACTTCTGGTTAACTGAGCCCATGGATCACTTAGTTATTTGGTTCAGTTACAGGATACACACATGACTGCAATGCGGACAGCTTGCATGGGGTGGGGTTGGGGACATAAGCTCTCTTGAGCTGGGAGCTAGATGACCAAACATGAGGACTGTTCTAGAAACCACACGAAAGGCAGGCAGTATCGTGCTGAGACTGTAACCTCAGCCCTGGAAGCAGACAGGCTGGGTGGTGTCTTTGGCTCTATCAGATTTTAGCTGTGTGGTGCTCAGAGGTCACTGACCACTCTGACCCTCAGTTTACCCAGCTGTGAAATGAAGAATGATAAGAAAAGCAGTCCTGTGGGATTTTTCAGAGGGAAAGGTATCAAAGTTCAGTTCAAATTCTGATGACCATTCCTGTGGTGGGGAGAGAGCATGGCCATCAGGATCGGAAGCCTTAGGGTATACAGAGGCCTAAACTCAGCAAAGTGCTATACATTTTAGAATTTATTATCTTCAAAGAGTCAGACTGGTAAGTGCTTAAAATATATGTCTGAAGGGCTGGAGAGATGGCTCAGCAGTTAAGAGCACTGGCTGCTCTTGCAGAGGACCAGTTTTGGTTCTTACCTCCCACATGACAGCTAACAGCTGTCTGTAACTCCAGTTCTAGGGAATCCAATGCCCTCTTCTGGCCTCCTCAGGCATTGCATGCATGTGGTACACTTACATGCAGGCAAAGCACTCATACACATAAAATAAAAAATAATTAAAAATACATGTATGAGGATTTTCTTTGCATCACTTTTTAAATTGGCAAAAACAAAGGAAAAAAAAAGCAAAATCATTCAGCCAAGTATGGCCTAGCTATGAATAGAAGATATTGGGGTTGTTAAAATGCTGATGGATATTTTAATAGTGTTGACATGTGAGGACTCCGTTTTTACATATTAAACAGAAAAATCAGATTTTAAAGCCACGAAGATGGGTGTGACTTTTGTACAAAGGGGTCTGCACATCAAAATTACAATTTGCTATTAAAGGGGTAGGATGCATTCTATGCGTGTATGTGTGTGAGGTGTTTGTATGTGTATTCAGATGTATGTATGCCTGAGTGCATGTGTGCTCATCTATGTGGGTGTATGGAGGCCAGATATTCATGCTAGCTGTCTAGCTCAGTTGTTTCTCCACCTTATTTTCTGAGGCACTCTCAGTGAACCTGGAGCTTGCTGTTGGCTCTGGTGATTGACCAGAAAGGATGCTCTTGTCTCTGCTTCCCCAGTGTTGGGGTTACAAATCCTGGGTTTTTATACGGATTCTTGGGATCTAAACTCAGGTCCTCATGCATGCACAGAAAGCGCTTTGCTGACTGAATCATCTTCCCAGTTTAGAATGTACTCTTTTATTTTTATTTTGAGTGTTTTTCCTATATGTATGTAAGTGTACCCATGTTGCACAATACTCACAATACTTGCAGAGGCCAGAGGAGGGCATTGGATCCCCTGGAACTGGATTTATATCTGTTAGCTGACACGTGGATGCTGAGAACCAAACCCTGGTCCTCTGCAAGAGCAGCCAGTGCTCTTAACTACTGAGCCATCTCTCTAGTCCCTAGGAATTCTTAAGGTAAGTTTCAGTGTCTGTTTTCCATGTTATTTGACTGTCAAAATGGGTATGATCATGTATAATTAGACAATCAGAACACAACAAATTCTTTCTATTTTAAATGAACGAATGAGATGCAGCCATCCTGGTGGGTTGCATTGTGAACGCCTCTCATTTTTATGAATATAAAATGAGTTTTCACTCTTGCCCACAAAAGCTCTGACTCACAGAAAGGAGTTTTTGGAATCTTTTTATTTGTTTCCTGTTACCAAAGTAAAAAATTCAATTATAGAAATCTATGGTATCCTTTCTTCACCTTCTCCAGCCACCCGGTATTTCGCTCCTAAATCCAAACCATATTTATTTGCAGCTTTCCTATGCACAGACTTATCTTTGAGCTTATTTTTCACATGTGTGCTAATTCATAGCTTCTATTCATGTCCTCTCTGTGCTAAACCCCTCTCCCAATTACACTGTCAGCAAAACATACAATGCAGCAGTGTTCTATGAAAGTCAAGTCTTTATTTCCAAAAGGAAGCCCAGCTGTTGCCTATGATCAGAGAACTAGAGAGAGTGAACATCCTGTTTCTTGCTTTTCTTTAAAAAATTATTTATGCTTATGCATGTCTCTTTGTGGATATGTGTTCCACATGAGTGTAGTAGAGGCCAGAAAAGGGCATCAGATCCCCTATATCTGGGGTTGTAGATGGTTGTTAGCTGCCATGTGGGTGCTGGAAACTGAACCTGGGTCCTCTGCAAGAGCAGCCAGTGCTCTTAACTGCTGAGCCATCTCTCCAGCCCCTGTAGGCTTTTAAAAAATGATATATAATATGTCTAGTGAAAATACACTGTTCCTAACATGCACCATTTGAGGAGTTTATATGTTTACTTAGTTAAACAGGAGACTATAGTTTGTACACATTTCCTGTCCCTTTCTTTTTCTTCACTTAGGAATATATCTTGGACAGCTTTCCCCACGTACAGTTCTTTAATGGCTGGGTAGCATTCTATCGTTGTGACTATGTGACCATTTGTCTCTCTGGGTCTCCTCTTCATGGACATTTCAAGGATGTCCAACCTCTTCAAGGTTGCAGCAGCAGTGAGCACCCGTGTCTGACTTTGTGCCCTTGTGGGCCCCGTAGACAGATGGTTATTGATGTTTGAATGGGATTCATTCAGAGTTCTCCACATGGAAAACACTGGAAACATCATCTCTGTTCCCAGAGGGTCCCAGTGAGGCCAACACCATCTTCCTTATGTTCTGAAGGACCTCAGCTGTCTGTCAGCCCCCCACCAAAGGAAGGGATGCTGGCTGGAGTCCTCCTGGCTCCTTTCCTCCATCCAAATGTGCACTCAGGTGAGCTCTGACCACTCTTCCAGGGCAGCTGTGGAGCTTTTTATTGATCAACAGGATGCCAGCTCCTACCAGGACTCTCCTGAGGTTTGGGACATTGAAGAACCCACGGTCAGCATTCCTGGGGGAGGACACTGGCTCCTGATGACAGCTCTCCCTCTGGCGCCTGGCCCACTCCTGACACTCACTGATAGTCTGTGCTGTTAATTACTCCCGTTCTTTGCACGGCTCCTGTGTTAGTCAAGGCAGCACGGCAGTAATTTGGTTTCCAGAGCTAAAGTAACTTGGTTCTCTTTTCCAGGTCTTTTGCCCTTTCAACCCCCCATAGCTGATTCAGACAGCCTGACTCCAAACAGGTACCACAGGCTATACAAGCTAAGGGATACTCATCAGCCACATGGCACAGACCCTCCCACTTTCTCCATGACAAGGGCCTGCTGCTGGGCCACATGGGCCCGAGCTCTCCTTACAGCCCTGCTGTTTTGCATTATTGGTCCAATCTGCCCTTCTCCTAGTGGCATTTTGAAATTTTATTTTCTAAAGTAGTTGCTTCTCCCTATCTTCCAACATTTTATAAGTTTTTATTTTGTTGTCTTATTTTGAGACAGAATGTCACACTATAGCCAAGGCTGGTCTTGAACTTGGAGTACTTCTCCTGCCTTGGTCTCTCAAGTGCTGGACCCACAGGTGTGCCCTGCCACCAGTTCTCTGTTGGTGTATCTACCCACAGTCTAGCCGTGGCTTCTCAAGGATAGATGCTCTTTTTGCCCCCTGATTTTGGACTTGCCCATGTGACTTACTTGAACCCACAGGAGGGAGGCTGGCTGGATGTGAAGGAGTGTCTTGTTCAGCGGCAGAAGTGTTTGCCCAGCATGTGCAAGGCTGAGTTCCATTGCTGGTTACCACCAAACAAAAGAACAAGACCAACCAGCCTATAGGGTAAATCTCCATCTATGTGTGCGCACACGTGTGTGTACATGTATACATGCTAATTTGATTTCTGTTGCTGTGCTAAAAAATGATGACCAACAGCAACGTGGGTAGTAAAGAGTTTATTTCATCACAGTTCCCAGGTATAGCCCATCACTGAAGGACGTCAGGACAGGAATCAAGGTAGGAAGCCAGAGGCTGGAACTGAAACAGGGGCCTTGGAGGGATGCTGTTCACTGGCTTGCTTCCCCTGGCTTTCTTAGCTACCTTTCTTGTACAGTCCAGGCCATCTAGGGATGGTGCCATCCACAGTGGGCTGGGCCCTCCTACATCAATTAGCAATCAAGAAAATGCCCCCACAGGTCAGTCTGAGGAAGGCAGTGTCTCTAGTTTGTGCCAGGTTGACAAAAACTAACCAGCAGAGGTGTGCTAATATGTGTGTGTGCTCCAGGCGTTCTGTGCCTCTCATGGCATATTCCTGTCATTTCAAATCCATAGGCAGCAGCTCCATCCCTTGCTGTAACTGGTTCCATCCAGCCTGTCCTGTGGCCCCTGTTGCCGAATGGCTTTGGGTCCCAGAGGTGGTCAGACGGTCACTCTTCAGTGATCTTGGGCTTGTGCTGTACTTCTACAGCCAGAAAGCTTATTGTTAGAGGGGAGTAGAGAGCCTGAAGGACCTGGCCCAGGTCATGTAGCTCTTGGGAGAGCTGGATGGGAACACGGGTCTTTTGACCTGGTCCTTTGATGGGAGAGTACGTCCCAGAGCTGTAGGGTCCTGGTGGAGGACCAGCCTAGAAGGACGGGTGTGGAGAAATGGGAATATCAGCCATGGGCTGGAGGGGAGATCATATGACACCTCACCCGAGTCATTCTCCTGACTGCCAGCAACCCTTCTGCATGGTCCCATGACCCCCAGTGCACCTGCATCCCAGGATGCTGGGCTCAGCTCCTCCAGGACAGTGAACTCATTGATCAGCCTGAGTCCTAACTAAGAACAGGAGCTATTTACAGAGCCACAGGCTTCCAGGTGCTGAGTCACATGAGCCAGACCAGCGGCAGGAGCCTGGGCAGTGTGGACGCTCACACGTTGCTGCAGCCTGCCTCAGACCCTGGAAAATGCCCAGCCTGGAGACACTCTGAGCCGAGACACTGTGTTAATAAGATGAGACACGGCCTGACACGGTCACTGCTACTTTGATGGCTACTTTGTTATTATGATCTTAGCCTAGATTACTGTCACGGGTCTTGCATGAAATCTCAGCTCTGTTGCAGTGTGACCTTGAGAATTAATAACCTCTCCGAGTTTTAGTGCCCTCACTTGTAAAATGGGGTTAAATAGTTACCTTGTCAAGTATGTGGAGAGATAACTATGGCAGTGTGTGGAAGGTCCATACCACGACCCCTAGCCTGTAGTAAGCATTCCACAACAAATAGGAAATTGAGAGTTGGAGAGATGGCTCAGAGGTTAAGAGCACTCGCTGCTCTTGCAGAGGACCTGAGTTCAGTTCCCAGAACTACAGAGGTTCACAACTATCTATAACACCAGTTCCAGGTGATCAGACACCCTCTTCTGGCCTCCATGAGCACTGCACTCACGTGATACACATACATACGTGCAGGCAAGCACAACACATACAAATCTTTTTAAAGCAGGAGACTGAATGAAAGTGAAATTAAAACGGTGCTCCCAACTCTGCTAGGAAGGGTAGGATAACAAAAGTCAGAATAATGGTGGCATCAAGGACAGCTGTTGAAAGAAGACCCACACCCACACCTGTCATGATGGAGCACAGGTGTGATCAATGCAGCACGGTTCCCACCCACAGTTCCTGCACTGTGACCGACTCTCCTGTAGGAAGTGTTATCAGTGTTGAAGGCTCTGAGGGTTAGCATAATGCCTGGGACACATAGGTGCTCAATAAATGTTCACTGAATGAATGCGTGAGTGAGGCCAGAGTAGGACCATCCTGTCCTCCTGGAAATAGTGTGGATCCCTGTGGACTACATTTCCCAGGCATCCTAGCTTCTTCCTTGGGCAGTCAATAGGAATGCTTACTGGAGTGCTGAAGGCAGGTGGAGGGAGAGTCTGGAGCCTTCCAGATCTTTTGCCTCTCTCTGTTGCTAAGAGCTGTTTGGCCTTGCGGGGCCTCCTATGTGAGGGCCTCCTGTCCTCTTTAATTCCAGCTTTACCTGGGGTCCTGCCCCTGGGCTCATGCTGTACCTCCACTTCTCTCTGTCCCTATGGACTTAGGGACAATTGTGGCTTCTTTGTGTGTGTCCCTGCACTTGTGCATGGGTGAACATCTGTGCATAGTCATGTGAGGTCGAAAGTCAACCTCAAGCATTGTTCCTCAGGCACCATTCACCTTGTTTTTAAGACAGGGTTTCTGGATGGGACCTGGATCTCACTGATCAGGCTACTAAGTCCCAGGGAATCCTCCTGCCTCCGCTTTCCCAGTGCTGGGATTACAAGCACACACCACCATGCTGGGCTTCTACATGATTCGGGATCAAATTCGAGTCCTCATGATTGCACAGCAAGTGCTTTTCCCACTAAGCCTTCTCCCAGGCCCCATAGTGGTTTTCCTGTGGCCGACTTCTTACCTCTCAGTGCTGAAATTAAGCATAAAATCTTACGCACTTAGAAATCTGGAGCTGAGTCTGTCTCCCTGTTTAGTGTCAGGCCAAAGTCTACCTGAGAAAGTGCTGCCCCAGAACCCAGACCCAAGCAGCAGGCTGGTTCTTCCCATTGTCTGATCCTCAGGGAACTTGACTTTGCCCTTAAGGGAATTTTAAGCTTCTAACTTGAGAGATGTCACCTCCTTCTGATGACTCTGGATTCATCACACACTTTGCATTCATCAGCCATCACACTCCCTGCTGCTTGTCTGCCTGGTCCCAGCTGCTTAGAAAAGAGTAGCTGTGGGGATGGGCAGGGCGGGGGTGGGGGGGCGTCAGGCAGACACCATACAAGCGGCAGGATGGCTGTTTCCTTGGCGTGTGTCTGTGTATGTGTGTTTACTCTTTTATGCCCAATTCTGAATTTTGCATAAGAACGTCAGGTTTCTGTGAATTTGGGTTGAGGGGCATCATAGAAGGACTTGGAGTTGTTTTTGCCCTAGGGTGGGATCCAGCAGGCGAAGATCCCTCAGTGCCTCAGTTGGGTCTCAAGGAAGGGAGCAGGAATAAGCAACACAGGAAACTTGAACTGTGGCCTTGGGGCTGGGAATGTAGCTCTGTGGGAGAGTGCCTGCCTAACCTGCATGAGGCCTTGGGTTCGATTCCCAGCACTAAACAACAACAGGGGAGATTGTTGTCAGTAAAGTGCTTGCCTTACAAGCATGAGGATCTGAGTTTGATCCCAAGAACTCACACAAACAGCTGGGCATAGTGGCTGCTCATGGGGTTTCTTTGGGGAGTGGGAGTGACGAAAGGCTCTGGAATTCAATGGCTGCAGAATCGTACAAAGAAGCACTGGATTGGGGCTGGAGGAGCACCCTCCTAACACGTGCAAGGCCCTGGATCTGATGCCCCAGACCACAAGAGAAAAACATTCCTCCTAAACCCTCAAGAGGCCAGAGAGAGGATGCAGTGGGTAAGGTGCTTGCTGTGAAGTGTGAGGACCCAAGTTCGATTCCCAGAACCCACATAAAAATCAGATGGGCATGGTAGTCCACGGTATGCAGTCCCAGTGCTCAGGAGGCAGAGACAGTGCCAGGGAGGGGCAGCCAGATGAGCCGACCTGGGGCAGGCTCCACGTTCAGGAAGAATAAAGTGGGGATACTGAGGAAGACACATGACCTCAACCTCTGGCCTACACACACACACACACACACACACACACACACACACGCGCGCGCGCGCGCACACACACGTAGACACAAGAGCGCATGTGCATGTGTACACACACACCGCTCAAGTATGTGATTTAAAATGGTGAATGCAAACCAGGTGTGGTGACACACTTTTAATTTCATCATTCAGGAGGCAGAGGCAGGAAGATCTCTGTGAAACTGAGGCCAGCCTGGTCTACATAGCAAGCCAGCTGCGGCTACAGGAAGACCCTATCTCAAGTTAATGGTGAATTATGCCTCAGTTTGACAAAATGAAAACCAAATATGAGCTGTGCAAAGTCCATGGCTCACCGTGTTTGATGAACCATCTGTCCCCAGGGCTTTTGCAGTGGCCTCCGAGCTGCTTTCCCCGAGCCTCCCAATCAGGGCATTCACCCTTTCTCTTGAGCGTCCTCTCTGGCACCCTCTGCTGAAGCCAGACTAGCCTCTTGCTGCTCCTTAAATGCCTGTTGCACTGGTTTCTACCTCAGGATCTTTGCATTTACTGCTCCCTTTGCCTGCACCAGAGTCCCACTACAGAACTGCAGGACCTGTCCTTGCTTCCTTCAGGAGTTTTCCCACAGGCTGCCCCCTTTCCCGCCCCAGGAGACCTCTCCTGCCACTCCCTGTGTTTAAAATGGAATTGTCTGACTGGGCACTTACTATCCACCCACCCAGGTGATTATTCTCTGCCATGATCAGTATTTAATATGTGTGTGTGCATACAGGGGTGTGTGCACATGGAAGTCAGAGGTCAGCATGGGTATCTTCCTCGATTGCTTTCCACCTTATTTCTTGAGGCAGGGTCTCACTGCACCCAGAACCCAGAATCCATTGACTTAGGCTGGCCAGTGAGCTCTAGGGACCCACCTGTTTTCATTCCCCAGCACCGGGCTTGTGGGCTTGTGCTCCTGGCCCTTTATGTGGGTTCTAGGAGTCTGACCTCAAGTTCTCTCTCTTGGCAAGCTCTCCCCTGACTGAGCCATTTCCCCATGTTTGGTGTTTAATCTCTTTTGACTGAATAAACACCCACTCTTGTGATAATTTATAACAACTTTCTGGGTCGTTCTAATCTGGTTATTTTCTCTCATGGATGTCTCTTTCAGATTTTAACCTGACACCTCTTTGAAGTTTTTTTTCCCCCTTCTGGTTCATCCCCTGCTGGGTGCTGATCTTAGAGGTAAACATTATCCTTGTAGTTTAATTACGAGATTGCTCCAGAAAATAGTTTCATCTTGCTTTGAAGCACACTTTCTTTTTCTTTAAAAGATAGTCAGAAACCCCCACTGAACTCTTTACTGCAATAAAATTAGTTTTCCGAAGCAGATATGGAAGCTAATTTGTATATTGCTGTCAACTGGAAGCTTTGAAATTAATTGTCTTTGCAAACTTAGTTGAGATCTAACATGGTACATTTAATGCAAAAATCCACTCCCAATCTGCTGGTGTCTAGGGACAGGAAGACCTGCCTTGTTCTCTCTCATCAAGGAGAAGGGGGTTACCTTTGACTTTGAAATCAAGCTGAGGAAGAAACTGGCAGCAGAAAGAGCTCTCAGATTGCAGCAGTGTCCTAGAAAGTGAATTCTAGAGGCGGCTCTAGGTCTACCGATTGTATACCCTGAATTTATGGTGTTCTTTCTAATGTTAAATTATTTTTCTTTTATGTGCATGAGTGTTTTACCTGCTTGTAAGTGTACCACATGCATGCAGTGCCCATAGAGGCCAGAAGAGGGTGCTGAATTCCCTGAAACCGGAGTTAAGGGTGGTTGTTAATGGCTACGTGACTGCTGGAAACCAAACCTGAATCCACTGCAAGAGCAGCCAGTGCTCTTAATTGTGGAGCCATCTCTCCTTCCCCACGGGATTCTTTTTGAACCCGATGGGAACGATATGTTTCTCCTTTTTGATTTGCCTGTGTATGTGTGTGCATGCATGCTCACACGTGTGTAGATGCACATGTATATGGAGCCAGAGCTTGTTGCTACTGAATGTTTTCCGTCCAACACTCTCCACCCTGTTAACTGAGGCAGGGTCTCTCACTGAACCTGGAGTGAGCTCATTGGTCGGTCTAGACAGCCAACTCGCTCTTGAGGCCCCCGCCATTTCCACCTCCTGGTTATAGGATTATGGGTGGGCTCCCATGCCCACTGGTTTTTATGTGAGTGCTAGAGATCCAAACTCCTGGCCCCATGCTTGCGTGGTAAGCTTTGCACCCGTTGAGCAATCTCTTAAGGCCTGGCCTGGGAGCTACAGATTCTGAAAAAAAATTTTAAACACATAAACAATACAGAAATATGCTTTTATTAAAAACTTAAGATCTGCAAAGAAAGCTAACATTCCATTTGACCAGACTCTGCCAGGTGTCTGATATAGCTTGTTAGATTTTATATTTACAGGTAACATCTTGTGCAGGTGTTTATTAATATGATCATGTGTCATTTAATGTCAGGGGCACATTCTGAGAAATATGCCCTTAGGTGCTGTCATACGTTGTGCTTACAGTACAATGGTTACAATGTTGCCAGGCGATCAGATGGCTATGGTGTCACCAGGCAATAGGACTTTACTGGGCCTCCTTTGTGTATTGGCCTGTTGTTGATTGTGATGCTGTATTAGTCAGGGTTCTCTAAAGAAAAAGAATCTGTAGAATAAATGCACACACACACACACACACACACAGTCCGAGTATTCCAACAATGGCTGCACCACATCGGAAATGCTGAGTTCGGTAGTCACTCAGTCCACGAGGCTCAATGTCTTAGCAGTCCCAATCTGGCCTGACAGATTCCAGGATATCCACTAGTCTTCAGTCTACATTGGAACCCAAAGATACTGGTCAGAGTAGCAAAATGAACTTACCAGTGAGAGAGAAGGCAAGTGGCAAAAGGGGCGAGTCCCTCCTGCCACGGCCTTTTATATGTGGACTGCCATCAGAAGGCAACGCCCACACCTAGGTGGGTCTTCCAGCTTCAGATGATTCAATCAAGGAGATCTCTCTCATTTCAGTCAATCCCAGATCCAGCCAAGTTGACACCTATCACAGGTGCCTTCATGGGAAGTGCCCACACTCTTGCTCTGAGAATGTTTCGGTTAGATGTCCCCACAGGCCCCTGTGTTTGAATACTTGGTCCCTAGTGGGTGGTGCTGCTGGGAGGTGTGGAGCCTTTGTGGAGGGAAGGCGGGGCTTTGGAGGTCCACTGTGATGGGCCTCGGTGGCTGCATTCACGGCCAGTACACTGAGTTCTCTGCTTCCTGATCTGTCACGATGTGAACAAGTGTGGCCAGTCCCACAACCATGGCTTTGTGCTCTGACTGCCTTGGTCACTGTCCCTTCCCCACCATGATGGTCCTTTGAAAACCCTCTCCTCCTCTAAGCTACTTCATGCCATGAGGGTCATGAACCCTAACCCATCTTCCTGCTGTTGAACACCTAAGCCCTTTTCAGTTCTTCCTTGTTACGCACCTTGGTAAGCATCCTTGCTCTGGCCGACCTCTTCTCTCTCAGATACATATTGAGAGGTGGAGCAGCTGGCTGGTGATTCTGCCCATGTAAACATAAGGGAATTGAAAGTGTTAAACTTTACATCAGGTTCAGGTCTAATTGGGATGCCAGGTGGCCCAGGCTTTGTGGCGTCTCCCTTCAAAGACACCAACAAGTTGACAGAAAAATATAATTGAACACAGTTCCATTTTTTCACTTGGTTGCTGGGAAGCTCCCCGAAGGCAGCGAGGTCAGCCAGGAGCAGCTCCGTTCCACAAATTGGCTCGCTTGCTATTCAGGGAAGAATCACAGTTCTTTTTATTGCACATGGAATCATGTTATGGGAAATAAGGTGGGAAAGGAGCTGATGAGTGGGAGGCAGATTCTATTATAGAATTTGGGGTCTAGAGATCGCCTCGATGCTCAGTGGCTCTATGGCCTGGGTTGGCAGTAGGTGAGGTCATGCCATCCCACTCTGGATGCCAGAGGCTTATTATGTCAATTACATAGCTGTACACAGATAACAGGGACATGGAGTTGTGGATGGAGAGGACGGCCCAACATGCCTCCCCGTCCCACAGCCAGCACAGCTGCTTCTTGGTTTTATTGCCAGGGGCCCTCAGGAGTATGTCTACTCTGGTCTTTGAAAGCAGACGTACTGAAATTGGGCATGGTGGCCCATGCAAATAATTCTAGCACCGGGAGGTAAGGCAGGGAGAGTACTGTGAATTGGGGCTAGACTGGGCTACAAAGTGAGACCCCAGTCAACAAACACGAAAAGAAAGGAAGGAGGGAAAGAAGGAAGACATCTGCTTAACATAATCAGTGACCACAGAATGGACACTTGCTTTTATGATGTTTAATTAGGAGAAAATTCAAATTTGTACCAGAGGGGAGAGAATACAGAGCCCAACTCCTACGGTCTGCATTCTCTTCAACTATCACCCAGTGTCTTAGTTTCATTGGTGTTGCTTTGACAAACACCCTGACAAAACACAACACAGGGAGGACAGGGTTTATTTGGCTCAGAATTCCAGGTTACAGTCCATCACAGATGCAGGAGCTTGAGACACATCAGATCCAGAGCCAATGGCCGAGAAACCATCGCACCTGTGCTCCCTGCGCGCGCTCATCATTTTCTGTTCTCTAGTTCGCGGTACACCCCCCCCGCCCCCCCCCCCGCACCGCCCCAGTCCCTGGGGAATGGTGCTGCCCACAGTGGGCTGGGTCTCTTTACATCAACTCACCATCATGACAGCCCCCTACAGACAAACCTGATCTAGATCATTCCTCATTAAGACTCTCTTCCCAGGGGACCTTTGATTATGTCAAATTACCAGTACAACAACATTCGACCTTTGTTGGTTCAACTCTGAGATACAGCTTGAACCTCATTTTGTTTGATTTTGTTGTTTCATTGTCTTGTTGATCTCCACGGTGCCTGAGTATTCTGGGATAACAGGGCTGTGCTGGATAGTTTTAGTTGTCAACTTGACATACCAGGGTTGAGATAGCCTCAAATGAGTTATTGTGTCCATTGAACTTGCCTGTGACCATGTCTGTGGGGTATTTTCTTGATTGTTGAGTGATTGAGGCCCCAGCCCGCTGTGGGCAGGGCCACCCCTGGGTAGGTTGTTCTGTATTGTATAAGAAAGCAGGCTGAGCATGAGCCAGGGGAGCGAGTCAGTAAGCAGCGTTCCTCCATGGCCTGTGCTCCAGCTCCTGCTCCAGGTTCCTGCCCTGAGTTCCTACCTTGGGCTCCTCAGTGATGAACTGTGACCCAGGAGAGGTAAGCCAAGTAAACCCTTTACTCCCCAAGCTGGTATTGGTCAGAGTGTTTTGTCACAGCATTGAAGGCAGACTAGAATGATGAGGCTGTTTCATAAGTCATTTACCCTGCCTTCTTCTGGGGGATTTATACTGTCACCCATCTTATGTATGTGTAGTGTTGGACTGAGTCTATCTGGACACATAAGAATGAATCTGCCAGTAGTTGCAGGAAGTGGAACCTCAGGGTCAACGATGGAATCCGTGGGAACTCCTCTCACATGTGCCCCCGTGGCATGTCAGTACCATTTTATTTTTTCAGTACTCTCTTTAGCTGCGTGTTTCAAATGGAAACATTGCGGTAAGTTGTGAATTCAGTCTAGTGGGTGGAGATCAGCTTGAAACAGAAGACATCAGAGCATTGTGAGACAGGGTGTTCTATGTGAACCTTGCTAGGGTCATGTGTCTGTGCACATGTGTGAGCTGGTTGTGATGTAAAACATTTCTGTGTGTCTTAGTTCTCTTCTTGACAAGATATTTGACAAAAGCAACTTAAAGGTTTATTTTGGCTCATGGTCCATCATGGTGGGAAGGCATGGTGACGAGGGGTGAGGGACCCGGTCACATTGCACACGCAGTCAGGGAGCAGAGAGCGATGAATGCTGGTGCATAGCTCACTGTCTTTTTATTTAGTCTGGACCCAGCCCAGGGATGGAATCACCCACAGTTAAGGTGGGTTTTCTACCTCATCTAACACAAGCTAGATAATAATCCCTCACAGACAGGCCTAGAAGCTTGTCTCCTAGGTGATTCCAGATCCTGTCAGGTTGGTATCAACATTACCTTTTATACCATGTGTCATCATATTCTAGAGTTCAAGAGACCCACAGTGACAGTGGCTGTCTCCTTGAAGGCCTCATTCTTGGCTCTCACTGTGACCCCAAGCTGTCTCTTATGTCCAGCCCTTCTTCCCCTTGTTCCTCTGTTCCATCATCAGAAAAGTGTTCTGATTGAGGCTGCCTGGTCCTGCTCCTCCCTGACTCCTGGCCCAGCCTGGTCCTGGCAGATTATGTGTGAGGGCACAGCTTCAGGGAGGGACAGCTGCTGACACATCCACCCGGGCAGTGTTCAAACTTAGGGCAGCCCCAATCTCAGCTCCTGCTGTGGCAAGTGGGCTGTAAACTATATGCCCAGAGCACCTTTCCCAGCACGGCAGTGATGGAATGTCCGCCCTCTGCTCTCCTGAACTTTTTGGAGGATGTCCACCCCCAGCGGTGACTCACACCTTGCTGCCCCACAGGTGCTGAAGAGGCTAAACCCATGCTGCAGCTGGTGCTGGAGGAGGGCTGCCTCCTAGGCTCCGCCTGCCTTGGGACTCTATGTGCTGTGGCTCCTGAATGGAGTTTACTAAACCACCACCTCTCCTGCACAGACACACAGACATACACACACATATACACACACATCTCCAAATACATGTACATACACAGACTCATTCATAGTCACACACACAGCCATGTGGACATACACACAGACTCATACATTGACAGACACACAGACATACACACAGACTCATACACAGTCATAGGGACATACATACACATAGACACAGGGAGACATACATATACACAGATACATCCACACAGAGACACATAAGACACATACACAGTCACAAGACAGACAACACACAAGTACATATATACACATATACACACACAGATATACATGTAGACACACATATACACAGACACATGCAATACATAAACACAAACACATACACACATACAGATATTCAGAGATAGACCCAGATACACAGATACACACATATGCACACATACCCAGACACACAGACACATACACACATATACACAGATACAGATATACACACAGATGCATATCTGCACACATGTATACACACAGACATATATACACACACAGACACACATATACATCCACATCCACAGATAAATATCCTCATACATGTGTGCAGACCTACATATACATATACACAGATAAACATCCTCATGCATATGCACATGGACATATACAGACAGATACACACACACATACACACACAGGCCTGGTAAGAACAGAGACGCACTGGGGCTGAGAGGTCTGTAGGGCATGATAGGAACTTGCAAAGGCTCATGCTGGGCCTGGGGAGTCTGAAAAGATCAGAAACATTCTGGGAACTTTTGACTGTGGGACACATTGTCACCCTTAGGTGTGTAGGACAAGGGCAGGAGAGGTCACTCAAGCCCTGATAGGGACAGCTGTGTGGGAGGGTCAGTGACAGGAGCTATGGGGTTCAGCCCACCATGGTCGACCCATGGTGCCTCAGGAAGGACAAGGCCCTGTCAGGCCTCCCAGTGGCTTAGTCCGATGGACCAGGGGGCCAATGGCAAGATCTGCACAGACCCACTTCCCTGGCTCTGGAGAGAAAGTCATGGTAGCCGGGATGGTGATTTCTCTGAGGAGACCACAGCAGTGTGGGTGGTTTCAGTGCTGTGGAGGCCTCGGGTTGGTAAGGACACCAGAGCCTTGCCCAGGCCTTAAGAACCACCTCTTTCACAAGCCATGCCAGCTTTCTGTACCTCAGTTTCCTTATCTGCAACAATAGCACCCACCATATGTGAGCTCATTCGTGGAGCATGGGGTAGGTTCTCACAAGGTTGTGGGTTAGATGAAGTACTTCCTACAGACAGGTTTGTGTGCTGAGGGTTCAGAGGTACTGGAAACATCAGCATGTAGAGTTTAGTTAGGACCAGGTTCCCAGGGGAATGCTCTAGAAACATATCCTTGCCCCGTCCCCTCCAGTCATTCTCTCTGCTTCCAGGCTACCATGCGGTGAGCAGCTCTGCCTCATGATGCTGAGTCTCTGCATAGCCTAGAAGCAGCAGAGCCAGCCAACCATGAACAGAAGCTTTTGAAACCATGAGCCCAGATAAATCCTTCTCCCTTTAAACCATTTCTCTGAGGTGCTTTTCACAGCAACAAAAACCTGGTTAATACACATGCAGAGTCTCGGGTGAGTAATGGGTGCGTGGGAAATGCTCAGCGACTCTGAATGGTTCTGTCTGTGGGATGTGTTCTCTTAGGCTCCTGTGGAAACTGAAAGGAGAAAACCCATCCAGCATTCCATCAAGGCATGGCATTTTATAGAAGGATGTAAAATGTAATACTGCGACAGTCCCTTGGTACTAAAAACACCTCCCCCTCATTACCATTCTGAGATCTGATCCTGGCTTTGAATTTGTGATTATGAGCCCAAATTGCATTGATTAATTTTCTCACTTGGAGTCCTGTCATCTTTTTTTTTTCCTTGAAAAACAATCCTCATTTATGATTGATTGACTGATGGAACATATTTGAAGGGAGAGATAAAATGAGTTTTCTCCTTTTCAATGTCTTAATGACCCAAAGAGAAAGATTAAAGCTCTTTTGAGAAAGTAGGTGTGTTTTTCAAGTTGATGTTTATAATTCCTATTTCACACTCTTCCTTCACATTCTGGGGAGAGAGGGCGGAGTCACCCCCCCCCAACCAAACATGCACCATTGGGTCACCACTGTGGAAGGAGAGAGAGTGGGACAGGAGGAGGCTGCTAGAAAGGAAAAGTTAAGCAACAAATCTGCTTTGTAAGACAGACACTAAGGATGCAGTTTAGCTCTGACAAGGGATCAAGCCATGCCATGAAAAAATAGACTGATAGATGGATAACCTAAGAGATCAATACATGAATACTTTGGATTATTTTTTCCATTTAAAAATATTTTATTTCTTACTATGTGTATGAGTGTATTGAATGCATATATGTAAGTGCATCTATGTTATGCAGTGCCTGCAGATGTCAGAAAAGGGCATCAGATCCCCTGAAACTGGAATTACAGGTGGTTGTTAGCTGCCATGTAGGTGCTGGGAATTGAACCCAAATCCTCTGCAAGAGCAGTCAGTGCTCTTAACTGCTGAGCCATCTTTCTAGCCCCCTAATTTTTTTCCATTTTTATGTGACTGTGGCATGCTTGTGTATAGGGGTATGTGCGTGGGTCCGTGTGGGGGCCTGGCATTGATGTCAGGAATCAGCCTTGATATCTCTTCCACCTTATTCTTTGAGAGCAGGGTTTCTCAATCAAACCCAGAGCTCTCCGATACAGCTAGTCTCCCCACCCAGCTTTCTCTGTGGATTCCGTCTCTGCCTTCTGAGGCTGGAGTTACAGACAGGCCACCACACCCACCCTGCATTTTCGTGGGTTCTGGGAATCCCAAGTCCAGTCCTCATGCTAAGTTGGCAGGTACTTCAAGCACTGATTTATTTCCGCAGCCCTGAATTAAAATTTCTCTTTTGGTCTGGAATTTGCTAGGTAGACCAGGCTAGCCTTGATCTCACAGGCATCCACCTGACTCTGCCTCCTCAGAGTTGGGATTAAAGGTGTGTGATTCCACTCCTGGCCTGATTAAAAATTTTTTAGTGACAGCAAAGAGAGTGGAATAAGCACAGAACTCTTTTCAGCAGCAGCAGCAACAAGTCCTCAGACTGTCACAGGAATATTAGGTTGATTAGATGTGAATTTAATACTTAAGAAATGAGACTATTAAACCATCTCCAGCTGCCAGTGTCTGATGAACTGCTGAGAGCAGAGTCCAAGGAACCAGGCTGACCCCTAGGAAGTTCCCTGTGGTTTATGCCTCTCCCAAGACACTGAACCTCTTGCGTCCTCGCTGTGTCAGCTTGACTGCTTAGCTTGCAAGGCTTGATTTGGTGAGCATGAAAATCATTGGCAGAATATAAAGTTGTTTCTAAGGACATAATATAAACTAGACACGGTGGTGCACACCTGTAATCCCAGTACTTGGGAGCCTGAGGCAAGATGATCATGAGTTCTAGGTTAGCCCAAGACTCTGTCTCTAAAAGAGCATATGTTTAAAATGTAATAATCAAGTAGATATCCACTCTTTCAGTAACTGTTTACTTTGCATGTACGGTGTGCCTGGGACCATGTTAGATCCCCCAAACACACAGATGCAGTACTTTGAGGAATCTAGAGGAATAGGGAGAGAGGAGAAAGACAGCAGAGGCTGGTGAGAATTAAACTACTCTGAGACCTTTATATCATCTTGGGTGAGGGTAGACAATTTGATTCATTAAATTTTTTATATGTATGAGTGTTTTGTCTGAATGTATGTAGATGCACATGTGTATGTAATGCCCATGGGAGCCAGAAGAGGACATGACGTAAGAGCTCCTGGAACTGGAATTTTAAATGGTTGTGAGTTCCCATGTGGATGCTGGAAACTGAACTCAGGTCCTCTGCAAGAACAACCAGTGCTCCTAACCACTGAGGCATCTCTCCAGCTCTAAACTGATTCATTTTAGATTAATACACATAAGCTAAGAAGTTCAAGATAACCACAGAAAGACTAGAGGGAAAAAAGATAACTTCCAAACTCTGTGGGAGAAATAGAAGGCAGGAAAAGCCAAGAAGGGGGCCACTGAAAAAAACAGAGTAAACCAAACCCCAAAATATGATGACAGAATAAAAGTCAAGTAGAATGGTAATGACAATAAATATAAATGACCTAAACTCGCCAGGTGAAAGGAGTCGAAGGTAAGCACAGTGAAGGAGACTGTGACCTCATCTCCTCTTCAGTTATTGTGAGTTTGCTATGTCTGATGAACTCTAATCATCTTCACCTTTCGTTACTATCTGGCCACATCTCACATGAAAACAGAGGGTTGCACTGAACCAGCGTGTTTTCAGGAGTGGATGGTATCTGTGTCAAACATCGTTTTTGGCTAAGTACAGTGATGCATGCTTTGAATTCCAGCACTTGGAAGGCAGATACAGGTAGATCTCTAAGTCTGAGGCCAGCCTGGTCTACATAGCAGATTTCAGGCCAGCCAGGAGACCTGGTGAGACCTTGTCTCAAAACAACAATAAAACATCTTTCTTCATCTTCCCCTTTCTCTGGAAGCTTTATAACAAAGCATGGATTAAGATCACTGCCAGGACCGAGGAGTGAGAGAAGAGGACCAGGCGTTTATTCAGTCAGGCATTCTACTGGGTGGTTTTTTTTTTTCTTTTTTCGTGTGTCTGTATGTTTTATGAGGGTGTATGTGTGCATGTTGTGTGCACATGTATGTGCAGGTTGGAGATTGATGTCAGGAATTATCCTCGATCAGTCTTCCCTTTACTCATTAAGCCAGATCTCTCAATCAAACCTAGAGCTCACCAACATGGCTTGTCTCGCTAGGCAGCTTGCTCTGAGGATCCCGTCTCCACCCTCTGAGGCTGGATTTAAAGGCAGTGAACGCCCACCTGATGTTTACATGGGTTTTAAGGATCCAGGCCCCCATCTTTGCCCTTAAGCACCACGGAGTCAACTTTTCAGCCCTGCATTTTGTGGTTTCAAAAAGAAGTTAGCTTGGGATAAGAACACGCACGCTTTGTCTGTGCCAACCTACACAGGCCTTGACTAATCTTTCTGGGCCTGCTGTGACACTGGCACTGGCTTGTCTAAGATGGCCTTGGCTTGGGGACTCGTTTCTATCTCCTGTGGCCTCTTGTCTTCTGACAAAACAGCTCAGACTCACTGTCATGGTAGAGGCAGAGACTGGGCCTCTAACAGCCCAGAGGATTCACTGGCCAGAACAAGGCACAAGCTGAGCCTGATTCAAGGGCTGGTGGAACTAATTCCACCTCCTCGGGCAGAACTGCAAAGCCACAAGCCCAGGGCTTGGGAAGAGAGAAAGGAAGAATCACGGCAGCCCTTGGCTGCTTTGCCAGCTCATGTAGTTCACAGAGACCATTAGAAGATCTTTCTCAGAGCGGTGCTGAGGATGCGGTGATGTGCATGCAGGGCAGAGGCAGACACCCTGCCACAGTGGCACCCTGGTTTCTGTTTCCCTCTCTATTGGCTCGCACTCTCCTTCCCTGTGTTGGGGGCTCCTGTGTCAGCCTTGCTGCGGTCCGTTCTGTGCTCGGTCGCAGAGACGGTTGAAGCTCCCTTGATGTCACTATGTGTTAGGGTCCTTTGGCCATCAGCTGTCCAGGCAGCCAGGACAATGGTCTATTTAAAGAACATAGAGATGCTTTTTGCTTTGGCCATCAAAGCTGTGTCAGGGACAGAGGCTCATCTGAAATAGGGGCACAAAAGCCACCATATTCGATGGGCCCTCCGCTTGGCCACCTCACTGGAGAGAGGGAGAGGTACTGCCCTGAGACACTTGCTCTCCTCCTGTTCACTGGGGACCATTACTGGAGTCAGTAATGGGTGTTGCCTACAAATTGGCTAAAGGCTGCAGCTCGTATCTCCTTACTCGCTCTGTTTGCGTTGACTGAGGGGGAAGGCCTCATCCAGTCTCAGCTGCTCTGGGTTCTCTGTTCATTCCCAAGTGAAGCAACCCTGCCTCCATTTTCACCACGCAGGCGGAACCTAAACCGTGATTGATAGTATGTGTGTGACGTCAGCTTCCTTCCATATGGGAGGCACCGGCACTCCCCCAAATATCCATTCTCGGGGAACAGAGCCGAATGCATGTGTTGATGAAATCCCAGGGCTCTTAGTGTTTTGAAGGGAAGGAAACCCCTCTCCCGAGTCCCATTCCCAAACAGGAGAAATGCCAGAGACAAATGTGTTACTGAGTCATCGGAAAACAGACAGATTTCCGTCGCTCTTATTTTTAGAAGTTGCTGTCTAGGTACTGGGAGCTGTCGAGTGAGGGAGAGATTATATTTGGAAACCCTAATTTCAGAGAGGCTGGCTTTAAAAAGCAAACTGAAGCCAGCAGGCTCCCACGGAAGCTGCCTGGCTCTTCCTCGCTTTCATCACTGTGACACCCTGCAAGCATACCCTGCATGGAATTAAATGAATCCATCTTGCCCACCCTCGGTTTGTTTGATTGTGTAGTTCCCCTCCCAAAGCAACAAGCTCATCCTCAGGCAGTCACTTGGAAGAAACAGTGCCAGGAGCTTTATGAGTTTTTTAAAAAAGTTTTGAATATCCAACAAAATAGGCTAAAGTGAAAACAGAGGAAAAGAGGGACGGGGAGGAGGAGGGGGAGGGGGAGGAGGGGGAGGAGAGGGAGGAGGAAGAGGAGGAGGAAGAGAAAGGCTGCATAGATTGGTTTGTGTTGTGGCAAAGCACGGGAGCATCAGGAATGGCTGGATCCAGGTGCTCAAATATTACCATCAATAGTCAGCTCCAGGTGACTTGTACATTTGCATAGACTTCAGTCTCGGGCCATGGGACACAAAGACACTATCAGAAGTCTAGGTTCACATTCTACCCACTTAGTGACTCCAGTGAAAGTGATGGGTCTCCCCTCCCCTCCCCTCTCTCCCTCTTCTCTCTCTCTTTTTTTTTGGACAGGATCATTGTATGGAGTAAGTAACCCAAGCTGATCTAGAGCTCACTATGAGCTACTCCAGAATAGCCTTGGCCCCTCAAGTCTCCTGTCTCAGCCTCACTAGTGTTGGGATTATAGGCATGTGTCATCATGCCTGGCATCTCTTCTTTCAGTGTTGAGGATGGGAACCAGGTTCCTGTCTTTGCTAGGCAAATGCACTACCACTGTGCTCTGCCTCCAGGACACACCTCTTTCCTCTGACCATCGGCAGAAGTTCAGATGGGATCTCGTTAGTTGTTGAAGGTTGCTGGCCCTCTTTTTGCACCAATCACTGTGTCCATGGGGGTAAAATAGGTCAGTGGGCGAGGCTTGGGCTGTGCCCGGAGCAGAGGGAGAATCTTCAAGAAATTTTGGGATTTGGCTGCGGGGGAAGAGTCATCTACCTGAAGGACAGGGAGCAGGGGCTGGGAGCAGGGGCTTGGGCACTTAGTGACAAAGGTGACCGGTGGCCTTTGGGACAATGTGCTGGTCTGGGTCCCTTAGGAAGGTGACATAAGATGAGAACCAGGGTGCCATATCAAATGAGGGGAGAGCCAGAGAAGGCCCCAGAACTTGGGCAGAGTGAAGAAGGGAGGAGGGCTGGGCAGGACGCGTCCTGCTCCCTCCATTCCCCCCAGAAGTCTTGCTTTGGCATCCACGCCATAGGCAGCCATTGGCCAGAAGTCGCCCACAGAGGCCCGGCCCCATTTGCACTGATGGGTTTGTGAGGGAGGCAGCTGGGGCCCTGGGTCCACACAGCTCCCTGTGCTGCTTTCTTGTGCCTGCCACAGATAATAATTCATGTCCAAGAAGTGTTTCCACAATCCACAGCACTGTGTGGAGCTCTTAGCTCAGTGCCTTCCCCTTTGTGGGAAACTGAGGCAAGAGAGGTTTCAGTTTCTCACAGCTGCTCCACTGCCTCAAACCCTGTCCGTGGTTCTCTGTCCATTCGGCCTGTTCCATGCTAGAGGGAACCATGTGCCCCACAAACCCGTGCTTACCTGGACTTCAGGATGTGACCTTATTTGGAAATAGGTCTGCAGACGTAATTCCTTAGGCTAAGATGAGGCTGCCCAGGATCAGGGATCCCTTCCTCCCACGAGACTAGTGTCCTGCAGGAAGAGGAAATAAATATGGGCAAATGGCAGAGACAGAGGGAGGAGGCCATGGGATGATGGACACAGAGCAGAGTGGTGCCAAGGAGCCACCAGCTGACACCACGGGACAGTCCTGGAATAGTGTCCCTATGAGTCTCTCAATCCAATCAAGTAGACAGTCAAAATTAGTCACTCTGGGCTGGGGAGCCAGTGGGTGAAGAGCCTGCCACACGAGCCTGGGGACCTGAGCTCCAGCCCAGCACAGACATAAAAGGCCAAGAGTGGTGGCATGTGCTTAAATCCCAGTGCCGAGGAGGCTGAGAGAGGCAGAGCCCTGGTGCTGCGGGCCAGGCAGTCTGGTGCACTCGGCAAGTTCCAGGTCCCAGCGAGAGGCCTGGATTTAAAGCCAAGGCTAGATGGCTCCTGAAGAATGACACCACATGTACAAACATATACGCATACACACATGTATCACACATATCACACCATACATGCATGCACACACATGTCCCAACACTCCACACATATACCCATGCCCCACAAACACACAACACACACAACCACCACACACATACACATGCATGACACATACTAAGCACTCACATAAATACAATACACACATTCATGCCACATGCACACACACGCACCATACACATCTGCCAGCAGACATGCTCGTACGCCCACCGTAACCATCCCATGCACGCACGATGGGGATCAGACTCCGGCCCAAGTCTCAGAGGAGACCCTGAAGCTGTGGGCTGGGTTTAGTTCGGGTGTTGACCTCTCACCTGGCAGCGTTGGGCCCTGGTTCACACCCAGTGCTCTCTCTTCCCCAGATAACATGGGCTTTGGTGTCACAGAGACGGGGCCCAGCCTGCTGCCTTGCCCATGAGGCCATGCACACATGACGTCCATCGCGTCACCTAAGGAGTGAGAATCCAGCCACTGTTCCTCTTTCTAAGAATTCTCAAACTGTCCAAGTATCTGAAGGTTCAGCGTCAGGCCGAGTCTGTGGATCTCCCTCCTGTGATCCATCTAAGTTCTATGGGATGCCCAGGTATGCCGGGGGAACTTTGATCAGAGCTGGAGTGGTCAGAGAGGCCTCCTCAGAAGAAGCAAGCAGGTCAGAACAGGGTTCTGTGCACATCTAGAGTCTTAGCATCTGGAAGCTGGGTTTACCCTCATTGTTTGTTGACTGAATAAATAAGCTACCAGCAAGGATATGAAGAAGGGACAGTTGTGTGTGTGTGTGTGTGTGTGTGTGTGTGTGTGTGTACGTAAGTAAAATACTTGCATTTCTTTCTTTTGAGGGACCGAACTCATTAAACAGAGTCAAACCAGAATACAGTTTTGTCATTGTAATGTGGAGATTTTACCTTTTTCAGGCACTGCATCTCCTCCCCACAACTGAGACAATCCCCTATTGTTGGACATTTAGGTTATTTCCAATGTGTCTAGTGTGGAAATTTCCTCGGGTGAAATGTATATGTTTCCAGGTATATGTACTGTCAAAGTTCTGATTGCCACGATTCATCGCCTTTGGAAAGGTTACCCCAACTCACTCGTCACCTTCCGGTCAGTGAGTCTGGCTTGCCTGACCAGAGGCTGAGGCCACTCCCCGGCCATCAGACCATCTTGGCTGTGCTGTGCCTGGCTGTGCTGTGCCTGGCCCTCCCTGCTTGGCCACGCAGGGACCACAGCCAGCCCACTCTATCTCTACTTTCTCGAGCTTTCTGCTTATCTGTCAAGCCCTGTTAAGATTACATAAGGGAGATGTTCAGAAAGCTCCTGGGGAGAGAGCGACTCCCCAGATGTTGAAGCGAATGCTGGAGGAGGGAAGCAGGGAAGCTTGGGGTGGCAAGGGGCTGGTCATGTGGTCTCTGCCCCCTCCCCCCTTTCTTAATCTCTGTGGACCTAACCTTATTCAGTCTCTTCCTCCTCACCTAACAGGATCCTGCTTTATAGCTCCTCTGTTCTGTGGAGTCAACTCAGGACTCTCCTCTCTCTCTCAAGGCCTGTCACTTGCAGAGACAGCATCTCAGACAATTTGGAATCTGTGATTTCGGGACTAGGGTAACAATTGTAAAATCCAGGGCTGGGGAGACATCTTGGTGAGGACAGGGCCTGCTACAGAAGAATAAGGACCTGAGTTTGGTTCCCAACGACCCACAAAAAAAGTTGGGCATGGCAGTAGCTTGTGTCTGGAATCCCAGCACTAGAGAGGCAGAGACAGGGGCATCCGGGGACTCGCTGGCCTCCCAGACTAGCTCAGAGGGAGACCCTGTCTCAGAAATAAGGCAGAGAGTGACAGGAAGATAAATCCAGTTGACCTCTGTCCTTCACGGGTGCAGGTACAAACAAGCACACCCATATATGCACATGCATGCACACACTGCACAACCACCCCACCTACTCGCTCACCATCTCCTGTGTGCACGCTAATGAAATTAGAATAATTATACTAGTAGCCAATGTCCCAAGCACTTACTTTGTGACAACTCCTTCATATATTTTATCTCACTGAATCAATCAGCTCATGATATAGGTGTTCTATGTATTTTGATTTCGTAGATGCCAGTGTCGAGGTTCAGAGAGGCGAGGCACCTTGCTCCAGGTCACACAGCCAGTGAGTAGACGAGGCAGGGCTGAAGCCAGCTCCCTCTTGGTTACTGTTTTGGGTGCATGGTGAGTGTCGAATCCACCAAATGTGGGACCGATCTTCCGTCCACTCCCTTCTGACACTAACGACTGGGAGACTGTCACAAATCTCTGTCCTCGGTTCCTGAATGGAACCTGGCTTGTTCTCAGGGAAAAGCCAGGCTGCAGGTTAGGAAGAGACTGAACGGGTGAGTTGAAGAACCAGTTGGAACTAGCTTTCTCCTGACTCCATACCTCTGATGATGTGGGGCAGGGCACCCCTCCACAGGGCTCTCTTCTTTCAGACTCCTTTGGGAGCAGGCAAGATGGCTCAGTGGGTAAGGGCGCTTGCCGCCAAGCCTCAGGACCCACACGGTGGAAGGAGAGGACATATAGATATAAGAAAGCCGAGGTGAGAAATTGGAGTCTTCCGAAGATGTCTGCCCCATCCATCCTTCAGTCCCCGGTGGCTGTGGGGACATCTGAGCTTGTCTCTCAAGCTTCTGCCCCTTTTCAGTCTTTTTCTGTTTGTCTAAGCCCCACTCCAGCTTCACTGCAGGCAGAGGTCCGGAACCCTCTCCTGACTCTGTCTCTGCCTTAGACACTCAGATAGGATCCAGTCCAGAGTCTTCCAGCATTGCCCCAAGACAGCACATCTTAAAGGCCTGGGGCTCCTGCCAGCTGCCTCCCCTGCACCCCTGACAGATCCCTTTCTGGTGACTGAGTGTTTTGAGGCCTCAGATGACTCCTTCATGAGATTTCAGTCAGCACAAAGATGCCAATGTTGGAACTTCTAAGATTTCCTCTCCAACATCAGTTTTGCCTTGATCCCTAGGCTGAGCTGAGCCTATGGAAGGTTCTGGAAGGGGGAGATACAGAAGGAATAGGCTATATGAGGAGAGGCTCAGTGGGGAGCAGCCATCAATAACTGCTGGTTACTGATCTGTTACAGGCCAGAAACAGACTGTATAGAGGACCCAGAGAGGAGAACTGTGACAGACTGGCTCTGGTCTTCTGACTTCACAAGCTTAAGTGGGAGCTGAGCGGAGGCGGGGGGGATCAGGGGTCGGGGAGGATTAGGCAAATCCAGCACACCTTGCGGGGGCACCCGTGTAAGTAACTGTATTGAGGTACCGGAAATAAAAAGGGAAATAAAATTTCTTCCTGCCATACATTACACTGACTGAGATAAATTTGCACAGAAGAAAGTTAGTGTTCTAGTTAAAAATGGGGATGTGATATTTTAAAAAGACATGCAACATCTAAAGGTTTAGGAAGCACGTGACCATAGACCACCCCACCGTAGCCTTTTGGAACTCAGCATAGCACAGATTATTCTTTAGGTAATACTTCTATCCATTAACAAATAATGAATGCACCAGCAACAGTAATAAATACGCCCCACCCCAACCCCCCACCTTCTGAGTCAGGCCCTCCTTGAAGGCTTTTACATAGATCAGCAGAGGAGCTGTCGTTCACCTTACAGACAGGGAGTATATGACACAGTAAGTTTTAGTGACTTTCCCAAGGCCCTACAGCTTGTACTGGGGAAAATCTCATTTGACCTTTAGTGCCTTACTTTTATACTTGGCCCTCTGTTTATTTGATTTTTTGATCACTCTTATACTGTAGCTGTCTGTCTTGTCCTACCAGCAGCTGTTTGGGGCAGGATGGAAGAAATACACAGTAGGTACTTAATAATGATAACTGTGCTCGTTCACAGCCGTTAGTGCAGGTGAACATCCCTGGAGATCTGGGGAAGGCGTTCTGGTCCCACTTCCTCAGGTGAGACACTGAGACTTAGTGTAAGTCAATGACTAGGCCAAGGTCACACAGCTGACAAGTGAATCAGCCAAGGAGCAAACTGTCAAGTCCAAGTACCACCCCCACTGTGCACGGCGCCCTGCCTGATAGCTCCAAATTGACTGATGAATAAATAATATGGGTTGATCTGTCTCTCTGGGCCCGCTGTGGCTCCTCTGTAATTACCCGGCTGTTTCATAAGGGGGCTGTGGCTATGCAGAACATACTCCTTCCAGTGGGGAGGTTCTCTCTGGCCACACAGGCTGACCTTGGGGGTCCTGGCAGCCTTCTCCCTCCTTTCTCTGTCCCCTCTCTCATCCTTCCCCTTCTATAGAGCCCCAGTCTCTGCTTCATTAGCTTGTCCTGTCTCCCATCCTCTGGTGAGTTCTGCATTGGAGACTTGCCCTGTGACACTCAACCCTCTTCAGTCCTGCAGTGAAGGTGCCTGCAGAGCTGCCCTCCGTCAGGAGGCTGGGGGATGCTTTCCTTGCCTCACCTCTCTGCTTCTTGGGATGCCTACACTCCCTGGCTTGTGGCTCCTTTCTCCATTTCCTGACCAACTCCCGCAACATGCACCACCCTTCTTCCCCATTAGAACCTCTCCTTGGCTTCGTCCCCTTATCTAGACCTTGCAGTCTCTTTGGACACCCCCTCACAGCTAACCCGGGCTAAGCCTCCATTTCAATATCCTTCCCTGACTCAATGTGCAAATTCCCCACCACTGCTAAAGCCCTAGCCTCCCCGCTTTCTGGGCTCACGGTGTGGACATCTCTGCAGTCTGTCATTCCACCCGGCACGCTTCCAAAGTGTGGTGGGAACTTTCTTTGAGACTCTCTGGCTGCCTGCAATGGTTGGTTTTAATGGTAACTTGCCACAAATTAGAATCCCCTGAGTAGGGAGCCTTACCCGATGATGGTCCTGATTGCTTTAACTGATGTGGGAAGATCCACCCCAAATGTGGGTGGCACCTCTGGTAGCCACCCAGATAGAAAGGGCGTGGCAGAAGGAAGATTATCCTATTTGCCTTTTGCTGGGTTGGCCTTCCCTCGCCTCCAAGTTGATCTATCCTGTTGTTACTGCTGATTCCTCTGCTGACCTCAGAGCCAGTGTTTCCACGCTTCTGTCACTGACTGCGGACTGGTGGGTCTTCAGGAACCCTCTGAGTTTTTGGCATCAGATTGGGACATGCTGAGGCGCCCAAATCTGTGGACTGCGCAGCTACCGAGGTCTCAGCCTTTCCAGAGTGAGACAGCCATTGTGGGACTCCTCTGACTGCTGAGGCCCCACCTAACCTCGAGGACAGAGCAGCTACCAGGTTCTCAGCCACTCAGGTGGGCTTCAGCTGTTGTTAATTGTTTCAAAGTAAAGCTCATAAGTAAATTCTTTTAATATCCACTCTATCAGTTCTGTTCCTCTAGAGGACCCTGACTGATACACTGCCCATGTCCTGGGGGAGACAGAAAAGCAATGGGCTCCCACTCTACACAGCCCTGGGAAGTGCGATATGATGAATAAGAAACACACACACACACACACACACCAAACAAAAACCCCCCAAAACTCAAAAACAAAAAAAACAAATGAAGGAGTCTGTGATAATTGAGGGGGCACCCATTACGGATTACAGACTCAGAGAGCCCAGCTTGCAGCCAGTTCAAATCACTTAGGAACCAAATGGCTACTGGGAAGTTGTCCTAAGTCTCTGGCCTGTTTTCTCTTGTGAAATGGAATTAAATCTTCAGCACAGGTTCACAGGACTATAGTGAAGTTAGGATAAGAACGTGGGGGGTGGAAAGGGGAACTCAGTGAGTAAAAGCACTTGATGTATGCACATGAGGACCTGAGTTCGAATCCCTAGCACTCATGTAAGAAGCCTATAACCCCAAGATGTCAGTGGAGAAGACAAGAGGACCCACGGGGCCTGGCTCTACGTTCAGGGAGAGACCCTGAATGAGGCAGAGAATCAGAAGCAAGACACCTGATCTCCTCTGGCCTCTGCATGTGCATGTGCACCTAAATACACATGTAGATATACACTACACACATACGCACACACACACACACACCACACACATACACAGTCCCAGTTAACAATAGCTGTTAATTTTTTTTCCCAACCTAGAAACCCCTGAAAAAAGAGTTCAACTGAAAAATAATTGGCTTTATCAGACTAGTCTGTGAGGGATTGTCTTGATTGCTAACTGACGCAGGAGGACCAGCCCACTGTGGGCAGCACAGTTCCCTGAGAGGGTGGGCATGGGCTGTCTAACAAAGCCAGGTGAACATGAACCTGAGTGAGCAGGCAAGCAGCATTCCTCCATGGTTTCTCTTCAAGTTCCTGCTTGAGTTCCTGCCCTGACTGCGCTCAGTGATGGATGGACTGTAAGCTGAAATAGACCCTTGCATCCCCTACGTTTCTTTTGGTCGGTACTTAATCACAGCAACAGAGATGAAAGTAGAACACCCCCCCCCACAGGGTGATAATAATATTAATACAGAGCCCAGGAAAAGCCAGCACTGAGGAACTCTGCTGTTATAGCCCTCGCAGTCCATCCTCTTGGGGGTGACTGAGAGTCCGGACCTACTGTTCAACAGGACAAGGCAGCTGGTTGCTGTACCTAGGCCTCAGGAGGCTCTTCAAAAACTCAGGCTTGAATGAAGTCTCAGGGAACAGTCCAGGCTGGAGGGCTCAGCCTTGAGGTATCTGGTTTCAATGCATCTCCCTGCTACAGTGGCAAGAGGCCGTCAGAGCTCACAGCACTGGCTCTGAATGGAGACTTCTCCAGCACACTCCGGGAAGAAGAGGGAGTTGAACACAGTGACTGGGGAGCTAGGCAGATGAGTGAGGTCCCCTGAGAAGGCAGTATGTGTTCCTAGAGTGCTGACACCTGGGAGAGCGCAGAGCTGGGGTTAACCATATTATTTTAAACTGTGCTGCAGAGCCCTTGTTTCAATGAAGGCTTGGATAAGTGCCCAATATGCAGAAGTAGCTAAAAGAATGACTTGTTCTAGTTGAAACCAGGCTTTGTGGTGTGTGTGTGTGTGTGTGTGTGTGTGTATGCAGGCCTCCTCTTTTCATTTCTTGGAGGTTTAGGTACCTGATTTGAGAGACAGAGGGTGAAGACTTAGAGTCTAACAAATGAGATTTTCACCAGTCTCTGACTCTCCCTGACTGTGTGAGCTTGGAGGCTTCACTCTCCCTCTCTGAGCTGTAAGACTTCTCATCTGAAGCTGGACAGCTCTTACCCACTTCCTGTAGTTGTAATGTGGCTGTGCTGGACACACAGTACATGTTGAGGCATTTGACAAGCAGCGATTTCATTCCTTCTAAGAAAAAGCTGAATTTAAAACTGATCCTCCCAGAATGAATGCCTTGTGCCAACGAAGCCATATTGGGTTAGAAACTCTCTTGGACCTGGAAACCAAGAAACGGGGGAACTACTTCGATTCTGTTGCATCATCAACACCCAGTGGGAGGTTTGTTCCTCCGTGAGTTTCTTGGATAGTTGTTTAAAAGCTTGTTGAGGATTTATTCTGCACTGGGCTCTTCTAGGTGTGAGAACAGAGGCCCTGGTATCTGAAAGCTTCCAATTCTGTACTCAGTGCTGCCTCTTCCGATTCTTTGACTCGGCAGAATCTTCAGCCTCTCAGGTCTTTGGTTTCTCCATCTGTAAAGGAGGAGGAATGAATCTATGTCACAGACTCTTCTCAGAAAATATTCAGTGAGGACTTTCAAAAACGATGAAAACTGCCTTTGAGAGTAGCCCAGGCGTTTTTCAATTTTCAGTTTTTTGAATCACAAAACCCTGGCTTTGACTGTAACCACCACTACCACTTACTGTATAGTCTTGAACAAGGAATTTCATTTCTTGAGCCTCGGCTTCCTTGTTTATGTAATGAGAATAATAACAGCCTCGAAGGGTCATGGTGAGGATTCCAGATGATATGTGGAGAGCTCCTAGCAGAATGCCTAGAGGATAGCAGGTTCTTAGTAGCTGCACCATCACCACCATCACCATAATCATTATCAACACCACCACCACTGCTGCCACCACCACCACCATCATCATCATCACTGCCACCACCACCATCATCATCATCATCATCACTGCCATCACCACCACCACCATCATCATCATCACTGCCATCACCACCACCATCATCATCATCATCACTGCCACCACCACCACCACCACCATCATCATCATCACTGCCACCACCTCCCCCACCATCATCATCACTGCCACCACCACCATCATCATCATCATCATCACTGCCATCACCACCACCACCACCATCATCATCACTGCCATCACCACCATCATCATCATCATCACTGCCATCACCACCACCATCATCATCATCATCACTGCCATCACCACCACCATCATCATCATCATCACTGCCATCACCACCACCATCATCATCATCATCACTGCCATCACCACCACCACCATCATCATCACTGCCACCACCACCACCATCATCATCATCATCATCACTGCCATCACCACCATCATCATCATCATCACTGCCATCACCACCATCATCATCATCATCATCACTGCCATCACCACCACCACCATCATCATCACTGCCATCACCACCATCATCATCATCATCATCACTGCCACCACCACCACCACCATCATCATCACTGCCACCACCACCACCATCATCATCATCATCATCACTGCCATCACCACCATCATCATCATCATCACTGCCACCACCACCACCACCATCATCATCATCACTGCCATCACCACCACCACCATCATCATCATCACTGCCATCACCACCACCACCATCATCATCATCCCTGCCACCACCACCACCTCCACCACTACCACCATCACCACCAACACCATCACCATAATGATCACCATCAACTCCATGTATAGAATGAGACTCTAAATGGTTTCTAAGGTCCTGATGATTTGAATTCTAGGAATTCAAAGGAAGAATTAAGTGGAAAATACAGTGGCTCATGTTATGTGAGTGTCCAATGGAGACAGAATCTCTCTTCCTCACTCTACAGGGAGGCTCCAAGCAGTTCTTGACCTGCCTGAGCTTGCCTGTTCTTTCCTTGATATGAACGCTTTTCTGAAGTTAGCAGGAGCAGAGACCTTGCAATCTGGGATACTGAGCATGGGGGAACTCATTCTCATTGTGTTTCCCCCTCTCTAAAAATTTTATTTCCCTGTGCATAGTGATGCTGCCCCAGAAAGCCAGTCTGGTTTAGGGAGACAGGTCTTTGGCCAAGGATCAAGTGTTTGATTTGGAGCTCCTGACATTCCCAGCTCTATCGCACTCAAAGCACATGCTGCAGGTTGGCATCTGCCGTCCTGTTTGGCTGTCAACTCCTTTACCTCGGTCAAAGCATTTGACTCATGGGATGGGCTGTAGATCATGGAATCATAGCAGCCCCTAATATGGGTTTTCATATTACTGCTCTTAAGCATCATTCTTCTGATCTTCGGGGAGATCGTGTAGTCACAACTTCATTTGCAGACAGGGTATGAGAACATTAAATGCCTTTTCCAAGGTTGTTTGGGGGCTGGACTGGACTCCCTGAAACCTGTCAGGCAGTTAGACTCAACTAAATCATCACACCCTCCAAACACTCCTGTTTTCCTAAGTCCCATTTTTCCTGCTCTGTATGTCAAGGAGCCTGAGGTGTAGGTTAGATTTCAGCAGCAACATGGGTGGTCTTGGAGGAAAGAAGCCACTGGAGACCCTTCCGCAGACAGTGGGAAGGCAATGAAGGTCGCGGATTGTTGCTGGAGGAGGGACTGTGAAGTTACAGTTCTGTTGCTTCAAGATGGTATTAGAACAAGTGTGCAGTGATGTGGCTGTGTGAGGTCCAGCAGCTCTGTCCCCCCTCCCTCTCTCTGGCCTTCTCCTTCTTCTGCTACAGCGGTAGCTTCCCCCTCTCCTCCAGGGGTTCCTGGTGGTCCAGCCCCATTCACCAGCACCTGGCGCTGTCCGTGGTTCTGACCGGCAATTTGCCGGTTTCTTGGGTTCCCCGGCTGGGCTCTCTGGGGCACCCAACCTCCCCTCTGGCCTCCCACCTCTCCTCCTGCAGGCGCTGCCGCACAATAAATTGCAGTGGGAGGCAGGCTTGGCTCCCCAGCGCCGGGAAGCGGCTGCCCCTCCCTCTGGATCACACAGGGTTTTTGCCGTAGTGGTGACAGCCCAATTGGGCACCAGGGAAGCGATTGATTCGTCTCCTGCCGGCCCTGAGTTGCATATACTGCTGGGAGAGGAAAGAGAGAAAAGAGAAGAGGAGAGAGAAGAGGAGAAAGTCAGGGAAAGAGAGAGGGGGAGAGACTCACAGAGCAAAACCTTCCATCCATGTGGAGCAGTCTGAGCGAATCACGGTCCTCTGTCCACAGACTCCAGCTGCTCTGAGTTTTCTCCTCTGACAGCGGTATTCCTTTTTGTCTTCATTCTGCATGATTTAGATGTGTGTGTGTGTGTGTGTGTGTGTGTGTGTGTGTGTGTGTGTGTGTACTGCTGCCTTGATTTTATTTTGAGAAGACTAGGCGAGTGAAATACACAATTTTCTTTCAGGCACCTCCGCTGAGCTTTCAAACCAAGTCACCGGGACTCAGCATCTTCCCACCAGGCAGGAAAGGCAGGGAGTTGGCAAGGATTTGGCTCGCCCATTCCACTGCAATCCTCTACTGTCTTGGTGAGTGACATTCTCCCCAGCTGTGCAAATGGGCTAAGGGATATGGTAACCCTAACTGAGCTGTTTGTGCCTGGGCTGGAGGGGCAGAAGGTAGTTGGGGAGGTAGGACTGTTGAGAAATGGCCCTAGTTATTTGTCTACATCCTGCAGTGTTTTAGGGCTAAAGCAGCACCCTGGGGCCAAACGAGATTTCAGCTCAGTGCCCAGGGAGGGAGCAAAATGCGCTTATGTTTAGGCAATGCAATCAGGAGAGTGGCTTCTGCCCAGCCGGGCAAAGTGGCTGGCAGCTTTCTGAGTGAGTTAACCCTTCACGGTCAGTCTGGCAAGAGGTCCCGTGGGGACTCTGATTTAATGGATGAGCACCTTGGCCCAGAGTGGGAGTGAGTCACCTGAGACTGGAAGTTTAACCCTTGCCTGGGTACCTTGGTCAGGGATTGCTGGGATGGGCATAGCCTGGGCTGTCTTCCAGGGCCAGCTGAGTAATTGAATTGTGGTGGTTTCTGCAAGCTCGGCGATCCTGTAATGGAAGAGTGGGGAGCCACGCCACCTTTTGCTTGGCATGAATGGTCAGCAGGGAAGAAGGGCGCAGTCAGATGCCCGCCCAGCTGAGGATAGTGCATTTGCACAGGTCCTGTCACCTGTAAGAGACTGGAAGGGGGATGCGTGCGGCTGTGACACGGGCTCTGTCACCGAGCCCATCTCGCCATAGGGAAGGGGGATGTGGCTCATTCTGAGGGAAAGTTCATTGTGGTCCACAACAGCCTGTATCCCTGCACTCACTGCTTTCTCTGATACCCCAGTGAGGTAAAGCCCACACCAACCTGTTAGCGAATGCAAGTGGAGGTCCCTTGCTGCTCAGTCCAAAAGCTCACATATAATTTGAAAATGCTTTTCCTGGTAATTTGTGATTTATCAAGAGAGGGGTTCTCTTGCTCTTTGCTTTAATTACTTCTACCTTTTTGAAAATGAAAGTTCTTATTTTTAGCATCCTGACTGTCCTTTCAGCGTCTCCTTCAGCCTTCTCTACCCACCAGGAATTCTTCATTAGGGTCTTGAATTTGACGTTTGAAGGAAAACAGATCAGTCCCTGAGACTAGCTAACCTGAACTGTAAGCGGGGTCCACCCAGCCCAGCCTCAGAGCTAAGTGGGGACATAGAAGCCTGGGACATGAGCCTGTCCAGGTAGGACACAGGAGAGGGTGACACTCTCCCTGATTGCTTAGTGCCAAGGATGTGGTCTGCCAAGGTCTGGCTTCCCTCTCCAGGTGACCTTGAGGGGAAAGCTGCCTCTAAGGAAGCTGCAAGGATGAAGAGTGAGGAAATTTGGCTCAAACGAGGAGTCACAGACCTGCCTGTGGGTGAGAATTCAAGGGAGCCCAAGGCTTCAGGGAAGCATCAGGCCACCATGGATGTCTTCCTGGTCTGCCTGTAGCTCCCAGCCCTGCAGCACCAGCCAGCCCTGCAGAGCAGCCCAGGCCTGCAGTGTCCAGATTCAAGGCTTCCCGGCCATCTTCTTGCTGTCTCACCTCCCTAGGGGTGGCTGAGAGCCAGGAGCCTGCCTCCTTCCTCCCTCTCACGTTTGAAGTGGTGCATTGGGGTGCACCAGAGAGAGAAGAGAGAGCCTTCTGGAAAGACTCCTGGACTTGGATCAGGGTGTTGAGTCCCAGTGTTCACCCTTCTTTCTGGGCCTCAGTTTCACCATTTATGCAATAGGCAGGTGATCTAGGTGACCAGGTCCTTCCAGCTCTGCATTTCTCTAACTGTTACAACGCTGCTACTGGTGTATGTGTATCGAGAGGGGGGTGGCACACTTTTAGGAAGCATTAGCATCATTTCTGTCTAACCCTAACTTTCAGGGGGGCCCAGAAAGGGAAAGCCACTGGTTCAAGATCACACATCAAGACATGGCTTCCTACTGAACCTATCACCATGGGAATGGAAGTATTCCCTAATTCCTGGCCCTGGTGGCCTCCCACTCTGAATCCTGGCCTGGGGTGTGGAAGGGTTACCTTGCCCGTCACACTCCAAGCCTGAACTGGATCAGGAAACTGAACCCTGGAGACAAATGTGGACAGTCCTTTCTTGCTATAACCGCACAGGGGTGGAGAGTGAGTCCCAGTGAGTAGCTCTGGCCTTTCTCTCCTGCTCCGCATATATAGCCCCCCGCTGTGTCTGAGAGTATGTTCTGAATGGCTAGTTGCTCAGGGGGTGGCTTGTAGGATGTGTTCTATATCTGACATGTAACTCCCTATCCGTCCTTTTCCCTTCTCTGTATTGGTTGTGGAGAGTTTGGGGCTTTCTACCAACCCTCCCTCCCCTAGCCAGCATATGGCCTGTCTTCCGCCTGTGGGGTGGGGGTGCTGGTCCTACACACATCAAGCCAGGATTTGATGCAGTGGGGTTTATTTCTGTTAAGAGCTATGGCTGAATCTGGATAAAAATAAACCCCGGACCTAGTAGTGGTGGGCTGGAGCTGAAGCGTCTAAATTATTCAGCTGCCACCCAGGATAGAGAGGCTCCTGTCTCAAGGGGAGGGTTAGACTGCAGACACTGCTCTTCCTTCCTGCCTCCCATCTGCCAGCCCCCAGAGGCTGCAGTGTGGGTTCTGAGGCTGTGTGACTTCAGCAAGGTTCTTAACCTCTCTGAGTCTTGTGTTTCTTCAGTTAGGTATGCTAAGGTAATGTGACTTTGTGGCTAAGACCACAGACTCTGGAAACAGATCTCCTTCACTTAGAGTGTGGCTCTAGAACTTTCTACTTGTGCAGTTTCAGGTTTATGAACTTCAGTCATCTCATCTGAAGAATGGGCCCTTGTGAGGGTGTCAGGAGCTAATGCTTACCAGGAGCTTGGTTCTGAGGCTGGGAGGAGGGACTAGTGTCCAGGAAGTGCTCTGGGGGAGGTGATGTTGGTTGGCATTGACTGAGGCAAGATCAGGTGAGGAGGAACCTAAGAGGACTCCTGGAGCCACGGTACAGCTATGAGACCTAGGAGGGAGGGAGCAGTCAGGCTTGCTAGGGATCTGCGACCTCAGTTTCGCCATCTATAAAGTGGGCAGTACGACCTTCTTCCAGACTTGAGAGTACAAGCAAGTCACAGGTCGTCCATGCAGTGATGGTAACCCTAAGGGGAAGGCTTTGAGAGAATTTCTGTTTCTTGCATGGGCTTGGTCTCCTGGGCCTCCAGGTCCCTGGGAGCTTTTGCTGAGTCATCCCGTCCTATAAACTCTGAGTATGTGTTTTCTCCAGAAAACTTGAATTCCCCCACAAACCGGAAGTACTTTTTCCTGTGTGCTCTTCCTTTCTGGGGGCCTGGGATGCTACAAAGTAAGGCTTTTATGGGCTGGGGTGTCTAGGGGTTCAGGGTGAGCATACAGGAAATGCTTAGCTCAAACTGGTTGAATGAACGAACGAATGAGTCAATCAATGAGATGTTAGTTGATTGACTAATAGATGGGTCAGCCTTTGGTCTATATAGAGGCATGTATACAGTAGGCACTCCATTAGTGTCTGTTGATTGTGATAAGTCATCTGTGGGGTTTGAAGGGACTCATTTGGGATCACTTTCCTCCTGCCAGAAACTCATTGCCATTGATTCATGTGTTGCATATTAATTGAGTACCTACAGCATGTCTGGCAGCAGGCTGAACCTTGAGAATAAGTCACAATCCCTTTGGTGTCTTAAGTAAAGCAAGTAGCTATGGACATAATGTGGTCTTTCTGTTGGGGGGCAGACACAGAAGGTGTCCTTGGTCACCACAAAACATTCAGTTCACAAGTAACTGACACTCTGTCTCTGAAGTTCAGCTCATTGTCCTACAGCATTGGCTAAGGGTCTGATGCTGTGGGGTGGGTGGAGAGTTAATGTAACAGCTGCAGTCATTTCTGCTATAGTAAGAAGGCACAGGCCTTTCCTACAGGTGAGACAGGGTTGGGTTTTGCACCAGAGGAGTTTGCATCCACCAGGTCTGCAGTGGGGGAGGGTTGCAAAGGGCAGAGAAAGGCCAGGCATGGGGGCTGCATTCTGCCCGGAGGTGGTGGCTTCTCCTGCTGGCCGGGGAAGTCTGCTGACTCTGAATTTGTGGCTCATCTCACTCCACAATCCTTAAAACTTCCTGGTAACTTGTTAGCAGCAACTCTTGATCCCCAAACTTTGAGTGCAGGACCTGGTTTGTGTTTTCACAACTCCCACTACTCTAACTAACAGCTTTTGAGGGTATCGCTTCTAACCATTCTAAGTGTGCGATGAGGCTTGTGCTTCTTGCTGAGGTCTGGCGTCTGTCCCCAACTGTCTAAAGAGAACTCAGATGGGGTCCAGGCTTCCCAAACATGCCAGTTCCTTTCTGAGACCTGACCCCACTGCCGCCTAACCTAACAGGATTCCAGGTTTCAACATGGCAGTGCCAGAGGCACAGGACGACACTCTGAGCTGTCTGGGCTTTGGGACTGTCCCTCTTACACCAGCTGTGCTGTGTGTCTGTCAGGATTAGGTACCAGACCATTGTCTCTAGTCACTGCCAGCCTTGAAGTCACAGCTGTCTTTAGGTTTAATGACATAATGCAAGCGGAAATCTCAACACAGTTGTGCCGCGGCCAACCCTCAGTGAGCCAGCTACAAGAACAAGCACAGTGCCTCCGGACGCGGGGCATGCCCAGGCCCTGCAGTTAGCCAAGAGGGGCTCCTGTGATGGCCTCTAATGTGTCTGGGGAGGGGGAGGCTGTCTCTCCTCCCGTCTCCGCTCCCTCCCCAGTGCATCCAGCTGGTCTTTTCTCTCCTGCCTGTCCCTTCCCCTCTTCTCCTCTTCGCTGCGTTTCCACAGTGACAGGCAGAGACTTGTGAATGGCACTGTGTTACATAAGCGGCTTATCCGTGCTGGCCACTGATGGCGGGCGGACAGCGCTCTGGGGCTGCTCGGAGCAGAGATGACATGAAATGAGTGAGGAGTCGCCCCGGCCACCCGCTCGAAGCACTTGTGTGGCCTCTTCTGTTCCATGTCCAGCCTTTGGACCCTGCTGTTCCTGAATTCCTCCCCCTGCCCTGCCCATCTCTTCTGCTGCTCTGTTCTGGCAGTTTGGGGTGTCTGTCTGTCTCTCTGGCTGCCTCTCTGTCCTGTACCTCGTCTCCTCTCCCGTCTTTAAAACTCTCCTTTCTTTCTCTCCTCCTCCCTGTCCTGTCCTCTCTCTCCATCTCATTTCCAGTCCTGGAAACTCACAGCAGTGACCCCTGAGGGACCGTGTGTGAGTCACCAAGGCTCAACCAACCGGCTCGCCTGGAGCCCAGGGTTTCCTGAGACACAAAGCTTTCTATGTTCAGCTCAGCTCCCAGGTGACTGGACGAGCTGCTCCTCTTCCCTACAAGCCCCATAGTTGGAGCTTTCGAGTGCTTTCCAAAGTCTCCATGCCCTGGGTGAGTTGCTCTCCTACAAATGGAGCCCTGGGACTGCTGAAGGGACCCCAGCATTGGTGTGTGCTACCTGGGCACACAGAGTGCAGTGGTCTGTCTGGAGGTGGAGCTGGTTCTTCCACCTTGCACCACTGAAGGCCTGCTTTTTAATAGCTAGCCAAGCTTCTGGAAGGAATAAGCTGTATACACCTCAAGGGAGGCTGACGGGTAGTGGTCATATCACATGGGGGTGGCAGGAGTGTTGTACCTGACTCATGACATAGGTGACGGTGGCTGTGCTTGTCATTCAGCGAAGATGGACAGTGGAAGCTGAGGTGGAAGCCAGGGGACCAGGAGCCAAGCCAAGTAGGGCTGGGTCAGGGGAAGGAGGGGAGTAGGTGGCAGATGTGGGTTCTTTCACAGTAGTGTGAACAGGTCTTACTGGTATGGACTTGGGGAACAGGATGGGTCTCGGTCCAATCTGGAAACAGGGGCTGTCCTTGGCAGATGTTTGGTGGCTGTGATACTAGGGACGTAACTGGATGGAGAAGGGCCCTGATGTGCACAGGAGCCAGTGAGTTGCAAGGCAAGAACGACATCATGTACCCAGGGAAGTCTTCTCCCAGAGCTGCATGTGCCCATGGCATACAGGCTAAAGGCACAGTCCCTTCTCCAAAGAAGACACAGTGGCTGGAGTGGCTGCGCTTTTAATTACAAAGCAGGACAGGTCGCCTGGCAGAGAAAGTGTGGAGCCCTCAAAGTGGCTGCTGCCATCAGGCCTGATATATCTGGCAGTCATCCTCTTAAAGGGCTGGGGTTGGAGACTTACAGCACAGACCATTGGGTCAGATAGAGGCCTCGAGGTTCCACGGCCTTTCTGTTCACTCAGAGTCTGCCTACGGCTTCCAGTCAGACCAGTACCTAAGGGAACTGGCAGCACTGGGCATGTAACTAAGGACAAAAGCTGGTCCAGGACTGGCAAGAAATGGCGACAGGCCAGGAGATCCTCATCAAGTTTGTGCTTCTGAGGGGACTGCTGCTGTCTCCTTCCACCTCACTGTATTTTGTTTTCTCCCAGCCCTAGCCTGACTCAGCTGAGGATCTACAGCTGGGTTCTGTCTCCAGCGTTGGTGGTATCTGAAGAGGGGTCTGGGCTTTGGACACAGTCTTCTTAGTAATCGGTTAGTGCTTTAGCAAACCCCCTGCCCTCATATGAATGAATGGCTGACCAGGAGGTGAGGGTGGGGACCCACTTCTAGTACAGAGTCAGAGGAGCTGGCCTTGTCTACAGCCTCTAGCTGTCTGTGGAGGATGCTGCTGCATGTAGGCTCACAGAAGTCTGCTTTGTTTCTGTTTTGAGACAGGGTTTCATGGAGCCAAGGCTGGCCTCAAACTTACTATGTAGCCTAGGCTGAGCTTGAACTCCTGATCCTCCTGCTTCTGACTGTCAGGTAGCAGGTCTGTTGGCACCATGCCCCTGGTCTGGGTCAGCAGGCTTTTTTGTCGTGGTAGGAAGCATGCCAAGTCTACTTCCATTTCCTGCACACGACAGTCTTCAGTCCCCGGAGACCTCTTTCCCAGTGTTTCGTTTACCAGTATCTCTTATCCCCAGACCCTTCCTCCTCCGCTCATAGCCCAGACTTCAGCACTCTTAATGATCTCTCTCTTGTCTTGGGGAGGGGTGTTTCGGACAGGCCTTATGTAGACAGTGATGTGCTAGAGATCTTGTGGCTTCCCACTTTACCCTCTCAACACTGTTTAAGATCTATCCATAGCCAGGAGTGGCTGGGACCTTTAGTCCCAGCACTCAGAGACAGAGACAGGTGGGTCTCTTGTGAGACTGTGTCTAAACCCAAAATTCCTTCCCTGCTGCTACTCCAGTCGTTACTGGACTCCAAGGCACGAACCCCCAGTTTTACTGTCTTTAACCTTGTGTGGTGGAAATCGCACCCAGTGCTCCGTATGTACCGTGCCATTGTCGTGCCCCTGAGCCGTGTCCCCAGCCCCCATTTTCTCCTGAGATTCCCTTCCACTTTCTGGCAAGAATTCCTTCACTGGTTGGATTTTGGTTATTTCGCTTAACAGACATTGAGCAAACCAACTCCTGACACCAGATTTGGGGCAGGCAGAGGAGGCGGAAGGGTGTAGTGGTCGGGTGACCAGGGCCTGGAGCTGGGTTTGAATCCTGACTCTGCTACTCAATGACTGTACGACATTTGGTGAAGTGAGCTTCTCTGAGCTCCCACGTGGAATAAGTCACCCGAGGCACTGTGTCCGTTCCCCAAGCTCCATGTCTCTCTGTTTTCACTATGGTGGCAGCCAAGGGCTCACCCTGGCACTGAATGGGCAGGGGATAAAACGTGGAACCTTCAGGTGACCAGAGGGTCCCCAGAGTACCTCCAGGCCCTGGAATTGAGAAAGCTCTACATCTGCTTTTTCTGCTTGCCATGGCAACCAAATAGGAGCCTGGTTCCCAGGGGTCCCCTGTGCTGCTTCTTCTGACTCACAAGGACTGATTATGAGGGCCCCTGGGGCCTCCATGGCAGGGCTCACCCCCAGGGGACTTCAGAGCACCTTATCACTTCCTTGCTAGAAACAGCACCGACCAAGAACCTGCCTTCTGGGTTCAAGCACCCACTGACCCAGGGAGGTGGCAGCACCCCCTGTTGCAGAGAATGAGTCTGAGGTCTGTGATGTCCCATGGGCCTCTCCGCAGAGTCATGGTCCTCCTAAGCTGAGCCCTGTATGTTAGCTGCTCATGAGTTTCATCAGTCCCCTGGGAGGAGCCTTGGCCAAGAGGTCCAGTTGTCACCTCTTTTGTGCAGATGAGGACAATGAGACTCCTGGGAACCCAGATCTTCAGTCTCCAAATCCCCCCTGTCAGGGGAGAGTGAATACCAGCACCCGAACCAGACCCTTGATGACACCAAACTTAGATAGTGAATTCTCATAGCAAGGACATGGGCCTCCTGGTGCTCTTTCTTCCGACTTGTATCAGAGGCTCCTCATCAGTCCTGCTCACCGTTTGGAACAGTTGTGAGGATTAAGGAACTTGAAAATGTCTCAGCAGAAATCCATTCTTAGCCTGTTGCTCCTCCAACATCCTCCTCTCCCCATGTGAATGACATTGCAATTAGACCATCTGACCAGTAGGGGGCAGTGTGTCCCATGGCTGGATGCACCTGCTGTCTTCAGACCTGCCAGCTATTGCTCCAGGTATGCTGCTCTCAGCCTGTGACTGTGAACAAGTGACCCAGCCTGTTGGCTCAGTTTATTCACCTGTACTCTGGGAATCTGTACAGTGCCTCCCCCACGTCTGCCATAGAGAGATAAGAGGTACATGAGTTAATGTATGTGCTCTGTGAGATTTTCAAAACAGGGCCTGAAATATGACACACTTTGCAGGTTAGCTGATTGTTACTGCATAGGATTTAGAAGTTTTAAAAGACTGATTTGAGGGGGCTGGATAGATAGCTCAGCAATTAAGAGCACTGGCTGTTCTTGCAGAGGATCTGGATTCGATTCCTAGTACCTACATGGTGGCCAACAACCATCTGTAACTCCAGTTCCAGGGGACTCAACACCCTCTTCTGGCCTCCTCAGTCATCGCATGACATGGGCGTACTTGCATCCATGCAGGAAATACACTCATACACATAAAATTAAAAAATATATATTAAAAAAGTAAAAGTGATTTCAGATTCTGTGTCATGGCACTCCTTTAACAGAGTAAGGACAGAAGTCACACAGGGAGTCACCTTCCCATGCTCACAGGTGAGTTGGGGACTATGGCAGTTTCAGACTTTGAGACAGCAGTGGCCAAAGCACACCAGGCCACCAGCACTCACACACAGGCTGGAAAACATCAGACAGGAACCTGGTGGTCTCAGAACCTTTCCTGGTGGGTCTCCAGGTGGGCTCTGAGCACTGCCAGTGGGGTACAGGTGGACACTGCAGCTGCTCCAAGCCGCAGAGCGCTAGACTGCCCAGCGGCTCTCTGTTTCCAGAGAACCTGAGGTTGAGCCCCTCCACTTCCCGCTACTCCCTCCCCTCTGGGCCTCCAGCAGATGCTTGGCCTCTCCTTATGAAGTGTTGTTGGCAGGTGATACAGCTTGGGAGTTGGAAACTCAGCCTAAGAACCACATGGCCTTGGTTCAAATCTACTTTGGTGTCTTTAGCTGGGCACGCCTGGCCAGTTTCCCAGTGCCTCAGCTTTTCTAACTGCAGAATGAAGGGAGAACCTCAGAGGTTTCTTAAAGGACAATCACCACTGTCGCCATAACCATCACCATCAGTGTTGTTTATTTTTTTAATTAATTTATTTTTATTTTATTTTATGTATATAAAATGTATATGTATATGTTATATATATACATAACATATATGTATATGTTATGTCTATGTGCATGTACATATATCCATGTGCAATGACTGTGGAGGCCAGAAGAAGGCATCAGATCCCCTAAAATGGAGTTAAGGACAGTTGTTAGCCACCATGTATGAGCCTTCCTTGTTATTTCTTAACAGCTACTATAAGCCTTTTCTCAGATCTTTGCATATTCCTAATTTAAGAACCCACTTGAAGCTCTTATACTAATGGTTTCCAAACTCAGATCTGGACTGTAATTTTCTAACAGTGCTGGTGAAATGAGAAAAAGAGGCATTTGCGTGTACGTGGCCATGTACATGGGTTCAGTGTTGTCACCAACTACAGCATTTACAGATGGGTACAATGTCACCAACTACAGCACTTACAGATGGGTACAATGTTGGCCATAGTTGATAGCTTCTGTTTAAAAGCTGTTTGTAAACACCCTCCTTTGGTGAGTAAAAACAGTAGCGATGGAAATGGAGGACCCTTGGTTTGGAAGGGAGTCACACTCCTCTGAGAAGTCCAGCTATCCCGGAGTTAATCTTACTCTGTCCTTCACCTCGGGGGTTAGAAAACTGTGGGAGCACACTCTCCTGTGCTCAAGCCCTTCCCCAGAAATTCTGCTCTCAGGATTCAGGTGGTACCAGAAAGCTGCAACTGGTTGCAGTGGTCATGGGAAATTCTGGGAGCTATCCCTACAAAAATGGACTCAAATGCCTCTGGTGGGGGAAATCCGGCACCCACAAAGCTGCCCTGTGTGTGGTTGGTCAATTCTGATGAGCCTTCTTGGTCTTTTATTTTTCATTATGTATGTATGTGCATATGTGTACTCGTGTGTGTGTGTGTGTGTGTGTGTGTGTGTGTGTGTGTGTGTGTGCAGATGCACAAGTGTGCACATCTATGTGGAGGTCAGAGGCCAACTTTTCTGTCACCTTCAGAAATGCTGTCCACCTCTCTTGAGGCAGGGTCTCTCGTCAACTTGGCTCATAGATTAGCCTAGGCTGGCTGGCCCTGGGGATTCCTTCTGTTTCCATCTCCCCAAAGCTGAGATTACCGGCCTGGGTAACCGCACAGCTGGCATTCTTAGTGGGTTCTGGGAATTGAACTCAGGTCTTTGTGTCTGCAACACAAGCACCTTACTAACTGAGTCAGTCCCCCCACACCCCGCAATCCATGAGTTTGCTTTCCGTACTGATTTATGCCTGATCTGCAGCTCATGATCATTTTGCCTTCTGGGGCCAAATGTTCTTACAAGAGAGCAGGACACAAGAGCTAGGCGCCCCAGTAGATGGTTTTGTGAAGGGGGCAATTCAGAAGGGGTACTCAGCCTCTGTCTTGTATTTTGGCCACTCCCTTGACCAGCTTAAGTCCGTTCCTTCAGTGAGTGCATTTCTACAAACCTTCTACCACCACACGAGTCACCTAATCCCAATCTAAAAGAACCTTCAGCTTCCCCATTTTCCCAACAAAATGGCCCATCCATCTGCCCCACCCTTCCCTGCAACACGATTGCCTGGGTTAAATACGTGACCTGTTAGGGATGCAGAGGACGTTGCCAAATGCCCATTACAACGTTTGATGCCGTCATCATAACACACAAAGTACCATGCTGTATAAGACAGCAGATTCATTTGGAACCCCTTTGTAACCACTGACACATCAAAAGAAAACAAGTAAGGTGAGGTCTAGAATCTCAGCAAAAGTAAATCCAGTAAATGGCTTGTTAGCAGTGGAGAAGGAAGAGCTGCGTTTGGAGCCCCTTGGTGGCCAAAATGTACAGGAGGAATTTACTGAAATGATTTTGTTGCTCATTTGAGAGGGAAGCCAGCACTCAACTGTAGGAAAGGTGTTTCAAGAGCCCAGGAGGAAACTTGCCCGTTTTCTGCTGAGCATCAGGCTGTGGAGTTTTCTATTTGGCCATGTGTGGTGCTTGCCAGGCTTGAGTCTGTGCAAGCATATAATAGAAAATAGTTTCAGTTCAACACCTTCCCTCAAACAGGCAGACAATTAGTTATGTAAATGATGGTGAATTAAATGCAGAAGCAAAGATTTTAAAGAGAGGTGCCCAGGGCCACAAGAGCATATGGCAAGAAGTCCAACCTCATCTGGGCTACTTCATTTGTGCTAGTAGCTAAGGCAATGAGGGCACATGCAAAGGTTCTGAGATAGCATTCACAGATCTGAAAGAAGGCTTACATGCTGGAGCATGGGGCCAGGGGGAGACCAGTAGGGTGAATGAAGAAGATGGTGCCTGCAAAGTAACGCCCTGGCGGCCAGTTCTGAGACCAGTGAGGAGTCAGTCATAGGCAGAATGTAGATGAAGAACTTGAGAGACTGGACAAATAGTTCAGAGAGGCTGATAGAGGTGGGGGAGGGACTGAGCACTGATGTTTGACCATTTGTCTCAGCACAGAAACCCTGGACTTGGCAGTACCCTGGAAAGAAGAGACATTGTGATGCACTTAAGCATGATGCTGATTTGGGGGGTGACGGGAGTTGCTGGGGATTGTTGCTAGCTCACCTGAGTTAAACTCCCAGCTCTGCTGCTGGGTGACAGAGAGTAAATTACTAAACCTCTCTGTACACCTCTTCCAGAAAATGGGGACAAGAGTAGGGAGCTCGTTGACTTGTCTGGGAATTCAGCCACCATTCGACTGTCTTGGCTCGAGTGGGGCTTGGCATAGGTCTGCGCCTAACAAACCTTAGTCACTGCTGTTTTAATGAAGATGATGCGATCTCTGAGCTGGGGGGTTCTAGACGGGGACCTGTTAACGCTTTCCACCTCTGACCATTCCTCGTCATCTTTAGGATATACTCAACACCACCTTCCTAGGGAGTCCTTTTCTGATCACTTCATTTAAAACTGAGCCTTCTTCCTTGGGATGCTTCTCTCCCATCCCCCCGCTTCCCCCCGTTGTCTACTTGACTCTCCTCCCTAGAACTGAAAGCTTCGGGCACTCTTTTTAGTAATGTATTTTGTTATTGTCAGTTCCACCAGAAAGGACAATTTGACTGTGTCATTTCCGTCTATATCCCCTGTGGGCTATGTGTGTGAGCATACAGTAGGTGCTCAATATTTGTTGGCTAAATGAACACTGACAAAATCGATCTAATACTTCTTGTTCTAATTGGAAATCTTTCCCCCTCTTCAGGCTGCTCAAAGTCACCTGACAGGTCATTACATAGAACAGCAACAAAGAGGAAAAAAGAAATAAAGTTTCTAGTTGAAGCTTGGCAGAGCCAGCCAGGGAAGCAGAGGTGCCAGGGGTTTGGGTGACAGGGAAGAGAGTCAAGGTGTTGCATGAAACTGACTATTCAGCCAGATTGTTAGCAGCTGATAAACCACACTGAACCTTTGTTAATATCCCGCATCCCTTCCGCCTGCTGAGGTTGATGGGGCGGCGGAGCTATTCAATATTTAAGGAGACCCGCATTGCAGGCTGAGGGTTGGGGCTGCTGGTCTGAGAACACATGCAAATGCTCACAGATAGTCTCTTAGTGCTGGATTGTTTTTAAAAGGAAAGAAACAGGAGTCAGAAGAGGCAGCTAGCCCTTGGCTCCCAGCTTCCTGGACTCGGCCTCTTGGCCCTGGCTGCACATTCTGATCACCTGTGCTGCAACGTCTTGGTGACAGGAAATGCCTTTAGATTTTTTCTCTAATTAGGGTATTTGGAGGAGTGTGGATACATGGTCTCATGTATCTCAGGTCGGTCCAGAATGACCTTGAACTCCTAATCCTTCTGCCTCTACTCCTTAAGTGCCAGGGTTGCGGAGGTACCCCACTATGTCCTGTTTATGTGGTGCTGGGGATGGAACCCAGGCACTTGCCCACACTAGGCAGCATGGTACCTGCTGGGCTACACACCCAGCCCTAGTTTTGTTTGTGTATATGGGAGTGGCTTTGGCAGATTAAACTACTCCTGGTGGTTTTAGGGTACAGCCGGAGTTTGAGCCTCTCTTCATCAGCTGTGTGGTTTGGGAGGCGGTCCTCTCGCTTTTGATGTCTATAGAGTGGACTCGAAACCTTTCATGGTTGTAACCTGCATGGAAAATTAGAACACTTATGACAGATGTATGCCATTACAAGACATTTCTAGGGTGTCAAGGTGGTAATGGGGAGGGGAACGCAGCTTGCTTAGGGTGGGCCAGTAGCTTTTGGGCCTCCCTGACCATTTCTTTTTAAAAAATTGTTTTTAATTTATGTATGAGTGATTTACCTCACTGTATGTAAGTACACCCATGTGGTGCAATGCCTGTGGAGGTCAGAAGAGGATCACTGGATCCCCTAGAACTGGAGTTAAAGATGGTTGTTAGTTGCCATATGGGTGCTGGGAATCGAACCCAGGTCCTCTGCAAGAGCAGTCAAAGCTCTTAACTGATGAACCATCCCTGCAGTCCCCCCTAACCATTTCTTGACAGATGCCCAGGCTGCTTGCATACATCCTTTTATTGGGCCACAAAGACATTCTTCATCTGAAGATCTTAGAGGAGCCCTCTATGTGCCTGAGCGTACCTATGACCATCCCTGGGGCGTCGGGAGAGGGAGGCTGACGAGAAGTGTTGATGGAAGCAGAGGCAATCGGTATCACTCGAAGTCTTCTAGGTGGGCTTGGCAATGAGACTGAACTAGAGTGTTCACCATGCTCAGAGGAGAGCAGGCAAGGAGTGGCAGTTCCCAGAGGCCATGCTCTTCATCCTTCCTCCTCATTCCAGCGTCAGCTCTGGGAAGCGGGTGCAGTTAGAACCCCCATTTTTCAGATAAGAACAATGAGACACAGAGAGGCTCTGGGGCCTGCCTAAGGTCTCAGGCTAGCAAGGAACTTACTGGAGGCTGGCCCCGGTGCAACATCTTGTTTGGACACCCCATATCACATGAACACCAAGTCTATACACACTTGACTTCTGGAGAAAGACGATTAAGTGAGGTGAGCTGCTGCAGATGTCCAAAGAGGCAGAGCGGAAGTGACCGGGGGTTGCTTGCTGTCCCTTGTCCTTCCTTGTCCCTCTAAATCTTGACAACGCCGTGCCTCTTCCTCCTGGCTTTGGTTCTATTACAAGACCTTGGTTTGGCATTCAAGGCTTCTGTGTCTCCCGAGTGAGGAAGGAAGGAGTACTTGCTGGGGCCACTCCATTCCCTTTCTGATTCGTATGGACTGTGGTTGTGCGGAATCAGACCCATAGCCTTGCAAAACTTTGACTCTGAGAGAGAAATGACTTGGAAGCTTCTCTTTCTTTCTTGAGAAAGAGATGAAGATCAGTATTGAAAAGATTCAGATGCATTTCCTTCCAGAAATTGAGCCAGCACCTTGGCTTCAGATGAACCTCTTGGAACTCCTTGGCACACCTTCAGCCCCCTGCAGCTTTTTGCTTCTGAGTATATCTGTGGACTCAGAGACTGGAAACCCGCTTGGGAGCTCATCTGCAGCCCAGCCCTAGTCTGTTGTCTGAGTGGACTCTCTAGAGGCCCTGTGCTGGGCAATTCCTGTAAATTTTCAGCCCCGGATGACTCTCCAACCGGCTGATTTGCTTCTGCAACTTCCCCCCTCCTGGTGTGTCCACAAGGTTGATGGACCCGTTGATGGAGGAGAGTCAAGGTGGACTTGTGACTCTGGTTTCCATAGGAGGAAGCAGCCCCAAGACAGCCCTCAGGACAAGACCTCGCCTGAGCCTGCACGGCTGGGAGCTGCCTCGCCTCCCAAATAGCCTCTTCTACGCACAATTATCTCATTATCAACCCATTATCTCTACCACACTTAGAAAAGTAAGACAGAAAGCAGACCTGCTACATTAGTAACCCTCCTGAGAGGGAAGGGAGCGAGAGAAACACTGCTTGTTTTTGTTATAGTTCATGTGTCATTAAATGGGCCAATAAGAAGGCTCAGTAGGTAAAGGTTCTTGTCACCAAACCTGAGTTCCATCCCAGGGATGCATATGGTTAAAGGAGAGAACCAACTCTCACAAGTTGTCCCCGGACCTCCACACACATGTTGTGGCATTCATGGGCCCCACTTCCAAAGTAAATATTAAAATGTAATAAAAATAGATATATTAAGTAATATTCATGTTATTTTTATAATCATATAAATATTTGCATACTATACTGTCATTAAATATCATATATCATATACCACTATTTATTAAATATTTCAGTTTATAAATCTCTCACAGACATTTTATTAGAGAGAGAGTCTCATGTAGCCAAGGATGGCCTTGAACTTTTCATCTTTTTGCTGTTCTCTTGAGTGCTGGGATTACAGGTCTCCACCTGCCACTCCAAGTTTATGAAATACTGGGGATTGAACCCAAGGCCTTGCATGTGCATGGTAGGCAAGCACTCTACCAACTGCGCTACATCCCAAGCCCATATAATGTGCTTTCTGATTTGTATATAGTACATATCTGTTTCATATATGCATACATATATGTGAGATTCTGCCTCATTCATCAGGGTAGAAATGGTTTCCAAAGTTGCCACAAACATTGAATTGGTGAATATGAGCCACTGCTCCTAAGGGAAGCCCAAGGTCAGGCTCCTCCTCCTCTGAGTCTCTGGTCACAGCCTGGCCAGCAGTGGATCTGTTCATGATCTTGTCTTGGGTGTGTTTCTGTGTGAAGATCTCTCCCTTAATATATCTTATTGATTCATTGAACTCATGGCCTGTGGCATCGTAGCTCATGCCTGAGCAAAGTTTATCTAACACCTTGTTTTCTGTAAGGCACATTGCAGCCTTCTTCCACTCCTGGGCCAGTTTGTAAACAGCAAAACCACCAATTAAAATCCACTGTGGTAGTAAAGCCATGAATAGGAGACTATTTTCAGAATGGGAAGTGGGAACGTGCTTCTTATGAGGTCAGTGAGAGAGGGAGTGGATAGTTCACTTTTTATGGTCCTCCCTGTGTGTGTCTGTGAATGAACACAGAAGAGTCCCAGGTTTCAATCTGGGGATATGTAAATTTTAGCCAGAAGTCAGATTTGTAAATAGGGAATCTGCAGGTGACCGGTATTTGCTGTCCGTCTATGTGTCTATCAACCAGGACTTCACAAATGGCTTAATGGATTTAGGTTTGCTCTTATAATGTGAAGAAATGTCTGTTGGCTGAGATGATTGACAGCCATCAACGTGGCAGGCTGTGTGGGTTCTGGGGACTTGGCTGCAACACAGGGTTTTTTCTTCCTGAGCTTCCAACAAAAGTTTGAGAACTAAATCCACTTTGCCTGAGTTGTGGAAATAATTCACATACAGTTCAAAGAGGGGAATATGGTTGTTGGCCAGCCCATAATCATATGACCTCCCACCCCATAGTTTTTGTCATATATTATATATATTGATGGAGTCATGTGTATCCCAAGCCATCTTTGAGCTGGCTATGTAGCTAAGGATGACCTTGAACTTCTGATCTTCCTTCGCCTCCCTAGTTCTGATTTACTGCTGTGCCACACCACACCTGGTGTATGTGATGTTGGGGATAGAACCCAGCACTTCATATACACTAGGCAAGTGCTCGGCTAACTGAGCTACAGTTGATATATACTTTGGAAGCATATAAGAGCTCCTGATTCCTAGGACATGATTTCTGGAGAGTTGGATGTTGGAGTGGGGCCTCTGCCCACCTTGTGCAAACACTCCACCTGGGAGGCTTTCATACGAAAAGGAGCTGGAGTTGCTGTAGACGAAGCTTGGATGCAGAGCTCCTGCAGAGGCGATGGCTCCTAGCTGGATGGTGACTCACTTCTGTGGCTTGACTGTGAGTGCGTGCATGAGCATGACAGGTGACGTATGTTCATATAGAATCTGATGCTGGCTGGGCATGATAGTGCATCCCTTTAATCCTGACACTTGGGAGGCAGAGGGAGGAAGAGCTCTGTGAGATAGAGGCCAGTCTGCAAAGTGAGCTTCAGGCCAGCCAGGGCTACACAGTGAGACCCTGTCTCAAAACGAACAAAACAAAATCTGATGCCTGGATTCTGCCATTTTCTTAGCTGGTTTCTGGATGGGCTTCTCATTCCTGTGCTTCAGTTTCCCATTAAACAGTGAGGTTATTGACAGAGCCAACTTAAACCAGAGAGCTCTGTGGCCAGAATTCTCACACACAGAACTCAGCTTGGCTGCTGGAAGGGATGAGTGTCCTCCATTTACTGGGAGTGCAGCAAAAGACAGGCAGAGGAAGAAGAGGGTGGTGGAGGGTTTGGAGCGACAGGCTCGGCCCTGTTGCCTACTGGTTCTGACTCAATATTGGGGGAAAGTCAATGAACTTTTAAACATTTATTTTTTATTATTTTAAAATTATGTGTATGGGAGGGGAGGGAGAGGGGGAGGTGCACGTGTGTGTAGGCGCCTAGAGAGGCCAGAAGAGGGCATCAGAGTCCCTGGAGTTGGAGTTAAAGGCAGTTGTGAGTTGCTCTGTGTGGATGCTGGGATCTGAACTCAGGTCCTTTGCAAGAACAGGACGTGGTCTTTACTGCTGTACCATTTCTCCAGCCCTAAGTAACTTTAAAATTTTTAATCTATTTATTTTTATTTTCTGTGTGTGAGCATTTTGCCTGCATGTATGTAAGTACACCCATGTTGTGCAGTGCCTATGGAAGCCGGAAGACGGTGTCTGACCCCCAGGAACTGGAGTTATAGACAGTTGTTAGCTGCCATGTGGGTGCTGGGAATTGAACCCGAGTCCTCTGCAAGAGCAGCCAGTGCTCTTAACCGCTCTGCCATCTCTCCAGTCCTTCCCTAATTAGCTTTTATAAACCTCTTTTTTTTCTGCCTTTACAATGGACTCTGAGAGGTCTGCAAGCTCATGAGTGCTAATGTAGAGGCCACTTAGTGTGGTCCCTGGGCCAGAGTAAGTGACAAACCCCGTTGTGTTTATTTAGATGATATTTAGATAACAGTCTAGAAATAACAGCAAGGCAAACTGATTTCTCTGTATTTTACCATGTGCCGGGCACTGTTCCAAGTATTAACTCATCTAACCCTTCAGCATCCTTACAAGGTAGACACTCTCATTGCTGTTAACATCAGCTCTGTCTTGCCATGGAGGAAAGCAAGGAACAGAGAGGGTCAGTAACTGCTCTAACATCATACAGCTAGAAAGAGGCAGAGCTGAGATTTGAACTCCCACACAGTTCAGCACCTCTCAGCCTCTGTACTCTTCTCTTGCCCACAAGAGCTCTAGGAATTACTCTGTGATGCTTGATTTAAAAAAAAAAAAAAAAACCAAACGTTTCAAATTTTATTTATATGTCTGTGTTTGTGCATTTGTGTCAGTGCCTGCAGAGGCCAGAAGAGGGTGTTAGAGCCCCTGGGGTTTGAGTTCCAGATAGTTGTGAGCTGCCTAACATGGGTGCTAGGCAACTCAGGTCATCTTCAAAAGCAGCAAGTGCTCTTAACCTCTGAACCACCTCTCCAGCCCCAGGACTTGATGCTTTGATGGCAGCTTTTAGGAGCTAAGGGAGAGAGGAGACTGTCACTCCATTTGGTTTACCTGCCAACCCACTGAGGTTTTCTTTTCCCATTACCTCCCCCCACCTGGCGCCAGGAAGACCGGGTGAGGCGCGACGTGCACAAGGCAGCTCTTTGTGATCTATTATTCATGGGTCCAAGAGAAGCTTTTGTGCTTTCTGAAGCGGTCTTTGATTTCTTAGAATCTACATTCCAGGGGAGCAGCCATGGCTGGACCATACCTGATGAGAAATGAGCTTCTTGAGGTCAGAAGTTCTGGGTTGAATGTTCTGGGGGAATCAGGAAAGGCTAGAATGTGCCTGTTGGGTGTTAAGTGGCAGTGGGCTATGTGACAGGGACAGAGTGTGTATATGTGAGTGTGGACAGATGTGGCTGTGGTGATGGGTCGTGAGACTTGAGTATGTGCAGCCCCAGGTGTTTGCAGTGGTTGGATCAGAAGGCAAGGGCACCTCCTTGGAGTTGATCACCTATGCAAGGGTGAAGGGATTATACATGTTGTCTTAGGCTAGGGTTTGTGCTTTCTCTCATTCAACTAGGAATTGGTTCTGTGTAGTGATAGGAGAGTCAGGGAAGTCCACAAGGAGTGTGGGCAATCTCCCCACAGAGGAGAGGAAGTCTGTGAACCTCAGCCCTTCCTTTCCTCCTGCAGGAAGAGACATCTCAGAAAAGCACATCACCCACTTACCATCCACTGACCAGCTTTGCTTCTTGTGTTTGATTGCCTCCAGCGACAGGGAACTCATCCCCTCTCCAAGCCAGGCTTTCCCTTACTGTCTACCATTTTTAGTGCCAGGGCTTAGTGAGGGTCATAAGAGATGTGGTTGAAGAGCACTGGTACCCTGAGGAGGCCCACTTGGGTTTAGAACGTGGCTGTCTCCTGTCTTTCTCCCTGGTGAGGGGCAAGTCAATTCCTTCCCCTGCGTCTTTGAATTCTGGACAACTGCAGAGCTGTCCCTGGGCTGGTGAGGGGTAGAAACTGCCCGTTGGCTGCTGTTTACCGTGGTAATGTCCCACCTTCTCAGAGTTCTGAAATTTTACAGAGCTGGTCAACAGCATGCTCTCTGGAGCCCGGGGCTGGGCCTCAACATGCAGCCCTGTCCTTTACCAGCTGTGTGATGGGATTGGGCAGCTGTGTGTGTGTGTGTGTGCGTGTGTGTGTGTGTGTGTGTGTGGTGTGCGTGTGTGGTGTGTGGCAGGGGGATGCGGAGGTGGAGATAGTGAATGCATGCACTGGAGAAAATATCCTGACAAGGGCTACAACCTTCAGCCAGGGCCACTGCCAAACCACAGTACCCGGGGGACATAGAGGGTACGCTAGCTGGTCTCTCCTCCTCCTCTCCCTCCTCCAAGCCCCTGCTTGTGTCTCCTGTTATAAACGAACCCAACCGGAAATCAAAGTCAATGGTGCAGCACAGCCACCGCCCCATCTTAGCACCCAACAGGAGGGATGGTGATACCTCTATCTGGTGGACAGAACAGAGCGTGTCCAGCAAGCTGTTCTTCCATAGGTCGAACCCACTATGCTGCCACTAAGCAGGCTTTTCTGCGTCTTGGAACAGCAAGTTAATATGTTGAACCCAATATTTTAATTGTTTTTCCCTAACAGAAAATAGTGCCTTGGGGTCAGGAAGCTCATTTACAGAGGATAAGGACTAAGTCTGCTGATCTTCCACCTGCCACACTGGCCACCTCGGTCAAGCAGGCCTTCTGTCTTATCTAGACCAAGCAGAAGCTATGCCTACTGTGCCTACTTCCTGTGACATGTGAAATACTTCTTCCATGAGAGACCAGGACTGCTGGCAGCTGAAAGAGGATGGGTCCGTCTCCTATGAATATTTATCTTGAGGCTGAGAAGACAGGGGCTCCCATGACATACTGTGATTTAGGGCCACGGGGAAACCAGCACCTGCACAGTCCCTTTAGAGCAGACTTTACTGCAGCCAGAGGCCATTAAGCCTAATGACTTGTTTTACTTTGCAGATTCGTCTAATCACATTTCCCAGTTTGGCTGGATGTCCATGTGCACATGTGTAGGTGCAGCCATCAATCCTGAGCTATCACAGGATAGCTGGGGCAGGGCTATACTCCATCAGCCACAGTGCAAGATCTGCCTGATCAAGAAACCTAGAAGCTAGGACAGCTGAAGGGTTGGCAATGTTTCTTGCGTGTGCTGTTTAGGAGAGTAGACTCGGCTTGGGGGTGGGGAAAATCCCTGATCCAAGAGAGAGAAAGGGGATGTTTGGGGCTCCCTTACCTTCTTCCCAGGATGCTCTGCCCCTGCCACCAGTGAGTCACAAATTTGTGAGTCTGCGGCTTCATTTAAATACATGCCCTGTTGTGATTCACTGGCTTTGCATCCTGGGGTCTGTGACTCTGCCTCTCTAGGCTTCAGTTTCCCACTTCATAAGGCTGGGTGGTGGGCTAGAAAGACAGCTGGGTGGGTAAAATGCTCACCTGACAAACAGAAGGACCCAAATTCAGTCCCCAGAACCCACATAAAAAGCCAGGCATGAGTGTGTGCTAGTAATCTCGGGGCTCAGGAGGTAGAGCCGAGCAGGTCCCTGGGGCTTGCTGGCTAGCCAGCCTAGCCTACTTGGTGAGCACCAGACCAGTCAGAGATTCTGTGTCAAAAACTTAGGTCAGGCCAGGGAGAGTTCAGAGTCCCAGGACTCACCTGAGAGCCAGGCATGTGTGATGTCTCACCTGTTATCCCAGCACCCACAAGGCAGAGACAGGATTCCCAGGGCAAGCTGGATAGAGAAACTAGCCAGAATTGATCGGCTCTGGATTCAGCCAGAGACCCTGCCTCAATAAATAAAGAGGGGAATGATCAAGGCAGACTCCCAGTATCAACTTCGGGCTTCTACAGGCATATACACACATGTGCACGCATACCCACACATGTTGCCTGCACATGCTCAAACACACGTGAATATGCATGCACATCATACACTGTACACACATGGAAAAATATGATAGACGGCACTTATGAGAAACAACAGCCAGGATCGTTCTTTGACTTCTGCACATGCAAAAGTGCTGTGAAAGACATTGATTTCTAGAACCACCAGGAAGGTTGGGTGTGGCGTGGCCTGATCAGTTCTGATGCTGGCTCTGCCGTAGCGAGCTCCAGCGCGTGTGCTCGGTGGTGCTGGGTGACTGAACAGTCCCGTAGTGTCTTGTTTGTCTTTCCCCAGACTTCCCAGGTTTCCCTGCTGTCCTGGGAAGTAGGTAGCCTTGAAGCTCAGGGACCGAAACTCCCCATGGTACACTTTACTGGGAAAGGTCCATCTTGGTTCATGTCTTCAGAGAGTTTTCGCGCATCATGGCAGAGCAGCTTAGATCCTGGCAGTGGGAATGTATGTTAGAGGCTGTTCATATCCTAGTGGTCCCAGAACAGAGAGCGTCAAAAGGAAAGTCACCTCCTCCAGCCAGGGCCTGCTCCCTAGAGACGCACAGCCTACCCACCACCAGCCGGGAAGGAAGCCTGTAAGGGACATTACACAGCCAAAGCACAGCAGCATGGTAGTGGGGCCTTCTTCTCCCAAGTCCCCTCCCTCTGGACCAGACTGAGGGAAGCCCCGCTTCATACACTCACAACTGACGCACTGGGAACGGGGAACGTGGCATACGCCCTTGAGTTTAGAGTTTGGCCGGGAAAGCTTTGTGGTGGTGGCATGTCGTGTGGCTACCTGTCACTTCCTCAGAGGAGGGAGGCTCTCTCTTACGACACTGTGGAGCCCTGGAGATCTTTGGCCATCAGCTGTAGTGACCCTCCCAGCACTTGGTCGGTGACACACCCTCTGGTGTTCCAGTGTCGTTATTGCTGTGTGACTGTTGTGATATTGCCATCCCCTGCCTGTCATCTCATCTTCACTTCCTTCCTCAGAGCTCAAGAAGCTGCGGACATTTCATTCCTGAGCCAATGTAGGCCTCCATCTTGTCAGGAAAACATGGCCAAGATCATTAGCTGTGACAAACCAGTGGTGGCATCCAGTCCAGCAGAGGTTGTTGGGTGTCCGTTCTGGACTCATATACTGTCTTATTTGACTCAGTCTCATATTGAGATGGGTTCTATTTTGTTCCCAGTCTTCTTGTGAGGAAACTGAGGCATGGGAAGGGGAGGCAGTGTGCCCAAGGTTACTGGGCTTGGATGAAGCACAATAGCCTTGGGCCTCGAGCCTGTACATTGCTGGTCTGTCCATCTAGATAGAGTGCGGGATTTTAGACTCGTCACCAAGTGGAAACCAAGGAAGTCTGAGCCAAGAGGCCTGGACATGCTCTGTGCTGCCCTTGACCGGCAACCGCAGGGCTTCGTCACAGGACTCCTCTTCAGCCCACCCGGCCACCCCAGGCTGCATCTTCACTGAACCTCTCAATCCCCAACACTCCCCACCTCTGAAGCCTCTCAGTCTCCCCACATTCAGTCCCTCTCCTTTTCCGCCATCCTTTAAGGCTTGCGTGCTCCGGGACCAAGCCCTAGTTTCCCCTTTCTGGGGAGATTCCCAATTCCAGACAGAACCCATCCCACGTCTGACCTGCAGCATTTGATATGTCAGCACAATTTCAACCTTTTCTAGAAACACATACATGTACACACACACACATACACACACACACACACACACACACACAGAGAGAGAGAGAGAGAGAGAGAGAGAGAGAGAAAGAGAGAGGCTGTTGAGAGGGGGAAGACATTCGTCTTTGGTTTTAATTACTGCCAGCTTTTTTCATCTTGACTTTTAATTCTGCCTCCTCATTTGTCTTATTAAGTACTTAGTTTTGTTTTTAATTAGTGTTGTTTATTCTCGCTGAATCTTAATTGCCAGTGTGGGGTCCCGGAGGCTTTGGAGAGGATGAGTGAGAAAGAGCTTCTACCTCTATTGGGTCGGGGGCTGGTGAATCTTCAGGACCCACGAGCTCTGTTGCCTTTGAGATACCTGCTTTCTCCAATGTGACATGATCTCACCTACCCTGAGGACAGTCGCCCAGGAGTATGTCAGCAGCAGAGAGCCAATTCAAATTTGACTTAAGAAGAACAAATGTTTTATTGGCCCGAGAGATACACTAACAGAGAGTGGTTCAGGGGTAGGACTGGGTGATCCCCCACCCCACCGCCTCACAGATAGCTCCTGAGACAGAAACTATTTCCCAAAGGACCTCTGGGGTGCTGTTCCTCCTCAAAACACTAAATAAGAGCAGTGTAGGGGCTGGAGAGATGGTTTGGTCAATGAAGAGAAAGTTTAACACAAATCAGAATTTGATCCCCAGAAGCCTTGTAAAAAAGCCAGTTGTGGTAACACAGATCCACATCTGTTATCCCAGTACTAGAGAGGCCAAGACAGGTGGATCCCTGGGGTTGGCTGGCCAGCCACCCTACCTGAATTGGCAAGCCCAAGACCAACAATAGACCCTGTCTCCAAAACCGAGGTGGACAGCTCCTCTAAAGTTGACCTCTGGCTTACCCCACATGTGTGCCAGGGCCACTGAGGCCCAGCTGCATGTGAGTGGCTTGTGAGTGACATGGCAATGTGGATGGCCTGTGTGTTGCCTTATAGCCTCTCTAGGGAGACTGTCCCATGGGATTGCTTGTGGACTGGTGGCGGGGGCCATTTGGTACTGCCCTGTGGCCGTGGGAGCACCATGGGAGCACCACAGGGAGATGAGCTGCTGTGTTTTAAGGGCAGAAGCATGAGTGTCATGTCTATGCTGCTCAGAAGGGTTTGAGTCTGTGCCTCTGGCAGCAGCCCCAGCTCAGTGAAGATAGCCAAGTCCTGTGTTCTATCCTTGGCCAGGTTCAGGGGAGTCTGGGGAGGTCCTGGCATCTCTAGGGACAGGGAAAAACAAGCCTGCAGCAGCCTGCACCTTTGTTGTGAGTGGCTGCTAAAGGCCAGCAGGGCTGGGAGAGAAGAGCGGCCAGCAAGACCAGGTCTGCAGCTCTGTCGGCTCTGCCATGTAAACAGAGCAGACGTCTTTCTCTTCACGCTCCCAGAGGGTCTGGCTCTGGCGAAGGCATGCAGAGACACTCAGGACCTGGCAGAGAGTAAAAGCTGCATGCACTTTCAGACAGAGTACCCTCAGCTCATGTTGCTTCTCATGTCCATCCCCCTCCGTCTCTGTCTGTCAGTGTGGAGGCATCCAGGGTGCTCTGGTTCCGGAGCCCCGGACTGCTTCTCTGGTCCCCATCGTATATTCATCCTTTTGGTCTCCTGCTGCTTTCCTGGCTGTTCCTCTAACTTACCAGGAATACCTCAGGGCCTTTGCACTTCCTTTTCTATTTGTCTGAAATGCCCTGCCCCAGTTGTCCACACAGCTCAGTCCATCACTCCAGGTCCAACATATTACTCAGTGAGGCCCCTTCTGATCCCTGGACCTCCAGCCCTGTTTTACTTTTGTGCAAAATGATGTTACCAGCCAGCAGGCCTGGATTATATCCCAATTTTTGTCTTTAGTTTGAGTGTTTCAATGCTGTATCTTCAGGCCTGGACCAGAGCTGGACACAGGTGAATGAACATATGTGTGTGTGTGTGTGGACTCCCAGTTGTCCCTGGGTCTTCAGGTAGGCTGGGTCCTCCCCTCAGGCCCTGGTTGTTGATGCAACCTACTCAACTGCCATCCGCAGCCACCTGTCTACCCATCTGTAGCTGGACCTGCTGTTCCTGCTCTTGCCGGGGTTCAGTCTCTCGTCTCTGCAGCTGCCTCCATCTTCACTCTCACCCTGGCTCTCCCTTGGGTCCTACTCCACAGCAGCAGCCTGTGCTGTGTGACTGCTGTGGGCTCAGTCTCTTACCAATACAGACTCCATCACATTCCCATCAGCCTACTTCTGACTAAAACCTCTTAAACTCTGCCATCACCTCCTGAACTCATCTTCATCCTGTACACATGCATACATGTATTTACTGTGTGCTGCGTGATCTCAGAGTTAATATTAGTAATTAAGATTGGAATACAATAACCTGAATTTACCTTGGCCTGATTACTAAGATAGGTGGGATTATGTGGCAGATTACTGCCAATGAAGCTGCCGAACCTTGTGAATTTATTGTTATTCAATAAATTTTGACATTGTGGGAAGACAGACATGTTTGCCTGTTTGTGGTATAGTGCACTCAGGCCTGGATGGTCTCCTCATCAGTTCAACTCACAGAGAACCAGACACAAGTCAGGGCTGGCAGGAGGCGGCTCTTTCTGTCTGTTTGATGGATAACATGTGTGTTCTGGTCACTTCTAGTGTTTTTGGATGAGACATCATCAGTGAGGGGCAGGTTCAGGGACAATAGAAGCTGGCTGAGTTCACTGAGGTGACTGGGCTGCATGCCCATACTCAGCAAGCATTCATTAAGCACCTCTTCTGTGCTAGACACCACAATAGATGTGCGAAATAAAGCAGAAAACAAAACAGAAGTTCTGTAAGGGACTTATATTTTGGCAGGGGGACAAATGCCCATAGAGGATAGTTTTGAGGGCTAAGGGGAAAATAAATCAGTGTAAAGAGAACTTGAGTAGAGAAGATTGGAGGGTACTTTTGCTCATATTATTCATTGTCCATATTTATTTATGCTATTATCTATATCTATTGTCTATCAGTAATATATTTTGAGACTGCATGTGAGCCTTGAACTTGCAATCCTCCTGCATCCATCCCCTCGTGCTGGGATCACAGGTTTGCGACAGCATGCCAGACTCGGAGGGGATGCTTTAAGCTGAGGGCTGGGCAGGGTCCAGAGTGGGAAACAGTTCGATGAAGGTTCAGAAAGATCAAAGGACCAACATGCAGATGACAATTTGGAACTGTTTGTTGCTAATCCAGTAGATTTTGCTACTCTTGAAACTAACAGTAACAAAAATGAGCAATTTTGTGGGCTGTGGGTGTGTACTCTGTGTCACTGTACTAACCGTTCCATGGTGGTAAATGTACACCTTAACGACTAAGTGGATAGAGCGCTGGCCTAGCATGCAGGAGGCCCTGGGTTCCAACCCCAGCACCTCATAACCAGGTGTGGTGGCACATACCTATGATCTCAGCTCTCTGGAGATGGAGGCAGGAGAATCGGAGTTCAAGATCATCTTCAGCTACATAGTGAGTTTGAAGCTAGCCTTGACTACATGAGACATTGGCTTTAAAATTTTATTTTTAAGAGCTTAAAAACAAATGAAATAAATGGAGCGGGCAGGCATTTAGGATAGGCCTGAAGAAAGGCATGGAGGGAGCAGAGGAGGAAGCAGCTGCAGAAGGGTCCAGACTGTGGTGGTGGTGGGGGAGTCAGGAGGGGGAGGAGCCAGGAGGGGAGGAGCCAGGAGGGGAGGAGCCAGGGGTGGAGGCACTGGGAGCCAGGCTATGCTAAGGGTCTAGATTTTACTCCAGGAGCAGCAGGGCTTTTAAGCAGGAACAAAAGCCCTAGCTGACTGCCTTGCTTTGGGGTGAAGCACAGGACATGAAGTTCAGGCCTCCGGTTTCAGCTGGGCTTTCTGCAGGTGCATGCACCTGCTTATATTTCAGATCCTGGAGGTCCCTAGGCGCCTCCATATCAGCACCTCCCCAAAGCCAATTTTCAACATGTTTTGTTCCTACTACTGCTGAACAAACGTTCACTTAATTGCCATTGACTCTGGTTCTCCGGTCCTGGCCTTCCTTCACTGATTGTACATCTGTGAGACTCCTGCAGGCGCAAAAAATTTTTTCTTAGCCTTTTTGAGGCAGGGTCTCCCTGTAGCTCCAGTTGGCCTAGAACCCACTATGTGGACCAGGCTGGCTTTGAATTCACAGAGATCCGCCTGCCTCTGCCTCCTGAGTGCTGGATCAAAGGCATATTCCGCCATGCCTGGCTTTTCTACAGGTTTTGAGGGTCTGCCAGGAGTGGTTTTTCTGTAGTCTCTTACTGATGACCATGCTCGGGCCATGGGGCAGCTGGCCAGATGGCTTTCACTTCAGTAGATACTAACCAGTCACTTTCCAAAGTAGTATGACTGTGCCTCTTGGTTCTTTAAATACGACTTGGGTATCATTTAAAATGGATGATTGAAGGCTAGGGAGACCTAGTCAGAAAAGTGCTTACGTTACAAACACAAAGACCCGAGTTCTGTCCCCAGCACCCATGCAGAGAAGGCAGCGCACACTCGGAATCCCAGCTTGGGGAGTGGGGGACAAGTTGATTTCTGAGGCTTGCTCTAGCCAGCCTAGCCTGCCCAAGCTCACATGCAGTGCTCCAGGTCCATCCACGATGCATAGGCTCACTGCTCATGCTTTCTGGAGGTCTGCCAGCTTCCCATGGCATGGATTCCCATGCCATTTCTGTTCACCCAGGAGTTGGTGAACTTGGAGTTGCCTCCACTTTGCGCTGTTATGGCCGATGCTGGTGTGACCACGCGTGTCATGGGCATTTCTGTGTGTTGTCTGTTTTTACTCACTGGGAACTATGTGGGATGGAGTCATTGGATTAGATGGCAGTTCTGACTGTGGGGCTGGTTTGACAAGCCGTGGTAATGTGCTTTTCAAGGCCTCCCTTGTTGCCGTGTGGAGGGTAAGCTGACCCCAGGCAGGGTGGATACAGGGAGGCCGAGTCAGTCTGTGTTGTGTCACCATAATTAAATGCCTGACACAGGCTGTGTATGTCATGAAGACAGGATAATTTTGGTTCATGATTCTGTAATCAAAGTCAAAGACTGGGTGACTGCATTGCTGTGCTCGCTGGCAAGGCTGGCACATCCTGATCAGACAAACCATTCAAATCATGAGTCACAGGACCAGGGTCCCATAGTCTTCTTCAAGGTCACACCCCCCAAGGACTAAAGATATCCTCGCACCTCCTTAAAATCCACAGTTGCTCCCCAACTGCACCATCCTGGGGCAAGTCCTTAAAGTAGGTAGCCCTGCACCAACAGTGAACAGGAAGCACCCTGGCCTGTCTCTCACTACGAGGCTCCCAGGGGACACTGCCCTTTGGGGGTCCAGGGTTCACTACCCTGACCATGGAAAAGCTAAGTCAAGCAACCCGACTTCCCTCTGTCCCCAGGTATGAGGCACAGAGTGAGGGCTTAAGAGGTAGGCATGGCCGGATGATGGGTAACAGTCTTGATTGGATGTTTTCCAGGTGCACCAGCCTTCCACCATGACAGACACCGTGGTGAACCAGTGGATGTATCCCGGGGACCGGCCACTGCAATCAAAGTAAGTGTGGGGGGCATTGGGGGCTGCTCCTTCTGTTGGGAGGTGCTTAGTATTGATACATGAAGGCTAAAGGAGATTATGGGAAGAGACCTGTGTTTCCATCCCTTGCTGGCCAAGGTGTACATGCACGTAGGGGGGGGGGTGTTCACATGTGCATGTGGAGGCCTGCTGTGACGTTGGATGCCTTTCTCCCTTGCTCTCTAGTTTTTATTTATGTGTCTGTGCCTGTGTGAGTGTCTCCCACATGAGTGTGGGCACTCTCAGAGGCCAGAAGAGGATATCAGATCCCCTGGAACTGGACTTAGAAGCTGTTGTGAGCCACCAAAGGTGGATTCTAGGATCCAGACTCAGTCCCTCTGGAAGAGCAGGAGGCACACCTACCCAGTGTTGACACAGTTCCTGCTTAGGTGACAAGTGCTTAACCCTCTGAGCTATCTCCCCAGCCCTGAGAGTGACTTTTATGGCGGTTGCCTCAGCCTGGTTTCACCACTTGTGAAGTTAGAAAAACAAGATTAAATTCTCAGCTTTGGGACACAGATGAGCAGCAGCCAGATGAAGAGAGGGTGGCCTGGAAACAGCAGACTGCTCAGCTCCAGATCTGTGAGGGTTCCTGGACTGAGCATAGGTTGTTACTGTTCCTTTCTCTGGGCCTCCGTTTCCCCGTTCAGCAAGTACAGCGAGTGGAGTTTATAGATGGGCCAGCCACAAACTGACTCTGACTTGTAAAGTGTTTTTCTATCAGGGGCCTGATTATGTAAAAACTGGAAAATTGCACATTAGGGAAAAAAAATCCAGGTTTCTAACATCTCTTTAAAAAAAGAAAAATAAAAAAGTCTGATAATATGGGACCCAAATAATCCCATCTAACACTTGAGCAGGTGCTGAGTTATGAGCACTTTCCCAGGACAGCTGGGACCTCTCAGTTTTCCACAGTCCCCACCACTCCCTGTGTCTTTAGTTAATTTATTTATGAAAATTCCTTTTCATCCTTTTTAGTATTTTCCTGATTTTTTTTTTAAGTTTCCTGATTTTTGATCAGTTTTTTTGTTTGTTGTGTGTTTTGGGTTTTGAGACAGGATCTCACTACATAGTGGAAGTTGGCCTTGAACTCATCACCTTCCTGCCTCCCCTTTTCAGATGCCAATATTTTAGGCATGTGCCACCAGGCTGGGATCTTTGCTTAGTTTTGAGTCTGAATTTTATTTCTTTGAGCACACAGCAATTCCACATCTGTACCAGTAATGATCCCTCCTGTGCTGGTTTTTGTTGTCAACTGACACACCTGAGCAGAGGGAACCTCAGTTGAGGAATTGTCCCATTGGACATGTAGCCATGTCTGTGGGGCATTTTCTTGATCCTTGTGGGAAGACCCAGTCTACTGTGGACAGTGCCATCCCTCGTCCTGCATTGCATAAGAAAGCAGGCTGAGCACAGGCAGGGGAAACAAGCCAGTAAGCAGCGTTCCTCCATGGCAGCCCTGAGTTCCTGCTTGGCTTTCTTCAGGGATGAACTGTGACCCGGGACATGTAGGATAAAATAAACCTTTTCTCCACAAGTTAGTTTTGGTCAGTGTTTTTTTTTTTAAATCTCAGCAATAGAAAGCTAACCAGAACACCTCTTGACTGGTATGCTGAGTGCCTGATAGCTCATCACAACTGATGTAGAATTCTCTGGACCTTTGCAAGCTAGTTAATAACCATGCCATGGCTGCACATCAAATGATATGCATTTATAATTGCACTTTACTCCACACAAAGCTGACAGGTACTTGAAATTACTCACATTGGAATGACCTCACTATAGATGGATTGTCTCTGCTATCAGCTGGTGTGCCTGGGTGATATGAACTCTGTATACCACTTGCTACTGCATGCTGTCCCAGCTCTAATGTGACCCTGAGCTGGCACTTGCTGTTAGTCACAGTGACTGAGAGCTTCGTTAAACATTCCCATCATGCCGCCACCTGAAGTCACTGTCCATGGCTGCTGCCTGCTGTCTGTTCCTGCAGATAGTCCCCTGTGATGATTTGTGTTAAAAGCTTGGTTGTGTCTGAGTGTGAGCTGAGTCTGTGGGGATCTTGGGGCCCCACCTTGGGGATATTTTTTTCATGCAAATTGGCATTTGCTTCTACATGGAGTCACAGGTTTAAGTTCACTCCCTTTTGAGGGTCCTGGTTCGGGGGTGTCTCAGACCCAGCTTCACCTACCTTGTAAGAGGTCAAGGTTAACTTCAGGAACACAGGGCTTCTAGACAGTTGGGCTCAGGGAATCAAAACTCCCTGTTCTGGAATCAGTTGGGGTTTTCTTTTTCATTTTTAATAGCTTTATAAAGGTATAATTATCTTAATTATAATGTACCTTCAATACAATACCTTTAAAGCAATTAAAAGTACAATTTGAGAGACTGGAGAGACAGTTCAGCTGTTAAGAGCACTGGCTGCTTTTACAGAAGACCTGGGTTCAGTTCCCAGGAACCCACATGGTCAAATGTTTGTAACTCCAGTTCCAGGAAATCTAAAGCCCTCTTCTGGTCTCTGTAGGCATTGCATAACACAGGTACATTTACATACAGGAAGGCAAAGCACTCATACACATAAAATAAAAATTAAAAGAAGCACAATTGGATAAAAGAATTACAATTTGATAATTTTTAAATATAAATGCATATGCGTGAATTTATCACAATAGTCAGGATAATGAATGTAGCCATATGAGTCCAATCCTCGTCCCTTCTTACCCACTTATCCCTGTGTAATCATTGATCCTTTTTTCTGCAGTCACAGATTAGCTTTCATTTCCTCGAATTTTTATCTGATTGAAAGTATACACTACGTACATCTCAGTGTACTTATCTTGAGACCCAGTTATGTTGTTTGTATATCAACATTTTATTCCTTTTCATTACTGAGTAGTACTCCAGGGTATAGATATACCACAACCAACATTAACGGGCATTTGAGTTGTCAGGCTAGTACAAAGCAGACTGTGTTTCATTTCTCTTGCGTAATCTGCCTAGGCATGGAATGTTTTTGTCATATGGTAGCTACCGCCTTATCTTTTTAAGAAATTGCCAAACAGCCTGGTGTGGTGGCACGTACCTTCCTGACACTTGGAAGGTAGAGGAGGAAGGGTCAGAGCTTGAGTTCATCCTCAGCTAAGAAGAGCCAGTGCTCTTATCCACCGAGCCATCTCTCCAGCCCCATCTTTGCCCATTTTTAAGAGCAAGTCATTCACCTTCTCTTATGAAACTTGACATATTGCTGGTGTTCAGGATAAACTTTCTTTGTCACCATTTTTTGGTTTTTGGTTTTTGGTTTTTTTTTTTACAGCTTCTCCCATCTGTAGCTTAAGTTTTTCTTTTATTGTGTGTCTTGTTAAAGTCTGTTTTGTCTATTCATTTTGGAAAGAAAAACTCAAAGAAAAATTCCTTCCTTTCTAACAGTCCCTTGAGCTGCAATTAGAAAGTGTGGCTTGGAGCTGTGACTGTGGGTCAGCTGACAGAGCACTTACCTAGCCTGCACTTGGCCCCAGGTTCAAGACCCAGCTTTGCATAAACAGACATGGTGGTGCATACAGACCTGTCATCCTAGCACTTGGAGGATGGAGGCAGGAGGACCAGAAGTGTAAGGTCCTCATCAGCTACTTACCAAGTTTGAAGTCAGTATGGGTTGCACGAGATTCTGTCTCAGAGTAATAATAATATTAAAACTTGGCTTTAATTAATTTGTCCACAACCTAGTCAAATGCTGGGGAAGGCTTTTGTGGTCATCTATGTCCTCAAAAGCAGAAGTCCATCTATCTACTAGTTCTACCAAAAGCCTCCCATTCAAGGGGTTTTACCTTTTTGAAGCCTGCAGGTTCTTTTTCAACAGAAGACTCCATTTCCTGAGCCCTCCATTAAGTCTTCTTTGAAAAAACATATTTATTTATTATTTTCATTTTATGTGCATGAGTGTATTGCCTGCATGTATGTAAGTGAGGCCCTGTCGTGCAATGGAAGTCAGAAGAGGGCCCTGGATTCCCCTGGAACTGGGGTTATAAATGGTTGTTAGCTGCCGTATGGGTGCTGGGAGTTGAACCTGGGTCCTCTGCAAGAGCAGTGCTCTTAACTGCTGAGCCATATCTCCAGCTCCCCCTCATCCCATAAGTCTTCTTAGACAAACTTAGTTCACAGAGAATAATCTACCCCCAGAAATTGTGTCCCTGTGAGATAAACAGTTGCCTAGAGAGAGAATGGGACAAAATATTTATCTTGTGTAAAAAAAATGCTAGTTAGTTAAATTCCATCCACCAGAGTTTTCACATAATGAAAAATTAAATTTTTTTGAGGTAGTGTTTTACTATGTAGCCCTGACTGGCCTGGAACTTGCTATGTAGACCAGGTTGATCTCAAACTCACAGAAATTCAACTATGACTGCCACTCAAGTACTGTGATTAAAGGCATGTGCCACCACCCCAGGCTAAATAGAATTCAAGAGAGAATTCAGGAGAGAAAGATCATGTTTTTACTGAGTGATTCTGCTTTTGGGTCTAAAAAACCATTACTCAAAGACATAAATGAGGGCTTGGGTGTGGCTTGGTTGGTAGAGTACTTGCTGAGCTTGTACAAGGCCCTGCGTTTGATCCCTAGCTCTGAATCAGCTGATGTGGTGGCACATGTTTGTAATCTTAGCACTTAGTAGGTAAGAGGATGGAGAATTAAAAGTCATCTTTGGCTACATAACACATTCTAGGCCAGTCTGAACTACATGAGCCTTTGTCTCAAAAAAGAAAGAAGGGAAGGAGGGAGGAGGGAGGGAGGGAGGGAGGAAGGAAGGAAAGGAGGGAGGAAGAAAAGGCCAATCGGTTCGAATAATTAATGAGTTGATGTAATTGTTTGTTTCATCATGGAGGGGCTCTGGTAAACCTACACAGAGGCAGCCATGGTACAGTTGTATCTGGCATTTAGAGCACATCTGTAATCCCAGCGCTTGGGAAACTGAGGCAAGAGGATTTCTGTGAGTTCAAGGCTAGCCTGGGCTACATTTGAGACTCTGCCTCAAACAAACAAATGAAAAGATAATGACTGCCAAAAAGAAAAATGAAGTAGACCTCGCTGAGCCTAACCTCGATGCGTCGGAGCAGGGCAGGTGTGGCTGTGGGATTTCTGGGTTTCCGGCTAACCATCTCTTCCTCTTTCTTTCCTTGCCTGGCCTGCAGTGAGGAGGGACCGTGAGTACTTTGACACTTTCATTTTCCTACAAGTTGGATGTCTGTGCCTTTTCTGATTCATCCGATGAAATGGTTGAAAATGAAGCAAGCAAAGTTTTTGTTTTTTTTTAAAGAGAAATTTTGCAAATTTCATGCAGTATATTTTGATCACGTTTAGATTCCCCTCCCCTCTCTGCACCTCTTTCTATCCCCTGCTTGATTTCATGTACTCCATTATATATATATGCCTATCAAGCTAGCAAAATTTTCTAAAACATTTGTGCCAAAATGTGCATAAGTCAAGAAAAAAATTCAGAATTTCAAAAAGAAATCTCATCTGGTGGATGCATGGGCCGTGCTCCTGAGGCACTCTTGGTCAGTTCCTGGCAGTATGTGGGGTTACGTGTAACAGTCCCGTGCCTGTCTCTACAGCATTCTGCTGTCACCTCTTGGTGGTCACCCTGATGCTGTGGGCTCCTAGTGTCTGGCTTTGAGGTCACCCTGATGCCATGGGCTTCCAAGGTCTGCCTTTGCTCACTGCGCTTGGGATTTGAATTGGATTTGTGTACTAACTATGCGTAACAAATTGGATATCAGACCCAACAAATGAACAGCTGGGCTGCGGGACCCAGTGATGAACACACGTTCAGATGCGATGGGAAGTTACTGTCACCCTCCTGTGGTGGAACTTGGGACTCACTGTCAGGTGCCTGTGGATACTATCTTCCTCCAGGAGTACTGGCTGTAAAGTGGATTCCATAACCCACCCTTCCCCATCAGTGGGTGGTGGGGCCTTCAAATGTAAACTGTAAAGTGCCAGCAGTCAGAGGGTGGTGTGATCACCACCTTGCTTTTCCTTTGTGTGTCAGTGGGCAAGGGGTTGGGGGTGGGGAGAAGGGGGAGGGCAAATAGAGGGGGATGGAGGAGGATGACAGACTTGCACATAACGTTAACCTTTTCGGATAACAATGATGTCAACCTCAGAATCTCTGAAGATTCACAGGGATCCCAGATAACCCCTGCCCAGGTGGCCCAGGGCTTCTCTCTCTGCTCTGGGCCTCAGTTTCCCTAGATGTCTAATGAGAGCCTTGAACAGACTTTGAACAAGCATTTAAACACTTGGTGATCTCTGTGGTTGGCTGGTAGGACCCTGGCCAAGCAAGCTCTGTTTTTTATGAAATTGTGAAAGTGTTATGCAGGCATATCAGGCGGAGGGGCAGAGGGGTTGCTGAGCGGAGATAGTCAGTGAAATGAGCCGGGCTCTTCTCGATCTCACCCGGAAATTAGATTGAAGTATGTTTGTGTGTGTGTTCTGAAAGCAGAAAGGGGACCGTGAGAGGGAGGAAGAACTCCTAGAGGGGGGAAGAGAGGGTGATGTGTACGTGACAGGAAAACAGCAAGGGGGTTATTTGGAGGAGGGAGGGGAGCAGGGAAGGAGAACGAACAAGAAGAAGGGCAGTAACGTACCTATACAGCACGGTCACAATGAAGCCCATCGCTTCGCATGAGAACCTGCACAGTGTAAGACAGAGAGAGGAAATCACAAGTTCACGAGTCCTCAGGAAGTCAAAGCTCCGAGGAGCTCCAGTGCTGGAAGATTGGGCCTTGTTTCACCTCCCTCCTTCCTGCAACACGAATTCTCCCCTCCTGCCTCTCACCCCCCTCCTTCCTTTACTTCCTCCTTCCTTCCTTTCTCTTCTCCCTTCCTTTTCTATGCATTTCTTTTTCAGAATTCATTTTCCTCTACGTGTCTTAGTGTTTTGCCTGCACGTATCTAAGTGCACCCGTATATGCAGTGCCTGTGGGAACCGGAAGAGGGCACTGGAGCTCCTGGAACTGGAGTTGTGGATGGTTGCTAGCTGCCATGTGGGTGCTGGGAGTTGGACCTGGTTTCTCTGTAAGAACAGCCAGTGTTCTTAACCACTGAGCCATCTCTCCAGCCCCCAAAGTTGAAACTGGATGCTTTTTGTTGTTACTGTTGTTCAGTTTTTGCTTTTTAGAAACAGAGTCTCCCGTAGGTCCAGCTGGCTGGGAACTTGCTATGTTGACAGGTCTCTATCTCACAGAGATCTGCCTGCCTCTGCCTCCCAAGTGCTGGGATTAAAGGTGTGTGCCACCATGCCTGGCTCTTTTCTTCCTTCCTTCCTTCTTCCCTCCCTTCTCCCTTCCTCTATGTCATCTGCTGTGTTAAGTACCAGAGACATAGGCATTACCAAAGTCTGACTGATGTCTAGTGTGGTCTACAAACAAACAAAACCCAGTAACCAACAAATACACTCTCAAATATAAGGAGCAGTAGTTGTGTGGCCCCGAGGCAAATCACCTAGCCCAGACTTGAGGACCAGGAGGGCAGAGCTTCCTGGAGGAAGCGGTATGTAAACAGAGGCCAGGGCCAGGTAAGGGAGGAGCGTGTGGGAGGGACATCAGGGCTGTGGGGGGTTGGGGGGGTGAAATATCCACAAAGTCCACTTGTGAGGGAAAGTGCAGGACTCTGGAGGCTAATGGGGCAGCTGGCTCACATTTGAGGGCAATGGGGACCACAGCATCCTTCTGCATCGCTTTCCATCTCCCTGGAGTGGAGTCCATGCAGAGGACCCTTGCAGCAACTGGCCACATATGAAAACATCTCTCAGTGTGACATCGCTCCTTCAGCATTCGTTAAAATCTCACTGAGCCTGAAGAGGCTCCAATGACACCTGCAGATGTTGGCGTCGGGGGAGGGGAGGAGAATGGAGAGAAAGGGTTTGTTTCTGCACAGCTCTGCTGTGGGAAGCTCCAGGGCCCTGGGCGAGGCAGAGCTGCCATCACCCCACATTGGGGAGCCGTCGAGTATTAGTAGAGACACCTGCCGACATTTATTACATGATGATATTGTGTGCTGAAATGAAGAGTGAAGGTGGGTGGTGGGAGGGCGGGTGACTTCCGGGTGTTTTGGGGACAGGCAGCCGGCACAGCTTCCCCAGGGTCACTGGTCTCCTATGTCTACATCCTTTGATGCTGACTTTGGCGGTGGATGCTGGAGGAAATGTGCCTGAGAGGCCTTCTTCCAGTCCCCAGCCTGCACCCTCAGCTGCTCCCCGAGAGCCTGAACAGTTCGCTTGTTGCAGTCTTTGCTTTTGTTAGCAGTGACTTTTTCTTTGAATAATTTTTTATTTAAAAGCTAAACATTTAAGAATGAGACTAGAGCTGGTTGAAGATTTTCTATAGCTGAGAGCATGTGAACTTTACACAGCTATAATTTAAAATAACACCAATTTGTAAAGTGAGTGGAGGAAGTCTCGGAGCTTCCTGTGCCCCCCACACCTCTGCTGTCAAGTGTATCAGCTAGCTTCTGCCATGTGACAATCTTAAAACAATTTACCCAATGATCCCTATTGATAGACACTGGGTTATCTTTAATTTGTCATGATTTTCACCAACAAATAAAGCACTGAAATCAGCATCCTGTCCTCAAACTCCTGCCACTTAATCTGAGGCTCAGTTACCTAGAAACTTTAGCCTTTCTGTCTTCTCTCTCTCTCTCTCTCTCTCTCTCTCTCTCTCTCTCTGATATTCATGTTTGTGCAGATGGAAGGGGATTGACTTTGGAGGCATCTACGGCCAAAGCAGGAGGTCTGTTTGCTATCACACCCAGTCATGACTTCAGATGCATACTTCTTTATTTTCTAGATAGTGTTTACCCAGGACCCGTGGCTCACATGCCTCCTACGCCTTCCTATCAGAGTGCGCTATTCATTTGCTCAAATTCAACACCTGCTACGTGTACAGCACCATTAAGTAACTTCCCACTAAACTGCTGTTATAGATTTAAGTCAGACTCTTATGCAAAAATGAAAAAAAAAATGAAGAGGAGGAAGAGCAAAAAGAGAAAGAGAAGGAAAAGTGAGGAAGAAAAGAAAGAGGATGAAGAGAAGGAGGGGAGGAGGAGGAGGAGGAAGAGAAGGAGTCGGAGGAGGGAGAGGAGGGGGAGGAGGAGGAGGAGTGGAAAGAGGAGGATGGGAAGGAGGGGGAGGAGGGGGAGGAGGGAGAGGAGGAGGAATGGAAAGAGGAGGAGAAGGGGGAGGAATCGGAGGAGGGGGAGGAGGAGGAGAAGGAGGAGGAGGAGGAGTTACCATATCCCAGGATTTTCCGAAATGCTATGTATTCCTGCTCAGAATATTTGCCTCTGCAAGGTCATTAGAATAACTAGCATCTCCTTTGACAGTGGAACAAGCTAAGGCTCAGGAATTCATTCACTTGTACCTGAGGTGATCCACCCAGTAAGGGCTAATCCAGGAAAGGACTCCAGCTGTGTAGCCCCAAAGCATGCTCCCTGGCTCCCCTCCCCAGGTCACATATCTTCATGAAACGAGGGGAACAAGCTTCTGAGACTGAGCTGCTCAGGTGGAGGACAGCTGGGCCAGGAGCTAATTATGAGTTAGCATGAATTCCCGCTCTCCCCCGGCAGAGGCAGCCCACACCCCTGCGGAGCTGTGTGGTATCTGGAGTACTCCCGGAGTGTCCAGTGCATGCATAGCAAGTCTTCAGTCTGTTGCTTTGAGCCCATCTCTCTTTAAAAAGCGAAGCATCTCCATCAGTTAAGAGGATGACACAACGGGAGGCTGGCATCCGATGGGCACTGCCATGAGTGACTGTCTCTCACAGCTCCACCCACAGCCTTAGGAGGGACACTGCTCATGTCCATCTATCAGGCCAGGAGAGGGATGTACAAACCGCCGCAGAGACTGCCACTGGGAGCCAAGCTGGCTTCCAGGCATCAACTCTACCAAATCCTGGAGGACTGAACTGGCAGGGGAGTTAGGGTCTTCTGGGCACCTCTTGGAAGGGACACAGTCCTGAGGAGAGCAGAGCTTTGGTCTCTAATGTTGATGTTTAACAAGACCCTTTGCAGGGTGCTTACCTAGCATTTGAGAGGTCCTAGGCTCCAACCCTGCACTGCACATACTGGGCATGGGGAGCACCTCTGTAACCTGAGCACTTGGGAGGTGGAAGCCGGGGGTGAGGTGGGAAGGCGGGGTTAGGAGTTCAAGGTCATCTTTGGGTACATAGCAGGTTCAAGACCAACCTGGGATACATGAGATCCTGTTTAAAAATATCAGAAACAGGGGCCTGGAGAGATGAGTCAGCGGTTAAGAGTAGACTGCTCTTGCAGAGGACCCAGGTTCGATTCCCAATACCCACATGGTGACTAACAACTGTCTATAACTCCAGTTTCAGGGAATCTGACACCCTCTTCTGATCTCCACGGGCATTGAACGACACAGGTGCACTTACACACATGTAGGCAATACACTCGCACACATAAAATAAAACATTTAAAATGTCAAAAACAGACAAGCAAAACCACCCACGAGTCTAACCCTGGGCTCTAGTCTTAAGGACATTTTGCTGACGTCCTCTGCCAGATGTCCACTGTCTTATCACAAGGCCCCGTGTCCATATGGCTTCACAACCCAGGATGCTCTTTTGTTCCCAGAGAGTAAAAGACTTTAGTTCAAAAGCCCATCTCTTTTCACCCTGTTTGCTTTGGGAATGAAAACATATGAGCCACAGGAGGCCTGTAGGCTCTCACTGAGACCCACAGAGACATCTTCAAACATCAGCTGAGCTGTTTGTCAACTCCGAGTTCTAAGATAGGAGGCTTTAGAGGGACAGCAGCCTCCAGCATCAGCCTTTTGCCCCTGCAGTCTCCAGAGGGATGCTGCCTTTCTGAGATGGACCTCAGGAATACATGTGCCCTCTGTCTTTATAGTCACATCATCCAGCAACTTAAGCCCCAACATGTTGTGTGGTGATGAGTGAGAGGCCCTGACTGATGGTGCCCAGGACCATACACAGCTACAGAATGAATCCCCGGGAGTCTAAACTTGGCCCCGGGCTAAGAATGTTCTATCAATTAAGTGTGAGCTGTGGAATTGTTCTGTAAAACCAGGGAAGAGATGGAGAGGGACTTCAGTGTTTACTACTGATTGTCCACTCAAGAGGATCTAGAATCACCTTGGGAGACAAACCTCTGGACACATCTGTGAGGAAGCTTCTAGATTAGGTTAATTGAGGTGGGAAGACGCACCTGATGTGAGTGACAACTTCCTAGCCTGCACAAAAAAGAGAAAGCGAGCCAAACACCCACATCCCTCTTCCTTTGCTTCCTGACTGCAGATGCAGCGGGACCAGCTGCCTCAGCTCCTGCCTCCACATCTTCCCCACACTGATGGATGCAACCTCAAACTGTGAGCCAGAATAAGCCCTTCCTCCCTCGATGTGTGGTCAAATATGAGGGCAGTGGGAGAGGCACCTAATACAAGAACCCAAACAACAACCAAGGAAGAGAGGTGGGATGAAAGACGGAAAGACCGGGGCAGGTAGAATTGCCATCTCCATGGGAAATCACAGCCCGGGGAGATGGTTGCACAAATCCTTCTGGAAGGGTCAGGAGCTGCTATGTCCTTTGAAAGGGCGAGGAAGAAATCCCAAGCTCGCAGGTATCATTGTGCTCAATGGAAGATTTTTCCAACAGAATGACACAGACTCTAGCTAAGAGAGTGAGGCCCCATCCAAGGGAGCATCCAGGCACAGTAGGCGTGACCCCTTCCTGAAAGGAAGATGGGGTTCATGGGCTTCAGAGTGATCCTCAGTGACCACGATGTTTGTGCCTCCTGAATCCCTACCTTCAGGTGTGGGTAAAACCTGGGGCTTCAAACCTCCCCAGTACTGCAGAAGAGATGGGGTTTCACGCTTGTGGCTGCATCATGTTGCAGGAGACTGTGCAGCCATTACGTGATAAGATTCTCCTTGTGATTGGATGAAGAGAGTGTGCCCTTCCTCAGGGGCCCTCCCGCCAGCAGTCATGCTAGAGCAATGGGCTGTGTCTTCTACCAATAGCCCAGTTTGCTCAGAAGCCAGGACCTCACCAGTCCAGCCTTAGGATAAGCACACAGCCCAGCCCACACTGTCCTTGCAGCCTGGGGGAGCCGGAAGAGAGGCCCCAGTTAAGTGTTACTGACTCCTCACCCACAGAACCTGGGAGATCGTGAAACTACGTGGTCTCAAGGATTTATTATGAAGAAAAGAAAATGAAGGCAGACCCCGTTGCTGGGCTTCCCGCTCACCTCTTTCCAGTTTGGGCTGGGCTGGCTTTCCAATGCCCAGCACAACAGATCAACAAACTTCAAGTGGAGCTCCCCCAGCTCCCCCAGGAGGCATGGAGAGGGGCCTGGCTGGGCAGCCCAGGCCTGGGACTCCTCATTTGAGTACAGTCAGGTCACTGGGGTGACATCACCTGAAGGCTTCGTGGGAACTGGAGGACCTCCCATGGAGACAGGAAGCCTCAGCTCCTCTTTCTGTGGCTTCTGCGGGAAGTTGGGGCTTTCTTGGGACATGGCGGCTGCTGTCCCCCCATAGACCTGGAGGCCAGAGGGACTGAAATGCATGCTTTTTCCAGGGTTTGGCTTTTGGAGTCCTGGTGTTGTTTCCACAGTGAGTGAGCCACACGGCTCCAGCATGGATTTAGCGTGGAGGGAGCATGCAGGGAGGATGTGAAGCCCAGGAGGTTGGAAGCCCAGGTCCATCCTTGCAGCTGGGGACCACTCCGGTATCTCTTCAGGCCTCAGGCCTGCTACTACCCCCACTCTCCTCTCCAGAGCATTGTAAAGATCATTCCCTGGCCAGCCCAGCCTCCACCTCCCTTCCTTCAGTCTACCAGCTCTCCTCTGGGGTCCTGGCAGGGCAGACATAGCTGGCTAGACCTGAAACTTTTCAAACAGGAGTCCATCCCCCGGAGAGCACAGAAACAGAAGTCCCTGGCTTTTGCATATTTTCCTAAGGAAGTGATCAATACTAGAGCATCCCAGGGCCTGAGCAGGAGCTGTGGGAACACAGACTCTGAACCACCAGCCTCCTTAGCACCGCAGAAGCCTTTCACTCTGTGACAGCTCCTCACAGCCACTAGACCGTGGATCATCCATCAGTTCTGTCCCTCTGTGGACATCCTGTATAAGAAAATTGAGCATCCCTTTTTGTCACAAATGACTGGGTCCTATTCAAATACTCTGTCTTCCCTCCCTGTCCCCCTGTAGTCATCCCTGACCTGCTATGATCGTCCATGGCCTTGGCCCCTCTGACTGCTGTGCAATTCCCATATTGATTTGAGCAGCAGGGTACAACTGTGACCAGGCCAGGCAAGGTCTCTGGGTGCAGTATGTGTGTGGGGGTGAGAGGGTAATTAACAGGTACAAGGAATGATTTTAAAAAGATAGTTTCAGCTGGAGATGGGTATGATAGAGTGCTGCCTCTCTCTAAGACCAGCAGAAAGGTCAGGGGAGATGAGCTTTGTGGGGTCACTGGGGGGGGGCAAGAGAAGAGCCTTGTGGTGGGGGAGGAGGGGGCAGGGCCAGGAGGAGAAGGGCTCCTGGCTTTGGGGGCAGCAAGGGCAAATGTCCTGAGGCAGAAACAAGGTTTGAGTGTCAAGTTGAACAGAGCCCAATGTTGCCATTGCACAGCAGTCAGAGGGTCCAGGGCCGTGGGACGATCATAGCAGGGCAGGGATGACCACAGTGGGACAGGGAGGGAAGACAGGGAGGATTCCCCAGGGGGCAGGGACACAGGGACACTGGAATTTCTTATTAGGATAAAGTTCATCTATGTTAAAGAGTCATATTCAACAGCATTTGGTGTGTTCACAGAGTGGACGACCATTGTTATAGTCCTGGGATTTATTCTAAGTGAGTGAGATGTCACTGCACTGTCTGTGCCCTGCCGGCGTTGGGTCACACGGGGCACTGCTCCCAGCTACACCTGTGTTTCTACCAGACACTCCCAGTCCACACCCCCTTCTCACAAGACTGCCCCCATGACCTCTGCTTCCTCTTCCTTCCAACTCTTTTTTAAATTAATTAATTTTTATTTTATGTGTACGAGTGTTATGCCTACATGTATGTAAGTGCACCCGTGTCATGCAGTATCCTTAGAGAACAGAAGAAGGCATCCAATCCCCTGGAACTGAAGATACGGGTGGTTGTTAGCTGCCATGGGGGTGCTGGGATTTGAACCCTGGTCTTCTGCAAGAGCAGCCAGTGCTCTTAATCATGTGCCATCTCTCCATCCCTCCTTCCAGGATGCCATCCCTGTAATTCAGAACCAATCTGCTAAGATGGGGGAGGGAAAAAAAGAGGAGGAGGAAATAAAGGAGGAGGAGGAGGAAGAGGAGGAGGAAGAGGAGGAGGAGGGGGAAGAAGAGAAGGAGGAGGAGGAGGGTGGGAAAAGGAGGAAGAAAAGAGGACCAAGGAGAGGAAAGAGGAGGAGGGAGAAGGAAGAGGAGGAGGAGGAGGAGGAGGAAGGGGAGGAGGAGGAGGGGGATTAGATTTTAATTTCTAGCTGCAGCATCTAAAGGCAATTTCATGGCCCCCGTGCCATCAGGACCAAAGTGGCCCGGGCTGGTGGCTCGTGGGTCCTGGCCCCACGGGTTTCCTGGATACTGGATTCTGCTTAACTGGAGAATTTTGAGCGCTGCCAGCCTGTGTCCCCCTCAGCAGGGGAGTGGAGACTGGTACCCGGTAGTGAGGATCACAGTGTGGGAGGAGCGGTGCTTGCTGTAGACCCAGGGCTCTGAGCTCCCAGTAGCCTCAGGTCCCAGTCCCTGTCATTCCTCCTGCCTCAGCCTCCCCCATCAGGAAAGCGAGACAAGGACAGGCCCAGCCTTGCAGGGACGGTAAGAGCCCCGAGGTGACAGCCATGCTGTAGACACTGCGTGAGGGCTGGATGGAGTGACTGGGGAGCACAGTAGGCACATGTTTGCTCTTTCAGAAGGGGAAGGAGGCCAGGAGCACGGCTGGGGCAGAGTGCTCATCTAGCACGCGCGGAGCCCTGGGTTCAGTCCCTAGAACCACGTGAACCAGGCACAGTGCTACTCGCGTTTAATCCCAGAGATGGGAGATGGAGGCAGGAGGATCAAAAGTTCAAAGTCAGTTTCTGCTACGCAGCTAGTTCAAGGCCAGCGTGGGCTATCTGAGACCCCGTCTCAAGAAAACAGAATAGAATCCCTAGAGTCTTTTCCTAGTTATAAACCTGGTTATTTGTACATACAAAGATGTATTTATAAATGTTTTCAACAACTAGTTCAAACTTTTTTTTTAATATGAGCCTTCTCACTCCCCTTGGGGTGATCTTATTCTGGAATCTTTCTTAGATGCCCTCCAATTTTCTCCATGTGTGTAATCCTGGGCACATACTAAAAATAAGCTGGTCAGAGTTGGATGAAGAAAGTATATACCCATTGTTCAGATGGGCAAACTGAGGCTCAAAGGTACCATTCTGCCCACGTTCTCTCAGCCAGGGAGGCTTCCAGTGGGAGCTCTAGCCCTGCTTTTACAGATTCTGGGGTCTCTACCTGCCATTGGCTTTTGGCCTGCCTCATGCTTTTCCCTTTGTCTCACAGGCTGCAAGCAGGATGGTCTGTCCACCCTGGAGCTCAGGCTGACAGGCAGAGGAAGCAGGAAGAGCTGACGGATGAGGAGAAGGAAATTATCAACAGGGTGATCGCACGTGCGGAGAAGATGGAAGAGATGGAGCAGGAGCGCATCGGGTGAGGCTAGCCCTTCCGCCACCTGAGGCTGTAGGCAGTGCTGGGGGGACCTGGTCTCTCTAGGCTCGGTCAGTTATGACTCTGGGCACACCCCGAATCCTTGCTGCTGAGGTCGGAGAGCCAGAAGAAAAGTAGGATGGAGAGAGAAGAGTGAGTCTGGGTGTGCATGGAGATGACGTAGAGGCGTGTGGAGGTGGTGGAGAAGGACCCAGTGAGTGCTAGCCCATGAGAGCTGCATAGACAGTCCCAGAAGCCTTGGATGCACATCTGAGGGTGAACTTGGAGGACGGAGTAAGCCTGAGAGCACAGTTACAGGCAAAGCCTCGAGTCTGTTTTCTAAGAGCACTTCATGGCTACCAGTCTGGGGAGGGAGAAGAAGGGGCTCGTGAGCCCAGGGAACAGCTGGGCAGGAGGGATAACTCTGATACTCCACAGACAGGTCCAGTAACTGTGGCTTACACTGGATTCAGTATTTCAAATGGCTGGTGGGGGGCTGGAGTGTTCTCAACACAGCAAGACAGAAATGCTTCGGTGATGTTGATCTGACCATCACCTGTTCTATGCATGCATGGAAGCATCACAACTGTACCCCACAAATGTGTGTGTGTAGTGTGTGTCGGGGGGAATATGAGAACACACCCCATCAAAGTCAAGCTCTGCAGGGCCGTGAGAAGCGAGTAGCATGGCTGAGGTGGACCTCGTGGGCTTGACCCACACACAGAGTCTGGAGAACCTGGAGTTCCATGATGGCTCATGAGCACTATGTTTTCACCTCTTCAAGCTCTGTCTGCCATCAGCAGACTGGAGGAAGAGAAGTAATTATGCCACAGGGTTCTTGTGAACAGGAAGTTTGATGATAGGCATTCTGCTCTTGCTCTGAGCTTTGTGAATTCTCTGTTGAATGGAGGGGGACAAAGGGGAAAGTGGGTAGACAGGAGGGAAGCGGGGCTTCTAGGAAGCAGGTGTGGTGAGTGTGGGAGAGAAGGGGGTGGGAGGGCGTTAGGGATCATCAGCACTGTGGTGACCCAGAAAAAGGGGCCTCTAGCTGTGGGTGCAGAGACACCCGTGGAATGCCCTGCTGTGCCCCAATCTCTAGTGGGAACTGGGGGGCTGCTGAGAAGTCACCTTGCCTCCAGGCCCTTCCCACACCCTCCAGACAGGGACAGAGCCACAGCAAGTGCTTGGAACCCATTCTGCCCCTGAGCACACTCAGGGAGAGGCTCTTCAAGAAGGTGATCCTGTGGAGAGGTGGGAAGTGGGTGCTTTGATCCTAGCTGCAGGGTGTCCAGGGAGGTCCAGAGTGTGGTTCACACAGGACAAGCCTGTCATTATCTTCCTTGTTTGACAAAGGGATGGCTCCCAGGGCCTTTCATAGTCTCAGGCTTTTATTTGACTTCTAACAAGTTATTTCATGGACTGGTGAGATGGGTCACTGAGTATAGGAGCTTGCTGCCAAACCTGAAAACCTGAGTTTGATTCCCGAGGACCCACATGGTATAAGGAGAAAAAGGATTCCCACAAATTGTCCTCTGCTCTTTACAGTGTGACATGCACATGCCCTCCATGCACACAAAATGAATGAATACAGTGTAATAACATTTTACAGTTATTTCAGGAATGAGGAGCATGTCACACTAGAGGTGTAGTGTGGGAGGGGTATGTATGTGGGGTGTGTGTGTGTGAGAGAGAGAGAGAAAGAGTGAGAGAGAGTGAGAGAGTGAGAGAGAGATACTTTTCTTGCTCTGACAAAATTCCTAACAAATGAACATAAAGAAAAGGGGATTGTTTTGGCTCGTGGTTTTCAGGTTCACAGTCCATCATGGCAGGAAAGGCTTGGTAGTGAGACCTGCTCTAGCTATGGCAGTGGCAGAAGTGTGAGGCAGCTGGGAACATTGAATCCACAGTCAGGAAGCAGAGAGATGAGCACTGTGCTCAGCTTGCTTCCTCCTCTTCCTCCCTTTATTCAGTCTGGAACCCCAGTCCATGGGATGGTGTGCCCTGCTTCGAGGTGGGTCTTCCTCCAGCTAAACCCCTCTGAAAACTCCTTCACAGACACTTCCCCAGATGTCTGTCTCCTCAAGCTGACAGTGAGGATTAACCATCTTTGTTGATATTCATAATGGAAGATGCATTTAGTTTGTCTGAGAAAGTCCTTAAATTCTTAATAGTTATAACCCTGTTCAAAACCCAAAGTCAGAAGTCTCTTCTGAGACTTGAGGCAATCTCTTCACTGTGAGCTCCTTTTAGCATGCCACAGCAGAGTAAATATTACTGTCCAAAAGAGAGGAATGGGAAAATAGCAAGGAAAGACTGGGCCAACGCAAGACTGAACCCCAGAAGGGCAAACACCAAATCCCGCATGACCAGCACCTGGGGCTCATGATGACATGGTCTGGGCTCCGGGGGGCTTCAGGAGCCCCACCCTTCCCGTTCTGCTGCCTGCGGCACATGTGGCTTCCCTCCGGGTTTGACTCCACTCCACACACTTACAGTTCTCCTCGGCCACCGCAACTTGGCCTCACCCACATAGCTTTGTGCAGTGAGCTCCTTGCAGAGAACCTGACCCTGCCACTATTGCTTGGCCTCAGCAGCTTCCTGGAACCTTGGTGCAAGCTTCCATGACTGCCCTGACTCCTTGCATTTTGCGTGTCTTTAAAACCCAACGCCGTGAACTGGGGAGCCGTCTCAGCAGTTAAGAGCAGTCTTTGCTGACTGCCCTTGCAGAGGACAAGGGTTAAGTTCCTAGTACCTATGTGGTGGCTAACAACCACCAGTGACTCCAGTTCTAGAGAATCCTTCTTTTGGCCTCTGTAGGCGTTGTGTACATGTGGTATACCAATATACATGCAGGGGAAACACTCATTTACATAAATCATTTTACAAATTAAAGACCAGCTCCATGCATTTCTGCCGCCACCTTGGGGTGCACCCGGCCTCCGCAGTGGCCTCTGTGCACCTTGGTGGCTGATCCTGGGAATCTATTTCCTGGGCAGTTGTTTTCAAGGGAATCTTTTCAGCTTCATTTTCTGTTCAGTGACTTTCCTAAAATGAACTTGCATTTTCATAAGCTTGAGCCTTGGAGGGTCAGGTCTTACCCTTACTTGTGACAATCTCTTGAACCATTACAGATGCTTTCTCTACTTGTTAGTGTGGGTGTGTGCACATGTGTGTGGGTGGGGGGATGCATATGTGTAGAGACCAGAGGTCACCTTCAGGTGTCTTCCTCAATTGCTCTCCACTTTTCACTTTTGAGACAGGGTCTCTCACTGAACCCAAAGCTCATGGATTTGTCTAGGCTGACAGGTCACTGAGCTTCAGGGATCTGCCTTTCTTCAACCCTCCAGTGCTGGGGTTCCCACTACACGCAGCTTTTAAACAGGTGCTAGGGATCCTAACTCTGCTTCTTAAATGGGTGCTGGGGATCTGAACCCAGGTCTTCATGATTCCACAGCAGACCCTTTACCCTCTGAGCCATCTCCTCAGCCCTGCAGATATGGGTCCCATTCCACGGGCTGGGGTCCTGGAGTAATGAAAAACGAAATAGATAAGCACAGATGTTCATGGCTCTTTGCAGGGAATCCCACCCTGCCACAGTTTCATCCACACCCCACCCCGTTCCTCACCAAACCATACATTTATATCATTCTGCTCGGTCTCTCTCTCTCTCCCCCTCCCTCCTTCCCTCCCTCCCTCCCTCTCTCTCTCTCTGTAAACCTAGATAAGAGCAGTGAGTAGTAACCATGTGTATTAGTTATTTTCTCATTGCTAGGACAAATTACCTAACAAGAAGCAGCCGAGGAGGGAAGGTTTGCGCTGGCTCACAGGTCCAGGGCTCCGCGTGTCACGGAGCAGCGTGAGGCAGCTGTTCATGATGCATTTGCAGTCAAGAGGTAGAGGAAGATGAAAGCTGTGCCCACCTGGCTTTCTCCTTTTCCTTCCAGGAGACGGCATATTCAGGATGTTCATCTTTCCCTCTGAGTTAAACCTCTCTGAAAATATCCTCCAAAACACCCAGAGGTGTGTCTCCTAGGTGATTCCAAATCCCATCATGAGCACACTTCAACCTCATCCCACTGTGCACCTCAGGGCTGGAGGGATGTTAAGGGAAAATGCCAGAAGCAAGCATTACTCTTGTCCTTTCCCTGTATAATGCTTAGCACCACGAACTTGCTAAATATTCTGCATGTTGAGCCTGACAATTATATAATCTAATATGACCTTCCTAAAGGTCAGCACTTTATTCTATTCCATATGGACAGAAAGTGGTACACAGTAGATGCACAGCAAAATGTTTGTTGAGTGAATACGTGACCAAGGCAAGGATGATGTATCACTTTTAGCCAAGCAGATGGGAGTTTAGAGTCTTGCCAAGGTCCACATTCTAAGAGAAAGTATTTTGATTGGCCTGTTTGTGTCAGGTGCTATGTTCTGTCCAGTTAGCTATAGCCACAGCTCCAGGCCAGGATTCTGGGCTGTGGCCTGAGTAGATCTTAGCATCAACATTCTAGGTCAGGGTCATGTAGTCTCTGCCTTGTCCTTTGGGGCCTGACATGCTCTGATACTGATTGATGGTGTGGGGGTAGAGCATTGTGGGGGAGAGCTGGGGTCCCAAAGTCAGGAGACGTGAGTTCAAATGCAGCTGTCATTTCTTCTCTCTGTGGCCGTATGTGAGCCACTTTGCCACTGTGCCTCAGTTTCCTCAACTGCAAACTGAGAAACACTGGCTCACACTCCTTGATAAATAATTAGCATAGAAAGGATGACAGGGGCACCTCTCAGAGCACACAGTGAATGATGGCAGTTACCTACCAGCGAGTTTGTTTTAGAGCAAAAGCTCATCTTTGACATTAGCTCAAGTCTCCAGTTTGCACCTGTGCCCGAGACTCCAGTTTGGCAAGTCCTGTGATCCCAGCAGCCCCTAGCTTCCCCGGAAGGAAACTTGAAAGGTTTCCAGGGAAGCAGAGCCAAACCCAAGCTGACAGAATGTACCTTTGCTGAGTTGCTGTATTTTCTGCGTGGCTCCTGGAGTGAGGAGAGCAGCCCCTGAAGAGTCTGGCTGCACAGTGTCTGTCCATCATCGCAACAGCCAGGCCTCGCTGGCAGCATCGCCGGAGGCAAGCCCAGTGCCATTTGTGTCTTCTAAGCTCCAGTCTGTCCTCATTCCTGTATCACCTACGCTTCCCTGGAAGGGAATCGGAGCGGAGACAGATGAAAGCCGGATGGAACATCAGGCAGGGAGTTAAACTGTAGACAGGCCTTTGCCACCTGGGACTCCACCTGTAGAACCCAAGGGGCCTTGGTGAGCAAGGCTTTGGCCTCAGTTTCCCGCTCATCCTATCAGTCTGGCTGTCCAGAGCTTTCTGCTCAGACTCTCTGTTGATTTGGGGTACGTGGTGAGGGTCCCAGCCTGGGTTACTGGATCCTTTTCCCTGTGATAGAGTCCAGGTGTGGCTGCCCCCTTCTGAGTCCAGACAGCAGTTCTGTAATGCTAAAATTTCCCTTACTAGAGGGAAGCCATCTGGACCAGTATGAGATCACGTTGAGAAAACATCGAAACTAGCCCCTGATGGGTGCTGCTTCCTGAGCACTTGTTGTCATATGCCAACCCCATATTTTGTTTTATTTTTTGATACAGAGTCTCATGTAGCTCAGGATGGCCTAGAGTATTCTATGCCGCTGAGGATGACCTTGAATTTCCTATCCTCCAAATGCTAGCATTGTGGGTGTGCACCAGCACACCTGGGGTTACACCCGGGGACTTGTGCCTGTTAGGCACGCATTCTACCCACTGAGTTACATTCCCGTCCCTTAGTCCTGTGGTTCAAAACTCACAGGACTCAACACAGTCACTATTCCTCACAACCTAACCAAGTGCGTGGCCTCTCATCTCCTGAGGCTTAGAGAGCCAAGGTCACGGACAAGCAAGGTTTCTGTCAGCTTTGGATTGACTTTCAGAATGACATTCACTCTATGCGCTGTCTTTCTCAAGACCTGTCCCCACACTCTCTGACTCTACAGATGAGCTTTCTAAGAGACCCATTGGAAGCTGCATTTCAGGAGCTGCGTGTTGGCCTTTCTCTGATTCTCTCCTGCTCTGGTCACCTATCTGCTATGCAGTCAGTGGTGGGCTCCGTGTGCTGAGGCTCAGGGTTCTAGAGGAGAAGGCATCAGGCTCCCTGGATGCCTACTTCTTTCCTAGGTCAGCTTTGTTAGTTAGTGCCTCAGAGAGCCAGGAACCAGACAGAACCCTTGCTGCCTTTCCCCTCAGCCCCTTCACTGGGAAAAGAGTCTAAATTCTCCCCCTCCTCCTCCCTGCGGTCCTGCTCTGTTCAGCTTCCAAGAGACGGGGTCAGAAGACAATCTCATTACACTGCTTCCTTTGCACACGTTCCCTTTTTAAGCACAGAGTGGGGGCTCTGGGTCTGTTTTCCATGTTTTGTTAAGCAGACTTTCTCTATAAGATGTGACAAGAATCAGGTAACTAATTCCAGGCAGGTTGCCTCTATTATCCGTTGCTGTGCACAAACCACTCAACATATATATGTTCTGTGATTCTAGGGGTTAAGGGTTTGGCAGGCTTTACTGGGCGGGCTTCTATTCTGTGGGGCATTGGTTGCGTTGCTTACTTTGTGTTCAGCTGGCAGTAGGCTTACACTAGACTGGATTACCCTAGTCCTGTCTGCGGTACGTCCTCTCTATGTGGCTCCTCTCTATGTGGCTCCTCTCTGTTCTCCTGTCCTTATTCAGTAGCCCAACCTCAGGTCCTTTGCACCTGGGTTTCAGGAGTGCAAAGGTCGAGGTTGTTAGTGTCTTTGTAGCTTGTCCTGGGACTGGCAGGGCCTTCTTACCACCCAGGTCTATTGTGGAAGGGAAGGATTCCACCTCTTTAGGGGAAGATGGCAGGCATGCGCATTTTTGCAGAGCCCTGTGTAGTGCACACAGGGGAACCTAATGTAAGGATTCAGAGCTACCCTGGGGATCCAAGTACAGGAACATTGCCTCAAGAAAAGTCGGTTCTCATCCCACGTGTCACGGGCTTCCAACTCTTCCTGGTCCTAATTGCTAATTCCCAGGGCAGGTCTGCTAGGGGCATCCTCAGAGCAGGAAAGGGCTCTTGTTGGGTTGGAAAGACATACATGCAGGCTCCATAGGACTTTTTAAATGCTTAAGTCTGGAGGTGAACATTCACCTGGAAACCCCGCCCTGCATTTGACAGTGTCTTGTCTTCTGTGCCTGTGTTGTGTTTGATTCTGATGGGATCATCTCCCTGGCTTTTGTGCGTACGTATCCAGCCTGCAAAGGGCCAGCAGCAGGGAGCTTCTGTTCCAGGTCAGCATCCTAAGCAGATGGACCCAGAAAAGCAATTAGGGTTTGTCATCAGCCTTGGTGCCCTGGTGTGGTATGGAGGGGGAAGTTGGAGAAGTCATGCAGGAAGACCAGTTGTCACCGAATTTGTTGTGTCCCTGGTCCCTCTCCCCCTGGGCTCTACTCCAAACTCCAACTTTATGACACGGAATTTTCCCACAATGTGGACAGAAGTGACAAATCATGTTTGAAACTTCCTGAACCTCCACAGGCCGGCATAGTCCCCACGGATGGACAGGGACACAGCAACCCTGCCCCTTGACCTGCAGTTCCTTCCTTCCATGGATGGGAGTTAGGCCATGGATATCCAATATTATAAACATAAGTTTGCATACATCTGTGTTCATTTTTCAGAAGAAAGAAATAGTCATAGATTTCATCAGGCTTGGTAGGATTCTGAAACCTCCCCATGCTAAGAACTAAAAAGTGCCTCAGTTTCCCCAGGTGTTCGACAAGTGCTTTCCAGTATCCATTCAACCTTAAGCAGGTAGGGTCTTACATGCCTGTAATCCCAGCACTCCGGAGGCTGAGGCAGGAGGATCTCAAGTTCAAAATCAACCTGGGCTCATAGTGGGACCCTGTTGTAAAACAAATCGAGGCTGGAGAGATGGTCCAGGTAGAGTGCCTGCTGTGTAAGTTTGAGGACCTAGGTTCAGATCCCCAGTACCCCCACAAAAGCCAGGAGCAGCGGGTGGCAGGTGGGGATGGATGATTCCAGCCAGTTTAGTTGAATCGATGAATTCTAGGCTCGACAAGAAACTCCGCCCGAAAAAATAAGATGTTGAGTGATCAAGGAAGACACTTGATGTTGACCTCTTGCTTTCACACATCCGCAAATCTGTACACATGTGCACATACATGCATGCGCGCACACACACACTCACACACACACTCCAGCCTTGAAGCTTTATGGAATCTGCACAAATGCAAATGAAAGTTTTCTGAATTCCTTAGTTGGTCCAGAGTCTGGATGAAAGGAGCACAAATCAATACTCCTGATGAGGGCTGGGGTGTGGTTAAGCAATTCATTTAACCTTCAGGTGACCCTCAGCCCATCTATAAAGTCCAGATAGGTGGTCTCCAAGCCCCTCTTGGACCTGTCTTTTCAACCTCAAGGTGATTCTTTGTGCTGAGGGCCTTCATGTGCATTGTAGGTTATTTAGGCAGTATCTCTGGTCTCTACCGACCAGATGGCCATAGGCAATTCCACCAGTGGTAACAACCCAAAATGACTCCAGGGTCCCTGGGGGGCAAAATTATTCCCAGTTGAGAACCATCCCTGATGTCCTTTGGCTGGTGGTTTATAAGCAGAAGAAATGATCCGAGGATTTTCCTCTAATCACAGTTAACTTTTAGGGGAATAATCTCACATGCCAACCTGGTGCTCAGAGCTCCAGATGGGGACAGTAACAGCCTCACGCCAGCCCTGCACAGTAGAACACATTATTACCATTTCCATTTTACAGATAAGAAAACTCAGGCATAGAAAGGTTAAGCAAGCTGCCCAGAGTCACACAGTAAGTGACAGAACCAGGAAGAGGAGCCCAGGCTGGCCCATAGCTATAGTTCTACTCTGCTGTTCCAGGGAGATTGTTTCTCTCAGGCCCTGTGGCAGGAACTCAGAGATTCTGCATTATTCCCACCCTTCTAACATGCTTACTGAGAGAAAGGTTCGTCCTGTCTGCCTTGCAGTTAAGAGGTCCAAAACTCAGTCAGGTCAAACTACTGGGCCAGGGACACACAGTCTTTCAATAACAACACCGGATGTTGAACTTGAACGTCTTTCACATTGCCCTGCTGCCGCTGGAGAGGGAAAGTGAGGAAGGCAATGGACAGATGGTGGCAGGTGCAAGTCAGTCATTTACAGGTGTCTCAGAGTTTCATCAGGTTAATTGATTCCACCTGGCCTCAGCAGCGCTTTCTCTCGGTTCCATTTATCAGGACAGGAAAAGGCGGGTGGAGGTTAGACGGAGCCACAGCCATAAGCACTTTCACTTGGCCAGCACCCAGGCAGCCAGACCAGTTACCAGTCACCTGCAAGTGACTGCCCTCTGCACCTCGGTGCCCCATCTATAAAGCAGGGTGGATAATAGAATCGATCCATAGGTTGATGACTGCTTAAGAGACAGATGCACAGAGAGTATTAAGCACAGCACCTGGCGCAGCAAGACTCACCAATGACTATGGCGATCCTGATTACTGGGTTTGGTATGGAAGGCACTTTGTTTAGAGCTGACTCCACTGCCTAGCTGAGCCTCAGTCTGTCTTCTCTCTTGTTTCTTTTACCTGTTGGAGCTGGGTGACCCCTTCATAGACTGCAGGGACCCAGACAGGAGTCCTCTAACAAATGCCCCAAGGAGAGATGGGATCTGTGGTTGCACAGGTGGGGCAGTGACAGAGCAGAGGGAAATCAATGAGCCGGCCACGCACACCCCCGAAGTGCCAGCAGCACGCGAGAGCAGCTCAGTCACTAAAGGACGAGTTTCTGAGAGACTCACCTCTGAGCCTTCTTCAGATCAGCCTTCTCCCGCTCACAGCAGATGGACCATCTCCACTTCCGGCAGCATCAAGCTTAATAGACTCAGTGCTAATACCTCCCCACTTGGCAATCAGGGTGAGGCGAAGAGTGAGTAGAAGGGTTCCAGGATTGATGGGGTGAGGAAGAGGGGAGAGGACAGGGACAGGAGACAGCACAGCGTCAACTGCCCCACTCTGCCTTGTCCACTGCCGCCTTCTGCCCTGTGCTAACTCACTGTGAAATCACAACTCATTCCTGCTTCCAGGGGAGGCTGCTCTGGCACTACTTGATGGCTGGTGGAATCCGTGTTCAGTCATTTTCCACACCGATTCAGGGACCAGTGTACAGAACCACTGCATCTGGGTGAACAGGGAATCCTCCAGCTCTGTGATTGGCCACTTGCCACTGTTTCCTGATGTGGCAGAAACACGTTTGTCTCCTCCATATCCCCGGACTTGAACCATGCTAGCTGGAAACTCAAATGGTGGCCAAGATACTTTGGGAGCCTGCCTGGGCTTTTCATGGGAGCTCCAGACACACAGCTACCGCTCTCCGCAGGGACACTGGAGCTAGGCTGTCAGCCGGAGTCCAGTGCGAGAACATGCACGGAAGGGCCTGTCCTTGCATATAGATTCTGATCATACGCAGGTCTCTGAGAGGTGCTGATGGCATGGGCACTCATATGGACTACATGCACCATCCAGATGTGTGTTTAGGACTAGGTCTTGAACCCTATAGATTTCTAGTCACTGCAGCCTCTTGCAAATAGGACAAGTTCCTAGGCAGATTACAGCCTCTGCTCACAGAGAAACCTGAGGGTGCAGGGAACTGTAAAAGCCACCTGCAGCCATCAGTCAGTGTTATAATGTCTGATGTAGTTTCATCTCTGCCACAGTCCAGGAGGGCAGGGCTTGGCTATCCCCAACTTACAGAGGAAATGCTAAGCCTCAAAATGTCTGAGTGACTGCCCTGTGTCCAGAGCTGGGAAGTAGTCGAGTGCAGATACAGAGCCGGGCAGCTCGGTCTAGAACTAGAGCTTTACCCCACTGCCTAGCTGACTCCTAAAGAGTCTGCATGCAGGTTTGTATGCAGATGTGTGTGCAGGCATGTGCAGGCATGTGCACATGTGTGTGTTCACTTGTATGTGCAGGTGTGTGGTATATGTAAGTGTGGATATGTGTAGGTATGTGCAGGTACGTGTATATAAATATGTGTAGGGGGTGGGCATGTGTGTGCAAGTGTATGCAGGTGTGTGCCCAGAAGGATGTGTATGGATCTGCAGGTGTGTATGCAGGTATGCATGTATGTATGCATGCAGGTGTGTGTGTGAAAGTTTATGTAAGGGTGTGCACAGGGGAATAGATATATATGTTACTTTTCTGTTGCTATAATAAAACACCCTGATCAAGGCAGTTTATTGGGAAGAGTTTGTTGTGCTTATGGTTCAACAGGGATGCAGGAGGCAGCCAGGGCAGAAAGCTGAGCACTCACATCTCCTAACAGGCCCAGGAGGCAGAGGAGAGACTCAAAGTGGGCCAAGACTAATGAACTCTCAGCCCGCCCCCAGTGACATACTTCCTCCAGCAAGGTCACACCTCCTAAGGCTCCATGGCTGTCCTCAAACAGCGTCACTCACTGGGGACCAAGTGTTCCAATACTTGGAGCCTGTGGGACATTCAAAGCACCACACTATGTGTAGGTTATGCAAGTGTGTGCACATATGTGTGCAGATATGTGTGTATGTATGTGCAGATATGTGTAGGTATGTGTGTGCAAGTGCATGCAGGTGTGTGCACGTATATGTGTGTGAGAAAGTACGCAGACATGTGCAGTATGCTGGATCTGTGTATGAGTATGTGTAGAGGTGTGTGTAGGTGTGAATACGTAGGTGTGTGCATGTATATGTGTGTACATGAATTGGGTTTGTATACAGGAGTGTGCAAGGATATGTGTACATGTATGTGTATGTATATGTGTGTGCACAAGGTCTCTATGTAGGGACTTGAAACTTGTCCAGGTCAGGCCTGAGCATCAGAGATGCTCAGACTCCATAGCCTGGCAGACTCCCTTGGAGAGGCCCAGGGAGTACTAAGGCCTGAGTCAGATGGAGATAGAACCCATCAGGCCCTTGGGTGTAGAAAGCAGCATAGAAGGCTTAGCTGTTCACAGCCGCATCCCTGGAACTCAGGCATGTGTTGTCTTCCAAGGCAAAAGGGGCTTAGCCAGGAGAACTAAGAATCTTAGCATGGGCAAATCCACCTAGCTAGTGCTGGAGGATCTGGTGTCATCCCAGGGCTCTGAGAGACAGAGGCTGGGGGAAGTAGCTGTGAGCTTCTAGAGGCTGGAAGAGACTGGGAATCCTCTGCCCTCCAGCCTGGGCGATAATGAAACATTCTGATATGTCGTCAGGCCTGAGGTGATCCACTTTCCGCTACCTCCAAAGGTCATGTGTTGGTACCCAGAGGGGAGGGTGAAGGGGCATGCCTTTTCTGGCACCCTGGGGGATATTCTGGGGTAAGGGAGATGCCCACCCAACTCCAGTCACCTGAAGCACTCACTGGTAATGGATGGTCCTGTATGGGAACAGGCATCTTAAAGTTAATCGGGTGTGCAAAGACCTGACTAGAAGCTGACAGCTACTTACAGCACCCGCTAATTGGGTTCTTGAGCCACTTAAGCAGAGGATGAGTGACAAGCAGACAGACCGCAGAGCCAGGCACCAGGACTTGACGTCCCTGAGCACTGCCCACATTAGAAGAGTGAGGAGCAGCTCACATGACCCCTGATAACAGAAAGTGCCCAGAGAATCAAGGTCACTGACTGGTTAAGAGGAAGGCTCAAACTCACACCCACCTTTTCACCTTTGGTCTATGGAACTCAAGCTTCAAAAATGTTCTTTTTCCTCTAATGAAAGGTAATATGTGTTCATCATGTAACAGTGATGGGATTAGAGGGAGAGCTGTGGAGGGCCCATTGCAGGATGCTAATGAAGGAAATAAAGGTGACCCGTATCCCACTGAGTACTAATCATTCGGAATATTTTGATTTGTTTATTTTCTTGCCTTTTTTTCCCCTAGTCTTTTTTCTGTTTTTCCTTCACAGTACACACAACAAAGATACTCCCCACCCTCAAATTCACAGCCTGATGTAATTCCGATTAGTCGATTAGTGGTTTTTCTCACTCAACATATTAAAGAACATCCCCACACACACACCTCACTGCTGCCTTCCCTGTATCAGCATCCAGCAAAGTGGGGGGATGGGCAGGGTTCAGTGGTGGGATGCTGGCCTAGCAGGCATGAGGTTCTGAGTTCCATCCCAAGAGTGTCCAGGTATTTAGACCGTGCAAAAAAGACAGGAAAACTCTTTAAAATATGGATTCCAGGCTTTGCTGTGAGTCCAAACTATCCTGTAAGCACACTCCCTGGGGTAACAAGATGGACCAAGAATTTGGGGAGCACTTTCTCAGGGCTGGGTGCTTGAATGTGGAGACCCAGGCTTAACTGGACCTATAGAGGAAGTAGTCAGAGCCAGAGCATCCACCGTCATTGTGGTGACAGATGACTGACAGGCGACAAGGGGTGGGAGTGTCCCAGGTACAGCACTCTCTTGAGACTAATGAGAACAAATATTTCTGGAGTAAAAGAAGATCATCACTAGGCTACAAACCTGTCACTAACTCATGGTCTCCTGTGGCATGGTTTGGACTGTTTCCTGTAGAGTTTTATCTCTGGTTTCACATCTTTGGCTCAGGGGCTTTGCGTATTGGCTCAGCATTTGGGGCTGTGAGGATGGTGTCCACACAGGTAGTGGTAAGATGACCTGTTTGGTCCAGAGCTCGGTTCCAAGATGGAAGACCACCTCCACCCCTCACACCACTTACCTCATCGTTCTATAACAAGGGCTCCAAGCCCCCGAATAACCGTCTCTGGCTGTGAATCTGCAAGCTGTTGGCTGCCTCTGATGGGTGCTCCTGAGACCCACCCTGAATTACTGTGTTCATGGGGCATGTAGGACTGAATGGGGAAGCCCAGTTTTCTGGCCAGGCAGTTACCACGTGGGCTAGAAGCCAAGGCAATCTATCCCTTTATTATCCAAGAACAGGCAAAGGGCATTTGTCTCCTTGGCTGACCTCACTGCGGTTTGGACTGGAATCTTCTATCACTCGTTCTCGGCCTGAGCCCTGTTGACAAAGCCAGACACTAGATAGGAAGTCACTGGAGGATCCTTCCTCAGGAGATGTCCAGCTTGTTTTTGAGACAGGGTCTCCCACCAGCCTGGAGGTCACCAAGTGGGCTGGGCTAGCTGGTCCAGCCTGGAGGTCACCAAGTGGGCTGGGCTAGCTGGTCCAGCCTGGAGGTCACCAAGTGGGCTGGGCTAGCTGGTCCAGCCTGGAGGTCACCAAGTGGGCTGGGCTAGCTGGCCTCGAGCCCCAGGGATCCACTTGTCTACACCTCCTCAATGCCGGGATTACAAGCAAGCACCACCTGGCTTGTTTTTACTTGGGTTCTGGGGATCAAACTCAACTCATCATGCTTGCAAGATAAACCCTTTACCCACCCAGCCATCTCCTCAGTGCCCCCCCCCTTCCAGGCTGACCTGGAACTCACTAAATAGCCCAGGCTGCCATTAAATTCACGATCCTCTTCCAAGCCTTCTAAATGCTGGAATTGCAGGTGTGTGTACCACCCTGCACAGTGAAAAATGCAATAATGGGCAGCTCTCAACCACAGGGAACAGCTCGGTCCTCACCAATGAGAAAGAGCCCCTTGGTGTGGGAAAGGTGTGGGAACAGACTAGGGTGAAATAGGGCTGCTTGCAGGGGCCCCAGAACTGTGGGCATGCGGCTCTTTGGATGTCAGTGTGATGCAGCAGTTAGGAACAGGCCTGCCTTTAGCTGTGTGTCCCAGTAAGTCCTTTAGCCTCTCTGTGCCTCTGTTTCCTCATTGGATAAATGGGATTCAGAGAATAGATGATCTGCAACCTGTCCTGGGATTGAAGGAGAGATCCATCATAGCGGAAAATGTGACAAGTGGGAGATGAGTAGCGTGTGCTGAGCCTGCTCTCCATCCCAGCTCAGTGACCCAGTGCAAGGTCAAGGTTGATTATTTCCTCTCATGACCATGGGACTGGCAGGAGTTGGGTCCACTACTGCTGCTCATGGTCTTGAAAGAGGATCATACCATGCATTGCGTCTAGGAACAGACCAAAATTAAAAACAGAAGAATAGTTTGTGGCTTATTGTTTTCTTACACTTATTTATTTAGCTATTTAGTTGTTTACTTTGAGGCAGGATCTCCTGTCACCCAGGCTGGCCTCAAACTCACTGCGTAACCGAGGATGACCTTGAATTTCTGATCCTCCTACCTCCACCTCCCAAATGTTAGGATGACGGATGTACCCCAGCACACCTGGTTTATGTGGCACGGGGATCCAACTCATGGCTTTGTGCATCCTAGGCAAGCACTCTACCAACTGATCTACACCCCTTGCCCAGGATAGCTTTTAACTGAATTGAGTATCTTTCGATACAGCTAGGACAGCCAGTTCCTGGGTTTCTAGGCCAGCTGGAGAGAGTGGTGACCTTGGTGCCTGTCACACTGCAAGTGCACCTGAGGCAGCAGCCACGGTCCCTCTGGGAGGTCTGAGGCCACAAGCTGCCACCTTGATCCGCCCTCTGCCTCTATCCACCCGTAGAAATAGTTTCCCGGGAGTGGTGGCCGAGGAGACGGAGGATGGCTGTGAGACCCTGCCGCCTTCCCGAAGGGCTGTATGACCTTGGTCACCTTGGAGGCTCTGCAGCCCACAGTCAGCTCCGGGCTCCTCTCTTGAGAGAACTCCGGAAGAAACTATTGTTCAAAATATTGTGAGTCAGAGCCTAGAGGGGTCTTGGGGAGCCAGAGGGGCTGGGGTTGACAGTTGGCATTAGATGACTGGGAGTCTGCCAAGCCCAGACCTGTCCATTGGTTCTGCGTGGTGTCTACTGTGGGCTGCACACCATGGAAGCATGACCGGGTCCAGCTCATAGGTTCCCCCGTCTATGTCCAGAGTGAGACTGTAAGCCTGTTGGGGTTGCTTTTGTTTGGGGTTTTGTGATGGTTGTTGTTTTGTTTGATCTGAGACAGGATTTTACTCTATAACCCTGGAACTCACTTTGTATCCCAGGCTGGCCTGGAACTCACAGCAATCCTCCTGCCTCAGCCTCCTGGGTGCCAGGATTACAGTTGTGAGGCTTTCCACCAGGTGGGACTCATTTGAGGGAAGGGTATGGAGAGAACTTGAATTCGGAGGGTAGCTAGAAACCCCAAACCCTGAAACCCCTGCAGGTACTGTATTAAAGTGCCGGCCTCAGACCTTTGTCTCGGAATCTGCATTTTAACAGTCACCTATGATGTGCTTAATTTGGAAGCATTCGTTGGGATACTGCCTGTGATGACACTCAAGGGCAATTGTTGGGTCTCCATTGGCCACAGATGCAGAGCTCTGAACACAGTTCCTCAGAAGCCACTTGAGATAGAAACGGCCTGAGCCTGGGTCCCTAGCACAGGGGACTCCAGTGTTCTTAAAGTACAGACATTTGTACACCTTTTTCTCGGGGAGACTGCGCAGCCACAGTTGGGTGCTGTGCTGGGGGACCTAGTCCTGTGGGTTCTTATTGCCTGTCTCCGCTTCCAGGCGCCTGGTGGACCGTCTGGAGAACATGAGAAAGAATGTGGCCGGTGATGGCGTGAACCGCTGTATTCTGTGTGGGGAGCAGCTGGGCATGCTTGGCTCTGCCTGCGTTGTGTGTGAAGACTGCAAGAAGGTACCAGCGCCCTGCTCTCCTCCGGTCCTATGTGGGGTGTGGGGGTGTGCACCTTGGACTATGGCTCTAGCAGCCTGGGGTCTAAAGGATGGAGCTCGGCTCCTGAAGGGCCTTGGCAAGCTATGAATTCTTCAGGCTATTCCCATGATGTTTGCTGTCTCCAAGGTCACCCTGGACCTGGTTCCTCCCCCAGATGTCACTCTAGTCCTTACATCCTACATCACCTTATAACTGAGCTCCACGTAGGACGAACGCAGGAGCCTGGGTCAAGGCATGGGCTATGTGGAGCCCACAAGGATCCTGATTATGGGTTCATTGGCAACTGTATGTGGTCTGAAGTGCAGCCAGATGTATGTACATGTTTGTGTGTGTGTGTGTGTGTGTGTGTGTGTGTGTGTGTGTGTGTGTGTGTGTATTCTTACCCTGGATCATGGTACAAGAGTTTTAGAAACTCAGAACAAACAAGATGGCTCACCAGAAAAATAAAACATAAAAAATGACAACCTGAATTCAGTCCTTGAAACCCATGTAAGGTAGGAGAAGCCTGAAAATGTTATATTCTTTCTCTCTCTCTCTCTCTCTCTCTCACACACACACACACACACACACTAATGAAAAATGTTAAAAGAGAGGCTTAGAAAGCCTCTTTCCAGCCATCTTGGATCCCTTGGGCTTTGAGAGCATTCATTCCTGAAGGAAAGCATCCCTGACTCTAATTGCCCTCCCCCATGGCCCCTAACTGTCTGCACTCAACCTTCCAGGACCCAGACACTGCTGTCTTTGGTCTGCCTCATCACACACAGGGAATTCATTGAACTACCCATCTGGTGACATCCATGGTGCGCCCTGGTGTCTCCTGCCCTGTGCTCCCACTGGCTAGAATAGAATACAATATTGGAGAAGCCTGATCCATTCTGAAAACACATCAACTGCAGTCAGTAGGATAGAGAATTTTGTGCACTCAAAGATTTTCCTATTTGCCGTGGCTGTGAGGAAGCACAGGGTCCCACGTGCTGTGTAGAGTTATTCTGATGGTCCTGCTGAGGGAGCTGGACTTGTGGTCACAACCAAGGTGGTCTCTGATTCTCCGGAGAAAGAAAGAAGAAATAAGCAAATAAATGAAATGGATATATTGGCTTGTCCACTTAAAATGTGGCCAGTGGCCTTCTCTGTGTGATTGGTGAGACCTGTGGAATGGATTCTTGGAAGATTTCTTTATTTGGTGACTGGGAAAGAATCGAGTTCTTGCCATGGAAGCAAGACTCAATTGGAACTCTTTCTAACTGACCTTGCTCATAGAAGGAAGCATGAGAAAACAACCCAAGTTCTAGTTCTAGTTCTTTCTATCCCCCAAGAGGTCTTAGACTCCACTGCCATCCTCCCTGGGCTCTTCTCTAGTCCCCAGCAGCTCAGACCATGGCTCACATGTGTGTTCTTTGTCCCCAGAATGTCTGCACCAAGTGTGGAGTGGAGACCGCCAACAACCGTCCCCATCCAGTGTGGCTCTGCAAGATCTGCATCGAGCAGAGAGAGGTGAGTGGCCCTGTTTCTACTCCAGTGGCATTGGAGGCTGGGCTCTGTATGGGTAGGAAAAAGGATTCAGCAGGGCTGGGGCCAGGGCTCAGTGGATAGTGTGCCCACCAAGCATGCACAGAGTCCTGGGTTCCAGTCCCAGCATAGCTTAAACTGGACACAGGGATGCACAGCTGTAATCCCAGCACTCAGATGTTATAGACAGAAGGATCAAGAGTTCAGAATCATTCTCAGCTACATAGGGAGTCTGAGATGGGCCTGAGCTACGTGAGACCCTGTCTCAAAGAGAACACCGAAAGGAACGAGGTTGGCTAGTCCACTGACAGTGTGGAGAACATGAGAAAGAATGTCCTGAGCCCCTGTGATGCGCTCTCTCGTTCCCCTTCAACACCACCCTGGGTCTTCCGTTTCCCCAGCCCCATCTCTCTCTCTCTCTCTCTCTCTCCTTGTCCATGTGTGCACATGTGAAGGCTGGACGTCAGTGCTGGCTGTCTTCCTGTGTTGCTCTCTACCTTGTTTTTTGAGGCAGGATCTCTCACTAAATCTGGAGCTCATGAACTTGGCTAGTCTGGCTGGTCAGCAAGCCCCAGGACCTTCCTGTCTCTGCCCTCCCAGTATTGGGGTTGCAGCAGGCATGACTGTGCCAGGTTTTTATGTGTGTGCTGAGGTCCGGACTCCAGTCCTCGTGTATGGACCATGAGCACTCTACCCCCTGGGCCTCGTCCCCAGAACTCCCAACATCTTTCCCTCTTCCTCTGGACATTTTCTGCTTCTTCCACGCTCCTCCTTCCACATTATTTTCTGTATTCATCTTGCTGCTCCCCCCTCCCCTTCCACTCTTTATCCCCTTTTCTCTGCATTCTCTATTTTCTCTCTGTCTCTTTCTCCTCTGAAACCCTTCTCTCCCCCAGACCTGCTTTCTCCTCTACTGTGTGTCACTCAACTCCCGCTGCAGATTCCTGACTCTGAGACATCCTCTCAGTGACCTGGTCCTCCTCAGCCTCGAGACAGCAGGGCACTGAGGAGGGCTGATGACGCTGCTGTTCAGGGAGGAGTGAAGGACACACTCCCGGTGGGGCTCCTTCCCCCCGGAACAGGCCGCAGGACTCTGACTCCACTCCCCAGTCTAAACAGAGGGGGAGGAGGGGACAGCAGCCAGGGTGGAAGATGGGGCCAGGTGACAGGATAGAGCTGAAGGGAGGAAGCCAAAGGGGTGGTCACCATGACGCCGTCTCCTCCACGCCCACAAGCTCTTCTATATCCTGCTAGACCGAACAAGCCTGGAGACCAAGGTCGAGGAAGCGCAGTTACTATGGCACCCCTTGGGCAGAAGGGTGGGAATGTGATCTGACAGATGTCTACACATCGTCTTGGGTAACTTGCTGGGTGCAATCAGGGCCTGAAGTCTCAAAGACGTTGCAGGGTTGTAGATCACCTGTTTTGTTTCATTTAGAGACAAAGTCTCATGTAGTCCAGGATGACCTAAAACTTGTTATATAGACCAGGATGACCTTGAACTTCTGTCCTATCTCCACCTCCCAAATGATGAGGTTATAAGCACGTGCCACCTACTTAGAACAAGTGCAGGGTCACAGCTATGAGCTGGAAGACTTGACAATGATCCTTTGTTCTTCCTCTCCATGGCTGTTAGAGTAGTCCTTTACTTGCTCAGCATGTGACTCTGCATCAATAAAATGACCGTCCTTAAACTGTACCACGTTCGCAAGGCTGGCATGTGAAACAGAGAGATTCACTGACTGCCGAGCCTGAGCACTGTGGGAGCAAGAAGGAAAACCGACTGATGCCGGCAGGAGCATTGGCCTTTGGCTGCCATGTCTCCCGCTCCTTCCTTTCTCCACCCCCAGGTCTGGAAGCAATCCGGAGCATGGTTCTTCAAGGGCTTCCCCAAACAGATTCTCCCGCAGCCAATGCCTATAAAGAAGAACCAGCCCCAGCAGCCTGCTGGTGATCCTGCCACCCAGGAGCAGCCCACGCCAGAGCCCAAGCACACAGCCCGGGCTCCAGCTCGAGGTAAACTGAAGCAGCCTCTGCTTTTAGCATCAAGGACAGCTTCTGGCCAACTGATCTACCTGGAGGAGACCTAACATCACAGCTGCAGCCAAAGTGGTTGCCAGTCAGTTTCCGGTCTTGTGTCTGGGACTCCTTTCTTCCTTCATATTGCGCTGTAAAACTTGATTAGGAGAGTAGCACAGGGAACTTTCTAGAGAAGCCAATTTAAAGTGGCTTTACTGTCTTCCCTAGTGGGATTTTAGAAATACAAAAGAAGAGAAAATTAAAATTGGAAATTGAGAGAGACTCCCCCCACCTAAATACCCTGGAGCTTGGGGGACTTGGGGATGGCTGAGGAGGCTTTCCTAGTTACTTGCTTCCTCTTCTTCCTCCCCCTCCTCCCCCTCCTCCTCCTTCTCCTCCTCCTTCTCCTCCTCCTCCTCCTCCTCCTCCTCCTTATCCCCCTCATCCCTCTCCTCCTCTTTCCTTTCTCCCCCCCTTTTCTTTTTGAGAAGAGTTTCCTATAACCAGACTGACCTTGAACTCACTTTGTATCTGAGGGTGACCTTGAACTTCTGACCCTCCTACCTCCACCACCCCAATGCTGGGATTACAAGTGTGTTCTGTCAGGCCTGATTTCCACTTGTGTTTCTCCTATCAGCTGTAAACAGTTCTGAAATTAGACTAATTAAAAGTGAAAGATGAATAGAAATGAGATTAGCAAAAGAAAAATTATCCCTGCCCTTGATATCATTATGTTTTCCAAGTATGATTATGAATAATTAAAATGATAATTAAAAGAGAGAAAAACAGCACCATAAAATCACATTTTCATTGGATAGCACTGCTTGGACTGGCCAGATAAAGCCCTTGAAATAACCTCAATTAGCACTGGACAATTGCTGACTGGGACAGCAATTCTGGGGTTGAACATAGGCATTACTTCTCAGAGAAGGTCATAGCTGCAGAGAAGGTCATAGCTGCAGGGCCCAAAACTGGCAGCATTCAGCTGGGTCTCCCTTTGATGACTTCTCAAAGAACCTTGCACAGTGCCTGATACCAAAACTCATTCTTCCTGGCAATTTCTGAACAATTTCCAGAGTCGCCAAGTTGCCGACAGACATTGCACCCCTCTGGAGGGTACAGTGGCCACCAGCAGAGAATCCCTCCTCCTGGTGAGATTTTCCTCCCTTTGCCTGGTGTGTCCAACCCAAAGTCCTCAGGCCACGTGCAGCCGGGACAGCTATGAACGTGGCCCAACACAAAACTGTGAACTTATTTAAAACTTTAGGAGGAATTTTGGGCATTTTTGTTTTTATAACTTGACCATACTATCGCAGAGTGTGGATTTCCTAGATAATAATGTCATGTCACCCTGTCAAAAGTTTGGTTGTGCCTGTCAGTCTAGGCAGAAGTTGACTGTCCTTGGTTTAGCCAACATGTGCTCCTGTCTTCAAATGTGCAAAGGAAATAATAGATAATAAATGAGCCTTTTTTCTGGGAGATTGGAGTAAAACAATTTTTCAAAAACTGTTCTTGGCAAAACCAAGTGAGCTCTTTGAGGGCTCCTGAATTAAGAACTTTCCAGACCCCAGAAAACTAGTCTTTTCTGCCCCCCCCCCCGACACAGAGGACAGGAGGGGCCCAGGTCAGAAACCAGGTGGGTTCTGCCAACTGCCTCCCCCTGTGGGACCCCTGCCTTGGCCCTCCGCTCTCTGTTCAACCCATGCCTTTCCTCACAGGCGCTGACCTTCCCTCTGCTCCTGGGCGAGGAAGCTATGGGCCTCCCATGCGCAGAGCCTCCGAGGCTCGAATGAGTGCATCCACCCGGGATTCTGAGAGCTGGGACCATAGCCAAGGTGGAGGTGCTGGAGATGCCGGCCGGAGCCCCGCAGGTGAGGAACGTGAGCACATTCTGTCTTTATTAAACATCTCTGTGTACCCTGTTTTCTCCCAGACACCCATGGCCTCTTTTTGCACCAACATCATAAGTAAGAAACCCATGAATTTTTGCCTTGCTTGACGCCCCTAAATGAGGGGAAAGGCCACTCAGCTTTGAGTAAAGCGGCCACTAAGCTCTTCCCCTGTGGCCTCTACTGTCAGTGACAGCATGCAGGTCGTGTGGACAGGATGTCACTGACAGCTGCTTCCACCAGAGCCTGTCTCCTCTGGAACCTTCAGAAGCAGATTATATGACCATTATATGGTGGGAGTCTTGGCTCCCTGACTTTGAAGACAAGGCCTGTTAGACTGGGTGTATCTGTGTCCCATCAGCTGGTCTCCAAGCAGCAGGGCAGCGTCTCTGCATCATGGGGAGGGGCTGGGTCTGTCTGGTGGCTGAATGTTCAGGTGCCACATTGACCTCTGGTGTTCGCTCCTCTTCTCTTCTTTTGATTTTATGAGACCAGGTCTCACTATGAAGCCCGGGCTGGCCTTGAATTCCTGATTCTCCTGCTCAGCCTCCCAAGAGCTGGTATCTCATGAGCACACCCCTCTGCCTGGTTGGGCCTTCACACTAACCTGTGGTCTATGACTGTGCTATTCTCATTTATCTGACAGATGCAGGACATAACTGAAAAGGAGGCAAGATGAATTTAGCTCACAGTTTGCAGGGTTTCAGCCCATTCTGGTGGGGAGGGGTAGTGGAGCACTTCAAAAGGTGACGGACAGGATGTGACCTTTTCTTCCAGTGAGGCCCCACCTCCTAAAATTCCCACCATCTCCCAAAATAATGCTACCAACTGGAGACCAGGTTCTGAGCAGGAGAGCCTGTGGCAGCATCTCAGAGTGAAACAGGCTCAGCTCCTCCATTCCTGGCTCTCCTGGGAGCAGAGCTGGGCTCATACCATCTGCTCTTAAGGTGGACAGGGGAAAGATGCCTTGGTCTGACCACCCATGCACATTGATAGAGTGCCTCCTGTGTCTGAGACACTTGTCCCAGAGTACCTCAGTGCATCCTTGCCACAACCCAACACACAGACATGAGAGTTCTATTAGCCCCACTCTACAGATACAAAAACTGAGGTTAGAGAGGGGCAGCCTCCACTTGGCCTTGTTGACTCAGCTGACAGTGGCCCAAAAATGAGTACCAAACTTGTGTTTACCCAACACCAGAGTCTGAACCTCTTTTTTTTTTTCTGAGGTGAAGTTTTTAATTTTTTTAGTCGTGTTTATTTTGGGGATATCACATATGTATTTCTTATACAAAATTTACTATTTTAGTCATTGTTCACATATAATTCAGTGGCATAAAGCACACCCACATTGTTATACAACCATCACCATTGTCCTCTTCAGAGCTGTCCATCATCTCAAACTGAGACCTTTTATCCAGGAAACTGTAACTCTCCTTTGCCTTCTTCCCTGTCCCCCAGCATCTACTGCTCTCTCGGTCTCTGTGAACTTGACACATTTCAGTGGAATCACACAGTGTTTAGCTTTTTGCATCTAGCTTACTTTACTCAGCACAACAACTTCTGAGTTCAGTCATGTTGTAGTACGTGCCAGAATTTCGCTCCCTTTTTAAGGCTATGTAATGTTCCATCATGTGAACATACTACATTTTTATTTATCCATTTGGTCCAAGGGCACTTAGGTTTTTTTCTACCTCTGGCTGTTGTGAATTGTACTGCTATGGACATCATAAGCAAGTATCTGTTCGTCTTTGAGTAGATGCCTACAAGTGGGAATGCTACACTATTGGGCAATTGTGTATTTTACTTTTTAAAGGACCCACCATATTGTTTTGACTGTAGGCCACACTCCTACATGCCTGACAACAGTATACAAGGTCCACTTCTGTGCACCCTTGCCAACACTTGTTATTGTCTGGATCATTTAGGGGTTTTGTTCTTTTTTTATTTGCCTACTGGGTTTTTGTAGTATTTTTTTTGTTTCTTTGGAGGGCTTGGGGAGGTGGTCTATATTTTAAGACAAAGTCTACCTGTAGCCCCAGCTGGCCTAGAACTCACTATGTAGACCAAGCTAACCTCAGTTGCACAGAAATCCACCTTCTCTGCCTCCTGAGTGCTGGGATTAAAGGTGTGTGCCACCATGCCCAGCTACTAGTTGGTTTTGGAAAGATAGTTTCCATGGGTGACCAGGTTGGCCTGGAACTCATGGTGATCCTCCTGCCCTAGCCTCGTGAGTGTTATGATTTCAGGCATTAGCCTACACACCAGGCTACTGATTTTTCTTGTTTATGTGTTGGTTGGTTGGCTTGCGAGTACCACATACCCCAGTGGGTATAGCCTGGTATCACAGTGTGGTGATGTAGGTATGACTGGCATTTCCCGTATGGTCAGTGATACGGACCTTCTTTCCCTGTGCTAATCACTGTTTGAATATCTTCTTTCGAGGGATGTCTAGGTCAAGCTTTGGCCTGTTCTTCACGTTGGACTCTGTTGTTACTTCCAATTCTTTTTGTGGAGGGCCCCAGGGCCTTGTCAGACGCATCATTTATAAACAGCCTCCTGCTCTAGCTTGCTTGCTTTGTTTAGAGTGTCATTTAGTGTTCAGAAGTTTTACATTTTGATAAAGTCCATTTTCCTGTCTGCTTCTGTTCCCTGTGCTCTGAGCATCGTAGCTAAGAAGTCAGGGCATGAAGCTCACCTTCGTATTTTCTCTGAGATTTTGATTTTACTTCTTGTGCATGTGTGTGTGCGTGTGTGTGTGTGTGTGTGTGTGTGTGTGTGTGTGTGTGGTCCATTTTGGGTTGAGTTTTCTAGATCAAATCCTGAGGTTCTTATCTGTGTTGTTCTGCTTTGTGAGGGAAGAGACAGAGTGTCAGGATGTCCCTGCCCAGACTCGGACCTCTGTCCTCCAGAGTCAGTGTCAGGCTGGGTGTGGTAGCGCACACCTGGAACCCAGCACCTGGAAGATCAAGGCAGGAGGAACAGGAGTTAAAGATCATCCTCGGCGACATAACGAATTTGAAGACAGCCTGGGCTATATGACACTGTCTCAAAACACACACAGGAGCTGGAGATGGCTCAGTGACTAAAGAGCTTGCCTCACAAGGATGAGGACCTGATTTCAAATCTCCAGCACTCATGTAAAAGTCACGTATGATGGCACATGCCTGTAACCCCAATACAGGGGATCAGCCAGCCTAGCTGAAATGATGAGCTTCAGGCTCAGGGAGATATGTGATATGTGCACTGCCACACCCAGCCTGACACTGACTCTGGAGGACGGAGGTCCGAGTCTGGGCAGGGACATCCTGACACTCTGTCTCTTCCCTCACAAAGCAAAACAACACAGATGAGAACCTCAGGATTTGATCTAGAAAACTCAACCCTCAGGGACCCTGCTCAAAATATAATGAGAGAGCATGGAGGAAGCCACCAACATCAACAGACACACCACACACAAACCATATTCACATGTAACATATATACATACACACAAGGACACACACACACACATAGAAACTACAAATACATACAGACAAAGGTACACAGAGACATATCACAGACACCACACACAAACCATATTCACATGTAACATATATACATACACACAGGGACACACACACACACACATAGAAACTACAAATACATACAGACAAAGGTACACAGAGACATATCACAGACACCACACACAAACCATATTCACATGTAACATATATACATACACACAGGGATACACACACATAGAAACTACGAATACATACAGACAAAGATACACAGAGACATATCACAGACATACCACACACAAACCATATTCACATGTAACATATATACATACACACAGGGACACACACACACACACATAGAAACTACAAATACATACAGACAAAGGTACACAGAGACATATCACAGACACTACACACAAACCATATTCACATGTAACATATATACATACACACAGGGACACACACACACACACATAGAAACTACAAATACATACAGACAAAGGTACACAGAGACATATCACAGACACCACACACAAACCATATTCACATGTAACATATATACATACACACAGGGATACACACACATAGAAACTACGAATACATACAGACAAAGATACACAGAGACATATCACAGACATACCACACACAAACCATATTCACATGTAATATATATACATACACACAGGAACACACACACACACACACACATAGAAACTACAAATACATACAGACACAAAGATACACAGAGACATATCACAGACACCACACACAAATCATATTCACATGTAACATATATACATACACACAGGGACACATGCACATACACACATAGAAACTACAAATACATACAGACACAAAGATACACAGAGACATATCACAGACACACCACACACATATCATGGAACACACATAAATATATACACACGCACATACAGATATATACACATGCACACATGCATACTACATACACAATATGCACACACATGCACACCACATTTGTGTATGCACATATATATGCATGCACATAGATACATAAGCATCACGTACACACATATACACAAGCATATGTACCACATGCATACATATACACACATACACATGTGCATGCTACATGGACACATACGTATGCACTACATACACACATGCTAAACCCATATATTTGTTTGCATGCATGCACACATACATACTATATGCATATACACATACGTGTGTGCATATATGCATGTGCCCACACACATGCATGCTATATGCACACATACACACAATACTGACAATAGTCAATGTCAGTGTCCGTCAGCTAGGAAGCTTCACCACCCACCAGCTCTTTCCTCTGTGTTTTGGGCATTGGCCATAGCCCTGGGCAACACTTAGCGCCTTCTAGAACATATCACTTCCTGAGTCTGCCCGCCTGACCTCACAGCAGATCATATCTTCACTATTCATTTGTGGTGAGGTATCTATTGAGGCCTGGCTTCTCCCCTCTCTTCCCAGCCTGTACCAATTCCTGGATGAGCTGAGGCTGTTCATGGCCTGATGGCTTGAGGACTAGTTAGTACTGGTAATTCTTGTGTGGACAAATGACTGAACTCTAGGTGCATAATTTTATTTAATCCCATCAACTGCTCTGTCAGCAGGTATTTGGCACTCTACCACGGACCAGGGTCTCCAGCTCCTTTTTAAAAATTACTGTTTATTTTGAAACAGAACCTCTCTGAGCTACCCAGACTGCCCTTGAACTCACTTTGTAGCCCAGCCAGGCCTCAAATTTGCAATCCTCCTGCCTCAGCCTTCCCAGTAGCTGGCCTGAGAGGCCTATGACATCAGGCCCAGCTAACCTGTGCTTTTCAGTAACCACTCCGTGGCTGGGATTTGTCCCGGGGTCTGAGCACTGAAGACAGAGGAAGCAGAGGGACCAGAGGAGGCTGTAAACAGTGGTGGGACAGGCTTCGGTAGTGCCCCAGCCCTGTGTGTGCACGGGTGTAGACACGTGTGAATCTTGTCAGCTGTCTCCTCCCTCTCCCTGCAGGTTTGAGACGGGCCAACTCAGTCCAGGCCTCCCGCCCTGCTCCGGCCTCATTGCTGAGCTCAGCGCCTCTTCAGCCTGCCCATCCAGGTACTCCGACAGCCATGGCCCTTGAGTCCCTCAGGAGTGACCCGTCCTGTCACTCTGCAGAGCCACAGCGGGCAGAGCCCTGAGCTGTCCTAAGACCCTAGGGATGAAGGATGCCCTGTACTAGCATTGGAGTGCGGAAGAGGGGCAAGTCGAGCCCCTGTACTCAGTGGAGGGACACCCCGAGGGAGGAAGCACATCGCAGAGGAGGAAAGAGATGGGGAGACCTCTGCGTTCTGAGCAAAGCCCTTAGAGGGACAGGTTTTGCCATCTCAGAACCTGCCTGGGCCACTGGCTGCTTTGATCTAACCTGTGATGTGAGAGAAAAGGGGTGCCTCAAGTCATGCCCACACCAGGACCCCTCTCTCCCCCCCACAGGGCCCCCTGGAGGCGGCAGGGCAGCTCCTGGCCCAGGACACCTTCTGGAGCAGAGTGCAGGCAAGTGTGAGCTACCCTGGGATCCCCAAAAGTACTTCTACTCAGCCTGCACCCTGAGACCTGTCTGACAAGGTCTAACCCCCTCTTCCCAGACCTCTGAACTGTCAACACTAGGCAAATCAACTTGAGGAGGCTCAGGGCTCTTACTGCCTAGTGCCTGGTCTTTCACCCCCTGCTGTGTGACTTCAGGCAAGTGGCTGAACCTCCCTGGGCCTCAATTTCATCTGTAAAAGTAGGAGTCAGGCTAGGACTTCCATAGGCTTGTTGGGAGAGTTAAACAAATAGAAAACATTTTAAAATGTCATTTTAAGCTGGGCATAGTGGTGCGTGCTTTCACCCCAGCACTGGGGAGGCAGAGGCAGGGGGATCTCTGTGAGTTCAGGGCCAGCCTGGTCTACATAGTTAGTTCCAAATCACCTGGGGCTACAGGAAGACCCTGTCTCAAAAAGACCAAAAAACTTAATTAAAAAAAAGCCACCTTTTGTGGAGCCTGGAGTATGTTTGGCCCACAGTAAACAGCAGCAACAGCTACATGATCCATATGCATGACCTCCATCTTCAGCCATCATAGTCACGAATGAACCTCTGTTTTCAACAACTCAGGTACCATTTTGGTGTTGTACAAATATTAAGACATTGTTTAATAGCACCTAATACTTATTGCCATGAGAGTGCCATCAGATACCCTAAGTCCCATTCTACTAATACGGAGGCTAACATCAGAGACGTTAAGTAACTGGCCCTAAGTCACACAGTGGAGGTTGAGATGTGTGCTATCTGGCTGAGTTCATGCTGACCTGATCACACTCCTGCTCTACCTTGCCCTTATTCTGATGGTCTCCCTTGGCCTCACTGTCACATGCAGATTTCAAGACCTGGAGGTGAGGGCCCCCGATTCTAGGTGCAACCTGGGAACCTGCATTCTGGGAGCTTACTCAGGCTATGTTGCTACGGTATTGATGGTATTGATCCAGCTCCCTGTTCCCTGCTCACGTCCCTACAGAGATCGCTCCCAGTGATCCTGGATATCCAGGGGTTGTCCCAGCCCGGGAGGAAAAGACAGGACCTGTGGGTGGCTTCCCAGCAGCTGGAGCCAGAGAAGACCGTGGGCCCCACCAGCCCGGTCCTTATTCCCAGGTGACCCCTGCCCGCCAGCCACCACCTGCAGAAGAGGAGGAGGAAGAGGCCAACAGCTATGACTCTGATGAAGCAAGTAAGTGCCTCAGGCTAGCTATGTTGAGAGACATCACCTGGGAGCTAAGGCCAAGAAGGCAGGGCAAGGACTCCCGGGTCAGCTGACACACTCCAGCCTCCGACAGACTGATCCTCAGAAGGAATGAGACTCCAGAAACACCAACGTGCTCAAGAGTTTCAGCATTCCAAAGAACAAATAGCACAGATTTTATTTGTTATTTCATATTTATGTATGTATGTATGCATGTATGTATGTATTTACATATGTATGTATGCATTTGTGCTGGGATCAAACCCAGGACCTTACATATGCTAGGCAAGCACCCCGCCACTAAGCCACACCCATGTGCATGGTTCATCAAGGTCTCCATGTGCAGCTCAAGCTGGCCTTTTAACCAGGAGCCTTCTGCCTCTGCCTCCTGCCTGGTGAGCAGCACCCTGTGGCCAATATTAATGCTACATTTTTTCACTGGGGTAAAACCTACGTTTGAATTATTTTAAAACATGTAGGTTCATTCTGGCCAATTGTCTATCTAAACAATTATCAGGCAGCTCCCAATCCTGCGATCAGGTATGAGTCTCTGTGGTTTAATGTGTGTCTTCTACAAATATCACTGGGTGTTTCCTCCAACACCAGCCACTCAAATTTATTAAGGGCCTGTGGCCCAGGAACGGATAGACAGACAGACAGACAGACAGACACACACACACACACACACACACACACACATACACACATGCACACACGCTCACTTGCACCAAGTCCTCCTCCCCTGCTGCAGCTGAAACTATGGGAACAATGAGCTCTGGGAGCTGCAGACAGGGGGAGGGAGGGGGAGGGAAGGGAGGGGGGTGAAAGAAGAGGGAGGGAGGGGGAGAAGGTGTCTCCATCCTGCATGTCCAAGCAGTCCCTCTCATGCCTCTCTTCCCTCTGCCCCCGACATGACTCACAAAGAAGGCTCTGACAGCGGCTTGGCTGTGTGCTGGCCAGTCACCTGTCCTTGTAGTGCGGTAGGAGCCGAGCACCACCTCCTGCGCAGGCCAAGGGGCGGGTAAACTGAGGTACTAGGGGAAAGAGCCTGGTGAACTGGACTCCACCATAATCCTATCAAGCTGAGCAGTGTGGAGAATGCCTTCCAAGCAGTTCGGACGGCGGAGGCCGGGAGACTGATGCTGGTGGAGCTCCAGCCGGGCTTTCCCTTCCACCAGGGCCATCCACATGCCTCCATGTCTGTTCCCACCGAGTGGTGGCCAGCACTCTCCTCCCATTCCACAGATAGGCCACCAAACTCTTGAGACCCAGAAATGACCAGTAAGCACACAGGCTGCCTGCCCACTGCAGCACTATGGATGCCGAGAGCCCACAGCGGCTGTCGCCTTCATCCCCGGCACTGCCCAGGGTCAGAGTCTTCAGTCTCAGGGGAGAGAGGAGAGCCCACTGCTCAGCCACAGGCCCCTCCCCTAAGTGCTCCGCCCCATACATTCTTGTTCTGTGAGCCGGGGCTTCTAGTCACAGGCTACAGCAAGCCTGGTTTCTCTCAGCTCCTCACTCTGCCATCCATAAGGATTCACTGACATCATACCAGGTGCCTGAAACTGCTCTGGGCTGTAGGCCATGGACAAAATGTGATAGATCATGAGAAGATGCAAGCCATGTAGCATGGAGAGCGAGAGCATTCCAAGCAAGGGGACCAGCAAATGTTGAAATCTGTGCATTCCTCAGCACACACAGAGCACCTACTATGTGCCCTGCCTGGCACAAAGCCAGCCTTTGTCTTCAGGGGGCTCTAGATCAGACAGCGAGGAAGTCACTAACCAAACAAGTACACAAATGATTGAAGACCTGGGAGGGCCTGCCAGGATGGGTCAGACCAGGGCTCTGTCCTCCCTCCTGCACAGTCCCAGTGCCTAGACAACACTGTACCCGATAATAAGTGCTCAGGAAACATTTGCCAGTTGAGTAAAGATATGTTCTTTTGCCTCCCATCTCTCTCCCGTGCAGCCACTCTTGGTGCCCTGGAATTCAGCCTTCTCTATGACAAGGACAACAGCAACCTGCAGTGTACCATCATCAAGGCAAAGGTGTGTGGCCAGCGGAGGACACCTGACTGACCAGCTGGAGACTCCCAAGCAGCCAGCTAGAGACCCCTGAGATCTCCTGTCTTTTCTAGGAGATCCGGGTGGGGATATGTCTCGGGCCTGTCTCCCACTGTCCTTGACCTGAGACAGTGGGAGAGCTGTGACAGGGCAGTCCTCAGCCACGTGGGATTTTCTTAGGAGGGTTTCCTCTGGGATAGGTCCATGGCTGCATCCTGTGAGTGGAGGGAGCTGGGCTTTGAGGGCAGTGCCAGGGGTCACCCAAGCCACACACAGTGTGTCACAGGGGACCATGCCGGGATCTCTGAGAGGTAGCAGCAGCCTGGCCCTGTGGCTCCAGACTGGGGTAGCAATGAATTGGAGACTACGGGGTGGCTGCCAGTTTGTGCCAAAGTGCTCCCTCTCCATGCCTGCCAGGTGTCAGTAATGGCGATAAGACCCTCCCCCACCTACCCATTCTTCAAACGTCCCAGTTTGGAGGATGAATGAGATACCATATGCTTCACATGACTCCATCAACCCACCTTCCTGCCCAATCTGATTTTTTGGCATACATTCATTAAACACTTACTGTGTACCAAGCACTATGGTGAGTGAGTGCTTAGTTGGATGTTAATCTCTTCTTCTCTATTGCCTCAACCTCCCAGACAGGACCTTTATTAGCCCCATTGGTCAGATGGGGAAACTGAGGCCAGAAAGCTAAAAGCCCAAAGTCACATCCTGGTGAGGAATTTGCAGGTGAAGCATTCATTTCTTCCTGAACCCACAGAGCTGTGGACACTGTCAGCTCCTCTAATGGGTTCCTCTAATGAAGTCCGGGGAGCTCATTAAACACACATGCAGCATTTGTGCCCAGCAGTAGGGCTCCTGCCTCAGCCTGGCACTAAGGGTGGGGTGGGGTGTCTGCAGCCCAGGAATCCGGGCTTACTTGGGTTAACAAGGCCAACGTAATTCCTAACAGAATTCACGAGAGGAAAAAGACAAGAAAATAGCTCCCAGCCCTCAGGGAGAGAGGGCAGAGACTGTAAGCCTCATCCTCCTGGCAGGGAAGCTGAGGTCTCAGAGTGAATGCAGAGGTCAGGCCCAGAATTCAGGAGTCACTTTGTCCCTGGCTCCTGTCTACACTTACTACTTCAGATGTCTTCCCCTGTCCCAGAAAAACAGACTTACTACATGCTAGGGGGAGCCACACTGAAGTTTCCCACATCCCCATTTGACAGGCCAAGAAACAGGCTCAGGGAGGTTAGGGAAGCTGCCTAAAGTCACACAGATAGGGAGCAGCATGTCTTCAACCCTGTGCCTGATTCCAGTATGCTTTCCAAGATGCCCTCACCTGCCACGGCTGAGCACACGGCTCCTCTGAGGGCTCATGATGCCACCTCGTTCTCCTGCAGGGACTGAAGCCCATGGATTCCAACGGCTTGGCGGACCCCTACGTGAAGTTGCACCTGCTGCCGGGAGCCAGCAAGGTACCACCCCAAGGCTGCCAACCAGCACGGGGTCTGCACGGGGTCTGCACCACGGGGTCTACACAGGCCTCCGAGCTCGGAGCCTGCTATATCCCATCTGCCCAAGTCTCCATGCCGTCTCACGAGCCGCAGAGCCCTCGAAGTGGAAAGGAGGCAGCAGACTCCCCAGCACTAAAACCTGGAGGCTGGCAGAGCCACAAGCCTGGAGGGAGGCCCTTCGCCGTGGCTCAAACACCTTCAGGGGTTCCCAGTGCTCTGCAGGGCCCACCCCCTGCTGTCCTGGTCAGAGCCACACAGCCTCCTTCCTCCAAGTCCTCAGACACTGTCCTACTGTAGGGACAGAGCCCGGCCCTCCCTCCCCAACTCCCCCTCTCTCTCCCTCCCTCTTCCCTCTGGGCCTTTGTTGGTTAGGGATGAATTCTCTTCAGTGGACCCACCCGGGACATGGCTGGAAGTGGGTACTGCCTCACTGACCTTCCAGTCTGGCCTGCTGGGTTCACTTGAGGTAGATGTTCTAGGGTCAAGCAACCCACTGCATGCTCCTGGACAAGGCCTGAGGGGTCAAATGCCTAATAAGCTAAGGCCTCACACACATATATACAGGTCTGTACACACTTATGCACATACACATGCATTTATAAGACACACAAATGTTCACACATCCACATATATCCAAACACATATGTATACATGCATATACACATGTATGTATACACATGCATACAATATATAAGTGCGCACAGATACATCTATACACGTGCATGTATGTACATACACAGTGTACATGTGCACATGTGTGCAATTTTATGTACCTCCATAAATGTAGACACAAGTATAAGCACATGCATACACATATGCATGTTTTCACATGTACATGTAGGTGCAAAATACACACAGGTATACATAACCACATATATAAAATATTCACGTGTATGCATACACACCCACACATGCATGCATATACACATGCACACCTGTACACATGCTTGTGCATGGACACACATGTGTACACATGCATCTATACATACACATGGACACACATGTGTACATGCCACATGCACTCACATGCACACACACAAACTGCACACATTCATGTGCACACATATTCATGTGCACACATGCGTACACATACATGCACACACTCTTTACCTCATTACTTTCTTGGAATCAAGTGCAGCCTTTCCCTTGACCATGACCATTTGTAAAGCATGTGGCCTCTCAGTCACTCTTTCTTCAACCCCCTGGTGACATTTGCTGTCCATCAAAATATAGTTTAGAGGGCTGAGATAGCTCAGTGGTTAAGAGCACTGGCTCTTCTTAGCTGAGGATGAACTTGAGCTCTGACCTTCCCACCTCTACCTCCCAAGTGTCAGGAAGGTGTGTGCCAGCACACCAGGCTGTGGAGCAATTTCTGAAAAAGGCAAGGCAGTAACTGTCATAGGACCATATGAAAGAGACATTCCATGCCTCCGTAAATTACCCAAGAGAAAAGAAGGGAGGGAGGGAAGGAGGGACAAACGGAGGGAAGGAGGAAGGGAAGGAGGGAGGAAGGGACAGAAGGAGGGAGGGATGGAGGGAGGGAGCTGTCCACTCTAAGGACTGCAGGCAGGGAGGACACTGTTGAGGACACAGAGGCCATCCTAGTGTCCTCTGTCCCAGAATGAGTGACCACCATTTCCACTATGAGTGGTGTCTCCAGGGAAACACCTGAGCTTCTCACTTAAGGGACAGTGTAAGGTGGAGCTCCAGGGTGGCTCTGCTGAAGGGTGTCTGTCTGTCTGTTTTTCCATCTGTCTCTCTGGGCTCTAGTCCAACAAGCTGCGTACGAAGACTCTGCGCAACACCCGGAACCCGGTGTGGAATGAGACCTTGGTGTATCACGGCATCACAGAGGAGGACATGCAGAGGAAGACGCTCAGGTACCCATGGGCGGCCCGGGAGGGCGGGACAAGCTGTGCGGTAGAGACAGTCTTTAAAACATCAGTGTGACTTTATTTTCCTTCTTACCTTTCACAAAACCAGTATCTGTTTCTAAAAGAAACTTTTGTTAATGCAATGATCAATCCCAGGGCCCCACAGACCCTAATCCCCAGGTGCCCATGTCTCTTATACATGACATGGTGTACATGTTCTGTGTGCCTGACACCCTGTAGATATCTGCCATGTGCTCAACTGTCCTCCTGTGCATCCAGGCAGCAGTGACGTGGACAGCCACCGGCCCGTGCTCAGCACAGGCGCAGTGTTTCCTCTCTAATATTTTCCACCCATGGCTGAATGCTTGGACACAGAATTCATGGCTGCAGAGGCTGATACGTATATAGATAAGTGTCACAGATGTAACATGACACAAAAAGCCATCAAGAAAACTGGACACATTCAGGTGTGGTACCGCACACCTGTCATCATAGCACTTGGGAGACTGAGGCAGGAGGATCAGGAGTTCTAGGACATCCTGAGCTACATAGTAAGTTTGAGTCTAGCCTGGACTACATAAGCAAGACCTTGTCTCAAGAAAAATAAGGTAGCATGCCCTGTTTGATCTCATTTATATGATGGTCAAGTACAGGACAAATGACCCCATGCAGGCAGAGGTCCAAGAGTGTTTCTCTCAGGGCAGGGGACAGACTAGAGAAGGACTCTGAGAGCTTTGGAGCACTAGAATGTTCTAGATCTTTATCTGAGCAGTACTGATATGTACATACACAGATTCCTTGGGTCTGGATCCCAGCCACACCACTAGCCCCTTACCAGCCTCTCCAACAACTCGGGTGTGTAGAGGGAGCTCAGTGCTCACTGCCCATTGTTCTTTCTCGCCCCACCATGTGGCACACAGGATCTCCGTGTGTGACGAGGACAAGTTTGGCCACAACGAGTTCATTGGTGAGACCAGATTCTCACTCAAGAAACTGAAAGCCAGCCAGAGGAAGAACTTCAACATATGCCTGGAGCGTGTGATCCCGGTGAGCAAGGCTGCTTGTGTGGCGACTCAGAGTGCCAGGCAGATGTGGGCAACTCCGGGTGGGGTGCAAGTGGCCAGGGTCACCCCAAGAGGTAGAAGTTGTAATCTCTAGGCATGAGGAGAGCCCAGCTCTCCTAGGCAGTGGGCCAGTGCCCCGCAGGGAAGCCTCAGGAACGGGTGGTATCTCTACGGCCTCTTGGTGCCAGATGACTGGAGAAGGATGCAGGACTGGGCACCAGGCCATGCTGCACAGGAAAGAGTCGTGACAGGAGCCGGGAGGGTGGTCACACAGCACAGGCTCATGAAAGCCAGACCTGGGTGCCATGCGTCTCCGGGGCCCTTGCCTGGCAGCAGCTGGTTATGCAGGCTCCCCACTCCCGTCCCTCCAGCTGGTTGGGACATGTCCGGCCTCCCATCTGCACATGAGCACCTCTGCCTGTCTCAGTAGGCTGAGGCAGCTGTCCAAGACACTGAGGTGGTCAGACAGGCAGGGGGGCTGTGGGGAACCCCAGTATAGCTGACCGGCCTCCTCTCAGCCGCTCCCACATTGTGCCCCATTAAAGACAAGGGCCTCATCAATGCTGCTCCCTTCTCCCAGCTGTTCTCAGCTCTAAAGTGAGGAGGCTGGGTTAGCCAATGACTTATACTTCCTGTTTCCCAGAGTCAAGTGAGGAGAAGCTCCTGGTAGGCCAGACCCCTGAGGTTGTGCGTTAGGTCTGGGCTCTCTGACACATGGACAACCATTTGTCCACTCTGACCCTTGGTTGTCTGTAAATTGGGGATTGTGATAGAACTCACATGAGTAGTTACCACCCCTGTCTCCCTGGTTAGTGTTGTATAAACACTGGTGAGAGGGAGTGTGGGAGGCTGCAGGGCTTGGAGAGCCCATCCTCAGGGCTCTGGGTGCTAATGTTGGTCCCTGCTTGGGTGAGGGGATGAGGCTCCAGTGTTACCTTCCCTCTCTGTCTCCTCCCCTAGATGAAGCGCGCAGGGACCACTGGGTCGGCACGTGGCATGGCGCTGTACGAGGAGGAGGTGAGCAGGTGGTGAGAAGAAACTGGGACCCCAGGGGGTGATGTCTTCTCCACCTTTTCCGGGGCTGTACGGATCACCGGGGATCTGCCCTTCGTCCCCGGAGAGAGCATAGGTGGGGACTCTGAAGAGACTGTTCCCCACACGGCCTTCTTCACCCCCTGCAGCAGGTGGAGCGGATTGGTGACATAGAGGAACGTGGCAAGATCCTGGTGTCCCTAATGTACAGCACGCAGCAGGGTGGCCTCATCGTGGGCATCATCCGCTGCGTGCACCTGGCCGCCATGGACGCAAACGGATACTCAGACCCATTCGTCAAACTGTGAGTTGGTGCCTTGGGGACAAAGAGGGGCCCCAGAGGGGCCAGACCCCAGGAGAGGGAAGACCTAGGCCCTCACCACTGACACCTAGAGAGAGAGGGGCCCACTCAAGGCCACGCAGCAAAATCAGAATGGACTGAGGGTGAGGCTGCCGTCTCAGGAAGCCAGCCAGTGTGACCTACCACACCGGAAGCCTTGTGACTGTCCTGGAGGGAAGTGCTTGGCATGGTCACCTCATTTATGCTCCCCAGGAGTCAGCCACACACCCCAATGTCTTAGGGCCCCACTGAAAAAGAAACAGTCTGGCTTCATCCAAATTCATTCTAGAAACATTTAAAGAAAAGATCTCAACTTCTAGATTATTCCAGTGATCTTTTCAAAGTTGCTCAGTCGACAGCCGCCTGAGTCAGAACCTGGACCACATCCTGAGAACTACTAGTCCATTGTGCCTACTCACCTAGAAGACATTGTGTGTGAACTCTTTTAAAAAATATTTTATTTATTTATATTTATGTGCGTGTGTGTATTGTGTGTATATGTGAGTGCACCCATGTAGTGCAATGCCATCGGAGGTCAGAAGATGGCATCAGATCCCCTAGAACTGGAGTTGCAGTTCTTAGCCACCATGTAGGTGCTGGGAATCCTCTGCAAGAGCAGTCAGTGCTCTTAACTGCTGAGCCCTTCCACTAGCCAAGAGTATGAACTCTTAGCAGAACATTACATGGATGTCCTGACTATTAGTATTTGTCAAACTCTGTCCCCAGAGACACTTGTTTTCACCCAGAAAATATTGATTGAGCACCTACTGTATGCCAGGTGTTTACTCTGGGAAAAAGCCGTCAGGATGGAGGAAGTGGTGTGTGCAAAGGCCCTGGGGTGGGAAGGGTAATGAATAAGGAGTGATAAAGAGCATGATGGGAAAGTAGACTGGGTCAGAGCTGGAATCCAACCACCTGGAGCTCCCAGGCCAGGTGAGGACTTTACAATCTCCCCCTCTCCCTGAACTCATGGGAGGCCAGCAAATAGCTTTGGGTAATAGACTGACATAATCGGTTGCTGGGGTACAGCCCACATCAGTGAGGGCATTACCAGTGTTGGGTCACTTTCTGATTTATGCATGTCTCCTGTCTCCCCTCAGCTGGCTGAAACCAGACATGGGAAAGAAAGCCAAGCACAAGACTCAGATTAAAAAGAAAACCTTGAATCCTGAGTTTAATGAGGTAAGGGTCCCCAATCTTTGTCATGCTTTGAGATATTTCCTATATAAAAGAGAGAGATGAATGCCTGTCAGAATACTGCTAATGAGTTCAAAAGAGCGTTTGGTCATAGATTGACATGAATTATATGAAAAGAAAGGGGGTGAGTTCCCTGTCATGGGAGGGAATCAAACCAAAGACAAAAGCCCATAGATTAGGAAGCCCAGAAAGAGGAAGCTGTTTGAAGAAAGATTGGTTACATCCTCTCCAGTGTCTATTAATATATCCCCGGGCTGAAGTGTAAGGACATGAATAAGGCCATCCAGGTCCTCATCCACCGCCCCCCACTCTCCCATCCAGTCCCTGAACACTGAGTACCTGTTGAATATGCTCCCAGTCCTGTGTTCTCAAGGCCCCCACCCTGGCATGTCACACCCGGACTACTGCAGTAGACTCCCGGCTCCTCTCTCTGGGCCCCACACTGAATAAGTATAACACTTGTAAATCACGAATCTGAATGTGTGTGTTAGTTCCTTTTCTGTGGCTGTGATAAAACACCATGACCAAGGCCACTTACACAAGGAGAGTTTATTGGGCTTGTAGTTCCAGAGGGATGAGAGGCCATCATGGTGGGGAGGCCTGGCAGGAGGCAGCCAGAGCAGGAAGCCGAGCACTCACATCTTCAAGCAGGCCCAGGAAGGAGCTCCATCATGGTTCCGTGATCCTCCCCAAACAATGCTACCAACCAACCAAGAGTTCAAACACTTGACGCCTATGGCGAACGTTCTCATTCAGTCCACCACATTCCACTCCCTGCTCCCCACAGGCGCACGACTATAGAAAATGCCAGATGCATTTAGTTCACTCTCAGATCCCCGTAGTCTTTACCAGTCTCCGTACTATTCAAAAGTCCAAAGTCTCTTCCGAGATTCAAAGCAATCTCTTAAGTGTAAGCCCCTGCAAAACCAAGCCGCATTCCCTACTTCCGACACACATTGGCCCAGCATGAACATTCCCATTCCAAAGGGAGGAACGGAGGCATAGTGGGGACATAGTGGGGACACACCGGACCAAAGAAGACCAAACCCAGCAGGGCCGACACCACATCCTGTAGCCCCAAGCCCGGTGTCTGGGGCTTTATTTCCAGGCGTTCGCTGGCTCAGCCTCTCCTGCTTTGCGGCCTGCAGCAATGTGTCAGCTCCTTTAATAACCGAAGTCAACTCTGGCTCTAGCTCCTCACCTGGCAATCCAGCCTTCCAAACTCACCTGCACCCTTGTCCATCTCAAACAATAAAGCAACAGACGGGCCCTGATCAAGGTCCCCTCTGCCCCAGGCTTCATCTTCTGCTTCTCCCTTCTGAAACACAGATCCTACCCATTCCTGAGATTTACAGACCTGTGAACAGCTTTCTCACAGCATAACTTGGGGGCGGGGGCAGGTAGTGAGATGGCTCAGTGGGTAAAGGAGCTTGTGGCCAAGCCTGATGGCCAGAGTTAGATCTCCAGGACCCACATAATGGAAGAAGAGAACTGACCCATGAAAGGTGTCCTCTGACATCCATATGCAACACGCATACACACACATACAAATAAATAGTGTGATTTGAAGAAATTGTGATGTAAAAACAATTTCATTTGTTTTGTGAAACAGGGTCTCACTTGGTAGCCCTGGCTGTCCTGGAACTCCCTGTGTAGTCCAGACTGGCCTTGAACTTGCCGAGCTCCTCCTACATCAGTCTTCCTAGAGAATAAGCATGTACCACTACTCCAACTAAAACAAATGTTTTTGAAAAATACTTGCACATGTGCTAAGTTGGTTTTCAATGAAAGTTACAAAAGAAAAGTGCAAACTGTGTACTATGATTGTTTCATTTCTTAAATCACACATTAGTGAAACCACACATAGGCATAGACTGGCAGTAATTATTCTTGATGGTAGTTTCTACTTCCTTATCGATTTGTTCCAGCAATGAACATGAATAAACTTTACAATTAGGCAAAAACTTGAAAAAAAATCAGAGCCAGGCATGGCAGAGCACACCATTAATCCCATTACTTGGGAGGGAAAGGCAGGCAAGCCTGGTCTACATAGCAAGTTCCAGGTCAGCTGGGACTACAGGGAGATCCTGTCTCAAGACCAAAAATAAATCAGATAAGTACAGTGTGATTGCCCACCCCTGCAATCCCAGCACTCAGGAGTCCTAAGGCAGGAGGCTCACCCATGAGTTTGAGGTTAGTCTAGGCTACAAAGTGAGACCCTGTCTCTTTAAACACACACACACACACACACACACACACACACACACACACACACCTCAGATTGTCTAGAGTGCATTAAATTCCTAAATAGAAGCTAACAGGAGAGACCAAGGAAGAGTTCTTTGCCCACAGATGCCCAGCTCTAGGACCTCTCAGCTTAGTTCGTTAGCTGCAGGTGATTCAGGCTCAGGGGCCCTTCAACTCCTCCTCTGCTAACATGCAGGAGTTTTTCTACAATATCAAACATGGTGACCTGGCGAAAAAGTCCCTGGACATCTCAGTGTGGGACTATGACATCGGCAAGTCCAATGATTACATCGGTAAGTGCCTGACTCTGGGAGAGGATGCCTTACCCAGGGCTGGGGAAAGCAAATTCACACCTTGGCTCCAGCAGCCACATGGGCTTAGCGTTAACTTGGGGCTCAGGATTCTGATTTTGATCCCACCTGGAAGTGCCTTTATGTGAAAGGGGGCACACGGCTGAGCAGCCACCCAGGGCAGAATAATCAAGATCCATGAGAGCAGAGGGTGTGCCCTAAGGAGTTCCCCTTAATCTGTTTGTAAATCTGGGATGAAGGGTCTATGTTTCCCAGCCCCCTCCAGGTACCAAGGGCCGAAAGTCATAGAAATGGTGCAAGGAAAGACTCCAGGCAAGAGGCAATAACAAAGCTGATGCTTTGGGAATTGATCATGAATGCGCAGCATTTGGAAACAGAGTAAGACAGTGAGGGAGCTGGAGAGACGACTCAACAGTTCAGAACACTGGCTGCGACTCCAGAACCATCCATGACTCCGCTTCCAGGGGATATGACACCCTCTTCTGGCCTTCATGGGCATTGCACAGACAGGTGCACTTACATACATGCAGGGGATACGCTCATTCACATTAAAATAAATGAATGTTTAAGAATCAACAATGAAGCCATCTATGACTTGGGGCCAGAGTAGGGAGCAGATTGGTGAGACACAGAGAGTGTGTGGTAGAAACGACACTAACAGTGTTACAAGTCCTCTTGAAGGCTGGGTCCCAGGGTGCTGGGCGAGGCTGGGGGTCTCACTGCTCGGTGGCAGTCTAGAATGAGTGTCCATCCGTCCTCTGTGCTGACCTCCTGCCTCTTCCTGTCTGCTTTGCTCATCCCCCAGGGGGCTGCCAGCTGGGGATCTCAGCCAAGGGGGAGCGCTTGAAACATTGGTACGAGTGTCTGACAAACAAGGACAAGAGGATTGAGCGCTGGCACCAGCTTCAAAATGAGAACCACGTGTCAAGCGACTAGGACCTGAGGCCCCTGCGTCCCCTGCTCCGCCCCACCATATGCAGCTCACCCCAGCCCCTGCCCGGTTGCAGCTGGGCCTGGTCTCCGTCCTCTGAGCCTCCCTACTGACCCGGCCTTTAAGGCTCCCTCACCTCTGACTCTGCTGCCAAAGATGCCCTCTGCTCTCCAGTGCTGGGCCAGGGGCTCTGGAGCAAGCTTTCTCTGGTCCCTAAGGTGGGGTAGGGGTGGGGAGCCCTTTACAAAGAGACTGCTCATTTAATACCCCCCCCATTTGGGTAAATTGAGAAGATTCTTCACCATTTGACCCTGGTTTTAGATGCTCCTGACCTTGAACACATATACACACGCATGCACACACACACATACACACACACACGTACACGGTCACTTCCTGAGTTGTGCCTGCCTTAGGGGCAAGCATTGGGGCAGAAATGGCATCAAGGTTGTCACTGACCCTCTAAAACACCCCAAACGAACAAGCAGACCCACTCCCCACTCAGCAAGAAGCAGACAAGAAGAACACACAGAGGGTCTGCCCCCTCTTCCAGGAAGCTTTCCACCTACTTCCTAGAGAAAGCTAATACTCTCTGGCACCTGCCTCTCCATCTGTGCCTCCTCCCAGCCCTCCTCCTCCTCAGCACCCCACTCAGCCTCTTGCTTCTCATTCTACTCCTGCCGTTCTTCTCTTCCCTCCATTTCCCCCAAGGGGACACACAGCAAACACAAAGTTGTATATCTCACAGAGTCTCACCTCCCTGTCCCCTACCAGCCTGGCCAGCAACCTCACAAGCTGGAGAAACCTGGTCCCTTCTGGGCCCCTTGCCTCTGAAGTCACCATGCCTTCTGTTTGGCTATCCTCAGGCCTAGGACCAACTTGGGTACAGCCTGGGTGCATGGCAGCCTGCCTCCAGCCCTGTAGACATCCCTGTGGCCCAGGAGCTTTCTCAGGGCCCTGCCTCCCAAGTAGGCAGAGGCGGCACTGGGTAGACCATAGCTCTAGGTCCGAAGGGACCTCCTGCCAAGCCCCACTCCTGTCTTCTCTGCTCTTAGGGACGGAGTCTTCTCCGTCTCTCTGTAACCAGCTCTTTGTCTCTTCCCCATTTCCGGAGGCAGTCACATAACATCATAGATAGAAAGCTTTCATCCAATGCAGAATCTTGTGTAGAAGGCTCTTGGTCCATCACAACTCAAGAGGAACATATGTTTGAGGCTGGAGTTGGGCCATCTTCAGTGCACAGAGAAAAGCTTGGTTTTTCCAGTTTCATAGTCTTTCCCCATCAATGTCCTAAGCTCTCCCAGGCCCCGTAGAAGCAGTCAGACGAAGACTAAAGCTCTCATCTCCAAACACACCTCTGCCTGTCCCTTCCAATGCCTCCCGCCCTCAGCAACTGCGTTGCCCTTGAGGGACTCCTGTCTTGCTCCGGAATAATTATTTTCCAGTCTCCGGCCCTTTGCCTGCCCCAGGCGGCTGACAGTCTCCTGCCACCATCTTCCCTCTTGCCTTTCACTTTCCCCGTTAGTCCCCCGTAGCCCCACACCCCCACCCGCTTCCGTTACGGTCACCCTTAGGAGAACGCATGCTGGCTGTATCGCCCAAGCCTGCCGCTGGCGTTGGCTCTGGAACTGGCATGCGGCCTGCTCGTAGCACCCCAGTCCCTGATACCTACAACCACCCCTCTACTGAGAACTTGTGCCCCCAGATGCATGCACAACACCACCACCTTTCTTTGACTGATGTAGCAAAAAATAAAGTATAGCTATCCAAGAAAACTGCTGGCCTGCTTCTCTTCCTTACCAGTTTCTGGAAGTTTCTTCTGCCTCCCCACCAGGGCATGTACAGATTTGGGGGTTACATAAGCAATTTCTTAGGGTACATGGCTGGGGTGATGCTAGGCCTCGTGGAGGCTGCTCTCTGGCAGATTTCATCCTGATCATGGACAGGTGGACTCAGGAAAACCCCGAGACCCCATCTTCACTGAGCCCGTGCTGTGGGTCCCCCTCAACAGGGAGCACACCACTCCCCCACACACCCTTCCTCCCCTACTTGGAAAAGGCCAACCAAGTATTGTCAGTGTTAAAAGAGATCCTGGGGCGGGATGGGAGGAGTGGCTCAGTTAACGAAGAGCCTGCTGGACAAGCTTGAGGACTTGGATTCAAATCCCCAGAATCCATATCAAAAAGCTTGGTGTGGGCTGGCAAAAACGGCTCAGCAGGTAAAGGTTTCAATCCCCAGAACACAAGTAAATGTGGAAGGAGAGAACACACTCCATAAAGTTGTCCTCTGACCTTCACACTCACGCCACAGCACGAATGCCCGCCCCCATCGTGCACACACAGTAATAATTTTTTAAATCTGAATGTGGTGGCGTGGGACTGTAATCCCAACACTGGAGAGGCAGAGAAAGAGGTTCTTGGGGCTCACTGCCAGCCAGTCAGTCACTTCAGTGAACTCCGGGTTTGCTGAGAGACATTATCACAAAAAAAAAAAAAAAAAAAAAAGTGGAGAGGCCAGGTACCGAGGTACACAACACCTTTAATCCCAGCACTCAGGAGGCAGGCGGATCTCTGTGAGATCAAGACCAGCCTGGTCTACATAGTGAGTTCCTGGTCAGTTGGGGCTACAGGGAGACCCTGTCTCAAAAAACAAAGCAGTGAAGTGGAGAACAGTAGAGGAAGACACACTTGTTCCTCTCTCCTCTACATGTACACATGTGCACATACATGCACATGCATGTATCAGAAACACACAAATGCAAACACAGATCCTAGAACATAGTAGGGGCTGCTCCAATTCCCCCATTTATCACAGAGAGGAGGAAACCAAGATCCAGAGAAGGTATGACAGGAAGGACCTAGACCACCAGCATCCGTCCCAGTGCTTAACATACTGACAGGCCATCCCATGCCTCCACTATGTTCTGGAACCTTCCAGCTCAGAGGAGCCTTCACTGATAGACACATGTTTGAGATTTTCAAAGCTCCTAGGAGACAGAAGTGGAGATGACCAACTTTCCAGAATTCTCTCTTTCGTTTTTGTTTGACTATTTGTTTTTGAGACAGGGTCTCATGTAGCCCAGGCTGTCTTGAACTCCATATGCAGCCTAGGCTAGTTTTGAACTTCTAGTCCTCCTGCCTCCACCTCTGGAACGCCAGGATTGCAGGCTTGCACCACCACATGGCCTCTCAGGAGGATGCCTGCTCCCAAAATACACAAGCAGTTTGTCAGGAAGCCCCACAGTCTCTGGCCAGAGCGGCTCAGCTCCTCACAGACAAGTCCTTAGAATCACCTGAGAGGTTTGTTTTCAAACCTCCCTACTCTCCCTATGTCCCAGAGATTCTGCTGCGCCCGGGGACAAGGCATAGATTTGAAAATATGGCTGTTAGGGATTCCCACCACGGTAACTGAGAACAGCTGCCTCCAAGCCAGTCCAGGTTTCCTGCAGTTCAGCTGGCTGCCACCAGGTGGCGAGAGATGCAGATGGGAGACAAACTGCCGCTACAGGAAGCTCCTATCCCTGTGCTCATGGCAGATACCACCAATCAACACAGCATCTCTCCTGCAGCACCTGCGAACAACCTGTGAATTCCCCTGGCTTCCAGGCAGCCGTGGAAGGCACATGAAAATAAATCTATGACTGATCCCTGTCCCCAATATGGAACATACCTGACAGGTTGCATGTATGAGATGAAAGTTTTCATAAATATTGGGGTTCCTGAGTGGGCTAATTGTGCTTTTTCCCCCAACTAGGATGGAACACTGCATGCAGCAATGCTCTGTGTAGGAAACACTGGCCCCCAAGCACACTAGCTTTGAGTGCAGTATTCAAATCTTGCCTGTCTCCTGGGCTAGACCGTTCCACCACCCAGACATTAATACATACTTTGGAGCATTCCTGTGGGGTTGCAATTGGGTCACCCGTGAAGGTAGCCTGATATAGGGCAGGGGCTTGACCAATGCCATTCCATGTGCCTGGCTCTCTTCTTGGGCTCTGGCACATAGCACAGGTCCAGGAGGCTGGAACAGAAAGAGGGAGAGGCTGGCTCGAGTCAGAAGAGGAAGGTGCAGAGAATCCACCTGCTGCCCATGGCAGCTCAACCTGCAGCTGACTCTGAGTGGGAGTTGATGGCAATGCTAACAACATCTCAACCCTGGTCAGGGCTGATAGAGCCCAGCAGGAACAGGGGTAAGTCATGGGGCTAGTGGCTCCTGTGGAAAGTAGTGTGTGCCTGGTGGTGGCCAGACACACGGCTGAGGCTAAAGATGAAGAGTCTTGAAACCATATAAGACTGTCACACCCCAGCTCAATCAGGCTTGCCAGGGTCATTTGCCTAATTAGGGAAAGTGTCACCTCAGAGTGCCAAAGCTCACAGGAGTGCATAGAGAGATGTAAATGAGCACTCAGGAGGCCTGAGCAGAATTGCTGTTAGTTCAAGGCTAGCCAGAGCTACAGAGTGAGACCCTGTCTCAAAAATAAACGGGGCTGGAGAGATGGCTCATTGGTTGAGAGCAGTGGCTGCTCCTGGTTCAGTTCCCAGCACCCACATGGCGGCAAACAACTATTCCTAACTCCAGTTCCAGGGGACCTGACGTCCTCTTTTGACCTCTAGGGACATTGCACTACATGGGTGCACTTACATACATGCAAGCAAAACATTCATATGCATAAAATTAAAGTAAATTATATAAAAAATTTACAATGGCTCTTATGTTTAAAAACAACAAACCCAAAAGGATTGGTGAGATGTCTCAGCAGTAAAGTTGCTTTTAGCCAAGCTTGATAATTTTAGTTAGAACCCTGGGATCCACGAGGTGGAAGGAAAGAGCTGACTCCTACAAGTTGCTCTCTGACCTTCGCATGTGTTCACAAACTGTCGACACAAAAGCACAACTCTCAAAAAGGATAAGAGACTGTTTGTTTCTGGAGCCAGACATGAATGACCATGGCCCTGGAACACAGATTCAGGTTTTCCCAAATTTCACACTCCCATGTGGTAACAGTTTCATGACGTTTTTATAGTAACAGATCAAAGAGAAGTCATAAATCAGGATGCTTTTCAAACACATTGGTGGAAACATTAAGTGGGTGGAGAGAGCAAAAGAGAAATAAATCTCAGTTCAAGGCCTCAGATGCTCTGATGACACTCGGCCTTTTGGTTGTCTGGTAGTCTGCTAAGTTAACACATTCCAAAAGGTTTCTTTTTATCTGCTATATCAGATATGTTAAGTCAGAAACAGAAGTGGGCAATGAGTGGTATTTAGGGTGTTAAAGATGGCCCGAGGTAAATGGTAATTAGGCTCTGGACCTGCAGCATCCAAATGCTCCACAATCACCGAAGTTCTAATCAGTTCATCAGTCTTTATAGAATGTTCAGGTGTAAGATTCAATCTTTCTGGGAACTTTCCTTCCCAGCACATATACACACAATAAATAAATGTAATTTAAAAATAAGTCAGAGTAGGTTGGCCCTGGCCCAGATCTGCTCAGGACTCTGAGCTGGTCTCTGGTCCTCCCTTCCTGAAACTTGTGCGCAGGGCCTTAAGGAACTGTGATTCTCTCAGTCCATAGTCAGGATCCAGAAGGAACCTCCTTTCCCAGTCAAGCCAAGAAGACTGCTTTGTGCTAAGGGCAGTTCACTGACCTGGGTGGTCAGTATAACTTTTTGCTTTTGTTTCTTTAAAGGGAAAAATAACTTAAAGGCCCAGAAAAGGTTTGTGGCCATAGCCCTGGGCAGAAGTGCGTTTTTTCCAACTATTTCCTCAGTCTTTGGAAGCTTCTTTTTCTCTGCAGTAATTCAGCCCAGGCTGGCCTCGAACTCCTCACCTTCTGCATCAACCTCAGTTTATTATGGACTTATTTATTTTGCTTTTGTTGTTGTTGTGTTTATTGTTCTGAGGCAGGGCTTCGCTATGTAGCCCTGGCTGACCAGGAGCGCATGGAGGTCTGCTGCCTCTGCCTCTTAAACTCCAGAATTGAAAGCATGTACTACCACACTCTATTTCTTATTTTATGTGTATTTGTATGTGCCTGGGTGTACATGTGTGCACTACCTATGTGCAGTGCCCATGGAGACCAGAAGGGGGCACTGGATCCCCAGGTACCAAAGTTACAGGTAGTTTGAGTGCTGGGAACTGAACCCAGGTCCTCTGCAAGAATAAGAAGTGCTCTCAACCACTGAGAGAGCTCTCCAGCTCCCTAGTGTTTGTTTTCTAAGAATGACTTTACTGACCTTCACCCTGACTCCAACGAGGGGAGCCAGAGACTCAGAAGGCTGCCTTCTTGACACAGCCAGCAATGGGCAGTGCATAAATGGAACTCAGCTGTGGTCTGAATGGAACTGGAGCGACCTCGGGTCCCAGTGAGCCTGGAAGCCTAGGGTGCAGGCCAGGGGCGTGGGGAGGGGCACGCCATAGTAGCCAATATTCGAACAAGAACTTCGTAAGTCACCACAAACAAATCCCTTACCAGTTATAGGACCATTCTCCATTTTATTCTGCCAGATTGGTGACAGAGGGCTGGATGAAATTATTACTACACAAAGAGGTATAGAAATGGGGCGTAGCTTGTTGTAGGCAGGGAAACTGTTCTGTATGACCCCTTAAGGAGGCTACATATGTGTGCATCTGGCAAAACCTAGAGGATAATGCAGCCCAAAGACTGAACTTTAACTTAGCTATGGTGTTGACAGCCACTTCATTATAAGATATCAATATTGGTCTGTCCCCTGTAACAACCACACTGCAGCCGTGTTAAAGGGGGGTTGCATGAAGCTGTGGTTGAGCTCCCCATCACCACAAAAGAAAAAGGGGGTGATGGATGGAAGGAGAGGAGATTTATAGAAATTCTGGACTTCCTGTTCAATTTTTCTTTAAACCTAAAACTCTAAGCTAAAAGAAAAAAAAATACAGTCTAATACAGTTTTCTTTTAAAGAAAGAACTTCACTAAAAGGAAAGAAAAGGGGCTGGAAAGATGGTTCAGCAGTTAAAAATACTTGCTGTTCTTCCAGAAGACCAGGGTTCAATTCCCAGCAACCACATGGCAGCTAACAACAGTTTGTAACTCCAGTTCCAGGGGATCCAATACCCTCTTCTGGTCTTTGCAGTCTATGCACCAACAAGGGTACACTTATATGCATGCAGGCAATACATTCACACACAGAAAATAAAAGTAATAAATAAGATACTAAAAAGAAAGAACTTCATTGGTTTGTGTATAGGTGTGCTAACACGAAGAGCTCACAAGCTCTATAGAAAATTTTACCAGGAGCCTGGAGCCAGGGAATTAGGATCCACAGACATCTTACTTGGTTTCCCAGCTTTTGCAACAATGCATTTTTATATCGTTGCTGTTAAACCATATTTTTCAAATACAGGAAGTAAATCTGAAAAAAAAAAAGTGTACTTAATTACGATTTCTCTGGGAATTAAAAACATTTCAGGGTAGAATTCCAAGAAAGGCCAAGCTGGTTGAAGCCATAAAAAAAGTAAGCTCCAGCACAGCAGTTAAGTGTGCCCCAGAGGCGAGGCCTGCCTGATTTGCAAAGCCCCGCCCTCCCCGGGAAACGGAAACTGAAAAGCAGCTGGGACAGGCTTGGCTCTCTGGGAGATTAGGACCTGCAAACTGCAGAGGCTGCGCCGGAGGATTATGGAGGAGCTCAGAAACACCCGGGCCAGGGACCTGGACAAGTTCATAGAGGACCATCTCCTTCCCGACACGTACTTCCGATACCAAGTCAAAGCGGCCATCAGCACGGTGTGCGACTTCCTAAAGGAAAGATGTTTCCTACATGCCGCCCACCCCGTGCGGGTCTCCAAGGTGGTGAAGGTGAGCCCTGGGATGCCCAACCTGACCAGGATGGGATGGGAGAGGATTCCCCAGAAGCCAGGCTGCAGAGCTGAGGCGGCCGGGGTGGTGGCTCTAACCCACCGTCCCACCTCTGATCCCTCTAATCCCTGCTCTTCTGAGGGTTCTCCTCTGGGGCTCTACATCTGAGTTATAGAAAAAGCCCTGGCTAAACTTATGTTCCACTGTTACTGGCCGCCTCCATTTCAGAGACAGAGAAACTGAGGCCCTGCTCGGGTAAACTATTTGCTGATGGGTGGCAGGGTAGGGACTCAACATTTCTAATCAGCTTGTGAACTGGGTGTTAAGTGCTGAGTAGTCATCAGCTACTGGCTGTGAGACCTTGAACAAGTCACCTACCTGCTCTATGTTCTCATGCACACCTCCAGACATCTCACAGGGAGGCACAGATAAGACCAGCATCAGGCCTTCTGGGGTATATAGCAATCAGAGGACATAGGACAGAACATGTTGGAAGAAAGCCCCCACCTTCTGGGTGATTGAACTGAGAGACTCCCTGAACACCCAACTTAAAGTCACTGTAGGAATGGAGTTTGGGGATTATTTTTGAGATTTTTATTTTATTTTATTTTAATAAATTTTATTTTAATTATATGAATGGGGCTGGGAGTGTGGACAGACAACTGAAGGTGCCCCTGGAGTCCAGAAGAGGGCATCAGCACCTCTGGAATTTCTGTTGGTTGTTAGCTGCCTCAAGTGGGTACTGAAAACCAAACTCAGTTTCTCTGCAAGAGCAGCAAATGTTCCTAATTGCTGAGCCATTTCTCTAGGCCCAGAAATGGAGTTTTGTAATTCCCACTCAACAGTGACTGGTACGTAAGTGTGTTAGTGACTTCAGCATTAAAAAAAAATATATATATGTGTGTAAGTTGCTTCCACGTGTGCAAGTCCACGGTGTCCTGCGATGCCCATGGAGATTGGAAGAGGCTGTCAGATCCCCTGGAACTGGAGTTCCAGATGGTTGTTAGCTGCCATGTGGATGCTGGGAACCGAACCCGGTTCCTCTGCAAGAACAGCCAGTTCTGTAAATCACTGAGCCATCTCTCCAGCCTCCTGTTTTCATCATTTCATTCAGAGAGGCTCGTCTCAGACACAGTTGCTTTTCTTTGTAGAAAAGGAATGTTTGTTTTACAGATGTGGTTAGCTTTTACTATTTTTCCTATTATCATACTGGGTTACACAGGCCATTTTCATACCAGCATATAATGGATTTTGAGCTTATCCCCACCCTGTGCACAGTGGCTTTCATTATGGCCGTTTCATACATATATATTAATGACGTGACTAGTATTCTCTCTCCTCCCACTCCGTCCTCTCTCTTCTCGCCCTCCCTCCTCTAAAATCCTCTCCCCCCTGCTGTCATGAGTGTGACACTAGCTCTAGATTCCACAGGAGAGAAGATGTGAGGTTCTGCCTCCCCCAGTCCCCTCTCTTGCTCCACACTCCCTTTAGACTCCTCCCCTGTGTCCCCAAATAGCCCCTTCTGTTAAACACACATTTAAGTCTAGATTCCACATATGAGAGAGAAAACACTTCATATTTATCATCTAGCCTATTTTGCTTAACATGATGAGGCCCTGCACACTGCTTGTTTTCCTGCACACATCCTCACTTCGTTCTCTGTGGCTGTCTAGAACTCCACTGCATCCATGTACCATGCATTCTGTACCCTGGTGATGGACACCTAGGCTGCTCCACATCTTGACTGCTGAGTGTGGCTCTCCCTGATGGTTCTTACTCTCATCCTGGTCTTCCAGGGCGGCTCCTCTGGAAAAGGCACCATGCTCAAAGGCCGGTCCGATGCCGACCTGGTTGTCTTCCTGAACAATCTCACCAGTTTTGAGGAGCAGTTTACACGTCGGGGAGAGTTCATTTCAGAAATTAAGAGACAGCTGAAAGCCTGTCAGCGGGAGGAACAGTTTCGCGTCAAGTTCCAGGTCCAGAGTTCATGGTGGCCCAACTCCCGGGTACTCAACTTCAAGCTGAGCTCCCCTGAGATCCAGCAAGAGGTGGAGTTTGATGTCCTGCCGGCCTATGATGCCCTGGGTGAGTGAGCCAGCCAGAGTCTCAGACTGACCTTCATAGGCCTCCATTATCTATTTTTATTTTTTGTGTGCGTTTGTGCGCACGTGTGAATGTGAGTGTCCTGTAGGCTCACCTGGTGTGGTGTGATCTTTGAGGCCAGAGATCAACTTCAGATGTTGTTCCTCAGGAGCTATCCAACTTTTGTTTTAAGACATGGTCTCTCTCTGCCTGCACCCCACAGTTAGGTTGGCTGGCCAGAAAGCCCCAGAGATCCTCCTGTGTCTATCTCCTCAGTGCTGGGAATACAACCCTGTGCTCCACAATACACCCTGCTTTCTAACTGAATGCTAGGGCTCCAACTTGGTTCTCGTGATTGGGAGGCAAGCACTATACTCACTGAGCCATCTTTCCAGCCCACACCCTGTCTTCAAGCTGAGAAATTTACCCAGGCAGCCTGTCTCTTTAAAGCTATTGTGGGGAAGGGGGCAAGAATCCATCACAGAAAGTACATACAGAGCAAGATGACTGGGAAGAAAGAGTCCACTGAACACCCACACCACACCAGCTGTGTTCACGGCTGAGTGTGTGAATTATGTCTTTTTGGAAATGGGCAATGGAGACCTACCTGAAAATTAACGTCCACTGCATCTTTCTCCCAAAGAATAGGAAACCTAGGTCATGTGCTGAGGGAGGTGTTGCAGGAGAATTTGCATGAGATGGTCTTCTCAGAGGAGCAACGTCCACGGTAGGAAAACTGGAAACACAAACCTCCCAGCAACACAGACATATGTTACACCATTAAATATTAGATCAGCCTGTACACTGAGATTTTACAACATACCTAGTAGGTAGAGTAGGTCTTCTAAATGGTGAATTCCCCAACTCCACCTAGAGACACCAGGAGGGCCACAGTGAAAGTGTGGAGCTGACTGGGGAGCTTAAGGCATAGGGGAGGTTTACATTTTGGAGGGCAATACAGCGACACCTGGTAGACACTGCCCAGCTAAGATGACTGCTGCAGAGCCCGCCACTTCCTTAAGGAACTGTTAAGAATTCCTCTTGCTTAGGGAAGCAATGGAAAGTATACTGAAGCTCTCACACAGAAGAAAATGAGAGGCCCTGTGCTCTCTGAGGTGCCCAGATGCAATGGGTGTTGAGAGAGAGACAGACAGAGAGAGAGAATATCCAGGCACAAGGACCCACAAGGTTAAAAGCTTACACTGGGAATGTAGCCAACATGCTGACATGGTGCTATAGCCCATGGCTGTGGTCCAGACCCTACTCTACTCTGTGAACCACAACTAATGAGCTTATCTTGGTACCAAGGGATCAAAAGAACCTCAGAGAAGGACATTTAAGATGAATGAACCCATCTTAACAGGTCATGTCAGTAAATACAGCAGGCCTGACCCCCAAGTCTACACCAGCCTCATCCGGGAGTGCACCTACCTGGGGAAGGAAGGCGAGTTCTCCACCTGCTTCACCGAGCTCCAGCGCAACTTCCTGAAGCAGCGGCCAGCCAAGCTGAAGAGTCTGATCCGCCTTGTCAAGCACTGGTACCAACTGGTATGGCGCCTGCACCATCCACCGTGGGCTCTGTCTGTACAGGGAGTGACATGGGGGGGGCAGGGAGGGCAAGCAGGGGAAGGGAAGAGAAGGGAAGGGGAGGGAACGATGAGAAGCAAGATGAAGGGGTGGCAAGGACAGCAATGCCAGAAGAGGGAGAAAGAGAGGGCAAGAGACAGCCTACTCCTGCAGGGTTTATCAACCTCGCTCTCCAGCTAAACTCTTTACTCTTTTGCTGTGTCTCATCCATCTGTCCACTGTCTCACTCTTGGATTTCTGTCTGGTTCTTCAGCAGATCTTCCACGCCACTCTCCATGGCTTCTAACGATCTGTCATTTCAAGCTATTATGTCTCTAAACACACTGTTCTTAGTTATTCTCTGGGTATTTTTCATGTGTGTGATATGTGTATGTAGTGTTTGTATGAGGATGGATACGTTTCATGGGAGCACATGTGTGCGCTCATGTATTGTCTGCTTGTGCATATGAAGCCCAGAAGTCAATGTTAGGAGACTTCCTCAATCCTCCCCACATTGGGCATTGAGCCAGGGTCTCACACTTGAACCCAGAGCCTGCTGACTCAGCTGGTTTAGCTAGCCAGCTTGCTGTGAGGGAGTCCCCTGACTCCACTTCCTGAAGCCGGGCTTAGAGGGGGGGGCTTCCACATACACCGGGCATTTACGTCTGTGCTGGGAACGTGAAGTCCAGTCTCAGGCTGCTCAGCAGGCACTTTACCCACCGAGCCATGTCCCCAGCCCTTCCTGACCCTTCAAAGCCTGTTTTCAGTCCTTCAAAGTTCAAAGTTCATTACTGTCCCACCCTGGGCTTGTCACTGATAGTGTCTCGATTCCTCGTCTGCCTGGTTCTCCATGTGCTGGTCACTGAAAATTGATTATTTGTGAAAGAAAAGAATGAGGCTCTGAGAGTTCATGTTCCAGACCACGACCAGGGCAGAGGCAGGATGAGACCACATCAATTAAAAGCACAGCCCAGGCTCAGCATACGGCTTTCAAAAGGATTGGGCGGTGAGTGCGTCAGACTCCATGGGCCACACAGTCTCCATCACACCCACTGGGCTCTTGGCTCCACACAGTCTCCATCACACTGGGCTCTTGGCTCCAGTACGGAGACATCCACAGACAGTATCTAAAGGATTGGGCGTGGTGGTGTGCCAGTGACACCCAATGCACTGGATCAGGCGGCAGGTGAACTTAGCCATGAGAAGTGGACTTCCCACAGAGGCTGTCTACCCCATGTCCTGACTGTCTGTCCCTTCTCAGTGTAAGGAGAAGCTCGCCAGCCCGCTCCCCCCACAGTATGCCCTGGAGCTGCTCACGGTCTACACATGGGAACGTGGGTGTGGAGCCCACGAGTTCAACACAGCCCAGGGCTTTCGGACCGTCTTGGAATTAGTCGCGAAATACTGGCAGCTTCGCATCTACTGGACTGAATACTATGATTTTGAAAACGAGATTATTTCGGACTACCTGCACAGGCAGCTCAGAAAAGCCAGGTATCTGTCCCTATGTGACTCGGCCCCAGGCAGAGGGCCTGGCTGTGGCTCCATGGAAAGGGGCGGTGGGGGTCCCCGTCACCTCAGCATCTCCTGTCCTGTCACCTCTCTGGGCATTGACCTTCTGTCACCTGAGTCAGACAAGGACCTCCAAGCCTGGCAGGCAGGGCTGGGCTCCCCTTACCACAGAAGAGGAAATCAAGGCTCTGAGCTGGTCCTAATCTGAACAGAACCCAAGGGGAGTGAGTGGGACGGGACCTCAGATAGCCCAGCAGGAAGGACAGTAAGGGCTCTGAGGCGCCGGAAGCTGCTACACTGCCTGACGGTAGAGGACATGATAGCCGGGATCTTTGCTGAGTGTCCAGGCCCCACCCCATGTTTTGAGACCACAGAGCCAACTCCTTCCACATCACAGATCAGAGAGGTCAAGGGACCTGCCAAGGACACACAGCTAGCAAAGTGCAGAGGATTGCGATCCAGGCCTGCCAGGTCCCGGGCAAGGCTCCCCACAGGCTTCTGCACACTGGGCAAAATCGAGGACATGTCTCACTCAGGAGTGTCCTTCTGGACTCCTCCTCTGCCCCTGATACTATCAGGACACTGCCCAGCTCCTCACTGTCCCTCTCCGATCTTCACTCTGCAGGCCTGTGATCCTGGACCCCGCTGACCCCACAGGAAACGTGGCTGGTGGGAAACTAAAGGGCTGGCAGCGGCTGGCTGGAGAGGCTGAGGCCTGGCTCCAGTACCAATGCTTCAGGAATTGGGACGGGTCCCTAACGGGCTCCTGGGATGTGCCGGTGAGAGCTGCTGCTTTCTCCTGTTATCCCCCCCCTCCCCCCCCGCCACCTGGGACAGCTTGGGAAGTGTTTTGCTAAAGGTGCCCACAGTCGGGGGCTGCGCCTCCCTGAGCTGTATAGTCATTTGCAATCTGACTTTCCTGTAGCTCTGCAGAGGTTCTGCTGCTCAAATCCCTCTGAACAGCAGCAGCCACCCAGTGAGTGTCCACTTGGGCCCAGGCTGCACTCTAAAGCCTTCAGAATACAGTGACCTCCCTGTATACTGACAGTGCTTTGCTAAGGAATGGTTAGTAACACCCCATTTTGCAGATGAGAAAAGGAGGCTCAGGACTGTGGAAATGGCTCAGATATTTGGAAAATAAGTATATAAAGCTGAGCCCATCTTCAAATCCCAGGTAAACAAGCCAGGCATGGAGATGTGCATCTGGAGTGCTTGGCAGAGGTAAAGCCCAGGAGGACCACTGGGGCTTGCTATCAGGCCAGCCTAACATACTTTGTGAGATCAAGCCAGTGGCTTGTCTCAAAATAACAAGGTGGGCAGACCTGAGGAAGACAGACAAGGTTGTCGAATGGCTTCCAAATATAGGTGTAATAGACCAGACACAGAAAGGAGGAGGCTCAGAGGAGCCACTTGATCAGGGACACACAGCTAAGGAATGGAGAGCTGCGGTCCAGGCTCGGTGGACACTGAAGCCATTGCTCACTGTCCCCATGAAGCAGCCTGTCTTTCCTCATCCTGTCACCATCTGACCAACGGGACACTCAGGGTGGGCTGCGTCACACAGGCAGAGAGGGGCAAAGGGACTTGAACATGGGTCTTAACACTCCAGAGGCAGCGTCACTCTGATGATTGACAACCAGTGATGCTGTGGTTGGGTTCAGGATGGACCCATGGGTGAAGGAACCAAGCCTTGGGCGGTCAGGAAAAACCTGGAAGAGGACATGGAGCAGGGGGAGGGGATGCAGGAGCTGGGCTACAGGGGCCTTTAGGGCTGTCCCACAGCAGTCTGGTGGCCAGGCCTCTCTCGAGCTCCTTCACCTCCCCTTCTGGGCAGAAAGACTGGCTGCCAGTGAGACTGTGTGTTTTCCTTTGCAGCCCGAGGTCGATGTGCCACCCCAGCCGAATGATGGTTTTTGTTATTTTTGTTTCTTTTTTCTGTTTTTAGTTCTCTTTTTTTGATCCGGGATGTTCGCGTCTTTTTTCTCTGTCTGATTTTATTGGTTCTGTTCCAGTCTTCTGCTCCATAGCCTAGGCTGCGCTGGAGATACCCATCCTCCTGCTTTATCCCCCCAAGTGCTGGGATGATGGGAGTGTAGACCCAGTGTTTTGATCTGGGCTGTGACTGGCCTCGTAACACTCCAATCCACAAGTCAAGGAGAACTGGACACACACCCTCCTGTGCTCATAGGCACCTGCCTAGAAAGGCCCTGGAGTCTGGGGGATTCCCCTCAGATGCAGACACAGCCTTGAGAGAGCAGGAGGCTGCAGCATGGTCCCAGTCTGGCATCACACCATACCTGCCTACACCTCCATTCTGCATAGCTCAGACAGCTGATCTTCACAGCCTCATTCGCCTTATCCCCTGATAACTTCTCTGAGAGTGATGAAAGGTTCAGTCAGAGTTTGATAAATGCAACCTGGACTCTGCTCTGTGCATCTATTGGGAGGGTTCTGTCCAATTTCAGATCATTGACAATAAATAACAGCAGATGCCATTTATGATGTGTATCAAGTCTGAGGGACAGGCCAGAGGAGTACAGGTACTCGTGTTTGCATATGTGTGAGGGTATGATGTGTGTGTGTCTGTGCAATTTTGATTCAACTAGACACATTTATGGAGCACTTACTGTATGCCTGGCCTGAGTCCAGCTACTGGGATGTCAGCTGTGGATGGAGCAGAACCAAACCCCTGTGGAGCATGGTTAGACCGTGGATGGCCTTGGGTCCTGCCACGTCTCTCATTGTAAGTAATCCTGGGCCATTCCTGTCCATGTCTCTAAGGCAAAGTTCTAGAACTGCCTTGACTGACACTAGCTGCTCACCAGCCACAGTGACCACTGAGCATTGAATGTGGCTCGTGAAATTCAAGATGTGCCATGGGCACAGCAGGTGGGCTGGGGTTCCAGACTGCACAAAGAATCAAAAGAATGTTAAATTCTTTTCTACAGAAGGTCTTAAGATTTGGTTGTTTGTGGAGATGGTTAGCATTTGACACCCTGAGTTAATTCAGCCTCCCTCTCTCTCTCTCTCTCTCTCTCGTCATTGAGATGTAATTTCATGATGCGACTCAGGCTGGCCTGAAACACCCTGCAGTTTCCCACCTTACGCCCCCGTGTGCTGCGATTGCACATGTGAGCAACTATCTTGCATACTTTTCCTTTTTATTGACCTTTTGCAAGTTTCATACATTGTATTTTGGTCAGATAGAGACACCTGCCCCAGTCTACAGCCCTGTCTCTTCAAAAATGTTGAAGCAGTTACTAGATAGTATCAAATGACCCATGTGGTTTACATCACATCTCTGTTGAACAGCTCTGCCCTGGGAGGGGAGCCACCTGGCTAAAGAACAGCCCAAGGACCTGGGTGACAGCTCAGTCAGTACAGTGCTTTCCCTGTAAACCTGAGGACCCAAATTCAACTGCCCAGAGCCCACATTAAAATATGTATGTATGTATGTATGCATGTATGTATGTATGTATGTATATATGGTGGCAAGTACTTATCATCACTGAGCTCTGGAAATGGAGACAGGTAAGCTCAAGGCCAATGAGAGTATCTGTCTTTAAAAACAAGGTAGAGGGGCTGGAGACATGGCTCAGTGTTTAAGATCACTGGCTGTTCTTGCAGAGGACCTGGGTTTGATTCCCGCATCCACATGACAGCTAACAACTGTCTATAACTCCAGTTCTAGGGGATCTGACGCCATCTTCTGACTTTCTTGGGCATTGCACAACACAGGTGCAGTAACACAAATGCAGACAATCCATTCATACACATAAAATAAAACATAATTTTTTAAAAAGGCTAGAGGGACTGGAAAGATGGCTCAGTGGTTAAACGCATTGGCTTTCCTTGCAGAAGACATGGGTTCGAATCCCAGCGCCCACATAGTGACTAATGTCCATCTGTAATTCCAGTTCTAGGGAATCTGATGCCCTCTTCTGACCTCTATGGGCACTGTACAACACAGATGCACTTATATACATGCCAATATAACACGCAGATAAATAAATTAAAAAATGAAAAACAAGGTAGATAGAACCTGAGATAAAACACTCAATTTTGGCCTCTACATGCAGGTTAACATGGTTCCCATCACCACTTTCACAGTCTTTACTGTCAGAAACCAGCAATAAATGTGTAAGATTAAAAAATATTAAAACCCTTAACTGAAAATGATCTACTTGGACCCTTTCTACCTGAGTCCTCAGTCACTAGAAAGCCATGGCCACGAGCTCTCAAGCCCACCACCTCCTGTCCAGAGGTTACTCTCAATCCCTGGAGGGGTCTGAGAGCCCCCGTTCAGGTTCTCACTCTGGAGACCCTGAGATCCAGGAGCACCAATGTCGCGAGCAGGAGCGGACGGCTGTTATCTGGTCCCTCCGTGGAACCGATGATGCTGGTCTCCAACTCCCATCTTTCCTGAGACACCCTCCAAATACACAGAAATGTTTCAGTAAGTGGGGTCTCTAACCTAGAATCCCTCAGTGAAGGTACAGGGTGGGGCTCAGTTCATAGTCCTTACCCAGCATGCAGGAGGCCTGGCCTTACCCAACCTGGGGGAGGGAAAGCAACGAAGGAAATGTCTGGAGTCGTCTGTGCTTTCGATGTCAGATGTAGCTATGGAAACACTGCCAAGATCATGTCCTATGTTCTCCTCTGAGGTTTTCTTCCAGGATTTTTTTTTTCATGTCTGAGCTATAATTCCATTTTTGTTGCTTTTTGCATATAGTGTGAAGTAATGATGTGATTTCATTTTTTTGCATATGAACCTCCAGTTTTCCCAATTCATTTCATTAAAGAGACCTTCTTCCCCACATTGTCTTCTTGGTGGCCTTGCTAATAGCTAGTTAACCATTTGATATTTGTTCTTTGCAACAATCATTTAACCCATGTAAAGCCAGACAAAAAATCCGCAAAGGGGCAGGTGGGACAATGCCAAACTGAAAAGCTTTGCTCAGCAAAAGAAGCAGTCAACAGACATTTCTGGAGACACGCCCACAGACACACCAGGTATGGTATGGTTCCATGGGATTCTAAGGCTACCCAAGCTGACAACGAACCACCCACTACAAGCCATGATAGAGTCAAGAAAGGATGCCTGGAAGATCAGGGGAGCTGCTGTGATACGAGGTCTCTTACCTAGTTTTTGATCTAAAAGTTTCAGAGCAGAACCTATTGAATGAAGAGACTGGTTCCTTGTGGGGAACAGATCCCTGTGGCACCATGGTGTACAGAGTGATGCTTTCTCCCAGTAGACACGCCATTTATTTGTGGGAAATAAGGGAGTACCTGACCCCTTAGAAGACTGCTGGGCAGGAGGTACAAGTGGACGACAGGGCACAGACCCCAGTGACTATTATCAGGCCCTGCCACTTCCCTGGCCAGGATCGATAGCAAGACAGAACCAATATGGTGTCCACAGGGAGAGGGAAGAGCAGGAATCAGGAACTCCTAGAAGCAACAGGTTCGTGGACAGGTCCAATCTGCAGTGAGCATCGCCCAGCCTTGGCAGACAGACACTGGAGCATGCAAGTGTCAACTGAGGGGTGAGATGCCTGGTTTTCTCAATCTGTGACACAGACAGCTAGGGCTCCAGATGGACCCTTGTCACTTGTTATGGAAATTATAGTCCCGTTGAAAGAAGATCCTGCTTGGCCCTGTTGTCATAGAAACCCAATCCTGAGGCCATGTGGCTGATCTACTAAGTGCTCATTACTCATTTCTTCCTTCCATTAAGCCGTGGTGACCGAAGTGCTGTTTATCATGGAAGAAGGCCCTCCAAGTTCCACACAGGAGATTATGTGTGGTCATTACACACCAGGAGTCACATTAGCATAGGGTAACTGATGGTCAGCATAATGGGTCCACTGACTCACAAAGGACACCAGAGCCCCTGGCTACTGTTTACTGAAACATTATTCCTGTGTATTTGGGAGGGTGTTTCAGGAAAGATGGGAGTTGGAGACCAGCATCATTGGATCCACAGAGGGCCAGTGTGAAGCCAAAGGCAGGAGGGTGACTTGCTCTGTGGCCGAGGCACCTTACACTTCTGGAACTCAGGGTTTCCAGAGTAAGAACTGGGTGGATGAGGGACTTTCAGGCCCTCTACTGTGGTTAAGAGTAGGCTTTGTGGGCAGGAGAAGGTCTTGAGAGCTGGTGGCCATGAGCAATGTATGATTTCCTAGTGACCAGGGACTCAGGTAGGAAGGACACACATGGGCCATTTGTAGTTACGGGGTTTTTAGATTTTGAGTCTTGAAAAATGAGCTGCTGGTTCCTGACATTAAAGAATGTGGAAGTGGCAATGGGAACCATGTTAGCCTGCTATTTCCTGTGTTTGTGTGTGTACAGGGGTGCGTCTTCATGTTTGTGTACCTGTGTGTGGAGGCCAGAAGTCAACCTCTGGTGTACTTCTTTAGGACAAGGTCATGAATTGACCTTAAGCTCCCCAAGTAGGCAAGGCTAACTGGGCAGAGGCCCCAGGCATCTACCTGTCTCTATTTCCAGAGCTCAGGAACTACAAGTGCATGCTCCCATTCTGGATCTTTTAAATGTGTGTCTGGGCAGTTGAATTCAGGTCCTCAGGCTTACAAAGAAACCACTGTACTGACTGAGCCATTGTGCAGTTCCTTGGACTGTTCTTTTTCAAAAAATTTTTATTTTTATTTTATGTGTATGAGTGTATTGCCCGCATTATTAAGTGCCCCTGTGTCATGCAATAGTGCAGTCAGAAGATGGTGTCAGATACCCTGGAACTGGAGTTATGGGTGGTCAGGTGGTTGTTAACTGCTACATAGATTCTGGGAACTGAACCCCAGGTCCTCTGCAAGAACAGGCAATGCTCTTAACCACTGACCACTGAGCCATCTCTCCAGTACCACCTTATCCTGATATATATATATATATATATATATTGGTCTTTTTGAGACCTAGTAACTGATTTAAAGTTTTTTAAAGAGACAGGGCTACAGAGAGGACAGGGAGTCTAAGTATTATATTTTTGTAATGTATGAAATTTTTAAATTTTCAATAAAAAGTGAAAAAAAATTTTTTAAAAATACAGGATAGGTGCTGACACCTGTGTAATCTCAGCACACACAAGGGAGGCTGAGGCAGGAGAATTGCTGGGAGTTTCAAGTCAACCTAAGTCACATAATGAGGTTACATCTTAACAAGGAAGGGAGGAAGAGAGCAGGGCAGGGAGAGAGGGACGGACGGACGCACTGAGGGACGGGGGAGGGTGAGAGGGAGGAACCAGAGTGAGAGAAGACAAAGCAGGTTTGACTGAACTTAGTGTGCCTGTCTGCACAGACAACCAAATCCTAAAACTTTCAGTAGAAAAGAATTTAACATTCTTTTGATTCTTTGTGCAAAGTCTCGAACCCGAGCCCGCCTGCTGTGCCCACGGCACATCTTGAATTTCACCGGCCACATTCAGTGCTCAGTGGTCACTGCGGCTGGTGAGCAGCTAGTGTCAGTCAGAGCAGTTCTAGAATTTTGCCTTAGAGACAAGGACAGGAATGGCCCAGGATTACTTATAATGAGAGACATGGCAGGACCTAAGGCCATCCACGGTCTAACCATGCTCCACAGGGGTTTGGTTCTGCTCCATCCACAGCTGACATCCCAGTGGCTGGATTCAGGCCAGGCATACAGTAAGTGCTCCATAAATGTGTCTAGTTGAATCAAAATCACACAGGCAGACAGACACACACACATCATACCTTCGTACATATGCAAACACGAGTACCTGTACTTCTCTAGCCTGTCCCTCAGACTTGATACACATCATAAATGGCATCTGTTGTTATTTATTGTCAATGATCTGAAATTGGACAGAACCCTCTCAATAGGTGCACAGAGCAGAGTCCAGGTTGCGTTTGTCAAACTCTGAGCCTCGCATCTCTCTCAGAGAACATTATCAGGGGATAAGGTGGGTGAGGCTATGGGGAATGGTTGTCTGATAGGGCAGAATGGAGGTGTAGGCAGGTGTGGTGTGATGGAAGGTTGGACACCCAATCACTGGAAAGACTATGTGGTAATGTCAGGTCCTCTTTAGGTGAAAGCCATGCCAGCAAGCAGGCATCCCCTGACTCTGGAGCCTTTCTGGCAGGTGCTCTGGGACTCACAGGAGAGTGCAGGTCCAGTTGTCTTCTCCCTGAGGAGGGTCAAGGAAGGAGGAAAACCAAGACACAGATGAAAACACCAGGGCTATATCCTGCTATCCCAGCACATGGGAGGCTAAGGCAGGTGAGAAGTGAGACCCAGGCCAGCCTGGGCTCCGAAGCATAGCCAGTACAAAACAAACAAACAAATGTAAAGAACAAAAAACAAAAATGGCTAACCTGGAAAGGTGGCACATAGACCTCGGGCTGCAAAGGAAAACACACAGTCTCACTGGCAGCCAGTCTCTCTGCCCAGAAGGGGAGGTGAAGGAGCTTGAGAGAGGCCTGGCCACCAGACTGCTGTGGGACAGCCCTACAGGTCCCTGTAGCCCAGCTCCTGCATCCCCTCCCACTGCTCCATGTCCTCTTCCAGGTCCTTCCTGACCTCCCAAGGCTTAATTCCTTCACCCATGGGGTCCCTCCTGAACCCAACCACAGCATCACTGGTTGTCAGTCATCAGAGTGACGCTGCCTCTGGAGTGTTAAGACCCATGTTCAAGTCCCTTTGCCCCTCTCTGCCTGTGTGACGCAGCCCACCCTGAGTGTCCCGTTGGTCAGATGGTGACAGGATGAGGAAAGACAGGCTGCTTCATGGGGACAGTGAGCAATGGCTTCAGTGTCCAACGAGCCTGGACCGCAGCTCTCCATTCCTTAGCTGTGCGTCCCTGATCAAGTGGCTCCTCTGAGCCTCCTTTCTGTGTCTGGTCTATTACACCTATATTTGGAAGCCATTCGACAACCTTGTCTGTCTTCCTCAGGTCTGTCCACCTTGTTATTTTGAGATAAGCCACCTGCTTGGTCTCACAAAGTAGGCTGGCCTGACAGCAAGCCCCAGTGGTCCTCCTGGGCTTTACCTCTGCCAAGCACTCCAGATGCACATCTCCATGCCTGGCTTGCTTATGTGGGATTCGAAGATGGGCTCAGCTTTATATACTTATTTTCCAAATATCTGAGCCATTTCCACAGCCCTGAGCCTCCTTTTCTCATCTGCAAAATGGGGTGTTACTAACCATTCCTTAGCGAAGCACTGTCAGTATACAGGGAGGTCACTGAACTCTGAAGGCTTTAGAGTGGAGCCTGGGCCCAAGTGGACACTCACTGGGTGGCTGCTGCTGTTCAGAGGGATTTGAGCAGCAGAACCTCTGCAGAGCTACAGGAAAGTCAGATTGCAAATGACTATACAGCTCAGCGAGGCGCAGCCCCTGACTGTGGGCACCTTTAGCAAAACACTTCCCAAGCTGTCCCAGGTGTATGGGGGGCGATGACGGGAGAAAGCGGCAGCTCTCACCGTCAAATCCCAGCAGCCCATTGGGGACCCGTTCCAGTTCCTGACGCATTGGTACTGGAGCCAGGCCTTAGCCTCTCCAGCCAGCCGCTGCCAGCCGATTGGGTACCCACCAGCCACGTTTCCTGTGGGGTCAGCGGGGTCCAGGATCACAGGCCTGCAGAGTGAAGATTGGAGAGGGACAGTGAGGAGCTGGGCAGTGTCCTGATAGTATCAGGGGCAGAGGAGGAGTCCAGAAGGACATTCCTGACTGAGACACTCCTCGACTTTGCCCAGTGTGCAGGAGCCTCTGGGGAGCCTTGCCCGGGACCTGGCAGGCCTGGATCGCAATCCTCTGCGCTTTGCTAGCTGTGTGTCCTTGGCAGGTCCCTTGACCTCTCTGATCTGTGACATGGGAAGAGTTGGCTCTGTGGTCTCAAAAGATGGGGTGGGGCCTGGACACCCAGCAAAGATCCCGGCTACCATGTCCTCTACCACCAGGCATTGTAGCAGCTTTCGGGGCCTCAGAGCCCTTACTGTCCTTCCTGCTGGGCTATCTGAGGTCCCGTCCCACTCACTCCCCTCGGGTTCTGTTCAGATTAGGACCAGCTCAGAGCCTTGATTTCCTCTTCTGTGGCAAGGGGAGCCCAGCCCTGCCTGCCAGGCTTGGAGGTCCTTGTCTGACTCAGGTGACAGCAGGTCAATGCCCAGAGAGGTGACAGGACAGGAGATGCTGAGGTGACGGGGACCCCCACCGCCCCTTTCCATGGAGCCACAGCCAGGCCCTCTGCCTGGGGCCGAGTCACATAGGGACAGATACCTGGCTTTTCTGAGCTGCCTGTGCAGGTAGTCCGAAATAATCTCGTTTTCAAAATCATAGTATTCAGTCCAGTAGATGCGAAGCTGCCAGTATTTCGCGACTAATTCCAAGACGGTCCGAAAGCCCTGGGCTGTGTTGAACTCGTAGGCTCCACACCCACATTCCCATGCGTAGACCGTGAGCAGCACCAGGGCATACTGTGGGGGGAGCGGGCTGGCGAGCTTCTCCTTACACTGAGAAGGGACAGACAGTCAGGACATGGGGTAGACAGCCTCTGTGGGAAGTCCACTTCTCATGGCTAAGTTCACCTGCCGCCTGATCCAGTGCATCGGGTGTCACTGGCACACCACCACGCCCAATCCTTTAGATACTGTCTGTGGATGTCTCCGTACTGGAGCCAAGAGCCCAGTGTGATGGAGACTGTGTGGAGCCAAGAACCCAGTGGGTGTGATGGAGACTGTGTGGCCCATGGAGTCTGACGCACTCACCGCCCAATCCTTTTGAAAGCCGTATGCTGAGCCTGGGCTGTGCTTTTAATTGATGTGGTCTCATCCTGCCTCTGCCCTGGTCGTGGTCTGGAACATGAACTCTCAGAGCCTCATTCTTTTCTTTCACAAATAATCAATTTTCAGTGACCAGCACACGGAGAACCAGGCAGATGAGGAATCAAGACACCATCAGTGACAGCCCAGGGTGGGACAGTAATGAACTTTGAACCTTGAAGGACTGAAAACAGGTTTGAAGGGTCAGGAAGGGCTGGGGACATGGCTCGGTGGGTAAAGTGCCTGCTGAGCAGCCTGAGACTGGACTTCACGTTCCCAGCACAGACGTAAATGCCCGGTGTATGTGGAAGCCCCTCTCTAAGCCCGGCTTCAGGAAGTGGAGTCAGGGGACTCCCTCACAGCAAGCTGGCTAGCTAGACCAGCGAGTCAGCAGGCTCTGGGTTCAAGTGTGAGACCCTGCTCAATGCCCAATGTGGGGAGGATTGAAGAAGTCTCCTAACATTGACTTCTGGGCTTCATATGCACAAGCAGACAATACATGAGCGCACACATGTGCTCCCATGAAACGTATCCATCCTCATACAAACACTACATACACATATCACACACATGAAAAATACCCAGAGAATAACTAAGAACAGTGTGTTTAGAGACATAATAGCTTGAAATGACAGATCGTTAGAAGACATGGAGAGTGGTGTGGAAGATCTGCTGAAGAACGAGACAGAAATCCAAGAGTGAGACAGTGGACAGATGGATCAGACACAGCAAAAGAGTAAAGAGTTTAGCTGGAGAGCGAGGTTGACAAACCCTGCAGGAGTAGGCTGTCTCCCGCCCTCTCTTTCTCCCTCCTCTGGCATTACTGTCCTTGCCACCCCTTCATCTTGCTTCTCATCGTTCCCTCCCCTTCCCTTCTCTTCCCTTCCCCTGCTTGCCCTCCCTGCCCACCCCTCCATGTCACTCCCTGTACAGACAGAGCCCACGGTGGATGGTGCAGGCGCCATACCAGTTGGTACCAGTGCTTGACAAGGCGGATCAGATTCTTCAGCTTGGCTGGCCGCTGCTTCAGGAAGTTGCGCTGAAGCTCGGTGAAGCAGGTGGAGAACTTGCCTTCCTTCCAGGGGTAGGTGCACTCCCGGATGAGGCGGATGTAAAATTGGGGGTCAGGCCTGCTGACATGACCTGTTAAGATTGGTTCATTCATTTTGAATGAGGTTCTTTTGGTCCCTTTGGAAAACAAGCCCACCTGTTTTGGGTTCAGGGAACAGAGCAGGGTTGGACCACAATCATGAGCCTCAGCATAACTCAGGATTACATACATATTGGAGGCCCTGTGAGTGACAGCAGATCTGGAGAGTTCCTGTCCCTAGAGACCAGGTCATTCCTGCTCCATACCCTCCTCGCTGGTCTGGGGTTAGTGGTGGGAGCAAACTACAGCACTGGCAGCTTTTCAAAAGACCAGCAGCAGGATTTTCTGATACTGAGCATCCATGTTCTTGTATCTAGGTATTTTCTGTACTGTGCTTGTCATCTGCAAACACTCCTCTCATCTAACGTTTACCTGCTTCCTAATGTCACACATCTCATGTTTATCATGTCTTTCTCTTTTTTATATATCAATGTATGTGTGTGTTATATGTGATTACACAGATGTAGGGAGGCCAGAGGAGAATGTCTGGTGTCTTCCTCTATTGTGCTCCACTTTATTCCCTTGAGGCAGAGTCTCTCCTTGAGCCTAGAACTAGGCTGTCTCTCATTAGGAGGCAGGGATCCTCCTTTCCCTGCCCCACCACCAGGGTTGAGGTTACAGGCCCATGTATGGCTGTGCCCTCCTTTTACATGGGTGCTAGAACTCAGGTCCTCATGCTTGTGAACTAACCTGTGTTTCCTCATCTGACCAATAGGACACTCAAGTGGGCTGCATCACAGAAAGAGGGGCAGAGGAATTTGAGGGGGATTTTCCAATGCTCAGCAACTGGTGACCTCATGAGTGGGCTCAGGATGAAGTCTCTGTTGTGTGGGAATTTCCTCTGAGATAAAACCTTCCATCTTGAAGGGAAGCTGAGTAACAACAGAATATTTTAAAAGGAGGTAAGTAGCAGGATGTTCTAAAGGCAAGTGAAAGGTTTCATCCTGCAGGGAAGCTCATTAAGCCCAAGAAGTAAAGAACAGCTTCTGGAAGTCCCTGAAACTGACCAGGGTCACTAGATCCCCACCCCCACCCCAAGCATATGTAAGTTCTAAGCACTGCTGTGAGATGCTCGCAGACCAGCCAAGACTCCTGAAAGAAGCAGGAACCAGGTGAGCTGTCTGGGAAAGACACTTTCCAAACTGAGCTGCCTGCAGATTGTGCAGTGCATTCCAGGTTTCCTGCTTCTGTGGGCTGTCACCCATGCTGGGGTAGGCTTCGTTGATGCAGCTGGATTTTAAATATGTATTTTTCATTTATTATTTTTATTTGATGTATATGAGTATATTGCCTACATGTATGTAAGTGCATGAATGCCCACATGAATGCCTTTGTTGATATAGCTGTATTTTAAATATGTATTTATTATTTATTATTTTTATTTGATGTGTATGAGTATATTGTATGTAAGTCATGTATGCCCACAGAGATCAGGAGAGGGCAGCAGATTTCCTGAAACTGGAGTAATAGACAGTTATTAGCCACCATGTAGGTGCTGGGAACTGAACCCGGATCGTCTGCAAGACTGGCCAGTGCTCTTAACCACTAAGCAATCTCTTCAGCCCCCTTTGCAGATGTCTTTGAGTCATTTTTGTGGGACCCCTGGAACCCCTTCTCAACCCAGTATCTGTAGATTAACTGCTCTCTTTGCTTCTGTAAAACGCTTGGCTTTAGAATATCAAACTGAACAGAGATGACTCCATTTTGTCCTTTCTAACAAGCCTCAGTCAGCATGGGACCTGAAAAAGGGAACAAGCCCAGGCAAATTTAGTAAGTCTCTCCAAATATTATAACAGGACCAGACGTAGGCAATGGTCAGTACATTTCAACAGACTTAGGCAATGGTCAGCATATTCCTTTGCCCTGGAAACAGCACCCACCAATAAGAGGCTTCATAGTCACCTTTAACTAATTTTAGTATACAGCTTATAGCAACCAATCAATTTAAAATATGTTCAAATCTATAAAAGGCCCCTTCCCACTCTCCTCAGGGCTCGCAGAACAGATTCACTGTGTTGGTGAGGTCTGGGGGACCAAGCTTAAGCTTGAATAAAGGCTCCTTGTTTTTGCGCACACTCCGGACTCCATGGTGGTTCTTGGCTGTTCTCTGGGCATAACAATTTTGTTATGGAACAAGTCTGCGAGCAGCTGAGATCAAGTATTCGCCCCAGAGAGAAAAAGCTCAATTACTCTTTTCTCAAGCATATGGTTCCAGAATTAACAACAAAGGCTTTAAGGTTTTCTGAGTCCTGAACAGAAGTGCAGATAGGGTTATCCAGGGCTTTTTATGTCATCATTTTTATGGGTAGTGCCTGGGCCCTAGATCTCTTTTCATGATGGGCCATGTTATCTCGGGACAAATTCCTTCCTGAGTTCATCTAGTCATCAGAGCCTATAAACTAGATATCCCAAGCATGGGTCAGGACATCCGTTGCCTTCTGATCTACATCTAGGCCAGGATAATTTGGCCAGGAATGGGTCAAAGGGTCATTACAATTTACATAAGTGAATATCACTGGCAGAAGTTTAGGTATGTGCCACACTGATCCATACTTCTCCTGGACTGATTGAACACGGTGCCTCATGAAACCATTTCGTGAACTTTCCGTTCTTTTAGTTTTACATCTTTATCAACAGTCAGAGAGTGAGTGGAAAACATCACAGAGCTTCAGGGCATTAATTACAGAGTGATAAAACTTTTTAGGGTGATGAAAACATCACAGAGCAATAAAACATCACTGGGCACCCAGGGTTACACTTCAAGGTATGTTCCTAGTAAGTAAAACAAAGAAAATCTCAAAATAGTCTAAGCTTAAAAGACTATATAAGAATGTGGTTAGTTATAAAAATATAGCTTCTCAAGTAACCCTTCGCCCACACTCCTGTAAGTAACCCCTCGCACAGTCTCCTGTAAGTGACCGCTCACCCACACTCCTGTAAGTAACCCCAGTAAAACTCATTGGCTCACTGAGTTGGACTTTGCTGGAATCCTTTCTTTGGTCTGTCATTGGCTCCCTATCTGAAGCGAGCAGACATTTGCTCATGTCTCCCCAGAAATAGTGTCACACAACAGTCCCCATGGTGAAGGGCCATTGAAACCAATCATCTGGAGGTCGGAAAGGATGGGAGAGAGGGCTTGGAGGCAGAGGTGGTGATGAGAGGGACGAGGGAGTACGGCCACTGGGGCCACAGGGGCATTTAGGGCTGTCCCACAGCAGACTTGTGGCCAGGCCTCACTTTCTCCCTCATGACAGATCTGCCCATGAGTGTGGGCAACTCAAGTGTGGGCCTGGCCTGCAGGAGAGGGCTCTATGTATCCTGGAGAGCTGAGCCTTGAAGGTGACCTGCCTGTGGTGGGGATGTGGGACTGGCCCTTCTTCCCAGGACTGCAGGGAGTCACATTCAGAGCTCCTTAACCTCTGCTTCTGGGTAGGAAAACCAACTTCGCTGTGATGGCCCGTTTTTCTTTGCAGCTGCACGAGCCGGCCCATGCACGTCAGGGGGCCTTTGGCAAACACCTTCCCAGATACCTTCACATAAGTAACCTCCCAACACACACATATATTCCCACACTCAAAGGAGAAAGAGAAAGAAAGATGCAGGCCCGGGGTTGACTCACTCACCCAGGGCATCATAGGCCGGCAAGACATCAAACTTCACTGCCTGCTGGAGCTCACGGGAGCTCAGCTTGAAACTGAGTCCGCAGCAGCTGGGCCACCATGAACTCTGGACCTCGAACTTCACCTGAAACCTCTTCTCCTGCTCACAGACTCTCAGCTGTTTCTTAATTTCTGCAATGAACTCTCCCCGACGTGTAAACTGCTCCTCAAAACTGGTGAGATTGTTCAGGAAGACAACCAGGTCGGCATTGGACCGGCCTTTGAGCATGGTGCCTTTTCCGGAGGAGCCACCCTGGAAGACCAGGATGAGAGTAAGAACCATCAGGGAGAGCCATGCCTAGCAGTCAAGATGTAGAGCAGCCTAGTGTCCATCACCAGGGTACAGAATGCATGATACATGGATGCAGTGGAGTTCTAGACAGCCACAAAGAATGAAATGAGAAAGTTAGAGAGATGGTTCAGCAACTAAGAACATTGGCTCTTCCAGAGGACCCGGAATGGATTCCCAGCAAATACATGGCAGCTAACTACTGTCTGTAACTCCTGTTCCAGGAGATCCAACACCTTTTTCTGTCCTCTTCAGGCACTGCATGTAGTTGGTGCACTTACATACATGCAGGCAAATCACGCACACATATTCAATAAAATAAAGAATGAAATGAGGATATTTGCAAGAAAATAGATGGTGCTGGACCTCATGTTAATCAAAATAAACTAGACTCGGGATGATAAATATCAAGTGTTTTCTCTCATATGTGGAATCTAGATTTAAATATGTATTTAATAGAAGGAGACACAGGAGAGGACTCTAAGGGGAGTGGGAAGTAAGAGAGGAGACTGGGGGAGACAGAACCTCATATATTCTCTCCTGTGGAATCTAGAGCTAGTGTCACACTCGTGACAGCAGGGGGGAGAGGATTTTAGAGGAAGGAGGGTGAGAAGAGAGAGGACAGAGTGGGAGGAGAGAGAATACTAGTAACGTCGTTAATATATATGTATGAAACGGCCATAAAAAGCCACTGTGCACAGGGTGGGGATAAGCTCAAAATCCATTATATGCTGGTATGAAAATGGCCTGTGTGACCCAGTATGATAATAGGAAAAATAGTAAAAGCTAACCACATCTGTAAAACAAACATTCCTTTTTTAAAATGGAAAGCAACTGTTATTGAGAAGACTGTTCCTAAGAAAAATGCTGAAAGAGTTGCTAAAACACTCGCGCACCAGCCACTGTTGAGTGGGAATCTCACCCCTCCGTTTCTGGGGCTGGTGGTGACCCAGCATTTCTGAGCACTTGCTGCTCTTAAAGAGGCCTGAACTGGTTTTCAGCACCCATGTTGGGTGGCTCACAATTGCCTGTAATTCCAGGTGAGCGGATACCCTCTTCTGGACTCTGAGGGCACCTTCACTCACTTGAATGCACCCCCTCCTGGAGTACATATAATTTTAAAAAATGTTTAAAAAGAAAAGAGCCTTCATAGTGACTCTGTGAGTTAGGTGCTTTCATAATTTTACAGAGGGGAATAGAGCAATCACCCAACAGGTGGGGGCTTGGTTCTAGGGTGTCTGTTCTGTCCTGTGTCCTCTGATTGCTATATACCCGAGATGGCCTCATGCTGGTCTAATCTGGGCCTCCCTGTGAGATGTTTGGAGGTGTGCATGAGAACTCAGAGCAGGTAGGTGACTTCAAGGTCTCACAGCCAGTGGCTGATGCCTGCTTACACTCTTAGCCAACTCACAAACTAGTTTGAGGTGTTGTGCTGGGGACCAAGTGACCTCTGTCTTGCCCTTCTGCAAATGTAACATCCTGAAATTTGTTGATACCAATTATGTTAATCAGTTTCTTAAGTGCCTCTTAGAGTTTCTTATTGTTTAGCAAACTAGGTCCCCCACCCGTAGCTGCCCTTGGCTACACATGACCTTGGCTCCTGAATCTTCCAGGGATTTGTCTCCTAGCAACCTTGGCCACCACGCCCCATCTAGCCCCTGCCTGCCCTTTTAGTATCTCCTTCCTGATATTCACATAACCTTATGGTGGACTTTTGTCTCTGTTAATTACCACATTCCTGTATGGGTGCCTGACTCCCAAATTATAAATACCCCCTAGAAGAATAAAGATTTGCCGATTTGATCAGGAGACTGTCTTGTCGGCCCTCCTTGCGTTCCTCTTGTCTCTTTCATCCCAGGTTTCTGAGGACTCGTGCTCTGTTCATGCCCTGCCGGCCGGGGCAGTGTTGAGTCCCTGCCCTGCCACCCATCAGCCAATTGTTTGCCCTAGCAGGGCCTCAGTTTCCTTGTCTCTGGGACAATGGAGCATAAGTTTAGCCAGGGCTCTTTCTACAACTCAGATAGATGTAGGGCTTCAGGGGAGAACCCACAGAAGAGCGGGGATTAGAGGTGGGACAAGTGAGTTAGAGCCATCAGCCCGGCTGCCTCAGCTCTGCAGCCTGGCTTCTGGGGAATCCTCTCCCATCCCATCCTGGTCAGGGAGGGGCTCACCTTCACCATCTTGGAGACCCGCACAGGGTGGTCGGCATGTAGGAAACATCTTTCCTTTAGGAAGTCGCAAATAGTGTTGATGGCTTCTTTGACTTGGCTTTGGAAGCGTGTGTTGGGAAGGAGATAGTCCTCTATGAACTTGTCCAGGTCCCAGGCCCAGGTGTTGCTGAGATGCTGCACCATGGTCAGGCAGGGAAGGGGAGCTGGTGGCAGTGTAGTCTCAGCAGCTTTCTGGTCTTTATCTCCCAGTGGGCTGAGCCTGTGTTGAGCTGCTTTTTAGTTCCTATTTCTGGGGAAAAGCGGGGAGGTGAATCACAAAGTCCTCTGCCTCTAGAGTGAAACTGGTCCTGCCTTCCGCAAACTCGAGTCTTTATAAGCCTTCCTTGAGATTCTTCTCTACATGTTACTTTTTTGTAGACTGTAATAGCTGCAGAGAGCTGCTGAGACCCCAGGATTGTGTCCTGTGAATCAGGAGGAATGAAAGGCTTCAACCAACATTGGATTTTAAGAAAGTCAGAAAGAGGGCTGGAGAGATGGCCCAGCAGTTAAGAGCACTGGCTGTACTTACGGAAGACCTATATTTGAATCCTAGCACCCGCATGGTGGCTAATAACTATCCACAACTCTGATTCCAGGGGATCCGACACCCTCTTCTGTCCTCCACAGGTGTTGCAAGACATAGATGCACTCACATGCAGGCAATACACTCATACACATAAAGTAAAAATAATAAAGTTTTTTTTTTTTAAGATTTAAAAAGAAAGAGAAGAAACTCCCTAAGCAGGAGAGGTGCCAAGAGAGGACACTGGACCTCCAGTTGCTTGTACATGATTACACAACAGACAATATACTGGATAAGGGGCAAAATGTGACGTGTCTTCCCGCAGTGTACAGGGTGGCGAATTTCACCCCAGCACTGAAGCCCTGCCATGAGCTAGTGTAATTTTCTAAAGGTCCTTAAGTGGAGGCCCCTTGATCCAAAACACTCCTGCAAACACAGGAGCATTGCCCTTCAGATCTGCAATTGGTCTCAAGGGAGTTTTCCAGACAGTTAGAGGTCAGAGACCTACTGGGGCAGATCCCTAACTGTCTGTTCTCTGCCTCCAGCCTTACTCAGCCAAGAGATCATTATTTAAAATAGATTTTTTTTTAGGTTTTCTTCTTGGTCTTTTTGTTGCTGACAAAATGGTCTTAGAGTCACCTAGATTTTGAACAACAATGCATAAATGTTGTAAAAGGGAGAGAAACAAGTCAGAAAAATCTGGAAAATGGTCTGCGGGTCCTAACCCTGAGGCTCCAGTCCTGCTGTGAGAAATATAAATGAAATGTACTGTCTTGTCCTCCAAAGTTCAGTGTAAATAGAGACTTCAAGTGTCAACTTCCATCTGCATTTTCTTTATCTCCACTTTTCTCTTCCCAGCAGGGGGCCTGTGGTCTCTAGGAGGCTGTGACTCCTAAACTGATCTCTGGACTTATCACCTTTTTTTTGTTTTTCTTTTTTTACAATGTGTAAAAATATGAGAAATTAAATCCTTTTTGTCAAAAACATCTTAAGTGTCTTTGTGCCCTTGTTATAGAGCTTAATGTTATTGTTTCTCTTTTTGAAAATAAATATCTCCTTATATTAAAAAATGTATTTTCAGGCCCCACCCAGTTTTTGCCCCGTTCAAAAACAGCTAGTGTTCAATTTGATACATAACAGACCACAGGAGTCTTGGGGAGAGGCAGATATGGGGGCACAGCTGGAAAATAGGACAAGATGATGTGTAACTAAGGCCACTCCAAACTGCTGGCACTTCCTGTCCAGAAGAACAGGAGGAGCCTTATAGAGTTGAAAAACCAGTATTGGACCAGAGAGTAGGCACTCCTGTCCCCAACCCCCGATTCTCTGGGGTGATATGTCCTGTGAGACGCTCCTGTGAAGGCCCAGTATTGGGGCTCTAGCCTCAAACCTAACTCAACAACCAGGTTTTGGGGTTCCCTTCTAATCAAAAGCCGGCTCCTATAGCTCTGAGGTCAGCCCTTTTAATCACAGCCCCTCCGAGAATGAGGAGCCTGGAGAGCCTGGCAAGAGAATGTTCTAGGGCAAACCAGCCAGGGAGCCCGTCAGTCCCTGACCAGGCTGCAGATTTTGTGTCTGGCCCTGGCTGGCGGTTCCTGAGATGCTGTGTTAATTAGTGGTGTCTGCCTTGAGCACAGGGATCTGGGGCTTAGTGTAGCAGCCGCTTGACTCCCATCTGCAGCTCTCTCGCCCCCTGGTGGCAGCTAGCTGAACTACAGGAAACCTGGGCTGGGTTGGAATCCGCCCTTTTCAGCCATGGTGGTGGGAATTGCTGACAGCCAAGGGGGAGATCTTTTCAAGTCTGTGCCTTGTTCCCGGGTGCAGCAGAATCTTTGGGACAGTAGGGAGACTGTAGAGGTTTGAAAACAAACTTCTCAGATGATTCTAAGAACTTGGGAGATGGTCCTAATCTGCCAAGAGCTTGGCTGTGAGGAGCTTAGCTGGGACTGATGGGGCTTCCTGACAATCCGTGCATTTCCGGGTCAGAATGTAGCAGGATTAAGAATCCTCCTGATCACGCTGTAAAACATTGTGAAAATTTTTTTTTAATTTTATTCTTTGAGAATTGCATATATAGTCAATGTCTTTTATTATATTCACTCCAACTCCCTCCTCCCACTCCTCCTGTACCCCCAACTCCCTCTTCCCACTCCTCCTGTACCCCCAACAACTCCGTCCTCCCAACTATTGACCTCTTTCTGACCTGATTGTTTTATAATCCACTGAGTCCAGTTGTTGCTGCCTAATACGCATGGGTGTGTGTGTGGGGATCATTCTCTGGAAAATGTTCAAACTGCCAGGGACCATACCCTTAAAGGAGACTGGCTGTCCCGGCCCTAGCAGCGTCAACTGCTCCTAGCTCCCCAGCTAGGATTTCTGTGCACACCTCCCCCTCTATTCTGGAATGTTGCCTGGCTTGATCTTGTACAGGTCTTGTGCAGGCAACCAACCACAGATGCTGTGCACTCGTGAGTACAGCATCCTGTTCTGTCCAAAAGACACTGTTTTGCCCAGTGCTCCCTGTCTATGGCTCCCACAATCTTTCCACCTCCTCTTCCTCTATGGTCCCTGAGCCTTGAGGAGGGGCAGGAGTGTGATATAGATGTCCCATTGGTGGCTGAGCACTCCACAGACACATGCTCTCTGCACTTCTCCCAACGTATTAACCATCATCCACTGCACAAAGAAGGCACAAATCTCTGATGAGGACTGAGAACTGCACTGCCTATGGGTACAGAGACACTTATTCGTAAGAGAATTTGGTGCTATGACTCTAGCAAAATAGTAGTAGTTGGGTCACCCTTGAGGCCAGAGAGCACCCAAGCCATGGGTTCCTGGCCGGATTTAGAGTGCAGAGCACGAGTTTCTGCCTATGGAGCAGGCTTTAGAATCAACCGGGAAGTGGTGGTTAGGTGCTCCCATGGCACTGATGCCACACGGTGACCCATGGGCTTATCTCGCTAGGCCAGTCCTGATTGGCTGGGTTCACGGATAAATAAGACTGCTGATGAGTTTTTAAAATGTTTAAGAAGGACTCATCAATGCTATGCTTCCTGGATGCTGTGACTTGAAGATGATGGTACGGCTGGTTTACCACACACTCACCTAAATTATAATCTGGGCTGGGCGGCTTTAGTCGCCAACTTGGCACACCTGGGTTGAGGGAGCCTCAATTGGTGACTTGCCTCCATTGGACTGGCCTGTGGCCATGTCTCTGAGGTATTTTCTTGATTACTGAGTGATGTGCAGGGCCCAGCCCACTGTGGGTGGGGCCACCCCTGGGCAGGTTGTTCTGCATTGTATAAATAAGCAGGCTGAGCCTGGACCAGGGAAGCGAGACCATAAATTGAAATCCTCTGTTCCTCCGTGGCCTGTGCTTCAGCTCCTGCCTCCAGGTTCTTGCCCCGAGTTCCTACCTTGGGCCCCTTCGGTGATGAACTGTGACCTGGGAGATGTGAGCCAAATAAACCCTTTCCTTCCCAAGATAGTATTGGTCAGAGTGTTCTGTCACAGAGATTGAAAGCAAATGAGAACATAATCCTTTCTAAGTAATGGGGTGGAAATGGAATTCATTCATCTGGGGAATGCGAGCATCTCTGGTTCTCAACGGAGTGCAAGTTTTGTCTAAGTGTTGCAGAAGGCATCTAATGTGTGTTTATTGGATGGAACATTAATTTCCTCCTCATGATTCCTTTTCGGGGGCTGTGTCCCCTTCTGAAAGAAATAAGCAGCATGTTCTATCTATTCGGCAGTTAGGACTGATCGACTTGGCAGTTAGGATTAGGTAGGAACAAAGCCTTTTTTCCTACAACTTCTGTATATGTTACTTTTGTGTAGCTCTAAAAGTCAAAGGCAATAGTTCCTATCGTAACTTTATTCATGAGACTGTGTTCCTTTCTTTGTGTCAGATTCCTAAGGGTGGCGGCAGCTGTGACAGTCAAAGGTGACAGGAGCATTTACCGCAGGAAGAGGCTCCCGTGGAAGCCGTCACTGTGCGTGCCTATGTGGGACCCCTGGAACCCCATCTCAACCCAATCTCTGTAGATTAACTGCTCTCTTTGCTTTTGTAAAACACTTGGCTTTAGAATATCAAACTGAACAGAGATGACTCCATTTTGTCCTTTCTGACAAGCCTCAGTCAGCATGGGACCTGAAAAAGGGAACAAGCCCAGGCAAGTTTAGCAAGTCTCCCCAAATATTATAACAGGACCAGACTTAGGCAATGGTCCACACATTTCAACAGACTTAGGCAATGGTCAGCATATTCCTTTGCCCTGGAAACAGCACCCACCAATAAGAGGCTTCAATAGTCACCTTTAACTAATTTTAGTATACAGCTTATAGCAACCAATCAATTTAAAATATGTTCAAATCTATAAAAAGCCCCTTCCCACTCTCCTCAGGGCTCCCAGAGCCGATCCACTGTGTTGGTGAGGTCTGGGGGACCAAGCTTGAGCTTGAATAAAGGCTCTTTGTTTTTTAGCATACACTCTGGACTCCGTGGTAGTTCTTGGGGAGCCGTTCTCTGGGTATAACACCTACTCTCTCCTTTACTTTCAACAGATGTGAGAGTAGAAATTTGGGGGGCCCTTACTTTTTTTCAAGATTTATTTTATTTTTCATGTTGTACCTCTGTGCACATGAGTTTTGGTGCCTGTGGAAGCTAGAAGAGAGCAGCAGATCCCCTGGGGCTGTCGTCACAGGTGGCTCTGAGCTTCCATGTGGGTGCTGGGAGCCAAACTCGGATCCTCTGCATGAGCTGCAAGCATGCTGAACCACTGAGCCATCTCTCCAGCCCCTGAGCGGTTAGGTCTGTGGAGGGGTGTCCATGATGTTTCTCTTCATTTCAAGGTCAGATCCTAAATCATGTATGATCCATGTGGCTCCAAAAACTCCTCCCTAGCCTGCTTTTCTATCAGGGACACATGGACTTGCATTACCTTTTGCAGTAACCTGTGTCAGGGTGTGTGTGGAACTAGCTGTGTCGGCAGAGTTTTGTGGGTGAATTTAGACAGCATGACGGAGGCGCCCAGGTGTCCTAGTTAGAAGATCTCATCCATGGCCACAGCAACAGCAGCCACCACCGTCACTGAAGATTTGTTTTCTGCTCCCATGTTCATGAGTTTATCAATGTCTTTATTAATGCATTCAAATAGCTTTTTCTTAAAGCCTTAAGTATTGAGGGCTAAAGGTAGCAGAGAATTGGTATTTAACTAACATAGCTGTTTTACAAGACTGAGAACTTACGACTCTGGTCTGGAGGCCTCAAGGATCTTTGCAGATTCATGCCAGAGAGGCAGAAATAGTTGGAGACACTTGCTTTCTTTCTTTTGGGAAATAACATGAAAAAAATAAAATAAAATAAAAGCCTCCTGAAAGACTGGGTGTGGTGGCACACTCCTGTAGTCCCGCCCTGGGAAGATGGGAGGCAGGAGGATGGGAGTTCAAAGCTAGCCTAGCCTACGTGAGACCCTGGAGAAAGAGAGGGGTTGGGGGAGGAGAGAGAGAAACTCTTCTGGAAAGTTGATCACCTTTGCTGACTGATAGGATCATTGAGAATCTCAAATATGGGTCTATCATTAAAAACTCCCCGTGAGCTGGAAGGTTCCAGAACACAGTGGAGGCGTGGGATGGCCTGTCAGTACTTTAAGCACTGGGATGGAGGCTGGTGGCCTAGGTCCTTCCCATCACTGCCTTCTTTGGGTCTTGGTTTCCTTGTCTGTCTGATAAACAGAAGAATTGGAGCAGGCCCCACTATGTTCTAGGATCTTGTGTGTACACGTGTGTGTGCTCATTTGTGTATATGCATGCATGTATAGAGGTCAGAGGCTGACACCAGATGTTGAACCCAGGGCCTCGTGTGTGCTAGGCGAGCTGTCTACCCACTGAGCCCCAGCCCCAGTCCAGTCCCAGTCCCAGCCTGGTTCTTGATATCTTGCAGAAAACTGTTCTCATTCAATCAGAATGACTCTTCGTGGCCTTCTCTATCTTTGCGCTAACTTAGACTCAGTTTGGGCCATTCCATGCAGGCTTTCCAGGCTCACATTAGCCTGGAGAGCGACGTCTGCAGGTAGCGCCACCCCATGCACTGTTTCCTGACTGACCTGCCTTTGCCCTGTGGTGTCTTCCAGGTCTTTCCTCCTTTTATTTCTGGGCATTTTTGCTGCTATGGATCTTCGCCTGCCTTGTTTGAAGCCATTCCCCCAGTGGCCTAAAGACTATCCAGGAGGCTCCCTCCGGAAAGTGCCCCCACCACCCAGCACACCTTCCCCAGGACCAAGCCTTCAGCACCCAGGAGACATCTGGTCTAGGACTTGGTTACAGGGAACACTGGGTGCTGGGATCTGGAGCTGCTGGCTCAAGGTCAAAATCCTGCGATTAGGAGACAGAGGAGCCGAACGTCCACAGACCTTCTGGGAGACTCCTGAGTCCTTAGGCCCATCCCCAGCTCCTGCCTGTCCAGGAAGCAACTTAGACTATGAATGTTTAACCACCAGGGAGGAAGGCGGAGTTCCTGCAGGGGGTGAGGACACAGGTGACTCGAACCTTTGGCAGGAAGTTGGCAGAGGAACCCTACATGCTGATAGCCCCCATCTCAAACAGGTGTGACTGTGCCATATCTCTGCCTCTGACTCCTGAGGTGAGCTCTCCCAGCTGCCCCTCCCCTCTTTAGAAAACACTTCTGGCACACAGATGTATACACATACACGCACACACACGCACGCATGCACGCACGCGCGCGCACTCCTGGGAGATACTGACCAGTCTCCCACAGCAGCACCAGCAATGCCATGCCCAAGGCTCCCTGCAGGTAGATCAGAGTCCAGCCTGGGCCCAGATCCAGGCTCTAAACCCTGCTAGAGGCTGGCACCCAGGGCAAGACCCTTGACCCCCACCCCTTACCCCACGAGGGAGCAAATTGCCTTCTGTCGTAAGAGTACAATGGCAGTTCTCCAGGTTCCGAGGTTCTGGGAAGAGTTGAATGAGCAAATGGTAAATTATGTCGGTGCCCAACATGCAGCTTATATGAAAAGAATCTCGGCCTCAGGAGTGTGGTGTTTTAGAAGGCAAATTGATTTATTGTCTCCTCTACCAGGGGCAGCGGCTGGACTGGAACAGAAGCATTGCCCATCTGTGAGCATTCAAAGTTCGTGCTGGGCGTGGAGTTGCACACCTTTAATCCTGGTATTCAGGAAGCAGAGGTAGGTGGATCTGAGGTCAGCCTGGGCAAAATAACAAGTTCCAGGCCAGCTTGGGTTACATGGTAAGATACTGTCTCTTTTTTATTTATTTAGTTAGTTCGTTTTTCTTGGAATGAGGAAATGGCTCCGGTCAGTGGAATGTTTTCCTTACAGACATGAGAACCTGAGTTGGAGCCCCAGCACCCATGTCAAAAGCAGTGATGACCTATAGCCTCCCCAGGTGCATGCACACGTGCAGACACACAGACACACATGCACACACGCACACACACACACACAATGTTTCTCAGGGGCCCACCCTGGGCTTTGCCCTGAGACTTTGCGCTGAGCGAAGCAAAGAGCACAAGGCCCAGGACCAATGTGCTTGGGAGGTGCTGTCTAGCAGGACTCCAGTTTACTTCTAACCATGCAGTAAACACCTAGCAATTTAGTAGTGGTCTGATGGGCCCGGTGACAGGAGGTCAGTACAAAACACAGCACTTGCCTCAAAAAGGATAAGAGAGTTTATTTTGAGCTAAATATGAATGCTCATGGCTCAAGAACACAAATTCAGTCTTCCCTGAATAACATATTCTTACATGAAGTGGTTATATGAGCTTTATTAGTTATAGACCAAAGAAAGTCATAAGTCAAGGCATTTACCAAATATATTGGTGAGGAATGCAGGTAGGCCTGTTATGACAAAGAGGAAATCTCTTCTGTACCTACTTGAAGGTATTCTTCTGGAACTGGTTGAAGCTCCTGGCCTTCTAAGAACGCATTGCAAAGGTTTTTCCTGATAGTCCCAAGGATGGTCGGCAATGAATGATTGTTGGGGGGGGGGGCATGCTAAAGATAACCCAAGATAATTTGACTGTGCAAAATTCAGACTCTACATAATCACAACGTTCTAATTAGTCCTTTGGCCTTGTGGCATCTATAACACAGAAGGGGCTTTGTGGTGTCTTTCCTTCTCTGTTTCTTATCCCCCCTCCCCAGGCAAACTCAGTTTATAAGAGTGTGTGGGAATGATGGCAGAGCAGCACACTTAGCCTGAGGCCCTGGAAACAGCCCCTGACTTGTTCCTCAAGAAGGGAAGCTTGGAGCCAAGGGCTGAAGAATACAGGAAACCAGTCAACTGAGGAGGTGGAAGAGCCTGGATCGCAAGGGAACAGCCTCTGCAAAGACGCAGAGGCAGGAATGAGAGCCAGAAAACTCAGCGAGGAGTGGAATGTAGAAGGCTGGGGAGGGGAGGCCACCAAACAGCTAGTGAGACCACAAGGGGGTTGGCTTCACTCCTAGGGCTGCGGGAACAACCTGCATGTGGCAAAGTGACAGTGGGGTTTAGACAGCAGAGTGGCTTCCGGTTAGAATCCCAAGACCAATATATCAGTGGGCTGGATCCTTCCAAGACTGCAAGGGAGACTCTGCCCCACCTCTGCCTTCTAGTAGATGCTGCTGTCTTGTGTGGCTCTGCCCTCTGCCTCCAAGCTTATACCACAGTCACCCCGTGTGCAACTCCATCCACAGTTCTCTGTCCTACAGAAAGGACACCAGGCCCGTCAAACTGGGACCCATCCCAGCAGCCTTACTTTAACATGCCCTGTGCTTTAATACAATCCATTCGGAGGTCCTGGGGTTCAAACCTCGATATATGTTTTTATAGGAAAGACCGGGACATAGTCCAGTTCCTCACTATCTCTTTCCGAACCCATGTATACCTGTGACCCCAGACCCGGTTCACCCTACAGAAAGCATGACTAACAGGGGCAGGTGGGGACTGCAGCCTGAGTTACCTTTAAGACAGGTCATGGATCCCCAGTGGGCCCCTCGGTCCTGGATCTGCTGATGAGACCTATTTCCTCCATCATCTGCTCCCCAGCTTGCCCACTCAGCTCTGAACACTTGGTGTGTCCAGACTTGAGCTGGTTTGTGCTCTCTGTCTCTCTCTTTCTCACTCGCTTCCAGATGAGCCAACTGTGGCTTAAAGACATCTTGTTTCTAACACAGAATGGAGCCTAGCCTCAGGCCAAACAGTCTTGGCTGACTGAGAATGCACATACACATACATACACATGTACCCACAGCACATATACACATACTACACATACCACACATATCACACCACACCATATGTGCAACATACACACACATCTCCCATCCATATACCACATACACCATACATACACCACACACAAATACACACACACAGCTCCCCACCTCCCGCACACACCACATACCCCACACACACAACACACATGGCATACACACACATACCACCCAAAGGGGAGCCCTCACCTCCTTGCCTTAGACCTCCATTCATTAACTTGAAATTACACCTGATTTTTAACATCTGTGGCTCATTGCACAGACACGGCCATAACCATGACGGCCTCTGTTTCTTCACCCTCATCTGGGCCATGACCTCCGTCTCCTCACCCATATGGTGGGCCCATGCTGAGAGCTTCATGTCACATCACCTCCTCAGGAGGTGCCAGAGCAAAGCAAGAAGTAAAATCAAGGTTCTCTTGGGCCAGAATGCCTGGTCCAGATTCTGCCCCTGCCAGTCATCCACTGTGTGACACTGAGTGACTTACATAACCTCTCTGTTCCTTCTCTGTCCTGTCTCTAGAATAAAGATGGCAGACTGCCCACCTCATAGGGTTTTTCAGAGGATTGAGTTGATATTTATGAAATATTTAGAAAAATACCAGGCATCAAACGATGATGGTACACAAAATAGAATCCCATCTTGCTGATGGAAAATCTGAGGCTCAGAGGAAGACCCAAACCCATCTGACTTTAATATCTGAAACTTCCTTGAATGACTTACTCAGACAGATCATGAAATCAGGGCCCAGAGAGGCTAACTCACAAACCCACCTTTGCACAGCAAAGCCGAGAGGTGAGAACTAGGGTCTGTGGAGGGTGAGGGTGGAGCTACTTCCTCAAGCCTGGCTCTGTGGGCAGCAGGTCTATCCCGCCCACTGCAGAGCAGGTGAGGAAGCCTCAGCACACACCAAGAGCCAGTTCCCCAGGTGTCCACAGTTCCAGGTTGCCCAGGGGCACAGAAATCACATCAAGGAAAATGTGTAACTATAACAGCCTCTCTTATCAACACTGCAACACCCTGAGAGGCTGGGAAGAGGAAAGGGGAGGAAGAAATGAAACTGAAAGTTAAGAGCAGAGCCTCAGGCAAGAGTGGCTGACAGCCCCACTGGCCTCCTCCGTCAGGATCCGGCCCAGGCATCCTGTCAGACCAGGGAAAGACCTGTCAGACCTGAGCATCCTAGGGAAGAAGCAAAACTCTCCTGGAGTGCAGGTGAACCATGGAGCTGTACCACACCCCAGCCAGTGCCCTGGACAAGCTGGTGGCCCGCAGCCTGCAGCCTTCTCCTGAATTTACAGCAGCTACGAGGCGAGCGCTGGGTTCCTTGGACACAGTACTGCGGGAGCATGGGGCACGAAGCTCCAGGACACTGGGTCCTCGGGTGCTGAGGACGGCCAAGGTGAGCTAGTGAAGTATCCATGGGATGTCTCAAGGGGGGCTTAGGAGACTCTTTAACCAGCCAGTGTGGAGAAACTGAGGCATTGAGTGACAAAGTAGCCTGTCCAGGGTAAGTGGCCCAGCTGAGGCACACCAGGTGGGCTGACTGTTTCCTCTGGGCTCTTGAAGGCTGCCTCATTCATTCATTCATTCACTCATTGAGTATCCAGACTCTGGGCCTCCCACCATCACCTTACTCTGAGCCCTGGGAAGAGCTCATGGTGTGTAATATCCAGTGTCCCAAAACTTGCTAAATAGCAATGAACTTGACCTGCTTAAGCCAGTCCTGTCTTGTTCAGTCCCCATGGTTCCTGAAGGAAGGGTTATTGTGGGCATTAAGAATGGCTAAACTGAAGCTGGACCTGGTTAAGCCACTGTTCCAAGCTACATTTTAACCCTTGAGCCTTGTGTCACACTACCATGTAGTGATCACAGAGTCAGGGAAAGAGCTGTTAGCTGTGTTGGTCCTAGGTAAACTTGGGATGGGGTTGCTTGGGAACCTGGAAAGGGCGGGTAGGTCTAGAGATTGTTCTGATGAGGTGCTCTCAGATTGGCTCTGGGCCCCTGGGGCTGGACCTGAGCAGGACATGGAAAAGGAGGAGCCTAGAGCCTGGAAGATGAGGAGACCGGCTCTGCCTCCCACAGGGTTAGAAGGGATTTGCATGCAGCAAGAACTTGAGGGTGTCTGAAGCCCTGGCTGGAAAGCTCAGATGGGACTGCAAGGCTGACATTAGCCTGTGGCCTCTAATCACCTGGGCCACCGAGGGAAGAAGGGTCAGTTCTAGTTCCAAAGCCCACACTGAGGGACAGGGGCACCACTCCCACTGAAAAGTTCCTGGAACACACCCCCAGGGGGATGCTAGTCTCCTGGCTGGACCAGAACGCTAAGAAGAAGCTCACAGACCTTGAGAGCCACATCAGAATAGCCCCCTGACCTAGGCAGCCACCATTATTAACAGGAGTGTTTGCAGACCTGTCCATGTGCCCCCTCCAACCCCATCCTGTGGGACCCAGCTGCCAGCTCTCCAGAGTCACTATTCAGACCTCTTTACTTTTTTATTTTATGTGTTATGCATATTTTGCCTGTATGCATGAAAGTACACCACGTGCATGCAATGCCTGCAGAGGCCAGAAGAGGGCTTTGATGTCCTGTAACTGGAGTTGCAAATGATTGTTGGCCATCATGTGCGTACTGGGAACCAAACCCAGGTCCTCTGCAAGAGCAGAGAAGGCGCTAACTGCCATCTTTCTAGTCCACCCCCCCCCCACCAAGGCTTCTTTAAACTCTTCTCTCTGAAAATCTCCATAATCAAAACAATAGCAAGTCCATTACTGTATGGAGGGAAAAAGGAATGTGTGTTTGGAGGCCTGGCCCCCTGGGTCCAGATCACTTAAGGGGTGGCTGTGCCCTTGACCTTGCCTTGCTTCTCGGCCCCTTGCTGTTTTCCCATTTCTCCTTTGTAAGGTGGGGGTGATGGCAGTTCCTTCCTTCCAGCATTCTTAGGGAGAATGATGCTTATGTGCGAGACTTGAAGGTTCTATTGAGCCTTCAGTTCCCTCAGCCTATCCCTCCCACACACATAGTGTGAGTGTTGGCAGTGACTGGCCTAGAGTGACCGTTGAGATGACAAGGTCCCAGGCTGAGTAGGACTAGCTCCTACAGACTCAATCTGGCTTTCACTGTCCTTGGCTGAGTACACTTCATCCTCAGAGTCCTGTATCTGCCAGCATATGTAACCGCACTCAGGCAGCTGTATGCTAGAAGCAGATAACAGGTTTAGAAATGGGGCGGAGAGCAGGGAGAGGCCTCCTCAGGGCCTCAGGCTGGAAGCGCTCCAACACACCATGACCAAAAGCAACTTGAGTTCATTTCAGTTCACAAGTTAGAGTTCGTTTTTGAGGGAAGTCAGGTCAGGAGCTCAAGGAAGGAGCTCACAGCAGAAACCACAATGAAGCCTTGCTTACTGGCTTGGTCCCAGGCTCATACTCAGCTACCTTTGTTCTACAACTCAGGCTCACCTGCCCAGGGATGGCACTACCCACAGCAGGCTGGGCCTCCCACGTCAATTAACAATCAAGAAAATGCCTCACAGACATGGCCACAGGCCAATCTTTCGGAGAAAATTCCTCAACTGAGGTTCCCTGTGCCCAGGAGTGTCAAGTCAACAACCGCAATAAACCCTCCCGGTCTTAGCCAAGAAAAAAAAAAGCACAAACTTAAATTGTGCATACTTGGCTTAACTTGGCTTTTTGTTACATGTATTTGTATGTTCGTGTGTACACAGATGCCCACACAACATTAAGTGAATGTGAAGGTCAGAGAACAACTTATGAAAGTCACTTCTGTCCTTATACCCGGTGGGTCCTGGGCATCGAACTCAGGTCGTGAGGTCTGGAAGCGAGAGCCCTTACACGCTCAGACATCCAAGCTGGCCTATGATTTTGGTTTTTAAATTATTTATTTTTATTAATATGTATGTGTGTTTTGCCTCCATGTATCTGAGTGCATACATGTCATGAAATGCAGAAGGACACTGGATCTCCTGGAACTGGAGTTGTGGGTGGTTGTTAGCCGCCATATGGATGCTGAGAACTGAATCTGCAAGAGCAGCCAGTGCTCTTAACCACTGAGCCATCTCTCTAGCCCCTAATTGTAGTTTTTAAAAGGCTAGTTGCCAACAATTAACAGTCTTGGATTGACATTTTTTTAAAAAGCTTCTCCCGAAGCCCTGGCCTGGCTGCTGGGCCCTCATCCTGCCCTGCCTGGTGTCAGATGACTGGCGCCCTGAACCCACCCCATTGTTCAACAGCCCCTGTGAAGACAAGACCTGGAGGGGCCAGTTCTCAACTGTTTTTTTTTTTCTTCACAGGGAGGTTCCTATGCCCGGGGCACAGCTCTTAGGGGTGGCTGCGACACCGAACTTGTCATCTTCCTTGACTGCTTCAAGAGCTATGGGGACCAGAAGGCCCGCAGCGCCGGGGTCCTTGGAGCCATGCAGCCACTGCTGGAGTCCTGGGGGCGAGATCTAGGGTCTGGCCTGAGCCTTCAGTTCCCTGAGCAAAGCACATCCAGGAACTTGCAGTTTCGACTAGTATCTGCAGACCTGGAAAACTGGATGGATGTTAGCCTGGTGCCTGCCTTTGATGTCCTGGGTGAGGAGTCCCTGGCCTGAACCAGGGTTGGGGGCTCATTCATCAAGAGAAAAGTAGGCCATTGTATTCCCACCCTCCACCAATTTGCTGTGTTATGAAGCCTTCCCTGGGCCTCTTTCTCTTCTAAACATATCAAGCTTGGACCTAACGGGAGCTGGGAAGCCTAGTTCCCTTGGATCTACCATCCTGGGGTCAGGTGCCTGGCCCTCACAGAGAGCTCTGGTTTCCTTCAACTTTGGGCAGAGCTGCTCAGCTCTTCCTTCAGAGCCCCGAAAGCAAAGGCTTTTGAGCGGACGTGAAAACTCTCGTCTTGCCTCTTAGTGCTATTCATGTGATTTTTGTGTTCCACAACGTAGAGGGCTGTATTTGGGTTATTCCCAACACACCTCTCTGTCACAAAACATCTGGCATCAGTGGGCCTCGCTGTCACAAAACTCCCAAAAGCAACAACTTCAGGTGGAGGGCTTTATTGGGGCTCCCAGTTTCAGAGAGATTTCAGTTTGCCACAGTGGGAAAGGCATGGTGAGAGACTGTTGACCAGGAAGCAGAGACTGTGATGGGAAACAGGGACCTACCCCTGGTGACCTGCTTCCTCCAGCCAAACCCCGCTTCTTAAAGGCTCCACAACCCTCCGAAGGGTGCCACCGGCTAGTGACAGAGTGTTCGAAACACGAGCCTCTGAGGACATTTTCCATCCAACCATGGGGAGGTGTGGGGGATCAGAATTAGATGTATAAATACTCCAGGGTGCTTAGAAGACAGTTCCACACTACACAAGGCTTATAGAGTCTGCCCCAAGATTATCATTACATACCTCAGAGCTCTGGAGGTGTCATCTGGTGGAAGAGGGCTATTGTCCCCATGTCTGCCATGACCACCCCTTTGAATCCACAGGGGATGGGTTCCAGGACACTAAAGTCCACCTCCCCAATAAGTTTTGTGGTTGTCGTGGTTGTTTGAAGGACTTGGGTTTGTTGTTGTTTTTGTTGAGGCAGGGTCTCACGTAGCCCAGTCTGCCCTCAAACCCACTACATAGCCAAGAATGACCTTGAACTTCTGATCTTCCTGCCTCTGCTTCCTGAATGCTGGGTCACACGTGTGTGCTGTTTTCCAGTTTATGCAGAGCTGGGGGTGGAGCCTAGGGTTTCCTGCGTGCTAGGCAAGTGCTCTACCCACTGAGCCACATCCCCAGCTCCTCTCCCAAATTCCTCAGCTCTCTGGACAACACTTTGCAAACCTTTGTAAGCACAGTCTGTATTGCTTAATGACAGTGATGTCCTGAGAAATGATACCCCAGCCTCCTTAAACAATCAGCTCAGAGAAGCAGCCACCTGAGTCACTTGGTCCTTGACTGAGACATCTTTACAGAGTGATTTCGATGCCTTGTGGCTTGGAGAACAGTGTCGAGGAGAAAAGGCTGTGTGACTCAGGACACAGTTTAGATTGTTAAGAGTATTTTCAGTGCACAGTGGTTAACTGCAAGTTCCCAATCTGTGGATTCCCAAGGCAGCTCTGCAGCCCGCTGGGCACACGTGTATTTACACTATAATACTTCACACCTTCGCTAGTGACTCTGACTCTTCACAGCCAGAGATCAGGACTGCCTAATCTTTCTGCTTATCAATGGGGAAGAGATGGATGCACAGAGAAGTAAATAATTTGCCCAAGCCACACAGCAGTAGCCTAGGGCATCAAGGAGAGGCTGACTCCTCCTAAGCCTTGCCCACGGCAGAAGAAAAGGCACATATTAGAAAGCCAGTCCGCTCTGAGTTTGAATCCTAACTCCATTGCCTGCCCACTGTGTGAATTAGAGTAAAATATGGGGTTCCTCTGTACCTCAGTTTCCTCAGCTGTAAAATGGAATGAAGGATTGCCCTGGCGGAACAGGGTTGTGATAGATAATCAGGGGTTACATGTAAAGCTTGCTTCACAGTGACCAACCCAAAAAATATCAACCCTCGCAGCCATGGGGTCTGAATTCTTGCCTTCTGCTTCTAGTGCCCTTGTTCCCCGATATGCAGAATTTAGCGAGAGGTGTGTAGCGTGATGTTTTTGTCCTGCTGAGGGAGCCTCCCTCTGCCTCAGCTATAAGCATCTTTCTGTTTAACCATCTTGGAATTTCACTAGCCTAGGGGCCACCCGGCCACGTGGGAGAAGAGACGTTCCTACCCTTCTCCCCTGCACCCCAGGAAGCTCCAGGCCCTCTCCCAACCCCCTACCTTTAGGTCCCCCTTGTCTGCCCCTCCCAGGGACAGGCTGAGCTCTGTGCCCACAGTGCCCTTCCCACCCCTCCTAACCCACTGCCTTGATGCCCACAGGCCCCCTCAACTCTGGAGTCAAGCCCAAACCCCAGGTCTACGCCTCCCTCCTCAGCAGCGGCTGCCGGGAGGGTGAGAATGCTGCCTGCTTCACAGAGCTGCGCAGGAACTTTGTGAACACTCGCCCAGCCAAGCTAAAGAACCTGATCCTGCTGGTCAAGCACTGGTACCACCAGGTGAAGCTGCTTATATGGATCCTGCCTGCAGCCCAAGACTGACTTATTCTTTCACACTAATGCAGACATACTCTTCTGTATAGTGGCTATTTATACTTTCTTTCTGGGAAGCACTTGTTTATGTTCTTAGAGATTTTTTCTCTTGTGTCTTGTGTGCTACCTTCTTGCTGATTGGTGAAAGCTCTTTATTTATTGTGGATGTCAATTCTTAATATAATGCAAATTGTGTTCTCTCAGTCTGTCACTTGCTCTTCTGCTTTCTTTAAAAGTCATTTGTCACCAAAAATAGTTGAATGTTAATGTAACCAGATATATTAATCTTTTTCTTGAATGATTTGTCCTTCGGGTATCTTAAGATGCCTCCCTCTACTCTGATTTCCTAAAATGAACCTCCCATGATTCTTTGCAGAACTCTTCTCATATTCAGGTCTTTCCCCGTCTCGAGTGCTCTATGTAGGGAGTGAGGTGGTGAGGAGTTGGTACCCTCCCTCAGCCCCAGGAACGCCCCCCACCGCTCTCATTCTGGCTAGGCAACTCTGGTACACTGCTGGGAAGAGGTGCCCAGTCTCTGCCTGGAGATGAAAGAATCAGACCCCCAAAATCTTGGGGCATATAACTTGACCCTTCCAGTAGGCCTCTCATCACAGATAGGTCTGGGTGTGAGGAGATCCTCAACTCTGATGCTCACTTGCTGTGTGACCTTGGGCAAATTCCCAGCCTTCCCTGAGCCTCTGTTCCTTCCATTTGCACATACAGAAACCCAAGAGTGTCTGTCTCAGGTTCTTCCCATGTAAGTAGAATTTTCTAGAGGCAGACACATATCTCTGGCCCCAGAACTTGGGAGGAAGTTAAGGAGGACTGTGAGTTTGAGGTCAGCAGAGGCTACATTCCATAACTCTATCAAAAACAAAACAAAACAAAACTAAAAACAGAGGAAGCCAGATGTGGTAGAGCTTGCCCATAATCTCAGCACTTTGGAGGTGGAGGCAGGAGGGTCATGAATTCAAGGTTATCCTTGACTACTTAGTGAGCTCAAGGCCAGCTTAGGCTACATGTAATGGTATCTCAGAAGGAAGGAAGGAAGGAAGGAAGGAAGGAAGGAAGGAAGGAAGGAAGGGAGGGAGGGAGGGAGGGAGGGAGGGAGGGAGGGAGGGAGGAGAGGAGAAAGTCAAAGTGGTGGGTGCCATGCACCCAGAGAGCTAGAATGCAGAGGGGCAGGGCTACTGGGGGCCTCTACCAAGGCAAGTCATTTCTGAAGAGCCAGCGTGCCCGTCTAGGCCCGCAGAGGTCTGGTACCCTTCCTGTGGTGTGGCTTCTCCCTCCCTGGAGCCTGGGGTTCCAGGCATCTGGTGCCAACTTGGAAGTCATGTGTCCAGAGCCATGAAGAGAGACAAGAGTCCAGAGGAACAGCTGGACCCTGACTGACCCCCCCAGTGCCCTTCTCCCTGGAAACCAAGAATCCCATCTTCTATCTGATAGGACCCCAGACCCGCCTCGTCTTTATCTGGGCTCTGATGGTCCTTTGTGGCCACCTCCTGCCTGTCGGGCTCAAGCCTCATTCCTTTCCACCCTCTCATGTCTGAGCCCCCGTAGCAGGCAGCGGAGAAAGCCTGCGGGATCCTGGGTGGGTTGGCTGCATCTTGTCTGGCTCAGGCAGCAGGTTCTGGCAGTTCCGGCTCAGGCTCCTCCCTCCTGGCCGAGTCAAGCCCGATCCCTGCTGCTCACAGGTGCAAGCCCAAGAGGCCAGGACAAATGCGCTGCCCCCGGTCTATGCCCTGGAGCTGGTTACCATCTTCGCCTGGGAGCAGGGCTGCAGGAAGGACACGTTCAGCATGGCTCAAGGCCTCCGGACCGCCCTGGCCTTGATCCAACAGCACCAGCACCTGTGTGTTTTCTGGACCGAAAACTATGGTTTTGAGGACCCTACAGTTGGGAAGTTCTTGCAAGCTCAGCTTGAGAGACCTAGGTATGTCCTCAGACCCCACTGCCCACTCTCCTGTCCCTGGCTTTGGGGAAACGAATTAACCTTGATTAATCAAGTGGAGTTAGAATCACTTGGAGGAGTTTTAAAAACAGAACAATGCCTGGTTCACGTGTTTTGCATTTGAACTTTATGGATATGACACATACATGCTGAGATAATTCATAGTCCGTGTCGGTCAGGCTACCACTCAGGTCACAGGAGAATGTTTCCAGCACCCCAGCGGGCCTCTCCCAGTCAGTAGCAATGCAGAGATAGCCCATTCTGATTTCTCTTGTTATGGTTTTGTCTAGTCTTAAATCGTATTTGAAAAGAATCCACAAAATGTCCTGTTGTGTCTGGCACTTCTTTTTCGACAGTAAGTCTTTGAGATCCATCCATGCAAGCTCTGATCCACTGCTTCTTCATTGCTGTGTAGTGCTCCTTTGTGAGTTTATCCTGAGATCAATCCCATCCTGCTCTTCATGGATTTCTGAACTGTTTACATTTGAGAGCATTTATGACAGCATTGTAATAAACAGTGTTGCATGGGCCAGGTGTGGTGGTGCACACCTTTAATCCCAGAACTTAGAAGGCAGAACAAGGTGGGTCTCTGTGAGTTAGAGGATAGCCTGGTCTACAAAGCAAGTTCCAGGCCAGTCAGGGCTACCTAGTGAGATCCTGTGTCAAAAAAACTCTTATACATTGAAGTATATAAACTAAATCAACGTACACACCCAGGAGAGAAACTGATGAATCATGGGTATGAATCAGAGTCCTGAGGTCGGACCCTGGTGTCTTTTGACAACACTGTGCAACTAGAGTCCAGGATGATTGTTCTAGGGAAGCAGGTCCTGTCAACCTTCTACAAATAAGGAAACTGAGGCTCCGAAGAGGGGCATCATCTGCCCCAGGGCACACAGCAGAAAGGAGCAGAGGCAGGCAAGCCCTAATCCTGAGCTTCACACTTAGAACTTTCTTGTCTCTCTGGAATTGTAGACCCGTGATCCTGGACCCAGCTGATCCCACTTGGGATGTGGGCCACGGGGCAGCCTGGCACTGGGATGTGCTGGCCCGGGAGGCCAAGTCCTGCTGTGACCAGCTGTGCTTCCTGCAGGCAGCTGGGGTCTCTGTGCAGCCCTGGGAGGGGCCGGTGAGTAGGGGTTCCCTGGGACCTCGGCCTTGGCACTCATGTACTTGGGGATGTGGGTGCGCCAGTGGGGTAGCAGGCTTGTCACACTTGCTCCCAGCTGGGGGGACGCACCTGGGTCTGTCTCAGTGCCATCAGCTCTCGTGTTTCTACAGAAAGGCACCTTAGCCTGCTCTGCACAAAGACCCATATCTCCCATGAGCCTCCTGGGCCCCAGTTTCCCTAGCTGCGGTGAGGCGGGGCTGAGAGGAGCCTCTGCCCCAGCTGATAAAGTGCCTTCACTACCTGCTAGGGCCTTCCATGTGCTGGGCTCTCAGGTTTGGGCCACCCCATCCAGCGAGCCCTTTACCAGAGGGCCCAAGAAGACAGCAAGAGACACAGTACTGTGCAGCCACGGGCAGATTGCACGCAGCCCTCAAACCTGGATGCAGACCTCCTGGAAGCAGCCAGCAAGGATTCCAATATGCCAAAGCCAACAGCCTCTAAAACCAAGAGCCTCAAAAAAACCACCACGTGTCCTAAGACTGTTTGTGATACAGCACTGAATATCCCATGTCACCTACGGAGCATTGAAAACATGCAGTCTTCCCATCTGCCTCCAGGCCCCTTAGCCACAGCCAACATCATTTGTTCTAGGCCAAGAATGGGCCCAGGTCTGTCTCAGATCTCCAGCAGGGATCTGGACCGCTTCATCCAGGACCACCTGAAGCCAAGTCCCCAATTCCAGGAGCAGGTGAGAAGGGCCCTCGACTGCATCCTGCGCTGCCTCCAGGAGAAGTGTGTGCATAAGACCTCCAGGGTTGGCAAGGTGAGTCCAGCAGGTGAAGATACCCATTGGATACTCTTGGGGGTCACCGAGGGAGGAAAGGATCCACACCAGAGCAGAGGTTGTCCAGGAGAATTGGGTGTCCCTGGGGGAGGGTGCTGACTAGGTAGGTATAAAAGATGCTCCTCAACTTAAAATGGGATCATACCCTAATAAACTCCTAAGCTAGAAATACTGTAGATCAAATGCATTTTTAAAGTCAGGCATTATGACTGACACACACTCTTAACCCCAGCACTCAGAAGGCAGAGGCAGGTGAGTCTCTGTGAGACTGAGGCCAGCCTCTTCTATATAGCAAGTACCAGGCCAGCTTTGGCTACAGGTACTTTTTGTCTTAAAAAGCAGGGAGGGGTGCTGAAGAAATGGCTCAGTGGTTAAGAGCACTAGCCGCTCTTGCAGAGGACTCAGGTTTGATTTCCAGCACCCACACGGCAGCTAACAACTGTCCAGAACTGCAGTTCTGGGAGAATCCAATGCCTTCTTCTGACCTCTATGGCTATTGCATGACATGGGTGCACTTACACACACGCAGGCAATACACTCACACACATAAAAAGTAAAAGCAATAAATAAAATATTAAAAACATGTATACACGAAGCCTCCCATATGTGTTGCTGCACAAATAAAGCTGTGGGGTGGATTCAGTTGTGAGTGAAGATGGATGACTGCTTGGGTGACTGACTGGGCGGAGCCTCTGACTTACAACTGCTCTAGATGTGCGTAGGAGATGCAGGTGGGGATGACGGTGGTCACCACCCTAACTGCCACTCATTATCAATGGCTACACATTAGTTAGCCAGTGCTCAGGGCCTGTGGACCAGAAGGCAGGTTCTGTAAATCTGACTCAGCTCTTCAGGCTCCTAAGAGCAGAGTCTGAAGGCTCCTGCCACCCATGTTGGCTCAGGCCCATCAAGGAGAGCCCCATCCTAGGTCACCAAGAGGGTGCTGGCTTCTGGAAGTTTCCCAATCTGAGTGGCCCTTCCCTTCACAGGGTGGCTCTTTTGGCCGTGGCACAGACCTGAAGGGTGCCTCCGATATAGAACTTATCATCTTCCTCAAAGACCTCCAGGCCTTCAAGGACCAGGGTCCCCTCCGAGCAGAGATCCTGCATGACATGCGGGCCCAGCTGCAGGCCTGGTGGCAGGACTCAGGGTCTGGCCTGAGCCTCCAGTTTCCTGAGCAGAATCAGCCCAATGCTCTGCAACTCCAGCTGGTGTCCACGGTCCTAGACAGCTGGATGGACGTCAGGCTGCTGCCAGCCTTTGATGCTGTGGGTAAGGAATGCCCAGCATGGGCCTTAGAGAGTGGTGGGACTGCAGGGACTGGGGCCATGGAAGGGGCTGCATGCCATCCTCCTCAGGATCCTCATTTTTTGACTTTACCAAGCACAGAAAATCACTCTGGGATATCTTAAAGTGATCATCAAACCTTATTAGCACTGATCACATCACTAAGCTTTAACTATGAAGTGTTCAAACCAGTACCCACACTGCTTTTGGAATACTGCCTCTCTTGGCTTCCTCTCCTCTGTTGTGAGATTTCCTGTCCAACAGTCCTTGACCTCATCGTCTCTGTCCCTACAGCTTCCTTAATCTTCCCATTTCTTATTTTAGACTAGGTCTCACTACAACCCAGGTTGGCTTCAAACTTGCAATCTTCCTGCCTCAGCCTCCTGAGTTTACAGGGGTCACAGGTGTGCACCTCTAGACCCCGTGTCAAGTTCTTAAAATGTTGATTCTCCATCCTTGAAGCTCTCCTCCCGCCCCCCTCCCCATCTCTCTCATGATAGGCCACTTCCTTGTGTGGTTTGTGACTTGTTCTGTGTGCCGCACAGGCTGGATGGGCACTGTCTTTTTTTCTTTCCCCTGTGGAAGTTTCTTTGGCTGTGGGCTGGGGTCAGGGGACCAGCCCCTCTTTGCTTCTGGCTGGGCTACACTAATCCTCAGATACTTTAAGCCTTGAGGGGCCAGGCAGGCTTCCCCTGCATGCTATGCTGTAAATGTAGGTCTCACACCCACACTGAGCACAAGCCCAGGGCCTCGGTTTCTCATGCAGTATTCTTCCACCCCTCCTCCACTCTGGCAAGCTCCTCACATCTACCCTCTTCAGGTGAGTGACCTTCCTGAGTCACTTTTCACGGAGAAGGTATCCATTCCAGAGGGCAACCACATGGACAGGGTGGGGCTCCATCCTGGGTTCTCCTTTAGGCCTTAGCTGTGTTTCCTTCTGGGTGATGGAGGCATTAACCACAGCACTAGACTGTGCTTCCTGGCTCACACGGTGTTCTCTAACCCCAGTTCTGAGCATGCTTCCTATAAAAGCCCACAAGTCTATGACCACCTCTGATGTTTCTATTTTTAAATTATGTGTATGTGTGTATGTGTGTGTCTGGGTATGTGCACATGTGAGTATGGGTGCCCTCAGAGGCCAGAAGAGGTGTCAGATCCTCTGGATCTGGAGTTACAGGTGGCTCTTAGCTGCAGAGTCATCTATCCTGCCCCACAACTCCTTTTACAGGTGAGGAAACTGAGATTCAAAGAGGCAATATCACACAATTTGGATGTGAGTCCAGTTCTGTCTATCTCCAAAGCTCATTCCCTTAACCTCCATGGTACACAGCTTTAATAAAGACAATCAGCTCCCTTGCAGAGCTAGGAGGTAGATTAGCAAAAACTATTGAGCCAGGCATGATGGTACATGCCCAGACTCCCAGCACTTGGGAGACTGAGGCAAGAGGATTCCTACAAGTTCAAGGCCAGTCTGGGCTTCATAGTGAGTTCTAGGCCAGCCTGGGAACATACTGAGACCTTTCTTGAGTTGATGCTAAAAAAATGGCTAGTGTTTTGCCATTAGTGCCGAGATTAATTACATCAGTAAGTACTTAACATTACCATGCGTGGATGGGCTGGTGGATACTGCCATGTACACTCAGAGTTGCGTACTCCATGTTCCATGCCCCTACAGGAAAGCTGAGTTCCGGTGAGAAACCTCAGCCCCAGGTCTACGCCTCCCTCCTCAGCAGCGGCTGCCAGGGGGGTGAGCACGCTGCCTGCTTCGCAGAGCTGCGCAGGGACTTTGTGAACACTCGTCCTGCCAAGCTGAAGAACCTGATCCTGCTGGTCAAGCACTGGTACCACCAGGTGAAGGCCCCTCACTCCTCCCAGGAAGCAGTTATTGTCATGGCAACCACCCTAGCCAATCAGCAACTCCCTTTCCCAACACCTTCCCTGTTCCCCCCACCCCAACTTTGTAGCCCTTTTGTCAGCCCCAGCCAGGAAGCTCCTCCAGCCTCCAGTTCCGCCCAGTTCTAGAAGTTGCTTTATCTTTTTTCCAACAAGTCTGAATTGGGGGTTCATCATCCCTGACCGGCCGGTCCATTTCCTCTCCCGCCTCCTCCTGACCCTCGAGGTCCATGAGCGTCACACCAAGTCATTTCTTTTCAAGTTCTGCTGCATCCCATGAAGCCTCAGGAACTTTCCTACAAAGCCCCTCTCTGAAGGCCAGCATGCCTTTATGCTGCTGGCCAAAAAAAAAAAGAAACTACTTTCATCTCAAAGAGTTTAACCTAGAGCCAAATGTGAATGGCCAGATTTAAGTGACCAAATCCCATTTTCCAGTGTGGTGACGTTCATGAAGCTTTATAGTAACAGAACAAAGAAATCCAAACATTTCTCAAGTGCATTGGGTGGGTTACAGTCAAGCTGGAAAGCCCCAGTACAGATCTCAGATTCGGCTATCTGGTGACTTCTTTTGGGTTGGTAGAAGCTAGTGGACTGCTAATACAGCCAAAGGATTTCATGTAACAATCACAAGAATGCTGGATCACACATGGTAGGCAATGAATGGCTGTTAGGGATTAAAGGTAGCCTTTGATAATTGGGCTGCAGACCACCTGCATCATCCCAACCTCCCCGTACTCACTGAGGTTGTGGTCAGTCAGTCAACCCTATATCTAGATGTGGCTTCTTTCTGGAAATTATTTGGTATGGCACATGTATTCTACAAGCAACTACAAGCACCCACGTTTGCAAACTGCTGGAGTGGGTGTTGGGATGCCAAGATGGACACATCACAAGCCCCGTTCCCATACAGTTCCTCACTCTACTTGAGGGAGATAACCCAGCAAGTCTAAGTTCTCTGTCTCACTGTGTGACCTTGGACAACTTTCCGCCTCTTCTAGACAGTTTCCCCATCTGTCAACTGAAAAGCAGCAGCCAGGCTGTCTGCCGAGTCACTTCTTCCTGGGGTTCTGTTTTACACATTCCCTCGTCTCCCCAAGTCCTGGGGACCAGCCTGCAGTAGGTGCCCATGTTGACTGATCTTTTTGGTTGGCCTTGAGTGACAGGTTGCCACTGGACATAAAGTACCATCAGGTTCTACCCTGCCCCCAGCCTATGCCCTGGAGCTCCTGACCATCTTTGCCTGGGAGCAGGGCTGTGGAAAAGAGCAGTTCACCATGGCCGAAGGCCTGAAGACTGTCCTGGGGCTGGTCCGGCAGCACCAGCAGCTTTGTGTGTACTGGACAGTCAACTACGGCACAGAGGACCCAGCCCTCAGAGCACACCTTCTGGGACAGCTTCGGAAAGCCCGGTACATCCTCATTCTGCCACACCCCTCCTCAGCTCCCCACTCCTGCACTTTCCAGGAGTCGGTGTACCTGGGGCTGGCCACAGCAGGTTTGGGGTCACCCATCCTGCCGCCCCTATTTGCCTCTGGATTCTGATGAGGAAGTGGGAGACAGGCACCCCAGAGGAAACCAGAGTCTTTCTGATTAGCACAATAAAATACTACTGATCAAGTTAAGGAACAGCCCCCACCAACAGCTCTCACTGAGAGAGCCGGGCAGCCAGACATGAGGTCCTGGGGTTGCCTCCAGCCACTGTACTCCATTCTGGTCCTTCCCAGCTGCTCCAAACTGACTCTTCTCTACCGTTGCCCACCTTCTCTGTCCCCAGCCCTCTAGTCCTGGACCCCGCCGACCCCACCTGGAACGTGGGCCAAGGCAACTGGGAGCTGTTAGCTGAGGAAGCCGCAGCCCTGGAGTCTCAGACCTGTCTTCTGGGTGGAGGCGGAACACCAGTGCCATCCTGGGATGTGATGGTAAGGGGCAGGGCTCAGGGGGCAAAATGGTTGCTGCACAAGACTGACAAACAACCCCCAGAACCCATCTAAAGGTGGAAGGAGAGGTGACCCTTGATCTCTACACATGTGAACACATACACACACACACTCAAAGTCAGAAAAAAAATAAAAACACAAGGGTCTGAGCAATGTGCAGTTGTGGATGCTTCTTGTGGGGTCCCTTTCACTGCCAGGACACTCTTCTGAGTGCCAGCTGTTGATGCTGACAGCTGTCCCCCTGGAGAGCTGACCTCCGTAGAGATAACATCCCAGCCAGCGCCCTAGTGACACTTGGAACAAAAAGCTCCCTTGGTCTGCATCAGCCCTAGGATGTGGTTCCCACTCCTGAACTCCCTGTGAGAGGAAGTCAAAGCTTGTGCCTGGCTGAACTCCAGCCTTCCAGGCTCCTGTCCATCTTGTCCTGCCTCCCTCACCCCTGATCTCCCAGCATAGCCCCGGTAAGCCCCTTGCTCAAGATTCAGACCCTGCATCTGGAAAAACCAACCCAAGACATAAGACACCCAATGTTCCTAAGTGCATATCGTCTTGGTCCATTTCTGTGACTAGCAAAAATACTCAAGGCTGGACAACTTTTAAAGAAGGTGGCTCAAGGCTATGACTGGCATAAGCTGGGATGCATTGAGGATGCCCTGTGAATGGGATCACAGCTGTGGGAGTGACTGCTGGACAGTATGTCACAGGTTTACTCTTGTCACACCTCCCTGTCAGACCACTCTCAGGGTTCCCATGAGGACTACCTTAACTCCTTCCCCTCCCTAAAGCGTACCCCACTTTAGGCTCCACCTCTTAAAGGTTCTACAGGTCTCCACCTCTTTCCTCACTGAGGACTCAGCTTGCAACACGTGAATCTTTGAGAGACAAATTACATGTAGACCACGACAGGCTCTTATCCCATCTGCTTACAAGAGGGCCCACTGAGATGGGTGGTCACAGCTATGGAAAGGGGAAACTGAGGCTGTGTGTCAGTGGTGGGAACAGAACTGAAACGTGGGTCCCTCTAGCTCTCCCTCAGGACAAGCCAGGGTTAGGGAGAACATGGACATGTTTCATCCATGGACGTCAAGGGACAGGCTGAGGGTCCTTGGTGTCTGCTCTAGCCAGCCCCTTGGGGTTCTCTCTGCAGCCAGCCCTCCTTCATCAGATCCCAGCTGGGGACCTGGATAAGTTCATCAGTGAGTTCCTCCAGCCCAACCGCCAGTTCCTGGACCAGGTGAAGAAAGCTGTGGATGTCATCTGCTCGTTCCTCAAGGAAAACTGTTTCCGGAACTCCAACACCAAGGTGCTCAAAGTGGTCAAGGTGAGACCCAGGAGCTACAAGGGCAGGGTGCTCCTGCCAGCCAGGCCTCTACCTCCACCAGTCCCGGGCTTGCCCACCCCCGTGGGCACCACAACACTCCACAGGTACAGAGAAGAGGATCAGAAGCTCAAGGTCATCTTTGGCTGCATAGGAGTTTGAGGCCAGACTGGGCTAACAGAGACTCTGTATTGAAATATATATATAAAGTTTTGGAGCCTGACTTGCCTGGTGAAGGAGACATCAGGCTCCCACTTACTGAACCTAATCAGGTGGCAGGGTCTCACACCTTTAATCCTAGCACTCAGGACGCAGAGGCAGGAGGATTTCTGTGAGTTCCATGCTAGCCTGATCTACATAGAGTTCCAGGCCACCTGGGGTTACAGGAGACTCTGTCTAAAGAAAGGGAGGAAAGAGAGAGGAGGGAAGGGGAGGAGAGAGGAGGGGAGGGGAGGGGAGAGGAAAGGACAGAAATTGGGGTGTAAAAGTCACACAGTCCACTATTCTTGGTACAAGCTGTTTACCACTGAGAGACACAGGGAGAACAAGTCAGCCAGGGGAGAGTATGGGCCCAGAGATGGCCAGCAAACAGCCCCTGTGGAGAGGCCTGATGGGTGTGTTATGTAATCCAGGCAAATGCTTTCTCTCTCTGATCTGTACCACCTTACTCCATAACACTGAAGATGGTGGCTTAGCTTGCTGGCTTTCAACCCTGGCTTGATTCTGGAATCACAGCCATGCCCAGGGCCAAATTCAATCCCAGGAACAGGAGTCAGTCATCGGTCATACTTTAAAGTTCTCTAGGTTCACACAGGCTTAAGAGCCACAGACCCTAACAAAAATAAACAGTCAGAGACTGGGGAGATGACTCTGTCAGGAGCTGATGCTGCCGAGCATGAGGACCTGAGGTCAGACTGCCAAAACCCAGAACATTAAAAAAGCCGAATATGGCAGTGACATGAGCCCATAACCCCAGTGCTGAGGAGGCAGACAGGAGGCTCCCGTGAGCTCACTTGCCAGCCAGTGTAGCCGAATTGGTGAGCCCCGGGTTCAGTGACAGACCTTATCTCAAAAATAAGGTGGGGAGCAGTTGAGGAAGACACCCAGTGCCAACCTCTGGCCTCCACAAGCACTCGCTCTCGTGTACACGCACACATGAACACATACAGACTAGAAGACCTCAAATGGTATTTCTGGGGCTAAGCCACCTGCCGTGTCCTCCCCAGGGCGGCTCTTCAGCCAAAGGCACGGCTCTTCGAGGACGCTCCGATGCTGACCTGGTCGTTTTCCTCAGCTGCTTCCGCGGGTTCACAGACCAAGGGAGCAGGCGGGCTGAGGCCATCTCAGAGATCCAAGCTCAGCTGGAGGCGTGTCAGCAGGAGAAGAGGTTCGAGGTCAAGTTTGAGATTTCCAAGAGGAAGAACCCCCGTGTGCTGAGCTTCTCTCTGACGTCACGGACAATGCTGGATCAGAGTGTGGACTTTGATGTGCTGCCAGCCTTCGACGCTCTAGGTGAGTTTCCCAGAAGTAAGCCCAAGGAGGGCAGGAACCAAGGAAGCCTGGACCTGCGCAGTTTTAGAGGCTGTGCACTGTGCAACTGGGTGTCACTGGTTCATGTCACAGTTCCTGGTGAGGTATAAATTCACCCCAACTTTCCTGTAGAATGTCTGGCAAAGTCCATTTTTGATTCGCACAGGGATGCCATGTGAGCTAACTGCACCCCCAAGTTGGACTCCACCCCAGAATTTTCACCACCATAGTTACCACAGTTAGGGTCACAGACTGCACAGCAACAAGCCCAGTTCAGCCACCTCAATAAGCTGATTAAAAACAGTAGTCAAAGCACTGGGTGTGCTGGCTCATGCCTTTAAATCAGCCTTCTGCTGAATAAAACAAACAGGTATCTCCATTTCACTTCGGTTCTTGGTTCCAGTAGCAGAAATCGCTCTGGTTTGGGTCCCAGGTTTGGAGAACAAGAGCTGTGGCCCTCACTGCTTAATATAAGATGTCAGTGCCTGCCACACACGGTCGTGCTACCTCAGGCGGCTTTTGGACTAGTGACTAGCAGGGCTTCCTCTCTTTATGGGGCTAAGCAGGCACGAGAGAGGGTTAAAGACACGATAACTCTTAGCCAAGACCTCCTCTACAACAGACAAGCAGAAAGGCTGGAGAGGAGCCAAAACTCTGTTTTCCTGAGGGGCTTGATAGGGGGGCTGTGCCACATCTGTGTCCTCCTAAAACACCTGGTGACCTCCCAGAGAGTCCCAGACCCACAGGGTATCTCAGAGAACTTTCTAAGTTGGTCCTCTGAGGCTCCCTGGGAAATGAAGTGACTCTAACCATCTCCCTCTGTGCAGGCCAGCTGGAATCCGGCTCCAGACCTGACCCCCGGGTCTACGTGGACCTCATCCACAGCTACAGCAATGCGGGCGAGTATTCTACCTGCTTCACAGAGCTCCAGCGCGACTTCATCGTCTCCCGCCCTACCAAGCTCAAGAGCCTGATCCGGCTGGTGAAGCACTGGTACCAGCAGGTTCGGCTTGGGGGCGGGTCACACACTCCCAAACACACAGAGGCATACACACATACGTGAACATACATAAAACACACACACACACACACACACCACGTGCACATACGCACAATACCAGTGAGCACTTTCTTTGGAGCAGCTGGGACTCAGCTTGGCCAGGACCCTAGTGTGTCTTGATTTTCCTATCCACAAAATGGGGGACAAACCAGACCTAGTGACATAGGCCTGTCATCTTAGTTACTTAGGAAGCTAAGGAAAAAGGATTGAAAGTTCAAGACCAGTTTGGACAGCATACTGGGACCCTGTGTCTCAAAGCAAGGAATAAAAAGAGGGCTGCTGGTGCAGCTCGGGGGATGGCCCTGGGTTCCAGCCCTGCACTACAGAGAAGTGGGGTTGAAAACTTGTGTCGAGGCTGTGACAGGATAATGCCTGGTGAGCTGCCTGACACACAGGGCAGCTCAGTAAAACTTCGGGGTCAGTCTGCCAAGTCCAGGGGTCCCTCTGGCCCCCTGTCATTGCTAACACAGACCAACACATCTCCCTTCTCCCCTAGTGCAGCAAGATGCCTAGAGGAAAGGGCTCGCTGCCTCCCCAGCATGGGCTGGAGCTCCTGACCGTGTATGCCTGGGAGCAGGGCGGTCAGGACCGCCAGTTCAACATGGCTGCAGGCTTCCGCACAGTCCTAGAGCTGGTCAGCCAGTATCGTCAGCTCTGCATCTACTGGACCGTGAACTACAGCATGGAGGACGAGACCATACAGGACTTCCTGAAACTGCAGCTTCAGAAACCCAAGTAGGTCACCCCTAGACCCCTACGCCGCAGCCCCAGAGACACCCACTTCTATCCACCTCCCAAGGCAGAGGGTGCACAGCCTTCTCTCTGGAACCAACTTCCTTCCTAGAAGTGATCTTTTTAGTACCTAAGGGTATCAGCAATCAGTTTTATGACCACCTATGAATAAGGTACACAAGCTAAATAAACACCAGGCTCCAAGTTCAACTCAAGTTCAGATAAACAATGACTAATGCTTTAGTTTAAGCAGTTCCACACAAGATCTGGGACATCTTTTTCAAATGTGAGTCTGGGGATGTAGCTCAGTGGATGGACTGCTTGCCTAGCATGCACGAAATCATGGGTTCTGTTCTCAGCACCACATAAACTGGGTGTGGTGGTGCATGTCTGTGATCCCAGCCCTTGTGAGTGACCAGAGCTCAGGAGTTCAAGGTCATCCTCAGTTACCTAGGAAGTCCAACGCCAGCCTGGGCTCCATGACTCCCTGTCTCAAAAAGGGTGCGGTGGACAGATGTGGTGGCACACCTGTAATCACACACTGAAGAGGCTGAGGACATGTGCCACCACACCCCTCTCCATTTCTCTCTTTATTTCTGCCTCTACCCAAGGGTGGGCAGCACTGAGGAGGCCCTGGGTCCCAGCCACAGCTCCTGCAGTGCTGGGAGAGGGTGGAGGATGGCCCAGCAGGGGTCACAGTGGACACTGAGATAAGACTAGGATGCAATTGCAGACCCATCATCCTGGATCCAGCTGACCCAACAGGAAACCTGGGTCACAACGCCCGCTGGGACCTGCTGGCCAAGGAGGCCACGGCCTACATGTCTGCCCTCTGCTGCACGGACTGGGACGGCATCCCCGTCCAGCCATGGCCGGTGCAGGTGAGAGGCCTGTGAGGCAGATGGGAGCACCTTGGGTGGGAGACAACATTGTGACAGGTGGACATTGGTCTTCCTCAAGGGGTGGGTCCCAGTCATGGCCCCAGTGGGCCCTGCACCTCCACTTCCTGTCTGGTATGTGGCCTCTGTTCCGCAGAAAGCTGAGGTAACCAGGGTCTCTCCCTTCCCTGCAGGCTGCCGTGTGAAGCCCGGAAATCTGGTCACACTGGGTGACAGAAAGTGATGCCAGCCCTCAGCAGGGGAGACTCAGGGGGCCCAGCCAGATGTACTGTGTGTGTCTATGTGTTACATGTTTGTCTGTATGTGTGTCTCTTTATATTACATGTATGTCTGTATGTGTGTCTCTAAGTATGTATGTTATGTGTGTGTTCATTTGTGTTTATGTGTGTCCCTGTTTATGTCTCTGTGTGTGTCTGTGTCTGCCTGTGTGCCTCTGTGTATGTCTCTGTATATATTACATGTGTCTGTATGTCTCTGTGTGTCTGTACTGTGTGTATATTCCTCTATGTATCTATATGTGTCTCTGTGTCTTACATGTATGTCTCTGCGTATGTCTCTGTATGTCTTACATGTGTGTTTGTGTGTTACATGCTTGTGTGTGTGTGTGTGTGTGTGTGTGTGTGTGCTGTCTGATCCCTGTGCCCCAGCCTTTCTATCTCTCATCTGCTTACTCAGCCTGGTGGGGCTTCCCCAACCTCTACCTTGACCATTCAGGTGCCCCTGCTTCCTGTGATGGGTGTCCTGGAGTCCAGACTCCTAAGTCCAGTGCCAGCCTGCGGCTCAGCTCCCTGGTCCAGGGCTGCACCGTCTCCGCAGCTGCGCCCGACAGCGCCCTGGCCCTGCTCCTTCCTCGTATCTCTCTGCCCTGAAAGCCAGTGCACATCCCCCACCTGCAGAAACCGACCTACTGTGGTCCAGCTGTGCCCCCATGTCACATGATCATGGCCATAATGGAGCAGAGGTTGCAATGATGACTTGAGAATGCCTGGGGCCCAAGCCACAGCGATGAAATAAGCAAAACAAGTGGGGAGGGGCACCTGAAGCTCCACACCCCGCTCCCTCCCACAGCACACGATCCTGAGGAAGTTGGAGTATGGAGGGGTACAGAGCTCCAAGGATGCAGCTTCCAGAGTCAGCACCATGCTGCAGGGCTTTCTGGTAACACAGTTGCCTGGGGGACACCTCCACTCCTGTCACCCTTACCCACGCTTTGTGAGTAACCCCATTAAACTCACTGGCTCACCCAGCGAGCTCAGCTGGAATCTTCTCCTTGGTCTGTCACTGGTGCCCTGTGTGGGGTGAAGACATTTGTTCACAGCTCCCCAAGAAAAGTCAGGAACTCCCCATTCCTGGTCTCCAGACAGTCTCTCCTTCCCAGGGCCCAATGGCACCAGAAAGGACAGGTTCCTGAGCCCTTGATCCCTGAACCTGTTTCCTGCCTGCACCATAGTTGGGGTCTGTATCCCATCCCCTCATCTCAAGGTAAAACTCCACCAGAGCCAGATGCCAGGAAGCTTCCAGAACAGGTAGCCACCAATCTGTGTCTTCCATGGGAAAATCTCCCTAAGCCACAGGAGAGAGATTGTTAAAGCTGCCATCCTCGGGGCCTGGAGAGATGGCTCAGCAGTTAAGAGCACTGACTGCTCTTGCAGAGGACCCAGGTTTGGTCCCCAGCTCCCACATGGCAGCTCACAACCGTCCATGACTCCAGTCCCAGGGAATCCGACACCATCTTCTGACCTCTGCAGGCACTGTACAACACAGGTGCACTGACATACATGCAGGAAATACACTCATCTGCATAATAAAATAAAATAAAGATAATAAATATTTTTTAAATAAAACAATGCCACCCTCGGGATTGAGAAAAATGACCAAACCCCAGGCCCCTCCAAAAACCCCCCAAATACCTGTTTTCTCCACTGGCAACATCCCAGGTGGCCACAGTCAGTGTTCTCCCTTCTTTCTCAACCTCTGTCTCCCCCTAGATTAAAACTTTCGCCTTGAGTTTGTATTCTACATCTCTGCATCCTTTTCTATGGTTGCTGTGGCAACATGCCCATGTGTCTAGTGTCACCGCTTTTCACAAGGGCAGCAAAGAGTTTCCATCTCATCTATTTGCTGAAATCAACCAAGACAGGCTGCCTGGGGCTCTGTGTTCTGAGGGATTTCAAAGAATGGACACTCCTCTGTGAAGAACAGCCTAATCAATTGGTGATGACTGCCATGGTTGCAGCAGGGCACAATGATGATATGTGTGTCAGGATTGATCGGCAATGTCTGACCTGGATATGGAAAATAGATGTTGCTTACAGACTTGCAGCTCCCACAATTCAGTCATTAGCAAGAAATCATGCCCGAATCGGCTAGTGATGTCTGCCACAGAGGGGCATGTGGGCCTGTGGATCCTCTCATCAGATACCCACTTGACTGGCTGCCTTTTTATTAGCTAACTCTGTTCCTTCATCTTTTCTTCGGTCAACTTTGCCTCTGTGGACTTTAACTGGATTCCAACGACTCTCTTAGAATCTAAGTGACAGCCAGGGTTTGGGGTCAGGGATGCTGGAGACAGATCTGGGAGGTTCCCAGCCCAAAAGCACAGGACACACAGGGCAGGTGCTGAGGCCGTGTGGCCACCACAGTGGTCCTGTGTCCTTCCAAAGGCAGAGCAGGAACCTGGTCTGGCTGGGTACCTTGCTGTGTATCTTTGAGCAAGCCACTGCCCTCTCTGGCTACTCTCTCTGGCACTGACTTGTTCAACCACTAAAATCAGGGACAAAGGGACAGCGTCTCAAAGGACAGCCTCCGCCCATTAGAATCAAGCTGACTTAGCACTCAGCCTGCACTCCACAAGGTTTCTGTTTGTTGTTTTTGAGACAGGGTCTCATGTAGCTCAGGCTGGCCTCAACTCAGTATGACCTTGAACTTCTAATCTACCTTGTGAGTGCTAGGGTTATATCTGATGACACCAGGGTGAATTTATACAGTGCCGGGGATGAAACCCAGGGCTTTTTGCATGCTAGGTGAGCCCTCTAACCCCTAAGCTGCAGGCACAGACCACTGGTACTCAGCCCTCTGAGAGAGACACAGGTCATGTGCTTAAGGACATACCCACCTGGCCTGTGTGAAGGTGTCCCCCAGGGCATGGGAGGCTGCAGGTTTAACCTGGGGACACTGGAGAATAGCCCAACCCTGTGGTCGCTGGGCAGTGGCACCTGACTTTAAGTTTCGGTTTCCTAGGCTGGGCCAGGGGTGGGGCGGGCAGCTCCAGACGGACTTCCTTTTCCCCAGAGCACCCAGGCTGCAGTGCCCTGGCTCTGCCATTCACTGCTTTCTCTCCAGGCCAACAGTTATGGGTTCTCTCTGGTCTGCTCTGTCAGTGGACAATCTGGAAGAGCTCATTCAGGGAAAGCTCCAGCCCTACGAGGAATGCCTGAAGCAGATAGACCAGGATGTGAGCCTCATCTCCGACATTCTGGGATGCAATGAGCACTTCCCTGTGCAGAGTATGGCCAAGGTGAGTGTAGGGCTGGTTCTTTCACTGCAAGACTTCACAGACCTCCAGAAAGCCCAGTGGCCTGGTACTGAGCACTGCTGCCAGTCCTGGGCTGCACCTCACGGTGCCCTTTCCCCACACGAGGTGTGATGGGATATGGTGTAGAAGCTCAGACTGAGCTCTTTCCCACCTGGCTGTGTGATTCTGGGCAGGGTACTTAACTTCTCTGTGCTCAGTCTTTGTAGCTGAAAATTAGGTCAACATAGACCTCATTTCAGAGTGTTGTAAAGGTCAGACACATGATGTTCTTAGCATGAGGATTCCACAGCTGGTGTTCAACAAATTAGCAGGGAGTACTTACCTCTGTGTGTGTGTACAGTGCATATGCTTGCATGTCTGCACACACAGCCAGAACAGGATGTGGGAATGACCCTCTCCATCACACTCCACCTTTGTGCCTTGAGCTAGATTCTCTCACTGAACTGGAAACTCCTGTCTTGGTTAGGCTGGCTGGTCAAGAGCTCCTATAGCCACCTGCTCTGCCCCCCACCCAGTGCTGGGGTTACAGACTCACGGACTCATGCCTGTCTTTTTCTGGGGATTCGAACTCAAGTCCTCGTGCTTGCAGAATATGCACTCTTACCCACAGAGACATTCCCCAGCCTCTTCTTGTTAAGTTGCTTCTTCTCAGGTGTTGATTCACAGCAATGAGACATGTGCTAATGACTGAATCTCAAGACTAGGACTCTCAGGACACCAGTTGCATCCCAATAGCAATGACCCCCCTTCCCTACAGACACATGGCTTCCCAAGCTCCGCCCTAACCCACCCAACAGCCCTGGCCATAAAGAAAACTGGACACTTATGTCCTCTGCAGTGAGCTTGGGTATTTATTAGCAGGTGTCATGGCAACCTGCACCAAGGTATGTATGCTATCCTGTGGTCACCCCGCCACAGTGACACACCCATCAGTCCATCGCCGAAGAGAAACATGCACAGGGAGTGGCTACTCTGGGGGACAGCCTGGTGGGCTGCTCCCAACATCACCCTATGTGATTCACACCAAGACTGGGAATCAGAGCACTTCTACCCCACACCCCCAGGCCTTGGTCCCTGTTCAGTCAGTGCCCCAGCCATCGGCAGCCGTCCTCCCAACTTCCAAGAGTGAAATTCAGTTTGCTGGAGTGAGAGTTTTCCCTTAAAATAGAACTGTCCTGAGTAAGCCAAAACAAGACGGTCACCTGTATAAGTAACATCACTTCTCTCTCTCTCTCTCTCTCTCTCTCTGTCTGTCTCGGGGGTGGGGGGTTACTATGTGTGCTTTGCTGTGTGTGCAATTAGCTGATTGTGAGCAGCACTTTGACGTATGTGCACTCTGTTGAATGTATGCACACTTTACTGTGTGTGCCCTTTGCCCTGTGTGTGCACACTTTGTTGTATGGTATCTTCGACTCCACATATATGATATTTGTGTTCATATGACCATTTCCATTTTTTAAATTGTTTTATGTATATGACTCTATTGCCTGCATATATGTAAGTACACCCATGTCATGCAATACCCAAAGTGGTCAAAAGAAGCTGTCAGATACCCTGCAACTGTAGTCACAGATGGTTGTTACTCAGCATGTGCGTGCTGGAAACTGAACCCAGGCCCTCTGCAAGAACTGTCAGAGCTCTTAACCGCGGCCATCGCTCCAGCGCTCTTAACCGCGGCCATCGCTCCAGCCCCCATTTCCATTGCTGTATAGTACTCCTATTTATATGGAGTGCATCTAATTTCTGGTGGCAGTTTGAACTGTCTCCAGTTTGGAATATATAAGAAAACACTGACAGGGACACAAATGAGTGCTGGCCACTCGATTCTAGGATCAGAGTGACATTTGAAGACTTCGCTTGAGCTGAAAAATGCCACTGCCCAGTGGAGTGCCCTGTGGTTGCAGAAAGTCCACACCTCATACCTGCCGCTCTGTTCCCTGCAGGGCGGTTCCTACGGCCGGGAAACAGTCCTGAGAGGCTGCTCTGACGCCACCCTTGTCTTCTTCATTGATGTCTGGGAAAAACTCCAGCATCAGAAGGAAAACCAATGTGAAGTCCTCCATGTATTTGAGCAACAGCTGAAAAATCATCCAAAATTCAAGGGAAAGGTCAAGAATCTCTGCAGCTACCTCGAGGTCCAGGTGTCCACACGATGGCAGGACATGTCCTTGAAGATTTTTCCTGCCTTCAATCCTCTGGGTGAGTGCTCCAAGGGCAGTGGGGAGACCAAATAGGGGGCACTAGGGAGGCACTTGAGATGAGCAGTGCGAGCACTTTGCTAAATGGAGACCTGTAGATCTCCAGGAGAGAAGGATCCCCTGCCTCGGCCTCCCTCTCCTAGCCGGGACTTTTCCCCCATCGCCTCGCTTATTTAATGAAAATGTTCTTGACTTTTGAATTTAATGCAGCCTTTATGGGTGACTGGCTCTATGGATGAATGATGGGCAGATGGATATGGCTAGAAGGAGAGTACATAGGTAGATGGGAGAGGATAACTGGGTATCCGAGGGATTGACAGATGGATAGATGGAGTGTGGATGGAGGGATAGGGGGTGGAGGGAGGGAGGGATGGAGGGAGGGATGGAGAGATGGAGGGAGGGATGAAAGGATGGAGGGATGGGTGGGTGGGTGATAGGTGGGTGGATGGTTGCGTGGGTGGGTGGGTGGATGTGTGGGTGGATGTGTGGGTGGATGGGTCAAGGGATGGATGGATGAGTGCATGCATTGATGGGTGTGTGAGTGAATGGATGGATATTTGGGTGGGTAGATGGATGAATGGTTGGGTGATGGATGCATAAATGGATGGGTGCTGGATAAATATATGGGTAGATGAATGGATGGATAGATAGATAGATGTGTGGGTGGATGGATGGATGGGTGGGTGGAGAGATGGGTAGGTAGAATGGGTGGGTGGATGGATGATAGATAGATAGATAGATAGATAGATAGATAGATAGATAGATAGATAGACATATAATGTGGGTAGATGGATGACCAAGAAAGAAATGGATGTACAGATTGAGGTGGATGGAGAATGAATGGGTGAACAAACAGACAACCGCTAGATGGATAAGACACAGCAGAGCCACAGCTCTGTCTCAACATATGTTATCAGAAACCCAAAGAATGCCAGAATGGATGGAAACCGAAGCCCTCTTTAAACAAACGGGGAAAACAGAAGAACAGAGATGTGTCTGAGGCCACGTTGTCTGTGGTGGACGCGGCTTATTTAGCTCAGGGCTTCTGAGTGCGCTCTAAGGAGCTCTGGGTGAATAGGGACCTTGAAGAACAATAATGTGGCCGTTGACATAGTAGAGATGTGCACACGCCCTGATTGTTGACTGGTGTTCCTAGGGAGGAGACCTGGACCGGAGGAAAGTACACTCCTCTGGGAGACAGCAGCCCTGGGCTATCCTTGGGTTACCCTGGTCCTTTGGGGTCTGTATGTGAACTGGCTCCCACAGGCTCTCTCCCTTTAGGATTAAATGAGACTCCCAGCCACAGGGTCTATCGAGATCTCAAAAGCTCCATGGATAAAATGAAAGCCAAGCCTGGTGAGTTCTCCGTCTGCTTCATGGGGCTGCAGCAAAAATTCTTCAGCAAGTATCCGAGAAAACTGAAGGACTTGATCCTGTTTATCAAGCACTTGTGCAGACAGGTGATTTTCAACTTGCATGTCTCTCTTTTGTTCAGATCATTTATACTCAGGAAAATTTAACAATCTTAGAAACACATATCAGCCCACTTTGAGCTTTTTTTCAGCCACAAAATCAAAATGGAATCTTCTATCAACCTAAGATCCCCATCAGGAATCCCCATGCATTGCTGGGCATAGTGGCACATGTCTGTAATCCTAGCACCCAACAGGTGGCAGAGAGAATCTTGAGTTTCAGGACAGCCTAAACTACATAGCAAGACCTTTCCTTTTAAAAATCCCAACATAGGTCACCATCAATGCATCTTCCCTAATTTTAATTGTTTGTGACATTCATTTAGGGTATGCATCCATGTAGGGAGCTGTTTTAGCATGTATGTGGAGGTTAGAGGACAACTTTTGGGAGTTGGTTCTCTCCTTCCACTGTGTGGATCCTGGGAATCAAACTCAAGTTGACAGCTTGGGTAGCAGAGTCCTTTGCCCTCTAAGCCATCTCGTGGGCCCTCACTCATTTTTAAACACTATGAGTAGACTGTACTGTGCACAGTTATGTCTTTATTTCATTCCACATTAGTTTGAGAGATCTGACTATATTGTTACATATGGTAGCAACTTTTCATTGCCTTATAATATTCCATTGTATTAATATTATGTTTTGTATCTGCTGCTATTGGGCCTTTGAATTGTTTCCAAGTTGAAGCTACTGTGAATTAGAATGTTTTACAGCATGACTTTTATGAATTTAAGCCCTCACTTCTCTTGATAACTATGCAGAAGTAGAATTGTTGAGTTCTAATATGCACAGACACAGTACCAGACAGGATGTATGCATGTCTGTAATTACAAAAGTGAAATCCACATGAAATATATGTGGAGGCTGTTTGTTAACTTTATTAAGGAGTGCCAAATAGTGTTTTTAAGCCACTATATAGAGGGCTGGAGGGATGGCTCAATGCATAAAGTGTGCACTGTTCAGGATGAGGACCTGAGTTTGGACCCTCAGCATACACAGAAGCCAGGTGTGGCCGCATGCATCTGTGCTACTGGTGCTGGGGAAGTGGACACAGGCAGATCCCTGGGATTTACTGGCCAGACATTCTAGCCAATCAGTGAGCTCCCAGTTCATTGAAAGACCCTGTTGGAAAAATAAGGTAGAAGCCAGGTGTAGTGGCTCACACCTTTAATCTCATCCCTTGGAAGGCAGGGTAGGTGGATCTCTGTGAGACTGGGGCCAGCTTGGTCTACACAGCGAGTTTAGGCCAGCTGTGGCTACCGGGAGATCCTGTCAATAGTAATAATAATAACAATGCTGAGAATGACTAAGGAAGACACCCTGCCTCAACCTTGGCCTCTATACACACATGAGCCTTCACACATATGCCCACACACATGCACAAACCATATCAAGTTCCACCCTCAGGAACAGTGTGAGCAGTCCATGTGCTCACCCCTTCATCAGCGTTTGATGGTGTTGGGATGTTGATGTCCAGGCGTGTGTATGGGGATGGTGAGTTCTTCTAGACCCTGGTCTCTACCCTTGTTCTTGCTCACAGAAGCATCTGATACCTTCCTCCGCTCTGCCTTTGTACGGGGTGGAGCTGCTCACTGTGTATGCCTGGGAGCAGGGCTGCGAAGCTGAAGATTTTGACTTGGCGGAAGGCCTCAGGACCGTGCTGGGACTCATCAAGCGGCAGGCAGAGCTGTGTGTCTATTGGACGGTCAACTACAACTTTGAGAATGAGACAGTCCGCAACACCCTTCTGTGCCAGCTCAAGTCAGAAAGGTACCTAGCTTCCTAATCTCCACACCTGCAGACCATGGTCCAGCAGAGAATGAGCTCTGAGCCCCTGCAGCAGCCAGGGGGACCCTGAGGAGTGACAGCCTCTGTGAGCAGGGACGGAGGGTCTGTCTGTAAATGGAGGACGGGTCTGTGTGTTTTATGCTCTAAACCATCGTCAAATTTTGTTCCTAAAACAAACTGTAGGAAAAAAAAAAGCAATCCAGAGAGAGGGAGGAATTCTCAGGAAGAGGGGAGCAGTATTGTTTCATCATTCAATGCATATCTGAACAGCAGAGGAGGCGGAGTCAGAGGGACTGGCTATCACAGAGCCTGGCAGCACCACAGCGTCACAGTCAGCCGCCAGCTTCCCGCTCGAGGCCTCTTGCTTATAACATGATTGTGTGTGCGCACGCCTGTGCACATGAACGTGGGCACAAGTGCTTGTCGAGGCCAAAAATCCACTTCCTCTATTGTGCTTCACCTTTTTGTTTTGCTTTGGGTTTTGGTTTTTTGAGACAGGGCCTCCCTGTAGCCCCAGCTGGCATGGAATTCACTATGTAGACCAGGTTGGCCCCATGATCTCATAGAGATCCACCTACCTCTGCCTCCTGAGTGCTGGGGTTAAAGGTGGCACTAGCACACCTGACTCCCACCTTATTTTTTGAGTGAAGGTCCCTGACTGACCCTGGTGCTCACTAATTGAATAGACTGACTGGTCATAAAAACCCCAGGATCCACCTGTTTCCACCCTCTGGAGTTAGGATTACAAGTATGCATACATACCTATGCCTGGATTTTTACATAAGTTTTGGGGATTTGAACTCAGGTCCTCATGTTTATGAGACAGACATTTACCTGCTGAGCCATCTCCTAAACCCAATTTATTTTTTAAAGACTTTTATTTATTTATTTACTTATTTATTTAATGCGCATGTGTATGTGTGTGAGCCATGCATTTATCTGTGTAGGTGCACACCTATGCTTGCATGCATGGATGGCAGAAAGGGCACTGGGTGTCCTGCTCTGTCACTCTCCATCTATCCTGGGGCAGGGTCTCTTCCTCAGCCTGGGGCTCACGTTTTCTTGGCTAAGCAGTAAGCCAGTAAATCCAGAGATCTTTCTGTCTCTACCACACTTGGAGCTGGAGTTGAAGGAGGCTGGTCTTGTTACATGGGCTCTGGGGCCTGAACTCTGACCCTCCTGACTGTGTCGTAAGCTTTCTTAGCCACTGAACTATCTTCCTGGACCTTGATGTATTTTAATCTCATACAATTCCTAGACCAGTCATCTTGGATCCAACCGACCCAACCAATAACTTGGGCCAAGACAAATACTTCTGGCAGCTGCTGGCAAAGGAGGCTGAGGTTCAGCTGTCTTCTCTGTCACCTGTGCCATGCTGGAATGTTCTGGTAAGAAGAGTTTCGTGCCGCAGAGAACCTCCTCCAGACATGGCACTCAAATCGGAGACACTGTCTTGGTGTCCTGGGACTGCTATAACATGTTCCGTGTGGCTTAAAACAATAGAAATTTATTCTCCAATGACCAGGATGTTACGAGATCAAAGATAAGGTACAGGGAAGGTGTGTGCTCTCTGGGAGGTTCACAGGGACAGCCCTGATCCCACACCTGGCTTGTGACGTCAGCACCCTGTCTGCTTCCATCGCCACATGTGCGGCCTGTCTTCATACTGCCTTCCTCTGTGTGGAGGTCCCACTTCTCTTTCTAAGAACAGCAGCCACACTGGGTTGGGGCCCAGCGACCCCCTCTTATCTTGATGGCATCTCTAAAGGCCCCGTTTCCTATGAAGTCACAAGTGTGCAGACCCAAACTCCAATATATTTTAGGGGGACACAACCAACTCAGCATCACTGAGATAATCGTGAAGGAAAAACAGGAATGAAGAGAAAGGAGGGGTCCCCACAGAAAAGAGAGGGATTAACTTCCACAGAAAGCAATATTAGGGAGCTTCAGAGATAGTTCAGGGGTTAAGAGCAGCACTGGCCGCTCTTCCAGAGGACCTGGGTTCCATTCCCAGCACCCACATGGCAGCTAACAACCACTGTAACTCCAGTTCCAGGGGACCCGATGCCCTCTCCTGGCCTCTGTATATTAACATGGATGCCTTACACACATGCAGACACAACACCCATACACATAAAAAATAATAAAAATAATAAATGAAATATTTTTAAAAAGAAATAGCAGGGGTGGGGAGGTGACAGAAACAAGGAGTCAAGCCTTCTAGAACAGGTGGAGGCCACAGCTGTGACACCCAGTGTGCGGCCAGCAGCGAAGCCCAGGTAGGGGCAGGAGGAACTGCACGCCGGGTGAGCAAAGCTCAAAATCCGGGATGCACAAGAGGCTGTGCGTGGCCTACCAAACTTGGTGCCGTGAGGAAGTCTGTGAATGTGTCACTGCCCCACCAGGTCCTGACTCTGCTCCGGGGTCGCCAACCTCAGCATCTACTTCCACCACACTAGGGTCCTTTTTTTCCTGGCTTTGTGAGGAAGGAAAAGCCATCTCTTCCCAACGCTTTCTTCCGAGAAGCCTTCAAACACCTACAGACACAAAGTGCTCAACTGAGCCAAGTGCTCTCCACAGACGCACAGAACCATACTTCAACTCGACGGCTCGGGGCAGTCCGCACTGTGTACACTCATCACTACAGTGGCAACTGCCTTCGTGGAAGCCGCTGGAGAGTGCACCATGGGCCAACAGATGTTCTTTTAGGCCTAAATATTTTACCGACCTCTCCAAGGCAAAGGTATTCTTTCATATCCACCAGGTCATGATCAAAGGCAGATTCAGATTCAAGGAATATTGTTATGAAAATACAACACACACACCTTCATTGACAGTCATCCCAAGAGCACCCCTTGGACATCCTTTCCAACAAGGGAGCATGTGGTGTGTTGAATCTTCAGGTCCCTCCTGCCCATTTCTGCATCCCTGCTTGCTGCCCACCAGCCTGTCCTTCTGAGACCCACAGTACTGTCCCTCTGGGCACAGGTACAGAAATCCCAGCCCAGAAATGGGCAGCAGGCTCATGTGTGTGTATGTATGCACACACACATATACACACACTTACATAGCATACAAATGTGCATACACACACACCTGCACCTAGGCATTCACACTGTCACACATGCATACATGATGAGCACACTCACAGGCACATCTGTACACTCACAATTCCATGATCATATGTGCACACCCACACTCACATGTACATTCATGTATCTACATAGGACCTATACTCACACCTGCACACTCACACTCGCATACAGAGTGCTCACATACATATTCATACACACTTGCATGTGTGTGTACTCCCCTATGTGCACAATCTTGGATGATACTCGCTCACACATGCACATCACTCAAACAACACACCCCCGCCCCGCCTGTGCTGTGGGAGAGGCAGGACTGCTCACGAGTCCGCTATCAAGGAAGCTGTATCCTTGGCAACCATGAGGATGACAGCATCTGGGGGACCCAAGATCAACTGGAACTGTGGAACTGACCACCCCACCTCCCTCAAGTGAGCTTGCCCCAGCCCCTGCCAGTGCTTTCAAAAAATAAGGGCAGAATCTGCTTGGAACTCTGTCCCCCTGCCCTTGCTGCTGCTTCGAATCTTCATCATCGTATAGTTCTGGAGCAGGGCAGCCGGGCTGTGCTGGAACTGGGGTGTTGCAGGCTCTTTCCCTTTCAAGCTTCTTGAGGCAGCCCTGATGTCCTGGCCCGCGATACCTTCTTCCGTCTTCCGTCTTCAGAGCCCAGCAGCTTCAAGTTCCCTCTCCCGCTCTATGTCTGTATTCCTAACTCCTTGTCCAAGTCTGACCCTCCTACCTGCCTCAGGCCTGCCCAGGGTAACTCCTAGATCTGCATCCTACCAACCCAGAGGATCTGCTCTGGGGGGATGTTAGGTACTGCCTCACATCTCAAGTACATTCTTGCCTGTGCAAAGCTCAGAGACAGGAAGTGCTCTGCCCACAGCAGGGACCAGGAGAGAGGACACGCACAATGGGCAAGGCAGACAGCCGTGGATGGCTCCTGGGTGTGACTCCCCTGCAGGGCTCACCTGGATGTTTCCTCTCCAGCCGGCCCCTCTCTTCAGCACCCCGAGTCACCTTCTGGACAAGTTCATCAAAGACTTCCTCCAGCCCAACAGGAAGTTCCTAGATCAGGTCTGCAAAGCTGTTGACATCATCTGCAGCTTCCTTAAAGAAAACTGCTTCCGACACTCAACCACTAAGGTTCTGAAGGTTGTCAAGGTGAATGCAGGCCCTTCCCTGGTTCGGTGACAAGGGCCAGGGATGCCCCTTCTCAACTCTCTTTCCTGTCTAGGGAGGATCAACCGCCAAAGGCACTGCTCTGAAGTACGGCTCAGATGCTGACATCATCGTGTTCCTCAGCTCGCTGAAGAGCTATGACTCCCAGAAAGCGGAGCGCAGTCAAGTCATCAGGGAGATCCAGAAACAGCTGGAAGCCTGCCAGAAGACCAGGGAGTTTGAGGTGAAGTTTGAAATTTCAAAGTGGAAGTTCCCCAGGGTTCTAAGCTTCACCTTGAAATCCAAGAGTCTCAACGAAAGTGTGGACTTTGATGTTCTGCCTGCCTACGACGCACTAGGTAAGACTTCCCAGACACTGGCTCCAGAGGAGAAGGTTCTAGAAGGAATGGCAGGCAGAAATGGAGTGAAAGCCATGGAGCTAGGGCTCAGTAATAGGCTGTAATGTCTCGCAGATCTGACCCAGGCTCCCAGCAGGTGCATTAACAATATCAGAAGGAGCACACAGCTGCATGCTGCTCTGTTAGCTTGCGACAGCCCCGCAGCGGCCAGGAACCACTCCCTCTGTCCCCAGTGCTGTCCGCAGTGTGTCGGAGGGGGCAGCACACGGAGTTCCGTGCACAGCATGGGTAATGTTCCTTCCTTCCATGCCTATCCTTCATGCATTGGAAAGGGAAATTAAAGAATAGAGTGTTTGTTGATACTGGAAAGGCAACTCAGCAGTTAAGAGAGCAAACTGCTCTTGCAGAGGACCTGAGCTCAGTTCCCAGCACCCAGGTCAGGCAGATCACAACTGCCTATGACTCCGGTTCCAGGTGATCTGACCCTCTTCTAGCTTCTCTGAGTACCTGCACACACACACACACACACACACACACACACACACACACACACGTAATTAAAAAGAAAGAAGAACATAGTGTAGAAAGTGTTTTGAGAAAAAGCAAGGCAAATCTGGGTATTGGCCTTCAAACTTGGGCAAAAATTTCCTCCAGAATTCAGTTAATTCATTCAATTCATGCACCTTTGTATAAAGGTGCATTAAATAAGTCAAAGCAGGACCGAGCATGGTAGCCCACTCCTTTAATCCCAGCACCTTGGAGGCAGAGGCAAGTGGATCTCTGTGAGTTCAAGCCCAGCTACATAGCAAGTTCAAGGCCAGTTGGGAGGCCTATCAAGTCTACAGGGAGACCCTATCTCAAAAAGACCTCCCCCCAAAAAAAAGTTGGGCGATGGTTCAGTGGGTAAAAGTGTTTGTTGCTCAAATATGAGGACCTGAGTTTGATCCCCAAAACCCATATAAAGAGCTAGTGTGGCCATGTGCACACCTGTAACTCCAGCACAGAAACAAGTGGATCCCAGAGTTCACTGGCCAGCCAAACTAGCAGAAACAGCCAGCTCAACGCTCAGTTAGAGTTCCTGTCTCAGGGGATAGGATGATGAGTGATAGAGCAGGACACCCAACATCCTCCTCTGGCCTCCATACATGTGGCACAGATGCATGCACCCATACATGTAAAGAAACCAGAGAGAGACAGAGACAGAAACTGAGAGAGAAACCTGAGACATTTCCTATATCAGAAATACAGACTCCAGTACCTTCCATCTGAATGGTACTGTAAAGTCACCTATGCCCACATAAATCACACAGGTCACAAAATTTCTGCACCCTAGAGACATGCATCTTTAATCCATACATACTTACATGAGTCAAACAATTTCCCCAGAATTAAATGACACTTGTCAAAAACAATTTGGGGGCTGGAGAGATCACTCAGTCATTAAGAGCACTTTCTACTCTTCCAGAAAATCCAAGTTCAATTTCCATCACCCACATGGCAGCTCACAGCCCCCTGCAACTCCAGGGGGTCAGATGCCTTCTTCTGGCCTCCATAGGCACCTCACATGCACATACACACATACATACACATAAATAAAAATGAAATAAATCTCTTTATTTATTTATTGGTCTTTTTAAGATAGGATCTCCCTGTAACCCCAGCTGGCCTGGAACTCACTATGTAGATCAGGCTAGCCTTGAATTCACAGCACTCCACCTGCCTCTGCCTCCCAAGTACTTGGATTAAAGGCATGAGACACCACACCCAGCAAATAAATCTTTTTGTAAGAAGCAGTTGTGGGGTGTCCAGAGAGATGGCTTAGCAATTAAGAGCACTGGCTGCTTTTGCAGAGGACCCGGTTTGATTCCCACATGGAGGCTAACAACCATCCATAACTTCAGATCCAGTCCAACACCCTCTTCTGACCTCTGCGAGCCTTGTACAACATGGGTGTACTTACACATGAGCAGGCAATACATTCATACATGCAAAAATAACAATGATAAACATTTTAAAAGCAGTGTTGAGGGCTGGGGTATGGCTCAGTTAGTAGAGTCTTTACAGAGCATGCACACAGCCCTGAGGCTCAGTTCCCAGTTCGGCACAAACCAGATATGGTGGTGCACATGTGCAGTCTCAGCACTTGGGAGGTGGAGGTAGAAGGACCCAAAGTCTAACATCGTCCTTCACTACATATCAACTTCAAGGCCAGCCTGGGCTACATGAAGTCCCGTCTCAAAAAGACATTTTTTTTCCATCTGTTGCTTATCATAAACATTAAAATCTAACAGACAATTCTCTCCTGGGCCAGGTCAACTGAGTCCTGGCTTCACATCCAGACCCAAAGCCTACACGGACCTCATTGAGCTATATAAATCTCAGGACCTCCTTGGAGGAGAGTTTTCTCCCTGTTTCACGGAGCTGCAACGCAACTTCATCGAACCCCGAACCACCAAACTGAAGGATCTGATTCGCCTGGTGAAACATTGGTACAAACAGGTCTGCCAGCCCCTAATCTTCTCATTTGGCTAATTTCAATTTGGCTATTTTAAGTGTCCTGAATACTCAGATCCTCCATTCTGGGGGCCTGGCCACTGTAAGGAAATTGGGTGTACCCCTTAAATGCTGAATTTCTGTGTAGAATTCCTGCCGTGCCTGTCATTTGGGTCAGGCCTACAGGGCCTCCCAGAATCAAAGCCATTATAATAGGTGGCTTATTTTGCCCTCACATTAGCCAAAGAATTCAGCAGCATCCAAATTCTCCCACGATGGTTAGATGGCAGTTAGGCTGGCATACCACAGGTTGTTAGCCCAGATGCTTGACTGCTGTCATTCACAGCTGCTCTCCAGAAGCAGCTTGAAGCTACAGCTGAGGCTGGAGTCACCGTGAGTGGCTGAGGGCTTAGGGGCTCTGGTTTGACCTTAAGCAAGTCATTTCATTTCCTCAGCCTCCCATCTCTCTCTAAAATAATGATCCTAAGGCCTGCCTGGGTCTCAAAATGGTGCCAGGCCCATAACTAGCATGCAGAGGGTCCCAGCAGTGGTTGTGTTATCCCAGGAAGGCTTAGCTGGTCAAATGCAGGAGTCATGTGTGCTGCTCAGCCAGCTGTTAGCAGAGATGAGCAAGCCTATCTAGAACTTAGACACCACCTCAGCCCATGTAACTCTCACTTCCGTCTCACAAAGGCCACCTGACATCCCCACTGTTCCCTCAGTGTGAAAGAAAAATGAGGTCAAAGGCATCTTTGCCCCCGAAGTATGCCTTGGAGCTGCTCACGGTGTACGCCTGGGAGCAGGGCAGCGGCATGCATGATTTCAACATGGCTGAAGGCTTCCGAACTGTTCTGGATCTGGTCACAAGGTACCGGCAGCTCTGCATCTTCTGGACCATCAACTACAACTTCCAAGACGAGCCAATGAGGACGTTCCTACTGACCCAAATACAGAAAACCAGGTGTCTGCATCCCATCCCCCTTCTTAATTACCCCGATTCCTTGCCACACCATTTCAGTGACCTGGATTCTCCTTCCCTGGGGTCCTGTTCACCCAGCATGAAACCGAGGGAGGAGACACTGGGTAGGCAGAGCTCAGATCTCCAGGGAGAGAACCCCAGGAAGAGTCAGGACAGTGCCAGGCACGCAGGAGCAGGGGTCAGCGCAGAGGGCTCCTGAGCAGCTTTGTCCTTCTGTGTCAGGTAAAATTTGCTTGTCTTATCAGGTCTAAGAGGGCTGCAAGACGGCCCTGAGAATCAGCAATGCCGTTCCAACACCAGTTTATTAGCACTTTTCACATTTATTTTTATTTTGTGTGTGTGCGTATGTGTCCATGTGTGCAGACCACAGCAAGTGTGTGGAGGTTCAAGAACAAATTTGTGGGAGTCAATTGTCTCCTACCATGTGGGTCCAGAGGATCGAACTCTGGTCATCAGGCTTAGCAACAAGCACCTTTATCCACTGAGCCATCTCACAAACCCTATTACAAGCATTTTTACCAGATCTGGTTTTATCTCTCAGACCCAAAAGAATATTACAGAAGCCAGGCATGGTGAAAATGTCAGTCATCCCAGCATTTGGGAGACTGAGGCAGGAGGATCTTGAATTAGAGGCTAGCCTTTATCTAGCAAGACCTTGTCTTAAAAGAGTTTCTTTTTTAATAGTGAGAGATCTCAGCATACAAACAATACCAGGAGCAGGCAACAAAGACAATGGAAGCCAGAGGAAAGGGGTGGGGGAGGTGTAAAAGAACTACGTGGACAAACTGGAGCAGCGGGAGAACAGGTGCACTGCCCAGGCTGTGACCCACTTAGCAAGATTGTATTTATTACACGACACATTGTGACATGACACATTTCAATGAGCTGCTCTCGCTTTTAATTTATTTAGTTTTATTTTATGTGTATGAGTGTTTTGCCTGCATGTGTGTAAGCACCACATGTATACCAAGCCTGAGGAGACCAGAGAGGACATCAGATCCCCTGAAACTGGAATTACAGACAGCTGTTAGCTGCCATGTTAGTGCTAGGAGCTGAACCCAGTTCCTCTGCAAAAGCAGCCAGTGCTCTCAGCTAGCCCCCAGCCTTATCAGTGAGCTGCTCTTGAAAGATGTGGCTAGAATGTTTTTCATGTGCCAGGTAAATAACAGCCTTCAAAATGCCTTTCAAATATACCACTACTAAGCAGTTATTTTGAATCCTTAACAGATTCAAATACCTGATACCTAGGCTGTCAGGACAGTGCGTCACTGATGTGAATAGGACCAGCCTCCAGCTCCGAGGTTTGGAGACCAGTCCTCTAACCCTCTAACCTCTCCTTTAGGCCTGTGATTCTGGACCCGGCAGAGCCCACTGGTGACGTGGGAGGAGGAGACTGCTGGTGTTGGCATCTTCTAGCAAAGGAAGCTAAGGAGTGGCTGTCCTCTCCCTGCTTTGAGTGTGGAGGCAGCAGAGGCATCGTACAGCCATGGGAAGTGCCAGTAAGCACGCTTTGAAAAAAGTCAGTGGCCCTGTAACAGGTTTGAATCCAATAATCCCTGTTGTAGAAACTAGGACTAGCTGAGCAGCCAAGAACTAAAAACTGATCTCACCAGAGCTGAATCTGCCATGTCTCCTCCCCAGAACCCACCACAGGTTCCCAAAAGCTTGTCCTTCCAGCTTTTGCAGGGTGATGCAGTCAGGACACCAAGCAGTACCTTTGCTCTCGGCTCCACACTTCACATGCCAGCATCACCCATGTCCCCAATCAAAAGTGCCTGCAGACCTTGTCAGGTCCCCTTGAAGTGGGGACACTGCTCTTTCTGGCTTTTACCTGGGTCTGTCCTCGTTGGTTGATTTTAGCACTCATGTCAGGCACACCTGCACACCGCAGGGTCACCAATGAGGAAGGAAGAACAGAAAAAAAGACAGCCAAGGAGCAGGAGCAGGGTGCATGCACTGGGAAGAGGGTCAGTGCTGAAAGCACCGCACTGTAAGTGTAAGGACCAGATCCCCGGAACCTACACCAATGCCAGCTGGGTGTGGGGTCCCATTTGTAAGTCCACCCTTGGAGGGTGAAGGTAGGGGATCTCCAGCGCAAGCTGACTGGCAAATCTAGCCCTATCAGTGAGCTCTGGGTTTGATCGACAGAGCCCGCTTCTTTAGAAAAAGGTGGAAGAGTGACAGAACGATTCGTGCTATCAACCCTGGGCATCCACATGCATACATATACATGTGCAGGTACACACACATGAAAAAAATGCATGTATACACACATGCACACTAAACACACACACACAGAGAGACACACACAGGAATCAGGAAAAGGGGAAGGGACTATGGAGATTAGATTAGAAGCCTCATCGTCCTTTCTCTTAATACTCAGTGCCTAGAATTGTCACACGGCCGCTCGTAACTTGAAAGCAACTACCCAGCAGAGGGATGAAGGTGTGTCTGTGCCAGCGCTCTCCTCCTACCGAAACACAGTTGTGTGGCCCTCCAGGCTCTGTTCCCACGGCTAGGCTGGCTTCTTCTCCCGACCCCACCCGCTGACATCTGCGGTAGGCCAGGGGGCTGTGCTGTGCCAGTGTCTACCCGCTAGATGCTTCCCGATGAGAACAATGCAAAACTCTCCTGAGACACTGTGTGCATCTTCTAGTGAGAGGATAGGCCAGAGGCGAGACCCCACTTTCACCTGTAGGGTCAGCTCTCATAAGTAAGATTTATAGTAGCAGTAAGTGTCTCGAGACACAGCTTCCAAATATGCTTTCTAGGATCTTTACAGCAGTGGTCCTCATTTAGGAAACATGGTCCTTTTCTGTCTTTTTCTTTCCAGGAAATGCAAACACCAGGAAGTAGTGGAGCTGGGATCTGTCCCGCGGTCCATGGGGTGTTCTCAGTCAGAAGTCATTCAGCCCCGGGATGGCAATGATAGAAATGTCTAAAGTTATCTGAGGACAGCTTTAAAGACTCAGTCGATGTTGTGGAAGGGAACCAGGGTCCATCTGTCCCTTGCTGGCTCCGACCTCTGCCTCCCACACTCCTGGAGTCTGAAGTCAAGATTGCAGATCCTTCCTGGGGTCTCACGTCGTGGGCCCCCTTCTGTGCGAGCAGCTCACCTAGAAAGACGTCTGCCCTCGCCCAGCGCTCCGTGCTCATCCTCCTGCCCCACTCTGTGCTCCCCTCTCTAAAGGTCTTCGGAAGGACTCTCCCTGCAGCTCCACGGCCGCCCTTCCTCTCCACCCCTCCCGGCGAGCTCTCAGAGTCCTCCACTTCACCCTCACTTGTCTCTTCCCTGCCAGCCACAAGCCACCCCTGCTCCGGAGATGCAGTAGTGCCCGCCCAGCGGCCAGCCAGCCCTCTCCCTCCACTCGCACTCCGAGGGCTGCATGAGAACTCTGGCTTTACCTTTATCGGCTCTACCTTCTCAGCTGCCCGGCCCTTCACCCCCAAGTATCTTCTTGCCTAACTAGGCTTTAGCTTCCTAGATACTCAAAGCTCTAAGCCCTGTCCTTCCTGATGTAAGGTCTCCCCTGTGTGCAGTGCCAGCTGTGATACAGGAAAGAACATAACAGGTCTCTGTTTAGGACACAGAGCTTCAAAGCTTTATGCAATTTCCTGATTAAAGCAGCTTTTGCATTTGTAGTGAGATTCCTTCAGCCATCTCTAAACTGAGGCTAGCAAGTTGACCCACTCATGGCGGGCCCTGAGAGATTTCGAGGGAGGGACTGGCAACCCTGAAATCCCAAGCATGGGATTAGAGGGTCAAGATGGATGTGAGCCCTGCCGTCTTCTGTAGGGAGGACAGGGGCTAGAGGTGGAGGTAACAGCATGGCCAGTGATTGACTCAGACACCCCGTGTGATGAGATGCCAACAATAACTCTGGACGGTGAGGCTCAGGCTTCCCCATCGGTGCACAGCCCGCTGCATCATGGAATCAGCATCTGATCACTCTGGGGACAGGTGCTCCTGGGCTCCATCCCTCCCTCCCTTCACACTGCCTGTCTCCTCTGATTGCCCATCTACATGCTTTATAATAAATGGTGCCTTCCTGATCTCCTAGGGGTCATGGGAACCCCCCAAATCTGCTCCAACTTCAACAAGGGTGTGGGTATCTGGGGACCCCGTTTGTGACTGGTGTCTGAAGTAGCAGACTTTCTAGGAGTCTTGCTTTTAAACTGTAGTGCCTGCACGATCACATGCCCTGTAACAGGCAGGTGATAGACAAAACTCAAACCACAGTGAGAGGATCTGGGGAGATGCTTGGTAGGAAAAGTGCCTGTCGTACAAGCATGGAGGTCTGAGTGGGATCTCCAGCACCCCCATGAGAAGCCATGTACTGCAGTATGCCTGTCACCCCAGCACCGGGAGGGGGACATAGGAGGATTCCTGGAGCTTGCTCCCCAGCCAGTCTAGCTGAATTGACGAGCTCCAGGTTTTGTGAGAGACCCTGTCTCAAAGAATAAGGGGGAGAGTGATTGAGGATGGCACCCACCATCAACCTCTGGCATCCACACACACGTGCGAACCCACACACGTTTACACCTACACACAAACATGTACACTCATCATCCACATACAAAGAACACAATAAAAGACTCAAAGCTTCATGAAGGGGCAACGGGAAGAAGTTAGTCCTTCTCAGCATTTGGTGGTTAAATTCAGAGGATTAGGAGAGAATTCACAGTGACCAAGGAACAGGCAATCATTGGCTATTACTAAAGTAACTAGGATGCCAGTCTTTTCTCTGAAAAAATGGTGATTAAAGGTTACAAACAGGAAATCATTAAACCCAGCAACTTCCCACACAGTCTGTATTTCAGGCTTAATAAGCAGTAATAACTAATGAGGAAAATGTGTTATTTTCTATTTACTGAGAATTCTACTCACTAAATGGTGAAAGGATGACAAAATTAGAGACAGCATCATTTCGCAACCTCTGGTGACGTAAAGATAGAGGAGAGACCATCAGAGACGTCACCGTTAGATAAAACACTGATAAGAACCCCAGAACCCAGGCCGGGTGTCATGTCCCTAACACACACTTAGAACACAATGTCAGTGAGAAACAGATTGTGGCTGGGGCTGTGACTCAGGGGCAGACACACAGCATCAAAGCCCTGGGTTCCACTGCCAGCTCTGCAAACAAGAAGAGATCAAAACTGAGAGAGAGACTGGCAGCCCCGGGGTCCCCCCAGGTGTGGGGCACACAGCACAGCCCATTAAGTGCTCTTGTCTATTTGACAAAAGTTAATTTGGCATCAGCATTAGCTACAAGAAGCAAAAGGAAGGGTTGGGGAGATGGCTGAGTGGATGAAATACGTACTGCGCAAGCATGAGGACCCGAGTTCAGATCTCTGAAACTCATGTAGAAACAGGCATAGCTGCATGTGCCTGAAACCCCAGCTGTTTAGGGAGCAGACAGGAGGCTCTCTGGGCCTTGCTGGCTGCCAGCCTGGCTCAAGTTTCCATAAGAGATCGTGTCTTGAGTGAATAAGGAAGGTGATAGAACAGGACACCAGGCCTCTGCCTCCACCTCCACACGTGCATTCGTGTGTACACACACCCATACCAGACAGACAGACAGACAGACAGACACACACACACACACACACAAAAAAAGAAAGAAAGAAAGAAAGAATAATGAAATAATCTTAAAGATGAAATACAAGGAATCAATGTATAACTTCTTTTTCATTTTTTAGTTATGTGTACACGTGTCTGTCTACGTGTGGGTGTGTATACTTGGGTGCAGGTGCCCATGGAGACCAGAGGTGTCAGATTCCCTGAAGCTAGAGTTACTAGTAGTTGTGACCCCCTGATACGGGTGCTGGGAACTGAATTTGAGTCTTCTGCAAGAACTGCAAGTGTTCTTACCCACTGAGCCATCTTTCCAGTCCAATATGTAACTTCATAACCTGCTAAAGTACACACATATAAATATGGACTCACATAAACATAGACCCTCACCTTCCCTAGAGCCAGCATTTTACTTCATGGAGACCCACAGGAAGCACTTTCACCAGTATTCAAGTGGCTGAGGCAGGAGGATCTCAAGGTCAAAGCCCGCCTGGACTACACAGTGAGACCCTATCCCCAAAACAACAAAAAGGCCATGTGGCAGTGGTAACCTTTAATCATGGCAATCAGGAGGCAGAGGCAGGTGGATCTCTGTGAGTTCAAGGCCAGCCCAGTACACACAGCGAGTTCCAGACCAGCTGCAGCTACATAGTGAGACCCTATCTCAAAAACTAAAACAACAACAAAATCAAACAACACTGACACCATGTCTCAACTCTCTGTGGCAAAATTTAAAGCTTCATTGACAAGACCGAAATCACAGGTTCTTGTACATGGGTGATGATATGATATCTGGCGAGAATTTTGCAGCCTAGGAAAAAGCCCATGAGGATTTACCTTTTGACTCAATAATTCCATTGTAGGAATTGGAACTGTTCATTCAGCACAGTTAGGGAAGCTGGGAGACTTTGGATCCAAACCGAGGCAGATGTGACATCCATCATGGACTTCCTCATTGAAAGACATCTTCCCACGGCGCCCTCAGTGACAAGCACAGTCTGCGGCCCTTTTCGTAAAGGCACTAACCCCACGCAAGAGGCCCATCCTCACAGCCTAGCCGCCTCTCAGAGCCTCCCCTCTGCACCACCACCTCGCGGATTAGGATTTTGTGATTGTTGATTTTAATCATCAACCTCACACCACCTAGAATCACCTGAGAAGAGAATTTCAGCTGGGGATTGTCCAGATGAGGTTGGCCTGTGGGCATGTCTGAGGGGGTGGTCTTGATTGTCTTCACTGACGTGGGAAGACCCAGCTTATAAGTGGGCAGACTGTTCCTTGGCATGGGGCACTGTGCTGTGTAAGAGGAGAGGACAGTGAACTGCGCACGAGTGCTCTCTGCTCTGGACTGTGGATGTGATGCAACAAGGTGTCCCAAGCTCTGCGGCTGATTTCCCCAGGGTGATGGACTGGAACCTGGACTGGAAGTCAAATAAACCCTTTCTCCTCAGTTGCTTTTGGTCAGGGGTATTTTATCACAACAACACAAATGAAACTGGGACAGACGTTTTAGCACAGGAATCTAGGGACAAACATGGAGCTCGTGGAGACTATTAAGTCCCTCACACAGAGGAGAGGCTGACTGACCCCAGCGCAGGTGACACACACCATTTCTCCCTCATCTCCGGAGTCAGGAGCAATGGCAGGCTGCGGGAAGCCCAGGTTTTGGTTCCCTACTCCAGATTTCCCTAAATAGAAGGGCTAGGAGTCAGGCCCGGGAATCTTCATTTTAACCAATGTCTGAGATGATTCAGCATCAAGAATAAAGAACTTTTGGCGTCTGGGTGGTGGCTGGCCACTTCCAAGATGGCTCCCTAGGGTCCTTCTGCCCGTCTCTCACTGCGGTGGTTTGAATGAGGGACGTCCCTCTTGAGGTGCTGTTTGTGGGAGTCATGGAATTTTAGGACATGAAGCCTTGCTAGAGAAAGTATGTCATGGGCCAGGCTTTGAGAGTTTGGAGCTTCACCCTACTTCTAGTGTGCTTTTCTTGTTTCCTGTGTGTAGATAAAAATGTGACCTCCCAGCTTCCTGCTCAGCCTTCGGTTGCAATGCCTCCCTGCCATTAGGAACTTCCTCTCTGGAACTGCAAACCCAAATACATTCATTCTTCTATAAGCCGCTCTCTGGATCCTGGTGTTTTATCACAGTAACAGAAAAGTAACTAATGCATCTACCTTCTGGAATAATCTCTTCCTTTTGTGGGTTGGCTGGAAACAGACTATGTATACAAGACAAATGTTACTTCCAAGGTTAGGTCTTAAGTATCCGTGGGAGCAGCTTTGAAGCCCGAGATCGATGCAATGTGCCTTTAGGTTCTGGGAACACCTTAGTTTCAGACTGTCAGAGACTCCAGAGTGGAGGGTCCAGCTACGACCTGCAGACACTGAAAGATCATAAACATGGCTCTATCAAGCCAGTAAGTCTGGGAACCCTTTGTTACACAGCAGTGGATAACTAACACAGTGGCCTAAAGTCAAGCAAAAACAACAGTTCACGAGGCTGAAGAGCAGGGCTCTGGTGCTGGCTTTCCAAGTGATTTGTCTATATCCGTTTAGTTTCCCTAAAGCTAGAATGACTGGTTTGAATAAAAGACTTTAAAAACCCTGTGTGTGTAGTGTGGTGTGTGTGGTGTGTGTGTGGTGTGGTGTGTATGTGTGTGTGTGGTGTGGTCTGTGTGGTGTGTGGTGTGTATGTGTGTGTGTGTGTGGTGTGTGTGTGTGTGTGTGGTGTGTGTGGTGTGTGTGTGGTATGTGTGTGTGTGGTGTGGTGTGTGTGGTGTGGTGTGTGTGTGGTGTGTGTGTGTGTGGTGTGTGTGTGGTGTGTGTGGTGTGTGTGGTATGTGTGTGTGTGGTGTGGTCTGTGTGGTGTGTGGTGTGTGTGTGTGTATATGGTGTGTGTGGTATGTGTATGTATATGGTGTGATGTGGTCTATGTGGTATGTGTGGTATATGTGTGGTGTGGTGTGTGTGTGTGGTGTGGTGTGGTCTGTGTAGTGTGTGTGGTGTGTGGTATGTGTGTGGTATGGTGTGTGGTGTGTGTGTGGTATGTGTGTGTGGTGTGGTGTGGTCTGTGTGGTGAGGTGTGTGTGTGGTGTGTGATATGTGTGTGATGTGTGTGTGGTCTGTGTGGTCTGTATGTGTGTGATGTGTGTGGTGTATGTGTGTGGTGTGTGTGTGTGTGGAGTGTGTGTGTGTGTGATGTGTGTGGTGTATGTGTGTGTGGTGTGTGTGTGTGTGTGTGACTGGAGGTCAGAGGACAGTTCAGGGGTCAGTTCGCCTTCCAGCTCTTGTTTCTGTCACACTGTCTTCCAGGCTACCTGGCTTGGGAATGTCTGACTGATTCTCCCGTCTCCACTCCCAGCTCGCTGCGGGAGTGCTGGGCTACAGATGTGTGCCCTTGCATCCTGCCTTTCACATGGGTTCTGGGAATCGAGCTCAGGACCTCACGCTTGCACAGCTAGTGCCTTTACCCACAGAGCCATCTTCCCGGCCCTGAGAAGGACGTCGGAGCCCCATCGTGCTGCCATTACTCTGTCAGCAATGCCGGTCCGTCGGGTCTCCCTCTTCCTCCCTTTCAGTCAACTTCAAGCCCCCATGCGACGCTCTCAGAGTGTTGGGGAAAACACGGGACAGGACATTAAATGACCAGCTAAGCTCTGGGTTCTAGAGTGTCTTGAACTAAGTAAAGAGGTAGGCAGTGTGCATCCTGAGATGAGGGCCCAGGGTTCCGAGTTGGTCTCCTGGAGTTCCAGCAGGACACACCCACCAAGATGAGCTCCCACACGAGTAGGGGACAAAGAAGAAACGGCTGAGGACAACCTGAAGGGTCCCTGAGATCACATGAGCAGAACAGGCAACATTTCAAAAGTTAACAGCATCTAAGGACACAGCCCTTTCACAGCACTACAGGACATCCCATAATTGGGGCAGAAAGTACGTCCTCCCAAAATCAAAGTAGAGTTTGAACAAAACTAGACTGACTAAAAGAGAAGAAAGGCATGCCACCATCCTGGACAGCCTGAACACCTGTGCCATGCTCTAAGACACCCAATTGGTCCTGAGAACTCTCCATCTGTTCCCCGCTCTGGGGCTCCCTCACTCCTCCCACCTTTAGCATATCCCGTTCTGTGAGCCAGGGCTTCTGGAGGGATTGAAGAATGATGGACCGTTTGATCCCATCTTTGTTGTACAGAAAAGTCAACCAAAGTCTACGGGGTGAGGTAATTTGCTTAAAGGCAAGGTCAACCAGCAAAGACATGATTAAGGCTGGGACTTGAACTCAGCTACCCATCAGCACCATGGCTGAGCCTTACATCCAGCTCTTCTGGGCTTCTGGTCTGTCTCTATAGCAACCTTCAGCAAGGACTCGGCAGATATTGCTGGTCCAGTGCCCAGAATGCTGTGAGGTAGAGTGCTATCTGTTGAACTCTCCTGAGCATTTTAATATCACCAAATGCTTCTGACATGTGAAGGGTTTTCTTTGACAGGATCCTGCAACTGTTGAAAATGAGAGTGAGTCAGGTGTGGTAGCACACACCTTTAACACCTTTAATCCCAGCTCTTGGGAGGCAGAGGCAGGTGGATCTCTGTGAGATGGAGTCAGTTAGGTCTATGTAGTGAGTTCCAGGCCAGCTGGGGCTATAGGGAAACCCTGTTCCCAAAACAAAACAAACAAAAATAGAAAGAAAATGGAAGAGAGAGAGAGAGAGAGAGAGAGAGAGAGAGAGAGAGAGAGAGAGAGATTGATTTTGAGCCTTGCTCCTGGTTTTCCATTTTGGGCATAGCCTTACTTAAGAGTGTGTCTGTCAACCAGGTCCTCAGGTCGGAGTCAGACCTGTGTCCAGCATCTCAGGCCCTCCGAGAGCACTGTCACCAGGAAGCTGTGGCCCAGCCCCACCTCACTTCTGCTGCAGGAACCCACTTCTCTCTCCTTCCCTGGGCTGCCGCACTCTGGCTCTCCTCTGCTGTTCTTGCTGCCACCTTGTGGCATGAGGGAGAATTAAATTCTCCTGAGCAGGAAGAAATAAAGTCCTTCAGAGTCCGGGCCTGCATTGTTCAGCAACCTGTGATGATATCGCAAGAGGACAGGCTGGGAAATGGCTCAGACATGACTTTTGTATTCTCTTTAAATTAATTTTTAAATTTCTATGTGTATAAATGTTTTTCCTGCATGTATATAAGTGTATCTGTGTCATGCAAAGCTTGGGAAGGGCAGAGGAAGATGGTCAGATCCCCTGAAACTGGAGTTAAGGATGATTGTTTTCTGTTAGGTGCTGGGAACTGGACCTGGGTCCTCTGCAAGAGTAGCCAATGCTCCTATCCCATCTCTCCAGACTCAACGTTTTTATTCTTTTTGCTTGGCTTCCTACAAACCCAGGGACAGTGGACAGACTACTGAATTAACCCACTGTGGCATTTCTGAAGTCACTATTATCTATCAGAGAAACAGATCTTTCCCTTGGACCTTAAATTTGACCCTGTGGATTCATGGCTTGGAATTCTGAATAATCATTGGGTGTTTTGTTTCATTCTGTTTTGAGACAAGGTTTCATGTAATCCAGGCTGGCCTCAAATTCAATATGTAGCCAAGGATGACCTTGAACCCCTGATCCTCCAGAGTGTTGGAACTGTAGCTATGTACTGTCATGTCCAGTCTAGGATTCCTGTTATTTAAGAATTATTTTCCCAGGGCTGGGGAGAGGGCTCAGCAGTCAAGCACACTGGCTGCTCTTGCAGAGGACTCAGGTTTGATTCCCAACAACCACATGGCAGCTAACACCCATCTGTAACTCCAGTTCCAGGTGATCCAACACCTTCTTCTAGCCCCAGGGGACACTGCATGCATATGGTGCACTTACATGTAGCCAAGCATAACATTCATACACATAAAATCAAAATAAATAAATGAAGATTTTCAAGAATTATCTTTCAAGTTAGGGAGATGATTTGGTTAGTAAAGTGCCTGTCTGGGTTTGAGTTTGGATCCCCAGCACCAAATTAAATCAAGACACAGCATGTGTGGCAGTAATTTCAGCACTGGGTGGGGGTGGGGGACTGAGACTGGAGGATCCCTGTAGCTCATTGGTCAGCCAATCTAGCCTAATTGATGAGCTCTGGGTTCAGTGAAAGACTGTCTCAAATGGGAGGAGGAGGAGGAGGAGGAGGAGGAGGAGGAGGAGGAGGAGGAGGAGGAGGAGGAGGAGGAGGAGGAGGAGGAGGAGGAGGAGGAGGAGGAGGAGGAGGAGGAGGAGGAGGAGGAGGAGGAGGAGGAGGAGGAGGAGGAGGAGGAGGAGGAGGAGGAGGAGGAGGAGATCAATAGAAGACCTCCATGTAGACAGAAGCAGATGTATACACCCACATGAACACACGCATTCCACATACACATGGAGGATTATCCTCTGAGATTGTGATAGTTGACATTGATTGTCAAGTTGACAGGATCTAGGATCACCCAGGAGGCAAACCTCTGGGCATGTCTGTGAGGAAGTTTTTGGAGTGGGTGAGCTGAGAAATGGGACATTCCTATGCTCCCTCAAAGCTCAGGGAACATCATGGAGGAAGGGGTAGAAAGACTGGAAGAGGCAGACAGAGCAGAAGGTGGAAGATGTGGAATGCTGACTTCCGGGCATGACACGGCCACTGCACTCATGAACTTACAGCGGCTGTGATTATCTGCACACAACCTGTACAAGATTAGGCTGTCAGTATCCTGTGGTGGAGGGAGAGGGGCTCATGGGGCTCACCCCTCCCTGAGGGTTTCGCCTCTGAACAGTTGCAGAGAGAAAAGGAAAGACAGAGACATTCCCTTCAGTGATGTGGCCACTGGTTAGCTGCATGTGTGCTTGTGAACAACGCCAGTCAAGTCCACTGGATCACAAGGAGAAAGAGAGGAAAAGACTGAAAGTAGACGTGGGGCCAGTGGGAAGAGAAAGAGGATCCGCAAAAGTGGGCATGCGGGGTGGAAGTTGACTATGATCAAAATGTATTATACATGTGAATGGAGATGTCACAAGGAGGGGCCAGAGAGACGGCCCAGCGGCTGAGTGTACTGCTTTTATAAAGGAGTCAAGTTTGGGTCCCAGCACCCACATCAGGTGGTCCACAACCACCTGTAACTCCAGCTCCAGGCAATCTGATGCCCTCTTCTGGCCTCCAAGGGCATACACATACTCATGCACACACATATGCATACAATTAAAAATAAAACAAACATAATTTTTTTAAAAAGAAAATGTCAGAAATAAGTGCATTTTTTTGCAAAACTAACATATGCTAATAAAAACATTTTTGAAAGAAAAAAGAAACCACCATGAGGTAGCATTTCACACTCATCAGGAAAGCTATAGACTAAGAAAATGGAAAATAACAGTTGGCCAAGAAAATATAAAGGAGTTAGAACTCTTACATGTTGCTTGTAGGAATTAGAAATGGGGCAGCCAGGGAGAAAGCAGTGTCTTAAATATAGTATTTCCATATGACCAGTAACTCCACAGCATGGCAAACACCCAAAATACTTGGCAAACAAAGTCTCAGACTGGTTGTATTAGTTCCTTTTCTGATGCTATGATAAAACACCCTGACCCAGACCACTTGTAGAAGAAAGTGTTTACTGGGCTTACATAAGTTCCAGAGGGATGAGAGTCCATCATGGTCAGGCAGGCGTGGCAGGAGGCGGCAGGAACAGAAAGTTGAGAGCTCACAACTTCAAGCAGGCACAGGAAGCACAGAGCAAAACTGGAAGTGGGGCAAAGCCAGGAACTCTCAAGGCCCGCCCCCAGTGACGTGCTTCCTCCAGCAAGGCCACACCTCCTAAACCTCCACAAACTGCAACACCACCTGGGGCCAAGTTTTCAAATACTTGGAGCCTACGGAGGACAAACTCATCCAAACCACCACACTGGTTGTTGTGCATGAATGTTCTCCATGCTAGACATAGCAGTCAAAAGACAGAAACAGCCTAAGTGTTCACTCACAGGTGAATAGACATAAAACGTGTGTGGGGGTACAACAGAATAGAACTTGTTCCTAAAAATGAATGAAGCTCTGAAGTTCAGAGAGAGGGCTCAATGGCAAGAGTGCTCGCTACACAAGCTTAAGGATCTGAGTTCAGATCCTAGAACTCACATAAAAAGTCAGGAGTAGTGGCTATGCATGGGCCTGTAGCCAGAGCACTATCTGGGATAGAGACAATGGACTCATTGAGGTTTGCCGGCTATCAGCACAGCTCCAGGATCATGAGAGCCCCTGTCTCAAAGGAATAAGATGGAGGATATCAACACACACACACACACACAATGTGTTGGTTAGTTTTTGTCAACTTGACACAAACTAGGGACACCTGGACGTTCTCTCTGGCCCCTATTTTCTTGATTGCTGGTTGAAGCAGGAGGGCCCAGCCCACTGTAGGCAGTGCCTTCCTTGGGTAGGTAGCTGAGCCAGCAAGGGGCAGCCAGCCAGTAAGCAGTGTCTCCTCTGCACTCTCTGCTCCAGACTTCCCCCTGACTTCCCCCTCAGTGACGGGTTGAGATCTGGGAGTTGTAAGATGAAATAAACCCTTCCTCCAAAGTTGATTTTGGTCATGTCTATCTCAGCAAGAGAAATCACACACACACACACACACACACACACACACACACACGCATGCGCGCGCGCGCGCGCGTGCGCGCACACGAGGGTCTAATATGAACACGGTAAAAATGAGTCTTGAAAACACGCTGAGGGCTGTAGAGATGGCTCATTGGTTAAGGGTGCATAGTTCTTTCTCACGGGACCTGAGTTCGGTTCCCAGCATCTCTATCAGACGGCTCACAGTCACCTGGAACTCCTGCTCTGGGGGAACTGGTGCCCTCCACACAGGCAATACACTCATACACATAAAAATAAAAAAAATGTTTGTGTTTCTTTCCTTGGTGTTTTTGAGACAGAGTCTCCGTGTAGCTTCAGCTGTCCTGGAACTCACTATGTAGACCAGGCTGGCCTTGAACTCACAGAGATTCACCTGCCTCTACCTCCCAAGTGCTGAGACTAAAGACATGCACCACTATGCCCCCAAAAAAATAAAAATAAGTTTTAAAAATATGTTTAAAAATCTTAAACAAAAAGCATGCTGTGTGAGCAGCCAGACACAGAAGGATAAACACTGTGTGATTTCAAGCACAAAGTCATTTAGAGGTGACCAAAGTTTAGGGAAAAGGATGGGGTAAGTCATTGCTCAGTGGGAAGGGAGCTTATGTTTGACACTGAAAACAAGCCAGGTGTGACGCATGCCTTTAATCTGATCACTGAAGAGGTAGAGGCAGGAGGACCGGAAGTTCAAGGTCATCCTCAGGCGCGCAGCAAGTGTGACAGGCCACCCTGGACCACGTGAGACTATGTCTCAAAAAAGAGCAAAGTTTTGAAAACAGATGAGGGGAGAGATGCAGGACATTGTGAGTGTTGCTGACAGCATCAACGATGTGGCGACAATAATCAAGACACCGAGTGTCATGGTGCATACATTCTAACACAAAGACATGGCCCATGGGCCGATGATCGAACACAATGAGAAAAGGTGCCTCCTGCCAAGACTGACCACCTAAGTTCAAGTCCTGGGACCCACATGGTGGAAGAAGTGAGTGAACTGACCCTGCTGGGTGTCCTCTGACCGCCACACATGCACCATGGCATGTGTGTCCCACACTAATAAATAAATAAAATATAAAAAGAAAAAGAGGAAGGAAGGGCCCAGAACCGAGTCCACAGGAGGAAAATGTCATTGTAAGTGGGAGTGAGAACTCGGTGATACTGTGGAGGTGCCTTGAAAATAAGCTCTTTATGTGACATTAAACATATTCTACAATATGATTCAATTAGCATATTTTACAATAAGATCCAATTAGCATATTTTACATTATGTTCCAATTAATTACCAACTCTTAAACAAGATTAAATCAAGTATTCACCTTTCCCATTAAAATTATATCTTTCACTTAAATGCCTCCCCACACTCTTATGTGCACACACACACACATGTGCACACATCTCGTTGAGCAGGAGAGGTGCTTGAATCCAGTTTCCTCACAATGGCCAGCTCTCTGTGACTGCTTTTGCATCTCGAAGCCTTTTGCTTCCTGAGGACCATATGAAACACTGGGGATCCCTGGACTAGCAGGACCAGTTGCCATGCATCACGCTAGACTCCATGATCTGTAAGGGCTAGTGCAAAAATAAAAGGCAGGACCCCTGAGCCAAAAAGACTTAACAGAGTCAAGATGTCTCAACAGAGCAGCAAGCCATGGTGCTCCTGATAGGAGACGCTGTGTGGTGTCACACCCAGGAAGTCAGCAGAAGCTGGGACCTAGGACCTAATCACCACACTGACCAGATACAGAAGTTCAAAGGCACAAGTATGGATCCTCCAGACCACTATGAGCAGCTGACCGAAGCTGCCACCCATCTACCTCCAAGCTCTGGGTACTTGCCCCTAACATTCCACATCCACCAGGCGTGGGGGCACAAGCCTTTTACTCTAGCACTCGGGAGGCAGAGGCAGGCATGTCTCTATGAGTTCCAGGCCATCCACAGCTACGTGGTGAAACCTGTCTTAAAACAAAAAAAGAAAAGAAAAACAAAACCATCCTCCCCCCGACCCCCGGACAAACTCTTCCAGAGCTGTTCTCTGGGAATCAAGGCCTGGCTACACCCTTAACTGGATGGCCCTCCATAGTCTACCCCTCTCCTGGGCCAGGTCAAGCTAAACTCTAGCCCATAACTCAGCCCCAGCCTTTTGCAAAGCACTACTGGGCTGCACACAGAGAACTACAGTCCACTCCCAAGACGAAGGTGAGCTGAGCTGGGCACGCTGTCTATTCAGAGAGAAGAAAATTCACTGTAGATCAATGTTACCTGTGCCCAACCTGGCTCCTCACTCACCATCTTATTTCTCGTACATGAGGTATTTTTATTTCCCTCTGATCAATGAGGAAACTGAGGCTCAGAGTACCACCTTGTTCAAGGTCTCTTTTTTTTTTTTTTTTTTTTTCTGAGACAGGGTCTTACTGTGTCGCCCTGACTGGCCTGGAATTCAGAGATATGTCGCCTCTGCCTCCTGAGTGCTGGGGTTAAAGGTGGCACACATGTACAGTTGACTAAGGTCTTAACCAAGAAGCATTTCTGTGCTCACATCCGGGACCCCAGAAGACTCTGGGTCAGGCTCACTGATCATTTTGGAGCCTTGTGAGTCCCTGTCCTCTTCTGCCGGACTCTACAAGTGACTAAAAGCTCAGCATCCTCCCTCTGCCTTCTACCTCCTCCACACTTGCACATCCTATGCTGACCCGGACAAGCCAGCCCCAAGCTGACCTCCTTCCCGCATGCTGTGTGACCCTGCTACTCAAAGCTGCTCAGGTTCCCCGCATCCCCGCTAACAGACAGCACACACCTCAAGGTTCCGCTTCACTTAGAATACTGAGACCCTGGAACCACCCTGCTGTGGCACAAAGGATCTTGTCTGGTCTAGATAGAAGCTAGGGCCAGCCACTAACTGAACATGCGTCTCCCTTGGACCAAGAACTAGAACAAGAACCCTAGAACCCTGGACAACTGAAGGCTCTTGCCTACATTTTGTCCTTGCCCTGAGACCTTATGTGGGGCTAAGATTGAAGGTGATGAGGTAATGCAGCCCAGGGGCAAGTGCTTGGTTGGAATGAGTGAGGTCCTCCAGGTTGGATAGCACTGTTCCCATTTCACAGACAGGGATACTGGGCCAGGAAATCAAGGGCATTGGCCAAAGGCTTGCAGCAAATGCACATGGCCAAACAAGAAGATTGGACCAAAGCAAGAAAAAGTGAGCAGGACAAACTGGCTTCTCTGGCAACTTGGGGCTCAGAAGTGGCGGCCCTGCTGGGCTGTACCTGACCGCATGGCTAGGAGTGGTTAATAAGGACTATAGAAAGTCGGGGTTGAGGGAACTCGAGGCACTGGTCACTTTGCTTCTGCAGCATGAAGCATAGAGATTAACGCTGGGGCTCAGATTACTTTCTCTTTTCCCCTTTTATTCATCCTGGTCCCTCAGCCCATGGGATGATGTCACTCACGTTCAAGGTATGCCTTCCCTCCTCAGTTAAAAACTCTCTAGAAACAGGGCTGAAGAGGTGGCTCAGCAGTTAAGAGAATGTTCTATGCTTACAGAGGATCCAAGTTTGCTTCCCTGCACCCAGGCTGGGTAGCTAACAACCACCTGGAACTCTAGCTTCTGGGAATCCACCGCCCTCTTGTGTCCACTCTGGGCACTGCACTCACACACATAATTAAAATTATGAAAACAAATCTGAAAGCTGGTTTAGAAGAGTGGAGAGGATGACTCCATCTCCCCCTGCTTTCAGAGACCCCCAAGGGGCTGAGATGGAGGCCTGTCCCACTTCTCTGCAGATGACAGGCAGGAAGCCAGTCTTATTGTGCTTACTCTGTGAGTTTAGGGCTGGTTTGTTCCAGACAGAACCTTTTTGTTCTATTTTATTGTCTATTAAGTTTGCTGAATTAAACACTGTGGAACATTCAGACCCCAAAGCTCAGGGTCAGAAGGGAGCAAGGCGACCTAGTAAATGAAAATGACAGAATGTTCTGCCTTCAACAATGAGGGTTTTTTAAAGCTGGTTAACATTCACCGAGGTTATCGGAAACCAGGGATTGTTCTGAGAGCACAACACTGATGAAATCATTTCATCCTCACACCTTGGGCTTATGGGAGAAGCATCTATCCATATCATTCCATTTTAAGAAAATAGGCTCAGAGAAGGAAGTAACTTGCCCAATGTCACACAGCAGCTAAGAGCTGAAGCCAAGACTTCTTCTCAGGCAGTGGGACCCCAGGGGGCCACAGGCTCCTCTCTTACCTAAAAATGGTGCATCTGTTATTTTTCTGTACTGTGTCAAAATGCCTGCCAGATGCAATTTAAGCAAGGAAGGATCTACTTTTGGCTCACAGCTTGGAAGGATCCAGTCCCTCATGGCAGGAAAGACGTGGCAAAGTTCATGGTGGTGGAAGCAGAGAACCATGCTGGAAGCATGGCCACCCCGGGGCTGGGGCCACGGTTCATCAGTAAAGTGCTCGCTTTGCAAGCGTGAGGACTTGAATTCCATCCCCAGACCGTATTTTAAAACCCAAACAGGCGCAGGGACGCACACTTATAATCTCAGCAACAGAGAGGCAGACAGGAGGTTCCCTGGGACTCACTGGTCAGCCAGCCTGACCCACTTGGTGAGTTCCAGGCCATTCAGTGACCCTGTCTCAAAACCAAGGTGGGCAGAGCCTGAGGAACACCCAGGGTTGTCCTCTGGCCTCTGTATGCACACTTGCACATTCGAAACTGCATACATGTGCACTTGCACATACACACACACATACACACATACACACATTACACACATACACACACACACACACACTCCACTCTGAAAACCACCCTCCCACTCCATAGGTTTCCACAACCTCCCAAAACAGTGCCTCCTACTGGGGACCAAGTGTTCAAACACAGGAGCCCATGGGGGACACTTCATACTCAAGCCCTATGAAATGGCAGCTGAGGAACTGTCCCCAGTAGTATGCTAAACCACATCTGTCATTATCCCTGTGGCCTTACAGATCATGGGGGCTTTGTGGGCAGGACCAGTCTCGGAGATGGAAGGTCCCTGGAATTTCAGGTGGCCCAAGGTCATCATGAGCCTGTATAGGAGGCGGCGGGAGGTCGGTAAGCAGTGAGAACGTGACCACAGGCACAGAGGCTGAGGAGTCACCTTGGGACTTGACCCTGAAGGAAAGGTACACCCCTCAGAGCTGAGAGAGAGATTAGACGGTTGCCTGTAGAGGGCACAGCTGCCCACACCTGGATGTGAGGTTCTTTCATGGAAGATGGTAGATGAACCTAAATCCCTGTAGCTGAAGACATCAGGTGTGGACTCACCGACCTTGGACAACAGCCCGAGCTGCCTGGTCTATGAGGAAGGTGTCCTCAGCGTCCCTGTCCTGCAGGGAGAAGTCTGGATGGGTTCTGAGCACCAGTGCTGACCTCGTTCCTTCCAGCCGGCTTGACCTGCCGGCACTGCTGTGGCCCAGGCCCCTCCCCTGCCTCTGTCTCCACCGCGCTCCACGCGGAGGGAATCTCCCTGCCGGAGTCTCCCACCCACGTGTCCTCCACGGCCTCCCCCTGCAGACTCAGCTTCTCAGCTGACAGCAAACTGCAGGCCAGGTGTCAGCAGCTTGGCCTGAACCCAAGGAGACAGACAGGCTGTGGGACAAGAGCAGACGGTCACACCAGGGGGACAGCTAGCGGCAGCCACTGCACTGCAGCTGGGTCTCTCTAGCCACCCAACCAGAAGTCCCAGGTGACGTGGGTCAGCCATCCCGGAAGCTCAGGCTGCAGGAATCCCTAACCCACCCCACAGGCTGCCTTCCTCCTCCCTTTCTCTTTCTTCCCCCTTCCTCCATGAGGTTCTTATCTGCAGCATTCTCCATCTGCAACCAGCCCTGAAACCAGCACTGATTATGCACCAGCTGAATACCTTCTCATACCTCAGCCTTTCTGTTCTTCAAATCCACCTGAGCTGGGTGATGGGTCTCCACTGCTCAAAGACAACCTTAGCGTCTTGTATCCTCTGCCACTGGGCCGACTAGAGGTAGGTGTGTGACCCCGTGCTGACCAATGAAAAGACAAGTCAGCCAAGAGACTTGGAAAACATTATCTTCCTCTTAAAGTAGAGATGAGACACGAAAATATCTGTTTAATCTTTCTCCCTTCCTACTCGGGGCACTTTCATCTGGGATTGTGATTTCTGGAGCTCCAGCTGCCATCTTGTGATGCCAGGAAAACAACGCCAAAGCTGAGATACGAATACTGTCTTCGGTGGGAAAGCAGAAAACCGTGATGGCTGCCGTGGTTAATTGCAGGTTCACTTAACTAAGCAATAGCACACAGATGTTTGCTCAAACACCAGTCTACATGTGCTATGAAAGTATTTCTAAGCTATGACTCAGTAGACCAAGTCAAGCAGTTCACCCTCCATAACATGAGTGGGCCTCCTCCAATCAGTTGAAGGTCTTGAGAGGAAAAAGTCTCACAAAGAAGAAAAAATTCTCTGTCTAAATGACTTTCAGACTCAACAGCAACATCAGCTCTTCCCTGAGCTCCAGCCTGCCCTGCAGACCTTGGACTGGCCCTGTCCACAATCACATGAATTGATTATGAGGGACGGAGGGAAGGAGGGAAGGAGGGAAGGAGAAAGAGAGGGAAGGAAGAGAAAGGAGGGAGGGGGAAGGAGGGAGGGGAGGGAGGGAGGGGGAAGGAAGACGCACATGCCGTCTCTTTCTCCACAGACCCTAAGTCATGCAGTATCCTTGTGATGGAGCTGACCCTAGAGTTCTCCTTTAAAAATAATAACCCTGGGCCAGCAAGATGGCTAGGTGGATAAAGGCGCTTGTCACCAAGCCTAGAGACCTGATTTTGATTCCTGCGACCCACATGGTAGAAGGACAGAACTGACTCCCTCTAACCTCCACACACACATCACACACATACATCCATAAATACACACACACACACAGAGACAAATAGATAAATAAATGAATAAATAAATTTTAAAATTAAAAAACTAAGCTAAGCTTCTCCTCTTTGGGTTTTCTGCACCTTGATCCCAAAGCCTCTGGTTAATGCACCCGCTTTATCAGGACTGTAACTGCATGAAAAATCACCCCTGAGAGGGGACATAAGCAGCAGCCAGGCCTTCTCCCCCAGAAGTCCAAGGGCCAGCTGGGCCTGGCTGGGTTGGCTGGGCTGAGAGGGGTGGTCCGGGACCACCCAGTGCTGCCCACACCAGGGACATTTTCTCTCTCGTTTTGCTATGTATGGAAGGAGTTCTTGGGCTGCGGGTGAGGTGACTCCGGGTTGATGCCTTGTATTCACTCCTCTGTGGCCAGGTAGAGTTCCCTTGGGTTTGGAGCATAAACTGGGGTGAGGTTGACATCCTGTGTGCATGCACTCACAGTCAGTTCAGAAAAACGGCATATCCTCGTGTAGAGTGTGTATGTGAGAGAGAGAGTCAGACGGCACGCCCTGCATGGGTATGAACGGTGTACGCTGGGGAGACGGGGACAGCCCCTCAGAGACTGAACTCCCCTAGACACCAGTCTTGCCATGCACACTGTCACAGCCTGGGTAGGGGGCTCAACAATAGAAAGGCATCTGCTGTAGTGCTGGGAGCTGGAAGAGCAAGTTCTGGTGACATGTTGGGGTGCCCTTGGCTGAACACAGCCCCTTCTGGACATGTGTCTCTGATTCTATAGAACCAGAGCTCCATCCCAGAGTGACTGCCTCAAGCCTGTCAGGGTTAAGACTCAGCTTATGAATTTGGGAGCACATAACTCAAGTCTATAGCGCTCGTTAACTTTTCTGATCGGTGTGCGCTGGTTGGTTTTTGTCATTAATTTGATACACCTTAGAGTCACCTGAAAAGAGGAAACTTCAACTGGAGAATTTCCTTGGCCAGACTGGCCCGTGAGCCTGTCTGTGAGGGACTGTCTTGGTTGTGGATTGATGTGTGAGGGTGCACCCCATTGTGGGCATTACCTCCCTAGCCCGGTGGGCCTGGGCGGAATAGGAAAGCTGGATGAGCGTGTCAGCCAGTCAGTAAGCAGTGTCCCCTGTGGTTCCTGCCTTCAGTCCCTGCCCTGACTTCCCTCAGGGATGGACTGTAAAAAGAAGGTTTATTTAACGCTTCCCTCCCCCAGGCTGCTTGTGGCCACAGTGTTGGTCACAGCAACAGAGAAAGTAACTAGGCCACTGGGACAAGATACCTGGTGGAAACACACTGACGGAAGGGGGATTGGTGTTGCTCAGGACATCGGAGACGACGTCAGTCTCCGTACATCACAGATGTCACAGGGGAGGGAGCGAGACAGAACAGAGCTGCTTGCATCATGGAAGCCGGGAAACAGAGTGGGGAATGGGAGCACTCCACTGACTCCCCAGCCCCTCGCTGTGCTCTCCAGGACCACCAGTTGATAGGTTAGTGCTGCCCACATGAACGGCAGGTCTTCCCCCTGAGTTAATTTTAACTCTTTCTGGAAATTCCCTTGGACATGCCAGAGAAGACTCAGCATCTCCCAGGTGATTGTAAACCCTGCTGTGCTGACAATGAATACACCTAAAGGAACTGAGAGCAAAGTCTTAAAGAGATACTTGTGCACCCGTGTTCTTCCCAAGACCATCCTGAATGGCCCGCAGTAAGAGATTAACGGATAAGCAAATTGGGACATGGGGGTGGGGCGGTGGAGCACCACTCCACCTTTAAAAAGAAGGAAATGCCAACACAGGCTACAACATGGATAAGCCTTGAGGTCATCAAGGGAGGGAGGGACAGGGAGCAATTGTCTACCGGGCAGAGTTTCAGATTGGCAAGATGAAAAAGTTCCTGGGGATCATTTGCACAACAATAAGAATCCAATTACTACTAATGAACTGTAAAATTGGGAATGATTAGGATGGGAAATCTTATGCTTTTACTACCAAACCTCCCCTCCCCCCCCAAAAAAAGAACAGTTTTTAAATACATTTTTAAATAGATTACTTTAAAAGGCCCTCCCCTGGAACGAGGGATGCAAGTCTGGCCGCCAGGGGGCGCGCTGTGTTCACTCGGGTTTCATTTCACAGCCTGGCCTAGACCTACCTCAGCTTCTAGAGGCAAAGACCTGGGTTTTGCAGAGGGATGGGCCCCTCCCCTCTCCCAGTCCGCTCTTCCACAGATGAACTGCCTCTCTCAACTCCAAGTGCGCAAAACTCGAGCCATGTCCAGGTCACCCTGTCCGCCCATTCTTTCTCTGGGGTCCTTTCCCTCTGTGATGGAGAAAGGAGCTTGGATCAGCAGAATTGGCTTCGTAGGGAGATGTGGTCAGGACTCACGCAGCCCACATAACAGACAAGAGAGCCCGAGGTCCACGAATGCGGGGACACCCACTGAAAATGGGTGGGCGACCTCTGTCCCCAAATGCTTGGCCCAACAGCCAGATCTGGGTGTGCACAAACTTCTGTGGGATCTGCTGGGGCTGTTGGAACCCCAAAAGAGCTTCACAAAGCCCCCTGATACTCAGAAAGCCCCCAGGGAATGTCCCCCCTTACAGTTTGGGGTCTGAATTCCAGAGTTGGCTGGGGACTTGGAGACCCACTAGATTCTGAATTATATAAACCCAGTGAATATGTCTCAAGAAGTCCTGGAGTCTCACACAACCCCAGGAGAAACAGGGCAGGTTCTGCGTCTGGAGCCATCTGGGAAGCCATGTATCCTCTTCCCTTTCTTCCTCTCGCCACAGCCAGACTGCTCCATTCCTCCCTTCTGCTCCATCATCTCCAGGACAGGTGCCCACACTCCCTCTCTCGCTATCATTCCTAAGGGCTCAGCTATCTCCCACCACAGGACCTTTGAACTTGCTGTGCCTACCATTTGACATTCTTCCTCAGCTCTCCCTGGCTGCTACACTACTTCTCACCTTCCAATCTTGAATCCAAGGCTACCTCCAAGGCACCTCCTCCACCCACCAGCAGCTGATTAAAACCACAGCCCTGCCCCCAGCACCCTCGGCCTCCTCCCTCCCTGCTTGCTCCCTTCTTTTAAGAGCCACTCAGAAGGGCTAGAGAGATGGCTCAGTCAGTAAAGCACAAGTATGAGGCCCTCAGTTCAACCCCCAGCACCCACCTAAAAGTTGGGTCTGGTAAAATCTGCCGGTAACCCCAGCCCTGGAGGGAGGAGGAGACAGACCCATGCCTGAAGCTCATTGGTCAACCAGCCAAACCAATCGGTGAGCTCCAGGGTCCATGAGAGCCTGTCTCAAAAATTAAAGTGGAGGGCTGGAGAGAGTTCTTGGTGAAGAGTCCCGGCAGGTTTGGTTCCCAGCACCTGCGTGGCAGCTCACAACTGCCTGTAACCCCAGCTCCAGCTCCAGGCCCTCTTTTGGCCCCAAAGGCATTGCATGACTTGCACACATGCAGGCAAAACACTCATACATATAAAGTAAATCCGAAAATAACCTTTTTTAAGGTCTAGTAGTGATGTGCACGCCTTTAATCCCAGTGCTCGGGAGGCAGGGGCAGGCAGATCTCTATGGTAGATCCCTGTGAGTTCAAGGTCAGCCTGGTCTAGGAAGGGAGTTCCAGGCCAGTCAGGGATACACAGTAAGAACCTGTCTCAAACTAACAAAATAAGGTGGAAAGCAATTGAGGAAGCCACCCAACACCAACACGGCTTCCACATGCACACGTGTGTACACATATGCAAGAACACATACATATACTCCACACATAAGTTTTGTTAATCATAAACCTCGGTTCACATCACACGCTCATCAGCAGTTAACTGTAGTTTATTTTAATAGAATAATAAACACTGGTGAGACCATCACTCAAAGCAAAAGCTTAGATGGTGCTAATTGTGTGGCCTCCCCTCCCCGCTCTAGCTTCCCACTCCGCGGCTGGAATCGCAGCCTCCGCTTCCTTTTTCCTTTCACAGACCTTTTCCCATGGATGTGCGCCTCTCCTCAGTCACCAGTACCTTCACGGGAGAATCATGTTTACACATTCCTTGCTGTTCATTCTGTCTCACAGTTCTGGTCCTGTTGTACCTGACCTAGTAGTACTTCATTTTGAGGGCTGTGTAATATTTCATCTCGAAAACTACATCATAGTTTTTCCACAAATGGGTTTGTGGGTTTTGTTCCAGTTTGGGCCACTGAAGATGAAACATCAGTGCACGTTCTTTTATGTGACTGTTATTATAAGTGGGCAAGAACTTCATGCTGTGCCAAGTCACATCCCCTGCACAGATGTCTAAGGGGGTCTGTTTTCCCTAGAGTGCTTACATTAGGACACATAGTATATTTTCTGTCTGTCTCCCCCATCCAGCATGTCAGCACTAGAAAACAAAGACTTTCTTGTCTTTTGCCCATGGCTGCACCCCTAGTGTCTGTCTAATATACAATAGGTGTCCAATAAACGTTTTTATTACATTATCTATTTATCGTGTGTACATATGAAGGTCAGAGGACAACTCACAAGAGTGGGTTCTTTCCTTCCACTATGTAGGTCCTGGGGATGAAATTCAAGTCAGCCAGTTTGTTGGCAAGTGCCTTAACCAGCTGAGCTATCTCACTGGCTCCTCCATAACACGATTTATGGCTGAAGAAACAGTGAACAGTGCTCACACTACAGACCCACTGACTCATCCCAGTCTGAGCTTCACTCCCTCAAATCCAGGAACGCAAAGTAGACCCCGGGCAGACCTGGCTGTCCGAGGCAGCGCTTGCACACAGTCATCTTTAAACACTCCCAGGAGATGCTTGTGCTCAGAGAGGGAGGCCAGCATTCCTAGGTGGCTGAATGCTGGCCTGGACATGAACTTAAGGTGAGGCAGAGGAGGGGTCGCGTCTTCAGGTCCCTCCTGCCTGTCGGACCGCCACACAGGGCATCCTTCTGTGAGTCCTGGATCCACCCGCACCACAGTCTTCCTGCCCTAGGAAGGCCCCTGGCTCCCAAGGGTCCCAAAGACACTAACAGTCCCACTCCGCTTCCTGTTTTCCACTTAAACTTTATACAGCCTCCAAAGGAGGGATCACAGCTGGCCCAACGCCAGACCCCCGGACCTCTTTGGGATGGAGTGGGGCTGACTCAGCCTCCTGGGGCCTGGGCCCCAGCTGCATGTCACCTGTGCAGCATCCCCTTCAGGCCTCCTGTCACCAATTCATTGTGTTTGTTCCAGTGCTTTCTGAGCTATCTTCCCAGGCAAGTGTGTTCTCTTTCACAGCCAAATTTCTTCCCTCTCCTTGGACCACCTTTCTCCTAGCGAAGTGTGGAAACAGGACTCTGTGCTCCACTGTGTTCATCAGCTGAGTGGCCACGAAGGACCTTACTGCACTAGATCGGCAGCCAGATGCCATTTACTAGTCACTCAACAAACACTGGGGCAGCATGGTGCTGTGGGAGGTGAAAAGGTGTTTGGGATTCAAATCTCAGCTCTGCTACTTTTTCTTGTGGAGGGTTTTGTTTTCCATACATGAAATGAGAACCCGGACCTTACCTCCAGGGTTCTGACAGATACGTGGTCTATTTGCAGGGAACACAGAAACTGGGTGTCTTCTCTACATCAGAAAGAAGTTCATGTCAGTGTCTCAGTAACCAAGGCCTGACACAGGGTGATGCAGAAGAACATGGATTCAGAGAAGGCTGCCTGGAGGCGGCAATGCTTTCTCAGGCTTAAATAACAAAGAGCAGGAAGTCCTGAAATTTGGGTTCCTCCCTTCTCTTTTGGCTACTAAATCTCCCAGTGACTTTTAGCTACATCTTCCCACCCTGGGGCCCCCAGGCTCACTCTGTATCATTATCTGGTTGTTCAGCATCAGATGTAAACATTTGAGAAGAACCGGCTGAAAGCCAGGACAATCTTGGAAAAAACGCACAGAGTCACAAGGTGGTGCCAGGCACTGTTCCTGAGGCTCCAGAGAACCCTGGGCTAAAATCCCAGAGCCTCCCCACCCTGTGGGAGGTTGTCCCTGCAGACCAGTGGCCTACCCACAAGCCCCTCTTTCCCTTCGGCAGCAGACACAAGAGAAGCTATTACTGACCTGGGCTAGAACAGCCCAGGAGTTGGGCGCTGGGCCTGCAGGACTGAGTGGAGCCTAGGCAGGGGAGGGACTCCAGCTGGCCCATTTCGGTTCTGGGAAAGCACCCAGCGCGACCTGCCCTTGACCCTGTCTAGTTCACCATCTGTACAGGGAGGCAGAGGAGAGGATGTGAGGCACTCTGGGCTGGATCCCAAACAGACGGCTGACCCCGACTCAGCTGCCTGGGTGGGAGTTCCCGGAGAGCCAGGGCAGCCACATCCCTCATCTCCCCCAATCTAAACATCACAAGCCCTGGGGGGCCTCCCCCTCCCTGCCTGTGTGTGTCCTCAGCTGCTGTGTCCAGCTTGCCAGAGGACATTGGGCCAGCATGGTGTTCATTAACACTTCAACTGCTGTCATGAAGTTCTTATCTGCATTTATGGAGCACCTACTGTCTGCAGGTAGGTGTGTTGGTGCAAGGCCTTCTTTCCCTCCCTCTCGTGTCACCTCCTGGTCTGGGTTCCTTCTCTTGGTGACATGCAGATGTTGTGCCCAACCCTCCAGTCTGGAGCAGGTGGGTGCTGTGGTGGACAGACTGGGCTGGCTGACTAGCTGCCCGGTTGAACTGTTTGGGTGCTGGTGTAGGCACTGCTCAAGCTTCTGTGATTTGGGGCCTGGTTTTCATCCTCTCTGGGCCTCAGGTCTACCCATACGACCCCTTCAGGCTCTAGGGTTCCATGAATCCTGAGAGGAAATAAGAGGCCACCCCAGAAAGCTTGAAGAGCTTTCTTTAGGCTGCGTCTACATCAGATTCGTCCATTCAAGCGTTTATTGAGCACTTACTGTGTTCCAGGCCCCAGCCAGAACCCTTGGATGTAAAAATGACAAATTGGAGCGGGAACCGCTCACTGCCTCCTTCTCGGCTCCCGCCCTGCCTGGATCCAGGGGCCTCGTGGCGGGCGGGCCTAGCCATGACTCGGGGCGCCGGCGACTCGCGTGTCACCGCGGTGGGGCGGGTCCATCTCCTCCCCTTCCTCCGCCCGCCCCGCCCCGGAGCAAGACCGCCTCCACCGGCGCTGTGTCGGTGCGCCAGCGGTTGCTGCGTCCGTCGGTCTGTCCGCGCGGCCGGCCCGGGCCAGGGCCCGGGAGGAGGTGGGACTGTGCCCTCCCTCCTGCTTTCTCTCCCCCTCCGAGAGCGGGGCTCGGTGGGAAAGGAGCCATCGCTGGAGATCGCGGTGAGCGCGGGCGCGGGGTCCCCACATCCCGGGGCTCCTGCGGGCCGGCGGGCGGATGCACCCGGGCGGTGACACGGCGGCCAGCAGCTCCGGGCTCACGCCTAGGGACTCGACCCTGAGGGGCCGTGGGCCGCAGCCGCACCCCGACCTTCCACCCACCTCGCATCCCTCATCCCTCATCCTCCATCCAGCATCCCGCATCCCCACAGCCCGCGTACGGCACCCTACATCTCCGCGTCCCTGCGCCCCGCTTCCCGCATCCCACCCGCATCCCACCCGCATCCCTGGCAGCGCGCGGGCCTGGGGTGTCCACCAGCCTAGCAGGGGCGGCTGCCCGGGACAGTCCGGAGAGCCACGCGGGCTCAGCCCCGGACGCCCCAGGGACAGCGGGCAGGGACCCCCGACCCCCCCCTGCCGCCCCCCCACCGGCGCCCCATTGTTCTCCACCGCGGCTCCCGGGAGGGGGAGGGGGCTGCGCGCTCCTCTTAAAGGGCCCTCTCCGCTTCTTGTCGCCCCTGCAGGTCGCGAGCACGAGTGGGGTGGGGCGTGCCCGCGGCCCCCGCCCCCCGGGTCCCGGAGCTACAGCCCGGGGCCGCGGGCTCCGCGCTCCGCCCACTTCTCCCGGGGATCTGTGGTTCCCCCCGACCCCAGAGCCCGCCCGGAGAGGGGCGGGGGTGCCGGCGTGCTGGGTGGTAGGGACGCCCCTGCAGCGGAGCCGTCGGGAGGGGCGGATCCGAGCCGCCCAGGAAGCCAGGCGCGGGGTCTGGGTGGCAGTCGCCAGCGCCAAGCCAGAGCGCAGGCAAGCAGGAGGCTGGGGCCCGCGCCGCGCGGGGGACAAGGCCCTGCGTGGCCGGGAGAAGACGGCCAGGGAGGGACCAGTGTGGAAGAGGCTGGACCCACGGGGCAGGCGCCTCACTCGCACCTGAGCCAGGGGCACCGAGGAACTGAGCGTCCCCCATCGTAAGAAAGACCCTGCCTTGCACGCACCCGCGTGCGCGACAGCTGCGCTCTGCGGGAAGGGGTCCTCCGCAGCGTCTGGATCGCACCCATCCCCCTAACCCAGGCCTCCAGGTCTGAGAAAGGAACCGAGCCGGAAAGGAGGCCCAGCCCTCGCTACCCGCCCTGGGGAGAGAGGACCGCGCTTACCGGGTGCTCCCAGGCCCAGGAGGAGCTGGGCCAGCACGAGCGGGGGACCTGGCCCCCCAGGAGGCAGCAGCCATGTCACGGCCAGGCCAGGGAGTGATGGTGCCGGTGAACGGGCTGGGTTTCCCACCGCAGAACGTGGCCCGGGTGGTGGTGTGGGAGTGGCTGAATGAACACAGCCGATGGCGACCCTACACCGCCACTGTATGCCACCACATCGAGAATGTGCTCAAAGAGGACGCCAGAGGTTCCGTGGTCCTGGGCCAGGTGGATGCCCAGCTGGTGCCCTACATCATTGACCTGCAGTCGATGCACCAGTTTCGACAGGACACAGGTGAGCAGACCCTGAGGGCCTGGCTAGGTGCGACCACCACCTTCACAGAGGGACTGGAGACTGCCCCCAGCATCCCTGGGGGAGGAACCTGGGGTGCAGAAGGTCCTGTCTGCCCATGCAGGCTCCCCCTCCTCCTCTCCCCTGAAACCAGACAGTGTGGCCTGGACCATGTTAGGACTCCAGCCCCAGCCCCCTCTTATATTAATTAGTAGGAGATCTTTGGGTAAGTGAATCACCTCCCCAAGCTCCGGTTTCCTCACCTAGAAAATTTATAGATCACTACCACTCACAGCTATGTAAAGATTTTTTAAGTGAGTCAGCCCCAGCACAGAGACCCTGGGAGCATTAGCACTTACCAAAATCATGAACTGCTCTGAATGATGTCTCTCCAGTATTTGGGGATAGCAAGTCTTTTGCCTGTTACAGTTCCTAGTGGACCCATTTGATAGATGTAAAAAACTGAGTCTCCTAGAAGCTGAGTGAGCAGAGCTAGGATCAAATCCAGGCGTCTGGAGTCTACAGCTGCATGGCAAGCTGGCTACAGGTGCTGGGGAGGGGGCTGCAGTGACAGACAGTGCATGTGACAGCTGGGGAGAGGTGTCCATGATGGAGATGGGGCTGTAATGAAAGACACTGAGGTAGTGGCTGTGTTGATGTTGTTTTGATGACAGAGACAAGTGTTAATTGTGGAATTTCTTGGTGGTGTGCCGGTAATGGTCTTGGGGTGGGGGGTGAACAGCCTGGCATGTGATGGGATGTGGGGAGTGATCTGGCCAGTTGTCTTAGTGGCCTCCTGGTCTGGGTGTGGCTTGCTGCTAGTGCCTCTGTATCCGTTGGGTGATGCTGATGGTGGTGATAAAGATGGATGGCCCTGCTCTCAGGTCCCCTCTCCGTTCCTCTAGAGAGCTTCCCTGCCTTGTCATTTGATAGCCTCTGAGACACATATGACGTGATGAGCAGTGGGAGGTGTTAAGATCCTGTCTCGTGGAATCACCAAGGAACCCTTGGCATGTCTGACTTGGAAGGGCAGCATTGGGGTGCTGGGAAAGGCCCTGTGCTTCCCTGGGTACCAGAACTGCAGGCCATCGGCTTGGGAACAACAGGAACCCCTCTGGGGAGCTGGCTGCCCTGCACAGTCCCACGAACCACCTGTAGCTACTTTAACTCACATTCGCTAAAAAGGTCAGTATGTAGCCACCCTTTGATCACTCAAGAGCCACATGTGGCTGTACAGGGGACAGGGTGGACCCAGAGCTCTGCTGCCACGCCTCACAACATTTTAGAATGTTGCCTGGTGCCTACAGAAATCTAGACGCGCAGGGAGACGCATCACGGGCAGCTCACAGATGTGATGACTCCATGCCACTGATTCTCAAGCCCCTCATGGGCATTTCCTGACCTGCTGTGTGTCGGGATTTTCACTGACCACTTCACAGAGGGCCATGGCTAGGAAGTCTACAGTGACAGCCCCCATGGGGTCCAGGCACAAGCAGGAGGTGTGAGAGTGTGGAACAGACCTGGACTTGAGGAAGTCCAGCCAGGAAGTGAGGTTTGAACAGCCATGGACGAATGTGAGCTAGGGAGGCGATGCTGCCAGCGGAGGGGAGAGCCGGCGCGAAAGCCTTGGGGCAACAAGGGGCCGTTGTGTTTGCAAGGCTGGAAGGAGGCTCAAGATGAGCGGACCTGTAGACCTGGACTGTGGGGAGAATCTTGGATTTGATCCTAAGAGCCAGAAGTCACCCTGCAGCCCATCCTGGAGGATGAGGAGTGCCGGATGGCCCCTGCCTCGGGGCCTGAGAACAGAAGGGACAGGGCTGCCCTTTCCTGCTCCCTGGTTTAGACTTCCAGGCTCAAAAGAATTTGGGCTGTGAGATTTTATAGGCTCTACCTAACTTGGACGGCAGAGCTGCATGGGGGCTGGGGGACTGTTCTTAGAACCAGAGATATCTCTTCCACAGGAGGCCAAATTGGCAACTTTGCTTGTGACCCTGCCCTAGGTCCCTCCTTCCAGTCCCAGCATCCCCATTCCCCAGACTCACACACCACCTCCATCTCCCCTTACTCTCCACAGCACCCCTCTGTGACTCAGCCTCACTGGAGTGTCCAGAAATTTAGTCTGCCCTTATTCCCCCCTCCCTTCAGTGCTCCCCCAAGCTACACCTGACCCTGTGAGTTGGAAAGGGTCACTTCCTCTCTCCTGGTCTCGGCTACCTGCCAAGACCCTCCAGTAACGAAGTGGGTCCGGAAATCTGTGGGATGAAGGGGCCTGCGACTGAGCTGGAAAGGTGCTGGAGGGAGGGAGAGAGGGAAGAGCTGCCTCCCCAGGACAGGGCGGGGCTGAGCCAGGCCAGGAAAGGCCTCGACCTTACTGCTAGAGAGCCAGGGATGAGCTGAGGGTGGGATAGGCTACCTTCTGCTCCTGAGTAACTGCAGGCAGCGTCCCCTCCCCAGGTCTCAGTTTCCACACTGGAATTGGTAGAGGGCATCGTGTCACCAGCTAGCCTATTGGACCATAAGAGAGAATCGAGCCTGTCTCACCTACAGTGAGCCTGGCTCTGATCTGTTCACACTGTGGATGAGAGATGGGCTAGAGAGCCTCAGCCTTGGGGTGTGTGTGTGTGTGTGTGTGTGTGTGTGTGTGTGTGTGTGTGTATGAAAGAAGAGAGAGAGAGAAAAAAACTATAAAATCCAAAACCCAACATAAAACAAAAAAACCCCAACAGGATCTGGTAGCGGTATTACAGAGCTGATACCTCCAAGACAGTCTTCTAGGGGTGAAGTTCCTGGTGAGGCCCTCCAGGCCACAGTCCCCCATGTGGAGGCCTAGACTATGTCCCCTGGCCATGCAATGCTCCACCCTTAACAGTTGTACTCCCAGACAGAGCAGAGGCAGGCAAAGGGTTGGCCCCTTGATAGTTTTACCCTTGAGCTCCGTCAGTCATCGGTGATGTTTTTTTTTCTTTTCAAAGCTGGCATTTGAACCCAAGACCTCACACATGCTAGGCAAGCGCTCTACCACCTGTCTACACCCCCAGCCCTCTTTATTTTTGTATTTTGAGACAGTCTCGCTATGTTGCCCAGGCTTGCCTTGAACACTGTAGCTCAAGCAGGCCTTGAATTTGTGACCCTCCTTCCCAGTGTCCCAAATCACCAGGAGGAGAGACCTGCTCTACCAGGCCTAGCTTAGTGATGCTCTGCCTGGACCCATCTTGGAGGCTTCCACCCACCCACCCACCCAGACAAATGGCTACAAATGTGCAGGCCTAGAGGGGTTCAGTCAGGTGGGCTGGCAGAGTACCAGGAGCCACCAGGATGTTGGGATGAGGGGAACTGGGGTGGCTTTCACCCCACAGCATCTGCTGTTGGTGCCTCCAAGTCTTAGACTCCAGATGGGAAGATTGAGGCCCAGAATGGTGAGTGATCTGCCCAAGGTCACACAGTCTAGCAGTCCTAGGGCCTCCCCTAGACCCATTCCACACACCCGTTTCTAAAAGATGGCCTGACTCCTGCAAATGGAAGGCTATATGGCCTTAGTGGCCAAGGGATGGAGGACGCCTGTGACAGGTGTCCCCGTCTTCCTCTCTATCCATTCTGTAAAGAGACGGCTAAGACAGACGCTGTGTTGGAGGCCCCACGAACAGCTGTGCCTATGTCTCAAGATGCTAGACTGGAGGCAGGTGGTGGCTATTGCAGCATCTCCAAGCCTTCGTTCCTTCCCTGGGCAGCTCAGACTCCCCTCAGCCCTGTGCCCTATACCCTTATGGAGAGTCCTGCCTGGGACACTTGGACTTAAGGGGTCAAGTGGGAACACCCAGAGAGGAAATGCAGCTATCACCATGGAAGGCACATCTAAGATTTAGACTCCAAATGGGAAGACTGAGGCTCAGAGAGGAAGAGTGATCTGCCCAAGGTCACACAACCTAGCAGTCCCACTGAAATCAGGCCTCAAAGTCAGGTCTTAAGGACAGAGCACCAAGGCTAATGTTCCCTCTTCTTGGCCCTTGAAAACTCTGTTGGGCTTGTTGTCAGGGTTTGAACCAAGGCAGGGACACCCAGAGTTACTCTGGAGCCTCCAGAGCCTGGCTCCCTGACTACCAAACCCTTGGGGCCCTCTCCCAGCAGATCTGTGTCTGAGTTTGATGTCAGGAGAAGGACTTGAAAGAGGAGCCCATTAGGTTCAGCTAAGCCATCTGCGGGGTCTCCCCTGCCCCTGCTGTGCCTTGGGACCACCTCTGTGGGCTGTTCTTTGGGTGCTGCTTGTCCAGCCCTGGGAAGTCTCTTTTGGTTCCCCTGTTTGCCATCACTGTCTTTGGTAGTCATTGGTACCTGCCCAGGACCAGGTCTTGGGCTGAATCTTGGGGCCTCAGAGAGAGAGACAAAATCACCAATCAATTTCAGGTCTCATCAATCATTATGAATGTCACAGTGGAGATAAAAGACAGCAAGCACCATGTGGAAATGGCTCTGGCACTGAGGCCAACAGACAGGTGGAAAGTCTACCTTGACCCTTTGTCGGCTGAGTAACAGGGCAAACCGCTTAACTGCTCTAGGTGCTTCATGTAGGAAAATGACTCAAGTGTCCTCTAATGAGGCCCAGGGTGTCCCCAGCAGAGGAGGTAGGCTGTGTGCAGGGTCTGCAGGGAGAACTTTCTGGAGGAGGGGGCCTTGCAGACGTGCACACGTGTGCAAGACACCAGGTTGAGGGCCCAGCAGCCACGCCTGGAGGTGCACTCTGGCTCAGGGACAAAAGGAGGCTGTGACAAGCTGGTGAAGGAAAAAGAGGTCCTTTGGGGCCCTTGGGACCTGGCACGCTGGGCTGCCAGCTGCTGCCCTTTAGCGGCCAGGCCCTGAGGGACCCAGAGCCACCATGCAGCACCAGCCTCCTTAATCTTGGGCCCTGAAGCCGGTGTTGACACAGGTGGGCCAGCAGATCCAATGGGACGAACTCTTCTCAGCCCTGGCCTGAGACACAGGCAGGGCCTGAAGCAGAGGGGTCCAGAGACTGCGGGTGGTACCTTGGACAGCTCCCTGTGGCTGAGGAGGGGTCCTGGGTCGCAGCCCTCTTGGTTTTCTCCTGTCTCCCTAACCCTCCCCGAGGCAGCTGTGGGTCTGATCTTAGAGAGCTCCTGGTATGAGGAAAGTGCTGGAAGCCAAGCTGGAGGTGTGGATCTGGTGGAGACAGAGGGGCAGGTGGTAAGGAGCAGGGCATGACTGAGAGGAAGCCACCAGGCCACCATGAGGCGGGAGAGGGGAGGTACTGAGAGCCAGGCTCTGTGGGGAGGAGACACTCCCCAGGAGGGATCAGAAGTCGGGATGGGAGGTGATAGCAGGACGGTGGCATCCTCAGCGCCTTCATACAGGGAACGCAGAGCCCTCCCAGACTGCCCCCTTCACCCGTGTCCCTGGACCCCGTGCCTTCCATCTGACCACTACCACAGCACCACACCCAGCAGTGCCTAGTTCCCAGGGCAGCCTCCAGGTCCCTAGACACCCAACACCTTGAGCGCATAGATCCCAGGACCTCAGCCAAAGGCATAGAGCCCCAGACCTAAAGCAAGCTGTCTTGGAAACTTGAGGGTGAACGTCATGCTCCAAGCTCCCTCCCAGTGTTTGCTGGGAATGGTGGCGGGGAAACCTGTGGTTTAGGTAAAGTCCCTCCCTGAGTCTCAGTTTCCTCATTCATGATATGGACCCAGAAGTACAGCTCTGGGGAGACTTTTCTCAGCCTCCGTTCATTCCATAATTCCATAATCCACCTGGGGATGTGGCTCAGTTGACAGAGTATCTGCCTAGCATATATGTCTCCCAAGATTCCATCTCCAGAACCATGTAATCCCTGTACTACAGAGGCAGGAGGTTATCCTTGGCTATATAGAAAGCTCAAGGTCAGCCTGGGCTCTAAGGGACCCTGTCTCAAAAAAAAAAAAAAAATCAACAGGAATTTAATGAGTACATATTTGCACAGTGTTAGAATTACCATAATAAGACAAAACTACCCTGCCTTGGGGTATTTCTATTACGGTGGGGTGATGATGAGACAGGAAGCCCCAGGATATGTGGCTGTTGCTGACCTTGGGCTCTCAGAGCTGCCGGGCTAGGGCTGAGTCTCCCCCAGAGGGGACCTTGTTCTACCTCCCTGGTCAGGCACCTCATCCTCTCTGGGCCCCTCCCAAGGTCCCTGGAGTGGGTCCAAGCTACCACCTCCACCTGTCCAGACAGTGGTGGCAGGTTGGTGATGGGGTGCGGGACAGATCCTGGCAGGGAGCCCTGCAGAACAAAGCCAGAGTCATGAGAGGCCCCAGCCAAGACAGTCTGCCTGCAGCAGCAGTGGAATGGCCACTTCTACCCCAGTGACAGGTTGGGCCACGGCCCCCGAGAGCCTCTGGCCGGCTCTCTGTCTAGCAGAGCCATCAGGGGAAGCAGAGCTCCCTGAAGCTACTGCCCCCGCTGTGGTACCCTGGGAACTAAGGATCGTTCATGCCAAGATGTGAGTTGCCCAGCTCTGTGGAAGAGACAGTCGGGGCCTGAGTTCAAGGTCTCTCTGACTGACTAGGTGATCTCAGCCAAGTTTCTCTGTCTGGGACTCAGTCTCCCCATCTGTTCAAGACTGCAAATCCAGGTGCTTGAATGGGTAATAGTGCCACAGCTGGAAGGCAGAGGTCTCCAACTGTCTTATTCTCCAGTGTCTAATACTTATTATGTCTCCATAAATCCTTGAAGGTATGAAGCCAGGTCTGATAGCACACACCTGCCATCCCAGCATGCAAGATGTTGGTGCAGGAGGATCATGAACAGGGCCAGCATGGGCTACATAAAACACCCTGTCTCAAAACAGGCAGAAAAAAAAAAATTGAAGTCATGAACCGGGTGGCTGTAACTTGGCTAGCTCCTGCTACTTGTTGCCAAGGAGACCATCTTTGTGGCCACATTTTTGGATATTTGGAGAACTGAGAGGCCAGGAGTACATGTGTCCCCCAACCCAATTTTTTAATGTTGCTCTTGCTCACAATTTTTCCAACATAAAGAGAGCGTGAGCTAAGGAAGCCTGCACCCACAGCAGAGAGAGCCTCCGGCCCGGCCGTGGAAACGGCCACTCAGCACCATCTGCGCGTATCACATCATCCACCCATTCATTCAGACATCAGTGCTTGCCCTGAGCTACTGACCATGCAGAGATGTAAGGGAGATTGAAAATCAGCCCAGCCTTTTGGAGAAAGGAAGTAGTCAGGCTAGAGGAGACACATACCGTGACACCTAGTGGGTGACATGTTTTAACAAGGGGGCTGGGCACTCAAGGTGCTCAGAGAGTCTATGCGACAATGCTTGATTCTCCCTACAGATGGTGGAAAGATTCCAGGACAGAGCTGAGCCAAGAAGGTTGAATAGAAACTTACAAAGAAGAAAACACCACAGGGAGGAAGGAAGAAGGTTCTAGACACTTGTGTGAAAATCCACAGGGGCAGAGTCATCTGCGATGTACTGAGAGAGTGATTGAAGTTTTAGTGTGGTCAGAGTGTCGGGCCCTGAAGACTAAACTAAGGTGTTCATGCTGATCCCTAGGCCACTAGGGAACTACCATGAATGTTGAGCCAAGGAGTGCCACCATCAGATGAGTTTGTGAAAGGTCCCTCTGGCTGCCGGTGAAGGGTAGAAGGTGGGTCCTGAGGGGCAGACTACTGCAATAGTCCCGGCATGCAGCAGCGGCAGTGGAGGCCAGCAGGGTAGCAGGAGCGAGGATGTTTACATCAAAGCTGCGTTCGATCCTGGACTCGGCTTAGCATCTGTGGGACAGGCCGCCTCAGCTGTCTGTGCCTCACTCAGGCTTTGTGTGAGACACTGGTAAAGTGGCAGTTGGCCTCTGGTATCATCTTGTTGACCTGCAGGACACATGGAGGACGGGTTTGGCAGGTGACAGGTGACAGCCCCACCCCCACCCCCCAGCCCAGGACACTTGTTGACATCATGTCCACGTCACGGGCAAGGAGCAGCTTCTTGGGTCCAGGGAAGGACAGAGAGCCCTTCTGTCCCCTCTCTTCCCATTCCTTCTCTTGGTTGCGGCTGAGTCAGGGTATCTGAATTCCAGATAAGCGGGAGTCAGTGCCAAGGGAGGCCCCAGGGTCATGGGGTGCACAGGGAACCCCACTGTGGCAGCCTTGAGGCATCAGTCGACAGGCAGAGTAGAGCAAAGCTAGGAACCTAAGTCCTCCTCGTCCCCCACTGTGCTGCTAGCAGCCCAGGGAGCCTGGGCAGCTCTTATGGTCCCCAAACCACTAATGGGCTGCGGCTGGGCCTGACGAGCCCCAGGGGAGCCGTTGGAGAGAAACAAAACTGCAGGTTCATCGATTGCAACCTGAGCGCACTGAAGCAGCTTGATCCACAGGAGGCTGTTTCTATCTTAGCCCAGCCAGTGCCCCACTGGACTTCTATGTCTTTCTGAGGAGCCTCAGTCTACCCAGTTTCCAAATGGGTCCTGCTGGGGAGATAATGCCAGAAGACCGCACTTAGCTCAGGAGCCAGTACTGTTATTGTTGCCGTTGTTTGTGGCAGGAGGGCCCTGGCCAGCCCTTCAGACTGCCAGTCTTGGGTGCAGGTTAGAGTACCCCAGTTCTGAGTTTCCGCCTCAGCCATGTCTCTTACTTGCTGCATAGCCTCTATGCCTCAGTTTCCTCCACAGTAACGCGGGCTTGTGAATGTGCACAGAAAAAGGAGCCTCGGCATGAGGCAGGTGGCCTGAGCTGGGAGCTGCAGACCAGGGAGCTGCAGGCAAGCTCGGGCATGTTGTGAGTCTGCCCAGGACCTGTGTTTCCTCAGCTGTACCGGGGTATAAAGTCCATTTCATAGCTTGATGGAGTGTAAGACAGTTCTGGGCAGGCAACATGCTCACGGCCCAAGCCACTCTTTTCTGGGATGATAAAAGAGCCTATAAAATCCCTTCCTGAGCCTGGCATCGAGTGGAGCTCAAACATGCTCAACCCACTGCCCAGCTTCCCTACCTAACAGGATGCCCTTGGCCACCTCCCACAGGTCTTCCTTCCTCTCAGGTCTGGGTGCTCCAAACTGAGGTCATTTCCCTTCAGGAAGCCACCTCCAAAAGGAGGGGCCCATACAGGACCCCAAAGGTGGCCCAGCTCCAGCTATAGGGAACTGTTTGGTGCCAGAGGGACAAGCAGGAAGCCTGGAGGCCCTCCTGTCTGTCCACAGAATCAACTTGTTCTTACAACTGAAAGCTGGAGGGTGAGAACCCCCTGACTTCATTCCCATAGGTGCGGGGTCAGGGCAGGGCAAGAACCTCACACAGCTGACTGGGAAGCAGAGATGGTGAGCTCTCCAGGGGTAGTGGGATCATAGGCGAGGCTACCACTTGACTTAGTTGGAACCCTTGGACAGCAAGCCATCCAACTTGGCCCTTGTTTCGCTGTGAGCTCACTAAAGTTCTCAGACCTCGGCTCTCACCCTCCTGAGATCTCCTCTCCCCAGGCCTGTTTCCTGCAGTGTAAACTAGACCAGTCTGCATGACCTAAGGCTGAAGGGAGGCAGGGCACGGCGCCCTGAGCTTGCAGGCGGTGTACAGTAGGTTCTCAGCAAAGAACATACTGTAGGCACTCACAAGCCACTGCTCTCTTAATGTGGCCTTTTTACTTCCTGGCCTCTCTTGGGTCACTCAGCCTCAGCCTCTGACCCTCCCTGCCTCTTCCTGCCAGCCTCAAGCTCCTGACTTGTCAGTACCTGGTTCCTGCCCCACTTGCTCCCATGTGGCTTTTGCAGTCTCTGGCAACTTGTCTTTTACTGTCTCTGCCCCTCCCACCCCCGTCTCTGCCTCCCTGTCTCCCTGTCTGTCTCTCTGTCTTTGTGTCTCTCTCTTACGTCTTTTGTCTCTATCTCTGCCACTGTTTCTCTTGTTTTCCCTTGTCTCTGTCTCTTCTCTCTGTCGCTGTCTGTTTCTGTCTCTCATTTTCTGTCTGTCTGTCTGTCTCTCCTTCTCTGGTCACCCATGCTCCCTCCCGTGTCTGGCTGTCTCCTCCACTCTGTCTCAGGCCCCACAGCCTCCCCCAGGCCCTCCTCAGTTCACCTGGAAGGAGACTGGAATTTTTCCACCAAGCTTTCTTATTGGGCAGGGAAGCAGGACTAGAAACACTGACAACACAACCAGGCCCAGACCGTTACCAGGCCCTGGGGAGCCAGATTCTGGTGGTCAGCCCAGTACCAGAGGACTGCAGAGAGGTGTGGTCGGCTTAGGGGCCCGGGCACAGTGGCCGATCTCCCAGACTCAGGCACCTCAAGCCCCGTCTCAGATTCATTGTTCTGTCTGAAAATCTAGGCCGAGGCCACCATGGAAGAGGCCCGTACAGCCAGCACGGCTGCCTGGGAAATCTCAGAACTGAAGTCCAGGCGGGGCTGGGGAGCCAGCCACACCCCTCCCCAGCCGGGTTCACGGCCAGCCCTGGGCCAGAGCGGTGGTTAGACAGGCAGCAGCGGGCACAGCAGGCACAGTGGGCGCAGTGGGGTGCAGGGCCCAGCAGGGCAGGCGCAGCTGCCCTAATTACTGGAGCTCTCCAGGTTCCAATCCTCTCTCAAAAGGACTCCAGGGACACGGCCTTTAATAACTACCAGTAAACAGGCAAGAAAATCGATGCCTGGTAAACAGAACCCTGGGGAGGGGACGAGGAACCAGCCAGCTCCCAGAGTCCTTTGCTGCAGAGTAGCCAAGCCAACCTCTGGAGCCCTCTCTCCACTGCCGGCCCCATCTCCTCTCCTCTCCACCAGGCCGGGTTCCCATAGCCCTTTGCTGCATGTACATGTGCCAAGTAGGCCTGGCATTCAGCTGCAGATATCCCCTTCAAACCATGCTTGAGATATACTTCAGCTCCTATCTGGCCTTTATCATCCCAGAAATTATCCACCAGTTCAGGAGATGAAGAATAAAAACCATATAATGACAACACAAAAGCTACACATGCCAGTTAGAATAGCAGATCTCAAAGGCCCTTGCTGGAGGGGCTGGGCTGGCACAGGGCTTTGCTGGTTGAATAGGAGTTCATCACATGAACACAGACTGGAGGACGATGAAAGCATATACTAACAGTGACCACAGTCTACATCTATCAGTGGCTTATACGTGCTGTGCCCCGCTAAGCACCTTTATCACACCTTCTCTCAGTTTGTCCCCCAGAAGTTTCTCGAGGTAGGTATGGATACCCCATTTTACAGGCAAACCCAGGAGAGGAGTTTCTGTGCTGCAGACCTGGGCAGCTCACAGCCAGGCAAAGGCTCTGAGAAGCCCTGCATGCAGCCTGTGTCATGGGCATTGCTGATCTCTGATTTTCCAGAGCTTGCCTCCCAAGAAGAACTTAGAGCTTGTGGCCAATGCAGAGCAAACATAGAGGAGGCTTCCATACCTCAGCTTGACCCATGGGGACGGGACCACCTGCCAGGCCAGGTTATCTCCAAGCCACTGTGTGGGGTCTGATTGCACTCTCTGCCCTCAGCAGACAGTCAGCATATGTTTACTAAGGGCTGGATATACAGAAAGAAGAAAAGGGAAGGGAGGGAGGGAGGGAGGGAGGGAGGGAGGGAGGGAGGAAGGAAGGAAGGAAGGAAGGAAGGAAGGAAGGAAGGAAGGAAGGAAGGAAGGACGGACATAAAGGGAGGATCTGGGGTTGAAGGTTCACAAGAGGAGTACCACCCTAAAAGGATGGATTATGAACTAATGAACTCACTCATTCATTCAGCACCCCTTCCCCTGCCTGCCCAGGGGAGCTGGCTCCAGGAGTAAATCAAACAAAGCCATCGCCTGGATCTAGGACACTAGGGGAGCCCAGAAGCCAGGACAAGCTTGGGGAACCTTCAGGTGGGAAGGAGTCAGGAAACAGAGTCCAGGATGTAAGCTACTGAGGGAACACAAGCGAGGCAAGAAAGAGGGACAGAGGGAGGGAGGACAGAGGAAGGAGGGAGGGAGGGAAGGTGTGACTGGGTGAGTGGACCAATGGAAGAACTGGATCCACCAGGCAGTGTGTGAGTAGTGAACTTACAAATGCCAGGACCAATGGGCACCCTGGGGATACACAAGTGAGTGGCCACTGCCCACCTTGCCCGCTGGCCCCACACTTGTGATAACCAGGGCTTCGGGGCCTGACTCGCCCCTGCAGAGGGTGGGGAGGCGCACCAGAGCCCTCCCCCTCACTCCTCACTCGTTTCCTCCTCAGCTGTCTTGCCTCCCCCATTATTGTGCCCCCACTTGTCAAGCCACGTGTTGACCAGATCTCTGCCTGCTTCTCTCCCAGCCCCGTTTTATGTCTTTTTTAAATTGCTTCCATTTATTATTTACTGGGGAATGTGTGCATGGAAGAGTCAGAGGAAAACGTGTGGGAGTCCGGGCTCCTTTTCCACCATGCAGGTCCGGAGGCTTGAACTCAGGTCCCCAGGCTTGGCGGCAGGTGCCTTGACCCACTGAGCTATCTTGCCTGGCCAGACCCCAGGTCTTGACCTCCCTTCCGTGCCCTGAAAGCCCTCGGGGTGACCTGTGCCGACCCGCAAGCCCCCCTCGCCCGCCCGCGCTAACGTCCCTCTCCTTTCCGAGTGCAGGCACCATGCGGCCCGTGCGTCGCAACTTCTACGACCCGTCGTCGGCGCCGGGCAAGGGCATCGTGTGGGAATGGGAAAACGACGGCGGCGCGTGGACAGCCTACGACATGGACATCTGCATCACCATCCAGAACGCCTACGAGAAGCAGCACCCGTGGCTCGACCTCTCGTCGCTCGGCTTCTGCTACCTCATCTACTTCAACAGCATGTCGCAGATGAACCGCCAGACGCGCCGCCGCCGCCGCCTGCGCCGCCGCCTGGACCTGGCCTACCCGCTCACGGTGGGCTCCATCCCCAAGTCGCAGTCCTGGCCGGTGGGAGCCAGCTCGGGGCAGCCCTGCTCCTGTCAGCAGTGTCTGCTGGTCAACAGCACGCGCGCCGCCTCCAACGCCATCCTGGCCTCGCAGCGCCGCAAGGCGCCCCCCGCGCCCCCCGCGCCGCCGCCGCCTCCGGGAGGACCTCCGGGCGCGCTCGCCGTGCGCCCCAGCGCCACCTTCGCCGGGGCCGCGCTCTGGGCCGCCCCAGCCGCCGGCCCCCCGGAGCCTGCGCCGCCCACCGGGGGTCCCCCGCGGAGCCCCGGCGCACCCAGTGGAGCGCCCACCCCGGGTCGGAACAACCTCAACCGGCCGGGACCCCAGCGCACCACCGGCGTCACTGCACGCGCCTCCATCCCGCCCGGGTAAGACGGGAGGGCCCCGGGAGGGCATCCAGACTCATACAGAGCACGGGGCTACCCACGGGCGGCCCTCCCCACCCCACCCCGCCAGGGCCAAAGCCACAGCGAGGAACGGCAGTCCCAGTGAAAGACCAAGAGAACCAGCCGAGCCGTCCTTAAGGACCGGCTTTGAGCCGGGCACCTGGGGAAGCACTTTAGGGAGCAGGACTTGGTGTCTAGGTGTCTAGATGCGCCATGACCCCTGTGAGGGACAGACCGTCACCGGTCTCCTTCCCAGTTCCTGAGCGATGCAGGGCGCATGTGATAGGGCCAGAAGAAAAAGAGCGAGAGTCCAGATGCCTTGTTTGGTAGTTTGCGTTTGTTTTGTTTTCTGGGTGCGGGCAGTTCAGGTGCCTGCAGAGGCCAGAGGTCTGCATAAGTGTCTTCTCCAGGCTTTACCTTGTATTTTGAAGCAAGAGTTTACTGAGCCTGGAGCTCACCAACTGGCTAAGCTACCGTAAGCAGGCCGTAGGGATCCTCCTGTCTCTGCCCTTCCAGGCCTGTTCTTCCAGGCCTGGGCTCACAGGAGCCACTACTGTCACTGACTAGTTGTCTACTACTTGTCTGTGAGCTGAAGGACCAAACTCAAGTCCTCGAGATTGCTGGGCACGTCCTTTACCCACTGAGCCATCTCCCACCTCCAATGTGTTTATTATTTGCCAAACTTTCTCTGAGTCCTTTAGTGACTTCCCTTGACAATTCCAAAGGTCCATCGTGCAGATGGGGAGACAGGCAGGGAGGAGGAACATCTCCGTGCTCACCCAGGAGAGCAGGGGCTCAGCTCGAACCCACAGAGGCGTAGAGAAGGACATTTTTGGTTTTGTTTTCACTTATTTTGAGTGCTGAGGGCTCTGTGGAGTCAAACTCAGGTCATCAGGCTTTGTGGTGAGGTCTGTTACCTGCTGAACCCTCTCACCAGCCTGGAATAGAGGTGGAGATCCCCACTGCTCCAGGCCTATGCCACCCCTGGGGTTGAAGCAGCTTCAGGCTTTATAGTCCGACAAGCCGCACCCCAATTACTGAATGAACTGGAATGGGGGGCAGGGTGAAGGGACATCAACACCTCTCCTGTCTGATCCCTGTTCTTACTTCAGCCAGAGCTCCCACTTTTGGAATCTTTTACCACCTGGTCCTCCCAACAGGAGCTCGCTAAAGACTAAGGTGGGACTCAAGTTTGGAATCCCCAGGGGTTAGTGTCCCAAACCACAAGACAGTTGTGCCCACCCTGGATAGAGGAGCAGGCTTCTTCAAAGGCTGTGGTCCCAGAGAGAGCTCCAGCCAGGACAGAGCAGCAGAGGAAAGGCCTGATTGTGTGCTTGGGAAGGGAACACAAAAGCCACCTGGGCTTTTGTCCCTGTGGTGTGGCCTAAGGGTTGGCAGTGGTCCTAGACTTGCAGACATCAGACCCATCTGTGACCTTTGGAGTCAATACAAGAATTTCCCTGTAATAGGATGGAAAGAATAGACTAGGATTAAACAGGATGGAAGAGGTCAGGGTGTCCACAGGCCTCATACCGAGCACCTGTTCAAAGTATTCCGTGAAATCTGGGGCTAAGGAGATTGGGGTACATGAGGGCCCAAGTTTGGATCCCCAACAGCTACATAAGTCAGGCACAGCAGCATGTGCCTGTGGTCCCAGCGCAGGGGAAGCAGAGACCAGAGGATCCTGTGACTCGCTGGCCGGCTAGCCAGTCTAACGAAGGGATGGTGAGCTCCGGGCTCAGAAAATGAGGCAGACAGGCTGGAGCGATGGCTCAGCAGCTAAGAGAGCCTGCTGCTCTTGCAGAGGACCAGAGGTCAGTGCCCAGCACCCACATCAGGTGGCTCATGCTGCCCCTAACTCCAGCTCCAGGGGGTCTCACGCCCTCTTCTGACCTCTTCAGAAACATGAATACGTGTGTGCAGACACAGACACACACATACACATAAATAATAAGGCGGACGATGACTGAGGAAGACCCCCCCAACATCGACCTTTGGACTCCATATACACATGCACCCACACCCAGACACATGCACGCACATGTTCTATAAACTCAGGATCATTTCTGCGTAAATGTAAACATTTTTATTACATTTACTTATTTACTTCGTGTGTATGTGTGTTCGAATGTGTATGTCTGCATGTGTATGTGTGTAGATCTGTGTGCTTATGTGTGTCTATGTATATATATCTGTATGCATGTATATATGTGTATGTATTGTGTATGTGTATATATGTGGATGTGTATGGGCGTGTGCGTATGCATCTGTGTGTATGTGTGTCTATGAATGTGTATGCATGTGTGGTCTGTGTGTATGTATGTGTATGCATGTGTGTGAATCTGTACATCTGTGTGTATGTGCCCATGTGTGATGGTAAGATGGTGATTTGTGGGAGTTATTCTCTCCTTCTACCATGTGGATCCCAAGGATGGAACAGGTTATCAGGCTTGGTGGCAAACACCTTCACCTGCTGAGCCCTCTCACTGGCCCCATTCTGAATATACTTAATGGGTCACTAAGGTGGGGGTGGAGAGCCTCTCTTCCAAGGCACACTGTCAGTCACTCAGCTCTTCCTGCTGGGTGTTTGTTCTCCGTGTGTGTGCTGTTTACGTGAGCTCACAGAGCCAAACAGGACAAGTGAAGATCAAATACCCGTGATGCACATGGACTGGACTGACCCACAGCAGTGGGAGTCAGTGGCGAGACAGAAGCTCTGGAGAGATAGTGAGGCTGGACGGTGTGTGGTCCAGAGGGAGTGGGTGTTCAAGACAGACCCCTCCATGGTCGTGGCACACATGGAGAAAGACTGAGGCAGAGAGAGCAGTGTATGCATCTTCCAGGGGCTCAGAGGGCTTGGCATATTCGGGGGGAGCTGGGGTACTCTGTACCTGCAGAGGGGAAGGGCATCCAGAATGGGTTCTACAAGCACAAAGGACTAGAGGTCAGAATGGCTCCAGAAGGTTCCAGAAACCACAGAGAGAGAGACTCCCTAGAGGAAAAGGAAGTTTTTCTAAACAGGGAAAAGAGCCAAACTGAAGAGCCTCAAGGGAGCCTGGGGCTGGAGCTGCCAGCACCGGGAAGCTATAGAGTGTACTTGAGCTGGAGAGAGCCGAGGAGAAAAGAAGGATGTCTCCTTGGGGGTGCTAATCATTGAGCACATCCTCCGTTGTGCCAGAGTGTCTTACTGACAGTCACGCAGACTCCCCAGCCAGACAGTCTGTGTCAAGGCCCTCAACCCTCCATCTCCAAGGAGCCCCAACTAAATATTCCCTGGCTCCACATGGGCTATGAGAGGTCCCCGGAGAGCAGGAGAGCAGGGTGCAGTGGCCTGCTCCTGGCCCTGTCACGCTGCCACCTGGGACGGCAAGGACAGCAGGTGTCTCCAACCACAGCCTGCTCCTCCAGCCCCTCACGATGCTCCCTGCGCCTGTTAAGTGGCCTGCCTCCAATGTTAGCTTGTTCTGGGATCCTGAGGTCCTGGGCTTAGGTCCTGGATTAGGGCTCCAGCACAGGAATCTGGGGCCTGTGCATCTCACTCTATAGCTCTCTGTGCCCCGCTCTCTTTCTCTCTCTCTCTCCTCTTCTCAGCACTTCCTTTTCCCTTCTCTCCCCACTTCCTGCTCAGTGACCTTCAGAAGTGGTTTCATCTCTCCAACCTCAGTTTCCCCACCTGACACACAGAGTTCCCGATACCTGTCCAGGGCTGATGGGGGTACAAGAGCATCACGTTCACCGGGTATTATCAGCCCACAGGGTGCTTGTGGAATCCACAGAGGGAGCAGATAGCATTCTCACCTCAACCCCAGAGGGGACCAGGATAAGGCTCAGAGAGGGAGATTAACCTGCCCAGGGTCACATAGCCAGTGTGGACAGGTCAGGGTGTTTTTCCACTTACCCTCAGCTGGGGCTGGGAGCCAGCTGGCAGGTGGGCCTGGGGGACACCAAGGGTGGGAAGATCCGCCGGCCCTGTCTCCCGAGAGTCAGCATCCATTATCGTGGAACACAGCTGTGGGACAGAGGAACCGAGTCAGACTTTCCACCTCACATGGGGACACAGCTGCAAACCTGTTTCTGTTCATGGAGCACATACCGTGTCCCCAGTTCCATCTCTCAGCCCTGCTCGGCATCATAGAAATTGAAGATGACAGCTCCGACTGTCTGTCTTCACTTCTCAGATGATGAAACCAAGGCTCCAAAACACTATGATGCTTAAATGGGTCATGCATGTTAGACCTAAGCTGGCCAGGGTGTGCAGTGTCTTGTTCCCCACCTGCCCATACTGTTCTAGGCTATGGTCCCAGATGCTAGCAAAAACCAAGAGAGAGGACAAAGCAATAGAGGCAAGGGCAGCTTTCTCATTCTCGCTTGCTGTGTGACCCAGCAGATTCCAATTGCCGTCTCTGGTCTTTAGGTTTTTGTTGTTGCTGTTTTGTGTTTGTTTTTGTTTGAAACAGGATCCTGTAGCCCCAGCTGGCCTCAAACTCGCTATGAAGACCAGGCTGGCCTGGATCTCTCAGCAATCTGGCTGCCTCTGCTGGGATTAAAGGGATGTGCCACCACACCTGGCTCTGGTCTTCAGTTTTTGCAGCTTGTGAAATGTGACTGGTGACATAGGCCACTGTCTAGTACGAGGCCAGATGTCGTAGTCCCTGTTTCCAAGGCTGCACCCTGCTTCCCCGTCTGTGTGCAAAGCTGCTGACAGTACACTGCCAGACTGTTTTAAATTTCTGAGCCTCTGGGTCCTAGCAAGCCTTTTCCTGTGTGTCCTGGGCCCAGTGCTGCTTCTCTGGCCAATGACGGTTTATTCCCCTGCTCCTCCTCAGCTACTTCTACCCCGTGCATTCATCCGTAAGTGCCGCCCTCACAAGGGTGTCACTCAAACATCTTTCCCCAATGCCCCACTCTTGGCTTTCTGCATGGCTTATATCTGTCTGCTGACTGATGAGCAAGTCCCCATGTAGTAAAGAACCACTGTGTGTAAAGAACCGCAGAGGACCCTGGTACATGCAGTGAGTGTCCCGGGGCCTCTGGAAGCTCCCTGCTGAATCACAACAAACAGCTCACTAAATAAGTCAAGTCTAGACTATGCTAGAAGGTTGTTAGTGCTTCAGAAGAAACATAGGAAGGTGTAGAGAGTCACAACAGGGATATCATTTTATTCTATTTCATTATTTTTAAGAAAGATGTGATTTTATATAAAAGGTAGCACCTGAGTAAACGCAGAGTGAGATGAAGAAGCAAGCCAGAGCCCGGTGTGGTGGTGCACAGCTGTGATCCTAACACTCAGGTTGCTGAGGCAGGAGGATTGCTGTGAGTTTGAGTAACCTGGGTTGCATAATAAGACTCTATCTCAAAAACCGGGGGTAAAACCAACAAGATGGCTCAGCAAGTACAGGTGCTTGCTCCCAAGGCTACAGAGATGGCTACAGAGATTGCAGAGGACCTGGGTTCAGTTCCCAGCATCCACATGGCAGCTAACAACCACCTGTAATTCCAGTTCCAGGGGATCTAATGCCCTCCTCTGACCTCTGAAGCACTGCACGACATGGGTGCACTTACACACATGCAGGCAACATATTCATACATATAAAATAAGAATAATAAATAACATTTTTAAAAGGTGCTTGCTGCCAAGCCTGATGACCCGAGCCTAATCGCCAGAATCCACATGGTTGAAGATGAGACTCAACCTGGGCAAGTTGTCCTCTGACCACACACACACACACACACTATTTAAATAAATTGGTAAATAAATAAATAAATGTGAAAAGGCAAGAAGTAGCAAGCTGGTTATGGTGGCACATACATATAAACCCGGCACTTGGGAGCCTGAGGTAGGCAGATCATGAGTTCAAGGCTGGCATGTCCTTCACAGTGTGACTATATCTCAAAATTTTTAAAAGGCCAGCAAGCCTAGAAGGGAACTAAGGATGGGACAGGACTTCTAGGCAGTAGGAACAAACTGTACAAAGGCCCAGAGGAAGGAGCTAGTCTGGTGTGTTGAGGCTCGAGAGGCTAGAGCCTGGGAGCCTGCCTGGTGACTGTTTCAACAGGCTTGCTCCAGACGCTGCAGTTACAGGGAGATGTGCTTTGTTGGGGACAGGGGGGATTTGAGTGCTTTCCTTTTTTTATAGACAGGGTCTTACATAGCCCAGGCTGGCCTTGAACTCACTATGTAGCTGAGAATGACCTAAAACTTCTGTTCCTCCTGCTTCCATTTCTTTAATGCTACAGGTGCAGGCCACTAGGCTGGTTTGTACTGTGCTGGGAATTGAGCCCAGGGCTTCCAACATGTTAGGCAAGCCCTCCATCCACTAAACCCTCGTGTTTTATTTCTTCTGATGATTTTTGCGTCTATTGAAAGGCATTGTGTTTTATCTCTCCAATTCTTTTTACTTAACTAGCTCCAAAATCTCTAAATAGGAAAGACGCCCAGTCATGGGCCCCTTGCTTCTCACACTCCCCCTTTTCCTGGTTGGGGGCTAGCTGCCCTGAGCCATTGACCATGCCTCACCACAGGGTCAAACCCAAAGCCTCCCCAGCCAGCCCCCACTTGAAACACTTCCTGCCCTCTCCCTGGGAGGCCAAGCCACAGGTTCCCATGTGTACCACATGCTGCTCAGGGGCTTGAGAACTGCAACCCTCCCTGCCCTCTCTCACCCTGCCCTCCCTCGCTTACCTGGGTTCCCCCAGAGCTCTAGGCAGGCCAGAACCCTGAGATAGAAGCCACCCACAGTAATGTATGCATGCCCATACCCAAAATTGAAATCAACCAACCTTTGATAAGCAGGGCTGAGCCCGGATCCCAGGAGTAACCGGAACCAAATGCCTGGCACCACTCCAAATCTTTAGGGGAGGGGAGTGTAATCTACAGGGGCAGGTGTGAAGGAGCCATTTGACAGCACAGAAACTGAGGCCTGTAGAGCTCAGAGCTGGCCAAGTGGGGAAGGAAGAAGTGAACAAGATCCCTCGACTGAGATGGTGAAGGCCAATTGATGAGCTCTGACTCCATCTCTTGGGGGCTGCCTTGCCTTCTCAGATTCGGTGAGCAGGGGTGAGCCAGGCTGAACCTTGAGGGACAGAAACAAGGCTATTAGGTGGAATGGGACGGAAGGAACAAGTGACAGCAGGAACCTCTGGAGAGTTGAAAAGGGGAGTGTGAGGGAAATAAAACATTTGCACTTCCTTCTCCCCAGCTGGGACAGTTTCATTCCTGCCCTCTTCTTCCCACCTGACCCAAGTGACTGAAGTCAGAACCTTTGGGGCCTCCCCAAGGGGCTGCTGGGTACACGCTAGGTGTCTTGAGGAGGTCTGAAGCTCGTGAGGGACCTGGAAATCAACATCAGAGTGTGGCAAGCCTGGGCCTGCCTGAGGCCAGGCAGAGACAGACATGGAGATTCCACTGGCCTGTAGAGGGCGCTGGTGGGGCTCTTTCCCCCCAGGGCGGTGAGCTGCTCTAATGGACAGCCAGGGGCGCAGCCCAGGTAGACACCGGTTACTTGTACAACCCCTGAGCCAGCTCTGGGGAGTAGTTTTAAGGCTTCTATCCACCTCTAGGACTCAGATCCACATGCCCCGCCCCCACTCCTGCCAGCCTGGTGAGGTCAGCCAAGTCAGACCCAGACTTTATACCAGAAAGGGGCTGAGGCCACATGTTTGGGGAACCCCTGGGGAGGCTGAAGAAGTCGGCAGAAGGGTAGGCGATAAGGCCAGAGACAGGGTCAGGCGGGATGGCACAGGGCCTGGCCATGCGCGAGGACTTCATTACATCCGTGCTAAAGCTGTGAGAACAGCAAGGGAAGATGGGTGTCTTTGCCAAGCTGAAGGAAGGGCTCGCTGATAAGGTGAACCAGAGACCTCTGTGGAGGAAGGGTGCAAGACACTTAGAGAAGAGTAGCCTGGGAAAGTGGTGAGCAGGTGCAAAGGCACTGGGGTGGGGACTGTGCTTGGCAGTGGTGAGGAGGGGAGAAGGGTGCAAATGCAGGAAGTCAGGTTCAAAGAACAGGCAGGGGCCAGATCAGATGGTCAGGAGAAGGAGTCCTCAGAACCTCTGCCAGGCTCAGGGCTTTAGGACGGCAGGGTGGGAGTGAAGGCCAGCACCACTTTTGGAGGCCCAAGGCCACAGTGGTTGTCCACAAAGATGTTCCTGCCTCAGAGGAAGGGAAGCGGTGGCTCCCACATCAAAGGGGCACCCCCCAGGCTCCCACGCTCAGAGGCATGGGAACTCGGCTACCTAAGGTTCCCGCAGGCGGCTACAGACAGAAAGAGGGTGTGTACAGCACCTCGGGACTGTCCCCTGTCACAGCGATGAGTGCATCAGTCAGCTGCACCATCCCCTAACACTGGATGAGGTAGATCAGCTCCACTGTCACGTCCCACCACAACTCTCTGCCCAGTAACCCAGCTGAACTGTGTAACCCAGGGCTCTTAAAAACAAGCCAGGTTTTTTAAGGTTTTCTGGAAATTTTAACATGATCTTGATCTCAGGCATTCCTTTCCTGTGGTCTCCCTGCCCAGTTCCCAGGACAAAGGCTCAGCAAGATGGAGGCCCTGGTGAGGGCAGCAGACTTCGGGCATCCTGTTTATCTGTGGTAGCGAACCGGCTATCCTGATTGATAGAGATTGCCTGGAGAGATGTGTTGTGGATTTCTTTATGCTTCAGAGTGTTGCAATGGATTAGTCATGTCTGCTACTGATGGGAGACAAGAGAGTTGTATTGTGCATGCTAAATACTTTCCTTCCTGCCCTTTTTTCACTGTCTTGAGTCAAAAAAAGAAAGCTTTCTTCTCATGGGGCAAAAAGAAAGGAAAGTGGGATGGTACAGATAAGCTCAGGACCCTGAACAGGTTATCCACACACAATGTTTGCAGACAGTAAAAGGAGGAAAGCTGGGAATTACAGGTGCCTCTCTGCCATCCCATAAAGTCTGAGGAAGAGCGATATGAGGGTGTTGCTGTCCTTTTAGGAAAGTCCTGAAGCAGAGCCTGGTGACAGAGCCTGAAGCAGGTCACAGGAGTGCTCAGCCCCTCCCACTTTGAGTCCCACCCTATCCAGAAAGAGAAACTCATCGAACCTTTGCAAGTCTTCCCATTATATGTGGTGAAACTGAAGCCCAATACTTTCACCCCACTTTCACTGAGTCCCTTGGAACCCAGAGCCCCATCTTCCCATCCCGACTACTCCCCCAAGGATGGGCCCTGATGTTAGTTTCAGGTCCTGCCTGGCCCTCAGGGGGGTGTGGCACATCTGGACCACAGGTATGAGCACCCTCGGTGAGCAGGCTGAGCATGCCACACCCATGTGCCTGTGTTACTGTATGTGTGTGACTCCTGCACTGTGGGGTGTGTGTGTGGTATGAGGTAGAGAGTGTGCTCACAGCCTGGGAGTGTTGTGTGTATGTTTGTGTGTATGTGTATCTCTGTGTCTATTTATATATTATGTGTCCATGTGTGTATCTGTGTGTATGTGTATATGTGCATTTGTGTGTGTATGTGGTATATATTCCCTGCTGTGGGAGGTGTTCTCCTCAACTGATGTCTGTATTTGTGTATAGAGAAGGGGTTTCCTCTGTGTGTCTGTTGTGTGTGTCATCTGTGTCTGTGTACAAGTGTCGAGTAGCCTTCCTGTGTGCACATCTGGACTTGTGAAATATGCATGCACACATTCCAGTCCCTTTCTGCCCCAGACCAGGGGGCAGAAAGTGTACTGTGAAGTGTACTGTTGCCTCGAAGAGCCCTTCAGTCGGCTCACCAGCGCCCCCTGTGCCTGCTGGGGAAAGCGCCGGAGCCGCACTAGTTAGGCACTGCCTTCGGCCAGCAGTCAGAGGGCTGTGCTGCTTCTCCAGCGGTCCCTGCCCTGTCCCTGCACGGCTGTGGGACATCTCCAAGCTATCGGCAGCACGCTCCCATTTGCCTGCCACGACAATTCAAGAGCTCTGTGACTCAGTCTTCCCAGCAACCCTGCCTGCGACATGCTGTCACCCCATTTTTGAGAGAAGGAAATTGAGGTTGACCCAGTAATGTTACTGTGGTCTCCTCTCCATGACAGAGAAGCCACATGTGACATCAGAGCTGAGAGAAGCAGTGAATTGCTTGACCAGGAGACAGTTGACACTGATGATGATGATGACAGTGATGATGATGGTGATGACAGTGATGATGATAGTGACGATAATAGTGAGATGATGGTGGTGATGATGGTGATCATAGTGATGATGCTCATAGTGACCAGTGGCTGAACTGAAATGAAAGCAACCATGATTAACCCCAAAAGCCAAAGAATAACTTTTTCTAAGAACTCTTCATTTGAAGAGAGGATCATGTGTTAGTCTGGATGTCAGGACTTATCAGAGACCTTATGTGCTCAGTTATGTTGAGAATCTTAGAGAGGGAGACAGTGAAGTATTGTCTAACTTACCTGTTCCCTGAATTCTTTTCCAGTGTGTTCTATGGGAAGCTGTGCTCCATAGAACAAGCCCTGAGAGATGCTAACTCCCTACTAGCTGGGTTTCAGGCCAGAGAAATGGAGGCCGGTTGCCCAGATGCTCTCTGTGAGGTGGGAAGGTACCGGCTTTGGGGTGAGGAGGCAGTGCTCCTGTGGCTCGGTAGGGAGTGCTGTTTGCTTAGTATGCATGAAGCCCTAGGTTCCGTCCCCAGACCAGGCAAAACTGGGTGTGGTGGGGCACACCTGTTACCTCAGCACGTGGAAGTATAGGCAGGAGGACCAGAAGTTCAAGGTCCTGAAAAAACGGCCTGACCAGGCCTGCCACGGACAGGAGCTCTCAGCAGAGTAGGACGGGGTGTCTGGCGGCCGTCAAGACGACGGACAAGCAGAGCACCTGGGCTGTCCTGGGAGGAAGCCCTGGGCGAGGGCAAGCCGGGGTCCTCAGACGCGGTGTCGGGCTGGATGCCAGCCGTAGCCTCTTCTTTCATCCCCACAGCGTCCCGGCGCTCCCAGTGAAGAACCTTAACGGCTCCGGCCCGGTCCACCCAGCACTGGCAGGTAAGGTCCGGCCCCGGCTGCGAGAGAGGGGCAGGGCTCCGGAGACGGAGTCCCGCCCAGCCTCGCGACCCGCGCCGCGGTCCCGTGGGGTCCGCCTGGCTCGGTCCCCTGGGGTCCGCCTGGCTCGGTCCCCTGGGGTCCGCCTGGCTCGGTCCCCTGGGGTCCGCCTGGCTCGGTCCCCTCGGGTCCGCTTGGCTTTTGCTTGGCTTGGGGGTGCCGAGTGGGCGGACCGAGGCGGAGTCTGCAAAAGCGCCCCGCCTGGCATCCGCGCGGAGGGAGGGCGTGGCGTGACCCGCCCCTTTCCGCGCCCAGGGATGACCGGGATCCTGCTGTGCGCGGCGGGGCTGCCGGTGTGCCTGACCCGCGCCCCCAAGCCCATCCTGCACCCGCCGCCGGTGAGCAAGAGCGACGTGAAGCCCGTGCCCGGCGTGCCCGGCGTGTGCCGAAAGACCAAGAAGAAGCACCTCAAGAAAAGTACGTCCTCCGGGACCCGGGTGCCCAGCCCGGTGCGCCCTCGGCCGCCCTGCCCAGCGCCAGGCGCCCCGCTCCGGCCACCCACCCCTGCTCCCCGGTTCTTGACCCCACGCCCACCCCTCCTGAGCCAAGCCCTCCCATGCCCCCTGCAGGTAAGAACCCGGAGGATGTGGTTCGCAGGTACATGCAGAAGGTGAAAAACCCGCCAGACGAGGTGAGCCGCGTGGGCGGGGCCTGCCTGGGGGGTCAGGCTTCTGTTCCCCAACGCCAGTCCCTACGGGCCCAGCCTCTCCTCTCCCTTGGCCTGGGGGTGCGGGGGTCGCAGCCTCTCCTCTCGCCTCTTCTGGAGGAGCATCCACTCTCTCTCCCGTTGGGCGGGGGTCGGCCTCTCCTCTCACTGTTCCGGCCTCTTCACCTTCATCAGGCCTTAGAGGAGCAGAGCTCTGAGTTTAACAGTCACATCTACAGGTCTTTGTGATTGACAGTTTCACTAAATGTTTTGGGTAGATAAGCTTTAATCCCTGCGCAGGTGCCCGGGGCGGGAATCATCCCCAAGGTGTCCCATCTCCCCATCCTCAGTGTCCCCCTATAGCCCTCCCTGTCCTGAGTGTTCACCCATGGCTACCCCATCCTCGGTGTCTCTCTGTGGCCCCCCAGGACTGTACCATCTGCATGGAAAGGCTGGTCACAGCATCTGGCTATGAGAGTGTACTGAGGAACAAGAGTGTGCGGCCTGAGCTGGTGGGCCGCCTGGGCCGCTGTGGCCACATGTACCACCTGCTCTGTCTCGTGGCCATGTACTCTAACGGCAACAAGGTGGGCCACAAGGTGGGCTTCTGGGAAGCCTGCAAGCAGTGGGTGGGCAGTGTGTAGGCTTCTGGGCAGTGAGTGGGCTGCCAGGCAGTGGGCAGGCAGATGGTGGGGCTGAGCTGGACCCCAGAGGACCTCACCTCTGGCCCGCCCTCCTAGGATGGTAGCCTGCAGTGTCCCACCTGCAAGGCCATCTATGGGGAGAAGACTGGCACGCAGCCGCCAGGGAAGATGGAGTTCCATCTCATCCCACACTCGCTGCCTGGCTTCGCGGACACCCAGACCATCCGCATCGTCTATGACATCCCCACGGGCATCCAGGTGAGCCCTGCTGGCCACAGCCCCCACTCCTCCAGCCCCTCTGAAGCTTCCGTGTGTCTGTAATCTAACCCCTTGCTCTCTCCACAGGGGCCTGAGCACCCCAACCCGGGCAAGAAGTTCACCGCCAGAGGCTTCCCTCGCCACTGCTACCTGCCAAACAACGAGAAAGGTCGGAAGGTGGGTGACTACCAGGGCAAGCAGAGACCCCGGGCAAGTCCCCATTGTCCACAGTTCTTGCTATGTTGTTCCTCCCCAAACCAGCATGCTAAACAGTGGGACCCACACCTACCCACTTCAGACTTCATCTCATCTACCAGCCCACTAGGTAAATGAGGCTACAGAGAAAGCAAGTAACTTATCCACAGTCACATAGCAACTAAGAGGTAGAGCTGGGATCCGAATCCAGGCAGTCCTTCAGACCTTTTGCATCGCACTTAGATTGTCTATTTTACAAAAGAAGCTAGAATCTTCAACTTTCATGTGAAATCTCCAGATTCTTTAATCTTGGTAGCTGATTCACAAAGTGACTATTTAGTACAAAGTGGGGCATTGAGCCATATCCATACAGATGAAACAGAACTTGGAAGCAGCTTATGTAATGGATGGCAATGTGGAGACTACCTGTGACCTTTGCCCCTCCCCCAGGTGCTGAGGTTACTCATCACCGCCTGGGAGCGCAGGCTCATCTTCACCATCGGCACATCGAATACCACAGGCGAGTCAGACACTGTGGTGTGGAACGAGATCCACCACAAGACAGAGTTCGGCTCTAACCTCACAGGCCATGGCTACCCAGATGCCAGCTATCTAGACAACGTGCTGGCTGAGCTCACCGCCCAGGGCGTATCTGAGGCTGTGGCCAAGGCCTGAGGCCGGAGCTGCCTACCTTCCCCCCTGCTTTGCCCCTGCTCCGGCACACGCCTCCCTCCGCCAGGCGGAAGGAGCTGGAAGCATTGAGGGCATCTGGCTGGTGGCTGTTGGGCTGATGGGAGCACACCAGGCCAGCCGGCTGCTCCAACCTGTAGCTCCCTGAGAGGGTCACAGAGAGAGGACCACCTACTGCGGTGACCTCCCTGCAGAAAAGATGGAGCTCCGCCCTTCACACAACACATGTGTCCTTTGAACACACGCTCGCACGTACACCCACGTGCCTCTGATTTCCCCAAAACTGGGGGAGAAGAGACAGAAAGGCCCCCTGTGACACTCCTTGTGGATTCCACCCGTGTCTCCATCACATCGTATAGACTTGTCCCCTCCCTGGGACTTGAGTTTAACACTGTGGGGGGAGGGTTTGGAAGGCTCGGAGGGGACAGTCCACCCCTGTGCCTCACCCCTAACCCTGTGTCAGCTCTGCCACCTGCCCATTGGGCACCGAAAGCCCATGTGGTAGAAACCCCAAGTTATTAAGTTGCCTTCCACAGGCCGTTGGGGACAGGCTGTCTTACTTTGTGCTTGTGTCTCTTTGTCCTTCTGGGACCCCTGACCTCCTTCTGTCCCCATTTAAGACCTCAGTCTAGCCCAGACAGAGGTGTTGTTTCCTCCTCTCGTCCACTGCACTCCACTAAACCACTCTGGACTTTGAGTGAGGGGAGGCCTGGGTCAGGCCAGCATTGCAGATGGAGAAGGACCAGCAAAGGGAGTGGGCAGTGGGTGGCTGATAAGTCTCCAGCCAACCAGAGGCCTGTTGCCCAGGCAACTCACCAGCTCCGCCTCTGAGGATTGGCTGCCAGGACGGAAGTCAGCCAAGCTTTAAAGGGACGCCCGCGATTGCTCTTTTGAAAATCCTACCAGTCCCGCGGTGGGTGGAGAAATAAATGCTCTTTCTCCTCCTCACCAGGTCTCTTTTTGCCAAGAGGGTGTTGGGTGGTTGCTTCCGGGGAACACAACATTGGGGAGCAATGGCAACATGGGGACCACTGCCTGGGGTGGCTGGAGAAGCAATGGCTGGGACATGCTGTCCTGCAGCATGAAGGGAAGGGGGCTGAAGCAGACTCTCCAGGTCTATAATGATGCAGAGGTGACAGCGGCCACCTCCCCTACAAAAGCACCAGGCAGTGAACACCCTTCCCGCCCTCCCCACACACCACAAACATAGTGACAAGAGATCAGATTCATTCGGGGCCTCCAGAAGTACATGGGGCAGTCATAAGACGCCATATCAACCCACAGGTGCCTCAGAGTTCCCACCCTGGAGGAAGGAACCCGCAAAGGTTCTGTTGTGTCTGAGCCTCCAGCAGACCAGGTGTACTATGGCCATGGGAGATGCTTGGGCTCCAGGCGACCCCTGCTGGCCAGCTGCAGGATGGCATTGCAGCTTTCTGGGTGTACTGGGTCTTAGTCAGGTAGACTGGTTCCTTCTGTCCACCCTCTCCTTATGAGCATTGTCAAAGCTCAATGTGCATTGTCACAGGCTCATCCAGCTCTGCCAGGTAGATATTCTCCCAACATTTTATCCTCCATGGATCACTCTCAAGTTGTACCCCAAGCCCTAATATATTAAGTTGCCCAGAACCTTGATGTCTGCCCTGCCAACCCTCAGACCAATTAGGTGACTGGGTGGGGCCTGAGAACAAGCACTTCTAGCTAACAGCCGTCTCACTGGTCCCCAGGATACCCTAGTGTCAAAGTCGTACAGATAAGCAGATTCTCCCCTCATTTTATCCAGGGTAAAAAGCCTGATTCTAGCTACAAGGGTGTGAACTGGTACACCACACTCCCAGCCTGCTCTTCCTGAGAGCACCCACTTCTGGAAGCCTGGGCATGGGGCAACTGGCCAAGGGTCTGGAGTATCTGTGAGTCACAGGGCCTGGCAGAGATGAAGACAAGAAGTTCGGAATGAACTTGTTTAGTGTTTCTCTGCAACAACCAGGCTACTGGGGAACCGGCATTTCAGGTACGGCTGTATCCAGCAGCTCAAGGTCAGACTGGTCCCATAGATACTGGAAGAGGTTTCCGGTTAAGCCAAGACTCCAGACTCAAGAGAACAAAGTGAGGTTCAGTCCATGTCAGGCTGGACCCTGCCAGAGGCTCCCACACCCTGACTGGACATGGGTACACAGGACCAAGTTTTATCTGGGAGGCTCCAAGCCACAGAATTGAAGACCAAGACAGCCCAAAGGAGATGCCTGGGTGTGCTGAGGACCTGTGGCTCCTCGTCCCCAGCTGCCTCTCCACGTCCTCAGCACCCTAGGGGGTCACCCGCCCCTGTCCTTGCTGCCGGAAGTCCTCGTGGGCTTGGTCCAAATCTTCAAGCACCTGAAGCAGACGGCCAGCAGCTGCTCTCTGCCTGGCCAAGACCTCGGCGCAGGCCCCTGGGGGGAGACAGCGGGCCAAGGGGATTCAGCCGGCCCCAGGGGGCGGTCACCACGAGGCCCGTGGCCTTCTTGGTGTAGTTTTGCTCATATCAGGTACATCCCCAAATTCACCAGCCCTGGAGTCCCATTGGTAAACAAAAGGGCCGACATGAAGACATGGGGTGTGCCTGCGAGCTGGGGAACGTGTGTGAGGGGAGAGGAGGGCTCCGCACCCTTACCATCAGGGGCCCCAGGGCTCTTCCCCGGGTCTGCGTCTGGAGCTATGTCTGGGATGGACTCCTCCAGGAATTTCAGCCTAAAGGTTCAGAGGAAAAAAAGACAATGCTGGTCTCTGATTCTACTCAAGGCTTGCAGGAGAAATTATGGGTTCATCACTATCATCACTATCACCACCCTCACTACCATCACCATCATCATCATCATATTCAGCACCATCACCACCACCATCGTCATATTCATCACCATCATCACCATCACCATCATATTCTTCGCCATCACTACCCCCACTATTACCATCACCATAATCAACATCCCCATCATCGCCATCACCACCATCATCATCACAAACATTTCTAGAGTTCCAGGGACTATGGTAAGCACTGTATATGCATGAACTCAGTTAGTCAGCACGGCTAACTTGTATAAGGTTGGTAGGTACATACCACTAACCCCATTTTCCAGATAAATCACTGAGCCAGACAGTTGATGAACTTGCCTAAGGTCAACAGCTTAGGGCTCCCACATGTGTAAAACTATGTGGTGACCTTTGGCCGGACTGGCTTGTGAGCCTTGGGACAACACTATGAGCTTGACGCCCTATCATTCCTTTTCCAGATGAGGAGTGAAGCAACTAGTTGAGGATCACACCGCTGCTAAGATCTGAATGCAGGCAGGTCAGCAGCAGGGCCTGCTCTACCGCGGGTTAACATATCCACCATTAAGCAAAGGAAAGGGATGGGATGTTCCCAAAGTACCGGATCCAAGACTTCTATGAACTATACCCACACTGGAAGCTCCCATGGTCCTATTCTGCCTTATGCAAATCAACTGCAAATTGTCCCAAGCCCTGACTTCCTGGACACCAAGGCCCTATGGGGCCTGCATGCCTCATGAAGCTGAGCTAGGATGCTAAAGAATGGATAAATAGGACTGGGCTATATAGCTCAGTGAGAGCGCTTGGCTAGCATGTGTGAGGACCTGGGTTCCATCGACAACACTGTCAATGAAATAAAATAAGGGGCAGAGAGGTCTGCTCTTGCAGAGGACTTGAGTTCAGTTCCCAGCACCCACATCAGGCAGCTCACAACCACCTGTAACTCAGCCCCAGGGAGATCCAGTATCCTCTTCTGGCCACCACACACAGACATAGACAGATATAATACACACACACGTGCCCGTGCATGTGCGTGTGCGTGCGCACACACACACACACACAATTCTAAATAATGAAAAAATGTAAAATGAAATAAATGGGCTAGGGATGCAGCTCAGTCAGTAGAGTGCTTGCCTAGCGTGTATGAAGCCCCGGGTTCAATACCCAGCACCACGTGAACCAGATGTTGGTACACATCTGTCACCCCAACACTGAGGAGGTGGAGGTGGGAGGATCAGGAGTTCAAGATCATCATTGGCTACTTGAAATTAAAATTCCAAAGGGGATAAATGAATACGGGGGGACTATGGAAGGGGCAGGTGGCGCCTACCTGAGCTGGTCTCGCCCCAGGAGCAGCTGGCGGTACACCATCTGGACCTCAGCATCAGGATCCAGGGGGTCACTCCAGTCTCCCAGGGTGACGGCTGAGTGTGTGCGGCTACAGCCAGCAGCTGAGGGCACAAAGCATCATCAGAACACCCTTGTCCCAAGTCAGAAGTCTGTCCCAATTCTGCTGTCACCCCAACCCTAACCCTAACCCTAGCCTAGGCCAGGCCCAGTGTCACCCACCCCTGCCTTCAGCTTCCTCACCCCATCAATCCCTCTAACCACCTGCCTGGGCTCCGGCGAGGTCCTCCCGGGCCTCCCTGCCTCACTCTGTACCAGCCCCTGACGCTGCTTCCCAGGCTCCAGCCCACGAACCCTGCCCCAGTGGCTTTAACTGTCAACTTGACACAGCCTAGACCTCTCCGTGAAGGGAGTCTCAGCTGAGGGACTGTCCGGTTCAGACTGGCCTGTAGGCCTGTCTGTGGGGGATTGTCTTGATGATTAATTGAATTAAGAAGACTTGCCCACTGTGGGCAGTGCCATTCCTAGACAGACGGGCCTGGGCTGTATAAGAAAGCTGAGCATGAGCCTGTGAGAGAGCCGGCAAGCAGCATTCCTCCATGGTCTCTGCCCGAGTTCCTGCCCTGCCCTCCCTCCGTGATGAACTGGGGCCTGGATGAACCCGTTCCTCCCCTAGGTTGCTCATGTCGGGGTATCAGCCCCCTTTGACTGCTGGCCCCCAGTCTCCACTCCACTCCTGCCAGTTGAAGCCACACCTCCAGCTGTCGATCCCCTCCCTAGGAACAGGTCTCGGGCAGTTCCCCAAATCTCCAAAGCCACAGCCTGGTGACTGTAACCCAGTGTTATAATGATCTGGTTGGGGCTGGGGCGTAGGTCAGTGCTCAGGGCCAGGGATCTCTCCCCAGCACCAGCATCATAATCTGTCATCATCATCATCGTCGTTGTTATCTAGCCTTCCTTGACAAGTCAGACTGTGCGCTCTAGGTGCGCTCTAAGTTTCCTCAGTGGAAACTTAGAAAACAGTACCTGCCTGTATTTAGCACTGCGTCATGCAGTATTCTAAGGGCTTTGTGTCTATCAATTCAACACCAGCTAACAGAACCCAAAGAGGTAAGAGCTGTCCTCAGCCCTGTTTCCTGCTTGAGAAGAAAGGCACAGAGAAGTTACACAGTCTGCCTAGATGGAAATGGAATGCTACTGATTGGCAGAGGGGGACAGTGGAGCCTGCAGCATGCCCCGGCCCCTCACCTGAACGCTCCACCTGGAGGCAGCAGGTCCAGCGCCCGCTGCGGAAGGCACCAGGGTGGCAGGCGGCCAGCTTGTCCTGGTTGGAGGCACTGGCTTTGCGCAGAGCTGACAGCCACTGGTTGAGATCATTCACATTCTGCAAGGGTAAAGGTGGTCAGAAAGTGTTCATGGCTGAGTGAGGTCCTCCACCCCTGACTATGGCCGGGGCTCACCTTGCACTGGAGGTAGGTGGTGTGTGGTGTCCCGGTGCCATCTTGAGTCACCACCTGCATGACGTGATGCAGCTGGAAGGCACCCTCATCTACACGTTCCACAGCACGGATGCAGGACACTGGGATGGATGTGTGAACCTGCGGGTAGCCAGGGACGCATTCCTCTAGATACGCACCAGGAAGAGTCCCCAGAGCCACACGCTCTAACCTGAGTAGTTCTCCTGTGTCTGCGCCACAGTCCCACTCTGTCACCCTCAACTTCTTTGGGTCTAAGTTTCCTTTCCTCACCATCCTCACCACCATCACCATCACCATCATCATCATCAATCACCATGACCATCATCACCATCATCATCAATCACCATCATCATCATGACCATCAATCACCATGACCATCATCACCATCATCATCATTATCATCATCATCATCAATCACCATCACATCATCATCATCATCAATCACCATCACCATCATCATCATCACCATCAATCACCATGACCATCATCACCATCATCATCATTATCATCATCATCATCATCAATCACCATCACCATCATCATCATCACCATCAATCACCATGACCATTATCACCATTATCATTATCATCACCATCAACACCATCACCATCACCATGATCATCATCCTCGTCACAGCTGCCGTCTATGTGGTACTTGGCAGTGACTCTCAGAACTTTCATCCATAAGTTCCCTCTCTTAAGTACCATGACCACCTTCTGAGGCTGGGTCTGTCATTCTCCCCAATTTGAAGATGAGGAAAGTGAGGCACAAAGATAAATGACCCTTCCAAGGTCACCATCAGTGGGTGGGTCAGGCATTGGAACTGGAGTCGCTGACACCATCCACAGTCTGCTAATGAAATGTAAGCGGGGGCAGCTTGTAGGGTTCTCATTTCTGGATGTGCCCACAGAGCTGTCCTGGTAAAGACAGGACTGTGATGGTTAGGACACAGGACAGCAGTCTCATTTGTCTAGGACAGCAATGAAACACTGAGGTACTCAGGGAATGCTTGTGCAGGGGTGAGGGAGTGGGTGAGACAGTGTCTGGATGTGTGTGCCACGGGCATGGCCAGGTGCACACATGGACCTCACGTCAGTCTAGGGTATGTATGTGGTCCAGACCCTGTGCGCCCGGCTCTGTGCGACTCAGCAAAATGTTTGGAGTCAGTTACTTCCTCGCTGTGGCATCTTGAGTCCCCGACCCACCGGCTGCCCTGGACCTCAGTTTCTCCTGGGGACTCTGATGACACCATCCTGTTGTGGTCAAGCCCCACCTGCCACTCTGGGGTCTTGGAGTAGGAGAGGTCCTCCCCACTGAGCCGGAAGTAGCGCCTCTTGAAGGCGAAGCGGGTGCCTAGGCCACCGGGCTCTTCTTTGCGTTTGAACAGGAAGCCTTCTCGAACAATCTCGGAGGACGGGACCAGGGCCCGGGCCGGCCCAGCAGCCTCTGTGGAATGAAGACAGGCGATGGAGGCCTCTGCCAGCATGCCCAGGCCTCGACTCAGACTGGGTCCTCTGCTCCTCGGAGGTGGGAAGGTCATGGCCATCACGTCAGATCCAGAGACTGAGGCAGGGAAAGCTCTGGATCCCTCTCCAACCCAGGAGACCTGCAGGCGAGACTGCAGGCAGCCAGCAGAGGGCACCAACCAGGAGTGTCCTAGACAGCCTCACCAACCTCCGTCAGGGCACCAGACTGCCAGCACCCCAGGGACCTGCCAAGATACCCACAGCCAAGGCTCTGCATGCCCACAGGTGACCCCTATGTGACCTGGACCCAGCATGACCTGAGTGCCCCACTGTGACTCGGTCTCAACCCCAAGTCCCATGGTACCATTCCACTCCCAACCAAAGCCCAGATCCTACCTACAGCTTCCCAGGTCCCACAGATCCTGACCTCCTCTCTCCTTCACTCTCTCTTTCCTTCTTTGCTGTAGCACTCTGTTCCTACCCCAGGGCCTTTGCACATGCTGTTCCCTGTCTGGATCACCCTTCCGCTGAGACTAGGTCTCCAAATCTTAGCCAGAGTAATTCCATCTTGCTACCACGCTGTCTGCTGGGGCCAACAGAACTCACTATGTAGACCGGGCTGGCCTCAATCACACAGAGATCCTCCTGCCTCTGCCTCTGTCTCTGCCTCTGCCTCCTGAGTCCTGGGATCAAAGATGTGTGCCACTAAGCCCTGCTTTTTTTTTTCTTCAGTACTTGAGATTGAACCTAGGCCATCCTGCATGCAAGGCAAATGCTCTTCCACCAAGCCACAGGCCCAAGCCTTTGAGGATGCCTATTACACAGCAGCCACTTAGTAGATATGAGGATAACAAAGACTCCATGTCGTGAACTGACCACTGGCAGAGACAATCTGATGCTGCCTGACACAAAATGTTAGTTGACTCACTGACGTGCAGGTCTGAAGCCTTACTGTTGAGGAGCTGGAGACTGAGGGCAGGGCGTCTGAGTGCTCCCATGGGTCATAAGCCAGGTGTGACAGGGCCACAGAATCTCACCTTCATCCCCATCCACGTCCACCAGCTGATCCAGGAAGTCCCTCACTCGAGAGATGCTCTGCAGCAGAAAAGGGTGGAGCGGGACCATCCACAGCTCCTTCCCCTGGCCCAGCTGCTGGCCCAGGTTTCCAATGCTCTGCACGGCCTGCAGCAAAGGAGGGAGGAGGCCTCTGTGGGTCCAGGTTCCATCCGCAAGGGATGGAAGGAAGCTATGGCCACCACGTACCTTGAGCACCATTGGTTCCTCCATCCCCACTTTGGAACCTGCACTCCAGTTCTTGCCCAAACCAAGCCACCCAGGACTGCCTGATTCTACTATGTCTACCCAGGAGCCATGGATGCTTTGCCAAGAATAGCTTAGTTCATACGAAGGAATAAATGACTGTTAGTCTGCTTCTCACATTTCTCCTGGAAGGAGTTTCAAGATTTTTTTTAAAAAAAAGCAATTGGGGGCTACAGAGATCTCTCAGCAGTTAAGAGCACTGACTGCTCTTGCAGAAGACCAGGATTTGATTCCCAGCACCCACATGGCAGCTAACAAACACCTGTAACTCCAATTCCAGAGGCTCTGATGATGCCCTCTTCTGACCTCCGTGGGCATTGCACAGCAGGGTGCACTTACATACATGCAAAATACCCCAAATACTCATGCATATTAATTTTTTTTTAACTTAAAGGCAACTGAAAGCTGGCTATATGGTACATGTTTATAATCTCAGCATTTGAGCAGCGAAGGCAGGAGGTGTGCCTTGAGTTCTAGGCCAGCCTGGGCTACAGAGTGAATTACAGGTCTCAGTTGCACAGCAAGATCCAGTCCCAGAAAACAGAAACAAACACAAGGAAACCGGGTTTCTTGGGGTTTCCTTTGGGTCCTCTGCCAGGCTAGGTCTGTTCCTACCATGCTTCCGTCTAGCCAAGAGGACCTACTGGAGACATCCTGGCCCCTGGCACCTTGGCTAGCAGCAGCAGCGAGCGGCTAGTCTGGGGGTCTGCGTGCTGGTCTCTAAGATCAAACAGCTTCGGAGTGAGGATAGCAGGCGCGAAGAACCGCAGGAAGAGGAAGCCACTGGTGGCCAGGTATTTCACGTCCTGTGGGAGAACAGTAAGTTAGAGTCCCCCAAGCCCTCATCGCAGCCAGGGAAACTGAGGCAGCAAAGACCAGGACTAGTGCTCATGGAAGAGGATGAGATGGAGATGGTTCAGGCTTATCCCAGCCTACCAAGGAGGGTTTGCCTCTTTGGGCCTCAGATTCTCCACCTGGAGAACAAGGAAACAATACCAATCTGGCGAAGCTGCATTTAAGCAGATACGCTGTCTGTGTTTGGAACACACAGCCTGACGAGGGAGATGTCATCAAAACCTCAGATAGGCCAAGTGTCATGTGCAAGGTGACACAGCAGAGGAGAGGAGACAGAGTTCAAACAAAGATCCATAGCTTATGTTGCAAGAACAGGCTAGATGTTCCTCACACAATTCTTTAATATTCACCCTTGAATGGGTTGCATTCCCCTTTCACAGAGGCAGCCACTGAGGCCCAGAGAGGGAGAGTCACTTGCCCAAGGATACACAGCAACCAGCACCAGAGTCAGAGGCAGGATTTGAACTTGATCTTCACCAGTCTCCTGCCATTCAGCGCCAGCTAGCAGGGAGTGCCCACTGAGGGGCAAGATAATCTACCTGGAATCCTCACCTAATACATTCAATCTTCAATCACATTTAATCCTGAACCGACTCTGGACAGTGGCTAGAGACTCCCCATTATCTAAGGGAGGAAACTGAAGCTCTGCAGGGTGCCAGACTGCAGATTCCAGCTGTGTGCTCACTGCCAGCCTCTGCCGTCTAGAGCCTGGAGCACAGGGTCCAGGCTGCTGGGCCCCACTAGTTCCTCTGCAGAGGACAAAGGGCCTTTGCACCCTGGACACAACTCACTCCCCCCAGCGCCCCATATCCTCGCACTTGTCAGGCTACATCAAGCCTGAGGATGTGTGCCTGTGTTTATTCCAAGGTGACAGTCGCACCTAAAGTAATGCCCACTGTGCTGTGTGCCAGCTTCCTGGGCATGTCAGCCGTGCCAGTGGGCTCTGTAGGGGCTCAGGATGTCCAGGGAGTGGGGCCCTTCCCAACCAGCACCTTGCCCAGTCCCCAAATCATCACCTTGTGCCAGGCGGCTCCCTAAGGTCATTTGAGCCCCCAACATCAGCTCATCAAGGTGCACATGAACCAAGCCTGGGGCACAGGCCTGTCATTCTATCTACATGGACTGAGACAAGAGGGTCACAAGTTCAAGACTTGCCTGGGCTACAGAGTGAGCTCTAGGCCAGCCCTGGCAATTTAATGAAACACAATTTCAAAGTAAAAATAGGGCTGGGGTTGTGGTTTAGTCAGGTGTGCCTGCCTAGCATGTGCGAGACCCTAGGTTCTATCCCCAGTGCTGCCAATGGTGGTGCACACTGTAGTCCCAGCACTCAAAAAGTAGATGCAGGAGGATCAGAAGTTCAAAGCTATCCTCAGCTACGTAGTGAGTTAAAGACAACCTTGGCTACATGAAACTCTGTCACTGGAAGAAGGAGGAGGAAGAGGAAGAGGAGGAGGAGGAGAAGGAGGAGGAGGAGGAGGAGGAAGAAGGTAGATATGTTTAAAATTGTCATGATGTGATGGATAAAATCTGTGATTCAGGGACTGCCTGGGGCTTCGCACCCTCATAACTTAAGAAAGCCCTGGTCCTTGCCTACTGGGGACACTGAGGGACACTGATGTTGGTTCCTGGGCTCGGTTGAGTGGGGAGTTGGCCCCCTGCCTCCCTCCCTACCGCCCCCTGCAACAGCTGTGTCCCACTTAACACCTCTGAGGTGGCCCAGGTGAGAGCTGGGTGAAATGGGGCACAATGACGCCACCTCAGAGGTGGGAGGCCAGAGCTCAGCCCTCAGCAAGAGGAAGGGGGATCAGGCTCTCTGGGCCTCAGTTTTCCCACACGTAAACAAGAAGTGACAGAGATGTGGCCTACATCCAGACCTTAATTCGGGCTCAGGAATTGGGCTGATATCTCTAGCATTCGGCAGGTTCTAGATCTTCCTGACAAGAAGCCCTCAGGTCTGTGTTTAGCAGTGCATAAGAGTTAATCTTGCTGATTTCATTTCTAAGCAAAGACAGTCACCTTTGGTGTGTTGCCCAGGCTGGCCCTGAACTTGTGATCCCCCTGCTGTATCCTCCTAGGGAGCTGAAATTACAGGCCTAGGCCACCAAGCCCCACATGAGCACCTCATCATTAAACCATCATCCCAGTAGCCCATGGCCAGTACAACCCCAGTGTGTGGAGACTAAGTTGAACTGGCTCTTGCTTTTTTTGTCTGAATGGGTTAACCCCAACATCTAAAACATGCTCGACCATGTGAAATTTAGAAAGCAGCTTTAACACCCAGCTATTCAGGCCTGGTAGCAAAGGCCTATGTACCCCAGCTACTCCAGAAGCTGAGTTAGGAGGATTACAAGTTCAAGGCCCACCTGGGAAACTTAGCAAGGTCCTGTCTCAAAATAAGAAAGTAAAGCCAGGCATGATGGCACACACCTTTAATCTCAGGACTCCAGGCAGATCCAGGCCAGCCTGGTCTATGTAGCAAGTTCCAGGCCAGCTGGGGCTGCAGGGAGACCCTGTCTCAAAAAGAAATTATTCATAATAATATAGTAAAATAAAGTTAAACAAATAATTTGAAAATAAAGAGAGGGCTGGGGATGTCATTCAGTGGTAGAGTGCTTGCCTAGCACACATGTGGCTTTGAGCTCCATCCCCAGCTCTGTAACCAAAAGAAAACAAAAAATAAAAAGAAAGAAAACCAGTTGGGAAAGAGGACTGGAGAGATGGCTCAATTAAGAGCACTGGCTGCTCCGGCGGAGGACCAGGTTTGGCTCCCAGCACCCACACGGCTCACAGTCATGAGTGACTTAACTCTACCTCCAGGGGATCTGATGCCCTCTTCTGGCCTCCACAGGCATTGCATGAGTGTACTTCATACATGAGAGCAAATTACTCACGTGCATAAAATAAAAAGAAATTTCTTTTTAAGTTTAAAAGCAGCTCTGCATAGTGGAAATCCTAGGTCTCTACTCCTGTGTGGCAGCAATAGTGTGAGCGCCCCGTAGACAGCGTGTGGGGGCATTTCGCCACCGTCCGCATCATCCCCTCCTGTCCCAAACCTACCCTGTTCGTGCACTCCACACGTCGAGAACACAGCACCTGAGCTTCCGCCTTTTCTATCCATGCTGGGAAAGGCCAGCTCGGCTAGGACCCACGAGGACCCCACCCTGGCCTTTGTTCCTCCCTCCCTGCCTCTGTCAGTGAGGATGAAAGCCGTGTTCCAGCTCTACCGGGCTCTGTGATTGCTGCTTCAGAACAGAGATTCAGGACCCAGCCCACTGGTGTCAGTGCCACCTGGGCACCAGCCCTTCCTAGCCATGTGACAGCCTCTCTAGGCAGAAGTTTCGTCCTCTATAAAATGGGAATGATATTGGACGAGATAATAAAGACATGACTCATTTAAAGCAAGACCTGGCCCATGGTCAGGACTGTATATAATGTGAGCCATAATCACCTTCCTCCAACATTACCTTCATAACCACCTTCATTGCTACCACCTCCACTGTCATCACCATCATCATCATCAACATCATCACCATCATCATCACTATTATCATCATCACCATCATAACCTTCATCATTATCATCCATCATCACCATCATCACCATCAATATCATTATTACTATCATTACTGTCATTTCCACCATCACCATCTTCATTATCATCATCATATTCATCATCACTTTCTTATCACTATCAACATCCACCATCACCACCACCATGACTATCATCATCGTCATCATCATCATCACCTCCGCCACCATCACCCTCAGTCCTCTGGAGGACTCCTCCTGCCAGGAGCATGCCCAACCTCTGCCAGAACACATGAGGCTCAGGTCTGAGCAGCCCAGACTCTGCACATAACCCTAGACAAGCTGCCCCCTTCCCAACCCATCCTCCTCACGGACCCCACGGAGCCTGGCTCACCTGGTGCTCCGTCCCGGGGAAGTGCTCTTCCACGCACTGCTGCAGCTGCTTGAAGGCCAGACGCAGCACGAGTGGGCAGCGCCCTGTGGAGTTCACAATGGCATCCACGATGGACCCCAGGTAGCCAGTCAGCAGTCCTAAGCTGGTCTCCCGCACCTGCTCCTCAGTGGGCATGCCCTTGAAGGAAATCCTCCTGGAGGAACAGGCAGGGCCTTCAGTCTTGAGCACGACTGCTGCCTCAGAACTCCCACCAGCATTCATTGCGTTTGACTTCACACCACGCTCCCTAATGTAGCTTGAACACTGAGCACACATCACATCTCTGAGCTTCACAGTGCCAGTTCCTTTGACTGGAACACTCTTGTCCATGCATGCAGCTTAAATGTCACCTCCTCAAGATGGCCATCACTCCCTATTGCTTATAGTCACAAGCCCTGCTTCTGACTGTTTTCAGCATGGACCTGCCAGACACCTGTTCCTACCTTAGGGCCTTTGCATGTGCTATTCCCACTGCCTGGAACACCCTTCCACCACATCCCCACAGGACTCCTTGCTTGCCATCTTTACATCTTGCTTGAAGGTCCCCTTTTCTGGCAGGCTATTGCTACCCTATGGAATATTCTGGGCAGTCCCCAGCTCTGTTCTCCTCCATCCACTGACCTCCACTATCTGCTCCCTAGCACGGTCTGTGTTCAGCTAGACAGCGCTCTTCTTCCACAGCCCGAGGGGCTACCTTGACCACGGGTAGACTGAGAAGCCAGGGAAGCCCAGTCAGAGGCTCGTAGCTCCACACTAACGGCCCCTCGTAGTGAAGCAGCCTGACTCCTCCCATCTAACAGACACAGAAACTGAGGCCCACCAAGGTGACTGTGCAAGAAGTAGAGCTGAAATCAACCCAGAGCTGTCATCCCCGGAGTCTGTCACCCTGCCCCGCCCAGGTCCCCAGTGCCATTGACTCTGGTGCCATTGAGTCTCTCACAGTCTCCAGGAGTCCCCTGGGAGTTTCACAGAGGGCTCTGCTTAGGGCCTGAGTTCAAATTCTCACTTTGCAAGCTTTCCGGGCTTTGAGGGAACTCCCCCTCCAACACTCTGTGAGGAGGCTGCTGACTGTGCCTGAGGTGGTCAAGAGATGTGGGGACTCTGCTGTCCTTGTTATCATCCCAACAGATGGCCCTCATCCAGTTGGAGGGCCCCACGGACTCCAGCCCTCTGGTTGGGGCGGGGGAGGTTCCAGAAACAAACTAGGGAGTCTACAGATGTACAGGGTGACTTCTAGTCACAGCCCAGCTTCCTCCCAATCTTCCAGAAAGTTCCAGGATTCCATTCTGCAGACGATCTCTATCTGGACCTCCCTCGGTACCCAGAGCCACTCTGTGCTGGCCTTCGTGGGCACTATTCCTTTAATGTCCACGGCTCCCCGAGTGTCAGAGAAGTCCCGGAGAAGTGGCAGCGGCAGAGCTGAGATGCGAAGGCTGGGCGCTGAGGGACCCACCTGCCCAAAACAGCCTGAGGGGCCACAGCACAGGGAGGTCTGGGGCAGGTGGCAGCCCACACAGACCAGCCAAGGAGGCATCAAGAGGCAAGCAGTGCCCGACCCGCCTCACTCACCGGCTGCGGCCCAGGTCCATCCTGCAGGGGTCCAATTCCATGTATTTCCTCTCCTCGAAGACACGACTGATCACCGGCCTCAGGACCTCGTGCAGGTAGCGCATGCCCACGAGCTGGGGGCAGGAGCCACTCAGGGCAGCTGAGGGTGGCGGGGTGTGCCCTGAGCTGGGGTTGGAGTCCCTGAGCTGGGGCGGGGGTTGTGCAGGGAGAGTCGAGAGCTAGGCCAGCCATGCGCAAGGGCAACGCCCAGGCTGACGCCGGGCACCAACCACCGGCACTCAGTTGGGCTACCTAGTGCCACTGGAGACCCAGCTCTGGGGCCCAGGTGGGCAGAGGAAGGAAGCCACCCCAGGCCCACCAAGGCCTCCCTACCCACCTTCATGAACTGCTCCACAGACTTCGATGCCAGCGAGTTGGAACGGAAGAGGGTATTGGGGTCATCTGGTGGGGTGGGGTGGAGGGTGTGTTTGCGGGGGGCGGGCTGGACCCAGTTCACCCACTCACCAATGGGGTACTCTTTCAGCTTTAAGAATTAGAGAGACTCCTAAGGGTCAACTCCATTTGCAGTATGGAGACCCAGAGTGGTTTAGCAAGCTGCCTGGGGTCACACAGCTCCAGTGGACCGGAACTGTGCTCTACAGGGTACGCAGCATGGGGACCCCACGCATAGGGAACCCGAAGACGCCCGCTTCTTCCCCAGGACCCTCTGCAGGCTCATCAGGGGTTATGCCAGCTACTCACTGGTCCGAGCCACTTCGCGCCTCGTAAGGTAGTCTAGAAAAGGCACAGCCAGGCCGTGGCCCAGAAAGAGCTTCACCAACTTGGTGGCCAGGTCCTGGCGGCAGTCTCCAGAGGTCAGCTCCTCCAACACGGCCAGGGGGCTGCTGGTGTCCTCCTGGGTGGGAACAGCAGAGCTGACAGCTGACCTGAGGCTCCACCGCAAAGAGCAGGCTGAGCTCCCCGAGACAGGGGAAGCCACTGCCTGGCACACGCACCTCGACTGGCGCTTGCACTGACTCCAGGAGCAGCTCTGTGAGAGGCTGGTAGTACCGGGAGGGCAGGACTCGGTCCTCAGTGAGGCGCACCTTCAGCCGCAGGGCACCGAGGCTCCCCCTGGATGGAGCAGAGTGACAAGGTGTGAGGACAGGAGGGCTGGCCCGGAGGGTAGGTGGAGCACGGGGGCCAAGACACACTGGAGATCACAGGAGTGAGGAAGAGGACAGGTGGGAACAGAGATATGGGGGAAAAGAGTAAGAGTGGGCACACTGGACAGAGATGTGGCCAGGCAAGCAGACACGGGACAGAGACGTGGCCAGGGCGAGCAGACACGGGACAGAGACGTGGCCAGGGCGAGCAGACACGGGACAGAGACGTGGTCACTGCGAGCAGACACTCGGGACAGAGACATGGCCAGGGCGAGCAGACACGGGACAGAGACGTGGCCAGGGCGAGAAGACACGGGACAGAGACGTGGCCAGGGCGAGCAGACACGGGACAGAGACGTGGCCAGGGCGAGCAGACACGGGACAGAGACGTGGCCAGGGCGAGCAGACACGGGACAGAGACGTGGTCACTGCGAGCAGACACGGGACAGAGATGTGGTCAGGGCGAGCAGACATGCGGGACAGAGACGTGGTCAGGGCGAGCAGACACGGGACAGAGATGTGGCCAGGGCAAGCAGACACGGGACAGAGACGTGGCCAGGGCGAGCAGACACGGGACAGAGACGTGGCCAGGGCAAGCAGACACGGGACAGAGACGTGGTCATGGCGAGCAGACATGGGACAGAGACGTGGCCAGGGCGAGCAGACACGGGACAGAGACGTGGTCACTGCGAGCAGACACTTGGGACAGAGACGCGGCCAGGGCGAGCAGACACGGGACAGAGACGTGGTCAGGGCGAGTAGACATGCGGGACAGAGACGTGGTCAGGGCAAGCAGACATCCGGGACAGAGACGTGGCCAGGGTGAGCAGACACGCGGGACAGAGACGTGGCCAGGGACATGCGGGACAGAGATGTGGTCAGGGAGAGCAGACACGGGACAGAGACGTGGTCACTGCGAGCAGACACGGGACAGAGATGTGGTCAGGGCGAGCAGACACGGGACAGAGACGTGGCCAGGGCAAGCAGACACGGGACAGAGATGTGGTCATGGCGAGCAGACACGGGACAGAGACGTGGTCAGGGCGAGCAGACATGCGGGACAGAGACGTGGTCAGGGCGAGCAGACATCCGGGACAGAGACGTGGCCAGGGTGAGCAGACACGCGGGACAGAGACGTGGCCAGGGACATGCGGGACAGAGATGTGGTCAGGGAGAGCAGACACGGGACAGAGACGTGGTCAGGGCGAGCAGACACTCAGGACAGAGCAGCAGGTGTGAATGGTGTGGCCAGGTGTGGGGATGGATACTGTAAAGAAGTACACACAGATGTGAGTAGTGTGAACACATGTGGGTAGACCTGAGTGGTGGTGTTGGGCATGCAGTGTCAATTTGTGTGGATAGGTGTGAACTGACATTAACAGAGATAACCAGTAAATGGCTGGTGGAGATGGGCCCATGTGGCCAGCATGGCCAAGTGCATAAGCATAGACTGTGTGTGGCTGGGTGGCGCAAGCCCACTGTGGCTACTCAGGAAACTGAGGAAGACTGTGAGTTCAAGGACAGCCTAGGCTACAGAATGAGACTCTTTCTCAAAGTAAGGAGGGAAAAGAGGCTGAGGTGTGACTCCGTGGCAGAGCACATGCCTACCACGGGCAAGGCCTTGGGCTCAACAATAAAAGAAAGAATGCAGTGTAGACAGGTAAGCAGGCATGAGAGGACCCGAGGTGCTGACCCACATCAAGTGAACCAGTTTGCTGTGTGCAGGTGGCTGGGCTGAAGGCATCCACGGAAACCCCCTGGGCTGGGTAACAAAGTCCCAGGGAGACAGGGTTGGCACCAGCCCCCACAAAGACCCATAAGCCAAAGTGAGGGCTCCTCTGCAGAGTCAGGCTGGCCCCTCCCTCTGCACCACATTTACCCAGGATCCTCCTCTGCAGTCAGGCTGGCCCCGCCCTCTGCACCACATTTACCCAGGATCCTCCTCTGCAGTCAGGCTGGCCCCGCCCTCTGCACCACATTTACCCAGGATCCTCCTCTGCAGTCAGGCTGGCCCCGCCCTCTGCACCACATTTACCCAGGATCCTCCTCTGCAGTCAGGCTGGCCCCGCCCTCTGCACCACATTTACCCAGGATCCTCCTCTGCAGTCAGGCTGGCCCCGCCCTCTGCACCACATTTACCCAGGATCCTCCTCTGCAGTCAGGCTGGCCCCGCCCTCTGTACCACATTTACCCAGGATCCTCCTCTGCAGTCAGGCTGGCCCCGCCCTCTGCACCTCATTTACCCAGGATCCTCCTCAGCTCTGGGAAAGGGCAGGAGCCGGAACCAGCCATTAGGTGGCCTCTGCATCAGCGTCTGTGACGTGAACTCCACCTGCAGGGGACACAGACCTCAGCCACGGGCCCTGTCCTGCTTGACACAGGGACCAGTCACCCTGGAAGAAAAGGTGGGACCAACCACTCATGGAGGGCATGTGGCCTGCCAGGGACCACATCTTCCCCTTCTAGGCCAGGGCACTCAGGGCCTCCAGGAGATACGATTCGCAGTTGAGGACAGTAAAGCTCAAAGAGGTGGTGCGCCTTGTCATGAGCTACACACCCAGTGCAACCGCATGCCTGAACTGGGGACACAAATTACAGCTATCAAAAGTCCTGGAAGAGGTTCATGAGCTTTGAGGTTCATGAGATTTTAGGCGCTCTCTCTCTCGCTCTCTCTCTCTGACAGTGTCTCACTATGCTGTAGCCCAGGGTGCCCTCCTTGCAATCCCTCTGCCTCAGCCTCTCAAGTGCTGGGATTTCAGTGTGGGCCACTATGCCACACTGCTCTTTTGTTGAATAACTTTACAGAGATAAAGTTCGGCTACCTGCCTGGAGTGCATCATTTCATAGGTTTCTACCATTCATAGAGCTGTACAATCACTCCATTTACAGCAAGGTACCCCCTGTTTGCTCCCCAAAAGCCTTTCTCATCAGTGCGTGCCATGCCCTTCCTGACTTTGCCCACTGAGCCTCCCTCATGCACATTGTAGCATGGGTTACTACTTCACTCTTTTTCATGACTGAATAATATTCCTTTAAGGGATGGACTATATTTTGTCCTTTTGTGGGTGGACATCTGGGTGTTGTCAACTTCAGGCTCCTATGGATGAAGCTGTTCAACAAGTATTCGCCATGCTGTGTGAGTATGACTTGGGCTTTTGTTTCTCCTGGATGTATACAGGAAATAGAACTGCTAGCTCACGTGTTGGCTGTCTTTAATCTTTCAAAGACCTGCCTGCCTGCTTTCTCCAGCAGCTGGTACACTTCATGACTCCCAGCAACCATGGCCACGCCCTCCTCCTGCTCCTTCAGTCTGGTCTCCTTTGGAAGAGTGAGTGATAAGCAAGTTGCCACTGTCAGGGCCACAGCTTCAAACCAAGCCTGAGGCGTGAACCCAGTGCAGAACTCAGAGCTTAGATCCCAGAGTCAGAGGCCTGAGCTCAGCCCTCCTGAAGTTCCTTTTCTGTTTGTTTGGCATTTTTATCGAATTTTTGTACGTTTCATACAATATATTTTGATTATATTTAGAGCCCCTCCCCTACCTGCACCCCCTTATGACCCCTCACCCAATTTTGTATATATATATATATATATATATATATATATATATATATATATATGGCCTATAGAGTCGAACTTGTGTCCCCAAATGCCCTTTAATGTTGGTCCGTCCACTAGAGCCTGGTCAGCCTATCAGGAATCATTACAGAAGAGGGGGAGGCTGTAAGAGCTAGAGGAGGTGGATGGCCACAGGGGAGCCGATGCTCCATCACTCAGACGAACTCACAGCAGTGATGACAGCTGCTTTGTACAAGTCCCACATAAACTGAAGTCAGACAAGATCTCAGCATAGCCCTGGGAAGTGGGTGAGACACCCCAACCCTACCTGAGGAACTATTGGAAACCAATGGCTGCTGGGAGGGGGAGAGTCAGCCCTGTTTTTGAGACTGTCGCACTGTCACCCAGGCTGAGCTCTTACTCGTGGCAACCCTCCTGCCTCAGCTTCTCAATTGCTGGCAACACAGGCATGCACCACCTGGCCTGCTATTCCTCAGTCACTGGACCAATTCACCACTCCCAACCTCAGTTTCCCCATGTGTAAAGGAGTATAATGACCATCAATCATCAAAGCCAAATGACAATCTCCCAGGGTGGTGACATGGTCAGTGCAGCTGACAGGGAACAGCACATCCAGGAGAATGGCCCACCCTGTGACCTCAGGCAAGTCCTTCAGCTTTTAAAGCCTCAGTTTCCTCGCTTGTCCAGTGAGCAGTGAGATTCCACCACCTAGTCAGGCCACAGCACACAAGAGAGCATGTACGTCCCCCGGTCTGGACCTATCTGATCACTCACTGGAGGCACTAGGGAGCCACAGAGGGCATTATCAGCAGTGATCCTCACCATGCCCAGGAAGTCATTCTTGCCCACCATGTCCCAGTCCCACAGTTCCACGCGCAGTGAGGACATGGTCCCTGGCGCTTCCCGCAGCTCCAGCACCTCATCCCAGCGTGGGAAGCGGGTCTTCTTGATTGTCTGAGGGCAGAAGGGGGCTGTGAGTGGCAGACCTCAGGGTATCCCACTCCTGCCCAACCCACTGTCCACTTACTGAGGTCTCCAAGCTCTGGCCACCCCAGAATACACGTGCAAATGGGTCCGATGTGCCGGAGATGTCCCGGGGAGCCAGGTCCCTGGAAACAGAGGAAGAGACAGAGTATGTGGTCACAATGTCTTCAAGGACCCTAACCCACAGTGAACCTTGGAAAGGGGCTCAACTGCAGACCATCCAGATGTCACTAGTTTCCAGGGCAAAAAGCCTGTCACAGAAGCCAAGCCCAGGCTGTCATTGTACCTGTGGAGACCCCGACACTTCCAGACACAGCAGTCCTATGAAGAAGCGTGAAGATACCCTGCCTTCCAGAAGGGGAAACTGAGGCATGGAAAGGTCAAGCTCTGTGCTACAAATCCCAGCAAAGGCAGGTGCAGTGGGAAGGGAAGGAAGCCTCAGTTTCCCTAGAGACCCTACCTGGGGAGCTATAGGCAGAAGTCTAAAGCCTGGCCTGACACTTAGGACATTTGAAAAAGTCGTATGTCTCTCTGAGCCTCATCCCCCCAAAAAAGAGAACAGTAAGAAACGGAGCTCATGGAACCAGGGGTCCAATGAGATGGCATGGGCAAAGTACCTAGCTTAGCACCTGGCTCAGCTCACTTATTCATTCAACAAACATCCATGCCCTCACCTTGCTTAGAAACAGAGAGAAGGCATGAGACAGAGACTTCCTCCCTGTGGTTGCCTTGACAACTCAAAAGTCTCACCTGTGTCAGCTTCCCCATCCCCCTTCCCAAGGTCCCCAAACCCAGGAGCTACCCCCACCACCAGGGGCTGTTTCTTCCTCTTGCTTGTTTCCCAGCCTTGCTGGGCATCCAAAGATTTGGTTTCCTAGGAGCCAGCACAGTTGCTAAGCGACAGCAATCAGTCCTTCTCCTGCTTGCAAGGATCCCGGATGGCCTCGTGGCTGGAAGGGGCCACGGGCAGAGCAGCAGAAGAGCTCAGACCCCTGAGCACAATCTGTCAGCCTGTTCCTCCCCACTTCATCCCTCATCTGATTCCACGTGCAGCCAGGGCCAAGGCTGGACCAGAAACTCAGGGGCGATAGAAAGGCTCAGAGAGTACAAGGAAGGAACGTACAGTCACACAGCAAGCCAGAGATCCAGATTTCCCCTAATCTGTGCGAGCAGGGTCTGACAGTGAAGGCTGAGGGGCTAGGCTGAAGGGGAAGGCAGAGAGATGGCGTCGGGAGAGGGGAAGAGAGCAGAGGGGATGGTGTGAAAATCAGGGAGAGGAGGATTTGAGAGAGAACCAGGCAGGAGAGAAGACAGGGGTCTAGAACGGATGCAAGAGTTAGAGGACCCCACAGCCAGGAGGACCCCACAGGAGGGCCCCAGGCCCAGGAGGACCCCACAGCCAGGAGGACCCCACAGCCAGGAACCCACAGCCAGGAGGACCCTACAGCCAGGACCCCACAGCCAGGAGGACCCCACACCCAGGACCCCACAGCCAGAAGGACCCCACAGCCAGGACCCCACAGCCAGGAGGACCCCACAGCCAGAAGGACCCCACAGCCAGGACTCCACAGCCAGGAGGACCCCACAGCCAGAAGGACCCCACAGGAGGGTTGCCTGTGGGCTTTGCTGGTCCAGTCTGTTGGTGTTCACCTTCTCCTCAAAGACAGATTGGAGCCGTCTCTCCCTCTCAGCCCACAGGGCTCCAGAGTGCCCATCCTTCCTCCCCTCAGGGAACCCACTTGGGCCCTGTTGAACAACCAGTTAGTACCACAGATTCAGAAACAGGTGCGGGATTCAGAAACAGGTGTGGGCTTCAGAAACTGGTGCAGGCTTCAGGCCGAGTCACTAAGAATGAAGCCCAGGAATCAGTGTAGATGGAAGCTGTCAGCTGTAACATGGAAGCTGGTAGAATGTCAGCCTGGCGCCCTAAGGTCTGCCTTGCCCCCATTCAGGGAAAGACTGCCTGACATCACCATCTGGGGTTCTAGATCCATCCATCCCTGAAACCACACGTCAGTTCTGTGAGCCAACAGATTTAGGTCTTTGGCTTAAACAAGTGTGAATTGAGTAGCAATCTGTTCATTTTAAAAGATTATTTATTTTTGAAATAGGTGTCCTATTCAGAGATAAGCACTCCTTGAATAGGACACCTATTTCAAACCTCTGCCTCCCAAGGCTCGGGGATCACTGTGGAAGAAGTAGAAAGATTGTAAGAGCCAGAGTGGGTGGATGGCCACAAGGAGACAGTCTTCCTGACAGCTGGTCAGTTACTCATGTGAACTTACTGCAATGATGGCAGTGTGCACAAGCCGTGTACAAGCTCAAACCAGACAAAATCCCAGCAGAGTTTTGGGGAAGTGGGTATGAAATCCCAAGCCAACCTAAGGAACTTTTGGAATTGATGGCTTCTAGGAGGGGGAAAGGGAGTGTCTTGGGACTCTGGGATGGGACCATTGACAGGCCCAGTGGATAGACCCACACCGAAGGACATCTTGGGACACAAATCAGACCCTATAGGCCATATATATACACATATATGTAGGAGAGCACATTAAATTGAGTGGGGGGGGCGGTGGGTAGAGGAGTGGACAGGGGAGGGGACCTAAATACCATCAAATTTTACTGTATAAAAATTGCAAAAGTTCAATAATAAAAAATTTAATGTTTATGTCTGTGTGTACGGTGTGTGTGTATATGCGTGTGTGTGTCTGTGTGTCTGTGTGTGTGTGTGTGACTGTGGATGAATGCACACCGCAGCACACATGTGGAAGTCAGAGGACCACATTCTTGGAAGTCCATTCTCTCATTCCACCACGGGTTTCAGGGATCGAACTTAGGTCATCAGGTTTGCGCAGCAAATTCTTCTAGCTGCTGAGGCTTCTCACCAGGTCTGACGTGTTAAAATTTGATTGCTACACCTCCATACTTACCTGTCTGGACCCCAGACCAGGACCCCAAGGGCCTCACTGGTTGATGGCTGGTCTCTGGGCACCCCAACAAGATTTTGCTTTGCTTTGTCCCCTGAAACTTGACACTGGTGAGTCCGGACTGTTTACAGAATGGTGTTCCTGGCTGTGAACCCAGACTGATACAAGAGTTGGAGGACCCCACAGCCAGGAGAATCCCACAGCCAGGACCCCACAGCCAGGATGATCCCACAGCCAGGAGGACCCCACAGCCAGGCACTGCTCCTGCCTGCTTGGGTTTTGCATGTTTGTTTGTTGAAACAGTCTCACATGGCCCAGGCCGGCTTTGAACTTCCCATGTAGCTGAAAATGGTCTTTAATTTCTGATCCTTCTACCTCTATCGCCAGAGTGTTAGGATTACAGGCACACACCACCATGCCTGGTTTATAAGGTGCTGAGGACGGAGCCCAGAGTCTTGTGCATGCTAGGTGAGCACTCTGCCAGCTGACCCACATCCGCAGCCCCTCTGCTCACTCTGAGACATCTCTGCAGCGTGCATACCTGGCCTGTCTCACGTGGCAGCGGAGGCAGCGGCCCCACGCATCCTCCAGCAGCTGTACCTCCAGGCAGACCTCACCCTGGACCTCTGCATCAGGGTCCACTCGGCTCAGGTTGATCCAGCTGTCGATCCCTGAAGGGGATACAAGGTGTTTAGAAAGCTCCCGACACAGGCAAGGCATGGTTAGCTCAGAACTTCCACTAACAGCGACCGTGCAGGATGCCAGTGGCCTCTCACAACCTCAGTTCACATCTGCATCCCATGTCCAGAGGAGGAAAATGGGGCACAGAGATGAAGACTCTGCCCTCGACCCCACAGCTAGGACGTGGCAGAGCTCAGTTCTGAACACTGGCTGCACAACTGAGACCTTCCACGCCCCCAGCATCCTGGGATGTAAGTCTCCATCACCGACTCTTCTGCTTCTCTCCGCACTTTGACGATCTTGTTCTGTTGATTCTGGTTCCTGCCATAGCTAAGTAAGCATTCAGCGTAGTACCTCTTTGGTAAGCATCTTCCCTTCCCACTTCTTTTCTTTTTAAAAAATTTTATTTTTATTTTATGTGTATGATTGTTTTCTCTGTATGTGTGAAAGTACACCAGATGCATGCAGTGCCCGTGAGGGCCAGAAGAGGGTGTTGGATCTCCAGGAACTGGTAGTACAGTTGTTTGTTTCTGGCCATGTAGGTGCTGGGAACCGAACCCAGGTCTTCTGCAAGAACAGTCAGTGAGTGCTCTTAAACCATTGAGCCATCTCTCCAGGTCCCCCCCACCCCTCTGACTTTTTTTAATTCAGTGTCTCATTATAGAGTCCAGGCTAGCCTTGGAATCCCTGACCCTTCTGCCTTTGCCTTCAGAGTGCTGGGATTACAGAAGTGTTCAACACATCTGGCTCACATGTTTTAATATTTTGCTGTCATTGCTGCCCATTTGTTGGAACATGTCTGTCTCGTTTAAAGCAAGTATAACTGTGGTTAGCATTCTCAATTTGACAGAATCTAGCATCACTTGGGAGATAGACTGTGGGGCACACTAGTGGGAGGTTATCTTGATTACGTTAGCTGATGTGGGAAGACACGTGGGAATTGGGGAAGGAACCGTTCTCTGGTCAGGGGATGCTGGACTGTAACAGAAGAAGTGAGCTGAGCATTAGATGCATTCATCCTTCTCTGCTTCCTGATTGTGGATGTGATGTGATCAGCTCCCTCCTGCTGCCTTGACTTCCCCTCCACGGTGGAATGCACCTCCGTGGTGGACTGCACCTCCGTGGGGGACTGCACCTCGGTGGTGGACTGCACCTCCATGATGGACTGCACCTCCGTGGGGGACTGCACTCTTGAGCTGAATAAACCCTTTCTCCCTTAAGTTGTTTTTGCCAGAGTATTTTGTTACAGCCCAGGAAAAGGAACAGCCACATACTGACAGCTCTAGAGCTGGGTCTGGGTATGGTTGTGGCTTCTGCAGACTCTTGCTCATGGTTCCTGGTGCTCTTTGTGAATTCACATTTGCTCATTTATCCCTGGGTGACCCTGAAGAAGAGTCTGATCACATGCCAGGGTGCTGGCTGTGTACTCAGGGTCCCTGTGAGAGTGCTGTGTAAGAATTCCCTCCCAGATAAGATTTTCCATCTAAGAGGGGAGATGCTTTTACACAGGATATTCTAAGCTGCCTGGATGAGACGGAGCAGTCAAGCTACCTGGAAAAGACCTGCCATCTGTGAGCTGCCTGCAGGTTGCGCAGTACCCTCTGGGTTTCCTGCTTTCATGAGCAGTTGTCCCTGCTGGGTGGGCTCTGGTGACACAGCTGTCTTTGAGCTGGCTCCTGTAAGTAACCTCTCATCCACACTCTGTAAATAACCCCAATCAAACTCAATGGCGGCATCCTTACTTTGGTCTGTCTTTGGTTCCTACCCGGGGTGAGCAGACCTTTGTTTGTGTCCCCCAAGGAATAGTGTCACATATCAGAGGGTCTTGATCTGGAGGTCCTGGTGTCTGGTGTCTTCCATCTTGCCCCTGGTCAGTGTCTTAGACGCTCTGTCAACCCTGGTGTCAACTTTTTCTTTCAGGGAAGTCCTTCCTTCCCTGGGTACTGGCCGCTCATCCCTTCCTGGCATGTTTTAGCACTTGACTCAGGGGTGTAGATATGCAGGAGTTTTCTTTCTTTCTTTCTTTCTTTCTTTCTTTCTTTCTTTTCTTTCTTTCTTTCTTTCTTTCTTTTGACATGGTGTGCTTGTAGTCCTAGCAGATCTGGAATTCACCATGTACACCAACCTGGCCTCAATCTCACAAAGATCTTCCTGCTTCTGCCTCCCGAATGCTGAGATTAAAGGTGTGGGGCACCATGCCAGCTTTGGGATTCTTTCTTTCTTCCTTCTGTTATTTCTTTCCCTTTTTTTTGAGACAGATCTCTCTGTAGCCCCAGCTGGCCTGAACTTGCTGTGTAGATCAGGCTGGCCCTGAACTCACAGAAATCCATCTGCTTCTGCCTCCCAAGTCCTGAGATTAAAGGCATGCACACCATGTGTGGCCCTAGGACGTTCTTGTTTAACAGCATGAACATCGATGTACTGGAAACCCTTGCTAACTCAGACCTCCCGATCACAGGGAAGGAGGGCACCTCCAAGGATCCAGTCTCCCATGCTGCTGGGCATGGAGGACTCTCCTCTGCCGCCATGCTGAGTAGCACGCTACCAGGGTCTATCACTTGGTCCCTGCAAAGACTCCTGAAGGATCAGTGTCTACCTCGTTCCACTGTGATCTGATCTGCACAAAGCAGCCACAAGGATCTTCTGATACTAGACTTCCAACCTCTTCACTATCTACCTCAAGAACCATCAATGACTCCCCGTTGTCTCCAGAAAAAAACTCCGACCCCAGCTTAGCTCCAACAGGCCTTTCCAATTCATTTCTACCAAGGGCCCCACTTGGTCTTGCTGACACCAGAGTCTGGAAGAAAACCACCTTCAAATATTCCAGTATACATGCCACTCCGGGGGCAAAAGGAATGCACATGAAGTTGTCACGATCAGATATGATACACAGTCACCCGTTCCTACTTAGGAACATAGTGATTTCTGCGATGATCAGCACATTGTTGGTTCTCAACTAATTCCCATGGAAGAAAGACAAAGTGTTCAATGATGCTGAGATAAAAAGAAAGTTCTAGTCCCAACTCACGTGGGTACACCTGGATATCTTCCAAGTGGATTCAAGAAACAGGCCAGACCTGGTGGCACAGGTCCGTGATCCCAGCACTGTGGAGCTGGAGGCAGGTGGATCAGGAATTCAAAGTCACCTTCAGCAACATAGTGAAGTTGAGGCCAACCTGGCTACATGAGACCGGTCAGTAAACAGAAGAGAAGGAGAAAGGGAGAGACAGAAGGAGGAAGGGAGAGGGGAAGGAAGAAGGGAGCCTGGGGAGAGACAGGAAGAGAAGAAACATATTGCTACTAGAAAGAATCAGGTACAGAGATTTTCGCAGGGCTGGGCATGTGAGCTCGAACCTGGGATCCCAGTGCTCTGGAGTCTTAAGGCAGGAGGATCTCAAGTTCAAGGCTCACTTGAGATCCACAATGATACTCACATAAAAACCAAAACAAGGACTCAAACCCCCAAAAAGACTGGACTCGGTGGCTCACACTTTTTATTCCAGCACTTAGGAAGCAGAGGCAGGAGGATCAGGAATTCAAGGTCATCCTCAGCTACATAGTGAGTTCAAGGTCAACCTGGGTTCATGAGATACTGTCAAAAGAAACAAAAGCAAAAGCAAAAACACAAACTCTGCCTGATGGGGCTTGGGAGGTAGTAAAGTACTTCCGTGCGGACACGAGGGTCTAAGTGCCACACCCAACACCTACACAAGTAAAAAGCAGGATGTGCTGTTGTGCTGTGTGTTTATAACCCCAGTTCTAGGGAAGCAGAGACGGACCTACTCAGTGAGCTCCAAGTTCAGAGAGAGAACTTGGTGGAAGGAGCCTGAGGAGGAGCAACACCTGAGGTTGTTCGGTGGCCTCCACACCCACGGGAAAACAAGTGCACACATGAACGCTCTTGCACACAAACACACGCACACACAGCTGCTTGAATCTTAGAGCTGGGAAAGTCTTCTATATAGAACGGAAAGTCGAGGGGGGTATGGGAGGGATGTGTGTATTCTGAAGTTAACAATGATTTAATTTCTGTAATATGTAAAGAGCTCCTACAAGTTAATAAGGAAAGGCAAACAACCTAATGGGCAAAAACACATCTGTAATATGAATAGACAATAGACAAAGGAGCACAAAGGTGACTCTCAAACCATGAGAATCTGGTTGATCTTATTCTAGAGAGTACAAAATAAAGCTATACTAAAAAGCAATTTTTTACCTAATGGCATGGGACAGGAAATTATAACCTCAAGTTAATAATTACTATCAAATGTGCAAAGGGAGCTGTAACATAGCTCACTAGTGGAGTTCTGAGTTGGATCCCCAGCACCACAGAAAAATAACAAACGTAAAAATATTCAGGTATGGTGGCGTACACCTTTAATCCCGGCACTCAGAGGCAGAAGAATATCTGTGAGTTTGAAGGCAGCCTGGTCTACATAATGAGTTCTAGGCAGGCCAGTGTCACATAGGGAGATCCTGTCTCAAAAAAAAAAAAAAAAATGGGGGCCTCGTTGTGTAGCCCAGGCTAGTCCCTAGCTCAAAGCATTCCTTCTGCCTCAGCCTCTTGAGTGCGAGGATGGCAGGTGTGTCAACGTGTCATGCTTTCAACGTTCACCATCCTTGCTGTGTGTGTGTCCCCATCCCTGCCGGTGCCCACAGGTTCCATTCCTGAGGCTCCCTCACTTCCTTTAGCCCCTGAAGTTCGTGGGGTCTGTGATGCTGCCTTGAATAAAAATTTTTTTAAAAGTACACTTTGATCCAGCAAAACCACTTCTAGACATTTCCCTGGCTGATGGAACTGACATGGGTGTGACACCATGTTAAGAAGTGCAGCCGCTACTGCAATGTGGCCAACAGCCCAGAACTTCTGCAGCAAGTCAGTCAGTACACGATGGGACCCTGTCAAAAGCGGTGCAGTGGCATCGTGTGAAGGAAAAGAAGGCAGAGATCTGCACAGCACTGGTAGAGATCAGAAAGGTGCACTGCAGCTAGCTGGGCATGTGGCTCATGCCTGCCACCCAACACTGGGAGTCTGAGGCAGGAGAACTGTCATGAGTTCAAGGCCAGCCTCAGCTACACAGTCAGAGGAAGACCCTGCCTCAAAAAAAAAAAAAAACAAAAAAAACAAAAAAAAACACAATACAGTGAAATAAAAAGACAAAGTACAGGGATGGAAGAGATGGCTCAGTGATGTGAACAAGCACTGCTCTTCCAGAGGACCTGGGTTCGGTCCCCAGCACCTACACTGGACAGCTCACAACCACCTGTGACTCTAGCTCCAGGGGATCCTGATATCCTCTTCTGGCCTCCATAGGTATCTTCAGTCACATGCACATATGTGCACATCATTAAAAATAATAAAAATAAATATATTTTTAAAGAAAGGCAAAGAGGGGCTGGAGAGAGGGCTCAGTGGTTAAGAGGACAGGCTGCTCTTGCAGAGGACCCAGGTTTCATTCCCAGCGCCAACATGGCAGCTGACAACCATCCATAATTCTAGTTCCAAGGATCTGACACCCTCTTCTGACCTCCACAGGCACTGCACAACATGGGTGCACTTATATACGTGTAGGTAATACACTCATACACATAAAAAATAATAACATTTTTTTAAAAGGCAAAGTGAGTGTGACAGGCTCACATTAACTGAGAGATATACTCACATGCACACACACACACACACAGCTACACATGACATGCATACACTCACACCCCCACACCACACACACCCACACCTACACATGCACACACTCACAGGCCCACATGCACACACTCAGACACACTTAGAGTGATGCCAGAGGCTCTCAGTCTCTGGGTCCGAACACCCTGGCTCCAATTCCTGACTGTCATAAAATCTTTATATCCTTGGGCAAATGACTTAACCCTTTGTTCTTAATCACCAGAAAAAAAAAATAACGGGTACACTAATAAGGGTCCCCATCTCACACGGTTACTTTGGTAACTAAGCGATGCCAGCACAGCTCAGGAAGGGCTCACACACACTTTTCATTGCTGCCTGACACAGCCATTGTCCTGACTTCTAAACATAAAAACAACCAACCTCCAGGCTGGGGTAAGGCTCAGCAGCAGAACACTTCTGAGGCCCTGGGCTCATCCCCTGCACTGCAAAACTGTCTAGAAGAATCTAAAGCAGCTGGTTGCCATGCCAGGCACAGCGCTGTGCACCTGCGATACCTGCATCATGGCGGAGGCTAAGGCAAGAAGATCACCACCCGCTGGAGGCCAGCTAGGGCTAGTTAGGGGAAACACTGTTTCAAAACCACAAAAATGAAGGGGCCGACCTCCAGCAGGCAGGGAGAGGAGTTCCTGCTGTTGGGGCGTGAACCCTGCTCTATGCAAATGAATCAGCTGCTCCTTAATGAGCTGAATTAGAAATTAAAGACAAAAGGAACTGCAGGCGGATGGCGTGTCCCATCCTGTCCCCTCCCGTCCAGTCCCTTGTCCCCCCGCCCCCCCGCCGTCCCCCTCCCGACCCCCGCCAGCTCCGGGCCTCCTGAGGCTACTTCCTCTCAAAGCAGCTCTGCAGGCTTCTCCTCCCCTGCCCCACTCACCTCGAGGGTCAGCTGCAATGGCCTCCTTGCTCAGGGAGATCTTCCCAATGGTGTCATCATGCCTGGGGAAGATAGCAAGGGATGGTCATATGGGGGACCTCACCTGCCCACAGAGCAGTGACACTGTGGAATGAGGGTGGCACATTTCCACTTGGGGCCCCGTGCACCCCCCACCTGCCCGACACACACCCGACCGTGTCTTCATCCAGCACGTAGAGGGCGAGGTGGTGGAAGTCCAGGGGCAGGTGCACGGTGTACTCCTCCCCCCAGAAGGGGCTTAAGCTCCGCCAGACTGTTGCTGTCCTGCAAGAGGGGTGCTGGGCTGGGGTCTCACGTGGTGCGTGACATAGGAACCCCACAAACAGCTAAGAGACACATATACCCAAGAAGAGACACAGCCAGGTAAACACACCTAGAACCTATATAGCCTCCCACCCCCGCCACAGGAACATAAATACATGTAACCATAACCAGGAGCTCAGGCAGACCCAACACACACATACCAGAGATCAGACACATACAGGCAGAGCCACACAGCGGGGCAGGGAGGTCAAAACATGTACATACACGCACACACACAGAGGTAGAGACACACACTTAGACACACCAAGGAAGCAGATACACAAGGAGACACAGTCATATATACACAGGCATCCTCAGAAACCTTTAGAAATGTGTGTTTGTAAATATAGGCACAGTGACCCAGATAGACACAAGCCTGGCATGTGCAGATACAGACACAGATGCATGCTCAGTAGCAATACACACACCACAGATACAGCACACAGAGTCCTGTTCATTCAACCCTACCCCTCATCCAGACCACACAAGTTGCCCTGTGTATGTGGTAAGCTCACTGAGGCCTGGATGTGGCCTGGCATTGGGAAGAGGGGAGGGAGGTTCAAGGAAGACTTCCTGTAGAAGTCAGTCAGGGTAGAAGTCAGTCAGGCAAAAGAGAACGGGCAGAGTGGGCAAGAGTTCCAGATGGCTAGAACAGCGTGTGTAAAGGCCCTGAGGCAGGCATGAGTGGGCTCCTGTTCAAAGAACAGGAAGCTATCATGGGGGGGGGGGCACAGGACACTGCACCATCCACATCAGACAGAGCTTCACAGTACCCAGAAAGCCTAGGAAATACAGAGGCACCAAAATCCAAGCCAAAGCCAGACACAGGTGCACACACACAGTCATCAAGGGTGGGGCTGACACCCCAGTCGACTTCCTTTTACCCAACAGGGAGCAAAGACTCTACTCAAGTCTGCCAAGCTGGTTTTCCTCGTCTGTGACATCCTTCCTCATTCTTCACACACACACACACACACACACACACACACATGCACGCGCGCAGTCCTTTCCACCGGGCCTAGGGAACCACCATCAGATAGATCCTCAGAGCCACTTCACACATACCCTGCCTCCCCCTACCAGCCTTATGCCATCTCCCACCCCTAGTCCCTGGGCCGCTGGTTCCTGCGGTCCAGAGAAGAGAGTACAGTTGCCTGAGGTCACACAGAAAGCCAGTCTGAGGCTAGGGGTTAAGGCCACAGAATAGGTCAAGCTTGGGAGCCGTGGGAGGGTCAACGGGAGTGCCTGCAGACCCCTCTGAGGAACCCCACCCCCAGCTCCCAGTCCATCTGGGCCAGACTGGTGCCAGGAGCATTTGATTCCTGCTGTCTCCATAGGAACCAGGGCCTCAGTCACAAACCCACCCACCCCTTCAAGTCTGTGGGGGCTGACTGTCCCTCTGCCTGCGGGGCTGGGAGCCCAGTTCAGTGGATGCCCCCTCCACACTTGGCACATACCCACACCTGCACATTCCTCCTCTGCGTTCACACCAAAGCCTGTGTGCCTACTGAGGCACGTGCACACCCCCCACAAGGGTACACACAGGAGTCCTGTGGGCCTGCACACCCACACGAACATTCACGCATGGTTAGAGTCGTTCACAACATATTTGAAGCTCCCCAGATTGGCAGGCCAGCACACACACGCACTCACACACAAGTCCCACTTGAACACTTGTGCACACATACACCACGGCACCCACAGCATCCAGAGGCCCGGAACCAGCTAGCCCAGCCAAGCGTAAGATGCCCGCCCCCCAAGAGGCCACTGGGGAGGCACAGCCTGGTTGAGTCAGACCCAGGGAGCCACAAAGACATCATGGGGCCCACAGGCAGAGGGAACTGGTCAGTTAATGGGGCTGCACAGGGCAGCAGCTGGCAGCCCAGCAGTGCACCCCAGAGAGGCCAGGCCATAAACAGCCCCCTTGAGACATGCAGGACCCCTGGGCTAACGGCTGCCCTCCCCATCCTCCGTGGGGCACAGATTCTCCTTCCTGAGTCCCACCCACTTGCCGACTGCGCACCTGGCTACCACTTCGTCATCCACTTTCACCAGGCAGTAGGGGTCACTGCTCCCGGACCTGTGGAGGGAGGGGAGGGGGAAGGGGGTTGGAAGAGCAGACATGGAGGGAGTCCCAACCCTCACTTTAATATTCAGGCAGAGAGGGGAGGGACCTTACCTACCCTGGGTCACACAGCGAGTCCTGAAAAGAAGCAGAACCTCAGGGAACTTGGGTAGGTGACATCAACACTGTGAAAGCTAGCCACCCACCTGCTGCTGGTGTGGCCCACCCCATACTCATGCTCTAAGCTTCCACTGTGGGGAAAGGAAACTGAGGCACACAGTCACGGTTGGGAGTCCTGACCCCAGAAGGTCCCAGGCACTGATTGAAGGATATGTATCCGGGAGTTCTCAACACCTGGATGTGCCTCTCCTATCCCTTGCCTCCTGTCCTTTCCCCTTTTGGGGGCCTCAGTTTTGCCACTCTGTGACTCCAGCCCACATTAACCCACACCTGGGAGAGGGCTGCTAGAGACACTAAAAGAGCAAGGTGGGGAGCGGGGTCACGGGCTGCCTAGCTCCCTGCCACAGCCGGGGCCTCAATGTCAACTTCTGAGCTAAGCAGCACCCTGCTCGGCTGTCCTTAAGCTCCTGTCCTGCGCAGGAGAGCCCTGCAGGCACACACCAGAGACCTCAAAACTGAATCCACAAGAGGAGGCCATAGGGCTGACGTATGGCTCAGTGGTGGAGTGCTTGCCTCTAGCATGCTCGTGCCTGGGTTCTAGCCTCAGCACTGAAAATAAAACAAAACCCCAAAAGACCTGAGCTATTTCCCCTTTTTTGAATCCCTGAGCCCTCAACCAATCAAAGCCCCCAACCTCCTTTGTAATAACAATCACCAGTAAATCCTGGCTGCCTACCAGGGTCTTCATTCAAACCTTGCAAATGTCACCTCCTCAGAGAGGCAGCCCTTGACCGCCACTGTCTAAAATAATCCTCCAAGCCATTTGGGACGGGCCACACCCACAGTCCCAGGTCCTCCAGAGGCTGATGCAGAAGGTTCACTTGAATGAACCCTTGGCAACATAGTGAGACCAAGTCTCGATAAATAAATAAATGCTGCCCTTACACCTAAATCATCTTTCTCCCTGATTCTGTGTGGCGTGTGTCCGGCGTGGTCCTGTAGAGAAGGTGCTGGATAAATGGGTGTGTCGAGTGCAGGTGTACCAGAGGAGACCGTGGAGACATGATTCCAGCTCAGGTCTGACGGGCCGACTCACTCCTAGCCCTTTCCCCTCTACCTACGCCAGTCACCCTCTCTCTGCCACAGAACCATAAATGCCTTGGGGACCCCAGGGCACAGCAACGTTGGCTGCAAACTGGATGAGTCCCTTCCCTGGGCCTCAGTTTCCCTCAAAGCTTCTCTATTCCTGAGCTTCCTCAGCCTCCCCAGTGTGGCTCAGCACAGACTGGGATCTGCTGGCACAGGACTGGGAGACAGCTCCTCCCAGGCAACCTGGCTGACCCCAGGCCCCTCATGGGAGCAGTGCTCAGCACATCCGCTCCAGGGCTGTGACGCACTGCAGCCTTATCTGGCTATCAGGTAGGGGCCACCATGGCAGGCGGGGCTGTCCTCTCCCAGACCCAGGTCCCTTCAGACTCCTGGCCTTTCCCAAGGCCCCTGCCCAGGCAAGCTTGGGAAAATGGGACCCTCGGTCATCACCTGCCCAGTATGGTTCCTACATTGAAACTGTTGGTATTCACAGCCCAGCTGCATGATCTTATGCCCGTGACTGCGTTGCTAGTCCTCCATTTGTAAGACAGGGTCGTACTAGCACCAGTTAGCTCACAGCTCACTGTGTAACCTAGGCTAGCCTGAACTCACAGAAATCTTCCACCTCCCAAGTGCTGGAATCACCAGTGTTCACTACCATGTCCAGTCTACAGCTAATTTCTTTTCTTTCTTTCCTTTACACAAGGTCTTATATATCACAGGCTGGCCTCAAACTCTCTATGTAGCCAACAATGACCTTGAAGATGATCTTCCTACCTCCATCTCCCTAGTGCTGGGATCACAGGCATGCACTCATAGTTAAGGCAATACCTGGCGATCAAAATGGGTACATGCTAGATAAGTGCTCTACCAACTGGGCTACACCCCTAGCCAAGCAGCTAAAAAAATTTTTAATGTGTATGAGTGTTTTGTCTGCATGTAAGTGCACCATGTGCATGCAATGCCCTTGGAGGCCAGAAGAGGGCATGAGATCCTCCCTGGAACTGGAGTTACAGATCATTGTGAGCCCCTATGCAGGTGCTAGGAAGGGAACCCAGGTACTCTGCAGGAACAGCCAGTATTAACAGCTGAGCCATCTCTTCAGCCCTTCTGCAGCTATTTTTAATAATAGCAATAAGTAAAATGATGACGAGTTCCTCTCAAGCAAGACTGGCCATCCCCTAAACCTTAGCAGTTTGACTGAGCCTGTACCTTTTGCCTTAGAAGAGGGACAAAGAATATACAGTTTGACTGAGCCTGTACCTTTTGCCTTAGAAGAGGGACAAAGAATATACCTACTAACACCCTGACCCCCCAGGACAGAAATTCTCACTTGCTCTTAGAAGAACTCTTTTGAGGAAGGGAGCCAATCACTAAGAAAATTAAGGAAGGGTACCTGAACCCAGAGATGTACCTCTTTGTCCTCTCCCTGAGCACGGCTCACCTCAGAGCTTACCTCAGTCAAACAACCAGAAGGAGCAGGGCTTCCAAGAGTCTCAGAAACAACAGAAGACTCAAGTCCCTTCCCAGGAGAAGCAGCAGCCCTGTGAGCCCATGTGGCCGTACCTGCCACCTACTCATAACCCTCTGCCCAGGACTAGTGGACAGTCCAGAGCTCACCCAGTGAGGCAGGAGCCCTGTTTCTGGGCAGATTCCTTCAACCCACCAACAGCTGCCAGGCCTCCACCTGTGACACTGTGGCCCCAAGTTCCACAATCAAGAATGCCCAGGGATCCTGAATGGACAGCTCAGAAAGAGGGTAGCTCGAGACTGGTGTGGTCCCTTTGACTGGAGGCCTGTATGTGTGTTCCAGTTAGCTGAGGAGGGAGGGGGCACTAAACCCCTCTAAACAGCTTCCCTCTTGACACAGCTGTGGGGCTGGGTGACACTGGCCCTTCCTGAAAACAAGGAGCTGGGGTATGGAAGCAACGGCTTGAAGAGCTGGGACCCTGGTTTCAGATTCCTGCTCACCTTGACTACAGTCCACCCCTCACCTCCCAGCTGGATGTGGGGTCCAGCAGCAACTCCTGCCCAGCTAGCCATGGCCCAGACGAAACACCAAGGGCCCACCAGACGCAGGTTCAAGGTCACCTGGCACACCTCCTCCCAAAGACCCCACACCTGTCTCAGGTGCTGACACCCCTCAGAAGGGCTCCAGGCCAAGCAGGAAGGGAACACCCCCCCCCCCCCACACACACCCCACGTCCTTCTGCTGAGTCAGAATTTGCTGAGTCAGCCCCAGGGAGGCACAGCCAGGGACCAGGAGGAGGAGAGCCCAAGGGCCACCAACCCCATCACAATGGCAGGGCTGAGTGGCTCCTGACCAATCTGCTATTCCTGGAAAGCCCACCATAGGTCGTCAGGTACAGGACTGAGATTCAGACTCTGGATCAGTGGACCACCTGGTGAGGTTCTGCAAGCCTAAACACCCCAGGAGCCCAAAACACTGGGGGTCATCCATATCACGGTGCTCTGGGGTTCCTCCCCAGGCTCCTGGATAGACCCTCCTCCTCTCGCCAGGGGAAGCCCCACCTCAGACACCTGCCGGAGCTGAGGAAGGTATGGACAGCCTCCTCAGCTCTGAGAGGACCGGATCCAGAGATCCCTTCCACAGCTCTGGAAGACCCGAGGGAGACCTCCGTGGGAACAAAGACACCCCCTTCCTTTTCGGGGTGAACAGGGCGGGGCATCTGCTAAGCCCGGGCGCCCCCCTCCCACCAGGACAGCAAGGTGCGGGCCTCGCCACGTGAGGGCAGATCCTCAACAGCAGGTCCTAGACCAAGAGCCTCCTCCGACCCTTCCCTGCACCCCAGCAAGGTGCGGGGCGCTCCCATCTCCCGCCGGGCACCCGGGGGACTCACACGTCCTTGGCTGGCAGTGCCCGACCCTCCACCACGCGGATATTCAGCGTGCTGCTCCTGGCCATGGCGTCCAGCCTCAAACTTTCCAGGCAAGCGGGGTGCCCAGGTTCCGAGGCTGGACTGGAGGCAGCCTTACATGTCACCAGCTGCGAGCCTGACGCGCGGTACCCGGACTCCCAGCGCCACGGGTCCGAGACGCGAGTGGCCGGATGGGAGGGTGGGAGGGAGCAGCCCAGGGACCCCGGGAGGGGGACGCGCGCGGAGCCACAGGTAGCAAGCAGCAACCGGGCAGGAGGCTGTGCTCGTCTGCAGCTCCCGGAGGACCTGGGCGGGCGGGGGAGGCCCGGGCCCTAGTGATCCCGCCTCCCGCAGGTGCCCCGCCCGCCCGCGCCCGCCTCGCGCGCCCCCTGCCGGCACCCCAGCCCCACGCGCCCGGTGCACCGGAGACCGGGACCCCAGCATCCGTGGCCTGGCAGGGGCGGGGCCGCGGCAAAAGGGGAGTGGCCTGAGCTGCTGTTGAGCTGGCATTGGGCTCTCCGAGAATCGGGGTGCCTCCCGTCTCTCCCCTACCCCAGCGCCTTCGCGCCCTGTACTCTTCCCGCACCTGCCACCCAGACACACGCTTGCGGGGTCCCGAAGCAGTACCCGCGCTGGGCGGCAGGCGGCGCTGGAGAGACCTTTGCGCTACCCCAGTCCGATCGGAGAGGAGGGAGGGGCCTCGAACATCCTCTTCCACGTCTCTTAGTTTCCAATTAAACCCCAGAGTGTGCCAGCGGCTGCGTCTACGTCACCGGCTGCCACTGCGGGGGAGGAAGCCGCGGCTAGAGGGGGAGGGGAGGCTCGAAGATAACACCGCCACAGCCACAGGATAAGAGCCATCTGCAATCCTTGAACACTTAACTGTGTGCCAGGCACTACCTTTGAGTCTGTCACTGGGATTATCTCAGTTTCGTGCTCTCAAGAACTGTGTGCCATGCATGCCCCCATCTCTGGATGAAGAAACTAAGGTTCTGAGAAATGGGGTAACTTGCCAGACAGAGGTCTCCTTCTTCGGTTCAAATCCGGACTCAGCCAGTTGGTAGCTGTGTAGTCTTGGATGAGTCACTTAACCTCTCTGTGCCTTGCTTTGGTTTTCCCATTTGTTCAATGAGGGTGACATAGTGTCTCTGTCACAGAGTTTAAAGAGAATTAAATGAGATGATGCAAAAACATATCAGAACAGTGGTAAGTCGGCATCTGATAAACTTACAGAAAGTGTCCCCTGTTATTATTGCTGTTCCTCAAGGCTTAAATGTCACATCGCCTGGCAAGACTTTCAGGATGCTCTTCCACCCCAGGCAGAAGTTCCCTGCCTATGTTTCCCTGTTCCCAAAATGCCTTGTGCTTTTGCAAGTTTCAGTGAGATCATGTGAGCAGAGGGCTGGTTCCAGGGTGGACTCTGGCACAGGTTTACTTCTCCATGTGTTTGTGGTTTGCCTGCTGAAGAATGTTTAGACAGAGTGGCAAGGAGCCACTGCAGTGGGTCAGCTCAAGGCTGGGCACCCAAGGGAGGGCCCTGCAGAATGAGGTCGCCTGTCACCACCCAGACTGGCTAGACTGGGAACACCTGCCCAGCCCCAGGAGCAGTCTAGGTGGTCTGTGTCCTCTCCCTCCCCCACTCACAGCCAGTACCCAGCCAGGCTGGGCCCCGAAATTCTCTCCCAGCAGGTTGCAAGGAATGAGTCCCAGCAGACCAGACCAGAGACCTAAAACACTACTGTTCCTCAGAAGGATGCCAGGGGTGACCCAGGGCTGAGTCCAGAATGGAGATAGCCCCTCCCCCACTACAATCTGCAGTGGCCATTCCAGGTCTTCCGGTAGGAAATGTACAGTCTAAAGAGGAAGTGATTTGATATGAGATCAGGTGGGACTCCCCTGTTCTTCCCACCCTCACCTGGGCAAGCTTCCTTCACCTGGAACATTTTGCCCCTAGGAGGCAAAAAATTACAGAGATCCCAGACAGGCCATCCAGCTGTGGGGACCCTGCTAGAGTCCTATACCCTGTAACACGCCACTCAGACAGCTCCAAAGCCCCATTGGTCCATATTCCAGAGCTAAGCAGGACATCCCACTCCTACTCCCCGTCTCCAGGCCTCCAGGGGGAGTTGCCAGGGCTCAGGTCTGTGCCAACCAGCCCTCTAGTGAGCCAGCTCTGTCACACCAGAGAGCTGGCATCTGACCTTACAATCCACCTGGGATAGGGCTCCGCCATTTCCTGTTGTTCTGAGAAGTTCTGAGCAAAAACTGGCAAAGGCTCAAACAACTCCTGTTCAGGAACCAAATGGAAAAAGAACCCAAAGAGGGTGTGTGAGCTGTTGGGGGTCGCCAGCCAGGACAGAGAGAGGGCGTTCCCAGTTGTCTTGGGATTGCTATGAGAACCAATCACATGCCCTTCCAGGACAGGATGAGGCCAGCTGTTCCTGGCATACAGTAGGCACCCCGGAAACGGCTCCTCCCCTCCTCTCCCACTAAGTTCTTAAAGACGAACCCATGGTCCCCTTCTTGCCAGCTCTCTGCATTGTCTCGGGCCCCACTCCAGACCACAGACAGCAGGACATAAACAGAGGTAAAGAGCCAGGTGTAAATGGTGCGCACCTGGAATCCCAGCACAAAGGTGCAGGCAGGAGGATGAGAAGTTCAGGTTCACCCTTGGCTACTTCGTGAGTTCAAAACCAGCCTGGGCCATATCTCAAAAAGAAATTTTAATGAAGACTTAGGTAGGGGAGGTGCTGGCTGGAGGTTTAAGGCTAGGCCAGCTGGGACTAAGTCCCACACTGAGTGTTCTTGGTCAGGTAAGTAGCCCTCTTAATTTCTCAGTTTCCTAGTGTCAACAGAAACCACTAACAGCATCCGTGTCATAGGATGCATGGGAGCCTGAAGGAAATGTCAGATATTTAAGGACATCTAATACACAGTAAGTGCTCACTAAATATTATGGCCATCATGTGGAGCCCTGAGCTCATCCCTGAGCCTGGAAGCCACACTTGCTAGCTTAGCACTGAAGCCAGGTCCTGACGATGTGGCAAGGTAGAGTGCCAGGCCCAGCCTCAGATTCCAAGGACGGAGGGAGTGCCTCATTCTTGCTAGACGCTGTGCTTCCTGCTCCAGATTGCAGATCTGGGGGAATCTGGGTTTTGTTTTGGGTTCTTTTAATTCAGGCTAAGAAATCTGATAAAGAGATCCCAAGATTAGAGTTCTTCCGGCCCCATTGGGCTCACTGCCTAGACCACAGGGGCCAACAGAGAGCTCCACAGACAGAACAGAGAGTTTTCACCCAGACATCACAAGGGGCCTGGGTGCGCAGGGCTGTGTGGCAGTGGGCTCCCCCACTCGTGAGATCTGACTGAACGAGGGTTCCAGCCCCACATTCAGGAATAAAACCTTCAGAACCTCAAGCCATGATAGGAAAACTCATTCCATAGAAACTAGCAACAAACACAATGTTTGGCTTGGTTTTAAGATGGGGGTCTTACTATGGAGGTTAGGCTGGCCTTGAACTCACAATCTTCCTGCCTCAACCTCCCCAGTGCCACCACTTCTGGGTTTTTAAATATGAACAAATAAAATACACAAAAGGCTTTCTCCCACCCCACTCTACCTTTACCACCAGGTCCTGGTCACCCACGGAAAGCCTCTCTATCCTTCCTTCACATTAGCATCAGTGCAATGGAGCAATGTACAATCACTAAAAACAGAGGGGACAGAACTGGAGAGAAGGTTCTTTGGTTAAGCACAGTAGTTGCTCTTGCAGAAGACCTGGGTTCAGTTCCCAGCACCCATGTGGCAGCTAACAATCACCCATAGCTCCAGTTCCAGTTCCATGGCCTCCATGGCCATTGCACACACACATCACACTTAACATGCATGTAGGCAAAACACTCATACACGTAAAATGAAAATAATTTTTTATTAATTTATTTTTTAATATTTCATTTATTATTTTTATTTTATGTGTATGAGTGTTTGACCTGCATACATGTATGTGCATCTGTGTCATGCAGTACCCATGGAGGTCAGAAGAAGCTGTCAGATTGCCCTGGAACTGGAGTTACACACAGTTGTTAGCTGTCATGTGGATGCTGCGAATCGAACCTGGGTCCTCTGCAAGAGCAGCCAGTGCACTTAACCACTGAGCCATCGCTCCAGCTCCAAAAATAAAATAAAATAAAATAAAAACACAATTTAAAGGGGGTCTTAAGGCTCGGAGGATGGTTCAGTGGATAAAGTGCTTGCTGTGTAAGCATAAGGACCTGAGTTTAGATCCCTAGAACCAAGGTAAAACCCAGGTATAGTTGTGCTTACCTGCAACCCAGATCCTGGGGCGACAAGGGGAAGGAAGGAGATGGGTGTATTCTAGGGGTTCACCGACCAGTCAGTCTAGCTGAATCAGTGAGCTCCAGGTTCAAGGAGAGACCTTGTCTCAGAAACTAAGAGGGAGGGTAATACAGGCAGACATCTGATGTTGACCTCTGGCCTCCGCACACGCTCACATGGGTGAGTGCACCCCCCTGTTCCCCACATTCCCAGAGCTTTATACACAATCAAAGGAGACTCAAACAATATTTATTACCCAGTCAAAGTAGTGCCCATGATCCCCACTCTGTGCGGTGTGAGAGGGGTGCTAAGGCAGGAAAACCGTGAGTTTAAGGCCAACCTGGGCTATATACCCATCTGAAAAAAAAAATCAAAAGATAATTCATGCTTTCTCCATTTTCTAAAAGAACTGCTTTCCCTTCCAACTAGTGCATCCCGGCACCCAGCAGCTAGGGCACCCAGGCAGAAGTGGGAAGGCATCCTCCCGGGCCCTGCTGGCGGCTCCTGACCTTGGTCTCCCAAAGGCTTGTTTTGTGGCGAGTTACCTCTAGTCTCATCTCCTGAATGTCAGGGACAATGTCTGACTCATGCCTCCTCCCACACCCTTGGCAATAGACTCAAAACACACTTGATGGGGAAGGAGAAGTTATTGACCCTGGAAGCAGATCAACGTCCTCCATGATCTGGTCTGTCTCTTCCTCTGTCCCCGACATGCCTAGAAGAGTGGACCGACCTTCAGCAACTTGACCCTGCCCTGTACACCTCCTCTCCCACACCCAGTGGCCAACCTGCTTCTGCCAACCCTCAGCACTGTCTGATGCCACGGCTGGGGCAGGACAGATCTTGGCCACCAAAAGGGACTGGGGGGAGCATGTTCTTTGTCCAGGCAACACAAAGCCTGGTTTGTCATGGCTGGGCACAATTCTGGGCAGGGTGCCACAGGGGACAGGCGGCCACGGTGGGAGGCGTGGGCAAGATTGGCACACTCCACCCCCACCCTGCCTGCTGCCCAGGAAACAGACCCAAGACTGCCTCCTCCCTATGCCTATGGAGCAATAGGAAGGGAAGCCACCCAACCGTGAGACTGGGGAAGCGAGGAGTGGATATTTCCAGAATGTGTGGGTTGTGGCCAAGGGCAAGGCCTGCTGAGAAAGTGTCCTGCTGTCACTCAGGACTCAACTCACCCCACAACCCTTTTGACCCTGGCTCTGCTGGAGAGAGAAACAGAAAGCTGAGCTCTTTCAACTCACCACATGGCAGAGGAGCCCCAAGCCAACAGGACGCATTGTCCCATTTTGCAGAGGTGAATGCTGAGGCCTGGAAGAGACGGCTATGTGTAGCTAAAGGCATGGGCTCCTGCTGTTAAAGCTGGTCCTATGAGAGCTGTCTCCTGCCCGTTAGTCATGGGCAGTCCCAGGGCAGAGGTGCCTATCTCTATATAAACAGAATGCCCAGTGTGCTGCTACACACCCACAATCCCAGCACTGGGGAGGCAGAGGCAGGACGATCACTACCACTTCAAGGCCAGCCAAGACTACAGAGTGAGGCCTTGTTTCAAAAACAAAACAAAACAAAACAAAACAAAACAAAACAAAACAAAACAAAGGCTGGGCCTAGCAGAGCATGCGCATGCCTTTAATTCCAGTCCTCCGAAGACAGAGGCAAATGGATCTCTGTGGGGTCAAGGCCAGCCTCTTTTACATAGGGAGTTCCAGGCCAGCCAGAACTACATAGAAAGACGCTTTCTCAAAAACAAAACAAAAAGCAACTAAACAAAAGTTCCCCTGGTTTTCTCAGTAGTGTGTTCTCAGAGTCCCTCAGTCCTCTAGACCTCATGAGTCACCTGATTATAGGTCTGAAACTTCCCTGACCTATCCAGCCCTGAGCCCTTCATGTGTTAATCCTGCACACCAATCTGTAACCTGTCCTTCTCTTGTTACCCCAGGGCCTTTGTATATGCTGTTCCCTTTACCTGGACTGCTCTTCCTCTCCTGGACTCAACCCTCTGTCCTTCATGTCTGGGTTTCTGAGTGACTGCTTCAAGGTGGTCTCCTCTAGCCTCTCCTTGGAAGGCTCATAGCAACATGATGACCTTTCTGTAGTCCTTTGATTCATCAAACTTCTTGTGGCACATGCCTGTGAGCCCCTGAGGATAGATTCGGCTTGGTCCCGAGAGCTGTTGTGCCTTTAACATCTGTTATGGAACACGGCACATAGTAGTGCTCAGTGAAAAGTTCCAAAGAGTGAGCTGGGAGATGACCCAACTGGTAAAGTGCTTGCCACACAAGCACAAAGATCTGAGTTCAGGTCCCCAGTGCCCACATAAAAAGTTGGGCACAGTGGTGCATATTTGTAATCCAAGTCCTTAGTGGCAGATGGACAGGTGGATCCCTATGGCTCATAGGCCAACCCTGTCAGTCAAATTAGTAAGCTCCCAGTTCAATGAGGGAGACTGTCTCAAAAAATAAGATAAGGAGTGATAGAGGAAGGGACCTGTAGTCAATGTTTGGTCTCCAGGTGCACATGCATGTGCATACACACACACACACACACACATACATGAATATCCCTCTAAAATAATAGAGACTGAGAGAGAAGGACACACCCCAGGCTATGGAGATGGGGGAGGGGCTGGGGAGGGAAAGACGGAAGAAGGGCTCAGCTACCAGACTGTGCTGTGGACAGTGAAGGCCACGTCCAGAAGGCCCAAGTACCCACCCCACCTTACCCCAAACTCAGCCCATCCAAGGCAAAAGCAGAAAATTTAGCTTCTTCAAAATGGAAAGTTTTAGCTAGACATAATGATGCACACTTGTGAGCTTGGCACTCAGAGGCTGAGACAGAAAGACTGGAAGTTCCAGGCCAGCCTGAGCTCTGTCAGGGAGACTCTGTCTCAAAAAATTAAAATAAAAAATTTGCTCTACAAAAGACTTTGTGAAGAGGGATGCAAACCACAGTGACATGTCATCGTGCCCAGGCTGGGATGGCCAATACCGGACAGACAAGGGGAGTGGACGCTGGCAAGGAGGCCGAGGCGGGAAGACACTCTTCACACCGGAGAGGAGACCAACCCTGTTCACGGAGAATGGCGTGGAGGCCACAAACGAAAAACAGGTGATTAGATGAAAGGACTGGGTATAGCTCAGGGGTACAGTGCTTGCCATGGATGAGAGACAGAGAGAGAGAGAGAGAGAGAGAGAGAGAAAGAGATTGATTTACCAGGTCACCAATAATTCCAGCACTTGAGAAGAAAAGGGAGGAGGAGGATGAAGCTCCTTCTTGGCAACATATCAAGTTTGTGGCTAACCTAGGCTACATAAGACCCTAAGCAACACACACACACACACACACACATGTGCTGGATAGCTTTAGTTGTCAGCTTGATACACATGGGTTGAATTGCCTCCATTGGACGGGCCAGTGGCCATGTCTGTGGGGTGTCTTCTTGATTGCTGAGTGATGTGGGAGGGCCCAGCTCACTGTGGGTGGTGCCACCCCTGGGCAGGTGGGCTTGTAGTGTATAAGAAAGCAGGTTGAGCATGGGCCAGACGAGCAAGCCAGTAGGCCGCATTCCTCCATGGCCTGTGCTTCAGCTCTGTCCCTGGGTTCCTACCGTGAGTTCCTCCCTCAGCGATGAACTGTGATCTGGGAGAGATAAGCCAAATAAACCCTTTCCTCGCCAAGTTGGTGTTAGTCAGAGTGTTTTGTCACAGTGATTGGAATCAAAATAGAACAACCCCACAAGAGAACATTACTACACATAGATTGAAATAACTAAATATGTCTCTGAGGTACTGTGTTTAATTATGTGCGAAACTATGGGTTGAATCCTCAGCAAAAATAGGCTAGGCTTGGCTATGCTAGGCTAATAAATGGTGGTACAGAGTGAGTGTCTCACATCTACAATACATAGGATCAGAAATATTTCAAATGTCAGGAGGTTTTTGTTAATGTTTTGTTTTGAAGTGGAGATTTTCACAGAATTTACTAATTGGACATCCTTGATCTGAACAAAATGGAATCTGAGGTGCTCTGAATTCAGAAGAATTTCAGATTTTAAATATTCTGGTTAGAGATGTTCGACTCAGAACAGAAACCTGTGGGGGAATCACATGGCGGGACTGTAGAGTGAAGCAGTCTCTTGAGAGAGAAGAATGGTGACTTCATTCTTTTTTTGATTGATTGATTGATTGATTGATTCTTATTTCTTGTGATGAGTGTATTACCCGCATGTGTGTAATACCTGTGTTGTGCAATGCACTTGAGGGCAGAAGAGGGCATCAAACCCCCTGGAACTGGAGTTACAGACAGTTGTTAGCTGCCATGTGTGTGCTGGGACTCAAACCTGGGTCCTCTGCAAGAGTAGCCAGTGCTCTTAACCACTGAGGCATCTCTCCAGCCCCTGAATGCAATCATTTCTTAAAAGGTGACCATGCACTTGGCTTAGGACTTAGTGAGTGATCCAGTTCTGGAGTACTTATATCTCAGAAACAACTCGTGTTTGCCCAAAACGCTGCATGTGAACCTTTATAGCAGTTCCATTAACAGTCAAAACCTGAATGCAGCCCAGTGAGGCGGCCCACACCTGTAATCCCAGTACTGGGGAAGGCAAGGCAGGGGGATCAGGAGTTTGAGACCAGCTGGACTACATAAAGAGACTCCGTTTCAAAAGAAAGACCTGGGGCTGGAGAGGTGGCTCAGCGGTTAAGAGCGCCAGCACTGGCTACTCTTGCAGAAGATCTGAGTTCGGTTCCCAGCAGCCACATGGTGGCTAACAACTATCCGTAACTCTAGGGATTCTGATACCCTCTTCTGACCCCCTCAAGCATTGCACGGCATGGATGCACGTACATACACATGCAGATAATACATTTGTATAAATAAATAAATTTAAATGTCTCAAAAAGTCAGACACTGCATATGCCTGTTTTATGTATCTTGCTTTTATATTTTTGGGTTTTCTTTTTTGTTTGTTTTGTTTTGTTTTTGGTCTTTTTGAGACAGGGTCTCCTTGCAGCCCCAGCTGGCCTGGAACTGTGTAGCCTATGCTGGCCCCTATTTCACAGAGATCCTTCTGACCCTGCCTTTTGAATACTGTGACCAAAGTGTGTGCCACCATGCTCAGCTCCGTGTCCTGGTTTTTCAGTCACGGTCTCCTGTGGCCCAGACTAGCCTTAAACTCGCTGTGCAACCTACAATGACTTTAAACGTCTGGGGGCTGAAGAGATGGCTCAATGTTTAAGAGCACTGACTACTCTTGCAGAGGTCCTGGGTTTGGTTCCCAGCACCCACATGGCAGCTAACAACCATCTGTAACTCTAGTTCCAGGGGGTCTGACCCCCTCTTCTGGCCTCCAAGGCCATTGCACGGAGGAGTACACTTAAATACATGCAAGCAAGACACTCATACACATGGAATAAATAAATAAATATATAAATAAACAAAAATTGAAATTGATCTTCTTGTCTCCACCTCCCACAGGCTGGATGACAGGCAGGTGCCACCACGCACAATTTACGCAGTGCTGGGATTTGCAGTGCCGGGGACGGAACCCAGGGCTTTGTTCGTACTAAGTAAACACTCTATGAACTGAGCTACAATCTCAGCCCCTAAATTACATTCTTGACAGGATAAAACTGTACTGATGGCTGGGTGTGGTGGCACATACCTTTAATCCCAGCACTGGAGAGGTAGAGGCAGGCAGATCTCTGTGAGTTCAAAGCTAGCTGAAGCTATAGGGAGACCCTTTCTAAAAAAAACAAAACAAAAACAAAAAAAAACTGTGCTGATGTCGCTGGGTGGCAGTTGGGGAGACAAATGGTTGGCAGAGGTCAGGGAAGGGAGAAGGCAGGATGTGGGGCTGGGCTATAAAAAGATATTCGATAGAAATATCAGGAAGTGTTGCTTTGACCTTCCCTCCTGCTCAGACCAAGCTAAAAAATCAAAATGGAGTCACTTGTGCTAATGTTCCACATCCCGGAGCTAAAATTAAGCTGCTTATCCGGCCTTTCCAGAAATTACGATTGGTGATAACACCCAAATTTTCCCAAACAGTCTGGTTTCCAGGGATGTGATGAAGAGTTCTCTCTGCTTTAATCCCCACACAAAAGAACCTGACACAGCCGGATGTTCACTCATTGGTTAGTTTCCTGTGCTGCCTTTCTGTCCCTGCCACAAAGGGAAGGGACTTGAAAATGTCCAGTCCCTGTATGTGTGTGTGTGCGCGCGTGCTGGTGTGAGTACACATGTAGGTATGTGCACATGGAGTCCAGAGGTCGCCATGTTCATTGATCCCTCTCCACCTGATCTTTTGAGATAGGGTCTCTCACTGAACCTGGACCTGGGCCAGTGAGCCTCAGAGAACCTCCTGCCTCTACCACCCCAGTGCTGAGATTACGGTGCTCTGCGGCACCCAGCTTTGTCTGTGGGTGCTGAGGCCAGAGCCTGGGCCCCCCTTCCCTAACTGTTTTCATTGCAAGTGCTTTCTGGCTGAGTCTGCTCCCAGCCCCTCCGCTCTTGTTTCTGTTCTTACTCTCTTCCTGCCCCAGTCTTCTGTTGAGCCAGCCTCCTTTGTTCCAGTCCTGGAACAGTTCTATTTTATGGAATAAAATGTTCCCTGATTCTGGCATTCAAAGTAAGGGGGTGGGGCTGAGAAGTTGGTTCACTCTGTAAAGTACTTGTGCAGCAAGCATGAAGACTTGAGTTCAGATCCCCAGCACGCACATGAAAAACCAGGCATGGTGACTGTGATGCATGCCTTTACTCCTAACACTGAGGGTATGAAGACAGGAGGATCCTAGGATTTGCTGGGCAGTCAGTCTAGCCCAATCAGTAAGCTCCAGGTTCAGCAAGAGACCTTGTTTTGAAAGGGGAGAGGAGGAGTAATGAGATGGCTCAGCAAGTAAGGGCACTTGCTGGCAATCGCAGTGATCAGAGTTTGATCCCCCTCTAGAACCCATAGATGGAAAGGAAGAATTAACTCCCTGGGCTGTCCTCTAACATCCACACAAGCACTGTGGCATGCCCCTTACTCCCACATAATAAATAAATACATAAATAAATAAATAAATGTTAAATTAAAATATAGGGGGCTAGAGAGATGTCTCCAAAGTTAAGAGAGTCACTGCTCTTGCAGAAGGTCTGAGTTCAGATCCCAGCACCCATGTCAGGCAGCTTAACACTGACTATAACTCCAACTCCAGGTGATTTGACCAACTCTAGAGTATCAGACACCTCTGACCCCTGCAGATACTTGCCCGCATGTACACAGGTACACACACACACACACAAAAATTAAAAATAATAAATCTAAAATAAAAATTTCAATATAAAAAAGGTTAGGTGGCTGGGCGTGGTGGCACACATCTTTAGTCCCAGCACCTGGGAGGCAGAGGCAAGCAGATCTCTGCGAGATTGAGGCCAGCCTGGTCTATATAGTGAGTGCCAGGCCAGCTGGAGCTACAGGGAAACGCTCTCTCAAGAAGACAACCAAAAAAAAAAAGTGGTACCTAAGGAAAAACATACAAGATCCACATGCACACACACACACACACACACACACACACACATACACTGTATACACACACACACATGCATATACATGCATACAGAGAGAGAGAGAGAGAGAAGTTCAAGGTCATTCTCAGCTACATAGTAAGTTTGAGGTGAGCTTGAAAAACATAAGACCCTGTCTCAAAACAAACAAAACTGATAATCTGAGGGCTACTGAGCACAGAGAATGATCTGAGAGTACAGCTCAGTGCAGTTCAGGACCATGTGCTTAGCTGACAAGACCCTGGGGCCCATCCCAAATAACACACATGCACAAGGATACAGCCACTCTGGAAAATCATTTGTTCTTGATACAGTTAAACATCTCCACAGCTCAGCCTTCCATGCCTACATATTTACACAAACAAAGTGAAAATTTACAAAAGCCTCACCAGAACACTATGGTTGGGTCCGCATTGGACCAGATCTGGAAACAGCCAAACTATCCTTCACCTGGAGACTGAAGCAGCAAACCTCAGCGCACATTATTACCTAATGTAAATACAGCTCAGCCACGAGTAGAACTGATATAAGCTACTGTGACAACACTCACAGCAATACCACTGAATGGGAGTGGATAGGCTCAGTGGGTTACAAAGGACATAATCGCACATAGGATGGTGTGCACTGCCACTCCTCATGCTGGCCCAGGGCCTTGTGTACACTAGGCAAGCACTCTGCCCCTGAGCAGGTAAACACTCCACCACCGAGCCACATTCCTGGTTCTTTTTACTTTTTATTTTGAGACAGGGTCTCACTAAGTCCAGGCTGGCCTTGAACTTGCTCTGTAGCCCAGCCCAGTCTGGGTTTTTTGTTTGTTAGATGGGGCCTTGCTACACAGCCCAGGCTGGCCTTGAACTCTCCATCCTCCTGCCTCACTCTCCTGAATTACAGGTGCACACCGCTACACCCTGTGTGACTTTGAGGCTGGGACACAATCCAGGTAGAGCACAAGTGAGCCCAGGTTCTCTGCCTGGTTGTGCAAACACAGCTTTGTACATTTGCCACAGCCCAGAAAAGCATGTGTGAAAAAAAAAAGGTGAATTTCACTAGATAGAAATCACACACCTGCACGTTTTAATTAAGAAAAATGAGATTATGTCTCTTGTAGCAACTTCACATCAGTTTATGAGGAAGGATAATGTAGGTAATTTATGTCAGGTTCAGGGTTCGAGAGATGCAGCAGACAGAAGGGACCAGACTCTGCTGGCAGTTAACAGGACCCGGCTTTATTGAAAGAAGACCAAATGGAACTAGCTCCTCCGCACCCACGAGTGGAGAAACGCTAGCCCCCCTTGGGGGCTAGCCTCCCCGAAGAGATGGGGGAGGCTAGCCCCCTCACCCCCATCTTGGGGCTGGGGCTCCGGGGAACCAGGCTGGCCGCGCAGCACTAGCAGCACCAGCAGCAGCAGAAGCACAAGCAGCAGAAGCAGAAGCCCCAGAAGCAGAAGCACAAGCACCAGAAGTACAAGCACGTTGTCCAAGTCCTCAAAACCTTTTAAACCTTCAGTCCCCTCCTGGCTTTTAGGGGAGGGGGTTGCCATGACATCTGATTGATGTTTCAGGCAAGCTTCTGTCCAGGAAGTAGTCCTTTTCCAGAGCTGTTCGTGAATTCCTTACTTATCTGCCAAGGAATTTGGGATCTGGAACCGGTTTGCAAGGCTTAGATAAGCTCTGGCTCCAGGTTTCTTCCAGAGTCCGAAACTGTTGGGGGTCTCATTCACACCTTACAATTTAATGCAAAATGCACAAAGGAAAAACACAGGTTATTTTAGATCTCTTATTAAAAATATCCCCTAATAAAACTCCTTAGGAGTCATTTTAAGCACTGTAGATATTAAGATAAGTATAGGTTTGTGCATGCCTGGAGTCACAGTGCTAGGGAAGCTGAGGCAGGAGGATTGTGAATCTGAGGCCAGCCTGGGCTATATAAGAAGACCTTATAAGAAGGAAGAAGGAAGGAAGGAAGGAAGGAAGGAAGGAAGGGAGGGAGGGAGGGAGGGAGGGAGGGAGGGAGGAAGGAAAGAAGGAAGGAAGGAGGCACAGCCTGTAAACCCAGCACTTGGGAGGCAGAAGTACGAAGATCTCTACAACTCTCATGTTAACCTGGTCTAACATAGCAAGTCCCAGGTCAGCCAGGGTAATGTACACATGTTTGACCTTGTCAAATAAAAGAGTAAACAAAAGAAATATGGTTCCTAAAAGGAAAAATTATAGGAAGCTAAGGCAAAAGAATTACTATGAGTTCTAACTCCTGAGACCAACCTTAGTGAGTTCACGGCCACCCTGATACAGAGTTTCAATAACTCAAACTCAGGGCTGGAGAGATGGCTCAGTAGCTAAGAAAGGTATTGCTCTTCCAGAGGACCCGAGCTTGATTCCCAGCACTCATGCTGGGTGGCTTACCACCGCCAGTGACTCCAGCTCCAGAGAGATCCACATCTGGTGCCTCTAGCTTCTGTGGGTGCTTGCACTCACATGTTCATATCCAAACACGGACACACATAATTAAAAATAAAAATTTTTTTTATTTTTATTTTCTGTGTATGGGTGTATCGCCTGCATGGGTGTAGATGAACCTGTGTCGTGCAATGCCTGCGGAGGTCAGAAGAGGGCAATCCCCTGGAATTGGAGTTATAGACAGCTATTGACAAGTGGCTGCTGGGAACTGAACCCTGGTCCTCTGCAAGAGCAGCCAGTGCTCTTAACCACTGAGCCATAAAAATATTTTTATGAGCCAGGCCCATAAAAATAAATTTAAAAAAATCAGAAATTAACTGGGCATGGTGGGAGGCAGAGCCGGGCAGATCTCTGTGAATCAAGGCGGTCCTGATCCTGATAGGGAGTTCCAGACCAGCAGGAGCTCCAGGGAGACCCTGTCTCAAAAACAAAGCAAAAGAAAACAAAACAAAACCAACCAGGTATGGTAACATCCTGTCTGTAATCCCAGCATTTGGGAGGTTTAGGCAGAAAGATTTCTGTGAGTTCAAGGCCAAACTGGGCTATAAAGTGAAATCTTGATTTAAAAAGGAAGGAAGGGAGGGATTCTAAGTCTCAAGCAACATGACCAGATTTTATTGCTTACTGATTCCAGTAGGAGGCATGTTTTATACACTATGTGGAATATTTGGCCCTAGCATCCCCAAAAGGCTGTCTTGGATTAAACGAGGTACTATTCATTAAACGAGATATTTGTTTGACCAACAGGAATCCCTCAAACTGCGGCAGCCTCTCTCTCCTCTTCTCAAGTCCAGACCACCGGTCCCCTTCAGAGGGCCTCTCCTGGGTGCGGTACTGTGGTTCTCTTTCCCAAACCAGCCCAGGGCTCTGTGCCACATGGCCAGGGCACCCCCACCACAGGAGTGCAGATCAAAGGCTGCAGCCAGCTCTTCAGCAGCTTCCCTGGAGTGACTGGCCGGAGTGGCCGGCACACAGTGGGTGTCCAGTAATTATTCTTTTCTGTTGTCTTTCCTTTGTTTGTTTGTTGAAGGAGGGTCCTGACTGCCCGGATTAAAGGTGCGAACCACCACACTGGAGGCTCCCGATAATTACTTTTTGAGAAGTAGTGCTAAGGATGGAATCCAGGGCCACTCTGCCTAGTACTGAGCCCCAGCCCAGCTCTAATCATTATTCTTTGGCATGGTTGCTGGAGTATACTAGAACATTAGTGGAGCCCAACTCCACCCAACCAGGAGGAAGCTTGGCCAGAGATGGGCCCAGGACCTGTATCCTGTCCACTGTACCCAAATTTAGATGGGGGTGACACCATCCTCTCCTTCCCCAATTGCCAACTTCCCTCTGTCAGGGATGGATTCCCCATGCAATCTGGCAGTAGAATGTTGTGTCGTTGGTTGCCCAGACAACCAGGCCCGGCTGGTTGCTCCAGGCAGAAACAGCACTCTCCATGGGGCTCCTGGCTCCTTAGCTTGTGCCAAGGGGAGCTGAGGTACCTGCAGAATGGCGGTGGCCTGGGAGCAGTATTTCCGACTGGACTTCAGAGAGAAACTGCCTGCGTGAGTGACTCGGGGACAGGCAGGAGGCTGAGCGGGAGCCCAGCCTTCTGCTCCCTGCAGCCTTGCTCCCGTGGGAAATCTTGTGGAAGTGCAAAGGTTCTCAGGATCTGTGACTTCTGCAAAGTTTTCCCAGGATCTTAGTAGCCATTTAGAGCTGGCCAATAGCTCAGGGCTCCAATTAGCCAGGATGACCAGCCTGCTCCTGCCCCAGTCCTGGCTGGTAGCTCATAGAGATCAAATCATTTAACCCAGGGTGGAAAGGAAGTGTGTGAAATGCTTTCCTGTGGAGAAGATGCATTTTAAGAAAGCTAGCTCTGTAATGCACTGCTAGGGAGGTTGGACTCCAGGTCCTAACCTGGGGCGCAGCATCTATGAGAAGGGGGTGGGGGTTTGAGCCCACTGATGCAGAGCTGAGGGGATGATGCTAGCTAGCCTCTCCCACCATCCTCCCGGGACAGCTGGGCTGCTCTGCACAGAGGAGGCCTATCAGGTGCCTTCCCCTTGGCTTGGCAAGAGCAGGACACTGGTCTCCAGCCCACCTGCTCATCCCACAATCAGCCCTCAAAGTCATGTCCTTCAGCTGCTGAAGTCACTTTTCTCCTTTGTCACCCATCCCTGAGCGCTGCAGTCAAGTTGTACCCACAAAAGACTGGTCCCACTCCCTGCCACACCTTTCCTCACCAGACCCGCATCGCCTGAGCACCCTGTTGCCCTTGCTCCTCACATCACCGCAGCTACAAGGATCTTTTTCTCTGCTCAACAGTCTCCCATGGCTCCCATCTCCTCTCTCCTGCCCAGCCACACGGGCCTCCAAAGCTCCTTCAACATGCCCAGGCCTTTCCTGGGAGCCTGTGTCTTTCTTTCCTGTTCCCTCAGCCTGGACTCTGTTCCCTGCAGTTGTCAGTGTGTCCCAGTGTTCTTTCCTTGGAGAGGCTTCTTGGCTTCATACTGAAAGCTTCCTTTAGTGCACTGAGTTTTACATTTCAGGGCCCACCACATCAAACGCTACTTACTGTGTTGACTGGCTTAATTCTCCATGGTCCTCAGAATGATAGGGCTTTTGATCTGATTTCCTAGATGCACCCACTGTGACTAGGACTGCCTGACCTACAGCAAAACTGGTTGAATTAATTAAGAATTCAGTAGCCAGTAGGTTGTCAGGTTCCCATGTCCCATTCTAGCATTTGGAAGGAGGAGGCAAGAGTTCAGAGCCATCCTTGGTTACGGAGTGAGTCTGAGGTCAGCCTGGATTCCATGAGATGCTATTTAAAACAAAAACACACTAAAAGCTAGTAGGAGGTGAGCACAGCCATCCCAGCACTCCCAGGGCGCTTGGGGCTGACTTTCGCTCCCTTCACTGCCTTCTCCTCCGGCCTCCAGGAAGCCGCTAGAGCAAACTGTGGACCACCTCCCACCCCTGCTGCGTCTCTTGGAGAAAAGGCAAGAGCTGCTAGCTGCTGACCACGGTCTGAGGGCCCAGAAGGATGTAAGCCTCTGCTGTTGAGATTCTGGGGTTCCCAGACACATATTGTTGGTAGCCAGTGGAGGTTATATGGTCTGAAGTGAATTTTCTCACTACCCTGGGCCTTGATTTCCTCATCTGTCCCAGAGGGATTAGCAAGACCATTTGGTGCAAATGTGTGTGTGCTGAGGCTATTGTGCGCCAGGCCTTGCATGGGTCCTTGCTCTCCTGGGGCTGACAGTCTGGAGAGGTGAGGATTGCTGTTGGGGAAGGGCAGGAGCCGGAAGAAACCTACTTCCTCAGGGGGGTGGCCAAGGATGGCTTCCTGGAGGTGGTGAGGTCTGTAGATCATGGACCGGCAAGCAACAAAGGGAGGAGGGATGAGAAAAAGTAGGGGGACAAGATGACATCACATGCAGACTGGAGTCAAGGACAGGGCTCAGAAGGGCAGGTGGCTGGGAGAAGGATTTGGAAGAGAATGGGTGAGAAGTGGTTGAGAGGACTGATGGGGACCAGGTTACTCAGGGACTACAGGGAGTTGAGGCCTGTTCCTGAGGTGATCAGAGCCATTGGGCTGGGGGCCAGGGGAACCGCAGCTGGAGGTGTTAAAGGTCCAGATGCCCCCCACCCCCACCCCCCACAGACCTCCGCTTCCTCCCCACAAGGAATTCCACATCACGATGGAAGCCCTGAATCAGCGCTGGGCACAACTGGAGCAGAAAGAGGAGGAGCTAAAGGGGTCCTTCCTTCGCTTTGACAGATTCCTGCAGGTCTGTGAGGCTGACAGTGGGAGGTGGGCCTCCCGCGAACGACCCAGCATGCCCCTTCGGGCGTGGTGGTGACTCAGGAAGTGGTGGGAAGTTCAGAGGTCGGGGAGAAGGGGCGGCACCAAATCCCTCGTCCAAATCACCCAGCTCCGCATGGCTTAGCCTGCGAATGTTGGGGCTCCTTGGAAGCGGCAACTCCCCAAGTCTGGGAGTGGTCGCCATCCTAAACCCCAGGATGCCGAGGCCCGGCGCGGCCGCGCGCTGCAGAGAGCGGCTGAGGAGCGGCATCAAGCGCACCTCCGTGAGGCAGAGGCGCTGAGGTTGCGCGCACAGCTGGAGGAGCTGCGGCGGGAGCGCGCGAGGCTGCAGCGGAGGTTGCAGCGCCTGGAGCCCTGTGCACGCCTGCTGGAGCGCGCGCTGGAGCAGCTGCCACAGGTGAACAGAGAGGGCCCCGCACTAGTGGAGCACCAGCTGCAAGCAAGTCAGCTCAGTGTATATTTTTGAAACAGGTTCTCAAATATCTCGGGCTGGTCTTGAATTCTCTAGGTACCTGAGGCTGACCAACTCCTGGTCCTCCTAACCCGTGTGTCCCCCCCTCACCCCCCAGTGCTAGGATTAGGGTGTGTACCACCATGCCCGACTCTATTATTTGAGTTTTTGGAGACAGTGTTACCCTGTAACGCAGGCTATCCTGGTACTCAGTATGTAACCAAGACTGGCCTTGAATTCGTGGCAATCCTCCTGTCTTGGCTTCCCAAGTGCTGACATTACAGACATGAGCCACAAAGTTCGACAATACTAGACGAATGCACGAATAAATGAACGAATGAATTGAAGCTTAGCTATTTTAACTAGGTTTGGTTGTGGAGAAAAGAAGGGTGTGAGTAGGCCTCAAGTCCCTCACTTGTGGCTCCTGCTGTCCCCACTTCTGGGCCCGTGGCTGCAGTGTCCCTCCCCAAATCTGGACAGGGACGCGTTGGTGGGCCAGGTGAGGGAGTGGAGAGCAAGGAACCAAAGGCGATGTGAGTCCCCGCTCCAGTTTCAGGAGGTCCCTGAGCTGGTGGCACGCTTCGATGGCTTAGCGGACACGCAGGCTGCGCTGGAGCTGGCAGAGAGCGAGCGGCGAGTGGAGCTGGAGGCGAAGCGGGCACAGTTGCAGCGGCTTCGGGACTCGGGGCAGGAAGAGCTGCTCCGGCTAGGCCAGCGGCGGGCACAGTTGCAGGAAGAGCTGGAGGCTGCACGCGAGCGCACGCTGCAGTGGGTGCGCCCCGCGCGTTGCGCCGACCAAGGGGCTGGGGGTACATTGGCAGCGGGATCCCAGGATATTGCTCGGGTCCTGCCCTGCCAAGTGGAAAAACACACGCACACACACTGCCAAGCCCTGACCCAATGGTGAACTGGGCGGAATTCTGTAGGAATCCAAGTGGACCCAGATCCAGAACACTGCCGCAGCCAAGACGCTGCTCCTGGGACGAACTCGGATGTCAGCACTCAACCTGTACCAGCTAGTGCGGCTGCACCAGGGTCAGCCGCCAGCCCTGGATGTGGAGGACACAGAGGGGCAGCTGGAGCAGGTGAGGCTCGCTGTCACCCCCACCCCACATCCCTTCTTGTCTGAAAACCCCACAGCTGGAACACTGGGTGGGGTTAAGGGTGGTCCTAACAGATGTAGCTCCATCCATTGTCTTAGTATGGAGCCTCTGGGTCTTCCCAGCACTCCCAGGGGCCAGGACCTTAACACATGCAGTCTGCATATGTGTCATTTAGGGGGTTGTTATATTGAGGCCACTGCTGCACATGCGATATCCAAGAGGGCCACAGGGTCATGTGAACCAGGTAGGGTCTCTCCCTGTTTCTAGTTGCCCATGTTGTACTCAAACTCACTAAGTAGCAGATGACCTTGAACTTCTGATCCTCCATCTCCTAAGTGCTGGGATTATACGTGTGTTCCACCAAGTCTGGCTTTGTTCTCAATCTGCCTCTGCTCCCAGGCAGAAGGAGGCACAGTGGACAATGCTGGGCCCCTCCTGTCCACTCCCCATCTCCAGGCCAGGAATCATCACCAGTTTGGTAAGAGCATGTTGAACTGTCACCTGGCTTGAAACTGCTGTGATAGGAGCATTAGGCTCTTTCCTCCTTTGAAGAACTCTTTCTTAATGCTGTCTCAGGATACACATGAAGAGGGTCCCCCTGGATGCCATGGGCTCCGAGCTCACTGCCCACCATAGTACATGGCAGTGAGCCTGTAGGTGCCTAAGTTCATATAAATGTCCATTAAAACAAAAGAGGGCCACCATGGAGATGAAGTCACAAGCCAAATAACTAGCATGATCCAAGGACAAGGAAATGGTCAGCTGATGTGGGTGGGGCACTGACTTGGCAGGAAGCCAGCCTGAAAAATCAAGTGTCTGAAGAGACATTTGATGGCACACACATGTATATCAGCACTGGGGAGACTGAGGCAGGTGTACTGCTGAGATGGAAGGCTGGTCTACAAGGAGGCTTTGTCTCAGAAGCAAAGTCAAAACAAACAAAAGAATCATTTGGGAGGCTGGATTAAACTAGAAACACAAACAGTGTCCCCCTCACAGGGTTCCCAGCCCTGCCCCTGCCCTCAACCTCCAGATGTTGGGGCAGGAACACAAAATCAAGCAGGGTGCACTCTGGCATGTCACCCACAGGTGAAGCTGTTTATTCTGGACCTCTCTGCCACCTTGGCCAGCCTTGGCCATGTCCAGCCCACAGCCACTGTCTCCTAGCCTGGTCCCAGGTGAGCATGAAGGGACCTAAGAGATAAGGGGTTAGGTCCCATATTTCTTGGTGTACAGGTTCAGTGGCTCTCTGAACTTGCTTTCTCAAGCAAGATGGAACTGTACCAGCCTGTGCCACGGTGAGGCTTCCAGAGGGCACAAAGCAGGAACTCAGTTAAGTGCAGACCATGAGCAGGGTCAACAGAGGCTACCCTCCCAGGTGGCCGTTCTCCAAGGCCAGGCGATGTTAGGAATTTAGGGTGGGTCAGATGTTCAGGGAAATTACAGATGAGCACTTGCCCAATAGAGCAAAGTCCAAGCATCACTGGCATCCACTGTGCGCCTGGCCTGAGGTCCAGCTGCTGGAGGGTACCTGTCACTGACCTTCTCAAAACCTCACACAGGAGGTGGGGAAAGCCCTAAGCTGGACGGACACAGGGCGAGGACAGGCAGGCTCTCCCCCCAGGAGGAAGGGCAGTGCTGACCTCAACAGTCAGAGCAGGCAGCTGCCCTCAAGCCTGCTTCAACCCCAGAATGACAGTTGCCCTCAAGGTCCCCTTCACCCTGCAGACGTCCTGAGACACTCAAAGAAACTGACTCTAGAGTCGTTTTTTTTCATCTGCTCAACAGACATGCAAACCCCACCTCAAGAGCCCAGGTGGGACCCACAGGCATGGTCACCTGCTCTCTACCACACAACTGGGATTTTCCTGAAGGTCTCTTCCTTCCAATGTCACAAATAAAATCCACTCCTGGTCTAGTACAGGGGCTCCATTAAGTTTATTTCATAAAAACCCAATACTGGGTCTGAAGCACCCAGGGCCCACGTGGCTAGGACCTCTGAATGCTGAATGGGAGGAGCAGTAGCAGCTGAGCTGCCAGCTCAGGTCCTGGCCTCCCTGGCTCTGCTGGTGGACTCCTATGCATCCTTCAAGACACTGCTTGAATGTCTGTCAGAGGCGGCTACTGACTTCTGTGAACACACAGCATCACTTCTCATGGCTGCAGACTTCTGCAGGGAGTTACCCCCATCAGGCATGGAAGATGGTAGCTCAAGTCTATATTAGGGCTGGGCAGGAAGACTGGGAGCCATCCTGTTCCTTACATCCGCTTCCTCATCTTGCCCTTCCTGGAAGGAGCAGCCCGGCCAAAGGCACCCCGTTGTAGCTCCTGGGCACGGCGGCGATTTCGGGCGGAGAGCTGCTTGAGGCCCCCTCGCTGCAGGAAGCGCATCTTCTGAGCCCTGCGTCGCTGCTTCAGGATCTGCTCCTTGGTCCTGAGTTCAGAGCGCACGTGGCCTGTGGGGGTGACCGATGCCCGGGACTGGGATGCACCTGTCAGCACGGGGATGTGCAGAGCTCAGCCTGTGACCAGAGCTTGGGGGCAGGGCCGGGTTGGCAGGAAGCAGCTTCTCTGGCACTCGGGACTCACCAGGGGGCACACAGGGGTTCTCTCCCATGCCAACATGGTCTCTAAGCAGACTGTGGCAGACAGCTAGCTTCCAATTCTACCTTAGGCTGATCTGTGGCTCAGGGACCACCCGCCAGATCAAAGAGGTCAAGTTCCAACTGACCATGGTACCCTAGCCAGGCTATTTTAAGAATGATCTTCAACCTTAAGCCAAAACTGCTGCTGACTCCATCTTTGCAGAGGCTCTTTCCTGAACAGTGGCTGCCAACAGTCTAAGTATGGCTAGGAGCCCCCATCCCAGCCCTAGCTAGACCACGGCAGCAGTTGGCACTGAAGGTGAAGGTGGGCAAACACCGTCTTCTACCTCTAGGTGTGTGTACATTAGCCTCAAGGTGGACCACTCGTCCACCCTGTCAGCAGCTAACCCCATGGGAGGGGTCAGAGACATACCCTGCTGGGTAAAGCTATACCATCAGAGGTCAGGACAAGTCCACTGTGGGATGGGGTGGGGCATTTTACAAAGCCACCATGGGTCCACCTCACCCAGCTCTGAGACTGTATGGCGCAGCCCCCCACCGACATTTTCCCTATCCCGGTCACAGCTGTGTGCCCCATGCTCACCAGCTCCGTGCCAATCTTACCTTGGCTACGCCCTCTCTTCCCACCTCTTCGTTGCACCCGGCCTTGCTGGTTAGATGTCCCTTCCTCCTCAGAGTCTCTGTCATCAATTTTCTGTTTCTGTTTCCACTTTTGGTAACTGGGAGTGTTGTTAAGGAGGCGCTCTGACACACCGAAGATGGGGGCACAGGCCCAGCCCACCCCAACAGTACAGACCACTAATGAAGGGTGACTACAGAGGAAGCTGCAAGGCCTTGCCCCTCAGGGCACACCCTGAAGTACAGCCCCACATACAAAAGCTACAGCTGAGGACACCTCCACGCCCTGCCCCTCCCATCAAGATACAGGTCGCGCTTGTAGGAGCTGCTGATGTAGCGGCCACTCTCTGTCTTGATCTTCTTCTTGTCTTCCTGGCCTGACTGACCCACAAATCGCTTCCTCTTCCGATCCCTAAGGGAGGGAGTTGGAGATCAGTTCCCGAGGGAGCCGGTTTCCTCACCTGCCCCTTGCAGCTGGCACAGGATTAAAGCACAGTCACACCTGGCATGCCCTAGGTACTCAATAATGTCTCATCCCATCCTTCTACTGTTCCTAGGACACCCACATCTTGAAAAGACTTTGGAGGTCGGGGACTGGCACAACATTACGAGTTCAATTCCCACACCACTTCTTGGCCCTGTGTATGTTGAGGGAGCTACATCAGTCTTTCTGAGCAAAGCAGGTTAGAGGCTTGCTTGGAATGACCATCCACCAGAAACAGCAGACAGGGGGGGTTGGAGAGATGGCCTAGTGGTTAAGAGCACTTCCTGGTCTTCCAGAGGACCCAGGGTGGGTTCCCAGCACCCACACTGAGCAGTTCACAATCACCAAAAACTCCATCTCCAGGGGATCTAATGCCCTCTTCTGGCACCCACAGGCACCTACACTCACACTGACACACCCACACACAGACACACACATGCATGGGAATAAAAGTAAACACTAAAAACCAAAACAAACAGCAGACTTGACAAACAGGGCAGGCAAGGGGTCACCAGTCCTGTTCTCAGCAGCTGAAAGGGGACAGACAGGGTCATGCCCAGTGGTTAGGGACCACGTGGCACCCAGTGAACGGAAGGGGTCTTCTCCATCACGCACCACTTGAACTGCTGCCGGCCTCGGGTCAGGTTCTGTGCTTCATCCCCCATCAGATCAAGGACAGCACCAGCCACTTGCTGCTCAAAGGGCCCCCCGGCCCCACCGACACTCAGCCTGCAGAGCAAAGTGGGAGATCCATTAATGGGGCACAGACCCTCTGCCCTACCCCCACCAATGCCAGTCTACCACTCACCCACGCTCGCTGTCGAAATCCTTGGGCTGGTACGGTACATAGAACTCCTGGTCCTGTAGGCGGGCCTCCTTCCTCTGCCTCTTAGCTCCTCTGCTGGTTGCTGTCTTCTGCCGCTTCTGCCCCACAACCTCTGTAAAAAGGTCCTGGGCCAGCAGAGACTTAGTGTCACCCCTGTGGCCTTAGGAAGCCCTGTCAGTGCCCAGGCCCCAAGCCCTCCTTGTCTGTCTGCCAGCAGACAGTGATTCTTGCAGGACCCTATTTCCTTATCCACACACGTCAGCCCCTGCCTTGTACAGCAGGGCAGGCGAGAGGCGCCGGGCAGATGCTGGCAGTGAGGAGGCCATGTTTCAGTCCTGGCTCTGATTCCAACCCTGGCCACAGCTTACTCTACACAATAGGATGCAGCCCGAGGTCTGCAACTAGACTCAGGCTCCTGAACCCTCTGCTTCAGGGAGACAGGAGAGCTGGAGAGACAGAGAACTGGAGATTTGGGCCTCAGTCATGAAGGTTGGACTCTGTCCTTCAGCCCTGCCTCCGGAAGTCCATGGCCTGCCGCTGCCCACGTGCACCTGGCCGCTGCGCCTCCCTCCTCCTGGACTACCAGGCTGGACCACTTGGTCACAATACCCAGGTCCATGACATCTAAGATAGGGACTCTGTTTGTCTTTAGTTTTCTAGATAGTCTCACCCTGTAGCCTAGGCTGGTTCTGGACCTGTGGCAATCTCCCCAGTACTGGAATTACAAGCAAACCACCACACTTATGTGAAAAGAGACCCTTCTGGAAATAATGGCAGGAGCCCCTAGCCCACAAGAGGCTGTCTAACCCGTGCCTAGCCCATGGGTGCCAAAACCACATGTCTCTATGATGATGTCTCTGATGATGAGACCCAGATACCACACAGTGTATGTGTGTAACACAGCATTTGTGTCCTGTACCTTGGATTTTTGAACATAATGGTGGACACATTTCTCACCCCTCTCCCAGACTGTAAGTCGAGGCTGCACCCGACTTCTACAGGCAGCATGGGGACTGTGTCATGACTTCCCCCACTGACTACTGGGACACGCCTGTCCCTCCCCGGCTCTGGCTGCCACTGGCAGTCCCATACCTCGACACTGTCTCCTGCATCCTCCTTGTTTTCTCCCTTCTGAGGCCACTCCTCCTGGGTAACCTGGTTGGCTGGGCCTTCCTGAAGTCCCTGCCGCTCCTGCTGTCCCTGCTGGAAGCTGGAGATGGCTTTGTGGTCCTTCTGCCTCTTAGCACGCATCACTTGGCTGCTTAAATCTCGGCTGGAGGCGTTGATCTCAAAGATGGTCTGAGAAAGGGACATCACGTCCATGGTCCACCAACCTCCCATTCTAGTCCCCAACCTCGGCTGGATGAGCCTTCATGGACATCCCTCAAGTCCTCTAAACTGTGGGAAGTAGGACCCTCACTATCAGCATTGCACAGTTAGAGAGAGAAGCCCAGAGAGGGTGAGGACCTTGCCCAAGGTCACACAGCAAGGAAAAGATGGAGCCTGGACTTCACACTGAGTGCACTCAAGTTTGAAGCCAGTGCTTCCTGCAGCACTCCCCAGCAACCTATGCAGCAGAATGCCTGGCTGGCTTCTTCTTGACCTTTGGACATGCACCCCACTGCATATACCCAGAGGTGACCCACAGGGGTAAAGAGGCAGGGGAGGGAGTCAGGCTGGTGAAGAGGGATCTTCAGGCCTCGTAAGGGCTGAGCTCACACCACTGAAGGAACTCAGTCTGCCTGAGGAGGGGAGTGGCTGCTGAACCCGATGCATTACAGGAACAAATACATAAGAACAAGGAGGTCTGTGAGGTGCCAACAGTCAGAGCTGTTGGGTATGTGTGTATGCGTGTGCAAGTGTGGGGTCCTGTGTGACCCCAGGCTCCAGGCCACCCTCTTTGGGTGCTTACCGTGCGGGCCCGATAGTTCTTGATGCTGTCCACCAGCTTCAGGCGCTGCAGCTCACCCTCCTCGAAGCGTGAGCCTGCCAGGGAAGGAGGCATGTAAGAGGCTAGAGCGGGCTGTGCAGGGCTGGCTCTCTCCTACCCCATCCTGCGGCGTCTCACTGAAGAGTGGGTGCAGGCCCAGTCCTGCCAGGTTCAGCTCCTTGGCTCTTTTGATGGACTCCGGAGACGGTGCTGGCCGAGAACGCACATACTGCTGCTGTGCATTGTCGGCCACACGGCGCAGGCCCCGTAGCTCCAGCGACGCCTCTAGGGTGGTCTGCAGGCTGCTATCCTCGTCATCTACCACACTCTGTGGTACCCGGCCCAGCATACCATCCCTGCCAATTGAACCTGCCAGCCACAGGGTACACACAGTGAGGGGCTAGGTCACCCTCTGTCCCCTCACAAGTCTATAAACCCCAGGATAACATCTACAAAATAGAGTCAGATGTATAAAGCCACATGTACAACCAGACCCCAGAATGTACAGGACCAAAGCCACAAAGTACAGCTATCCCAGTGCATGCCACCATCACACAGCACGGTCTGTGGCAATCCTGGGTCTAATCCAGCTACCTACCACCTCCTGAAGCCACGGTGTCTGCAGACGCCAGCCTGCCCACGAACTCCCCAGGGACCTGAGCCCTGTCTGGCCTCCCCTCACCTGCTGGCTCCTCATGAGGTTTGGCGAGGGTGACAGAGCGGCTCAGGAACAAGTGCAGGTCCAACAAGTAGGGGACCTCGTCTGGGGCCACCAGGGAGTAGGCTGTACCACTTCGACCCGCTCGGGCCACACGGCCTGTGGAAGAACAAGGCTCAACTTTTAGGAGAGGGTCCCCGACCCCAGCAAGTGTCACCTGTGCTGACTCTCAGAGAGTGGGTCAGGTCAGGGCCCCCTGAACTGCTGCTGTCACCCATGAAAAAGAGGCAGAGGGCTCTGACAGCACAGTGGTAAAGGCATTGCCACCGAGCCTGACAACCTAAGTTTGATCCCCAGAACCCACACTATAAAGAAAAAACCCTGACTCCTACAAGTTGACCAAACTTAAAAAGGGGAGGGAGTGGCCAATCAGTAGACAGTTAACCTGCAGGAAGCACAGAGCTCTGGAGTGGCTGGGAGCAATGGCGGCCACTCTTTATTCCGGACTTAAAGTCTCTGACACGCCTACTTTGAGGGATGTCTACCCCCCAAACCATCAAAGATGCAAAGATTTCTACAAGAGGTTTAGGTTAGTCCTGATTGGACAGTCCCATCTTGAGAACCACCTGAAGGCTTTAGGATAGAGCACTGGTTATGTTAACAAGTGAATGGTGATAAGGTAGGAATTAAAGAGCTGAGGATGAGCCCAATCTGGCCCATGACTTATTTGTACTAATGAAGTTTTACTGACACACAGCCATGCCTGTTCATTTACAATTTCTCAATGTTAACTTGCCCAATAAAACAACAGATTAGGGCTGGAAAGATATCTCAGCAGTTTAAAGCACTGGTTGCTCTTGCAGGGGACCCAGGTTCAATTCCCAGTACCCTTGTGGCAGCTAACAACTGTCCATAACTCTAGTTCCAGGGGATCTGATGCCCGTTATGGGCACTGCATGACACAGGTGCACTTAACACACATGTAGACAATACACTCACACATAAAATTAAAAAATAAATATTAAAAAACCCAAACAAACAGTAGACTAAGTAGCTATGACAAAGATGGTTTAGCACACCAAAATCAGAGTATGTGCTGCCTAACCTTTTAGTCCAGAACACTTTCACAGTTAAGTTACAACTTCTTTAGTATACAGTGACATAAAAAGAAACAGATTATGGAAAAGAACCCAATTGCAACAAGCAAATTCTAAGTACCGTTACATTTCAGCTTGTTTCTGGTTGCTTTTTTTATTTATTAATATGTATTTTCAGACAGGGTGTCCCTGTAGTCCCAGCTAGCCTAGAACTCATTATATAGAGCAGGTTGGCCTCAATCTCATAGAAATCCGCTTGCCTCTATCTCCTGGGTGCTGGGATTAAAAGTGATTAAAACCCAGTTTTGTGGAATTTTTTTTTGGGGGGGGGGGCAATGGTCTCACGTAACCCAGGCTGGCCTTGAACTCCTGATTCTCTTCCCTCAGCTTCCTGAGTACTGTGAGCACAGGCCTCTGCCATCACACCCACCTTTCATCTATGTCCCAGAAAAACACCATGCCCCTTATTTATAGGTTTTCATGTGAGCAGTCTGATTTGCTTGGTCATATAGTAAAAAAGGAATTCCCCCTGGGGGGCTCTGGAAACCCCTAAGACAAGAGTCGCTAGCTGTCCAGACCCATGGAGACTCAGAACAGCAGGCAGCCACCAGCAAGGGAGTGCTCAGGACCCACAGCTGGAGACCTGGAGAAGCCCCCGCATTCCCCAAGAGCAAGGTAACAGGGCACAGCCCTCAAACACTGCCCCAGACCCATCCCTGTCCAGCAGCTGGGCATACATATCCAACCCCATCCGGTCACATGTACATACAACCCTAAGAAACCTGGCTTTCAGTTTCTCCTCTCCCATACATTCACCTAATTTATCCACAGGCACAAATAGCACATAGACTCATAGTATGTTCAGCAGCAGAACACTTGTTTGGCACATGCAATACCCTAAGTTCCAACCCCAGCATCAAGGGGGGCGGGGGACCAGAGACCTGGGGAACTATCCGACAGGAATCTATCTACCCAGTAAGCATTCCTGAGGCCTCCGTTTGCCCACTGACAGTGGCAGGAGCTAGTCCCTCATTCTCAGCTGCCAGCAACCTGAAGTGCCCTCCCCACCAGTGCAGCCGGGCTCCTCACCCACTCGGTGCAGGAACAGCTTGCCCTTGGCGGGGAAACTATAGTTGATGACATTGTCCAGCAGAGGAATATCCAGGCCCCGGGCAGCCAGGTCGGTAACGATGAGGGTGGAGCACTTGCCATGAGAGAACTTGGCCAGGTTGATCTTTCGGGCCGTCTGGTCCAGGGCACTGTAGATGTGAGCACAGCTCACTCCCTGGGCTGTCAGCAACTGCTCAGAGCCAAGGGCAGGAGGTAAAATGAGCCTTGTTGGGAGTGAGGGCAGGAGAAAGGGCTGCAGAGTGGGGGGCTATGTACCCTTGGTTTGAATCACAGTCCTGCAAGCTGACCTGACTGCTACTTCCAGTAGTAAAAATGGACCGTCTCCCACCTCCCAGCTCTACAAGGCTGCCTGAGCAGCAAAAGGGAGCGATGCTGTGTGACCACACGCAAGTTATCCAACCTCTCTGTGCCTCACTTTCCTCATCCATGGATATCATAGATATCCATTACATCCAGGGTGTAATGGATCCTCTCTACCTCTGCTACAAGAACTGAATGGCTTCCTGCACACGGTGCTGGGCCTGAACACAGGAAGTGCCAAATGCTCTCTTAAAGTTACTATTTTGTTCTCATACACTGGTAGCCCAAGCAGCTGCTTCGGGGAGCAGGGCACAATTAATGTGTACTGGATGAGTGAAACTCAGGGACCCATGTCCTCAGCAGAGCCCAGGGGTGGCTGCTAGGGTGGCAGGCAGAAGTTAGGCAGCCCCTCCCCCAGATTTCCAGAGTGCTGGGACTCCCCACACTTGCCTCTAGTTGAGAGTTACACAAGTATGCACAGATGGCTAAGATCACTCTATACTGCTTATGATGGAAGTATAATGCCTACATGTCAGATACACATCAAAAACACACCAAAAAGTCCTAGCCTGCTGGGGTACATTTCAGATAATCTGGATAAAATGCCAGACAGGTCAAGACCTGCTAGGGTATGGTAACAGCTATGCCCACACTACAGGGATAGGGGTCACTGTGTGAACTCTGATGACTCAGATGTTGCTGCCCTCTGATGGCCACTGTATGAAGTGCAGCCCCAAGCCTAGAATAAGTTAGGTGCTTAGTCTCCATTCCACCCTGAACAGTAGGCCCTGCTCACCTCTGTGAGGTACTCAGCATGGTGCTTTGTGGCTACAAACACCACCGTCTGGTCCTGAGGCCGCATGACACTGCGTAGCAGGTAGAGAAGCACTGCAGCCTTGGTGTCCTCACGCACAAGGAGAAAGGAGGTCTGTGGAGAGAGGGGTGGTATGGGTTCTTGGCCATGGGCCTGCAGGGCCCACCTGGCACTAGCCTGGGAAAGGTGCCAGATACCACCTCACCTTAAGCTGCTCATTGAGCTTGGTGTCCACATCCAGTCGGATAAGCACAGGCTCTGTGAGGCCTGTGCAGAGCAGAGAAGACCTCAGAAGTCACTGACAGGCAGATCTCCCCAAACCCCACATCCAACACCACACCCAGCCCACTCACCTGCCCGGGCAAACTCCACCAGAAGTTTGGGCAGCGTGGCAGAGAACAGCACTGTCTGGTGGCCCCCAGGGAGACGGCCTATGATCTCCTGCAGCTGCTCAGCAAACCCCATTTCAAACAGCCTGGGTGTGGGGCAGGCAGGGTGGGTCAGGAGAGGGGCTTCCATCCCAAGGAGCTTGGAATCCCAGCGACAATCACCCCAGAATCCCTGCCATGTGCATGGATATCTATTTCTTTAAGTAAACTCATGCCCAACCTCAAGGCCTCACTAGAGCAGTAAGGAAGGGTCTTGAGGCCTTGAATCTACTGCCTAGTTCATTTCCTTACATACGAGTGCTGGATAAACGGGCACAGCCACAGCTTTAAACCAGTGTAGGTCTCTGTCTTTGGGGGTCTCATGGCACCCCATGGGGTGTGTGCTGCTCAGTCTCTACTTGGTGGTCCACGGCCACAGTGCTGTGCCCAAATTAGAGCTGGGTTATGATCCCACGTGTCTGCTTCAGTCCACACTCTTAACTCTGACCATTTTATTTTATGGCCCCTCATCCTAAGACAGGTTCTCCCTATAGTCCCAGCTGGCCTGGAACTCACTATGTATTCCAGGATCTGAGATTCACCTGCCTTGGCCTCCTGAGTGATGGGATTAATGGCCTGCACTACCACGCTCAGCTTTTAGGATTTTATTTTATTTGACTTTTTTTTTCTATGCTAATTTTAATCTCTCCAAAATCACGTTTTTGCTGCGGTGGGAATCAAACTCGGCCTTGCGCATGTTAGGAAAGCGTTCTCCCACTCAGCAGCACCAGCTTGGCTGTCACTCTTTTCAGTACTCCTACGTCGTAAAAGAAAGTGCTGGTGCTGCCTATGACCTGCCGCACACATCTGACGGAACCATCCTCCTGGTGACCTCCCTTCCCTCTCCTTCCAGGCCTCAGGGCTGACCTGACAGCACTCAGGGCTGAACCTGTGGCCTCACCTGTCAGCTTCATCGAAAACCACGTATTCCACGCTCTGTAGCTTCAGGTTCATCTCCACAGCCACATGCATCAACCGCCCAGGGGTGGCAATGATTCTAGAAGGAGTGCATAGGCCAAGTCACCCCAGGCAAAGGGCCCCACCGAAGCCCCCACCACCCTCCAGCTACGATCTGGGAAGGAACTCCAGTGTCCCCCATCAATGAACTCACATGTCAGGGTTCTCGTGTAGGGCTGCAAACTGGTCTTCCATTCTGGGGAGGAAGTGGGGTCCGTTTGGGACAAAAGGGCCCTCCCAGTATCAGACAGCCACATGGCTGGCTTCCCAGACCCCTCCCCAAGCACACACCAGAGGCATGGAAGTGAAGAAAAACTGTGGATAAGACTCTAGGCAAAAGTACTGCCCATGAGAGACATAGAACAGAACTGTTACAGATGTGGGGTTGGCCATCCTGGGCTTCCTTTGTGGTTCCATACAGAACAAAGCTGCATGGACACACAGTGCCACCCAGTGACCTGCCCTGCCACTTTGCCTAGAGCCCTCACTTGGTTTGGGCAGGCATCCCTAACTTCCTGTGAAACACCCTTGGGGCAATTGTTGGAGCTGGAATGCTGCTAGGCCTTCTGACAATCACAGACTACAGAGAATAAAGGGGCCATTGGAGGGAGTAGACAGGACCAGGGGTGCGGGTGGGGGCCAGACCGGGTAAGCAGGGTGGACTAACAGCAGCTGTAGGCATCCCTGTGTGGCTCTGGGTGTCCAACTGCTCATTTGCTTGCCTGACCCCAGCTATGGGGTGGCACGAGACCTCGAGAACACCACACATTACACATCTGAGCTCTAATATCCTTGATCCACACTACCAGGGCTTCATGGACCCTGTGAGCTGACAGGCCCCTTGCAGTAGCCCAGACCCTGTCTCCATGACATGCGGTTGTGGGCCACTGTTGGAGCATTCCATCACACGTTCCCATCTAGCTTGCTTGGATAAGCAGAGAAGTTGCTGTTACTGATAAGCAACGACTGCCAGGACTGCCACTGAAGCACAGGGGTGTGCCCACGGGGTGGCTGGGACACTGGTGAGGGTTCCTTACTTGTCCCCGCCCAGGATCAAGGCAGTCTTGAGGCCGGTGAACTTGCCCAGCTGTGGAGAGAGGGAAACAACAGGATGGAGAGTGGGTGAGGACTCTGCTGCTTCAGCCTCCTCACAGCTTCCTGCCAGGCCCCCAGCTGCTTCAAAGACACACACCTCTTTGGTGAACTTCATGGTCTGCAGGGCCAGCTCTCGGGTAGGTGAAAGAATGAGAGCCCGGGCCCCCGTCTGGGCACTTCGAGCCTTGAGCCGCTCAAACATGGGAAGGAGAAAGCAGGCTGTCTTGCCACTGCCAGTCCGGGCCATAGCCACCACGTCCTTGCCATCTAGGATTACCGGTATGGTCTGTGGGATACAGGGGGAAGGTGGGGTTGGCTTGGGCCCCAGCATGGCTGGGCAAACTAGGCAATCTCAGAGAATAGCCAGATCCATTTCTATAAATGCCTGTTTGCATACCTCCAGGAACAAGTGGTCACTACCAGCTGCAGACTCCGCCTCCCAGCCTAGGTCTCCTTGTCCCTACCCAGCTAAAGATCATTGTCTCCTACACAGCTAAATGTCTGAGGGCAACAAGTGCAAGCCCAAGGTCATTATGGGAAACCTGCAAGCTGCTGGGCAGGGCTCAGCAGTGGGTGCAAGTGGGGCAGAGACTTAAGGTCAAATCAGCTCTGCTGGACCCAACTGTCTCCCCTGTGAAGTAAGTAAGCTATGTGGAGCTTGAGCCAAAGCGAAGACAGCAGGTGAAGAATCAGGAATGGCTGCCACAGGCCACTGCTCACCCATGCCATGTCCCGACCCATAGTCCTTTGGCCCCTTACCTTCCTCTGGATGGGTGTTGGCACCTTGTAGCCCTTCTTCATGATCCCTTTGAACACAGGGTAGCTCAAGCCTGGGAGAGACGTGGATACAGTCAGAGGACCAGGGGCCATAGCAGCCACCACAGGACATGTTGCAGGACAAAACACTGTTCTACTCACAGATTAAACAGCTCAAAAAACAGAAAGCAAACCAATGAGATGGCTTGGTGGGTAAAGGAGTCTGACACCAAGCCCAATAATCTGAGTTCAATCCCCAGGACCCACATGATGGAAGGAGAGAATCAACTCTCCCAACTTGTCCCCTAACAATCCATGCACTGTGGCGTGTACATACACAAACACATGCAGTGGGAGGCCTGTAGGCAGGACAGCACTGGTGTTGGCTGCTTTCTGGTCAACCTTGATTGTCTCTGTTTCTTTGTTTTGTTTTTTTGTCTTTTTGAGACAGGGTTTCCTTGTAACCCCAGTTGGCCTGGAACTCACTATGTAGACCAGGCTGGCCTTGAACTCAGAGATCCACATGCCTCTGCATCCCAAGTGCTGGGACTAAAGGCATGAGCCACTGTGTCTAGCTTGATTGTTTCTGTTTATCAATGAGCTTTGGTGTATTGGATTCGATCTAATTGGATTGCTTCTGTGAACAGAGTATTCAAGTTCTTCACCCAATTCTCTATGAGAGTGTCTGTGTTTTCCTACTGATTTGTACATTACCTGCCCCATATGCTGCAGATATATTCCTGGTGCTTTTTGGCATATACATGGCTAATTTAAGAAATCAAACTAAAGCTAGGCATGGTGGCACATGCCTTTAATCCCAGCACTTGGGAGGCAGAGGCAGGAGGATCTCTGTGAGATCGAGGCCAGCTTGGTTTCCACAGTGAGTTCGAGGCCAGCTGGGGCTACAGGGAGACCTTGTCTGAAAAAAACAAAACAAAATGTCAAACTAAGCAGTATTAAGGTCACTCTTGGAAAGTCCCCCTCCCTTTCCTTTCTCACTGTTCTGTTATAGTGTGAGACAGGACCTTCCTATGTAATGGAGGCACACTGCACCATGACCAGCTCCTTCAGATGGGGCTCTCAATCCTTGCTCTAGCAGGTTCTGCTTTGTCAAGAGAGGAAACTTAAGCTTTTATTCCTGAGTAGGTCCCCAAGCACCACCTGATCATATCATACCCTCCCCAAAGAGCAGTCCTAGAGAGTACTGAACCTTCTGCCACCTCTCCAGCCCATAGCAGCACTCCCCTTTCCCAGGCCTGCCCAGCCTATGTCTGGCCTGCTGCCCCAGCTTGATGGTCCAGAATGTTCAGGGGACCCTGTCTGCTGCCTCAGTCTACTTAAGACCTGCCACAGTGCCAGGCCTACGGCAGACGTCAGTAGCTGAGCACAGGGGCCACAATGACTCCCCTGCTGCCACCGCCACCTCCAGGCTGCTCCCCATAGCCTTGGTTACCCAGCCTGCTCACCCATGGACTGGAAGCCCCCAGACTTCTTCTTCTTCTTGTTCTGGGCTCGCACCATCTCCCGGGTGTCTGGCTCCACATCTGAAGTGCACTCTGAGGTAGGGAAGGTGGGCAGGGCTCGGCCAGGACCCAGCTGCAAGGGAAAAATGGAGAGATAGTGGGAGGGGCCTATGTCTCCCCAGCTCTCTAACAGACTCTCCTAGGCCAGGGTGGTGCAGAATGGCTCTGAGGACAGACTGCAGAGCCTTATAGGCCAGCTCTGTCCCTCACCAATGGTAAAGCCTCAGCAAGGCCTTGATTCCCCGGCTAAGCTGTCCAGTTCTGGAAACTGAGATGCTCTGGGAGGCAGGTATATATCAAGACCCAGTGGGAAATACAGCTCTGACCATAAGAGGTGGAAGCTGAAGATTGAGGACTCTTTGAGAAGAGGCACCTACCTAGCCACACTATCCCCTATAAGTCTGGTCCCTATGAGTTCTGCCAATAGCAAGCTGGGAGCCTTGCAGTGGGTTCTAATTTTCATTTATTTATTCATCTACCTACCTACCTACCTACCTACCTACCTACCTATTGAGACAGTATCACTCTGTATCATAGGCTAGCCTTAAAACTCACTACATAGCCCAAGTTGCCCTTGACTTCATGACAATTTTGTCTCAGCTTACTGAGTGCTGGGATTACAGGTGTGTAGGGGCAAATTTACAGTGTCTCTCTGCCTTGAGGGACATGCCTCCAAGAATGTGATTAACACAGATGAAGCCAACAGAGTCAACTACTTTCCAACCAATCAGTGACTTAAGGGGGAGGGTCTAGCGGGAAAGTAGAAAAAGCTGGGTAGGAGATGCCGGCAAGGTGCCGAGGGTCTCCATCTTGGGTATGTACTAGAGGCCCATCGGACTTCTGATCAGAAGAACATTCTGTCTCTCTCCACGAGGATGGATCCTTTGTAAGTAACCCGAAATAAACTGGTTTCTCCAACTGGAGAGCATCATTCATTCAACTGGTTCAAACCTGGGGGGGAGGGGGCGGCTGAACACCTGGCCTCACCTCAAGAGAAGAATTCATAAGACAAGGTGTGAGTCACCACACCTGTAATAAAAACAAACAGGATAACCGTTTTTACACATGTATCATGTCAAAATAGCACCTTAGAGTTTCTTAAGTTTTAACATGTTAACACTGACTTCACTATTCTCATTTTCTTTCCTTTTTTCCTCCCTTTCCATTCCTTACAAATTTGTTTTGTTTTGTTTAGACAGGGTCTCACTGTCTCACTATTCAGCTCTGGCTGGCCTCAAACTCTCAGACATCCACCTGCCTCCGTCTCCCAAATATTGAGACTAAAGTCATGTGCCAGTGTGCCCTGCCTCCTTTTTTATTTTGCCTTTTGGCACAGATTAAGGCTCCCTGTCCTCTACCAAATGTTGTTTTGTTGGTACTAAGGATGGAACCCAGGCCCTTGCATAGGACAGGCAACACTCTACCACTGAACTATACTCCCAATCCTCTTTTTCTTTTACTTGTTTTTTGTTTTTGATTTGAGACAAGATCTCCTTGTAGCCCCAGCTGGCCTAGAACTCACTATGTAGACCAGGCTGGGCTCAATTTCACAGAAAACAACCTGCCTTTGCCTTCCAAGTGCTGGAACTAAATGTGTGCTCCACCATGCCTGGTTCATGACTTCTTACTGTGGTTTCTTTCCATCACATAGACGTACTGGATTTATTTATTCATTCATTCATTCGCAAGTGCTGAGTATTGAACTTGCGCAGTGGTAGAAAGTGGGCTCCCCCTGACCCAGAAGACACAAAGTCCATAATGGACCTTGAACATATGTTTGTGTCCCAGGATGGAGGAAATCTTTTTTATAAAGAGAAATATTCAGGAACCGATGGCTTATCTCAGTGTTTGAGTGCACACCCAGTATGGGGAAGGTCCTGAGTTCAATCCCAGAAATGGCCTCCAACTTGGTGGGTGGCCAAGGATGACCTTGACTCCTGCACCTCCCAGTAATTCACCTCCCCAGTAGTAGGATGACAGGCCTGTACCATCAAGCCTGCTTTTATTTGGTGCTGGAGCTCAAACCTGGGTTCATGCATGTTAGGCAAGCAAGATACCAACTGAGCACAGCCTAGCCCACAGGATGGGTGGGTTATGATGTATAAAAACGTGAGACCCTGAATTGGCTGGGCCACAGTAAAGCCCTTGGTCTGAATCATATGGGCAGCCTCCTCTCCTTTGTCAATTACTACCTATGTTCTCGTTCTCGTTAGCAGTTTCTGCATTTATTGGGCACCTACTGAGTGTCAGGCGCTAGTTAGGCTAGAGAGGAGAAATAGAGGAAGAAGTGGTCTTTTCACATTAACACCTACTTAGTCCTGCAGTACCCAGAGCCTACTCTATGTGGCTATCCGTCGTGCATAGGACCGCAAGAGACATGAATGGGAAAGCTCTTTGGCCCCCTTGGCACTCATACTTGTCTCCCTATGTGCACACACCTGGCGCTCGGCATTGGAACCAGACCACTCCCAGTTTCAATCCTGGTTGTCCCACACAAGCCATGAAGTCTTGGACTAATTTCCTAACCCCTCGAGGCCTCAGTTTCTTTTTCCCCATGGGGATAGTAGTGCCGAGCCACAGGGGCAATGTAAGTACCTCGCGATGAGGTTCGCACAGCTGGCACACGGCCCATACACGTTTAGTTTGTGGTTCGCTTTTCAAAGGTTTGGGTCCGGAGCGTCTCCTTTATTTAATCTCCCAAGAATGCCCCAAACTCCGCACCTGCACTTTCAATTGGTCGAATGGGCGACGGACCACGCCCCCTAACGAAGGTAGCCAATGAGCAGGCGCGATCAATGAGCAGCAGAAAAGCAGGCCGAGCGCCCGGAGCCGGGGCTGCAGCCGCGCCTCGCGTTCCTACCTTCCGCGCCCGGACGTCGTCTTCTGCCTGGATCTCGAACTCGCCGTCCTCCGAGTCGCTGTCACGGGCCTGGGAGCCACCGCCCCGGCGCTTCCGAAGCCCCTTCTTCTTCCTCGGTGCCATGGCGGCTCGCGATGGCGGGCCGGGCCCGGCGCGTGTACCAGCAGCCATGCGGGCCGGGCGCTCAGACCCGGAAGAGAGCGGGGCCTGCGGGACGTACGACTGCAGGGGACGGGGGCGTCTGCAGGGGGCGGGACCTGACTGACGTACGAGCCGGGAGGGGCGGGGCGTCATGGAAAGGGGCAGGACCTGAGGAACCAAGGCCGGCGAGGCTTCCGGGAAGGGACGGGGCCTGCGGGACGTACCATGCGCGGGGGCAGGGCAACAGGAAGGGGGCAGGGACTGAAATGCCTTCCACCGAGAGGAGGCGGGACATCGGGAAAGATGGGCGGGGCTGGAGCGACACTGCTGGGGGAGGAGTGGCGGGGACAGGACTTAGCCACCTACGGTGCGGGGGCGTGGCATGTAGACCATACCAACAGCACGGGGTTAGGGTCCGCGGGACCTACCAAGTGCTCGGGGGCGGGGCCTACGGGACGTACCAACTGCGCGGGGCCGGGCATGAGCTCCTGGTTGCTGCGTGCGTGATGTGCTTGGCACGCTCGCGTCGCTGGGGCCCGACTTTCCCTACCTGGAGGACTGCGCGGGGTGCCGGGGTCCCGCGGCCTGGGCTCTCAAGCTGCAGACTGGAGCCCTGATAGCGCGCCTCCCAGGGGTGCAGATCTGGAGGGAAAGAGCCGCGGGAAAGGGTACCGGGAGAGCCCTGAAACTCAAGACTTCAGTGTGCGGCAGCTCGGGAGGCCGGATCTGGTATCGGAGCAGGTTTCGGTGACCCTTGTACTTTTTTTAGCTTTGTAGGCGTGACTTAGGCATGCCACTTTGCCTTTTGAAGCCTCAGATTTGTGATCCATAAAATGGATTTAATCAGAGCAACTTCTCGAGGCTATGGAAAGGATTAGATGACGCCATGTTGGCAAAGTTCATAGGAGGTAGGCACGGGTTCGACAGTGGCTAGCGTGACACTCCGCACACAAGTTTAGGTAACTGCCCTACTACTCCTCCCACCATAATTAGTTTCTCTAGTTGGTGCTATCCCTCCTTCTCCCTACCTCCCCAACAGTTGTACTGTAAATATTTGTTGGACGTACACTGTAGGCTACAAGTGTCTATTCATTAAATATTTGCTGGTAGCACCCTTTCCTTGTCATGACAACTAAAAAGAGGTTGGAGGTGTGCTTGAATTGGTAGTAGTCTCGCCTAACATGATAGTACCTTGGGTTCGATCCTCAGCACTGCAAACACTGGACGGTACTGCAGTTTGACTTGGGAGGAAAAAGCAAAAGGATCCAAGAGTTCAAGGTCATTTCTGGCTATATAATATAGTGAGTTCAGGGCCAGTTTGGGTTGCATGAAACTTTGGAAGTGAGGAAGAAAAACATTTCCAGGGTGCCTCCTGGTTACACGCACACACGCACACACGCACACACACAGACCTTTAAGAAAGACTAGTTTCTTGAGATGGAAAAGGCCCCTTTGTTCTGGGTCCTGGGATGCCAGACTGCCACTGTTCTTTCCCCTGCCCTGCTGTTGGTTCACTCTGACCATTCCACAGGGAGCCCTAGAGGCCAGGCCTGGCAGGCAGAACTCACCCACTGTCACACCAGACCACAGGCAGCATGAAGACTCCCATGGACCTGGCCAGCAGTGGAATGCAGACACTCCACCCCAGCAGCTACAGGGTCAAGGCCAGGGCTTCCTACGTGGATGAGACCCTGTTTGGCAGCCCTGCAGGCACCCGACCCTCGCCACCCAACTTTGACCCGCCTTGGGTGCAAAATTGCAACAAAACCAGAGGACTGATCATGGGACCATCAAAGGCCTCTGTTGCCAAGGGACACTGTGAGGCCACCCCTTCTAGGGGCAGCACGCCGACCCTCACACCAAGAAAGAAGAACAAATACAGGTAACAGGGTTGGGATGCATCCTATACTAAAGTAGCTGACCTAATCTCCCAGCTGATATGATGAAATACTCTGACAAAAGCAATGTAGGGGGAAATGGTTTATTCTGGCCTACAGTCAGTCCATTGTACCAAGGAAATCACAGTGTTGGGAGCCCCATACACTTGGTCATATGACATGCATAGTTCAGAAGCAAGACGGTAAGGGATGCTTGCTGCTTTGCTCCCTCTCATTTAGCCCAGGACCCAGCCCATAAAACGTGGTGCTGCCCACATTTAGAGTGGGTCTTCCCACCTCAGAACTCAGTTAAAAAGATACCATGAGCCAGCCTAATCTAAGCAATCCTCATTGAGATTCCCCTCCCAAGTGATTCCAGATCCTGCCATGTTGACAACTGAAATTATTAATTACACTAGCCCTCCAGGTTCCTGGTACAGCCTGCTGTTCACCTGCCCTGGACCAGTACCTTAATTTCTCTGAGCTGCAGTTCCTCGTGTAGAAAATAGAACCAATGGTCCTATTAAATGAGAGGAGTAGACACTGCATGGCACTTAGGTCTACCTCTTGGTAAATGGTAGTATTGGCTGTAGGGATATCTCCGAGGGTAAGGGCTCTTGAAGTGCCTGGTGACTTGAGTTCAATTGCTGGAACCTTTGTAAAGGTGGAAGAAGACAACTGACTCCACAAAGTTGTCCTCTGACCACCACATAAATACCATGGTGTTCGCGTGTGCACACGCACACACACCCCACAAAATGACAGAATTTACAAACTTAGGGGGCTGGAGAGATGGCTTAGTAGTTAAGAGCACTGAGTGCCCTCACGGAGGACCAGGGTTCAATTCCCAGCACCCACATCACAGGTTAACACCTGTCTGTCCAATTCCAGGGAATCTGATGCCCTCGTCTGTCCTCTGCAGGCATGCGCCTGCCTACATGCATGCAATATACTCATACACATAAATTTTTTTTTTTAATTTTTAAATCTTTACAAATTTAAAAAAGGAAATTCTTGAACAACTATTCAGGGCAAAAAAAATTGCATCTCTGTTGAACATGTATAGACTTTGTTAAAATTACATTTTTAAAATCTGTTTGGTGGGGGGCAGTGTGCTCATGCAGAGGTCAAAGAACAACTTATGGGAAATCAGTTCTCCCTCTACCTTGTGGGTCCCAAGGATCCAACTGAGCTTGTCTGGTTTGGCAGTAAGCACCCTTACCCCTGTGCCATCTTGCCGGCCCAAGCTCCTATAGACTTGTCATTCCTAAACAACTGTTTCCATAGCCACAAGTTGCTGATTCTGTGTCAGCCAGGCAAGGAGCAAGACCTCTAGGCAGAAACAAGTCATTAATTTCAGCAAAGATCCCAAGGCAGACTCTCATTGGATAGACTTGGGTCATGTGACCACACTTCAACCAATAAGCATAGGCAGGAGGGTGGCCTTTCCTTGGCCTGGGATTTCTGCCCAGGTGGGATGGAAACACGGGAAAGAACAGAAGGGACACATGGATATGGTGAAAACTGGTTTCCCTGGGGTGCCATGCTCAATGGCAGGACCCCCAACTGGTGCTGTGGGTGTGTGATGGGGGCGCAGGGCTGTGGAGGGCTTTAGGGTGTTCGCCTCAGGTCATTGTGTTCTTCCCGTTTCCAGGTTGATCAGCCACACCCCATCTTACTGTGATGAGTCGCTGTTTGGTTTCCGGTCCCAAGACACCAGCAGGGAAGTGTCTCGGACAGTCGTGGAGGATGCTGCCAAGTTCCGTGCCCTCTTCTGGACACCACCGGCGACCCCTAGGGGCGGCCACTCACCTCAGCCCAGGGAGACCCCACTGCGAGCTGTTCACCCAGCTAGACTCTCCAGGACAGAACCTAGGGTGGTGGCAGGCTCCAGGAAGCTGGCTCAGGATGGGTTAGATGCTCCCCGCCCTCCGGGGCAGGGGCCTTTCTATTCCCTTACACACTTGAGTCTCCCCAACACAGGTCACCCAGCCACCAGTGCCACCCGCACCAATAAATCTCCGGATCCCAGGCCTTCCACAGCAGGGGTGACTGTCCAGAGTCCACTGGTCACTCCCAGGGCACGGTCAGGCAGTGTTTCAGGACCAGCTGCCCCCCAACAAGGGACAGGCCTCCCAAAACCAAAGCCCCCTTGGAAATGAGGCATTCATCAGGTAATCCTGTGGCTCAGCAGCTATGATATAGCCCTGCCAGCATCTCTGGAGCCCCCAGACTCTGGAGAGGCCCCTAGCGGGGGCTTTGGCAAGAATAGGCTGTGCCTCTACAACCTCAGGATATCTTACCTTCAGTTCTGTGGGGCATTCAGGGTCCCTAAAATGTCTCTGTGGCCCTGCCTCTGCCACACGGAGTCTGTGCCAATTGTGTGTGCTGAAACTATGAACTGACCCCTAGAGGGGTCACCCACCCCACTTCCTGCTCAGGATTCAGTTTCCACCCAGAGTTGGAGGCCTCAGGGGATTTTCCTGGGCTGTGTGTGGGTCCTGGGTGGTGTATGGGTAAGCATTATTTTAATATGCATGTATTTATTCCATGTATTAAATGCATCATGGCTCAAATCTGGCATGTTTTTCTCCCCTATAAGTAAAGGCCTTTGTTGGGCCTGAGTTGAATTAAATAACAAAGTTAAACAGGGCAGCAGGTAGTTTAAGGATGTGGCAGAAATGACAGCAGCCACCATGGTCTGAGAAGACAGGGCTCAAGTAAGACTGGGTCCAGTATGCCCATGCCCATCTTTGTCCAGCTGGTGTTGGCAGGTGGGCCGGTTCTTCCCAGCTCAGAACATGGAGTGCGATTTATCCATTGTCTTGTTGGGGGTTGGGTATTTTTTTTTCAGTGGTAAAGTGCTTGCCTAGCAAGCATGAGGTTCTGAGTTTAATCCCCAACACCACCCAAAAACAAGAAGGCAGTGCTTATTACTGGGCCCAGTGGGAAAGACAGCCAGGAAAGGGTGTGTGTAAGAGCCCTAGACTGGAGCCTGGGTTGCTGGGTGCACACTGCTCCTCCGTACCATTGTAGGACCTCATAGCTGCACCTGGGATCCTGCAGCCTGCCCTGAGTGGTGGGAACAGGGCCCAGGACCTCTCCTTACCCCATTCTCCCCTAAGCATTCCAGGGAGCCCAGGGTGCAGCCCCGCCATTGCCTGGAGGCCTCTTCAGGGAAGGAATTCTGGGTGGCCATGCCCAGGGACATGAAGGGCCTGAAGGGTCAGATGGCCACACCTGGCATAGATGCACTTGACACTTTAACAGTGTAGTATGTTTAAAGTTCTAGAACTTTAAGAATTAGTCCCACCTCCTGCTTTTCTGTGAACATCCCTCTCTGATTTATTGTGTCCCCTCCCTCCATTTTGACAGAGGCCAGAAATAACAGACATGTATTTCTCTTTCTTCTGTCTATACTAAAGATTAACTGGAGCCCTGTGTCAAAGCAGTTGGGAATGGTGGGGCAGGGGCAGCCTGGAGGAACCACCTAAAGGTGGGGGAGGGGAGGCCAACCAGGTGTGGTGGTGCATGGCTGCAGTGTCAGTACTTGGAGGACAGAGGCAGGAGGATCACCACTAGCTCAAGGCTAGCCTGGGCTACCTAGGGATACCCTCTCGAAAATAAAGTAGGAAGGGGCGCTGCTTCTGAAGACCATGATCTTTTCAGAAAAGGCAGTTTTTTAAGTGATAGTTCTCAATTTATGAAATTCTAGTAACTAATACTTGAAAAAAAATCACACAACTACCTGGGCACCAAAAATGGCTACTGATGCCCTCCTCAAGTGCCAGGGAAAGCTGGAGGAGTGTGCTCACCCTGGGAAGGCCGAGGTTCCTTCAGGGTTCTCTGCACACCTATGCCAGGCTAGCAGCTGAGACCTACACCTGCTGCCCTGGTGGATGATGTGTCCATGGCAACCATGGCAGTTTCAGGACTTGGAACCAGGGGCTTGTTTCCCATTGAGGCTGTCCACAGATGGGGCCCAGGGTTTGCCCCGTCCTCAGGAAGCAGGAATTCCCGAGTGCCCATAGCACATAGACCCTCACCCTGGCAGACACATCTGTTGAAAGGTGTGCCCTTGAATGTGGTTTGAAATGGTTTTTAATTTTAGCCATTCTTAAAGCGGGGAATGGCAGGGCTGGTGGGGTTGGGGTAGGGGTGGGAGCAGGGCTGGGGAGGGGCAGAGCTGTCAGAGCAGGGCTGGGGGCGCTCACTTCTTCTTGCCCTTGCCCTTGCCCTTGCCCTTCTTCTCCTTTTCCTCTTTCTCCTTCCCCTTCTCCTCCTTGCCCTTGCCCTTGCCCTTGCCCTTGCCCTTACCCTTGCCCTTGTCCTTGTCCTTGCCCTTGCCCTTGCCCCGCTTCTTCTTCCTGGACCTGAGCATGGAGCGGACCAGGTAGCCCTTCCACACGGCCTGGATGAGTGTGGCAGCCCTCACCATGCGCACCATCTCACGCTCAGCCTCCATCCGCTTCTTGGAGTTGATCTCGCTCTCGGCGCGGATCTGGGCGAACTCCTCTATGAGTACCGCGTGTCTCTGCTTCAGCTCCTCCAGCTGCAGCTTCTCCTCCTTGTGGATTGCCTCCAGGTCCTCATACTCATCCTGCGAGGAAGGCAGGGCTGGGGGCACAGCACCTGGCTGGGCCTCCCCACCTCCCATGTACCTCAGCCAGCTGGGGTGCTGAACCTGCCTGCACCTGGACCCCATGGGGCTCAGGAAAGGTGAAAGGTCAATCATCATTCCAAGAAGGAACAAGGGCTGTGAGCTGTGCACACAGGATGTATGTGTGTATGTATGTTCTCCTGTAAATTATACATGTGGATGTGGGGTACACATTCATGTGTGTATGCATGTGTGTAGAAGCCAGAAGTCAATGAAAGGTATCTTCCTCAATCTATCTCAACCTTATTGATTAATTGATCTTTTTTGAGACAGGGTCTCCCTGTAGCCCCAGCTGGCCTGGAACTCGTTATGTAGACCAGACTGGCCTTGAACTCATGGAGATTCACCTGCTTCTGCCTTCTGGGTGTTCGGATTAAAGGCATGTGCCACCAAGCCCAGCTCTCAACCTTATTTTTTGAGACAGGATCTCCCACTGAACCTGTAGCTTGCTGATTCAGCTAGGATGGTTGGCTTGCAAACTCCCAAGGTCTGCATGTTTCTGTTTCCCCAGTGTCGGGGCTACAGGTACATGCCACCATACCTGGCTCTTTACATAGGTACTGAGGATCCAAACTCAGCAAGCACTTGGATGGACTAAGCCATCTCCCAGGCCCCTAACTCTGGTTCTAAAGTCCAGCTTCCTTGTACCTCTAGGAAGTTCCCTTTTAAAGATTGTTTTTCCTTATTTGAAACACAGGGGCCCGTTTCTCAAATCAAATGACCTATGGTTTAAATATGAAATGCTCCTCAACGATACATGGTTTGCAGGCCTGGTCACGGGCTAGGTGGTGCTGTTGGGTAATGGCTGAATCATGAAGGCACTAACTTCATCAGTGGGTTAGCCTCTAGAGGATGAGGGTGGACACAGAGAACAACTTTAGGAGGTGGGGCCTCCTGGAAGGAAGTAGGTCACTGGGGGCATTGCCCTTGAAAGGTAAATCTTTTCCTGGCCAAACTGTCCTGTCCTCCTCCCCTCTCCATCCTCTTCCCCCTTCCTGGTTCCCAGCTACCCTGAGGTGAGCAGTCCCTCTGATGTTCTCTGCCCACCTCAGGCTCAAGGCAGTGGGGCCAAGTACCATGGATTGAACGCTCCAAACCCTTGAGTCAAAAGAAATCTTTCCTCCTTTTAAGTTATTTTTCTCAAGTAGCTTGTCACAGTGGTGAAGCTGACTGATGCCGCAGTGCCAGGCACACAGTGGGGCCACAAGGAAGGAAAACCACGGGGCTGCTCTGGAGACAGCTTCATAGAGACTCCGAACAGAACTGTCTGGGTGCTCCCAGCTTCCCTCATCACCTCCCACTGTGGCCCCTCCTGCTGCAGCTCACACCTGCTTCCCTTCCCCAGCACTCCCTTCTCTTTCTGCCCCTCATCAGCATTTACCAAACATCCACATGGCAGAGCACTAAGGAGACCAAGCCTGGCCTGTGGCCCTCCATGGAGCCTGTTGTTAGGGTTTACTCTGCAGTACTAGGCCTGCACACAGCAGGAAGACACTGTTATCACTCAGCCACGTCCCCAGCCACATGACCTCAATGAGAACCCAAGAAACAGGCATAGCAGCCCACATGGCTCCTGTCCATGGCAGGACACTCCAGTCAGGCTAAGTGGGGCCATATGGCCCTGCTCTGACTGCCAGGCTTGGCCTTTAACTTCTCTGCCTAATGCCATCCTTCTGCTGGGAGCAGGGCCAGAGGGCACTGAGGTTATCTGGAGGTGGTTGGGGTATACGGGTTCCCAGCTAAGCTGCACAGTTTCATCTAGAATCAAAACACTTTCAGTAACAGTATCTCATGGACCCCCTGCCCTTAGGGTCATAGGACAGACATGGGCTATGTCAATCAGATGCTGAAACAAGTTTAGAGAGGTGGAGTCCAAGTCGGGTGGCAAGCTAAACGAGTGACACCACTTTAGAACCTTCCTGGGATAAAGGGGACTTTCTCCATCTTCACTGCCTTATTCTGGCACCTTATACACTGCAAGTACTCAGTAAAGCCTGCTGAGTGACCTGAGTTGGGAGTTGGGGCAGGCTCCCTTCAGAGTGGGAGGTAGGCAGGTGCCAAACCCAGTCAAAGCAGAGGACCATGGACCAGGATATCAGATGGAGCCACATGCTCCTAGCTGGATCTGGCTTTCAGCAGTTACCTTTCCCACTTCTCACCTCTTCCCAGCCTGACACATCCTTGAGGCAGGGAGGGGCCTGCCTCAGAGTCTCCAGGGGAGACTCAGATCTGGGGCTTCCTTGAACCACCCCATTGCTCCCCACCAACCCCTAGAGGGGCTCATACCTGCTTCTCACCCATCTCCATATCATATTTCTGGATCCAGTTCTCAATTTCTGTTTCCACTTTATATTTTTTCTAAAAATAAAGAAAGTCCAGAGCTGGTGAGTTGTCTCAGGAGGTAGAGGCACAGGTGGGCTGATCTGAGTTTGATCCCCGGATCCATTGTGGTAGCAAAAGAGAACTGACTCCCAAGAGTTGTTCTCTGACCTCCATGCACATATGACTGATGAACAAGCAGATACTTTTTTTTTTTCCAAGTCCAAACAGTGGTTAGATAGGGCGGTATGCCTGACAAGCAGTGCTGAGTGCTGTGTGGTGGGTTCCTGCTCACCTCTCCTACCTACCCTTACAAGGATAGTCTCAGCTTCCCACCACACAGATGGAAAACCAAGGCATTAGCACCCTAACCCACTTGCCCAAGATGACAGAGCTATCAGTAGCACAGCCTAGATCTGAAGTCAGTCTGGCTCCAGAACATTCTTAGCAAGGGCACAAGCAACAGGAGTAAAGGCCCTGAGGTGGAATCAACCTTGCAGTGTGGAGAGAACAGAAGTCAGTGTCCTGGAGCAGAGCAGCCTGGTAAGGACTGAATTCAAGACTATGTCAAGACAGCATCAGTGGGAGGCTGTGGACTCATGCATGGAGGAGGAGAAGAGCCAGGAGAGGATTCAGTGGGGAAAGGTGCTTACCACCAAGCCTGACAACCTGAATTTCATCTCCAGGACCCCTCACACGGTGAAAGAAGAGAGCTGACTCCCCCAAGTTGTCTTCTGACTTCCACACACATGCTGTGGCCATGTGCACACCTACACACCCACACCGACCTACACAACCACCCCCCAGCCCCCCCACAAATAAATGAATGCAATAAAAATGCTCACTGGGGTATAGATCAGTGGTAGTACACTAGTTGGCGGAGGGGAAGCCTGTGGGTCTGACACAGTTGAAAGATATGGTCTAACTTAGTTTTAATACCGGCTCAGGGCTGGCAAGATGGCTCATCGGGTAAAGGTGCTTGCCATTTAAGCATGGTGACCTGAGTTTGATTCCTGGAACCCATATAAAGGTGGAAGGGAGAGAGAACTAACAAAGTTGTCCTCTGACCCTCATGAGAGAGACATGTATGTCTAAAAACAAAAAAGGTTAGCTCCTAACTTCACTAGTCAAGGTCACTGGTGAAGCCCCTGTCTAGCATGCATGAGGTCCTGGGTTCCATCCCAAGCACTTCAGATTTAAAAATTCACAGAGTTGGATGGGGTATTGTGAGACATGCTGTTAATCTCTGCACTCAGGGGCAAAGGCAGGCAGACCTCTGTGAGATCAAGGCCAGCCTAGTCTACATAGCAGGTTCCAGGCCAGCCTAGTCTACATAGCAGGTTCCAGGCCAGTTGGTGCTATAGAGAGACCCTGTCTCAAAAAATAAAAAACAAAACAAACAAAACAAGCCAATAATCCAAACAAACAAAGAATTAAAATTAACAAAGAAAATACTTCTAAAAGGTCAGCTCCCATAAATAAAAAGGAATGCGATTCAGCTATAGAAAGGAACAAAGTAGACCTGGGCTCCACATGGGTGAACACTGGGAACACAATGGTGAAGGAGAAGCCAAGCAAAGGTCACACATCAGATCCCAGCTATGCGACATGTGAACAGTAAGCAGGTAAACACTTGCAAACTGTGAGATGGGTGGTTGTCAGCCAGGGAGGGGATGAGGAGTCCTTGCCTGCTGGGTACCAAGTTATGTCTAAACATTTTTAAGTTTCTTTAGTGTGTGTGTGTGTGTGGTCAGAGGACAACTTGGGGGAGTTGGTTCTCTCCTATCATGTGGGTCCCTGGGATCGAACGCAGGCTTGGTGGCAAACTCACTGAATGATCTTGCTGGCTCAACACCATCTTAAAAAAACAAAAACACAGCCAGGCATGGTAACGCATGCCTTTAATCTCAGCACTCGGGAGGCAGAGGCAGGTGAATCTCTGTGAATTCAAAGCCAGCTAGTCTACATAGTGAGTTCAAGACCATCTGGGGTCTCAAAAAAAAAAAAATGGACTCGAAGATCCTACAGAGTCAGAGTTCTCAATATGGGCACTGAAGATGGGCTGGCTTCAGGAGGGCCTGTGACCCTCCAAGGCCTATCCTCCAGTCTGAATGTATAGACCTGTGGGGAGAGACCCATGACTTCCATGAAATGCTCCAAAGGGTTAGGATGAGAAAAGGCCTGGGAACTGGTCTCTAAGAGGATACCCTTGGTCAGAAAGACTTGGAAGTTGGGTGTGTGCCTGGCAAAGTGAGGGATGTTTGGTGTGTACCCACAGTGCCTCGCTCTTGGAGTTTCCTGACCACCTTACAGGTGACCTTACCAACTTCATAGCCACAGGAAAGCAGAGGCTCAGAAGGGGTCAAGTTCAATTTGCCTGAGGGGTCAGGAGCTATTTCAAGTGGAGGTTACCTATGAAGTCCAGGGAGTAAAGGAGTTTTCTCAAGGTCGCCAAGCTGCTGTGTTCTGATGCTGGGACAGGGCCCCAGCCCCCTTGTACGCAGTCCCTGGGCTGTGTGCTGTGCTCTCCCGCCTCCAGGGGTGACACTGGTCCATCTGGACGTCACCACTTGTACATAAGCCTGGGCCAGCACCCCACCCCATCCCTGGGGCCCCAAGGCACCTTCCTCAGGGCCTGCTCCGCCTCCCTGTTCTCCATCACCAGGTTGTTGTACTGTGAACGCAGTGTGAGGATCTCTTGCTGAGTCTTGGCCTGCCGGGCTTGTGAGGCCCGGTAGTCTACCTTCTGCTGTTTCTCAGCCTCCTGTTTTGTGCGGAGAAGGCTGCTCTCCGAGAACCTGAACACCTGGTGCAGGTGGTTCTTCAATTCCTGAATCACAAAATTCTCCTTCTCTACCTGGGCCAGGGTGAGGGAGGAAGAGGCCTGTTACTGGTCACCCAGTTACAGGAGCAGCTGGCCTGCTGCACCACCCCTAGAGCCAGCACACCACCCGCAGTACCACGCCCTCAACCTGTAACGGGCAGCGGACAGGGAAGCTCTGACAGATGTCAAAGGCCAAATTCTCTGAGTAAACCACAGAGGCCAGTGCTATCTGTCTCCAGCCCTTTCTCCAGGCCTACTCTGGCCATTTACTCTGCTCACTAGTATTCTGGGTCTGAACCGACCAAATTTATTCCCATCTCTGGCCTAGGACCACACACTCCCCTCCACCTAGGAGAGGGGCCAGTCAGCCATATCTTGTCAATGAAGCTTTATTGGAACACAGATCTTTGATTTACATAGTGTATCTGGCTGATTCCACACTGTTAATGGCAGAATCCTGTGGAGACCACTGGCCCACAGAGCTCAGTGTGTGGACTGTGTGACCCTTTGGAGATGAGACCCAGCCAGAAAACAGCAGGTGGCTGCTGTCCAACTTGTGCCATGTGTGCAGAAGGACAGGAGCCATCAGTGACCCACAACCACCAAGATGTGCTGGACCTGACTTAGACTGATTGTGAGTCTCATTATCGTGCAGGATCTAGTAAAATATCTGTGTGTGGTAGGGGGAGCTGGAACATGTTCTGAGCCATCTGCAAAGTGGTGAAGGTGTCCAGAAAGTTTCCCTTTCTTGGAAAAATATGAATATTCAAACCCTCTCCTGGAAAAGACATGAATATTCAAATATCCAGACCTTTCTCCATGAGATGTTGTTCACAGCTGTTCTGCCTATCTGCCTTTATATTTAAAGGTCTGCTGTACCTCAGTGCCTCTCTCTCTCTCTCTCTCTCTCTCTCTCTCTGTGTGTGTGTGTGTGTGTGTGTGTGTGTGTGTGTGTGTGTGTGTGGTGTGTATAAAGTCTAGAGGACAATCTCAGGTGTCATCCACCTCTGTCATTAGCCTGGAGCTTGTTGATTAAGCTAGGCTGGCTGGCTATTGAGTCCCATGGATCTACCTGTCCCCACATCCCCACCCCTGAGATTACATTGTGTGTCACCACATACCATTTTTTAAAGTACGTTACGGGGACTGAACTCATGCCCTCATGCTTACACAGTTTACTCGATGAGCCACACCAGCCCTGTAGTTCTTTTCTGTGATGTGATTTTCTCTTGCTTCAGAACTCCTGTATATTTAATTTCTTTTTATTATGTTAAAATTATGTAAATATGTGTGGTATGTGCATATGGGTTCAGCTGGCTGTGGAGTTCAAAAGATGGGGGGATCAGATCTTTGCTACTCCTGACTGGGATGTTCTTCTGACTGACTGGCTCACTCCCTTTCTTCATGTCTTAGCGTAAATGTCCCTGATCCTTTTGGTCTAAGTTGGGTTCTTTTGCATCATCTCCTTATGGCACTCTGACCTTACTCCTCCTTGTACTTCTCAAAACAGTAATCAAATACATTTCTTAATATCTACCTTCTGTAGTGAGCTCTTTGACAGCCTCAAAGCATAAGGGCTTATTCACAAGCTCTGCCTTCCAGTGAAAAGAGCAAAGCAACCTCCCTCGACTGAGTAAATGGACGAAGAGAAAACTATTTAAATCACTGAGGAAAAAAGCCCCAAGCCCCAAAGAGGTCTGACCCCTCAGGTGCTCCTTCTGTACCTCTGCAGCTCTGCTCTTCAGCACCTCTGCCAGCTCAGCCTGGAGAGCATCAATGACTTCCTGATTCCGTTTGTTCCTCCGGGTAACATCGTGTATGAACTGGGCCTTCTCCCTTACTTCCATGGGACTTGTGAGAAGCTTTTCAAAAAGGAAGCCCCGCAGCTCCACCAGGCCTTGGAGGAGGCGCTGGGCCCCTACACTTCTGCCTGGGGCCTGTATCTGCAGCAGCCTGGTGGCCTGAGGGTTGTTAAGCAGGAGCCTCAGGATGTTCTTGGTGGAGTCTCGGATCTGTTGTGCCAGTGGCAGCAGGCTGGCCCTGTGCAGCTCTATGGAGAGGAGCTGGTCCTGGTACCAGACTTGCTCAATGTCTTCCTCCTCCTCCTCCTCCAGCTGCCTCTGTTTCTCCTGCAGATCACTCGAGCTGTCTAGCAGGGCCTGCCCAAGATCCATGTGCTCTCTCAGGGCCATCACCAGGTTCTCTGGCAACATTCCCTCCAGGGCCTCTGGCTGTGACTCCAGGTAGGACAGGAGGGTCACCAGCTCTACTTTTTGGATGGCCTCATCCAGCACAGACATGATCCTCTTGGCCTCAACGGTGGTGAGCTTGGATTTGGAGGGGACCAAAGGCTTCAGCGGCTCAGCTGACACGATCTCCATTTTCAGTGGAATTCTTTCAATGGCCAGCCCTCGGAAGGAGGGAGCCATGGTGAGGATGTTCAAGGCCATCTTGGGAACAGCGGGCTTTGCCTCTGTAGGCCCTGACAGTGAGATAGCAGACTCTCAGTCCTCTAGCTTTCACTGTCTCTAGCAATCCTGCAAAGGAAGGGGTGGCTATTAGAACTGTCACTAAGGTAGCCACAGTGACCATGTGTGGACATTACAGTTGACCTAGGAACATTACACAGAACCTTGACGTTGCTTTTAACTTTTTTGTTTGGTTGGGATTTTTTCCAGAGGGAAATGCCATCCACTACCTGGGTTTCCTCCTGGGTTGGTCAAAAGCCAGCGGGAAACCAAGTGACAAAAAGCCTGGGCCACAGGCTGTAGCCCAGGACACAGAGGAGACTGGGATGAGGGCAGGTGTGACACAGACAACAATGGCATGAGAGCAGGCAGGATTGGAATAGTTTGTCTCCCCAATTCTTGTGTGTATGTGTGTGCACACACATGCATGTCTCTGTGTGTGCACACGTATGTGTATGTCTATGTGTCCATGTATGTGCGTGTGTGCTCATGTGCATGCATGTATGTCTGTGTGTACATGTGTGCATGTATGTGTACATGTGTGTGCAGTTGAGGGCCAAAGATGGGGTGTCTTCTATCCCTCTCCACCTTCAAAAAGCTCATTTTTATTGTCTGTGTCTGAGTGTTTTGCCTGCAAGTATGTAGGTGCTCCAATGTGAATGCAGTACCTGTGGCCAAAAGAGGGCATTGGTCCCCGGGATCTGGAATTAAGGATGGGGATTAGCTACCACATGGGTGCTGGGAATTGAACCCCAGTCCTCTGCAAGAGCAGCCAGTGCTCTAAACCACTGAGCCATCTCTCCAGCCCCTCTACCTTATTTTTTGAGGCAGGGTCTCTCACTGAACCTGGAGCTCACTGATTCAGTTAGGGTGGCTGGCTAACGAGTTCCAAGGATCCTCTTGTCTCTGCCTCCCCATTGCCAGGAGTCCAAGCTCTTGCTGATGTCCTCTGCTGAGTGGAGTGCTTTGAGTGCTGGGGATCAAACTCAGAACCTCATGCTTGTGTGGCAAGGGCTTTCTTTACTGACTCAGCCATCTCCACAGCCTCAGCTACTGATTTCTGAGTGTTCAGGGGGCTGTGGTGGCTCACTTGTAAGCTCAGTACCCAGAGGCTCAGGCAGGATGTCTGATGAGAGTTCAAGGCCAGTCTTCAATAGTCTCAAAAGACCCCATAATAAACAATAAATAAAAGATTTTACCAGGCATGGTGATAGAAGCCCGTTATCCCAACACCTGGAAGAAAGGAAAAGAAGGAAAGAGGAAGGAAGGGAGGGAGGGAGGGAGAGAGGCAGAGAGGTAGGCAGGCCCAATTTTCCTGGAAAAACAATCGGTATCCTGGACTGTGTTCTCCAACAGAAAGACACAGAGGGACACAAGTGCTGGAGAAGTCACTAAGTCCATGATTTTGTTAACAGTACATTGTATCGTTGATGAGTTTCTTTTTTTTAATGGTTTGTATTTATTTGTACATGTGTGTTTTTTTATTTACTATTACTATTTATGTGTATGAGTGTATTGCCTGCATGCATGCAAGTGCACTCCTGCCGTGCACTGCCCATGGCGGTCAGAAGAGGACATTGGATCTCCTGGAACTGAAGTTACAGACGGTTGTTGGCAACCATGTGGGTGCTGGGAATCAAATCCTGGTCCTCTGCAAGAGTAGTCCATGCTCTTAACTGCTGAGTCATCTCTCCAGCCCCTTTACAAGCGTTTTGATTACTAGTATGTATAATGGTATGCGTGTAGTGCTTGCAAAGGCTGGAAGAGGGTGCAAGAGCCAGCATGCGGGTGCTGGGAATTGAGGCGCGGCCAATGCGCTTGGCCCCTGAGTCATCGTTCCGGCCCCTACCAATGGGATTATATTTATTATTTATTTTTGTTTGAGACAGGCTCTCATACAACCCAGCTGGCTTCCAACTTAGTGAATGGTTAAGGCTGGCCTTGAACTCACGATCCTCCTGCCTTCACCTTCTAAGGATTATAGGTATGTTACCACCACACCAGGCTGACCAATGTTACTTTCTTAGTTCTGACCAGTGTATGATGTTTATGCAAGAAGTTAACATAGGGGAGCACAAAGAGTTCTAATTGCTTTGCAAATTTTTCTGTAAACCCACAATTATAACAAGGTCAAAGACTTGTCTAAAAGATATCCAGACAATTCCATGCTAATATCAGAAATCAGTCATTTACGTGGCTTTCCTGCAACAGCAGCTGGCAGCTGGAGCCTCGAGGCAGCCCCACTTGAATTCCTATCTTTGCTGGGGACCCAGGTCTGGTTACTCCTTCGAGCCTGGACTCCTCCATTATAAAGCAGGAGTCCTCAGGATCAACAGAAAGTTTCTAGCACAAGGCATGGACACAGTAAACGCTCAATAAACAGCTAGTTTCACCTATTGAATGCCAGTCATTCCTGGCTGGACATCAAATTCCTACCTCTACGCTCAGCCCTGTCTTCATGGCCCACTTCCCTTCGGATTGGGTCTCTGATTTCCAAACATTAGCTTGCATACTTGTCTTTCCCTTCTAAGTACCCGTGATGAAAATAGGAGCTTGTCTGGGTGCGCTGAGTCCTGTGAGTAGAGAAGCGGGAGGGGATGTTTTAAAGGAAGGGCAGGGGCTCGCTTTCAAACCCTGAGCTGAGTTCTAGCTGTTTCTCCCTTGCCAGGTGAAGGCACCTGGGTTTCCCTCCAGTGACAGAGCCGCTCTCCCATCATACACAGTTTCTGTGTTAAAACCTTAGTCTCCAGCCAGTGGTGCTATTGGGAAGTATCCAGCCTCTAAGAGGCAAAGACTCAGGCTAGAGAGAAGGCTCAATGGGTAAGAGTACTGGTTGCTCTTGCAGAAGACCCAGGTTCAAATCCCAGCACCCACATAATGGCTAAAAATCGTCTGTAATTCCAGCTCCAAGAGATCTGATGCCCTCTTCTATCCTCTGTGGGTACACAAGTGCATTTACATACAAGAAGGCCTAACACTCATAAAAATAAATCCAAAAAAAAAAAGAAAAAGAGGTGGAGACTGGTGGAAGACTCTGAGGTCACTGAGGGTGTGCCCTTGAAGGAATCCCTCTCCTTTTTCCTCTCCTCTCTCTCCACATCCACAAAGCAATAGAGCCACCAATCAAGGACCAAATGAATCTTTCTTTCTTACATGCCATTCACTTCAGGGATTTGGCCACAGTGAGAAGGCTGACTGACACAGCAGTCTTAGGAACCATCCATCAAAGAGTCCTGATTACTGTCTCTGGGAAGCAAGAATGCAGAGAGGAGGTCACACAGATGAGAAATGTGGGGAGCCGAAACTTTGGGCCCCCTGACCGCCTTGGCTGAGTCCTGCCCAGTTCGAAAGCCTGGCAGGTCAGCCTTGTTTTCACTGTTCTGCTCAGCCTGGGTCTGCTCCTGTTGCTTGAGAACAGGAAGCCTTAGCTACTGAAATATGGAATCCAAGAACCTCAGTGGATCAAATACCATAGGCCTCAGGAATGGTGATCAGGAGGTCTTGGGAACCCAGACAAAGAGGGAAGACAGCACTAGGTAAAGCTGCAGTGGACTATCTTCATCAAACCACAGGGTCAATGAACAGAGCAGAGGGAATCAAATTAATATCTAATATGACCAAGGAGAGGGAGGAGGGGTGGCCAGAATTGACACTAAGGATGCTGGGGCTCCTTGACAGGCAGAATGGATAGAAAGCCAAACTATCTTCAGGGCTGAGGACCCAGCTCAAAGGGACATCTTCTTGTCTCCCTGGGATGCCTGTCTATTGGCCTCCAAACCACAGAGTTACCCAGGGGTCTTTTCCTGACAATAAGTGTTCTGGGCAGCCATGGTGAGTCCCCAGCCTCTCTGAGGATGGAGGGTCCTGCCCTGAGGCAACCAGATGAATTGGAACAAAGTATTGGATAGACACACTTCTTCATGTTGTTCCCACAGCTCTTAGGCATAAATCAAAAACAAGGAATTCTTTGGAGATGAAGGCTGGAAATTCAATGCTATAGGAAATGTTTCCAATTTGCTTTCAGTCAAATTACCTCTTTTGCTTTAAAGGGCAAGTTTGTTTTCTTTGATTACAATGACGCCCATCAGCTCTTGACAGCTCATTTGGGTGAACAAGGAAAAGCAGGAGGTGGGGGTGGGTTCTGATGACCCTGACGAAAATCACTCAAGAATCTTTCTCTGAATTCTAATACTATCATTCTGTGTCCTTTTGATGCCGCCAACCTTAATATTGAATTGTTTTCAATGTCAGCCTCCCCCACTTTTAAAATTCCTGCCCCAAGAATGAAGTGAGTCCACTGAGGGATGAGCACTTTAATGGCACCTCCTTCATTTTTCATGAATTCTGCTGATGAACTTTATAACTGAAAATATATCTTTATTATGCAAATAATACCTCAGCTTCATTCAAATAGGTTTGTTGGATATTTATTACTTTCACTCTCAGAGCATTTTGGAAAAAAAAAAAAAAAGATTTGAGCAAAAGGACTGTCTGCCGCCATCTCAGAGGAATGGGAAGAACCCGAACACCAGTGACTACCTCGCAGACCCAACACTACCAGGCGGAGAGGTCAGGTGGGGGAAGGCGTGTCTTCATTTAAAGAGCTTATGTTTAATATTGGCTACTTTGAGAATTTACCTATGTGTCCAATTATTTTGAACATGCCCATCATCCCAGCACTCAGGAGGTGGGAGTAGGAGGGTCAGAAGTTCAAAGCCAGCCTTGGCTATACAGTGAGTTGAAGACCAGTCTGGGCTACATAGAGAAACCCTGTTTCAAACAAAACAAAAGAAAAAACAAAAACCATAAAATGCTTTCTATGGATAAGTTTCTCTGGACCTTACAGTCCTACAAAGTATGTGCTATTAGTTCCTCTGTTTTATAGATGAGGAAAGGAAGCTGAGAGCTTACTGTGTGGTGACTGAGTTCATTTGGAGTTCAGTCCCAGTGGCTTCCCACTTCCCCATCACATAACTTTGGGCCAGTTGGCCAACCTCTCTAAGTTTTAACTGCTGCTTCAGAAAAATGGGGATAGAAAGGAGACTCTATAGAACTGTTATATGAATGTAATCCTGCCCAAACATGTTCAGCTTTTACAAGACTTTTATTATTAATTTAAAAAATGACAGCAGGGGCTGAAGAGATGGCTCAGTGGTGAACAGCTCCAGCTGTTCTTCCAGAGGACCTGAGTTTGGTTCCCAGGACCTACACTGGGCAGTTCACAACCACCTGTAACTCCAGCTCCAAGGGATCCAACCCCATCTTCTGGCCTCCACAGGCATCCCAAAACATGTAGCATATGCACACACAGACACATAAATGACAAAATAATGACAGGGCTGGAGAGATGTCTCAGAGGTTAAGAGTACTTGCTGCACAATAATGAGGCCTGGAGTTTGGATCCCAGCACCCATATAACAAGTTGGGAGTCCCGTGCAAGCCTGTAAACCCAGCTGAGGGGGCTGTAGTATACAGTATATTGGTCAACTGTCATGTGCTAGTTGAGCTCAGTGAGAACCTGGCTCTGAACGCCACTCCCCTCCTATTTCAGACTAGAGCATGTTTGTCTGAAGGTTCCCTCCAAGGCCTCCTCCAAGGTCCTCCAAGGTCAGGGGACAGGCTGGCCTCTCCCAGCTCTGTAACAGGGAAGGAAGAAAACAGAAAAGCAGCCCAAGAGTGAAGACACTACACCCGTGAGAACAGCTCGAAGGTGAACCATTTCCAACAGATGTTGCTATAGCTTATTCCATGATATAAAAATGTCTGCAGCGGGAAAGAGAAGTTGGAAGTTCAGCCAAGAGAAGCTTATCCGTGGAGAGAAAGCACAATTGAGAATGCTGGCTGACTGCCTCAACTCCCACAGTTGATTTCTGCTGGGTGTTCTAAGCACCTGCTTTGATGATGTTTTACTAGCCTTTATCTTATACTGTTTGGCTTGCTACATGCTTTAAAAATGCACTTATTCAAAACGCAAAGTAGGGCTATCATAGATCTGCACAGAACAGGCATGGAGACAGGAGGACTGCTGTGGCTTCTAGCCTAGCTGAGAAACTTAAGCCTCAGGTTCAGAGAGAGACCCTGGCTCAAAAGTATAGGGTAGGGAGTAATAAAGGATACTTAATCCTTCTTCTGGCCTCCAGGCCAGGCATTTTACATTCCTTTCATGGTCACAGGATGCTTTAGAAATGAACATTTCTAGTTGTACACATGTGAAGAGTCAATCATTTTGGTTGTTTCAGATAGAAAAGCTGGGTGGAGGCTGGGTGAGGCTCAGTGGTGGATTATCTGCATGGCATGTGGGAGGTTTCTGGTTTCATCCCAGGACTCCCTCTCAAAAAAAAAGAAAGAACAAAGAAGAGGAACAAGAAAATGAAATAAAATTCAAAATGTCAAGAGCTGGAGAGATGACAGTAAAATACTTGCCACTCGAACATGAGAACCTGAGCTCACTCCTCAGTGTAAAAGCCAGCCCTGACATCAACCTGAAATACACACAAACATGTATACACACATATACAAAATAAAAAGAAATGAAATCCTTCATCTTTAAAAAAATCAATTATCAGAGTGCAAAATATCAGAGCATACTATTAGTACATGCAGGAGCACAGAATTATTTTGTCTGCGTATTGTTTTGGTGCTGGGGGTTAAACCAAGGGCCTCAAATATTAGGCACATACTTCCCCACTGGGATGTATTTTCAACCTGCAGTATTCTTTTGCAATTAAGCATGTTCTAGTTGAGAAGGAAATGCATTTCTTTCACCATTAAAATAATAGCAGCTGCATTTGAACATGCTGGAGTTACAGGAGTTTTTTTAGTTGCAGGATGTGATTTGCTTCAAGAATTTAAAGGCTGAGGTGAAAACATGTGTTTACCTCATGTTCTGTTCCAAATGCTCTTGTTTGTTTTTTTTTTCATTCTTTTCATTTTTATTTGACATTGGTCCCGGTGGTATGAACTCAAGTCCTCAAGTTTGCACAGCAAGTGTTCTAACCCATTGAATCATCTTCCCAGCCAAGTGCTTTTGATTTTTAATCGTTTTTATTTTCAGGTACACCAAGGTCTCAAAGGAAAATGTACATGTACACATGTGGCGCGTGCACGCATGTGTGTCTGCGTGCACACGCGCGTGCACATATCATTTGCCTTGTGTGTGTGTATGCTATTTGCCTTGCATGAAAATGTCAGTCTAGCATAGAGTTGTTCTCTCTCTTCCTCCCTCCTTCCCTCCCCCCCAACTTCCCTCTCAGAGACAGGGTCTCACTATGCAGCCCAGTGTGGCCTCAGTCAGAATTCCAGGAGCATGCCTCTGTGCTCAGCCTCTGCTTCACAGAATTTCGGTTCTGGGAGTATAGCTGGGGTTCACTCCTGTAAGACAGGGTATTTACCAGCACCATGGTCTCTGCCTACCCGATGCCACAGCATTATTTAGTTCAGGACCAGTTGGACCCAAGTCTCCAGACACTGCCAAATATCCCCAGGTAGGGGTGGCCAAGCTAAGTCCTGTTGTTCTGGGAATGGTCATCTTGCTCGGTTGTGGGATCATGGCTTCCCCATTCAAAAGTCCAGGGCTCCACCCACATGGGAAGGCAAGTGTGCCCATGTTTCACCAGCCCTGTCTGAGGATCTGCTTGCTCTCTATGCCATCTGAAATCACCGTCTTCCAGAATGAAGAGACCTCTAGCTGGAATCTGGGAGACCTGGGTGCTGACCCCACTCTGCTAGGACCTCTTGGAATAGCTCTGAGCAAGTCTCTTATCTCTCTGGGGAGGGACATAGGACCATCAGAGCCACATCAACAGGAGTAGGTGGAAGCGGGAAATCACTTCACGAGGTGACTGCTTATGTTACCTGGTTGAGTATAAGCTCATGGTGCTGGACCCATCTCCTGGGCTCCAAGGGAAGTGCATGGGCGTCAGCGCTGTGCAAGCTGGAGACTCTTCTTATTTAGGTTTTCATCAGGACAGAGTATAAACTCCACTCTGAAACTACTGCACTGACATGGGAGATGCTCTAGATGGCTTGTCCATCTGGAGGTTGGAGCTGGGAACCAGCCTCTGTAGCCTCTGCCATAGCTGCTTTTGACTCTGAAGCTCTGAGTGGAGGGTGAGGTTGGAGCAAGGAGAAGGGGAGTGGTAGATTTGAGTCTCACCTTCTACTACCTGCTTTATTTAAAAAAAATTAATTTTTATGTATGTATGCATGTATGTATGTATGTGTTTTGATACAGGGTCTCCCTGTAGCCCCACCTTGCCTGGAATTTACCATGTAGATCAGGATGGCCTCAAGCTCACAGAGATTTACTGGCCTGCCTCTGCTTCCTGAGTACTGGGATTAAAGGCATGCACCACTATACCTGGTGATATATTTTAGTTTTAATTATATGTATTTGTGTGTGTCTGTTTGTGGGTATGTGCAGGTGTCCTTAGAGACCAGAAGAGGGCACTGGTTCCCCTCAAGCTGAGGTAACATGGGATTGTGAGGGATCCCACCAGGGTCCTAGGAATCAAATTTAGATCCTCTGCAAGAAAGGTTCCTATTCCTAACTGCTGAGACACCTCTCTGCAGCCCCTGCCCCTTTTTGAGACAGGACGTCATGTAGTCCAGGCTGGCTCTACTACCCACAATAAGCACTCAGTAAACACACATTAAATATATGGATATTTAAGGTATGAACCAAAAGAATGTCCTTGGAAATGTTTAAACGGGAAGTGTTACAGATGGATTGTAGGGCACAGGGAAGTTGTTACTTAATCTTCACAAATTCCCCTTGTCTTCAGAATGCACAGAGAAACCACATTTTGGACTGGGATGAGTTAAATTATAAAGTTATTGTGAAAGACAGAATTCACAATAACCAGGCTGGAGAGAAGGTTCAGCAGTAAAGGAAGCATAGACGCTTTCAGAGGATCCTCGGTTCCCAGCCCGTACCTGTGTGTGTGTGTGTGACTCAAAAGGGATCTGAGCCGTCTTCTGGCCCCTGTGGGCACCTGCAGTCACATACACATACCAACCCACACACAACTTTAAAAAATAATAAAAATAAGTCTTTAAGAAACCCACCCACTTTAAGCACCCTGGAATGTATGGCGGTTAATGAGATGGAGGCGGCCTGACAAACCAACCCCTTCCCCACCTCTTAGGTCCGCTTTGAACTAAGTTCACTTCGATGTACATCTACATAATAGGTACCATTGGAGACGAGGAACGGGGCCATGAAATGACTAGTGGAGGGGCCAAGAGACAGCACGGAAGAGGACTCTCAGAAGGGGACACTTGGAAGAGGACGCTTGGAAGGGGACACTCGGAAGGGGAGGCTAGACCGGGATGGTCAAAGGAGATGCTCAGAAGGGGATGCTCGGGGGTCCCTGCAGAGGCCTAGGACCAAGGCAGGGCTAGGAAGCCTCCCTGGATCTGGGTGGGACGGTAGTGGGACCTCCGACACCTCGGGGGGCGGTCACAGGATTGCGCCGCCCAGTCCGCATAGCCTGCAGCCCCGGCCTTCTACTCACCTGCTCCACGGACTCCAAATTTCTCTGCCTACAGTTACCATCTCTGCTGCCGGTACGTTGCTAGGTTACCGGCCAATCTCAGAAGGCGGGACTCTATGTCTGACTGACTTCCCTGTTCACCATTCAAATTCTAGTCGGGCAGTATCCGCTCCGCCTCTTGAGGCCTGACCAATAAAGTGCATCGTCTCTCTGACGTTCTACCAATGGAAAGACCCGAGACTCCCTGTAGGTAAGTGAGTAAGGCAATGGGGGGGGGGAAGCGGGTAAAGGGGTGGAGCTTTCTAGCACCGCCTCCTCATCGGTGACTGACGTGCATATTCACCAATCAGTCTTCGTCGCGACAGCTTAGTTGGCCAATAGGCCGCGGCAGTGGGGATGGGGCGCGGCCTGAGGAGCGGAGTGACGGGAGGCGGTAGATGCGAGGGCTGGCGCAGCTGCTGCTGTGGCAGCGGTGAGGCGGCGGTGGCGGCTGCAGTGGCTCGCGCGTTCGGGCTTCGGCGGCGGCGGCGGCGACGGCGGCGGCGGCTGGCTGAGCTGCGCGGTGCGGACCGCGGTCCGGGCTCCCGGGGCGGCGCGTGTAAGGATCCGAGGGGTGCGAGGGCTTTGCCCGAGGGCAGGGGTCAGGGGTCAGAGGGCGCGGAGACCGGCCTGTGGGTGGGCGCTCGCGGCGCGGGAGGCAGGCATGGTGTGCTGGGAGAGGTCTCGGGGAGGTCTCCCTCGAGCTATCCTCCCTGCAGCCCGGGCGCAGGCATTACACCGCTTCTCCTCGCCCCACTTCCTGGAGCGACCCCGGCGTGGGGACCCAGAGGTGGAGCAGGCCCTCGCGCCCCTTCCTCTCCTCCTTCCCTCGGGGCTCACCTCCTGGGTTGTGTCCTCTTGTGACCTGACCATGGACTTCTGCCCGGGCCAGGCAGCACCAAGGGTCAGCGTAGTGGTAGCTAGCTCTTTGACCCCAGGACCTTCTCCAGGGGTGATCCTTCCTCCGGTGGTGACCCCCTCGGTCCTCTCCAGAGAGAAAGAGCCATAGCCTGCGGAAGGAGGCCTGGGTTAGAATCCATGGAGCCCCGAGTTTTAGCTTCGCCCCTGCGCTGCGACCTTGGAGTGTTTTCTTCCTCTCTCTGGGCCACATTTCTCTGTTTTTGTAAAGAGATGGATTTTGTTTGAAGGCTGAAGCAGGAGGCTGGCAAGTTCAAGGCTAGCCTAGGCAAAGTAGTAAGACTTTGTCTCAAAAGAGAAAAACAACAGAGAAGTGACTGATGGGCTTGAACTTAAGTGACGAGCTCGTTCTAGGAATACTTTCAAGGCCACAGTTAAGCACGAGGTATTGATATATGATCTGGATACTTCTGGCTGTTCGCTTAACGGGAAGTGGGGATCCTAGCTAAAGTTGACTGTGAGCCAGGAGATTATGGTGGGCTCCCCGCAGTATGCTGTAGGTAGTGGACTCTTAGGACCCTCTAGAGAGTCTTTCCAAGTTGTGACTTTGACATGGGGGCAAAATCGCATCAGTGGAGAGCCACAAGGTAAGAACAGACTCATTATTGAACAATTAAAACCCACCAGCACAGTGGAGACGAGGAGCAAAATTTAGAAACCTGTTTGTAATGAGATGAGAGAGTTGAGTCTCTTTGCCTTCCAAATAAATAGGGCAGAGAGCACTGCCAATGTTCATGTATTTCTTCTGCTGTGGAGTATGTAAAACATGAAACTAAGGGCCGGTGATGTTGCTCTCCTAGAGCACGAGCTCAGCCTGCAATAGTGCCCTGGGTTTAATCTTCAGTACTGGGAGAGGAAAAAGTCAAGCCGAAATACAAAACAAAGTCCTATTCTTAAGATAGCCCAATGGTGGTATCTCATGGTATTTCCTCTTTTGCCTCTCCCCTATTGAGATTTTCAAAGCAAAATAAATCCCCAGATCTGGAGGAAACGAAAAAAAAAAGAGTCTGCTCACAGGAAGTTTGCTGGTAGAGAGTTGCAGGCTTAGCAGACTGCACAAGGGTGTGCGTTTCTGCTGCTGCCTCATCTGAGAAAGATGTGCTGTGTATGCCTGTTGATGTCCCCATCATCCCTGAAAGGAGACATTGCCCAACTGCCCAACTGGAGACGGAATCCATCCATCTAGTGCAGAAGCCACAGCTGGAGCCGCACCCCGCTTCTGTTTTCAGGTTCAAAGGTCTTCAGGCAGATTGACTGAGTCCTGGGTTCTTTGATCCTCCTAAGCAGAAGTGGAATGTATAAATAGAGCTCTAACAGGCTAGTTCTGAGTGTTAGAATGAGTACTTCTGAGGGACTCATGATTTGTAAAAATGTTCTTGTCCCCTTTTCTTTTCAAATGCCCAAATCTAGAGGATAAGACATTGTACAAGAACCCATATGCTGGTCACCAGCAAACTCCAGAATGATCTTGGAAGTATATGCATATTCCTGAGAGGGTGCTTAAGAAGATAAAGTGAAGATTGTTTTCAAAAACAACAAAAAAAGATCAGGGTAAGCCTGGATGTCTGGCACCCTCAGTTCCTGCTGGTGTTGCCTAAGGACAAGACTTGGAGACTCAGAAGCCTCTGTAGTGTAGAGATAGAGCCTTGAGTCACCCTGTGCAAAGCTTGACTTTCTGACGGGCCTCTCAGGCAAGTTCCTCAACCAATCTGTTCCTGCCTGTGGTGTAGGATAATTAGTGTGATCTTAGTCAAGTTTTACTCTAAAATTGCTGGTAGAGCCTCTGGTATATAGTAAGTACTCTTTGAATTTTAACTCTCTTATTTTAACGTGGGTTATCTTTAAAATGTTTACAAAACACACATAGATAAGCGCAAAGAAGTGTGCCTGTAGAGCATGCTAACCCTAATCTTACTCTCCAGACATAATTATCCCAAGCTTGTCAGTTTGTTCTTATAGGAGCCCTCTCCATAGTTTATTTTGTGATTTTATTTATAACTATTTTTGTGTATGTGTGTGAGTGTGGACATGTGTGTGTCACAGTCCATATGTGGAGGTCAGAGGACAACTTTTGGAATCAATTCTCTGCTTCCACTGTGAGTACCAAGGATTGAACTCAGGTTATCAGGCATGCATGGCAAGGGCCTTTACCTGATGATTTATCTCACCAGCCTCATCCCCCCAAATTTTATTAGTTTTATTAGTTTATTTTTTGAGACAGTCTCATGTAGTTCAGGCTGGCTTCGAACTCACTATGTGGCCAAAGCTGGCCTTGAACTCTTGATCTTTCCTACCTCAGTCTCCCAGATGCTGAGACTACAGGCTTGTCCAACCACACCTGGTATTACCTCTTCCATATTTGAATATTCATATACCATCATAACTCTTGTTGTTCATCTATATTTTTGGGTGTGTTTTCTGGAGAATTTTTCTGTGTAGTCCACTGACCTTGAACTCTGTCATCATCTTGACTCAGCTCCTGAGTTTTGGGATCACAGTGTGTGTAGCAGCTCCCAGGTCTCAAGTTGAAGTAGAGGATGTGGCTCAGTTGATAAGAGTATTGACCCACAATGCACAAAGCCCTAGGTTCCATCTCAGCACCACATAAACCAGTTATGGCACACACCTGTGATATCAGTTGATCACCTGAGAGGTAGAGGCAGGAGGATCAAAAGTTGAAGAACACCCTTGGCTATATAACAAGGTGAAATATAATTCCCATACTGTGAGAGTCACCATTGAAAAGAGTAGAGATACTTCACTGGTGTTCAGCTAGATCCTCACTCCCATGGCTGTCACCACTGCCTGATTCTAGAACACCTTCATCAGTAGCGGTTATGTTTTAATCATCATCATCTTTCTTTTTTTATCCTCCAAACCCTAGAAGATGCCTCTGATGGCGCAGGCTCTGAGAAGCATCTCTGGCCCAGTGGCTTTGAACAGGACCTCAAGCCGCGGACTATTTAAAGCCCTGGTCATCGAATCCTGAGGACCACAGGACAGGGGAGCATGGCTGTGAGCTTAGATGACGACGTGCCGCTCATCCTGACCTTGGACGAGGGTGGCAGTGCCCCACTTGCTCCCTCCAATGGTCTGGGCCAAGAGGAGCTGCCTAGCAAAAGTAAGCTGGTGGACGGGTGGGCGAATGGACTCACTACTTGTCTGTGCAGGAAGTGAGAGGCAGATGGGCTGCAGTCTGCTGAGGGAAGCAAGAACCCTGTTGCCCATTCCAAGTGTGACTCAGACTCTGCTCTGAGGAGACTGTGGGCCTCTGATGCTGTAGTCTGGCCTTATAAAGTTTCTTGGGGGTGGGGAGGGGAGAGGTCCCGTGCCCTCCTGGAGCCGTCACAGCTGTCAGCCATTTGCCTCTGTCTAACACACTGTAGCTTTGTCTTTGCTGCTAGGAGGCCTCAGACTAGCCCTATCCTATTCTTTTGCTCTCTTCCCTGATCTATTCCTTATTAATAAAAAATAAACTTTATTACCAGCCTCTGTGAGTCCTCACCTGAGCTGTCTGGGGGCTGGTGTTGCTCTCTGCATGTTCCAGGCCCTGGCCCATTGGGATGAGGTGGGGGTGAGCCTTGTGGTGTATTGATTGAGGCCTTGGGGTTTCAAGTTGTCTTTCTGGGAATCAAAGCCCAGTGCAAAGCTACCCAAGAGAGGTGGGGAGCCGTAAATGTTGCAGATCTTAAATGTGTTTCTGGCAGAGGAATAGGCCTTAAAACCCTTCCTGGTCCTCATCCCGAAACCATCACTCTGTTTACTCAGGACAAGGACTCAGGAGAGGATTAAAATAACTCACCTTTGCAGAGGTCCTGAGATCGTAGAGCAGGGCTTCAGGACTCCCCGAAAAACAAAGATGGTCTGCCAGGGCCAAGGGATGGAGGGATAGCACACCCACAAGGAAGATGCCATGGACCAGGCAGTGGCCAGCCTGGTGCCCCAGTTTCCTTTCTCCAGATAGAACACAGTCAGCCTCTGGGGAGCTCAGTGGATCCCCTGGGAAGGCATGCAGGAGGGCAGTGCTCTGAGGTGAGGGTGTGGTAGCACTCAGGCTCCCTACACACGGCCCTTATTGCCTCTTCATGTTCTGCCATCTCAAGTGCTGAGCTGATCCAGGAGGATCCAAACTCAAGTCAGGCTTTTTCCCAGTGCCATGCAGGCCTACAAAGTACCAGCTCTACTTTCCAGCTCTTACCTGCTTTTTTCTAAGAAGCTCTGGTGAGGGAGGCAGTAGTTTTCCTATTTAAAAAAAAAAATTATTATTTTAATTTTAAGTGTATGAATGTATTGCCTGCATGTGTGTAAGCACACCAGTGTCATGCAGTGCCCATGGAGGTCAGAAGAAGGCATTGGATCTCCTGGAACTAGAGTTATGCATGGTTTTTAGCCTCCATGTGAGTGCTGTGATCTGAACCCTGGTCTTCTGTAAGAACAGCCAGTGTGCTTAACCACTGAGCCATCTCTCCAGGTCTTTATTTTCCCTGTTTTATAGAGGAGGAAACTGAGGATCAGAGAGGTTGAGGAAGTTTCCCAAGGCCACATAGCCAGTCATTGGTTGAGGAGAGATTCAGACTCTGGCCTGTCTGACTCTGAAAGTCTTTTCTTCTTCCTGTTTTCTTCTCTTGCTCCTCCCTCTCCCTTTCCCCGCTCCTACATTTTTCTTCACAATCTCTTAAGTGCATGTCAGTGTAGGCCCTTAGTGTTTCCAATTATTTTTATCTATGTTCATTTTTGACTGTCCTGAAGATTGAACACAAGCTGGCCCATGCTTGGCTCATCATGTAGCCTCAAGATAGAGTTATTATTGTCACCTAGAATTTATAAAGGAAGAAACAGTCTCCGAGAAGTTAGCTATCTGTCTATTCTCCTGCACAAGGGAGTGGACCAAAGGGGGAGTGACCTGCTAAGGAGGTGCCTATGTCTGCCAACACGCAGGCCCAATTCAAAACGGGAGGGATCATTGGCTCTCTTGATGCTTTCAGATGCCTCCAAATCAGCCAAGCTGGGGCTGGGGTCCAGCCCTCCCACACCACAAAAATGAGGAGAGCAACCCAGTTCTGCCTCAGGAGCAGGCTTTGAACTGGTGGGGAAATGGGCTGGCGAGACAGTGAACCTCACCGTACTGTTGGATCTTGCTAAAGTCTGTGGCTTATTTTGACCAAAGAAGTATATCTCTCACCATAGGGCATCATGTTTTCTGCCAGGGCATTAGTGCCTCAGTTTCTTCTCTCACACTTGTTACTGGGTTTGTTGCTAAAAGCTCTAGGAACTGAAGGCTACATCTAGCACAACCGGCTGAGGACAAGCAGGGCTTCCCTAAGAAAAAACCTTTGCACAGGCCTGGCTGTCTTCCTCAGATTTTCACACTGACCTGGCTGGAGCTGAGCTGTTTTGCTCAGTGTTCCAGGCCTTGTGTGTCCGGCACCTCTTGCCTTCCTGATCCTGTTTCCTGGGTCAGCCCACAGTATCACGCTGACCTCTGTCCTGCGAGCTCCATGCTGTCTTAAACCAAGGCAGTCTCTCTGGAAGGCCTTCCCTGGCCTCCTGTTTGTTCACTGAATCCAGTTGGGTATGGAAACTCCTGCTGCTCACATAGTTCTTTGAAGTCTTCTCTAAACTTCCCCTTTGGATAGAGCTTGTGACTCACTGCCTTCTGCTGAGCTGTCTGGATGGGCATCCTGATTACTAGAGGCTTTACTGTGTGGTAATTGCTTGTTTAGCTGTCTGATCACTGCTGGGCAGGAAGTCCTGTTCATGTTTGTATCTCCTAGCTCAGAGCCTGCAGGATAGTGAGATGAACATAGTTGGGTTTCTGGGACTGGCTGAAGGAAGGCCCTCATCAGATGTTGAGTGATATCCCATCGTAACTCTGCTCTTACACCTGTAGCTTGATTCTCATTTCCCTCAAAACAGCTTGTTGTCCCAGAGACCACAGGTTCCAGCCTATAGCCACTGTAGACTCTTGAGTATTTAGGGCCAGCAGGACACAGACCAGTGGGGCAGTAGAGTTGGCAGACTCATGGACCTGAGCCATGGAGATCCAGAGGGCTTCCTGATTGTGAGAGCCTGGGTGGAAGCTCAGCCTTCGATCTGATCCAGTAACTCTGAGGTCTTCCTCTGCCTCTGGTCTTCCATTCTCTGTCTCAGTATGCTTAAGTGCCATGGGCCAAGGCCTTCACCCACACGATCACCTCCTTAGCTCTAGTGTGCTGGAAGCTGGAAGACCCAGATGAAGGCATCAGCAGGGTATTCGTAGGCTTGCCATGTGCCTTGCAGGTGCCCACCATATGTATCTTTTCATCTTGATCTGAAGGTCTGTCTTAAAAGCATTGAACCTATTGAGTGGTGGTCCACTTACATTACCCCCTTATAGCTCAGTTACCTCTAGCAGCTATGTCTCCTGAGGTACTGCAGGCTGACATTTTGACATAGGCATTTTATAAAATAAATATTTTATTACATTTATTTATTTGTGTGTGTGTGTGTGTACACATGTGTACATGCCCATGCCACAATATACACGTGCAGGTCAGAGGACAAACTGCAGGAGTCAGTTCTCTCCTTCTACCAAATGGGTCCTTGGAAACAAACTAGGACATCAGGCTTAGCAGTAATTGCCTTTACCTGCTGATTCATCTTGCTAGCCCCAGGAATTTTTTTCTTTCTTTACTGGGGGTAGAGTAGGATTGAGACCAAGTACTGCAGTGTTGCCAGACTGGTCTGGGACTCATGATCCTCCTGCTCCCCCTCCTGAGTACTGGAGTTAAAGGAATCACTGCCATATCAGGCTAACATGAACTTTGAGGGGATACAGTTTAGCTCACAGCCCTTGTAAGCTTTCTTCAGTTACAGGTCCCCAAGTCTGACTGCAACTCTATGGCCTTTAACCTCATGCCAGAGCCTTAGCCCTTTAGGAAATTGCAAAGTTTGGCATTTCTCCCTGTGGATTTTATTGACGACATCAGCATCTTCTGCTGTAAGGTGGCTGTGGAGGTGTGAGTGAGTGACTCACAAGCAGAACTGTGTCAGGATGATAAAGGAGGCATGCAGAGATGAGGTATTAAAACCTGGAAATGAAGAAGAACTTGGAAAAGGGTCCTGAGCTGGCAGGTAGCAGGGTAGTTTAGAAGCAGCCTGTTGGGCAGTGACATGGACTGCCTGTGAATGCCAGGGTGGCACAGTGGGTGGTCCTGGTGATTCCTGGCGATTCCAAGGCACTTCCCATGCAGATTTTGCCCTCTTGGTGTCTTTAGTCTCACATGTGTGTCTTCTGATGAGGAAAGGATGGGGTGTGAGGGTGACAGAGGAGGGGGCACAGCCCTGGTCTTCTGGCTGCTGTGGTGTGGGACTGTTAGGGACTCCAGGGGACAAGTTGTGTGGGGATCGGCCTAAGGGGACAGAGCAGAGTTCTCCTTTCACTTTAGTGTTTTACTAGAGTTTCTTGGGACATAGTCATGTCTATAAAGTAGAAGGCCACTGTCCCTGCAGGGACCCACACGTGACACCCTGGCTTCTTTAACAGAGGCTTCACTCAGCCTGAGCCAGTTGGCACCAGGTGCCGTCAAGGTGGCCAGGGTTGCTGGCCTTGGGTGTGAGGCCAGTAGGAGAAGAAGGGAGCATGGCTGTTCTTAATGTTTAGCCTCTCCTGTGCCTCTCAGACTAGGTGTCCCCAGCATGCTGGTCAAAGAGAGAAGAACGCCCAAGGATCCTCTGTGGCTTCTGTCACCTGTGTGTACTCTGAATGGTGTAGTGACTGGGTATAGGGGATCTGGAATCTAGCCCCAGGCTTCTGATCCTAGCCACTATAGAACCTAGCTACAGACTAGAGACCCTGTGATCCTCTAGGTAAGTGAGTAGAGACTTGGTGAGATTCTGTGGATCATGTGGTCCATGCTTGGCCAGCCGTGATGTGGATATTGGGGCTGGAGACTGGAATCTTGATGGAATTTCATGGAATCTTGAACCCAGTCTGAGGTAAATCCATGTTGTCTCACTCTCCACCCAGTGGTTAGCTGCCTCCATGCAGGAACACTGAGGCAGCTGGAGACCAAGAACAATTAGATTTGTACAGCCTCCCACTGGGCCTGGGCACTTGGCTCTGCCAGAGTCCTTCCCCTAGCTTTTATAGGCCTTGCTGAGGCAGGATGCCAGGTGTCACCAGACCATTGGTGGCACCAATTAAAATGAGCGAGCACCCAGCATGCTGAGATAGAGCCTCATAATGGAGACGTGAAGTCTTAAGCTTCCCGGCCCTCTCTCTCTTCATGGGGGGATCCTGTCTGTTGCCTCAGGCCCCCCTGCCACGAAATGCCATCTCCTTCTCCACATGCAGAAAACTACACATCTTAAATGGCGGGCATAGCAGCTGGGTGCGAGTTGGCACCTGCTGTCCTGCTCCGCCAATTGCCCTAAGGAGATCTGAGTTCGTGTTTTCTCTAAAAGTGCTTTATGAGCCAGAACAGTTGACTTCCTGGCCTTCAAGTCAGGGAGGGGTTGTGGGAGGGCTGGAGGGTTTACTGTGGACTTTCTCTAGTGGCTTCTGGCTGCAGTGTCTCCTGGGACTGTCTCAAGTAGCAGCATGGTGGCCCAGAGAGGAAACCTCATGCTCTTAGGAAATAACAAAGACTGAAGTCAGGAGTCTGTGGTCCTGAGATAGCCCCAATCCTCCTAAATGCACAGTTCATGAGATGGCTTCCTTTGGGCAGGGAGCTGAGGGAGAACAGTTCTTCCTGACCTTGGCTGAGCAAGCTCTCTAATGTGGCCATTCTTTGGCACAAACTTGTCCCATCAGATCAGTGTGAGTGAGAAAGTTCACAGGAGTCACAGTGACTTTCCACTTGGGAGTCTGCTGTGCCACGCAGCTTCTGGAGAGCCATGCTCATGTGGGCCATGTCATGCAACCCCAGCAGACATCTGTCTGTGCTTTCAAGGGCCCTGGCAGGGAAGGAGCTGAGCCTCCCAAAAGGGGAAATTTGTCTCAGGTCACAAAGTCACTTTTATAGGCTTGAACCCACACCTCCAACTCTTGGCTAGAATGTCTCCTGCAGGAACTGAAGGAGGAGGAGGAGGCAGGCCTGGGGCAGAGTTTCTTTGAAAGTGGTTTCTAGCTTTGCTTTAGCAAACTCCCATTCTGTGTTGTCAGAAGGGCCAACCTGATTGACCCTTATAAGATAATGTGTGTGTGATTACCCTGATGGGGTAAACAGAGGACAAAATTAAGCCCCAGCTTCCCCTTTGGGAGCCAAAACTTCCTCCTGCACTTTCCTGCTCCCGCCCTCCCTATCCTCCTTTCCTCTGCACAGGCCTCTGGGTACAATTTCCATCTCAGCTGGGAGAGCAAGGGATTTACGGTGAAAATGGGAATTGTCAGGGACCAGTATTAGGGTCCAGGAAAGGAAGGACAGGGAGGGTGCACTTGGAGTGGGTGTGGGGCAGCCACAGGCCATGTGGATATTGATGAACTGTCCCCTAACCGGTTCCCAGTGGCAGTGACCCATATAGAGACTGAGGAGGAGAGGTCCTAGACTGTGGGCTGCTGATGCTTGTGTCTTTGGTTCCTGGGACCCTCTTTGTCTTACTTGGTTTCTGATGGAGTGCTTAGCTAGTTGTGAAAGTGTGCTTCTTAGGCTGGGCCTGGTAAAGCACAGCTGCAATCACAGTAAATAGGGGGCTGAGGATCATGAGTTCAAGGCCAGTCATCTCAAAACAAGACAGAATACGGATCTTCATGCTGGAGGCTCCCGTGAAAGTAGTCTCCTGAGACTCGAGCTCAGCCACCCAGGGACACACTTGGACTTGTGCTCTCTAAAGGAGTAGCTGCCACCAGTTGTCACAGGATTACAGTCTGACAT